>CM054129.1:838835-2206335 GCA_028751855.1 Ambrosia trifida
ACCCTAAACCCTAAACCCTAAACCCTAAACCCTAAACCCTAAACCCTAAACCCTAAACCCTAAACCCTAAACCCTAAACCCTAAACCCTAAACCCTAAACCCTAAACCCTAAACCCTAAACCCTAAACCCTAAACCCTAAACCCTAAACCCTAAACCCTAAACCCTAAACCCTAAACCCTATACCCTAAACCCTAAACCCTAAACCCTAAACCCTAAACCCTAAACCCTAAACCCTAAACCCTAAACCCTAAACCCTAAACCCTAAACCCTAAACCCTAAACCCTAAACCCTAAACCCTAAACCCTAAACCCTAAACCCTAAACCCTAAACCCTAAACCCTAAACCCTAAACCCTAAACCCTAAACCCTAAACCCTAAACCCTAAACCCTAAACCCTAAACCCTAAACCCTAAACCCTAAACCCTAAACCCTAAACCCTAAACCCTAAACCCTAAACCCTAAACCCTAAACCCTAAACCCTAAACCCTAAACCCTAAACCCTAAACCCTAAACCCTAAACCCTAAACCCTAAACCCTAAACCCTAAACCCTAAACCCTAAACCCTAAACCCTAAACCCTAAACCCTAAACCCTAAACCCTAAACCCTAAACCCTAAACCCTAAACCCTAAACCCTAAACCCTAAACCCTAAACCCTAAACCCTAAACCCTAAACCCTAAACCCTAAACCCTAAACCCTAAACCCTAAACCCTAAACCCTAAACCCTAAACCCTAAACCCTAAACCCTAAACCCTAAACCCTAAACCCTAAACCCTAAACCCTAAACCCTAAACCCTAAACCCTAAACCCTAAACCCTAAACCCTAAACCCTAAACCCTAAACCCTAAACCCTAAACCCTAAACCCTAAACCCTAAACCCTAAACCCTAAACCCTAAACCCTAAACCCTAAACCCTAAACCCTAAACCCTAAACCCTAAACCCTAAACCCTAAACCCTAAACCCTAAACCCTAAACCCTAAACCCTAAACCCTAAACCCTAAACCCTAAACCCTAAACCCTAAACCCTAAACCCTAAACCCTAAACCCTAAACCCTAAACCCTAAACCCTAAACCCTAAACCCTAAACCCTAAACCCTAAACCCTAAACCCTAAACCCTAAACCCTAAACCCTAAACCCTAAACCCTAAACCCTAAACCCTAAACCCTAAACCCTAAACCCTAAACCCTAAACCCTAAACCCTAAACCCTAAACCCTAAACCCTAAACCCTAAACCCTAAACCCTAAACCCTAAACCCTAAACCCTAAACCCTAAACCCTAAACCCTAAACCCTAAACCCTAAACCCTAAACCCTAAACCCTAAACCCTAAACCCTAAACCCTAAACCCTAAACCCTAAACCCTAAACCCTAAACCCTAAACCCTAAACCCTAAACCCTAAACCCTAAACCCTAAACCCTAAACCCTAAACCCTAAACCCTAAACCCTAAACCCTAAACCCTAAACCCTAAACCCTAAACCCTAAACCCTAAACCCTAAACCCTAAACCCTAAACCCTAAACCCTAAACCCTAAACCCTAAACCCTAAACCCTAAACCCTAAACCCTAAACCCTAAACCCTAAACCCTAAACCCTAAACCCTAAACCCTAAACCCTAAACCCTAAACCCTAAACCCTAAACCCTAAACCCTAAACCCTAAACCCTAAACCCTAAACCCTAAACCCTAAACCCTAAACCCTAAACCCTAAACCCTAAACCCTAAACCCTAAACCCTAAACCCTAAACCCTAAACCCTAAACCCTAAACCCTAAACCCTAAACCCTAAACCCTAAACCCTAAACCCTAAACCCTAAACCCTAAACCCTAAACCCTAAACCCTAAACCCTAAACCCTAAACCCTAAACCCTAAACCCTAAACCCTAAACCCTAAACCCTAAACCCTAAACCCTAAACCCTAAACCCTAAACCCTAAACCCTAAACCCTAAACCCTAAACCCTAAACCCTAAACCCTAAACCCTAAACCCTAAACCCTAAACCCTAAACCCTAAACCCTAAACCCTAAACCCTAAACCCTAAACCCTAAACCCTAAACCCTAAACCCTAAACCCTAAACCCTAAACCCTAAACCCTAAACCCTAAACCCTAAACCCTAAACCCTAAACCCTAAACCCTAAACCCTAAACCCTAAACCCTAAACCCTAAACCCTAAACCCTAAACCCTAAACCCTAAACCCTAAACCCTAAACCCTAAACCCTAAACCCTAAACCCTAAACCCTAAACCCTAAACCCTAAACCCTAAACCCTAAACCCTAAACCCTAAACCCTAAACCCTAAACCCTAAACCCTAAACCCTAAACCCTAAACCCTAAACCCTAAACCCTAAACCCTAAACCCTAAACCCTAAACCCTAAACCCTAAACCCTAAACCCTAAACCCTAAACCCTAAACCCTAAACCCTAAACCCTAAACCCTAAACCCTAAACCCTAAACCCTAAACCCTAAACCCTAAACCCTAAACCCTAAACCCTAAACCCTAAACCCTAAACCCTAAACCCTAAACCCTAAACCCTAAACCCTAAACCCTAAACCCTAAACCCTAAACCCTAAACCCTAAACCCTAAACCCTAAACCCTAAACCCTAAACCCTAAACCCTAAACCCTAAACCCTAAACCCTAAACCCTAAACCCTAAACCCTAAACCCTAAACCCTAAACCCTAAACCCTAAACCCTAAACCCTAAACCCTAAACCCTAAACCCTAAACCCTAAACCCTAAACCCTAAACCCTAAACCCTAAACCCTAAACCCTAAACCCTAAACCCTAAACCCTAAACCCTAAACCCTAAACCCTAAACCCTAAACCCTAAACCCTAAACCCTAAACCCTAAACCCTAAACCCTAAACCCTAAACCCTAAACCCTAAACCCTAAACCCTAAACCCTAAACCCTAAACCCTAAACCCTAAACCCTAAACCCTAAACCCTAAACCCTAAACCCTAAACCCTAAACCCTAAACCCTAAACCCTAAACCCTAAACCCTAAACCCTAAACCCTAAACCCTAAACCCTAAACCCTAAACCCTAAACCCTAAACCCTAAACCCTAAACCCTAAACCCTAAACCCTAAACCCTAAACCCTAAACCCTAAACCCTAAACCCTAAACCCTAAACCCTAAACCCTAAACCCTAAACCCTAAACCCTAAACCCTAAACCCTAAACCCTAAACCCTAAACCCTAAACCCTAAACCCTAAACCCTAAACCCTAAACCCTAAACCCTAAACCCTAAACCCTAAACCCTAAACCCTAAACCCTAAACCCTAAACCCTAAACCCTAAACCCTAAACCCTAAACCCTAAACCCTAAACCCTAAACCCTAAACCCTAAACCCTAAACCCTAAACCCTAAACCCTAAACCCTAAACCCTAAACCCTAAACCCTAAACCCTAAACCCTAAACCCTAAACCCTAAACCCTAAACCCTAAACCCTAAACCCTAAACCCTAAACCCTAAACCCTAAACCCTAAACCCTAAACCCTAAACCCTAAACCCTAAACCCTAAACCCTAAACCCTAAACCCTAAACCCTAAACCCTAAACCCTAAACCCTAAACCCTAAACCCTAAACCCTAAACCCTAAACCCTAAACCCTAAACCCTAAACCCTAAACCCTAAACCCTAAACCCTAAACCCTAAACCCTAAACCCTAAACCCTAAACCCTAAACCCTAAACCCTAAACCCTAAACCCTAAACCCTAAACCCTAAACCCTAAACCCTAAACCCTAAACCCTAAACCCTAAACCCTAAACCCTAAACCCTAAACCCTAAACCCTAAACCCTAAACCCTAAACCCTAAACCCTAAACCCTAAACCCTAAACCCTAAACCCTAAACCCTAAACCCTAAACCCTAAACCCTAAACCCTAAACCCTAAACCCTAAACCCTAAACCCTAAACCCTAAACCCTAAACCCTAAACCCTAAACCCTAAACCCTAAACCCTAAACCCTAAACCCTAAACCCTAAACCCTAAACCCTAAACCCTAAACCCTAAACCCTAAACCCTAAACCCTAAACCCTAAACCCTAAACCCTAAACCCTAAACCCTAAACCCTAAACCCTAAACCCTAAACCCTAAACCCTAAACCCTAAACCCTAAACCCTAAACCCTAAACCCTAAACCCTAAACCCTAAACCCTAAACCCTAAACCCTAAACCCTAAACCCTAAACCCTAAACCCTAAACCCTAAACCCTAAACCCTAAACCCTAAACCCTAAACCCTAAACCCTAAACCCTAAACCCTAAACCCTAAACCCTAAACCCTAAACCCTAAACCCTAAACCCTAAACCCTAAACCCTAAACCCTAAACCCTAAACCCTAAACCCTAAACCCTAAACCCTAAACCCTAAACCCTAAACCCTAAACCCTAAACCCTAAACCCTAAACCCTAAACCCTAAACCCTAAACCCTAAACCCTAAACCCTAAACCCTAAACCCTAAACCCTAAACCCTAAACCCTAAACCCTAAACCCTAAACCCTAAACCCTAAACCCTAAACCCTAAACCCTAAACCCTAAACCCTAAACCCTAAACCCTAAACCCTAAACCCTAAACCCTAAACCCTAAACCCTAAACCCTAAACCCTAAACCCTAAACCCTAAACCCTAAACCCTAAACCCTAAACCCTAAACCCTAAACCCTAAACCCTAAACCCTAAACCCTAAACCCTAAACCCTAAACCCTAAACCCTAAACCCTAAACCCTAAACCCTAAACCCTAAACCCTAAACCCTAAACCCTAAACCCTAAACCCTAAACCCTAAACCCTAAACCCTAAACCCTAAACCCTAAACCCTAAACCCTAAACCCTAAACCCTAAACCCTAAACCCTAAACCCTAAACCCTAAACCCTAAACCCTAAACCCTAAACCCTAAACCCTAAACCCTAAACCCTAAACCCTAAACCCTAAACCCTAAACCCTAAACCCTAAACCCTAAACCCTAAACCCTAAACCCTAAACCCTAAACCCTAAACCCTAAACCCTAAACCCTAAACCCTAAACCCTAAACCCTAAACCCTAAACCCTAAACCCTAAACCCTAAACCCTAAACCCTAAACCCTAAACCCTAAACCCTAAACCCTAAACCCTAAACCCTAAACCCTAAACCCTAAACCCTAAACCCTAAACCCTAAACCCTAAACCCTAAACCCTAAACCCTAAACCCTAAACCCTAAACCCTAAACCCTAAACCCTAAACCCTAAACCCTAAACCCTAAACCCTAAACCCTAAACCCTAAACCCTAAACCCTAAACCCTAAACCCTAAACCCTAAACCCTAAACCCTAAACCCTAAACCCTAAACCCTAAACCCTAAACCCTAAACCCTAAACCCTAAACCCTAAACCCTAAACCCTAAACCCTAAACCCTAAACCCTAAACCCTAAACCCTAAACCCTAAACCCTAAACCCTAAACCCTAAACCCTAAACCCTAAACCCTAAACCCTAAACCCTAAACCCTAAACCCTAAACCCTAAACCCTAAACCCTAAACCCTAAACCCTAAACCCTAAACCCTAAACCCTAAACCCTAAACCCTAAACCCTAAACCCTAAACCCTAAACCCTAAACCCTAAACCCTAAACCCTAAACCCTAAACCCTAAACCCTAAACCCTAAACCCTAAACCCTAAACCCTAAACCCTAAACCCTAAACCCTAAACCCTAAACCCTAAACCCTAAACCCTAAACCCTAAACCCTAAACCCTAAACCCTAAACCCTAAACCCTAAACCCTAAACCCTAAACCCTAAACCCTAAACCCTAAACCCTAAACCCTAAACCCTAAACCCTAAACCCTAAACCCTAAACCCTAAACCCTAAACCCTAAACCCTAAACCCTAAACCCTAAACCCTAAACCCTAAACCCTAAACCCTAAACCCTAAACCCTAAACCCTAAACCCTAAACCCTAAACCCTAAACCCTAAACCCTAAACCCTAAACCCTAAACCCTAAACCCTAAACCCTAAACCCTAAACCCTAAACCCTAAACCCTAAACCCTAAACCCTAAACCCTAAACCCTAAACCCTAAACCCTAAACCCTAAACCCTAAACCCTAAACCCTAAACCCTAAACCCTAAACCCTAAACCCTAAACCCTAAACCCTAAACCCTAAACCCTAAACCCTAAACCCTAAACCCTAAACCCTAAACCCTAAACCCTAAACCCTAAACCCTAAACCCTAAACCCTAAACCCTAAACCCTAAACCCTAAACCCTAAACCCTAAACCCTAAACCCTAAACCCTAAACCCTAAACCCTAAACCCTAAACCCTAAACCCTAAACCCTAAACCCTAAACCCTAAACCCTAAACCCTAAACCCTAAACCCTAAACCCTAAACCCTAAACCCTAAACCCTAAACCCTAAACCCTAAACCCTAAACCCTAAACCCTAAACCCTAAACCCTAAACCCTAAACCCTAAACCCTAAACCCTAAACCCTAAACCCTAAACCCTAAACCCTAAACCCTAAACCCTAAACCCTAAACCCTAAACCCTAAACCCTAAACCCTAAACCCTAAACCCTAAACCCTAAACCCTAAACCCTAAACCCTAAACCCTAAACCCTAAACCCTAAACCCTAAACCCTAAACCCTAAACCCTAAACCCTAAACCCTAAACCCTAAACCCTAAACCCTAAACCCTAAACCCTAAACCCTAAACCCTAAACCCTAAACCCTAAACCCTAAACCCTAAACCCTAAACCCTAAACCCTAAACCCTAAACCCTAAACCCTAAACCCTAAACCCTAAACCCTAAACCCTAAACCCTAAACCCTAAACCCTAAACCCTAAACCCTAAACCCTAAACCCTAAACCCTAAACCCTAAACCCTAAACCCTAAACCCTAAACCCTAAACCCTAAACCCTAAACCCTAAACCCTAAACCCTAAACCCTAAACCCTAAACCCTAAACCCTAAACCCTAAACCCTAAACCCTAAACCCTAAACCCTAAACCCTAAACCCTAAACCCTAAACCCTAAACCCTAAACCCTAAACCCTAAACCCTAAACCCTAAACCCTAAGTTTGTCTCATTTGTCAAAAATCCTAAACACACACTAAAGGTGAAAGAGAAAAACCTCTCTACTCTCCTTCACCTTTGTGACCGTAAACCACCTTCAACCACCTCTCCTACACCGTCAACCACCCTTCCTCCACCGTCAACTACCCCCGTTCAACCTCTTTTCAACCGTCAAACAACTTTACCGGCCTGTACTACTTCGTCTCACTCATCTCTGCCGTCATCCGTGTGTGTTTTTGGATTCTACGTAAGTTTTTTGTATTCTTTGGATTTATACGCAAGTTTATGTTCTTGAGTTTTGCTTGGTTTGGAAATAACGAGAAACAAGAAGATAAAGAAGCGGGTGTTTTGTGGTTGTGATGGGTGGTCGTAAGAAACCGCCGCCGCCACCTCCACCGTCTAGGGTGCAACCCCAAAGATCTGGGAAACCGCCTTCGAGATCGTCATCACAAGTGTTGAATGATCATGCGGAGTCTAACGAAGAACAGGATATGCATGACGAGAATACGGATCTGAACAACTTGGAACATGAACGATGTGATGAAACAAGGGATGTTTGTGTTCAAGCTAATAAGAATATGAATGTGGGTGACGAACAGAAGATATGCGGTGTTAATAAACAAGTTTCGTCTATTCCGAGTGTTTGCTCATCACCGGAAAGTTCATCGGAATCCATAACTACACCGGTGAAACCTTTGTTCTCACCTGTGGAGAAGGAGATGCTCTTAAAACGGATTTATCGGAACTCTAGTGTTCCTCATAGGAATGCGGATGGTACCATGTCAACTGGGCATGATTCGGAGTTGAAACGGGATGTCACTTCTGTTCCGGGTGTGAGTTTGAAGGCACAGGACCGTACCGGAGATGTGGAACATGAGCTTGGAAACACCACCGTGCATGGTGGTGATAGGAGTGCGGTCAATGTTCAGGAGCCGGATAATTTGGAAAGTCACGAGCATGTTACGTTAGAAACTCCTAAAAATCAGGAAGGTGATGATATTTTTTTGAATGTTGAAAATTATGATATTAATAAAAAAGATTATGTTTCCAAGATTATGGGAGATTCTAGGGAAGGATTGGTAGACAAAATTACGGGTCCTAGGATTGCAATGGAGCCGGGTGTGGAGGCTCCAATCGGATCTCATAATGGGTCTGTACAAGCCCAGGAAAGTGGGGTGAATTCTGGTCCAAATATTCAGCCGAACACCAGCCCAAAATCAAATATGGAGCCTGATTTTATAAAAGCCCAAGCTCAAACTGTTGGGCCGGAAGATGCTACTGATGCGGATGGTCAAAATTTTGATATTGGGCCTAACATTCCTACGGCTGATGGGCCTGCTGAGCCGAAGCAGAATTTGGATGAAACACAAAATTTGGATCAATTATTGGATGAGGTTAAAGCCCATGATGGGGGCCCAATTTCTGGGGTCCAATATTTGAAAAAGGCTCCTGTTGATGCCAACATGGATGGGCCGGCTTCAGCCCAGGCCCACTCGAATCCTATTGCTTGGGTTAGTAATATGCCAACTTTGAATAATATTATATCAAGTGCTGATTATCTTTTTGTGAAAAAGAAGACTAATGTTGCCGAAAATGCTACCAAATCCGAGGTACATACTTCTTTTGCTTGGTTTGATAATACATGTGTATTAAATTTGGATGAAAACCTCCCGGATTTTGACCCGATTCGTGGTACCAAATTATGGAATAAAACGTTATTCCAAAAGCTTTTAAATGGTGAATCGGTAGAGGATAGTGAGACTCGTTTAGTTTATGTTCCTCCTAAACGTGATGACCATGGGGAAATTGTTGTGAATCTTAGTCCGCAATTTATGGCAAAGAGTGTGCAAGCTCATGTCCTTCAACTCTATGGCTATTTTGTGGGTAGAGACTTGTCGTTTCAAACAGTGAAGGAAAATCTTATTCGTATGTGGCATAAATTTGGCTTGAAATCAATGTATAAAAAGAGGGGTGGTTTTTACTTTTTTAAGTTTGAGAATGTAGAAGGAATGATGCAAGTTCTTGATAAGAACCCTTGGTTGGTGGAAAATGTTCCTTTGGTGCTCCAAGTTTGGGAACCGGATACGATCCTAAAAAAACCGGATCCAAAGTCGGTTCCTTTGTGGGTTACTATACAAGATTTGCCATTATGTATGTGGAATGGGGGTAGTATTTGTGAAGTATTAAGTTGTGTGGGGAAACCGCTTATGCTTGATAAGGCGACGTATGATAGGTGTGAAACGAAAGAAGGAGCTATGAATTATGCACGGGTCTTGGTTAATGCTATAGCGGAAAATGGCCTCCCGGGTAAGGTTAAAGTTAATTTTCCCCCTCGAAATGGTGTTCCAGGTAAAGTATGCTATTTAGATTTGAGTTATGCTTGGAAGCCCCCTTTATGCAATTTTTGTTGTGCGTTTGGTCATAGTAGCGATTCTTGTATTCATAAGCAAGTTGTTTCAACACAAGCTCATGGATTGGCTCCTTGTACAAATGCACAACCAGGGCCTTCAAGTATCAAAAAGGATGCAAAAAATATGGATAATCAGGCGCATGTTAATATTAGTAATAATGTTAAAGGGAAGAATGTTTGGATTGATGAAGATGGGTTTGAATATGTCACTAGAAAAAAGAAACAATTGAAACAGGCCCAACATGTTGGTCAGGCCCATTGGAAGCCCCTCAAAATACCCGGCATAAACTGTCCAAGGCCCAAAAATGTGGGTCCAAAACCTGATGCAGCCCATGCTTCCAATGCAGCTGAAGTACAGAAGCCCAAGCCTGCTGCTCGGCCCATCACGGAAGCTGCTACTCGGCAGGCCCCAAACGCTGCTGCTATTCAGCAGCCTAAGTCTGTTGTGCGGCCCAACAATCCAGCGAGCCCAGGTACAACTTCTTATTCATATAATGCTGGGCCTTCGGTTTGGGCTGAGGGGGATTTCCCTCAGTTATCGGGCCATAAAAATGAAACAAAGCAGGGCCTAAACAAGCCCAATTTGAAATCAGTTGTTGTTAATAATGCTTTTGCGGCTTTGGACGATATCGATGACCAGAATGAAATTATAAAGGCTGAGGCGAAAAATAAGACTAAAGCTCAATATGATGAATTTAATAAAATATGGGATTATGAAAAGCATGAGGTTGACAAGTATTATGCCACAAAACTTCCTCCGCCTTATGAGATTTTCTCTAAATGGTCGAAAGCGCAAGTTGCTTACATGTCAACGTTGGGTAGAGATACTAATATGGCGAATGTGGAAGTTAAACATGAATTTATTCAAAAGGAGGATGAGGAGGATGAGGAGGATGTTGAGTCAGAGACGGATGCCACAGCTAGACTTATGAAGACTGATATTCTCTAGTTCGTCTCTTGTTTGTTTCTTTTTGGTTTGGGCCTGCGTGCCTTCTAGTATGTTTTTGTTTGGTTTGGGCCTGCGTGCCTCTTTTGTATGTCTCTCTTGTGACTTTTGGCTTTGCTGTTTTCTAGTCTGGCGCTCTGGTCTGGGCTAGCAGCTTAGTCTTTTTTGTACTTTATTTTTTAGTGATATAGATTTGCCTGGGGTACCGTCCCCTTTCCCAAAAAAAAAAAAAACCCTAAACCCTAAACCCTAAACCCTAAACCCTAAACCCTAAACCCTAAACCCTAAACCCTAAACCCTAAACCCTAAACCCTAAACCCTAAACCCTAAACCCTAAACCCTAAACCCTAAACCCTAAACCCTAAACCCTAAACCCTAAACCCTAAACCCTAAACCCTAAACCCTAAACCCTAAACCCTAAACCCTAAACCCTAAACCCTAAACCCTAAACCCTAAACCCTAAACCCTAAGTTTCTCTCATTTGCAATTTTTTGTGTGTGTTTTCCAAGGTGTTTTCTCTCTAGCCTCACGCCTTCCTCTTCATCAATTCTTATGATTTTCGGCCCTATCTTGGGGAATTCGAACCTTTCTTGCTTGTTTTCTACTCTAAATCTAATCAAAAGTGATTCCAAAAACACCAATCTTGGTTTGTATTTGCGGAATTAGACCAAACAATTCGTTTTATAATTGTTGTTCTACACGAATATGGTTAGATAAGGAAATAGCAAGGCTGGAACGAGTTATTGTGTGAATGATTCTTCTTTCACAACAATGTCAATCGGCTGTTTTTTGTTAAATGGCTGTTACCCAATCGTTGATTGGTGCTAGACACGAAATCATGGTTTTGTGAATGGAAT
This sequence comes from Ambrosia trifida, assembly GCA_028751855.1. NCBI lineage: Eukaryota > Viridiplantae > Streptophyta > Magnoliopsida > Asterales > Asteraceae > Ambrosia > Ambrosia trifida. The sequence goes on from CM054129.1 coordinate 850,088, forward strand.
GGTATTGGCAAAGGGATGGAACAATCGTTTATACCTAATCGATCCTTCATTGGTGTGTTGTTTCGTTTTTACTTATTCTCCTACCTATAATCTGTCTGAATGAGATTCCATACACACCGCATGGGTTTGAATGTTGGAATGAGACCTACAACGCGTTTTATGTTGGTGTTTACTCACGAATAAGGATGGATTGGAGATTCGGGTTCAAGACGATTCAATGAGTTGGTTTCAGCGAAGGTTAATATGCACAAGATTGTGAATAGAGTTCTTCCGGTTCATATGGTTAGTGTTTATAATTTGGAATCGTGATTTTCTTTGGATGGATTTACGCTTGTTTACTATGATCGTATGATGATGTGATGTGCTTGGGTTTGATTGTTACCGGATAGTTTATCGTGTATATGTTCGTTTTTTTGCTATGTTTCTGGTTTGGAGGTCCGTAGCCTATTCTAGGCATTAGACCAAACCCAAAGTCTAGTCATTGTATCCGATTATGCTTTGGTTAACCTTCATAGCTTCGTTCATGTGCATGATGGATTATGGTTAAATATGGTTTGTTTGGGATAAGAAGTATCATCGTTTGTTGAGGCCAGTTTATGTCCGGGTTCTTTTATGTGTATGGTTTGAAGGTCCGTAGCCCCGAGTCGGCATTAGATCAAACTCCAACATAAGTTATGTATTCGGCTTATTGTTTGGTTAACCATCACATTATTCTCTCGTTCATATGCTTGGTTTTAACTATGATTTTTGTTTGTTACTTATTTGGGATGGAGACGAGACTGTTATAAAGTTTGGTGTTCATATGTTCATCATTCATACTTCTTGGTTGATCTTGGATGGGATGGATATGGCCGTATGATTTGGTTGTTTAAGAATGGGTTTTGAATTTGGATGGGACGGATATGGGTGTTTGTTATGGTGATGGATTGTTCTTGGGGTCTGCATGATGTTCATAAAGATCATAAGGATCATAATATGGTTTAGTATTATTATGAATATTGGTTAGTGTTAGTGGTTTAATTTGATTAGTGGAAACAAAAGGAACCGGGTCCTGTTTATGGATCGGATATATTTGAATGTGTGTTATTAAGGATTAAATTTGTTTCCAAATATTTAGCCACAAATTTGGAAGTTAGTTATGGTGATTGACTGATAAATATGGAATGGAATGAAAGCATGTTTGGCCGCCAATTTTGTTTCAAAAATGGATAATTATTGAATATTAAATGGTTGGGCCGGTTTGTCTTTTTTGGGCTGAACCTGGACGCATATCAGGTCCGGGTGCATCTTTGCATGGAATTTTAATTTAGATGGATGGACCGGGTATGAATTTTTTGGACCAAGCTTTTTGTATTTCAAATGGATAATGGAGTTTATTGAATGTGGGCCAGACTCTATCTTCCTTATATGTTGGTCACGGGTATTCAACAGATGGGCCCCTTCATTTGTGACTTGGGTCAGTTTTGGGCTTGGCTGACTATAGTCTTATTGGGCTGCATTCAAAGGGATAACCTATCTTGTTTGGACCGGGATTGCGTATAGGTGTAGAAACATGGATTTGGTTCCTTTTTTTGGGCTTCAGATACTATGTGAATTTAGTTTGGGCTGCTGGAATGGTTGATGTAGTTCGGCCGAAGTATATTTGCAACAATGGGTTATGCTCTAGGCCGAGATCATGTTTGGGCTCCGGACTGCTGGCCTCTTATCGAGTCTTGGGCTAGTGACAATGGGATACCTTCTTCGGCTATTCACATGGGCCGATGTGCTAGTAACATAAAGTACCGGGCTTTAATGTAAAGGATTTCTCTACAATTTGTTACCAAGATGATGATAATTGAAGTGAATGCTTCTTGGGCCGAGTATGTTATTGCTTTGGATTGGTTGATTGAATATGGCTTCATGGATTATTGGGCTTTGATTGTGCTCTCACATAGTTTGGGCCAGTGTGCCCTCTAGTATGTTCCACCATTTGCTTTGGGCCTGCGTGCCTATGGTGTTGGGCCTGTGTGCCTTCTAGTATGTTTCACTTTTGTTTTGGGCCTGCGTGCCCACTAGTATGTTTCATGTTTGGTTTGGGCCTGCGTGCCTTGTAGTATGTTTTTCTTTTGTTTGGCCTTTGTGCCATGACTTGTAATACTTGCTTTCCCCCCTCTATGGTAAAATGCCCAGGAGGGGGGGGGGGGAGCTGTCTTAATAAAAGTTTGCCGGGGCGATGCCTCTTTTTCCAAAAAAAAAAACCCTAAACCCTAAACCCTAAACCCTAAACCCTAAACCCTAAACCCTAAACCCTAAACCCTAAACCCTAAACCCTAAACCCTAAACCCTAAACCCTAAACCCTAAACCCTAAACCCTAAACCCTAAACCCTAAACCCTAAACCCTAAACCCTAAACCCTAAACCCTAAACCCTAAACCCTAAACCCTAAACCCTAAACCCTAAACCCTAAACCCTAAACCCTAAACCCTAAACCCTAAACCCTAAAAGGATAGGAGATTCGGGGTCCTGTGACTAACCCAGTAAGGGTGTACATTAGGCTATAAAATTATTTCCAAGAGTAAGAATTTCCAGCCTTTATAAACTGTTGTTCAGTATTCTTTGACCTACAGCACCTGAATGTCCAACGAGACACCCATTTTAGTTTGTTAATACTATAATTAGGCTTCTCCTATAAGGATAGGAGATTCGGGGTCCTGTGACTAACCCAGTAAGGGTGTACATTAGGCTATAAAATTATTTCCAAGAGTAAGAATTTCCAGCCTTTATAAACTGTTGTTCAGTATTCTTTTACCTACAGCACCTGAATGTCCAACGAGACACCCATTTCAGTTTGTTAATACTATAATTAGGCTTCTCCTATAAGGATAGGAGATTCGGGGTCCTGTGAGTAACCCAGTAAGGGTGTACATTAGGCTATAAAATTATTTCCAAGAGTAAGAATTTCCAGCCTTTATAAACTGTTGTTCAGTATTCTTTGACCTACAGCACCTGAATTTCCAACGAGACACCCATTTTAGTTTGTTAATACTATAATTAGGCTTCTCCTATAAGGATAGGAGATTCGGGGTCCTGTGACTAACCCAGTAAGGGTGTACATTAGGCTATAAAATTATTTCCAAGAGTAAGAATTTCCAGCCTTTATAAACTGTTGTTCAGTATTCTTTGACCTACAGCACCTGAATGTCCAACGAGACACCCATTTTAGTTTGTTAATACTATAATTAGGCTTCTCCTATAAGGATAGGAGATTCGGGGACCTGTGACTAACCCAGTAAGGGTGTACATTAGGCTATAAAATTATTTCCAAGAGTAAGAATTTCCAGCCTTTATAAACTGTTGTTCAGTATTCTTTGACCTACAGCACCTGAATGTCCAACGAGACACCCATTTTAGTTTGTTAATACTATAATTAGGCTTCTCCTATAAGGATAGGAGATTCGGGGCCCTGTGACTAACCCAGTAAGGGTGTACATTAGGCTATAAAATTATTTCCAAGAGTAAGAATTTGCAACCTTTATAAACTGTTGTTCAGTATTCTTTGACCTACACCACCTGAATTTCCAACGAGACACCCATTTTAGTTTGTTAATACTATAATTAGGCTTCTCCTATAAGGATAGGAGATTCGGGGTCCTGTGACTAACCCAGTAAGGGTGTACATTAGGTTATAAAATTATTTCCAAGAGTAAGAATTTCCAGCCTTTATAAACTGTTGTTCAGTATTCTTTGACCTACAGCACCTGAATGTCCAACTAGACACCCATTTTAGTTAGTTAATACTATAATTAGGCTTCTCCTATAAGGATAGGAGATTCGGGGTCCTGTGACTAACCCAGTAAGGGTGTACATTAGGCTATAAAATTATTTCCAAGAGTAAGAATTTCCAGCCTTTATAAACTGTTGTTCTGTATTCTTTGACCTACAGCACCTGAATGTCCAACGAGACACCCATTTTAGTTTGTTAATACTATAATTAGGCTTCTCCTATAAGGATAGGAGATTCGGGGTCCTGTGACTAACCCAGTAAGGGTGTACATTAGGCTATAAAATTATTTCCAAGAGTAAGAATTTCCAGCCTTTATAAACTGTTGTTCAGTATTCTTTGACCTACAGCACCTGAATGTCCAACGAGACACCCATTTTAGTTTGTTAATACTATAATTAGGCTTCTCCAATAAGGATAGGAGATTCGGGGTCCTGTGACTAACCCAGTAAGGGTGTACATTAGGCTATAAAATTATTTCCAAGAGTAAGAATTTCCAGCCTTTATAAACTGTTGTTCAGTATTCTTTTACCTACATCACCTGAATGTCCAACGAGACACCCATTTCAGTTTGTTAATACTATAATTAGGCTTCTCCTATAAGGATAGGAGATTCGGGGTCCTGTGAGTAACCCAGTAAGGGTGTACATTAGGCTATAAAATTATTTCCAAGAGTAAGAATTTCCAGCCTTTATAAACTGTTGTTCAGTATTCTTTGACCTACAGCACCTGAATGTCCAACTAGACAGCCATTTTAGTTTGTTAATACTATAATTAGGCTTCTCCTATAAGGATAGGAGATTCGGGGTCCTGTGACTAACCCAGTAAGGGTGTACATTAGGCTATAAAATTATTTCCAAGAGTAAGAATTTCCAGCCTTTATAAACTGTTGTTCAGTATTCTTTGACCTACAGCACCTGAATTTCCAACGAGACACCCATTTTAGTTTGTTAATACTATAATTAGGCTTCTCCTATAAGGATAGGAGATTCGGGGTCCTGTGACTAACCCAGTAAGGGTGTACATTAGGCTATAAAATTATTTCCAAGAGTAAGAATTTCCAGCCTTTATAAACTGTTGTTCAGTATTCTTTGACCTAAAGCACTTGAATGTCCAACGAGACACCCATTTTAGTTTGTTAATACTATAATTAGGCTTCTCCTATAAGGATAGGAGATTCGGGGTCCTGTGACTAACCAACCCAATAAGGGTGTACATTAGGCTATAAAATTATTTCCAAGAGTAAGAATTTCCAGCCTTTATAAACTGTTGTTCAGTATTCTTTGACCTACAGCACCTGAATGTCCAACGAGACACCCATTTTAGTTTGTTAATACTATAATTAGGCTTCTCCTATAAGGATAGGAGATTCGGGGTCCTGTGACTAACCCAATAAGGGTGTACATTAGGCTATAAAATTATTTCCAAGAGTAAGAATTTCCAGCCTTTATAAACTGTTGTTCAGTATTCTTTGACCTACAGCACCTGAATGTCCAACGAGACACCCATTTCAGTTTGTTAATACTATAATTAGGCTTCTCCTATAAGGATAGGAGATTCGGGGTCCTGTGACTAACCCAGTAAGGGTGTACATTAGGCTATAAAATTATTTCCAAGAGTAAGAATTTCCAGCCTTTATAAACTGTTGTTCAGTATTCTTTGACCTACAGCACCTAAATTTCCAACGAGACACCCATTTTAGTTTGTTAATACTATAATTAGGCTTCTCCTATAAGGATAGGAGATTCGGGGTCCTGTGACTAACCCAGTAAGGGTGTACATTAGGCTATAAAATTATTTCCAAGAGTAAGAATTTCCAGCCTTTATAAACTGTTGTTCAGTATTCTTTGACCTAAAGCACCTGAATGTCCAACGAGACACCCATTTTAGTTTGTTAATACTATAATTAGGCTTCTCCTATAAGGATAGGAGATTCGGGGTCCTGTGACTAACCAACCCAATAAGGGTGTACATTAGGCTATAAAATTATTTCCAAGAGTAAGAATTTCCAGCCTTTATAAACTGTTGTTCAGTATTCTTTGACCTACAGCACCTGAATGTCCAACGAGACACCCATTTTAGTTTGTTAATACTATAATTAGGCTTCTCCTATAAGGATAGGAGATTCGGGGTCCTGTGACTAACCCAATAAGGGTGTACATTAGGCTATAAAATTATTTCCAAGAGTAAGAATTTCCAGCCTTTATAAACTGTTGTTCAGTATTCTTTGACCTACAGCACCTGAATGTCCAACGAGACACCCATTTTAGTTTGTTAATACTATAATTAGGCTTCTCCTATAAGGATAGGAGATTCGGGGTCCTGTGACTAACCCAGTAAGGGTGTACATTAGGCTATAAAATTATTTCCAAGAGTAAGAATTTCCAGCCTTTATAAACTGTTGTTCAGTATTCTTTGACCTAAAGCACTTGAATGTCCAACGAGACACCCATTTTAGTTTGTTAATACTATAATTAGGCTTCTCCTATAAGGATAGGAGATTCGGGGTCCTGTGACTAACCCAGTAAGGGTGTACATTAGGCTATAAAATTATTTCCAAGAGTAAGAATTTCCAGCCTTTATAAACTGTTGTTCAGTATTCTTTGACCTACAGCACCTGAATGTCCAACGAGACACCCATTTTAGTTTGTTAATACTATAATTAGGCTTCTCCTATAAGGATAGGAGATTCGGGGTCCTGTGACTAACCCAGTAAGGGTGTACATTAGGCTATAAAATTATTTCCAAGAGTAAGAATTTCCAGCCTTTATAAACTGTTGTTCAGTATTCTTTGACCTACAGCACCTGAATGTCCAACAAGACACCCATTTTAGTTTGTTAATACTATAATTAGGCTTCTCCTATAAGGATAGGAGATTCGGGGTCCTGTGACTAACCCAGTAAGGGTGTACATTAGGCTATAAAATTATTTCCAAGAGTAAGAATTTCCAGCCTTTATAAACTGTTGTTCAGTATTCTTTGACCTACAGCACCTGAATGTCCAACGAGACACCCATTTTAGTTTGTTAATACTATAATTAGGCTTCTCCTATAAGGATAGGAGATTCGGGGTCCTGTGACTAACCCAGTAAGGGTGTACATTAGGCTATAAAATTATTTCCAAGAGTAAGAATTTCCAGCCTTTATAAACTGTTGTTCAGTATTCTTTGACCTACACCACCTGAATGTCCAACGAGACACCCATTTTAGTTTGTTAATCCTATCCTTATAGGAGAAGCCTAATTATAGTATTAACAAACTAAAATGGGTGTCTCGTTGGACATTCAGGTGGTGTAGGTCAAAGAATACTGAACAACAGTTTATAAAGGCTGGAAATTCTTACTCTTGGAAATAATTTTATAGCCTAATGTACACCCTTACTGGGTTAGTCACAGGACCCCGAATCTCCTATCCTTATAGGAGAAGCCTAATTATAGTATTAACAAACTAAAATGGGTGTCTCGTTGGAAATTCAGGTGGTGTAGGTCAAAGAATACTGAACAACAGTTTATAAAGGTTGGAAATTCTTACTCTTGGAAATAATTTTATAGCCTAATGTACACCCTTACTGGGTTAGTCACAGGACCCCGAATCTCCTATCCTTATAGGAGAAGCCTAATTATAGTATTAACAAACTAAAATGGGTGTCTCGTTGGACATTCAGGTGGTGTAGGTCAAAGAATACTGAACAACAGTTTATAAAGGCTGGAAATTCTTACTCTTGGAAATAATTTTATAGCCTAATGTACACCCTTACTGGGTTAGTCACAGGACCCCGAATCTCCTATCCTTATAGGAGAAGCCTAATTATAGTATTAACAAACTAAAATGGGTGTCTCGTTGGACATTCAGGTGCTGTAGGTCAAAGAATACTGAACAACAGTTTATAAAGGCTGGAAATTCTTACTCTTGGAAATAATTTTATAGCCTAATGTACACCCTTACTGGGTTAGTCACAGGACCCCGAATCTCCTATCCTTATAGGAGAAGCCTAATTATAGTATTAACAAACTAAAATGGGTGTCTTGTTGGACATTCAGGTGCTGTAGGTCAAAGAATACTGAACAACAGTTTATAAAGGCTGGAAATTCTTACTCTTGGAAATAATTTTATAGCCTAATGTACACCCTTACTGGGTTAGTCACAGGACCCCGAATCTCCTATCCTTATAGGAGAAGCCTAATTATAGTATTAACAAACTAAAATGGGTGTCTCGTTGGACATTCAGGTGCTGTAGGTCAAAGAATACTGAACAACAGTTTATAAAGGCTGGAAATTCTTACTCTTGGAAATAATTTTATAGCCTAATGTACACCCTTACTGGGTTAGTCACAGGACCCCGAATCTCCTATCCTTATAGGAGAAGCCTAATTATAGTATTAACAAACTAAAATGGGTGTCTCGTTGGACATTCAGGTGCTGTAGGTCAAAGAATACTGAACAACAGTTTATAAAGGCTGGAAATTCTTACTCTTGGAAATAATTTTATAGCCTAATGTACACCCTTACTGGGTTAGTCACAGGACCCCGAATCTCCTATCCTTATAGGAGAAGCCTAATTATAGTATTAACAAACTAAAATGGGTGTCTTGTTGGACATTCAGGTGCTGTAGGTCAAAGAATACTGAACAACAGTTTATAAAGGCTGGAAATTCTTACTCTTGGAAATAATTTTATAGACTAATGTACACCCTTACTGGGTTAGTCACAGGACCCCGAATCTCCTATCCTTATAGGAGAAGCCTAATTATAGTATTAACAAACTAAAATGGGTGTCTCGTTGGACATTCAGGTGCTGTAGGTCAAAGAATACTGAACAACAGTTTATAAAGGCTGGAAATTCTTACTCTTGGAAATAATTTTATAGCCTAATGTACACCCTTACTGGGTTAGTCACAGGACCCCGAATCTCCTATCCTTATAGGAGAAGCCTAATTATAGTATTAACAAACTAAAATGGGTGTCTCGTTGGACATTCAGGTGCTGTAGGTCAAAGAATACTGAACAACAGTTTATAAAGGCTGGAAATTCTTACTCTTGGAAATAATTTTATAGCCTAATGTACACCCTTATTGGGTTAGTCACAGGACCCCGAATCTCCTATCCTTATAGGAGAAGCCTAATTATAGTATTAACAAACTAAAATGGGTGTCTCGTTGGACATTCAGGTGCTGTAGGTCAAAGAATACTGAACAACAGTTTATAAAGGCTGGAAATTCTTACTCTTGGAAATAATTTTATAGCCTAATGTACACCCTTATTGGGTTGGTTAGTCACAGGACCCCGAATCTCCTATCCTTATAGGAGAAGCCTAATTATAGTATTAACAAACTAAAATGGGTGTCTCGTTGGACATTCAGGTGCTTTAGGTCAAAGAATACTGAACAACAGTTTATAAAGGCTGGAAATTCTTACTCTTGGAAATAATTTTATAGCCTAATGTACACCCTTACTGGGTTAGTCACAGGACCCCGAATCTCCTATCCTTATAGGAGAAGCCTAATTATAGTATTAACAAACTAAAATGGGTGTCTCGTTGGAAATTTAGGTGCTGTAGGTCAAAGAATACTGAACAACAGTTTATAAAGGCTGGAAATTCTTACTCTTGGAAATAATTTTATAGCCTAATGTACACCCTTACTGGGTTAGTCACAGGACCCCGAATCTCCTATCCTTATAGGAGAAGCCTAATTATAGTATTAACAAACTGAAATGGGTGTCTCGTTGGACATTCAGGTGCTGTAGGTCAAAGAATACTGAACAACAGTTTATAAAGGCTGGAAATTCTTACTCTTGGAAATAATTTTATAGCCTAATGTACACCCTTATTGGGTTAGTCACAGGACCCCGAATCTCCTATCCTTATAGGAGAAGCCTAATTATAGTATTAACAAACTAAAATGGGTGTCTCGTTGGACATTCAGGTGCTGTAGGTCAAAGAATACTGAACAACAGTTTATAAAGGCTGGAAATTCTTACTCTTGGAAATAATTTTATAGCCTAATGTACACCCTTATTGGGTTGGTTAGTCACAGGACCCCGAATCTCCTATCCTTATAGGAGAAGCCTAATTATAGTATTAACAAACTAAAATGGGTGTCTCGTTGGACATTCAAGTGCTTTAGGTCAAAGAATACTGAACAACAGTTTATAAAGGCTGGAAATTCTTACTCTTGGAAATAATTTTATAGCCTAATGTACACCCTTACTGGGTTAGTCACAGGACCCCGAATCTCCTATCCTTATAGGAGAAGCCTAATTATAGTATTAACAAACTAAAATGGGTGTCTCGTTGGAAATTCAGGTGCTGTAGGTCAAAGAATACTGAACAACAGTTTATAAAGGCTGGAAATTCTTACTCTTGGAAATAATTTTATAGCCTAATGTACACCCTTACTGGGTTACTCACAGGACCCCGAATCTCCTATCCTTATAGGAGAAGCCTAATTATAGTATTAACAAACTGAAATGGGTGTCTCGTTGGACATTCAGGTGATGTAGGTAAAAGAATACTGAACAACAGTTTATAAAGGCTGGAAATTCTTACTCTTGGAAATAATTTTATAGCCTAATGTACACCCTTACTGGGTTAGTCACAGGACCCCGAATCTCCTATCCTTATAGGAGAAGCCTAATTATAGTATTAACAAACTAAAATGGGTGTCTCGTTGGACATTCAGGTGCTGTAGGTCAAAGAATACTGAACAACAGTTTATAAAGGCTGGAAATTCTTACTCTTGGAAATAATTTCATAGCCTAATGTACACCCTTACTGGGTTAGTCACAGGACCCCGAATCTCCTATCCTTATAGGAGAAGCCTAATTATAGTATTAACAAACTAAAATGGGTGTCTCGTTGGACATTCAGGTGCTGTAGGTCAAAGAATACAGAACAACAGTTTATAAAGGCTGGAAATTCTTACTCTTGGAAATAATTTTATAGCCTAATGTACACCCTTACTGGGTTAGTCACAGGACCCCGAATCTCCTATCCTTATAGGAGAAGCCTAATTATAGTATTAACTAACTAAAATGGGTGTCTAGTTGGACATTCAGGTGCTGTAGGTCAAAGAATACTGAACAACAGTTTATAAAGGCTGGAAATTCTTACTCTTGGAAATAATTTAATAACCTAATGTACACCCTTACTGGGTTAGTCACAGGACCCCGAATCTCCTATCCTTATAGGAGAAGCCTAATTATAGTATTAACAAACTAAAATGGGTGTCTCGTTGGAAATTCAGGTGGTGTAGGTCAAAGAATACTGAACAACAGTTTATAAAGGTTGCAAATTCTTACTCTTGGAAATAATTTTATAGCCTAATGTACACCCTTACTGGGTTAGTCACAGGACCCCGAATCTCCTATCCTTATAGGAGAAGCCTAATTATAGTATTAACAAACTAAAATGGGTGTCTCGTTGGACATTCAGGTGCTGTAGGTCAAAGAATACTGAACAACAGTTTATAAAGGCTGGAAATTCTTACTCTTGGAAATAATTTTATAGCCTAATGTACACCCTTACTGGGTTAGTCACAGGTCCCCGAATCTCCTATCCTTATAGGAGAAGCCTAATTATAGTATTAACAAACTAAAATGGGTGTCTCGTTGGACATTCAGGTGCTGTAGGTCAAAGAATACTGAACAACAGTTTATAAAGGCTGGAAATTCTTACTCTTGGAAATAATTTTATAGCCTAATGTACACCCTTACTGGGTTAGTCACAGGACCCCGAATCTCCTATCCTTATAGGAGAAGCCTAATTATAGTATTAACAAACTAAAATGGGTGTCTCGTTGGACATTCAGGTGCTGTAGGTCAAAGAATACTGAACAACAGTTTATAAAGGCTGGAAATTCTTACTCTTGGAAATAATTTTATAGCCTAATGTACACCCTTACTGGGTTAGTCACAGGACCCCAAATCTCCTATCCTTATAGGAGAAGCCTAATTATAGTATTAACAAACTAAAATGGCTGTCTAGTTGGACATTCAGGTGCTGTAGGTCAAAGAATACTGAACAACAGTTTATAAAGGCTGGAAATTCTTACTCTTGGAAATAATTTTATAGCCTAATGTACACCCTTACTGGGTTAGTCACAGGACCCCGAATCTCCTATCCTTATAGGAGAAGCCTAATTATAGTATTAACAAACTAAAATGGGTGTCTCGTTGGACATTCAAGTGCTTTAGGTCAAAGAATACTGAACAACAGTTTATAAAGGCTGGAAATTCTTACTCTTGGAAATAATTTTATAGCCTAATGTACACCCTTACTGGGTTAGTCACAGGACCCCGAATCTCCTATCCTTATAGGAGAAGCCTAATTATAGTATTAACAAACTAAAATGGGTGTCTCGTTGGAAATTCAGGTGCTGTAGGTCAAAGAATACTGAACAACAGTTTATAAAGGCTGGAAATTCTTACTCTTGGAAATAATTTTATAGCCTAATGCACACCCTTACTGGGTTACTCACAGGACCCCGAATCTCCTATCCTTATAGGAGAAGCCTAATTATAGTATTAACAAACTGAAATGGGTGTCTCGTTGGACATTCAGGTGCTGTAGGTAAAAGAATACTGAACAACAGTTTATAAAGGCTGGAAATTCTTACTCTTGGAAATAATTTTATAGCCTAATGTACACCCTTACTGGGTTAGTCACAGGACCCCGAATCTCCTATCCTTATAGGAGAAGCCTAATTATAGTATTAACAAACTAATATGGGTGTCTCGTTGGAAATTCAGGTGCTGTAGGTCAAAGAATACTGAACAACAGTTTATAAAGGCTGGAAATTCTTACTCTTGGAAATAATTTTATAGCCTAATGTACACCCTTACTGGGTTAGTCACAGGACCCCGAATCTCCTATCCTTATAGGAGAAGCCTAATTATAGTATTAACAAACTAAAATGGGTGTCTCGTTGGACATTCAGGTGCTGTAGGTCAAAGAATACAGAACAACAGTTTATAAAGGCTGGAAATTCTTACTCTTGGAAATAATTTTATAGCCTAATGTACACCCTTACTTGGTTAGTCACAGGACCCCGAATCTCCTATCCTTATAGGAGAAGCCTAATTATAGTATTAACTAACTAAAATGGGTGTCTAGTTGGACATTCAGGTGCTGTAGGTCAAAGAATACTGAACAACAGTTTATAAAGGCTGGAAATTCTTACTCTTGGAAATAATTTTATAACCTAATGTACACCCTTACTGGGTTAGTCACAGGACCCCGAATCTCCTATCCTTATAGGAGAAGCCTAATTATAGTATTAACAAACTAAAATGGTTGTCTCGTTGGAAATTCAGGTGGTGTAGGTCAAAGAATACTGAACAACAGTTTATAAAGGTTGCAAATTCTTACTCTTGGAAATAATTTTATAGCCTAATGTACACCCTTACTGGGTTAGTCACAGGACCCCGAATCTCCTATCCTTATAGGAGAAGCCTAATTATAGTATTAACAAACTAAAATGGGTGTCTCGTTGGACATTCAGGTGCTGTAGGTCAAAGAATACTGAACAACAGTTTATAAAGGCTGGAAATTCTTACTCTTGGAAATAATTTTATAGCCTAATGTACACCCTTACTGGGTTAGTCACAGGTCCCCGAATCTCCTATCCTTATAGGAGAAGCCTAATTATAGTATTAACAAACTAAAATGGGTGTCTCGTTGGACATTCAGGCGCTGTAGGTCAAAGAATACTGAACAACAGTTTATAAAGGCTGGAAATTCTTACTCTTGGAAATAATTTTATAGCCTAATGTACACCCTTACTGGGTTAGTCACAGGACCCCGAATCTCCTATCCTTATAGGAGAAGCCTAATTATAGTATTAACAAACTAAAATGGGTGTCTCGTTGGACATTCAGGTGCTGTAGGTCAAAGAATACTGAACAACAGTTTATAAAGGCTGGAAATTCTTACTCTTGGAAATAATTTTATAGCCTAATGTACACCCTTACTGGGTTAGTCACAGGACCCCAAATCTCCTATCCTTATAGGAGAAGCCTAATTATAGTATTAACAAACTAAAATGGCTGTCTAGTTGGACATTCAGGTGCTGTAGGTCAAAGAATACTGAACAACAGTTTATAAAGGCTGGAAATTCTTACTCTTGGAAATAATTTTATAGCCTAATGTACACCCTTACTGGGTTAGTCACAGGACCCCGAATCTCCTATCCTTATAGGAGAAGCCTAATTATAGTATTAACAAACTAAAATGGGTGTCTCGTTGGAAATTCAGGTGGTGTAGGTCAAAGAATACTGAACAACAGTTTATAAAGGTTGCAAATTCTTACTCTTGGAAATAATTTTATAGCCTAATGTACACCCTTACTGGGTTAGTCACAGGACCCCGAATCTCCTATCCTTATAGGAGAAGCCTAATTATAGTATTAACAAACTAAAATGGGTGTCTCGTTGGACATTCAGGTGCTGTAGGTCAAAGAATACTGAACAACAGTTTATAAAGGCTGGAAATTCTTACTCTTGGAAATAATTTTATAGCCTAATGTTCACCCTTACTGGGTTAGTCACAGGACCCCGAATCTCCTATCCTTATAGGAGAAGCCTAATTATAGTATTAACAAACTAAAATGGGTGTCTCGTTGGACATTCAGGTGCTGTAGGTCAAAGAATACTGAACAACAGTTTATAAAGGCTGGAAATTCTTACTCTTGGAAATAATTTTATAGCCTAATGTACACCCTTACTGGGTTAGTCACAGGACCCCGAATCTCCTATCCTTATAGGAGAAGCCTAATTATAGTATTAACAAACTAAAATGGGTGTCTCGTTGGACATTCAGGTGCTGTAGGTCAAAGAATACTGAACAACAGTTTATAAAGGCTGGAAATTCTTACTCTTGGAAATAATTTTATAGCCTAATGTACACCCTTACTGGGTTAGTCACAGGACCCCGAATCTCCTATCCTTATAGGAGAAGCCTAATTATAGTATTAACAAACTAAAATGGGTGTCTCGTTGGACATTCAGGTGCTGTAGGTCAAAGAATACAGAACAACAGTTTATAAAGGCTGGAAATTCTTACTCTTGGAAATAATTTTATAGCCTAATGTACACCCTTACTGGGTTAGTCACAGGACCCCGAATCTCCTATCCTTATAGGAGAAGCCTAATTATAGTATTAACTAACTAAAATGGGTGTCTAGTTGGACATTCAGGTGCTGTAGGTCAAAGAATACTGAACAACAGTTTATAAAGGCTGGAAATTCTTACTCTTGGAAATAATTTTATAACCTAATGTACACCCTTACTGGGTTAGTCACAGGACCCCGAATCTCCTATCCTTATAGGAGAAGCCTAATTATAGTATTAACAAACTAAAATGGTTGTCTCGTTGGAAATTCAGGTGGTGTAGGTCAAAGAATACTGAACAACAGTTTATAAAGGTTGCAAATTCTTACTCTTGGAAATAATTTTATAGCCTAATGTACACCCTTACTGGGTTAGTCACAGGACCCCGAATCTCCTATCCTTATAGGAGAAGCCTAATTATAGTATTAACAAACTAAAATGGGTGTCTCGTTGGACATTCAGGTGCTGTAGGTCAAAGAATACTGAACAACAGTTTATAAAGGCTGGAAATTCTTACTCTTGGAAATAATTTTATAGCCTAATGTACACCCTTACTGGGTTAGTCACAGGTCCCCGAATCTCCTATCCTTATAGGAGAAGCCTAATTATAGTATTAACAAACTAAAATGGGTGTCTCGTTGGACATTCAGGCGCTGTAGGTCAAAGAATACTGAACAACAGTTTATAAAGGCTGGAAATTCTTACTCTTGGAAATAATTTTATAGCCTAATGTACACCCTTACTGGGTTAGTCACAGGACCCCGAATCTCCTATCCTTATAGGAGAAGCCTAATTATAGTATTAACAAACTAAAATGGGTGTCTCGTTGGACATTCAGGTGCTGTAGGTCAAAGAATACTGAACAACAGTTTATAAAGGCTGGAAATTCTTACTCTTGGAAATAATTTTATAGCCTAATGTACACCCTTACTGGGTTAGTCACAGGACCCCAAATCTCCTATCCTTATAGGAGAAGCCTAATTATAGTATTAACAAACTAAAATGGCTGTCTAGTTGGACATTCAGGTGCTGTAGGTCAAAGAATACTGAACAACAGTTTATAAAGGCTGGAAATTCTTACTCTTGGAAATAATTTTATAGCCTAATGTACACCCTTACTGGGTTAGTCACAGGACCCCGAATCTCCTATCCTTATAGGAGAAGCCTAATTATAGTATTAACAAACTAAAATGGGTGTCTCGTTGGAAATTCAGGTGGTGTAGGTCAAAGAATACTGAACAACAGTTTATAAAGGTTGCAAATTCTTACTCTTGGAAATAATTTTATAGCCTAATGTACACCCTTACTGGGTTAGTCACAGGACCCCGAATCTCCTATCCTTATAGGAGAAGCCTAATTATAGTATTAACAAACTAAAATGGGTGTCTCGTTGGACATTCAGGTGCTGTAGGTCAAAGAATACTGAACAACAGTTTATAAAGGCTGGAAATTCTTACTCTTGGAAATAATTTTATAGCCTAATGTTCACCCTTACTGGGTTAGTCACAGGACCCCGAATCTCCTATCCTTATAGGAGAAGCCTAATTATAGTATTAACAAACTAAAATGGGTGTCTCGTTGGACATTCAGGTGCTGTAGGTCAAAGAATACTGAACAACAGTTTATAAAGGCTGGAAATTCTTACTCTTGGAAATAATTTTATAGCCTAATGTACACCCTTACTGGGTTAGTCACAGGACCCCGAATCTCCTATCCTTATAGGAGAAGCCTAATTATAGTATTAACAAACTAAAATGGGTGTCTCGTTGGACATTCAGGTGCTGTAGGTCAAAGAATACTGAACAACAGTTTATAAAGGCTGGAAATTCTTACTCTTGGAAATAATTTTATAGCCTAATGTACACCCTTACTGGGTTAGTCACAGGACCCCGAATCTCCTATCCTTATAGGAGAAGCCTAATTATAGTATTAACAAACTAAAATGGCTGTCTAGTTGGACATTCAGGTGCTGTAGGTCAAAGAATACTGAACAACAGTTTATAAAGGCTGGAAATTCTTACTCTTGGAAATAATTTTATAGCCTAATGTACACCCTTACTGGGTTAGTCACAGGACCCCGAATCTCCTATCCTTATAGGAGAAGCCTAATTATAGTATTAACAAACTAAAATGGGTGTCTCGTTGGAAATTCAGGTGGTGTAGGTCAAAGAATACTGAACAACAGTTTATAAAGGTTGGAAATTCTTACTCTTGGAAATAATTTTATAGCCTAATGTACACCCTTACTGGGTTAGTCACAGGACCCCGAATCTCCTATCCTTATAGGAGAAGCCTAAATATAGTATTAACAAACTAAAATGGGTGTCTCGTTGGACATTCAGGTGCTGTAGGTCAAAGAATACTGAACAACAGTTTATAAAGGCTGGAAATTCTTACTCTTGGAAATAATTTTATAGCCTAATGTACACCCTTACTGGGTTAGTCACAGGACCGCGAATCTCCTATCCTTATAGGAGAAGCCTAATTATAGTATTAACAAACTAAAATGGGTGTCTCGTTGGACATTCAGGTGCTGTAGGTCAAAGAATACTGAACAACAGTTTATAAAGGCTGGAAATTCTTACTCTTGGAAATAATTTTATAGCCTAATGTTCACCCTTACTGGGTTAGTCACAGGACCCCGAATCTCCTATCCTTATAGGAGAAGCCTAATTATAGTATTAACAAACTAAAATGGGTGTCTCGTTGGACATTCAGGTGCTGTAGGTCAAAGAATACTGAACAACAGTTTATAAAGGCTGGAAATTCTTACTCTTGGAAATAATTTTATAGCCTAATGTACACCCTTACTGGGTTAGTCACAGGACCCCGAATCTCCTATCCTTATAGGAGAAGCCTAATTATAGTATTAACAAACTAAAATGGGTGTCTCGTTGGACATTCAGGTGCTGTAGGTCAAAGAATACTGAACAACAGTTTATAAAGGCTGGAAATTCTTACTCTTGGAAATAATTTTATAGCCTAATGTACACCCTTACTGGGTTAGTCACAGGACCCCGAATCTCCTATCCTTATAGGAGAAGCCTAATTATAGTATTAACAAACTAAAATGGCTGTCTAGTTGGACATTCAGGTGCTGTAGGTCAAAGAATACTGAACAACAGTTTATAAAGGCTGGAAATTCTTACTCTTGGAAATAATTTTATAGCCTAATGTACACCCTTACTGGGTTAGTCACAGGACCCCGAATCTCCTATCCTTATAGGAGAAGCCTAATTATAGTATTAACAAACTAAAATGGGTGTCTCGTTGGAAATTCAGGTGGTGTAGGTCAAAGAATACTGAACAACAGTTTATAAAGGTTGGAAATTCTTACTCTTGGAAATAATTTTATAGCCTAATGTACACCCTTACTGGGTTAGTCACAGGACCCCGAATCTCCTATCCTTATAGGAGAAGCCTAAATATAGTATTAACAAACTAAAATGGGTGTCTCGTTGGACATTCAGGTGCTGTAGGTCAAAGAATACTGAACAACAGTTTATAAAGGCTGGAAATTCTTACTCTTGGAAATAATTTTATAGCCTAATGTACACCCTTACTGGGTTAGTCACAGGACCGCGAATCTCCTATCCTTATAGGAGAAGCCTAATTATAGTATTAACAAACTAAAATGGGTGTCTCGTTGGACATTCAGGTGCTGTAGGTCAAAGAATACTGAACAACAGTTTATAAAGGCTGGAAATTCTTACTCTTGGAAATAATTTTATAGCAAAATGTACACCCTTACTAGGTTAGTCACAGGACCCCGAATCTCCTATCCTTATAGGAGAAGCCTAATTATAGTATTAACAAACTAAAATGGGTGTCTCGTTGGACATTCAGGTGTTGTAGGTCAAAGAATACTGAACAACAGTTTATAAAGGTTGGAAATTCTTACTCTTGGAAATAATTTTATAGCCTAATGTACACCCTTACTGGGTTAGTCACAGGACCCCGAATCTCCTATCCTTATAGGAGAAGCCTAATTATAGTATTAACAAACTAAAATGGGTGTCTCGTTGGACATTCAGGTGCTGTAGGTCAAAGAATACTGAACAACAGTTTATAAAGGCTGGAAATTCTTACTCTTGGAAATAATATTATAGCCTAATGTACACCCTTACTGGGTTAGTCACAGGACCCCGAATCTCCTATCCTTATAGGAGAAGCCTAATTATAGTATTAACAAACTAAAATGGGTGTCTCGTTGGACATTCAGGTGCTGTAGGTCAAAGAATACTGAACAACAGTTTATAAAGGCTGGAAATTCTTACTCTTGGAAATAATTTTATAGCCTAATGTACACCCTTACTGGTTAGTCACAGGACCCCGAATCTCCTATCCTTATAGGAGAAGCCTAATTATAGTATTAACAAACTAAAATGGGTGTCTCGTTGGACATTCAGGTGCTGTAGGTCAAAGAATACTGAACAACAGTTTATAAAGGCTGGAAATTCTTACTCTTGGAAATAATTTTATAGCCTAATGTACACCCTTACTGGGTTAGTCACAGGACCCCGAATCTCCTATCCTTATAGGAGAAGCCTAATTATAATATTAACAAACTAAAATGGGTGTCTCGTTGGAAATTCAGGTGGTGTAGGTCAAAGAATACTGAACAACAGTTTATAAAGGTTGGAAATTCTTACTCTTGGAAATAATTTTATAGCCTAATGTACACCCTTACTGGGTTAGTCACAGGACCTCGAATCTCCTATCCTTATAGGAGAAGCCTAATTATAGTATTAACAAACTAAAATGGCTGTCTAGTTGGACATTCAGGTGCTGTAGGTCAAAGAATACTGAACAACAGTTTATAAAGGCTGGAAATTCTTACTCTTGGAAATAATTTTATAGCCTAATGTACACCCTTACTGGGTTAGTCACAGGACCCCGAATCTCCTATCCTTATAGGAGAAGCCTAATTATAGTATTAACAAACTAAAATGGGTGTCTCGTTGGAAATTCAGGTGGTGTAGGTCAAAGAATACTGAACAACAGTTTATAAAGGTTGGAAATTCTTACTCTTGGAAATAATTTTATAGCCTAATGTACACCCTTACTGGGTTAGTCACAGGACCCCGAATCCCCTATCCTTATAGGAGAAGCCTAATTATAGTATTAACAAACTAAAATGGGTGTCTCGTTGGACATTCAGGTGCTGTAGGTCAAAGAATACTGAACAACAGTTTATAAAGGCTGGAAATTCTTACTCTTGGAAATAATTTTATAGCCTAATGTACACCCTTACTGGGTTAGTCACAGGACCCCGAATCTCCTATCCTTATAGGAGAAGCCTAATTATAGTATTAACAAACTAAAATGGGTGTCTCGTTGGACATTCTGGTGCTGTAGGTCAAAGAATACTGAACAACAGTTTATAAAGGCTGGAAATTCTTACTCTTGGAAATAATTTTATAGCCTAATGTACACCCTTACTGGGTTAGTCACAGGACCCCGAATCTCCTATCCTTATAGGAGAAGCCTAATTATAGTATTAACAAACTAAAATGGGTGTCTCGTTGGACATTCAGGTGCTGTAGGTCAAAGAATACTGAACAACAGTTTATAAAGGCTGGAAATTCTTACTCTTGGAAATAATTTTATAGCCTAATGTACACCCTTACTGGGTTAGTCACAGGACCCCGAATCTCCTATCCTTATAGGAGAAGCCTAATTATAGTATTAACAAACTAAAATGGGTGTCTCGTTGGACATTCAGGTGCTGTAGGTCAAAGAATACTGAACAACAGTTTATAAAGGCTGGAAATTCTTACTCTTGGAAATAATTTTATTGCCTAATGTACACCCTTACTGGGTTAGTCACAGGACCCCGAATCTCCTATCCTTACAGGAGAAGCCTAATTATAGTATTAACAAACTAAAATGGGTGTCTCGTTGGACATTCAGGTGCTGTAGGTCAAAGAATACTGAACAACAGTTTATAAAGGCCGGAAATTCATACTCTTGGAAATAATTTTATAGCCTAATGTACACCCTTACTGGGTTAGTCACAGGACCCCGAATCTCCTATCCTTATAGGAGAAGCCTAATTATAGTATTAACAAACTAAAATGGGTGTCTCGTTGGACATTCAGGTGCTGTAGGTCAAAGAATACTGAACAACAGTTTATAAAGGCTGGAAATTCCTACTCTTGGAAATAATTTTATTGCCTAATGTACACCCTTACTGGGTTAGTCACAGGACCCCGAATCTCCTATCCTTATAGGAGAAGCCTAATTATAGTATTAACAAACTAAAATGGCTGTCTAGTTGGACATTCAGGTGCTGTAGGTCAAAGAATACTGAACAACAGTTTATAAAGGCTGGAAATTCTTACTCTTGGAAATAATTTTATAGCCTAATGTACACCCTTACTGGGTTAGTCACAGGACCCCGAATCTCCTATCCTTATAGGAGAAGCCTAATTATAGTATTAACAAACTAAAATGGCTATCTAGTTGGACATTCAGGTGCTGTAGGTCAAAGAATACTGAACAACAGTTTATAAAGGCTGGAAATTCTTACTCTTGGAAATAATTTTATAGCCTAATGTACACCCTTACTGGGTTAGTCACAGGACCCCGAATCTCCTATCCTTATAGGAGAAGCCTAATTATAGTATTAACAAACTAAAATGGGTGTCTCGTTGGAAATTCAGGTGGTGTAGGTCAAAGAATACTGAACAACAGTTTATAAAGGTTGGAAATTCTTACTCTTGGAAATAATTTTATAGCCTAATGTACACCCTTACTGGGTTAGTCACAGGACCTCAAATCTCCTATCCTTATAGGAGAAGCCTAATTATAGTATTAACAAACTAAAATGGCTGTCTAGTTGGACATTCACGTGCTGTAGGTCAAAGAATACTGAACAACAGTTTATAAAGGCTGGAAATTCTTACTCTTGGAAATAATTTTATAGCCTAATGTACACCCTTACTGGGTTAGTCACAGGACCCCGAATCTCCTATCCTTATAGGAGAAGCCTAATTATAGTATTAACAAACTAAAATGGGTGTCTCGTTGGAAATTCAGGTGGTGTAGGTCAAAGAATACTGAACAACAGTTTATAAAGGTTGGAAATTCTTACTCTTGGAAATAATTTTATAGCCTAATGTACACCCTTACTGGGTTAGTCACAGGACCCCGAATCTCCTATCCTTATAGGAGAAGCCTAATTATAGTATTAACAAACTAAAATGGGTGTCTCGTTGGACATTCAGGTGCTGTAGGTCAAAGAATACTGAACAACAGTTTATAAAGGCTGGAAATTCTTACTCTTGGAAATAATTTTATAGCCTAATGTACACCCTTACTGGGTTAGTCACAGGACCCCGAATCTCCTATCCTTATAGGAGAAGCCTAATTATAGTATTAACAAACTAAAATGGGTGTCTCGTTGGACATTCTGGTGCTGTAGGTCAAAGAATACTGAACAACAGTTTATAAAGGCTGGAAATTCTTACTCTTGGAAATAATTTTATAGCCTAATGTACACCCTTACTGGGTTAGTCACAGGACCCCGAATCTCCTATCCTTATAGGAGAAGCCTAATTATAGTATTAACAAACTAAAATGGGTGTCTCGTTGGACATTCAGGTGCTGTAGGTCAAAGAATACTGAACAACAGTTTATAAAGGCTGGAAATTCTTACTCTTGGAAATAATTTTATAGCCTAATGTACACCCTTACTGGGTTAGTCACAGGACCCCGAATCTCCTATCCTTATAGGAGAAGCCTAATTATAGTATTAACAAACTAAAATGGGTGTCTCGTTGGACATTCAGGTGCTGTAGGTCAAAGAATACTGAACAACAGTTTATAAAGGCTGGAAATTCTTACTCTTGGAAATAATTTTATTGCCTAATGTACACCCTTACTGGGTTAGTCACAGGACCCCGAATCTCCTATCCTTACAGGAGAAGCCTAATTATAGTATTAACAAACTAAAATGGGTGTCTCGTTGGACATTCAGGTGCTGTAGGTCAAAGAATACTGAACAACAGTTTATAAAGGCCGGAAATTCATACTCTTGGAAATAATTTTATAGCCTAATGTACACCCTTACTGGGTTAGTCACAGGACCCCGAATCTCCTATCCTTATAGGAGAAGCCTAATTATAGTATTAACAAACTAAAATGGGTGTCTCGTTGGACATTCAGGTGCTGTAGGTCAAAGAATACTGAACAACAGTTTATAAAGGCTGGAAATTCCTACTCTTGGAAATAATTTTATTGCCTAATGTACACCCTTACTGGGTTAGTCACAGGACCCCGAATCTCCTATCCTTATAGGAGAAGCCTAATTATAGTATTAACAAACTAAAATGGCTGTCTAGTTGGACATTCAGGTGCTGTAGGTCAAAGAATACTGAACAACAGTTTATAAAGGCTGGAAATTCTTACTCTTGGAAATAATTTTATAGCCTAATGTACACCCTTACTGGGTTAGTCACAGGACCCCGAATCTCCTATCCTTATAGGAGAAGCCTAATTATAGTATTAACAAACTAAAATGGCTATCTAGTTGGACATTCAGGTGCTGTAGGTCAAAGAATACTGAACAACAGTTTATAAAGGCTGGAAATTCTTACTCTTGGAAATAATTTTATAGCCTAATGTACACCCTTACTGGGTTAGTCACAGGACCCCGAATCTCCTATCCTTATAGGAGAAGCCTAATTATAGTATTAACAAACTAAAATGGGTGTCTCGTTGGAAATTCAGGTGGTGTAGGTCAAAGAATACTGAACAACAGTTTATAAAGGTTGGAAATTCTTACTCTTGGAAATAATTTTATAGCCTAATGTACACCCTTACTGGGTTAGTCACAGGACCCCGAATCTCCTATCCTTATAGGAGAAGCCTAATTATAGTATTAACAAACTAAAATGGGTGTCTCGTTGGACATTCAGGTGCTTTAGGTCAAAGAATACTGAACAACAGTTTATAAAGGCTGGAAATTCTTACTCTTGGAAATAATTTTATAGCCTAATGTACACCCTTACTGGGTTAGTCACATGACCCCGAATCTCCTATCCTTATAGGAGAAGCCTAATTATAGTATTAACAAACTAAAATGGGTGTCTCGTTGGACATTCAGGTGCTGTAGGTCAAAGAATACTGAACAACAGTTTATAAAGGCTGGAAATTCCTACTCTTGGAAATAATTTTATTGCCTAATGTACACCCTTACTGGGTTAGTCACAGGACCCCGAATCTCCTATCCTTATAGGAGAAGCCTAATTATAGTATTAACAAACTAAAATGGCTGTCTAGTTGGACATTCAGGTGCTGTAGGTCAAAGAATACTGAACAACAGTTTATAAAGGCTGGAAATTCTTACTCTTGGAAATAATTTTATAGCCTAATGTACACCCTTACTGGGTTAGTCACAGGACCCCGAATCTCCTATCCTTATAGGAGAAGCCTAATTATAGTATTAACAAACTAAAATGGCTATCTAGTTGGACATTCAGGTGCTGTAGGTCAAAGAATACTGAACAACAGTTTATAAAGGCTGGAAATTCTTACTCTTGGAAATAATTTTATAGCCTAATGTACACCCTTACTGGGTTAGTCACAGGACCCCGAATCTCCTATCCTTATAGGAGAAGCCTAATTATAGTATTAACAAACTAAAATGGGTGTCTCGTTGGAAATTCAGGTGGTGTAGGTCAAAGAATACTGAACAACAGTTTATAAAGGTTGGAAATTCTTACTCTTGGAAATAATTTTATAGCCTAATGTACACCCTTACTGGGTTAGTCACAGGACCCCGAATCTCCTATCCTTATAGGAGAAGCCTAATTATAGTATTAACAAACTAAAATGGGTGTCTCGTTGGACATTCAGGTGCTTTAGGTCAAAGAATACTGAACAACAGTTTATAAAGGCTGGAAATTCTTACTCTTGGAAATAATTTTATAGCCTAATGTACACCCTTACTGGGTTAGTCACATGACCCCGAATCTCCTATCCTTATAGGAGAAGCCTAATTATAGTATTAACAAACTAAAATGGGTGTCTCGTTGGACATTCAGGTGCTGTAGGTCAAAGAATACTGAACAACAGTTTATAAAGGCTGGAAATTCTTACTCTTGGAAATAATTTTATAGCCTAATGTACACCCTTACTGGGTTAGTCACAGGACCCCGAATCTCCTATCCTTATAGGAGAAGCCTAATTATAGTATTAACAAACTAAAATGGGTGTCTCGTTGGAAATTCAGGTGGTGTAGGTCAAAGAATACTGAACAACAGTTTATAAAGTTGGAAATTCTTACTCTTGGA
The DNA here is from genome assembly GCA_028751855.1 of Ambrosia trifida. Taxonomy (NCBI): domain Eukaryota; kingdom Viridiplantae; phylum Streptophyta; class Magnoliopsida; order Asterales; family Asteraceae; genus Ambrosia; species Ambrosia trifida. The sequence goes on from CM054129.1 coordinate 875,252, forward strand.
AATAATTTTATAGCCTAATGTACACCCTTACTGGGTTAGTCACAGGACCCCGAATCTCCTATCCTTATAGGAGAAGCCTAATTATAGTATTAACAAACTAAAATGGGTGTCTCGTTGGACATTCAGGTGCTGTAGGTCAAAGAATACTGAACAACAGTTTATAAAGGCTGGAAATTCCTACTCTTGGAAATAATTTTATTGCCTAATGTACACCCTTACTGGGTTAGTCACAGGACCCCGAATCTCCTATCCTTATAGGAGAAGCCTAATTATAGTATTAACAAACTAAAATGGCTGTCTAGTTGGACATTCAGGTGCTGTAGGTCAAAGAATACTGAACAACAGTTTATAAAGGCTGGAAATTCTTACTCTTGGAAATAATTTTATAGCCTAATGTACACCCTTACTGGGTTAGTCACAGGACCCCGAATCTCCTATCCTTATAGGAGAAGCCTAATTATAGTATTAACAAACTAAAATGGCTATCTAGTTGGACATTCAGGTGCTGTAGGTCAAAGAATACTGAACAACAGTTTATAAAGGCTGGAAATTCTTACTCTTGGAAATAATTTTATAGCCTAATGTACACCCTTACTGGGTTAGTCACAGGACCCCGAATCTCCTATCCTTATAGGAGAAGCCTAATTATAGTATTAACAAACTAAAATGGGTGTCTCGTTGGAAATTCAGGTGGTGTAGGTCAAAGAATACTGAACAACAGTTTATAAAGGTTGGAAATTCTTACTCTTGGAAATAATTTTATAGCCTAATGTACACCCTTACTGGGTTAGTCACAGGACCCCGAATCTCCTATCCTTATAGGAGAAGCCTAATTATAGTATTAACAAACTAAAATGGGTGTCTCGTTGGACATTCAGGTGCTGTAGGTCAAAGAATACTGAACAACAGTTTATAAAGGCTGGAAATTCTTACTCTTGGAAATAATTTTATAGCCTAATGTACACCCTTACTGGGTTAGTCACAGGACCCCGAATCTCCTATCCTTATAGGAGAAGCCTAATTATAGTATTAACAAACTAAAATGGGTGTCTCGTTGGACATTCTGGTGCTGTAGGTCAAAGAATACTGAACAACAGTTTATAAAGGCTGGAAATTCTTACTCTTGGAAATAATTTTATAGCCTAATGTACACCCTTACTGGGTTAGTCACAGGACCCCGAATCTCCTATCCTTATAGGAGAAGCCTAATTATAGTATTAACAAACTAAAATGGGTGTCTCGTTGGAAATTCAGGTGGTGTAGGTCAAAGAATACTGAACAACAGTTTATAAAGGTTGGAAATTCTTACTCTTGGAAATAATTTTATAGCCTAATGTACACCCTTACTGGGTTAGTCACAGGACCCCGAATCTCCTATCCTTATAGGAGAAGCCTAATTATAGTATTAACAAACTAAAATGGGTGTCTCGTTGGACATTCAGGTGCTTTAGGTCAAAGAATACTGAACAACAGTTTATAAAGGCTGGAAATTCTTACTCTTGGAAATAATTTTATAGCCTAATGTACACCCTTACTGGGTTAGTCACATGACCCCGAATCTCCTATCCTTATAGGAGAAGCCTAATTATAGTATTAACAAACTAAAATGGGTGTCTCGTTGGACATTCAGGTGCTGTAGGTCAAAGAATACTGAACAACAGTTTATAAAGGCTGGAAATTCTTACTCTTGGAAATAATTTTATAGCCTAATGTACACCCTTACTGGGTTAGTCACAGGACCCCGAATCTCCTATCCTTATAGGAGAAGCCTAATTATAGTATTAACAAACTAAAATGGGTGTCTCGTTGGAAATTCAGGTGGTGTAGGTCAAAGAATACTGAACAACAGTTTATAAAGGTTGGAAATTCTTACTCTTGGAAATAATTTTATAGCCTAATGTACACCCTTACTGGGTTAGTCACAGGACCCCGAATCTCCTATCCTTATAGGAGAAGCCTAATTATAGTATTAACAAACTAAAATGGCTGTCTAGTTAGACATTCAGGTGCTGTAGGTCAAAGAATACTGAACAACAGTTTATAAAGGCTGGAAATTCTTACTCTTGGAAATAATTTTATAGCCTAATGTACACCCTTACTGGGTTAGTCACAGGACCCCGAATCTCCTATCCTTATAGGAGAAGCCTAATTATAGTATTAACAAACTAAAATGGGTGTCTCGTTGGAAATTCAGGTGGTGTAGGTCAAAGAATACTGAACAACAGTTTATAAAGGTTGGAAATTCTTACTCTTGGAAATAATTTTATAGCCTAATGTACACCCTTACTGGGTTAGTCACAGGACCCCGAATCTCCTATCCTTATAGGAGAAGCCTAATTATAGTATTAACAAACTAAAATGGGTGTCTCGTTGGACATTCAGGTGCTGTAGGTCAAAGAATACTGAACAACAGTTTATAAAGGCTGGAAATTCTTACTCTTGGAAATAATTTTATAGCCTAATGTACACCCTTACTGGGTTAGTCACAGGACCCCGAATCTCCTATCCTTATAGGAGAAGCCTAATTATAGTATTAACAAACTAAAATGGGTGTCTCGTTGGACATTCTGGTGCTGTAGGTCAAAGAATACTGAACAACAGTTTATAAAGGCTGGAAATTCTTACTCTTGGAAATAATTTTATAGCCTAATGTACACCCTTACTGGGTTAGTCACAGGACCCCGAATCTCCTATCCTTATAGGAGAAGCCTAATTATAGTATTAACAAACTAAAATGGGTGTCTCGTTGGACATTCAGGTGCTGTAGGTCAAAGAATACTGAACAACAGTTTATAAAGGCTGGAAATTCTTACTCTTGGAAATAATTTTATAGCCTAATGTACACCCTTACTGGGTTAGTCACAGGACCCCGAATCTCCTATCCTTATAGGAGAAGCCTAATTATAGTATTAACAAACTAAAATGGGTGTCTCGTTGGACATTCTGGTGCTGTAGGTCAAAGAATACTGAACAACAGTTTATAAAGGCTGGAAATTCTTACTCTTGGAAATAATTTTATAGCCTAATGTACACCCTTACTAGGTTAGTCACAGGACCCCGAATCTCCTATCCTTATAGGAGAAGCCTAATTATAGTATTAACAAACTAAAATGGGTGTCTCGTTGGACATTCAGGTGCTGTAGGTCAAAGAATACTGAACAACAGTTTATAAAGGCTGGAAATTCTTACTCTTGGAAATAATTTTATAGCCTAATGTACACCCTTACTGGGTTAGTCACAGGACCCCGAATCTCCTATCCTTATAGGAGAAGCCTAATTATAGTATTAACAAACTAAAATGGGTGTCTCGTTGGACATTCAGGTGCTGTAGGTCAAAGAATACTGAACAACAGTTTATAAAGGCTGGAAATTCTTACTCCTGGAAATAATTTTATAGCCTAATGTACACCCTTACTGGGTTAGTCACAGGACCCCGAATCTCCTATCCTTATAGGAGAAGCCTAATTATAGTATTAACAAACTAAAATGGCTGTCTAGTTGGACATTCAGGTGCTGTAGGTCAAAGAATACTGAACAACAGTTTATAAAGGTTGGAAATTCTTACTGTTGGAAATAATTTTATAGCCTAATGTACACCCTTACTGGGTTAGTCACAGGACCCCGAATCTCCTATCCTTATAGGAGAAGCCTAATTATAGTATTAACAAACTAAAATGGGTGTCTCGTTGGACATTCAGGTGCTGTAGGTCAAAGAATACTGAACAACGGTTTATAAAGGCTGGAAATTCTTACTCTTGGAAATAATTTTATAGCCTAATGTACACCCTTACTGGGTTAGTCACAGGACCCCGAATCTCCTATCCTTATAGGAGAAGCCTAATTATAGTATTAACAAACTAAAATGGGTGTCTCGTTGGACATTCAGGTGCTGTAGGTCAAAGAATACTGAACAACAGTTTATAAAGGCTGGAAATTCTTACTCTTGGAAATAATTTTATAGCCTAATGTACACCCTTACTGGGTTAGTCACAGGACCCCGAATCTCCTATCCTTATAGGAGAAGCCTAATTATAGTATTAACAAACTAAAATGGGTGTCTCGTTGGAAATTCAGGTGGTGTAGGTCAAAGAATACTGAACAACAGTTTATAAAGGTTGGAAATTCTTACTCTTGGAAATAATTTTATAGCCTAATGTACACCCTTACTGGGTTAGTCACAGGACCCCAAATCTCCTATCCTTATAGGAGAAGCCTAATTATAGTATTAACAAACTAAAATGGCTGTCTAGTTGGACATTCAGGTGCTGTAGGTCAAAGAATACTGAACAACAGTTTATAAAGGCTGGAAATTCTTACTCTTGGAAATAATTTTATAGCCTAATGTACACCCTTACTGGGTTAGTCACAGGACCCCGAATCTCCTATCCTTATAGGAGAAGCCTAATTATAGTATTAACAAACTAAAATGGGTGTCTCGTTGGAAATTCAGGTGGTGTAGGTCAAAGAATACTGAACAACAGTTTATAAAGGTTGGAAATTCTTACTCTTGGAAATAATTTTATAGCCTAATGTACACCCTTACTGGGTTAGTCACAGGACCCCGAATCTCCTATCCTTATAGGAGAAGCCTAATTATAGTATTAACAAACTAAAATGGGTGTCTCGTTGGACATTCAGGTGCTGTAGGTCAAAGAATACTGAACAACGGTTTATAAAGGCTGGAAATTCTTACTCTTGGAAATAATTTTATAGCCTAATGTACACCCTTACTGGGTTAGTCACAGGACCCCGAATCTCCTATCCTTATAGGAGAAGCCTAATTATAGTATTAACAAACTAAAATGGGTGTCTCGTTGGACATTCAGGTGCTGTAGGTCAAAGAATACTGAACAACAGTTTATAAAGGCTGGAAATTCTTACTCTTGGAAATAATTTTATAGCCTAATGTACACCCTTACTGGGTTAGTCACAGGACCCCGAATCTCCTATCCTTATAGGAGAAGCCTAATTATAGTATTAACAAACTAAAATGGGTGTCTCGTTGGACATTCAGGTGCTGTAGGTCAAAGAATACTGAACAACAGTTTATAAAGGCTGGAAATTCTTACTCTTGGAAATAATTTTATAGCCTAATGTACACCCTTACTGGGTTAGTCACAGGACCCCAAATCTCCTATCCTTATAGGAGAAGCCTAATTATAGTATTAACAAACTAAAATGGGTGTCTCGTTGGACATTCAGGTGCTGTAGGTCAAAGAATACTGAACAACAGTTTATAAAGGCTGGAAATTCTTACTCCTGGAAATAATTTTATAGCCTAATGTACACCCTTACTGGGTTAGTCACAGGACCCCGAATCTCCTATCCTTATAGGAGAAGCCTAATTATAGTATTAACAAACTAAAATGGGTGTCTCGTTGGACATTCAGGTGCTGTAGGTCAAAGAATACTGAACAACAGTTTATAAAGGCCGGAAATTCATACTCTTGGAAATAATTTTATAGCCTAATGTACACCCTTACTGGGTTAGTCACAGGACCCCGAATCTCCTATCCTTATAGGAGAAGCCTAATTATAGTATTAACAAACTAAAATGGGTGTCTCGTTGGACATTCAGGTGGTGTAGGTCAAAGAATACTGAACAACAGTTTATAAAGGCTGGAAATTCTTACTCTTGGAAATAATTTTATAGCCTAATGTACACCCTTACTGGGTTAGTCACAGGACCCCGAATCTCCTATCCTTATAGGAGAAGCCTAATTATAGTATTAACAAACTAAAATGGGTGTCTCGTTGGAAATTCAGGTGGTGTAGGTCAAAGAATACTGAACAACAGTTTATAAAGGTTGGAAATTCTTACTCTTGGAAATAATTTTATAGCCTAATGTACACCCTTACTGGGTTAGTCACAGGACCCCGAATCTCCTATCCTTATAGGAGAAGCCTAATTATAGTATTAACAAACTAAAATGGGTGTCTCGTTGGACATTCAGGTGCTGTAGGTCAAAGAATACTGAACAACGGTTTATAAAGGCTGGAAATTCTTACTCTTGGAAATAATTTTATAGCCTAATGTACACCCTTACTGGGTTAGTCACAGGACCCCGAATCTCCTATCCTTATAGGAGAAGCCTAATTATAGTATTAACAAACTAAAATGGGTGTCTCGTTGGACATTCAGGTGCTGTAGGTCAAAGAATACTGAACAACAGTTTATAAAGGCTGGAAATTCTTACTCTTGGAAATAATTTTATAGCCTAATGTACACCCTTACTGGGTTAGTCACAGGACCCCGAATCTCCTATCCTTATAGGAGAAGCCTAATTATAGTATTAACAAACTAAAATGGGTGTCTCGTTGGAAATTCAGGTGGTGTAGGTCAAAGAATACTGAACAACAGTTTATAAAGGTTGGAAATTCTTACTCTTGGAAATAATTTTATAGCCTAATGTACACCCTTACTGGGTTAGTCATAGGACCCCAAATCTCCTATCCTTATAGGAGAAGCCTAATTATAGTATTAACAAACTAAAATGGCTGTCTAGTTGGACATTCAGGTGCTGTAGGTCAAAGAATACTGAACAACAGTTTATAAAGGCTGGAAATTCTTACTCTTGGAAATAATTTTATAGCCTAATGTACACCCTTACTGGGTTAGTCACAGGACCCCGAATCTCCTATCCTTATAGGAGAAGCCTAATTATAGTATTAACAAACTAAAATGGGTGTCTCGTTGGACATTCTGGTGCTGTAGGTCAAAGAATACTGAACAACAGTTTATAAAGGCTGGAAATTCTTACTCTTGGAAATAATTTTATAGCCTAATGTACACCCTTACTGGGTTAGTCACAGGACCCCGAATCTCCTATCCTTATAGGAGAAGCCTAATTATAGTATTAACAAACTAAAATGGGTGTCTCGTTGGACATTCAGGTGCTGTAGGTCAAAGAATACTGAACAACAGTTTATAAAGGCTGGAAATTCTTACTCTTGGAAATAATTTTATAGCCTAATGTACACCCTTACTGGGTTAGTCACAGGACCCCGAATCTCCTATCCTTATAGGAGAAGCCTAATTATAGTATTAACAAACTAAAATGGGTGTCTCGTTGGACATTCTGGTGCTGTAGGTCAAAGAATACTGAACAACAGTTTATAAAGGCTGGAAATTCTTACTCTTGGAAATAATTTTATAGCCTAATGTACACCCTTACTGGGTTAGTCACAGGACCCCGAATCTCCTATCCTTATAGGAGAAGCCTAATTATAGTATTAACAAACTAAAATGGGTGTCTCGTTGGACATTCAGGTGCTGTAGGTCAAAGAATACTGAACAACAGTTTATAAAGGCCGGAAATTCATACTCTTGGAAATAATTTTATAGCCTAATGTACACCCTTACTGGGTTAGTCACAGGACCCCGAATCTCCTATCCTTATAGGAGAAGCCTAATTATAGTATTAACAAACTAAAATGGGTGTCTCGTTGGACATTCAGGTGGTGTAGGTCAAAGAATACTGAACAACAGTTTATAAAGGCTGGAAATTCTTACTCTTGGAAATAATTTTATAGCCTAATGTACACCCTTACTGGGTTAGTCACAGGACCCCGAATCTCCTATCCTTATAGGAGAAGCCTAATTATAGTATTAACAAACTAAAATGGGTGTCTCGTTGGAAATTCAGGTGGTGTAGGTCAAAGAATACTGAACAACAGTTTATAAAGGTTGGAAATTCTTACTCTTGGAAATAATTTTATAGCCTAATGTACACCCTTACTGGGTTAGTCACAGGACCCCGAATCTCCTATCCTTATAGGAGAAGCCTAATTATAGTATTAACAAACTAAAATGGGTGTCTCGTTGGACATTCAGGTGCTGTAGGTCAAAGAATACTGAACAACGGTTTATAAAGGCTGGAAATTCTTACTCTTGGAAATAATTTTATAGCCTAATGTACACCCTTACTGGGTTAGTCACAGGACCCCGAATCTCCTATCCTTATAGGAGAAGCCTAATTATAGTATTAACAAACTAAAATGGGTGTCTCGTTGGACATTCAGGTGCTGTAGGTCAAAGAATACTGAACAACAGTTTATAAAGGCTGGAAATTCTTACTCTTGGAAATAATTTTATAGCCTAATGTACACCCTTACTGGGTTAGTCACAGGACCCCGAATCTCCTATCCTTATAGGAGAAGCCTAATTATAGTATTAACAAACTAAAATGGGTGTCTCGTTGGAAATTCAGGTGGTGTAGGTCAAAGAATACTGAACAACAGTTTATAAAGGTTGGAAATTCTTACTCTTGGAAATAATTTTATAGCCTAATGTACACCCTTACTGGGTTAGTCACAGGACCCCAAATCTCCTATCCTTATAGGAGAAGCCTAATTATAGTATTAACAAACTAAAATGGCTGTCTAGTTGGACATTCAGGTGCTGTAGGTCAAAGAATACTGAACAACAGTTTATAAAGGCTGGAAATTCTTACTCTTGGAAATAATTTTATAGCCTAATGTACACCCTTACTGGGTTAGTCACAGGACCCCGAATCTCCTATCCTTATAGGAGAAGCCTAATTATAGTATTAACAAACTAAAATGGGTGTCTCGTTGGAAATTCAGGTGGTGTAGGTCAAAGAATACTGAACAACAGTTTATAAAGGTTGGAAATTCTTACTCTTGGAAATAATTTTATAGCCTAATGTACACCCTTACTGGGTTAGTCACAGGACCCCGAATCTCCTATCCTTATAGGAGAAGCCTAATTATAGTATTAACAAACTAAAATGGGTGTCTCGTTGGACATTCAGGTGCTGTAGGTCAAAGAATACTGAACAACAGTTTATAAAGGCTGGAAATTCTTACTCTTGGAAATAATTTTATAGCCTAATGTACACCCTTACTGGGTTAGTCACAGGACCCCGAATCTCCTATCCTTATAGGAGAAGCCTAATTATAGTATTAACAAACTAAAATGGATGTCTCGTTGGACATTCAGGTGGTGTAGGTCAAAGAATACTGAACAACAGTTTATAAAGGCTGGAAATTCTTACTCTTGGAAATAATTTTATAGCCTAATGTACACCCTTACTGGGTTAGTCACAGGACCCCGAATCTCCTATCCTTATAGGAGAAGCCTAATTATAGTATTAACAAACTAAAATGGGTGTCTCGTTGGACATTCTGGTGCTGTAGGTCAAAGAATACTGAACAACAGTTTATAAAGGCTGGAAATTCTTACTCTTGGAAATAATTTTATAGCCTAATGTACACCCTTACTGGGTTAGTCACAGGACCCCGAATCTCCTATCCTTATAGGAGAAGCCTAATTATAGTATTAACAAACTAAAATGGGTGTCTCGTTGGACATTCAGGTGCTGTAGGTCAAAGAATACTGAACAACAGTTTATAAAGGCTGGAAATTCTTACTCTTGGAAATAATTTTATAGCCTAATGTACACCCTTACTGGGTTAGTCACAGGACCCCGAATCTCCTATCCTTATAGGAGAAGCCTAATTATAGTATTAACAAACTAAAATGGGTGTCTCGTTGGACATTCTGGTGCTGTAGGTCAAAGAATACTGAACAACAGTTTATAAAGGCTGGAAATTCTTACTCCTGGAAATAATTTTATAGCCTAATGTACACCCTTACTGGGTTAGTCACAGGACCCCGAATCTCCTATCCTTATAGGAGAAGCCTAATTATAGTATTAACAAACTAAAATGGGTGTCTCGTTGGACATTCAGGTGCTGTAGGTCAAAGAATACTGAACAACTGTTTATAAAGGCTGGAAATTCTTACTCTTGGAAATAATTTTATAGCCTAATGTACACCCTTACTGGGTTAGTCACAGGACCCCGAATCTCCTATCCTTATAGGAGAAGCCTAATTATAGTATTAACAAACTAAAATGGGTGTCTCGTTGGACATTCAGGTGCTGTAGGTCAAAGAATACTGAACAACAGTTTATAAAGGCTGGAAATTCTTACTCCTGGAAATAATTTTATAGCCTAATGTACACCCTTACTGGGTTAGTCACAGGACCCCGAATCTCCTATCCTTATAGGAGAAGCCTAATTATAGTATTAACAAACTAAAATGGGTGTCTCGTTGGACATTCAGGTGCTGTAGGTCAAAGAATACTGAACAACAGTTTATAAAGGCCGAAAATTCATACTCTTGGAAATAATTTTATAGCCTAATGTACACCCTTACTGGGTTAGTCACAGGACCCCGAATCTCCTATCCTTATAGGAGAAGCCTAATTATAGTATTAACAAACTAAAATGGATGTCTCGTTGGACATTCAGGTGGTGTAGGTCAAAGAATACTGAACAACAGTTTATAAAGGCTGGAAATTCTTACTCTTGGAAATAATTTTATAGCCTAATGTACACCCTTACTGGGTTAGTCACAGGACCCCGAATCTCCTATCCTTATAGGAGAAGCCTAATTATAGTATTAACAAACTAAAATGGGTGTCTCGTTGGAAATTCAGGTGGTGTAGGTCAAAGAATACTGAACAACAGTTTATAAAGGCTGGAAATTCTTACTCTTGGAAATAATTTTATAGCCTAATGTACACCCTTACTGGGTTAGTCACAGGACCCCGAATCTCCTATCCTTATAGGAGAAGCCTAATTATAGTATTAACAAACTAAAATGGGTGTCTCGTTGGACATTCAGGTGCTGTAGGTCAAAGAATACTGAACAACAGTTTATAAAGGCTGGAAATTCTTACTCTTGGAAATAATTTTATAGCCTAATGTACACCCTTACTGGGTTAGTCACAGGACCCCGAATCTCCTATCCTTATAGGAGAAGCCTAATTATAGTATTAACAAACTAAAATGGGTGTCTCGTTGGAAATTCAGGTGGTGTAGGTCAAAGAATACTGAACAACAGTTTATAAAGGTTGGAAATTCTTACTCTTGGAAATAATTTTATAGCCTAATGTACACCCTTACTGGGTTAGTCACAGGACCCCGAATCTCCTATCCTTATAGGAGAAGCCTAATTATAGTATTAACAAACTAAAATGGGTGTCTCGTTGGACATTCAGGTGCTGTAGGTCAAAGAATACTGAACAACGGTTTATAAAGGCTGGAAATTCTTACTCTTGGAAATAATTTTATAGCCTAATGTACACCCTTACTGGGTTAGTCACAGGACCCCGAATCTCCTATCCTTATAGGAGAAGCCTAATTATAGTATTAACAAACTAAAATGGGTGTCTCGTTGGACATTCTGGTGCTGTAGGTCAAAGAATACTGAACAACAGTTTATAAAGGCTGGAAATTCTTACTCTTGGAAATAATTTTATAGCCTAATGTACACCCTTACTGGGTTAGTCACAGGACCCCGAATCTCCTATCCTTATAGGAGAAGCCTAATTATAGTATTAACAAACTAAAATGGGTGTCTCGTTGGACATTCAGGTGCTGTAGGTCAAAGAATACTGAACAACAGTTTATAAAGGCTGGAAATTCTTACTCTTGGAAATAATTTTATAGCCTAATGTACACCCTTACTGGGTTAGTCACAGGACCCCGAATCTCCTATCCTTATAGGAGAAGCCTAATTATAGTATTAACAAACTAAAATGGGTGTCTCGTTGGACATTCTGGTGCTGTAGGTCAAAGAATACTGAACAACAGTTTATAAAGGCTGGAAATTCTTACTCTTGGAAATAATTTTATAGCCTAATGTACACCCTTACTGGGTTAGTCACAGGACCCCGAATCTCCTATCCTTATAGGAGAAGCCTAATTATAGTATTAACAAACTAAAAGGGGTGTCTCGTTGGACATTCAGGTGCTGTAGGTCAAAGAATACTGAACAACAGTTTATAAAGGCTGGAAATTCTTACTCCTGGAAATAATTTTATAGCCTAATGTACACCCTTACTGGGTTAGTCACAGGACCCCGAATCTCCTATCCTTATAGGAGAAGCCTAATTATAGTATTAACAAACTAAAATGGGTGTCTCGTTGGACATTCAGGTGCTGTAGGTCAAAGAATACTGAACAACAGTTTATAAAGGCCGAAAATTCATACTCTTGGAAATAATTTTATAGCCTAATGTACACCCTTACTGGGTTAGTCACAGGACCCCGAATCTCCTATCCTTATAGGAGAAGCCTAATTATAGTATTAACAAACTAAAATGGATGTCTCGTTGGACATTCAGGTGGTGTAGGTCAAAGAATACTGAACAACAGTTTATAAAGGCTGGAAATTCTTACTCTTGGAAATAATTTTATAGCCTAATGTACACCCTTACTGGGTTAGTCACAGGACCCCGAATCTCCTATCCTTATAGGAGAAGCCTAATTATAGTATTAACAAACTAAAATGGGTGTCTCGTTGGAAATTCAGGTGGTGTAGGTCAAAGAATACTGAACAACAGTTTATAAAGGTTGGAAATTCTTACTCTTGGAAATAATTTTATAGCCTAATGTACACCCTTACTGGGTTAGTCACAGGACCCCGAATCTCCTATCCTTATAGGAGAAGCCTAATTATAGTATTAACAAACTAAAATGGGTGTCTCGTTGGACATTCAGGTGGTGTAGGTCAAAGAATACTGAACAACAGTTTATAAAGGCTGGAAATTCTTACTCTTGGAAATAATTTTATAGCCTAATGTACACCCTTACTGGGTTAGTCACAGGACCCCGAATCTCCTACTGATAGCACCCCCCCCCCCCCAAAAACCCCCTAATATCCCTATCCTTATAGGAGAAGCCTAATTATAGTATTAACAAACTAAAATGGGTGTCTCGTTGGACATTCTGGTGCTGTAGGTCAAAGAATACTGAACAACAGTTTATAAAGGCTGGAAATTCTTACTCTTGGAAATAATTTTATAGCCTAATGTACACCCTTACTGGGTTAGTCACAGGACCCCGAATCTCCTATCCTTATAGGAGAAGCCTAATTATAGTATTAACAAACTAAAATGGGTGTCTCGTTGGACATTCAGGTGCTGTAGGTCAAAGAATACTGAACAACAGTTTATAAAGGCTGGAAATTCTTACTCTTGGAAATAATTTTATAGCCTAATGTACACCCTTACTGGGTTAGTCACAGGACCCCGAATCTCCTATCCTTATAGGAGAAGCCTAATTATAGTATTAACAAACTAAAATGGGTGTCTCGTTGGACATTCTGGTGCTGTAGGTCAAAGAATACTGAACAACAGTTTATAAAGGCTGGAAATTCTTACTCCTGGAAATAATTTTATAGCCTAATGTACACCCTTACTGGGTTAGTCACAGGACCCCGAATCTCCTATCCTTATAGGAGAAGCCTAATTATAGTATTAACAAACTAAAATGGGTGTCTCGTTGGACATTCAGGTGCTGTAGGTCAAAGAATACTGAACAACTGTTTATAAAGGCTGGAAATTCTTACTCTTGGAAATAATTTTATAGCCTAATGTACACCCTTACTGGGTTAGTCACAGGACCCCGAATCTCCTATCCTTATAGGAGAAGCCTAATTATAGTATTAACAAACTAAAATGGGTGTCTCGTTGGACATTCAGGTGCTGTAGGTCAAAGAATACTGAACAACAGTTTATAAAGGCTGGAAATTCTTACTCCTGGAAATAATTTTATAGCCTAATGTACACCCTTACTGGGTTAGTCACAGGACCCCGAATCTCCTATCCTTATAGGAGAAGCCTAATTATAGTATTAACAAACTAAAATGGGTGTCTCGTTGGACATTCAGGTGCTGTAGGTCAAAGAATACTGAACAACAGTTTATAAAGGCCGGAAATTCATACTCTTGGAAATAATTTTATAGCCTAATGTACACCCTTACTGGGTTAGTCACAGGACCCCGAATCTCCTATCCTTATAGGAGAAGCCTAATTATAGTATTAACAAACTAAAATGGATGTCTCGTTGGACATTCAGGTGGTGTAGGTCAAAGAATACTGAACAACAGTTTATAAAGGCTGGAAATTCTTACTCTTGGAAATAATTTTATAGCCTAATGTACACCCTTACTGGGTTAGTCACAGGACCCCGAATCTCCTATCCTTATAGGAGAAGCCTAATTATAGTATTAACAAACTAAAATGGGTGTCTCGTTGGAAATTCAGGTGGTGTAGGTCAAAGAATACTGAACAACAGTTTATAAAGGCTGGAAATTCTTACTCTTGGAAATAATTTTATAGCCTAATGTACACCCTTACTGGGTTAGTCACAGGACCCCGAATCTCCTATCCTTATAGGAGAAGCCTAATTATAGTATTAACAAACTAAAATGGGTGTCTCGTTGGACATTCAGGTGCTGTAGGTCAAAGAATACTGAACAACAGTTTATAAAGGCTGGAAATTCTTACTCTTGGAAATAATTTTATAGCCTAATGTACACCCTTACTGGGTTAGTCACAGGACCCCGAATCTCCTATCCTTATAGGAGAAGCCTAATTATAGTATTAACAAACTAAAATGGGTGTCTCGTTGGAAATTCAGGTGGTGTAGGTCAAAGAATACTGAACAACAGTTTATAAAGGTTGGAAATTCTTACTCTTGGAAATAATTTTATAGCCTAATGTACACCCTTACTGGGTTAGTCACAGGACCCCGAATCTCCTATCCTTATAGGAGAAGCCTAATTATAGTATTAACAAACTAAAATGGGTGTCTCGTTGGACATTCAGGTGCTGTAGGTCAAAGAATACTGAACAACGGTTTATAAAGGCTGGAAATTCTTACTCTTGGAAATAATTTTATAGCCTAATGTACACCCTTACTGGGTTAGTCACAGGACCCCGAATCTCCTATCCTTATAGGAGAAGCCTAATTATAGTATTAACAAACTAAAATGGGTGTCTCGTTGGACATTCTGGTGCTGTAGGTCAAAGAATACTGAACAACAGTTTATAAAGGCTGGAAATTCTTACTCTTGGAAATAATTTTATAGCCTAATGTACACCCTTACTGGGTTAGTCACAGGACCCCGAATCTCCTATCCTTATAGGAGAAGCCTAATTATAGTATTAACAAACTAAAATGGGTGTCTCGTTGGACATTCAGGTGCTGTAGGTCAAAGAATACTGAACAACAGTTTATAAAGGCTGGAAATTCTTACTCTTGGAAATAATTTTATAGCCTAATGTACACCCTTACTGGGTTAGTCACAGGACCCCGAATCTCCTATCCTTATAGGAGAAGCCTAATTATAGTATTAACAAACTAAAATGGGTGTCTCGTTGGACATTCTGGTGCTGTAGGTCAAAGAATACTGAACAACAGTTTATAAAGGCTGGAAATTCTTACTCTTGGAAATAATTTTATAGCCTAATGTACACCCTTACTGGGTTAGTCACAGGACCCCGAATCTCCTATCCTTATAGGAGAAGCCTAATTATAGTATTAACAAACTAAAAGGGGTGTCTCGTTGGACATTCAGGTGCTGTAGGTCAAAGAATACTGAACAACAGTTTATAAAGGCTGGAAATTCTTACTCCTGGAAATAATTTTATAGCCTAATGTACACCCTTACTGGGTTAGTCACAGGACCCCGAATCTCCTATCCTTATAGGAGAAGCCTAATTATAGTATTAACAAACTAAAATGGGTGTCTCGTTGGACATTCAGGTGCTGTAGGTCAAAGAATACTGAACAACAGTTTATAAAGGCCGAAAATTCATACTCTTGGAAATAATTTTATAGCCTAATGTACACCCTTACTGGGTTAGTCACAGGACCCCGAATCTCCTATCCTTATAGGAGAAGCCTAATTATAGTATTAACAAACTAAAATGGATGTCTCGTTGGACATTCAGGTGGTGTAGGTCAAAGAATACTGAACAACAGTTTATAAAGGCTGGAAATTCTTACTCTTGGAAATAATTTTATAGCCTAATGTACACCCTTACTGGGTTAGTCACAGGACCCCGAATCTCCTATCCTTATAGGAGAAGCCTAATTATAGTATTAACAAACTAAAATGGGTGTCTCGTTGGAAATTCAGGTGGTGTAGGTCAAAGAATACTGAACAACAGTTTATAAAGGTTGGAAATTCTTACTCTTGGAAATAATTTTATAGCCTAATGTACACCCTTACTGGGTTAGTCACAGGACCCCGAATCTCCTATCCTTATAGGAGAAGCCTAATTATAGTATTAACAAACTAAAATGGGTGTCTCGTTGGACATTCAGGTGCTGTAGGTCAAAGAATACTGAACAACAGTTTATAAAGGCTGGAAATTCTTACTCTTGGAAATAATTTTATAGCCTAATGTACACCCTTACTGGGTTAGTCACAGGACCCCGAATCTCCTATCCTTATAGGAGAAGCCTAATTATAGTATTAACAAACTAAAATGGGTGTCTCGTTGGACATTCAGGTGCTGTAGGTCAAAGAATACTGAACAACAGTTTATAAAGGCTGGAAATTCTTACTCCTGGAAATAATTTTATAGCCTAATGTACACCCTTACTGGGTTAGTCACAGGACCCCGAATCTCCTATCCTTATAGGAGAAGCCTAATTATAGTATTAACAAACTAAAATGGGTGTCTCGTTGGACATTCAGGTGCTGTAGGTCAAAGAATACTGAACAACAGTTTATAAAGGCCGGAAATTCATACTCTTGGAAATAATTTTATAGCCTAATGTACACCCTTACTGGGTTAGTCACAGGACCCCGAATCTCCTATCCTTATAGGAGAAGCCTAATTATAGTATTAACAAACTAAAATGGGTGTCTCGTTGGACATTCAGGTGGTGTAGGTCAAAGAATACTGAACAACAGTTTATAAAGGCTGGAAATTCTTACTCTTGGAAATAATTTTATAGCCTAATGTACACCCTTACTGGGTTAGTCACAGGACCCCGAATCTCCTATCCTTATAGGAGAAGCCTAATTATAGTATTAACAAACTAAAATGGGTGTCTCGTTGGAAATTCAGGTGGTGTAGGTCAAAGAATACTGAACAACAGTTTATAAAGGTTGGAAATTCTTACTCTTGGAAATAATTTTATAGCCTAATGTACACCCTTACTGGGTTAGTCACAGGACCCCGAATCTCCTATCCTTATAGGAGAAGCCTAATTATAGTATTAACAAACTAAAATGGGTGTCTCGTTGGACATTCAGGTGCTGTAGGTCAAAGAATACTGAACAACGGTTTATAAAGGCTGGAAATTCTTACTCTTGGAAATAATTTTATAGCCTAATGTACACCCTTACTGGGTTAGTCACAGGACCCCGAATCTCCTATCCTTATAGGAGAAGCCTAATTATAGTATTAACAAACTAAAATGGGTGTCTCGTTGGACATTCAGGTGCTGTAGGTCAAAGAATACTGAACAACAGTTTATAAAGGCTGGAAATTCTTACTCTTGGAAATAATTTTATAGCCTAATGTACACCCTTACTGGGTTAGTCACAGGACCCCGAATCTCCTATCCTTATAGGAGAAGCCTAATTATAGTATTAACAAACTAAAATGGGTGTCTCGTTGGAAATTCAGGTGGTGTAGGTCAAAGAATACTGAACAACAGTTTATAAAGGTTGGAAATTCTTACTCTTGGAAATAATTTTATAGCCTAATGTACACCCTTACTGGGTTAGTCACAGGACCCCAAATCTCCTATCCTTATAGGAGAAGCCTAATTATAGTATTAACAAACTAAAATGGCTGTCTAGTTGGACATTCAGGTGCTGTAGGTCAAAGAATACTGAACAACAGTTTATAAAGGCTGGAAATTCTTACTCTTGGAAATAATTTTATAGCCTAATGTACACCCTTACTGGGTTAGTCACAGGACCCCGAATCTCCTATCCTTATAGGAGAAGCCTAATTATAGTATTAACAAACTAAAATGGGTGTCTCGTTGGAAATTCAGGTGGTGTAGGTCAAAGAATACTGAACAACAGTTTATAAAGGTTGGAAATTCTTACTCTTGGAAATAATTTTATAGCCTAATGTACACCCTTACTGGGTTAGTCACAGGACCCCGAATCTCCTATCCTTATAGGAGAAGCCTAATTATAGTATTAACAAACTAAAATGGGTGTCTCGTTGGACATTCAGGTGGTGTAGGTCAAAGAATACTGAACAACAGTTTATAAAGGCTGGAAATTCTTACTCTTGGAAATAATTTTATAGCCTAATGTACACCCTTACTGGGTTAGTCACAGGACCCCGAATCTCCTATCCTTATAGGAGAAGCCTAATTATAGTATTAACAAACTAAAATGGGTGTCTCGTTGGAAATTCAGGTGGTGTAGGTCAAAGAATACTGAACAACAGTTTATAAAGGTTGGAAATTCTTACTCTTGGAAATAATTTTATAGCCTAATGTACACCCTTACTGGGTTAGTCACAGGACCCCAAATCTCCTATCCTTATAGGAGAAGCCTAATTATAGTATTAACAAACTAAAATGGCTGTCTAGTTGGACATTCAGGTGCTGTAGGTCAAAGAATACTGAACAACAGTTTATAAAGGCTGGAAATTCTTACTCTTGGAAATAATTTTATAGCCTAATGTACACCCTTACTGGGTTAGTCACAGGACCCCGAATCTCCTATCCTTATAGGAGAAGCCTAATTATAGTATTAACAAACTAAAATGGGTGTCTCGTTGGACATTCAGGTGCTGTAGGTCAAAGAATACTGAACAACAGTTTATAAAGGCCGGAAATTCATACTCTTGGAAATAATTTTATAGCCTAATGTACACCCTTACTGGGTTAGTCACAGGACCCCGAATCTCCTATCCTTATAGGAGAAGCCTAATTATAGTATTAACAAACTAAAATGGGTGTCTCGTTGGACATTCAGGTGGTGTAGGTCAAAGAATACTGAACAACAGTTTATAAAGGCTGGAAATTCTTACTCTTGGAAATAATTTTATAGCCTAATGTACACCCTTACTGGGTTAGTCACAGGACCCCGAATCTCCTATCCTTATAGGAGAAGCCTAATTATAGTATTAACAAACTAAAATGGGTGTCTCGTTGGAAATTCAGGTGGTGTAGGTCAAAGAATACTGAACAACAGTTTATAAAGGTTGGAAATTCTTACTCTTGGAAATAATTTTATAGCCTAATGTACACCCTTACTGGGTTAGTCACAGGACCCCGAATCTCCTATCCTTATAGGAGAAGCCTAATTATAGTATTAACAAACTAAAATGGGTGTCTCGTTGGACATTCAGGTGCTGTAGGTCAAAGAATACTGAACAACGGTTTATAAAGGCTGGAAATTCTTACTCTTGGAAATAATTTTATAGCCTAATGTACACCCTTACTGGGTTAGTCACAGGACCCCGAATCTCCTATCCTTATAGGAGAAGCCTAATTATAGTATTAACAAACTAAAATGGGTGTCTCGTTGGACATTCAGGTGCTGTAGGTCAAAGAATACTGAACAACAGTTTATAAAGGCTGGAAATTCTTACTCTTGGAAATAATTTTATAGCCTAATGTACACCCTTACTGGGTTAGTCACAGGACCCCGAATCTCCTATCCTTATAGGAGAAGCCTAATTATAGTATTAACAAACTAAAATGGGTGTCTCGTTGGACATTCAGGTGCTGTAGGTCAAAGAATACTGAACAACGGTTTATAAAGGCTGGAAATTCTTACTCTTGGAAATAATTTTATAGCCTAATGTACACCCTTACTGGGTTAGTCACAGGACCCCGAATCTCCTATCCTTATAGGAGAAGCCTAATTATAGTATTAACAAACTAAAATGGCTGTCTAGTTGGACATTCAGGTGCTGTAGGTCAAAGAATACTGAACAACAGTTTATAAAGGCTGGAAATTCTTACTCTTGGAAATAATTTTATAGCCTAATGTACACCCTTACTGGGTTAGTCACAGGACCCCGAATCTCCTATCCTTATAGGAGAAGCCTAATTATAGTATTAACAAACTAAAATGGGTGTCTCGTTGGAAATTCAGGTGGTGTAGGTCAAAGAATACTGAACAACAGTTTATAAAGGTTGGAAATTCTTACTCTTGGAAATAATTTTATAGCCTAATGTACACCCTTACTGGGTTAGTCACAGGACCCCGAATCTCCTATCCTTATAGGAGAAGCCTAATTATAGTATTAACAAACTAAAATGGGTGTCTCGTTGGACATTCAGGTGCTGTAGGTCAAAGAATACTGAACAACAGTTTATAAAGGCTGGAAATTCTTACTCTTGGAAATAATTTTATAGCCTAATGTACACCCTTACTGGGTTAGTCACAGGACCCCGAATCTCCTATCCTTATAGGAGAAGCCTAATTATAGTATTAACAAACTAAAATGGGTGTCTCGTTGGACATTCTGGTGCTGTAGGTCAAAGAATACTGAACAACAGTTTATAAAGGCTGGAAATTCTTACTCTTGGAAATAATTTTATAGCCTAATGTACACCCTTACTGGGTTAGTCACAGGACCCCGAATCTCCTATCCTTATAGGAGAAGCCTAATTATAGTATTAACAAACTAAAATGGGTGTCTCGTTGGACATTCAGGTGCTGTAGGTCAAAGAATACTGAACAACAGTTTATAAAGGCTGGAAATTCTTACTCTTGGAAATAATTTTATAGCCTAATGTACACCCTTACTGGGTTAGTCACAGGACCCCGAATCTCCTATCCTTATAGGAGAAGCCTAATTATAGTATTAACAAACTAAAATGGGTGTCTCGTTGGACATTCAGGTGCTGTAGGTCAAAGAATACTGAACAACAGTTTATAAAGGCTGGAAATTCTTACTCTTGGAAATAATTTTATAGCCTAATGTACACCCTTACTGGGTTAGTCACAGGACCCCGAATCTCCTATCCTTATAGGAGAAGCCTAATTATAGTATTAACATACTAAAATGGGTGTCTCGTTGGACATTCAGGTGCTGTAGGTCAAAGAATACTGAACAACAGTTTATAAAGGCCGGAAATTCATACTCTTGGAAATAATTTTATAGCCTAATGTACACCCTTACTGGGTTAGTCACATGACCCCGAATCTCCTATCCTTATAGGAGAAGCCTAATTATAGTATTAACAAACTAAAATGGGTGTCTCGTTGGACATTCAGGTGCTGTAGGTCAAAGAATACTGAACAACAGTTTATAAAGGCTGGAAATTCTTACTCTTGGAAATAATTTTATAGCCTAATGTACACCCTTACTGGGTTAGTCACAGGACCCCGAATCTCCTATCCTTATAGGAGAAGCCTAATTATAGTATTAACAAACTAAAATGGGTGTCTCGTTGGACATTCAGGTGCTGTAGGTCAAAGAATACTGAACAACAGTTTATAAAGGCTGGAAATTCTTACTCCTGGAAATAATTTTATAGCCTAATGTACACCCTTACTGGGTTAGTCACAGGACCCCGAATCTCCTATCCTTATAGGAGAAGCCTAATTATAGTATTAACAAACTAAAATGGGTGTCTCGTTGGACATTCAGGTGCTGTAGGTCAAAGAATACTGAACAACAGTTTATAAAGGTTGGAAATTCTTACTCTTGGAAATAATTTTATAGCCTAATGTACACCCTTACTGGGTTAGTCACAGGACCCCAAATCTCCTATCCTTATAGGAGAAGCCTAATTATAGTATTAACAAACTAAAATGGCTGTCTAGTTGGACATTCAGGTGCTGTAGGTCAAAGAATACTGAACAACAGTTTATAAAGGCTGGAAATTCTTACTCTTGGAAATAATTTTATAGCCTAATGTACACCCTTACTGGGTTAGTCACAGGACCCCGAATCTCCTATCCTTATAGGAGAAGCCTAATTATAGTATTAACAAACTAAAATGGGTGTCTCGTTGGAAATTCAGGTGGTGTAGGTCAAAGAATACTGAACAACAGTTTATAAAGGTTGGAAATTCTTACTCTTGGAAATAATTTTATAGCCTAATGTACACCCTTACTGGGTTAGTCACAGGACCCCGAATCTCCTATCCTTATAGGAGAAGCCTAATTATAGTATTAACAAACTAAAATGGGTGTCTCGTTGGACATTCAGGTGCTGTAGGTCAAAGAATACTGAACAACAGTTTATAAAGGCTGGAAATTCTTACTCTTGGAAATAATTTTATAGCCTAATGTACACCCTTACTGGGTTAGTCACAGGACCCCGAATCTCCTATCCTTATAGGAGAAGCCTAATTATAGTATTAACAAACTAAAATGGGTGTCTCGTTGGACATTCTGGTGCTGTAGGTCAAAGAATACTGAACAACAGTTTATAAAGGCTGGAAATTCTTACTCTTGGAAATAATTTTATAGCCTAATGTACACCCTTACTGGGTTAGTCACAGGACCCCGAATCTCCTATCCTTATAGGAGAAGCCTAATTATAGTATTAACAAACTAAAATGGGTGTCTCGTTGGACATTCAGGTGCTGTAGGTCAAAGAATACTGAACAACAGTTTATAAAGGCTGGAAATTCTTACTCTTGGAAATAATTTTATAGCCTAATGTACACCCTTACTGGGTTAGTCACAGGACCCCGAATCTCCTATCCTTATAGGAGAAGCCTAATTATAGTATTAACAAACTAAAATGGGTGTCTCGTTGGACATTCAGGTGCTGTAGGTCAAAGAATACTGAACAACAGTTTATAAAGGCTGGAAATTCTTACTCTTGGAAATAATTTTATAGCCTAATGTACACCCTTACTGGGTTAGTCACAGGACCCCGAATCTCCTATCCTTATAGGAGAAGCCTAATTATAGTATTAACAAACTAAAATGGGTGTCTCGTTGGACATTCAGGTGCTGTAGGTCAAAGAATACTGAACAACAGTTTATAAAGGCCGGAAATTCATACTCTTGGAAATAATTTTATAGCCTAATGTACACCCTTACTGGGTTAGTCACATGACCCCGAATCTCCTATCCTTATAGGAGAAGCCTAATTATAGTATTAACAAACTAAAATGGGTGTCTCGTTGGACATTCAGGTGCTGTAGGTCAAAGAATACTGAACAACAGTTTATAAAGGCTGGAAATTCTTACTCTTGGAAATAATTTTATAGCCTAATGTACACCCTTACTGGGTTAGTCACAGGACCCCGAATCTCCTATCCTTATAGGAGAAGCCTAATTATAGTATTAACAAACTAAAATGGGTGTCTCGTTGGACATTCAGGTGCTGTAGGTCAAAGAATACTGAACAACAGTTTATAAAGGCTGGAAATTCTTACTCCTGGAAATAATTTTATAGCCTAATGTACACCCTTACTGGGTTAGTCACAGGACCCCGAATCTCCTATCCTTATAGGAGAAGCCTAATTATAGTATTAACAAACTAAAATGGGTGTCTCGTTGGACATTCAGGTGCTGTAGGTCAAAGAATACTGAACAACAGTTTATAAAGGCCGGAAATTCTTACTCTTGGAAATAATTTTATAGCCTAATGTACACCCTTACTGGGTTAGTCACAGGACCCCGAATCTCCTATCCTTATAGGAGAAGCCTAATTATAGTATTAACAAACTAAAATGGGTGTCTCGTTGGACATTCTGGTGCTGTAGGTCAAAGAATACTGAACAACAGTTTATAAAGGCTGGAAATTCTTACTCTTGGAAATAATTTTATAGCCTAATGTACACCCTTACTGGGTTAGTCACAGGACCCCGAATCTCCTATCCTTATAGGAGAAGCCTAATTATAGTATTAACAAACTAAAATGGGTGTCTCGTTGGACATTCAGGTGCTGTAGGTCAAAGAATACTGAACAACAGTTTATAAAGGCTGGAAATTCTTACTCTTGGAAATAATTTTATAGCCTAATGTACACCCTTACTGGGTTAGTCACAGGACCCCGAATCTCCTATCCTTATAGGAGAAGCCTAATTATAGTATTAACAAACTAAAATGGGTGTCTCGTTGGACATTCAGGTGCTGTAGGTCAAAGAATACTGAACAACAGTTTATAAAGGCTGGAAATTCTTACTCTTAGAAATAATTTTATAGCCTAATGTACACCCTTACTGGGTTAGTCACATGACCCCGAATCTCCTATCCTTATAGGAGAAGCCTAATTATAGTATTAACAAACTAAAATGGGTGTCTCGTTGGACATTCAGGTGCTGTAGGTCAAAGAATACTGAACAACAGTTTATAAAGGCTGGAAATTCTTACTCTTGGAAATAATTTTATAGCCTAATGTACACCCTTACTGGGTTAGTCACAGGACCCCGAATCTCCTATCCTTATAGGAGAAGCCTAATTATAGTATTAACAAACTAAAATGGGTGTCTCGTTGGAAATTCAGGTGGTGTAGGTCAAAGAATACTGAACAACAGTTTATAAAGGTTGGAAATTCTTACTCTTGGAAATAATTTTATAGCCTAATGTACACCCTTACTGGGTTAGTCACAGGACCCCGAATCTCCTATCCTTATAGGAGAAGCCTAATTATAGTATTAACAAACTAAAATGGGTGTCTCGTTGGACATTCAGGTGCTGTAGGTCAAAGAATACTGAACAACAGTTTATAAAGGCTGGAAATTCTTACTCTTGGAAATAATTTTATAGCCTAATGTACACCCTTACTGGGTTAGTCACAGGACCCCGAATCTCCTATCCTTATAGGAGAAGCCTAATTATAGTATTAACAAACTAAAATGGGTGTCTCGTTGGAAATTCAGGTGGTGTAGGTCAAAGAATACTGAACAACAGTTTATAAAGGTTGGAAATTCTTACTCTTGGAAATAATTTTATAGCCTAATGTACACCCTTACTGGGTTAGTCACAGGACCCCGAATCTCCTATCCTTATAGGAGAAGCCTAATTATAGTATTAACAAACTAAAATGGGTGTCTCGTTGGACATTCAGGTGCTGTAGGTCAAAGAATACTGAACAACAGTTTATAAAGGCTGGAAATTCTTACTCTTGGAAATAATTTTATAGCCTAATGTACACCCTTACTGGGTTAGTCACAGGACCCCGAATCTCCTATCCTTATAGGAGAAGCCTAATTATAGTATTAACAAACTAAAATGGGTGTCTCGTTGGAAATTCAGGTGGTGTAGGTCAAAGAATACTGAACAACAGTTTATAAAGGTTGGAAATTCTTACTCTTGGAAATAATTTTATAGCCTAATGTACACCCTTACTGGGTTAGTCACAGGACCCCGAATCTCCTATCCTTATAGGAGAAGCCTAATTATAGTATTAACAAACTAAAATGGGTGTCTCGTTGGACATTCAGGTGCTGTAGGTCAAAGAATACTGAACAACAGTTTATAAAGGCTGGAAATTCTTACTCTTGGAAATAATTTTATAGCCTAATGTACACCCTTACTGGGTTAGTCACAGGACCCCGAATCTCCTATCCTTATAGGAGAAGCCTAATTATAGTATTAACAAACTAAAATGGGTGTCTCGTTGGACATTCTGGTGCTGTAGGTCAAAGAATACTGAACAACAATTTATAAAGGCTGGAAATTCTTACTCTTGGAAATAATTTTATAGCCTAATGTACACCCTTACTGGGTTAGTCACAGGACCCCGAATCTCCTATCCTTATAGGAGAAGCCTAATTATAGTATTAACAAACTAAAATGGGTGTCTCGTTGGACATTCAGGTGCTGTAGGTCAAAGAATACTGAACAACAGTTTATAAAGGCTGGAAATTCTTACTCTTGGAAATAATTTTATAGCCTAATGTACACCCTTACTGGGTTAGTCACAGGACCCCGAATCTCCTATCCTTATAGGAGAAGCCTAATTATAGTATTAACAAACTAAAATGGGTGTCTCGTTGGACATTCAGGTGCTGTAGGTCAAAGAATACTGAACAACAGTTTATAAAGGCTGGAAATTCTTACTCTTGGAAATAATTTTATAGCCTAATGTACACCCTTACTGGGTTAGTCACAGGACCCCGAATCTCCTATCCTTATAGGAGAAGCCTAATTATAGTATTAACAAACTAAAATGGGTGTCTCGTTGGACATTCAGGTGCTGTAGGTCAAAGAATACTGAACAACAGTTTATAAAGGCTGGAAATTCTTACTCTTGGAAATAATTTTATAGCCTAATGTACACCCTTACTGGGTTAGTCACAGGACCCCGAATCTCCTATCCTTATAGGAGAAGCCTAATTATAGTATTAACAAACTAAAATGGGTGTCTCGTTGGACATTCTGGTGCTGTAGGTCAAAGAATACTGAACAACAGTTTATAAAGGCTGGAAATTCTTACTCTTGGAAATAATTTTATAGCCTAATGTACACCCTTACTGGGTTAGTCACAGGACCCCGAATCTCCTATCCTTATAGGAGAAGCCTAATTATAGTATTAACAAACTAAAATGGGTGTCTCGTTGGACATTCAGGTGCTGTAGGTCAAAGAATACTGAACAACAGTTTATAAAGGCTGGAAATTCTTACTCTTGGAAATAATTTTATAGCCTAATGTACACCCTTACTGGGTTAGTCACAGGACCCCGAATCTCCTATCCTTATAGGAGAAGCCTAATTATAGTATTAACAAACTAAAATGGGTGTCTCGTTGGACATTCAGGTGCTGTAGGTCAAAGAATACTGAACAACAGTTTATAAAGGCTGGAAATTCTTACTCTTGGAAATAATTTTATAGCCTAATGTACACCCTTACTGGGTTAGTCACAGGACCCCGAATCTCCTATCCTTATAGGAGAAGCCTAATTATAGTATTAACAAACTAAAATGGGTGTCTCGTTGGACATTCAGGTGCTGTAGGTCAAAGAATACTGAACAACAGTTTATAAAGGCTGGAAATTCTTACTCTTGGAAATAATTTTATAGCCTAATGTACACCCTTACTGGGTTAGTCACAGGACCCCGAATCTCCTATCCTTATAGGAGAAGCCTAATTATAGTATTAACAAACTAAAATGGGTGTCTAGTTGGACATTCAGGTGCTGTAGGTCAAAGAATACTGAACAACAGTTTATAAAGGCTGGAAATTCTTACTCTTGGAAATAATTTTATAGCCTAATGTACACCCTTACTGGGTTAGTCACAGGACCCCGAATCTCCTATCCTTATAGGAGAAGCCTAATTATAGTATTAACAAACTAAAATGGGTGTCTCGTTGGAAATTCAGGTGCTGTAGGTCAAAGAATACTGAACAACAGTTTATAAAGGCTGGAAATTCTTACTCTTGGAAATAATTTTATAGCCTAATGTACACCCTTACTGGGTTAGTCACAGGACCCCGAATCTCCTATCCTTATAGGAGAAGCCTAATTATAGTATTAACAAACTAAAATGGGTGTCTCGTTGGACATTCAGGTGCTGTAGGTCAAAGAATACTGAACAACAGTTTATAAAGGCTGGAAATTCTTACTCCTGGAAATAATTTTATAGCCTAATGTACACCCTTACTGGGTTAGTCACAGGACCCCGAATCTCCTATCCTTATAGGAGAAGCCTAATTATAGTATTAACAAACTAAAATGGGTGTCTCGTTGGACATTCAGGTGCTGTAGGTCAAAGAATACTGAACAACAGTTTATAAAGGCCGGAAATTCATACTCTTGGAAATAATTTTATAGCCTAATGTACACCCTTACTGGGTTAGTCACAGGACCCCGAATCTCCTATCCTTATAGGAGAAGCCTAATTATAGTATTAACAAACTAAAATGGGTGTCTCGTTGGACATTCAGGTGGTGTAGGTCAAAGAATACTGAACAACAGTTTATAAAGGCTGGAAATTCTTACTCTTGGAAATAATTTTATAGCCTAATGTACACCCTTACTGGGTTAGTCACAGGACCCCGAATCTCCTATCCTTATAGGAGAAGCCTAATTATAGTATTAACAAACTAAAATGGGTGTCTCGTTGGAAATTCAGGTGGTGTAGGTCAAAGAATACTGAACAACAGTTTATAAAGGTTGGAAATTCTTACTCTTGGAAATAATTTTATAGCCTAATGTACACCCTTACTGGGTTAGTCACAGGACCCCGAATCTCCTATCCTTATAGGAGAAGCCTAATTATAGTATTAACAAACTAAAATGGGTGTCTCGTTGGACATTCAGGTGCTGTAGGTCAAAGAATACTGAACAACGGTTTATAAAGGCTGGAAATTCTTACTCTTGGAAATAATTTTATAGCCTAATGTACACCCTTACTGGGTTAGTCACAGGACCCCGAATCTCCTATCCTTATAGGAGAAGCCTAATTATAGTATTAACAAACTAAAATGGGTGTCTCGTTGGACATTCAGGTGCTGTAGGTCAAAGAATACTGAACAACAGTTTATAAAGGCTGGAAATTCTTACTCTTGGAAATAATTTTATAGCCTAATGTACACCCTTACTGGGTTAGTCACAGGACCCCGAATCTCCTATCCTTATAGGAGAAGCCTAATTATAGTATTAACAAACTAAAATGGGTGTCTCGTTGGACATTCAGGTGCTGTAGGTCAAAGAATACTGAACAACAGTTTATAAAGGCTGGAAATTCTTACTCTTGGAAATAATTTTATAGCCTAATGTACACCCTTACTGGGTTAGTCACAGGACCCTGAATCTCCTATCCTTATAGGAGAAGCCTAATTATAGTATTAACAAACTAAAATGGGTGTCTCGTTGGACATTCAGGTGCTGTAGGTCAAAGAATACTGAACAACAGTTTATAAAGGCTGGAAATTCTTACTCTTGGAAATAATTTTATAGCCTAATGTACACCCTTACTGGGTTAGTCACAGGACCCCGAATCTCCTATCCTTATAGGAGAAGCCTAATTATAGTATTAACAAACTAAAATGGGTGTCTAGTTGGACATTCAGGTGCTGTAGGTCAAAGAATACTGAACAACAGTTTATAAAGGCTGGAAATTCTTACTCTTGGAAATAATTTTATAGCCTAATGTACACCCTTACTGGGTTAGTCACAGGACCCCGAATCTCCTATCCTTATAGGAGAAGCCTAATTATAGTATTAACAAACTAAAATGGGTGTCTCGTTGGAAATTCAGGTGCTGTAGGTCAAAGAATACTGAACAACAGTTTATAAAGGCTGGAAATTCTTACTCTTGGAAATAATTTTATAGCCTAATGTACACCCTTACTGGGTTAGTCACAGGACCCCGAATCTCCTATCCTTATAGGAGAAGCCTAATTATAGTATTAACAAACTAAAATGGGTGTCTCGTTGGACATTCAGGTGCTGTAGGTCAAAGAATACTGAACAACAGTTTATAAAGGCTGGAAATTCTTACTCCTGGAAATAATTTTATAGCCTAATGTACACCCTTACTGGGTTAGTCACAGGACCCCGAATCTCCTATCCTTATAGGAGAAGCCTAATTATAGTATTAACAAACTAAAATGGGTGTCTCGTTGGACATTCAGGTGCTGTAGGTCAAAGAATACTGAACAACAGTTTATAAAGGCCGGAAATTCATACTCTTGGAAATAATTTTATAGCCTAATGTACACCCTTACTGGGTTAGTCACAGGACCCCGAATCTCCTATCCTTATAGGAGAAGCCTAATTATAGTATTAACAAACTAAAATGGGTGTCTCGTTGGACATTCAGGTGGTGTAGGTCAAAGAATACTGAACAACAGTTTATAAAGGCTGGAAATTCTTACTCTTGGAAATAATTTTATAGCCTAATGTACACCCTTACTGGGTTAGTCACAGGACCCCGAATCTCCTATCCTTATAGGAGAAGCCTAATTATAGTATTAACAAACTAAAATGGGTGTCTCGTTGGAAATTCAGGTGGTGTAGGTCAAAGAATACTGAACAACAGTTTATAAAGGTTGGAAATTCTTACTCTTGGAAATAATTTTATAGCCTAATGTACACCCTTACTGGGTTAGTCACAGGACCCCGAATCTCCTATCCTTATAGGAGAAGCCTAATTATAGTATTAACAAACTAAAATGGGTGTCTCGTTGGACATTCAGGTGCTGTAGGTCAAAGAATACTGAACAACGGTTTATAAAGGCTGGAAATTCTTACTCTTGGAAATAATTTTATAGCCTAATGTACACCCTTACTGGGTTAGTCACAGGACCCCGAATCTCCTATCCTTATAGGAGAAGCCTAATTATAGTATTAACAAACTAAAATGGGTGTCTCGTTGGACATTCAGGTGCTGTAGGTCAAAGAATACTGAACAACAGTTTATAAAGGCTGGAAATTCTTACTCTTGGAAATAATTTTATAGCCTAATGTACACCCTTACTGGGTTAGTCACAGGACCCCGAATCTCCTATCCTTATAGGAGAAGCCTAATTATAGTATTAACAAACTAAAATGGGTGTCTCGTTGGAAATTCAGGTGGTGTAGGTCAAAGAATACTGAACAACAGTTTATAAAGGTTGGAAATTCTTACTCTTGGAAATAATTTTATAGCCTAATGTACACCCTTACTGGGTTAGTCACAGGACCCCAAATCTCCTATCCTTATAGGAGAAGCCTAATTATAGTATTAACAAACTAAAATGGCTGTCTAGTTGGACATTCAGGTGCTGTAGGTCAAAGAATACTGAACAACAGTTTATAAAGGCTGGAAATTCTTACTCTTGGAAATAATTTTATAGCCTAATGTACACCCTTACTGGGTTAGTCACAGGACCCCGAATCTCCTATCCTTATAGGAGAAGCCTAATTATAGTATTAACAAACTAAAATGGGTGTCTCGTTGGAAATTCAGGTGGTGTAGGTCAAAGAATACTGAACAACAGTTTATAAAGGTTGGAAATTCTTACTCTTGGAAATAATTTTATAGCCTAATGTACACCCTTACTGGGTTAGTCACAGGACCCCGAATCTCCTATCCTTATAGGAGAAGCCTAATTATAGTATTAACAAACTAAAATGGGTGTCTCGTTGGACATTCAGGTGCTGTAGGTCAAAGAATACTGAACAACAGTTTATAAAGGCTGGAAATTCTTACTCTTGGAAATAATTTTATAGCCTAATGTACACCCTTACTGGGTTAGTCACAGGACCCCGAATCTCCTATCCTTATAGGAGAAGCCTAATTATAGTATTAACAAACTAAAATGGATGTCTCGTTGGACATTCAGGTGGTGTAGGTCAAAGAATACTGAACAACAGTTTATAAAGGCTGGAAATTCTTACTCTTGGAAATAATTTTATAGCCTAATGTACACCCTTACTGGGTTAGTCACAGGACCCCGAATCTCCTATCCTTATAGGAGAAGCCTAATTATAGTATTAACAAACAAAAATGGGTGTCTCGTTGGACATTCTGGTGCTGTAGGTCAAAGAATACTGAACAACAGTTTATAAAGGCTGGAAATTCTTACTCTTGGAAATAATTTTATAGCCTAATGTACACCCTTACTGGGTTAGTCACAGGACCCCGAATCTCCTATCCTTATAGGAGAAGCCTAATTATAGTATTAACAAACTAAAATGGGTGTCTCGTTGGACATTCAGGTGCTGTAGGTCAAAGAATACTGAACAACAGTTTATAAAGGCTGGAAAATCTTACTCTTGGAAATAATTTTATAGCCTAATGTACACCCTTACTGGGTTAGTCACAGGACCCCGAATCTCCTATCCTTATAGGAGAAGCCTAATTATAGTATTAACAAACTAAAATGGGTGTCTCGTTGGACATTCTGGTGCTGTAGGTCAAAGAATACTGAACAACAGTTTATAAAGGCTGGAAATTCTTACTCTTGGAAATAATTTTATAGCCTAATGTACACCCTTACTGGGTTAGTCACAGGACCCCGAATCTCCTATCCTTATAGGAGAAGCCTAATTATAGTATTAACAAACTAAAATGGGTGTCTCGTTGGACATTCAGGTGCTGTAGGTCAAAGAATACTGAACAACTGTTTATAAAGGCTGGAAATTCTTTCTCTTGGAAATAATTTTATAGCCTAATGTACACCCTTACTGGGTTAGTCACAGGACCCCGAATCTCCTATCCTTATAGGAGAAGCCTAATTATAGTATTAACAAACTAAAATGGGTGTCTCGTTGGACATTCAGGTGCTGTAGGTCAAAGAATACTGAACAACAGTTTATAAAGGCTGGAAATTCTTACTCTTGGAAATAATTTTATAGCCTAATGTACACCCTTACTGGGTTAGTCACAGGACCCCGAATCTCCTATCCTTATAAGAGAAGCCTAATTATAGTATTAACAAACTAAAATGGGTGTCTCGTTGGACATTCAGGTGCTGTAGGTCAAAGAATACTGAACAACAGTTTATAAAGGCTGGAAATTCTTACTCTTGGAAATAATTTTATAGCCTAATGTACACCCTTACTGGGTTAGTCACAGGACCCCGAATCTCCTATCCTTATAGGAGAAGCCTAATTATAGTATTAACAAAATAAAATGGCTGTCTAGTTGGACATTCAGGTGCTGTAGGTCAAAGAATACTGAACAACAGTTTATAAAGGCTGGAAATTCTTACTCTTGGAAATAATTTTATAGCCTAATGTACACCCTTACTGGGTTAGTCACAGGACCCCGAATCTCCTATCCTTATAGGAGAAGCCTAATTATAGTATTAACAAACTAAAATGGGTGTCTCGTTGGAAATTCAGGTGGTGTAGGTCAAAGAATACTTAACAACAGTTTATAAAGGTTGGAAATTCTTACTCTTGGAAATAATTTTATAGCCTAATGTACACCCTTACTGGGTTAGTCACAGGACCCCGAATCTCCTATCCTTATAGGAGAAGCCTAATTATAGTATTAACAAACTAAAATGGGGGTCTCGTTGGACATTCAGGTGCTGTAGGTCAAAGAATACTGAACAACAGTTTATAAAGGCTGGAAATTCTTACTCTTGGAAATAATTTTATAGCCTAATGTACACCCTTACTGGGTTAGTCACAGGACCCCGAATCTCCTATCCTTATAAGAGAAGCCTAATTATAGTATTAACAAACTAAAATGGGTGTCTCGTTGGACATTCAGGTGCTGTAGGTCAAAGAATACTGAACAACAGTTTATAAAGGCTGGAAATTCTTACTCTTGGAAATAATTTTATAGCCTAATGTACACCCTTACTGGGTTAGTCACAGGACCCCGAATCTCCTATCCTTATAGGAGAAGCCTAATTATAGTATTAACAAAATAAAATGGCTGTCTAGTTGGACATTCAGGTGCTGTAGGTCAAAGAATACTGAACAACAGTTTATAAAGGCTGGAAATTCTTACTCTTGGAAATAATTTTATAGCCTAATGTACACCCTTACTGGGTTAGTCACAGGACCCCGAATCTCCTATCCTTATAGGAGAAGCCTAATTATAGTATTAACAAACTAAAATGGGTGTCTCGTTGGAAATTCAGGTGGTGTAGGTCAAAGAATACTTAACAACAGTTTATAAAGGTTGGAAATTCTTACTCTTGGAAATAATTTTATAGCCTAATGTACACCCTTACTGGGTTAGTCACAGGACCCCGAATCTCCTATCCTTATAGGAGAAGCCTAATTATAGTATTAACAAACTAAAATGGGGGTCTCGTTGGACATTCAGGTGCTGTAGGTCAAAGAATACTGAACAACAGTTTATAAAGGCTGGAAATTCTTACTCTTGGAAATAATTTTATAGCCTAATGTACACCCTTACTGGGTTAGTCACAGGACCCCGAATCTCCTATCCTTATAGGAGAAGCCTAATTATAGTATTAACAAACTAAAATGGGTGTCTCGTTGGACATTCTGGTGCTGTAGGTCAAAGAATACTGAACAACAGTTTATAAAGGCTGGAAATTCTTACTCTTGGAAATAATTTTATAGCCTAATGTACACCCTTACTGGGTTAGTCACAGGACCCCGAATCTCCTATCCTTATAGGAGAAGCCTAATTATAGTATTAACAAACTAAAATGGGTGTCTCGTTGGACATTCAGGTGCTGTAGGTCAAAGAATACTGAACAACAGTTTATAAAGGCTGGAAATTCTTACTCTTGGAAATAATTTTATAGCCTAATGTACACCCTTACTGGGTTAGTCACAGGACCCCGAATCTCCTATCCTTATAGGAGAAGCCTAATTATAGTATTAACAAACTAAAATGGGTGTCTCGTTGGACATTCAGGTGCTGTAGGTCAAAGAATACTGAACAACAGTTTATAAAGGCTGGAAATTCTTACTCTTGGAAATAATTTTATAGCCTAATGTACACCCTTACTGGGTTAGTCACAGGACCCCGAATCTCCTAGCCTTATAGGAGAAGCCTAATTATAGTATTAACAAACTAAAATGGGTGTCTCGTTGGACATTCAGGTGCTGTAGGTCAAAGAATACTGAACAACAGTTTATAAAGGCTGGAAATTCTTACTCTTGGAAATAATTTTATAGCCTAATGTACACCCTTACTGGGTTAGTCACAGGACCCCGAATCTCCTATCCTTATAGGAGAAGCCTAATTATAGTATTAACAAACTAAAATGGGTGTCTAGTTGGACATTCAGGTGCTGTAGGTCAAAGAATACTGAACAACAGTTTATAAAGGTTGGAAATTCTTACTCTTGGAAATAATTTTATAGCCTAATGTACACCCTTACTGGGTTAGTCACAGGACCCCGAATCTCCTATCCTTATAGGAGAAGCCTAATTATAGTATTAACAAACTAAAATGGGGGTCTCGTTGGACATTCAGGTGCTGTAGGTCAAAGAATACTGAACAACAGTTTATAAAGGCTGGAAATTCTTACTCTTGGAAATAATTTTATAGCCTAATGTACACCCTTACTGGGTTAGTCACAGGACCCCGAATCTCCTATCCTTATAGGAGAAGCCTAATTATAGTATTAACAAACTAAAATGGGTGTCTCGTTGGACATTCTGGTGCTGTAGGTCAAAGAATACTGAACAACAGTTTATAAAGGCTGGAAATTCTTACTCTTGGAAATAATTTTATAGCCTAATGTACACCCTTACTGGGTTAGTCACAGGACCCCGAATCTCCTATCCTTATAGGAGAAGCCTAATTATAGTATTAACAAACTAAAATGGGTGTCTCGTTGGACATTCAGGTGCTGTAGGTCAAAGAATACTGAACAACAGTTTATAAAGGCTGGAAATTCTTACTCTTGGAAATAATTTTATAGCCTAATGTACACCCTTACTGGGTTAGTCACAGGACCCCGAATCTCCTATCCTTATAGGAGAAGCCTAATTATAGTATTAACAAACTAAAATGGGTGTCTCGTTGGACATTCAGGTGCTGTAGGTCAAAGAATACTGAACAACAGTTTATAAAGGTTGGAAATTCTTACTCTTGGAAATAATTTTATAGCCTAATGTACACCCTTACTGGGTTAGTCACAGGACCCCGAATCTCCTATCCTTATAGGAGAAGCCTAATTATAGTATTAACAAACTAAAATGGGTGTCTCGTTGGACATTCAGGTGCTGTAGGTCAAAGAATACTGAACAACAGTTTATAAAGGCTGGAAATTCTTACTCCTGGAAATAATTTTATAGCCTAATGTACACCCTTACTGGGTTAGTCACAGGACCCCGAATCTCCTATCCTTATAGGAGAAGCCTAATTATAGTATTAACAAACTAAAATGGGTGTCTCGTTGGACATTCAGGTGCTGTAGGTCAAAGAATACTGAACAACAGTTTATAAAGGCTGGAAATTCTTACTCTTGGAAATAATTTTATAGCC
Source organism: Ambrosia trifida (assembly GCA_028751855.1). NCBI lineage: Eukaryota > Viridiplantae > Streptophyta > Magnoliopsida > Asterales > Asteraceae > Ambrosia > Ambrosia trifida. The sequence goes on from CM054129.1 coordinate 910,842, forward strand.
TAATGTACACCCTTACTGGGTTAGTCACAGGACCCCGAATCTCCTATCCTTATAGGAGAAGCCTAATTATAGTATTAACAAACTAAAATGGGTGTCTCGTTGGACATTCAGGTGCTGTAGGTCAAAGAATACTGAACAACAGTTTATAAAGGCTGGAAATTCTTACTCTTGGAAATAATTTTATAGCCTAATGTACACCCTTACTGGGTTAGTCACAGGACCCCGAATCTCCTATCCTTATAGGAGAAGCCTAATTATAGTATTAACAAACTAAAATGGGTGTCTCGTTGGACATTCAGGTGCTGTAGGTCAAAGAATACTGAACAACAGTTTATAAAGGCTGGAAATTCTTACTCTTGGAAATAATTTTATAGCCTAATGTACACCCTTACTGGGTTAGTCACAGGACCCCGAATCTCCTATCCTTATAGGAGAAGCCTAATTATAGTATTAACAAACTAAAATGGGTGTCTCGTTGGACATTCTGGTGCTGTAGGTCAAAGAATACTGAACAACAGTTTATAAAGGCTGGAAATTCTTACTCTTGGAAATAATTTTATAGCCTAATGTACACCCTTACTGGGTTAGTCACAGGACCCCGAATCTCCTATCCTTATAGGAGAAGCCTAATTATAGTATTAACAAACTAAAATGGGTGTCTCGTTGGACATTCAGGTGCTGTAGGTCAAAGAATACTGAACAACAGTTTATAAAGGCTGGAAATTCTTACTCTTGGAAATAATTTTATAGCCTAATGTACACCCTTACTGGGTTAGTCACAGGACCCCGAATCTCCTATCCTTATAGGAGAAGCCTAATTATAGTATTAACAAACTAAAATGGGTGTCTAGTTGGACATTCAGGTGCTGTAGGTCAAAGAATACTGAACAACAGTTTATAAAGGTTGGAAATTCTTACTCTTGGAAATAATTTTATAGCCTAATGTACACCCTTACTGGGTTAGTCACAGGACCCCGAATCTCCTATCCTTATAGGAGAAGCCTAATTATAGTATTAACAAACTAAAATGGGGGTCTCGTTGGACATTCAGGTGCTGTAGGTCAAAGAATACTGAACAACAGTTTATAAAGGCTGGAAATTCTTACTCTTGGAAATAATTTTATAGCCTAATGTACACCCTTACTGGGTTAGTCACAGGACCCCGAATCTCCTATCCTTATAGGAGAAGCCTAATTATAGTATTAACAAACTAAAATGGGTGTCTCGTTGGACATTCTGGTGCTGTAGGTCAAAGAATACTGAACAACAGTTTATAAAGGCTGGAAATTCTTACTCTTGGAAATAATTTTATAGCCTAATGTACACCCTTACTGGGTTAGTCACAGGACCCCGAATCTCCTATCCTTATAGGAGAAGCCTAATTATAGTATTAACAAACTAAAATGGGTGTCTCGTTGGACATTCAGGTGCTGTAGGTCAAAGAATACTGAACAACAGTTTATAAAGGCTGGAAATTCTTACTCTTGGAAATAATTTTATAGCCTAATGTACACCCTTACTGGGTTAGTCACAGGACCCCGAATCTCCTATCCTTATAGGAGAAGCCTAATTATAGTATTAACAAACTAAAATGGGTGTCTCGTTGGACATTCAGGTGCTGTAGGTCAAAGAATACTGAACAACAGTTTATAAAGGTTGGAAATTCTTACTCTTGGAAATAATTTTATAGCCTAATGTACACCCTTACTGGGTTAGTCACAGGACCCCGAATCTCCTATCCTTATAGGAGAAGCCTAATTATAGTATTAACAAACTAAAATGGGGGTCTCGTTGGACATTCAGGTGCTGTAGGTCAAAGAATACTGAACAACAGTTTATAAAGGCTGGAAATTCTTACTCTTGGAAATAATTTTATAGCCTAATGTACACCCTTACTGGGTTAGTCACAGGACCCCGAATCTCCTATCCTTATAGGAGAAGCCTAATTATAGTATTAACAAACTAAAATGGGTGTCTCGTTGGACATTCAGGTGCTGTAGGTCAAAGAATACTGAACAACAGTTTATAAAGGCTGGAAATTCTTACTCTTGGAAATAATTTTATAGCCTAATGTACACCCTTACTGGGTTAGTCACAGGACCCCGAATCTCCTATCCTTATAGGAGAAGCCTAATTATAGTATTAACAAACTAAAATGGGTGTCTCGTTGGACATTCAGGTGCTGTAGGTCAAAGAATACTGAACAACAGTTTATAAAGGCTGGAAATTCTTACTCTTGGAAATAATTTTATAGCCTAATGTACACCCTTACTGGGTTAGTCACAGGACCCCGAATCTCCTATCCTTATAGGAGAAGCCTAATTATAGTATTAACAAACTAAAATGGGTGTCTAGTTGGACATTCAGGTGCTGTAGGTCAAAGAATACTGAACAACAGTTTATAAAGGTTGGAAATTCTTACTCTTGGAAATAATTTTTTAGCCTAATGTACACCCTTACTGGGTTAGTCACAGGACCCCGAATCTCCTATCCTTATAGGAGAAGCCTAATTATAGTATTAACAAACTAAAATGGGGGTCTCGTTGGACATTCAGGTGCTGTAGGTCAAAGAATACTGAACAACAGTTTATAAAGGCTGGAAATTCTTACTCTTGGAAATAATTTTATAGCCTAATGTACACCCTTACTGGGTTAGTCACAGGACCCCGAATCTCCTATCCTTATAGGAGAAGCCTAATTATAGTATTAACAAACTAAAATGGGTGTCTCGTTGGACATCCTGGTGCTGTAGGTCAAAGAATACTGAACAACAGTTTATAAAGGCTGGAAATTCTTACTCTTGGAAATAATTTTATAGCCTAATGTACACCCTTACTGGGTTAGTCACAGGACCCCGAATCTCCTATCCTTATAGGAGAAGCCTAATTATAGTATTAACAAACTAAAATGGGTGTCTCGTTGGACATTCAGGTGCTGTAGGTCAAAGAATACTGAACAACAGTTTATAAAGGCTGGAAATTCTTACTCTTGGAAATAATTTTATAGCCTAATGTACACCCTTACTGGGTTAGTCACAGGACCCCGAATCTCCTATCCTTATAGGAGAAGCCTAATTATAGTATTAACAAACTAAAATGGGTGTCTCGTTGGACATTCAGGTGCTGTAGGTCAAAGAATACTGAACAACAGTTTATAAAGGTTGGAAATTCTTACTCTTGGAAATAATTTTATAGCCTAATGTACACCCTTACTGGGTTAGTCACAGGACCCCGAATCTCCTATCCTTATAGGAGAAGCCTAATTATAGTATTAACAAACTAAAATGGGGGTCTCGTTGGACATTCAGGTGCTGTAGGTCAAAGAATACTGAACAACAGTTTATAAAGGCTGGAAATTCTTACTCTTGGAAATAATTTTATAGCCTAATGTACACCCTTACTGGGTTAGTCACAGGACCCCGAATCTCCTATCCTTATAGGAGAAGCCTAATTATAGTATTAACAAACTAAAATGGGTGTCTCGTTGGACATTCAGGTGCTGTAGGTCAAAGAATACTGAACAACAGTTTATAAAGGCTGGAAATTCTTACTCTTGGAAATAATTTTATAGCCTAATGTACACCCTTACTGGGTTAGTCACAGGACCCCGAATCTCCTATCCTTATAGGAGAAGCCTAATTATAGTATTAACAAACTAAAATGGGTGTCTAGTTGGACATTCAGGTGCTGTAGGTCAAAGAATACTGAACAACAGTTTATAAAGGTTGGAAATTCTTACTCTTGGAAATAATTTTATAGCCTAATGTACACCCTTACTGGGTTAGTCACAGGACCCCGAATCTCCTATCCTTATAGGAGAAGCCTAATTATAGTATTAACAAACTAAAATGGGGGTCTCGTTGGACATTCAGGTGCTGTAGGTCAAAGAATACTGAACAACAGTTTATAAAGGCTGGAAATTCTTACTCTTGGAAATAATTTTATAGCCTAATGTACACCCTTACTGGGTTAGTCACAGGACCCCGAATCTCCTATCCTTATAGGAGAAGCCTAATTATAGTATTAACAAACTAAATGGGTGTCTCGTTGGACATTCTGGTGCTGTAGGTCAAAGAATACTGAACAACAGTTTATAAAGGCTGGAAATTCTTACTCTTGGAAATAATTTTATAGCCTAATGTACACCCTTACTGGGTTAGTCACAGGACCCCGAATCTCCTATCCTTATAGGAGAAGCCTAATTATAGTATTAACAAACTAAAATGGGTGTCTCGTTGGACATTCAGGTGCTGTAGGTCAAAGAATACTGAACAACAGTTTATAAAGGCTGGAAATTCTTACTCTTGGAAATAATTTTATAGCCTAATGTACACCCTTACTGGGTTAGTCACAGGACCCCGAATCTCCTATCCTTATAGGAGAAGCCTAATTATAGTATTAACAAACTAAAATGGGTGTCTCGTTGGACATTCAGGTGCTGTAGGTCAAAGAATACTGAACAACAGTTTATAAAGGCTGGAAATTCTTACTCCTGGAAATAATTTTATAGCCTAATGTACACCCTTACTGGGTTAGTCACAGGACCCCGAATCTCCTATCCTTATAGGAGAAGCCTAATTATAGTATTAACAAACTAAAATGGGTGTCTCGTTGGACATTCAGGTGGTGTAGGTCAAAGAATACTGAACAACAGTTTATAAAGGCTGGAAATTCTTACTCTTGGAAATAATTTTATAGCCTAATGTACACCCTTACTGGGTTAGTCACAGGACCCCGAATCTCCTATACTTATAGGAGAAGCCTAATTATAGTATTAACAAACTAAAATGGGTGTCTAGTTGGACATTCAGGTGCTGTAGGTCAAAGAATACTGAACAACAGTTTATAAAGGCTGGAAATTCTTACTCTTGGAAATAATTTTATAGCCTAATGTACACCCTTACTGGGTTAGTCACAGGACCCCGAATCTCCTATCCTTATAGGAGAAGCCTAATTATAGTATTAACAAACTAAAATGGGTGTCTCGTTGGACATTCAGGTGCTGTAGGTCAAAGAATACTGAACAACAGTTTATAAAGGCTGGAAATTCTTACTCTTGGAAATAATTTTATAGCCTAATGTACACCCTTACTGGGTTAGTCACAGGACCCCGAATCTCCTATCCTTATAGGAGAAGCCTAATTATAGTATTAAAAAACTAAAATGGGTGTCTCGTTGGACATTCAGGTGCTTTAGGTCAAAGAATACTGAACAACAGTTTATAAAGGCTGGAAATTCTTACTCCTGGAAATAATTTTATAGCCTAATGTACACCCTTACTGGGTTAGTCACAGGACCCCGAATCTCCTATCCTTATAGGAGAAGCCTAATTATAGTATTAACAAACTAAAATGGGTGTCTCGTTGGACATTCAGGTGCTGTAGGCCAAGGAATACTGAACAACAGTTTATAAAAGCTGGAAATTCTTACTCTTGGAAATAATTTTATAGCCTAATGTACACCCTTACTGGGTTAGTCACAGGACCCCGACTCTCCTATCCTTATAGGAGAACCCTAATTATAGTATTAACAAACTAAAATGGGTGTCTCGTTGGACATTCAGGTGGTGTAGGTCAAAGAATACTGAACAACAGTTTATAAAGGTTGGAAATTCTTACTCTTGGAAATAATTTTATAGCCTAATGTACACCCTTACTGGGTTAGTCACAGGACCCCGAATCTCCTATCCTTATAGGAGAAGCCTAATTATAGTATTAACAAACTAAAATGGGTGTCTCGTTGGACATTCAGGTGGTGTAGGTCAAAGAATACTGAACAACAGTTTATAAAGGCTGGAAATTCTTACTCTTGGAAATAATTTTATAGCCTAATGTACACCCTTACTGGGTTAGTCACAGGACCCCGAATCTCCTATCCTTATAGGAGAAGCCTAATTATAGTATTAACAAACTAAAATGGGTGTCTCGTTGGACATTCTGGTGCTGTAGGTCAAAGAATACTGAACAACAGTTTATAAAGGCTGGAAATTCTTACTCTTGGAAATAATTTTATAGCCTAATGTACACCCTTACTGGGTTAGTCACAGGACCCCGAATCTCCTATCCTTATAGGAGAAGCCTAATTATAGTATTAACAAACTAAAATGGGTGTCTCGTTGGACATTCAGGTGCTGTAGGTCAAAGAATACTGAACAACAGTTTATAAAGGCTGGAAATTCTTACTCCTGGAAATAATTTTATAGCCTAATGTACACCCTTACTGGGTTAGTCACAGGACCCCGAATCTCCTATCCTTATAGGAGAAGCCTAATTATAGTATTAACAAACTAAAATGGGTGTCTCGTTGGACATTCAGGTGCTGTAGGTCAAAGAATACTGAACAACAGTTTATAAAGGCTGGAAATTCTTACTCTTGGAATTAATTTTATAGCCTAATGTACACCCTTACTGGGTTAGTCACAGGACCCCGAATCTCCTATACTTATAGGAGAAGCCTAATTATAGTATTAACAAACTAAAATGGGTGTCTAGTTGGACATTCAGGTGCTGTAGGTCAAAGAATACTGAACAACAGTTTATAAAGGCTGGAAATTCTTACTCTTGGAAATAATTTTATAGCCTAATGTACACCCTTACTGGGTTAGTCACAGGACCCCGAATCTCCTATCCTTATAGGAGAAGCCTAATTATAGTATTAACAAACTAAAATGGGTGTCTCGTTGGACATTCAGGTGCTGTAGGTCAAAGAATACTGAACAACAGTTTATAAAGGCTGGAAATTCTTACTCTTGGAAATAATTTTATAGCCTAATGTACACCCTTACTGGGTTAGTCACAGGACCCCGAATCTCCTATCCTTATAGGAGAAGCCTAATTATAGTATTAAAAAACTAAAATGGGTGTCTCGTTGGACATTCAGGTGCTTTAGGTCAAAGAATACTGAACAACAGTTTATAAAGGCTGGAAATTCTTACTCCTGGAAATAATTTTATAGCCTAATGTACACCCTTACTGGGTTAGTCACAGGACCCCGAATCTCCTATCCTTATAGGAGAAGCCTAATTATAGTATTAACAAACTAAAATGGGTGTCTCGTTGGACATTCAGGTGCTGTAGGCCAAGGAATACTGAACAACAGTTTATAAAGGCTGGAAATTCTTACTCTTGGAAATAATTTTATAGCCTAATGTACACCCTTACTGGGTTAGTCACAGGACCCCGACTCTCCTATCCTTATAGGAGAACCCTAATTATAGTATTAACAAACTAAAATGGGTGTCTCGTTGGACATTCAGGTGGTGTAGGTCAAAGAATACTGAACAACAGTTTATAAAGGTTGGAAATTCTTACTCTTGGAAATAATTTTATAGCCTAATGTACACCCTTACTGGGTTAGTCACAGGACCCCGAATCTCCTATCCTTATAGGAGAAGCCTAATTATAGTATTAACAAACTAAAATGGGTGTCTCGTTGGACATTCAGGTGGTGTAGGTCAAAGAATACTGAACAACAGTTTATAAAGGCTGGAAATTCTTACTCTTGGAAATAATTTTATAGCCTAATGTACACCCTTACTGGGTTAGTCACAGGACCCCGAATCTCCTATCCTTATAGGAGAAGCCTAATTATAGTATTAACAAACTAAAATGGGTGTCTCGTTGGACATTCTGGTGCTGTAGGTCAAAGAATACTGAACAACAGTTTATAAAGGCTGGAAATTCTTACTCTTGGAAATAATTTTATAGCCTAATGTACACCCTTACTGGGTTAGTCACAGGACCCCGAATCTCCTATCCTTATAGGAGAAGTCTAATTATAGTATTAACAAACTAAAATGGGTGTCTCGTTGGACATTCAGGTGCTGTAGGTCAAAGAATACTGAACAACAGTTTATAAAGGCTGGAAATTCTTACTCTTGGAAATAATTTTATAGCCTAATGTACACCCTTACTGGGTTAGTCACAGGACCCCGAATCTCCTATCCTTATAGGTGAAGCCTAATTATAGTATTAACAAACTAAAATGGGTGTCTCGTTGGACATTCAGGTGCTGTAGGTCAAAGAATACTGAACAACAGTTTATAAAGGTTGGAAATTCTTACTCTTGGAAATAATTTTATAGCCTAATGTACACCCTTACTGGGTTAGTCACAGGACCCCGAATCTCCTATCCTTATAGGAGAAGCCTAATTATAGTATTAACAAACTAAAATGGGGGTCTCGTTGGACATTCAGGTGCTGTAGGTCAAAGAATACTGAACAACAGTTTATAAAGGCTGGAAATTCTTACTCTTGGAAATAATTTTATAGCCTAATGTACACCCTTACTGGGTTAGTCACAGGACCCCGAATCTCCTATCCTTATAGGAGAAGCCTAATTATAGTATTAACAAACTAAAATGGGTGTCTCGTTGGACATTCAGGTGCTGTAGGTCAAAGAATACTGAACAACAGTTTATAAAGGCTGGAAATTCTTACTCTTGGAAATAATTTTATAGCCTAATGTACACCCTTACTGGGTTAGTCACAGGACCCCGAATCTCCTATCCTTATAGGAGAAGCCTAATTATAGTATTAACAAACTAAAATGGGTGTCTCGTTGGACATTCAGGTGCTGTAGGTCAAAGAATACTGAACAACAGTTTATAAAGGCTGGAAATTCTTACTCTTGGAAATAATTTTATAGCCTAATGTACACCCTTACTGGGTTAGTCACAGGACCCCGAATCTCCTATCCTTATAGGAGAAGCCTAATTATAGTATTAACAAACTAAAATGGGTGTCTCGTTGGACATTCTGGTGCTGTAGGTCAAAGAATACTGAACAACAGTTTATAAAGGCTGGAAATTCTTACTCTTGGAAATAATTTTATAGCCTAATGTACACCCTTACTGGGTTAGTCACAGGACCCCGAATCTCCTATCCTTATAGGAGAAGCCTAATTATAGTATTAACAAACTAAAATGGGTGTCTCGTTGGACATTCAGGTGCTGTAGGTCAAAGAATACTGAACAACAGTTTATAAAGGTTGGAAATTCTTACTCTTGGAAATAATTTTATAGCCTAATGTACACCCTTACTGGGTTAGTCACAGGACCCCGAATCTCCTATCCTTATAGGAGAAGCCTAATTATAGTATTAACAAACTAAAATGGGTGTCTCGTTGGACATTCAGGTGGTGTAGGTCAAAGAATACTGAACAACAGTTTATAAAGGCTGGAAATTCTTACTCTTGGAAATAATTTTATAGCCTAATGTACACCCTTACTGGGTTAGTCACAGGACCCCGAATCTCCTATCCTTATAGGAGAAGCCTAATTATAGTATTAACAAACTAAAATGGGTGTCTCGTTGGACATTCTGGTGCTGTAGGTCAAAGAATACTGAACAACAGTTTATAAAGGCTGGAAATTCTTACTCTTGGAAATAATTTTATAGCCTAATGTACACCCTTACTGGGTTAGTCACAGGACCCCGAATCTCCTATCCTTATAGGAGAAGCCTAATTATAGTATTAACAAACTAAAATGGGTGTCTCGTTGGACATTCAGGTGCTGTAGGTCAAAGAATACTGAACAACAGTTTATAAAGGCTGGAAATTCTTACTCTTGGAAATAATTTTATAGCCTAATGTACACCCTTACTGGGTTAGTCACAGGACCCCGAATCTCCTATCCTTATAGGTGAAGCCTAATTATAGTATTAACAAACTAAAATGGGTGTCTCGTTGGACATTCAGGTGCTGTAGGTCAAAGAATACTGAACAACAGTTTATAAAGGTTGGAAATTCTTACTCTTGGAAATAATTTTATAGCCTAATGTACACCCTTACTGGGTTAGTCACAGGACCCCGAATCTCCTATCCTTATAGGAGAAGCCTAATTATAGTATTAACAAACTAAAATGGGGGTCTCGTTGGACATTCAGGTGCTGTAGGTCAAAGAATACTGAACAACAGTTTATAAAGGCTGGAAATTCTTACTCTTGGAAATAATTTTATAGCCTAATGTACACCCTTACTGGGTTAGTCACAGGACCCCGAATCTCCTATCCTTATAGGAGAAGCCTAATTATAGTATTAACAAACTAAAATGGGTGTCTCGTTGGACATTCAGGTGCTGTAGGTCAAAGAATACTGAACAACAGTTTATAAAGGCTGGAAATTCTTACTCTTGGAAATAATTTTATAGCCTAATGTACACCCTTACTGGGTTAGTCACAGGACCCCGAATCTCCTATCCTTATAGGAGAAGCCTAATTATAGTATTAACAAACTAAAATGGGTGTCTAGTTGGACATTCAGGTGCTGTAGGTCAAAGAATACTGAACAACAGTTTATAAAGGTTGGAAATTCTTACTCTTGGAAATAATTTTATAGCCTAATGTACACCCTTACTGGGTTAGTCACAGGACCCCGAATCTCCTATCCTTATAGGAGAAGCCTAATTATAGTATTAACAAACTAAAATGGGGGTCTCGTTGGACATTCAGGTGCTGTAGGTCAAAGAATACTGAACAACAGTTTATAAAGGCTGGAAATTCTTACTCTTGGAAATAATTTTATAGCCTAATGTACACCCTTACTGGGTTAGTCACAGGACCCCGAATCTCCTATCCTTATAGGAGAAGCCTAATTATAGTATTAACAAACTAAAATGGGTGTCTAGTTGGACATTCAGGTGCTGTAGGTCAAAGAATACTGAACAACAGTTTATAAAGGTTGGAAATTCTTACTCTTGGAAATAATTTTATAGCCTAATGTACACCCTTACTGGGTTAGTCACAGGACCCCGAATCTCCTATCCTTATAGGAGAAGCCTAATTATAGTATTAACAAACTAAAATGGGGGTCTCGTTGGACATTCAGGTGCTGTAGGTCAAAGAATACTGAACAACAGTTTATAAAGGCTGGAAATTCTTACTCTTGGAAATAATTTTATAGCCTAATGTACACCCTTACTGGGTTAGTCACAGGACCCCGAATCTCCTATCCTTATAGGAGAAGCCTAATTATAGTATTAACAAACTAAAATGGGTGTCTCGTTGGACATTCTGGTGCTGTAGGTCAAAGAATACTGAACAACAGTTTATAAAGGCTGGAAATTCTTACTCTTGGAAATAATTTTATAGCCTAATGTACACCCTTACTGGGTTAGTCACAGGACCCCGAATCTCCTATCCTTATAGGAGAAGCCTAATTATAGTATTAACAAACTAAAATGGGTGTCTCGTTGGACATTCAGGTGCTGTAGGTCAAAGAATACTGAACAACAGTTTATAAAGGCTGGAAATTCTTACTCTTGGAAATAATTTTATAGCCTAATGTACACCCTTACTGGGTTAGTCACAGGACCCCGAATCTCCTATCCTTATAGGAGAAGCCTAATTATAGTATTAACAAACTAAAATGGGTGTCTCGTTGGACATTCAGGTGCTGTAGGTCAAAGAATACTGAACAACAGTTTATAAAGGTTGGAAATTCTTACTCTTGGAAATAATTTTATAGCCTAATGTACACCCTTACTGGGTTAGTCACAGGACCCCGAATCTCCTATCCTTATAGGAGAAGCCTAATTATAGTATTAACAAACTAAAATGGGGGTCTCGTTGGACATTCAGGTGCTGTAGGTCAAAGAATACTGAACAACAGTTTATAAAGGCTGGAAATTCTTACTCTTGGAAATAATTTTATAGCCTAATGTACACCCTTACTGGGTTAGTCACAGGACCCCGAATCTCCTATCCTTATAGGAGAAGCCTAATTATAGTATTAACAAACTAAAATGGGTGTCTCGTTGGACATTCAGGTGCTGTAGGTCAAAGAATACTGAACAACAGTTTATAAAGGCTGGAAATTCTTACTCTTGGAAATAATTTTATAGCCTAATGTACACCCTTACTGGGTTAGTCACAGGACCCCGAATCTCCTATCCTTATAGGAGAAGCCTAATTATAGTATTAACAAACTAAAATGAGTGTCTAGTTGGACATTCAGGTGCTGTAGGTCAAAGAATACTGAACAACAGTTTATAAAGGTTGGAAATTCTTACTCTTGGAAATAATTTTATAGCCTAATGTACACCCTTACTGGGTTAGTCACAGGACCCCGAATCTCCTATCCTTATAGGAGAAGCCTAATTATAGTATTAACAAACTAAAATGGGGGTCTCGTTGGACATTCAGGTGCTGTAGGTCAAAGAATACTGAACAACAGTTTATAAAGGCTGGAAATTCTTACTCTTGGAAATAATTTTATAGCCTAATGTACACCCTTACTGGGTTAGTCACAGGACCCCGAATCTCCTATCCTTATAGGAGAAGCCTAATTATAGTATTAACAAACTAAAATGGGTGTCTCGTTGGACATTCTGGTGCTGTAGGTCAAAGAATACTGAACAACAGTTTATAAAGGCTGGAAATTCTTACTCTTGGAAATAATTTTATAGCCTAATGTACACCCTTACTGGGTTAGTCACAGGACCCCGAATCTCCTATCCTTATAGGAGAAGCCTAATTATAGTATTAACAAACTAAAATGGGTGTCTCGTTGGACATTCAGGTGCTGTAGGTCAAAGAATACTGAACAACAGTTTATAAAGGCTGGAAATTCTTACTCTTGGAAATAATTTTATAGCCTAATGTACACCCTTACTGGGTTAGTCACAGGACCCCGAATCTCCTATCCTTATAGGAGAAGCCTAATTATAGTATTAACAAACTAAAATGGGTGTCTCGTTGGACATTCAGGTGCTGTAGGTCAAAGAATACTGAACAACAGTTTATAAAGGCTGGAAATTCTTACTCCTGGAAATAATTTTATAGCCTAATGTACACCCTTACTGGGTTAGTCACAGGACCCCGAATCTCCTATCCTTATAGGAGAAGCCACTACTAGAAAAATACCCCTATCTTGACACACATTTAATGACACGCGAGAATTCATGACACGCAAAAGCACGTGTCATTAAAAAATCGTCGTCTTTTAAAAAAAATGGTCAAACAATGACACTTTTTTTTGCGTGTCAACAATCTAATGTCAAGATTTTAAAAAACATGACACTATAAGAATTAAGTGTCATGTTTGGTGTCAAATTATATTATATTATATTATAAATTTATCTATAATTCTATATATATTAAACGGAGAGATCAAATGAACAGTTAATGGCATCTTCGTAATATTCATAATTTCGAGGGCATTTTCGTCTTTTGGCCATGAGGTCATCTCATCTCTCTGGAAAACCACCCCTCTCTCTGTTAAACCCATCGTTCATTATCCTCTTCCTTCTCATGACCCTAACCCGTTTTTTAAAGAGAGAGAAGGGTTGAGTGGGTGATGAGGGAAGTCATGGTCAACGACGACGATGGTAGTGTATGGAGTGGTTGTGCCTATGAGTTGTGTACGAAGGAAGCTACGGTGTTGGTGATGGCTGTTGGTCATGGTGGTGGTTGTTCCCGACCACCTTGAGACATGGTCGAAGCTCCGGCAGGGATAAACAAGTCCGAATGGTCCGACACCGACTGGGTTACAGATCTGTTCCGACGATATGGAGCCGTGATGATGTGTGGCTGTGTGATGGTGTGTACCTGATTGGGGGTTTTTGTATGATAACAGTTTGAAGAACACGACCAGAGGTGTTTGGGTACACGGGGCTTTCTGAACGCAACGTCAATTTTTTTTCAGCTACATGTTCAGGTTTTTCTTTCACTTTTCCGAAAATTGATCGCTTTGATGATTCCATATGTTCACAACGTCCTTAGTATGCTAATGAATTTTTGTTGATAGTGTTTAGGTTAGTTTTCCTCTTTAGGTCTGTATTAACTTTCAATTGGCATGCTTAGGCGGTGAAAATTTTATTAGATGAAATAACACATGGTCATTCATTGCATTTGGTGAAAATTTTATTAGATCAAATATAAGGAGTCTGTTTTTTAGGTTACAGAAAGAGCCAGTCAACCGAAAGAGGGAAAAAAGGCCTTCTCATGTGGGTTCAGCTTCTACGACATCACGGTAGCAGCGGTGTTGTGGTCGGGTATCTAGCCAGGGAGATAGGGTAGGAAAGGTGGTGCCCTAGGTTCCGCCGCTAGGGTGTGTTGGTAGCGGTGTTGTTGTGCTCGGATGATCTGTTGTCTTGATTGTTTCACTGCGTTCATTTTAATTTTGGTTCTTATCCTTGATTTCCTATCACATCTTTAATTTACATATTTCTTCTAAGCAATTACATCACAGTATACATTATGCTTAATGTTGTGCTTTGATTCTATTTAATGAGTTTGAACTCGGTTTGGTTATTTGAACTTGGTTGATTGCCTGTCATTGGCTTAAATGAACGGCTGCTTGGCTGTCATATTTTATGGTATGGTTTGATTCGCCACCTACGATATTGTCCTTTCTATTAACAAGGAAAGCCAATGAACAATATTCGATTTTTGGGATTGGCAGTGGAGTTATGCTGCTTGAAACACACTTGAGAACATCAATAGTTGTATTGATAGTAGCAGGGCTATGATGAGTCTCGGATTTAAACAGATATTTTATGGCGATTGCATAGCAACGGTGATGGATGGTAGGTTTAGAAACCTGCAACCCACCTTGCAGCCACTTTTTTTTTTTTTTTTTTTTTTTTTTTTTTTTTTTTTTTGAACTTGGAGTCTAAGCATCCCTTTCATCATAGTCCTTATTTGTAATATGGGTTTTTCTTCCAAATTTATTTTATTGTGTCAAAACTTAGATTCACAACAACTGTTGATGTAATTGTGACTAGATAGCTAATGCCTCTCAAACTTGGAGTCGGAGTTGTCGCTTTGGTCGATTAGATGCATCTTCTTATAGCCGATGATCCTAGGCAGCCTGACGAAATGGATTTTGGAATTTAATAGCATTCTCTAAAAAGGCACTGTTGGATTCATGACCCCACCTGCTTCAGCTACAATCCTGATGTTTTTCGAAGTTAATGGCCTTTGTTCAGCTGGTAATATCTTTACTACTGTGATAATTTTAGCTATGCTTCATGATATGATGTATTCTTGAATAATTGTAATTTGCATATCATTGTTGATTTGCTGTATATAAATGATCATATTGCTTAAATGAAAATGAAACACCACATTTTTTAAATATGTCTATGTCAATGGAAGAAGCAGATAACGTGTGACTATCAATATATACACTATTAGTTTGTTGTTGTAGCATTATTGATGATGGTTGTCAGGTAAATTAAAAATAAACCTAATTACATTTTCCTATCAATATATGCTACCGAGTGTCATATCAATTCCTAGACAAACGCTTAAAAACTAAAGTTTCTACTTTGATATTATAGTTAATGATAACTACAGCATACATCATGACAGTCCATTACTACTTGGTATATTCTCTAATCTTTTTAAGCTGCAGGGTTGGTAGATACCAGATAAGCTCTTTCATGAAGCCATGACTTATTCAAGGATATTCGTTTCTATTTTCTATTTTTTTTAGCTTACACCGTGTCTATGATTTTTCGTTTGTGTATGTTTGAATGAGTTTGAAGAATAAATTTTCACGACGCATCAGAAGGCGTACAACATTATGTTTTTGAGGCGAGTCGATTAATTACATTCCTTTTTATTGTTTTCAGCCGTTTTAGGTTAAACTAGGTCTATGATTTTTTTTAATGTATCGAAGGCGCGCAACGCGCGCCCTACTAAAATACCTAGTAACATTTTGAGTAGGGGCTTAACAACAGTTCTTTCATTACAGGGAGACACCAGGGCTAGCTTCAAGAGATGACACTATGAACCTTAAAAATATTATAAGACGATTTTTCAGGTATTGGATCAAATATAAGATTGACTATAGTATGTTATTCCATTCATACATGATTTGTTACATTGATGGTCAGCTGGATATGTCTTCCTGTCACGGTGGGCTTTCGTCCGTTCCGCCGTGACGTTCTGGATGGCCACTTAGGATGGTGAGAAGCTGATGGCTATGACAAAGTGTCACCACAGGTTTTATCTTCCCTTTTCATACTTTATGGGTTTTGTCTGACTTTGTGTCAGACGTCGATGATGATGACGAAAATTATGTTTGATTTGTGTGTTTTGATCTTCTAACAGAAACTTGAATTGAATTTGTGTGCTTAATTTAATTGTTGTCTCAGGTAGGGGGAGGAGTAGATGTTAACACGGATGAGGATATTAATGCCATTCGTGAAGAGTGGTCTAGTTATGCCGCAACCTTCATTTTCAAGTTATCCGTACGTTTAGTCTAGACTAATGTAATGTATTGACACAATATTTTTGTAACTAGTGGTAGGATTCGACAAATGCTAATTGTAATTTTTTTTTGGTATATATAATATATGCAATTTTATTTTGAAATTTATTGATTTTGTTCTTATAAATATAAATATAAATCCAGATTTATTAGTTATTTTGCAGAATTTTTTTTAGGTAAAAAAAAAAAACATGACACGCAAAATTAGTGTCATAAAGGTGTGTCGTAAATGCATGTCATGAAAGAGTGTCATTAAAGAGTGTGTCATAAATGCGTGTCAAAAAAGCATGTCATAAAGGAGTGTCATAAACGCGTGTCATTAAAAGATGACACGCGCCTGCATGTCATAAACTTTTCTTGACATGTTCTTCCTTGACACTTTTTTGTGTGTCATAAACACCCTTTTATGACGCGCAATGCGCGTCAAGGAAGGGGTATTTTTCTAGTAGTGAGCCTAATTATAGTATTAACAAACTAAAATGGGTGTCTCGTTGGACATTCAGGTGCTGTAGGTCAAAGAATACTGAACAACAGTTTATAAAGGCTGGAAATTCTTACTCTTGGAAATAATTTTATAGCCTAATGTACACCCTTACTGGGTTAGTCACAGGACCCCGAATCTCCTATCCTTATAGGAGAAGCCTAATTATAGTATTAACAAACTAAAATGGGTGTCTAGTTGGACATTCAGGTGCTGTAGGTCAAAGAATACTGAACAACAGTTTATAAAGGCTGGAAATTCTTACTCTTGGAAATAATTTTATAGCCTAATGTACACCCTTACTGGGTTAGTCACAGGACCCCGAATCTCCTATCCTTATAGGAGAAGCCTAATTATAGTATTAACAAACTAAAATGGGTGTCTCGTTGGACATTCAGGTGCTGTAGGTCAAAGAATACTGAACAACAGTTTATAAAGGCTGGAAATTCTTACTCTTGGAAATAATTTAATAGCCTAATGTACACCCTTACTGGGTTAGTCACAGGACCCCGAATCTCCTATCCTTATAGGAGAAGCCTAATTATAGTATTAACAAACTAAAATGGGTGTCTCGTTGGACATTCAGGTGCTTTAGGTCAAAGAATACTGAACAACAGTTTATAAAGGCTGGAAATTCTTACTCCTGGAAATAATTTTATAGCCTAATGTACACCCTTACTGGGTTAGTCACAGGACCCCGAATCTCCTATCCTTATAGGAGAAGCCTAATTATAGTATTAACAAACTAAAATGGGTGTCTCGTTGGACATTCAGGTGCTGTAGGCCAAGGAATACTGAACAACAGTTTATAAAGGCTGGAAATTCTTACTCTTGGAAATAATTTTATAGCCTAATGTACACCCTTACTGGGTTAGTCACAGGACCCCGACTCTCCTATCCTTATAGGAGAAGCCTAATTATAGTATTAACAAACTAAAATGGGTGTCTCGTTGGACATTCAGGTGGTGTAGGTCAAAGAATACTGAACAACAGTTTATAAAGGTTGGAAATTCTTACTCTTGGAAATAATTTTATAGCCTAATGTACACCCTTACTGGGTTAGTCACAGGACCCCGAATCTCCTATCCTTATAGGAGAAGCCTAATTATAGTATTAACAAACTAAAATGGGTGTCTCGTTGGACATTCAGGTGGTGTAGGTCAAAGAATACTGAACAACAGTTTATAAAGGCTGGAAATTCTTACTCTTGGAAATAATTTTATAGCCTAATGAACACCCTTACTGGGTTAGTCACAGGACCCCATATCTCCTATCCTTATAGGAGAAGTCTAATTATAGTATTAACAAACTAAAATGGGTGTCTCGTTGGACATTCAGGTGCTGTAGGTCAAAGAATACTGAACAACAGTTTATAAAGGCTGGAAATTCTTACTCTTGGAAATAATTTTATAGCCTAATGTACACCCTTACTGGGTTAGTCACAGGACCCCGAATCTCCTATCCTTATAGGAGAAGCCTAATTATAGTATTAACAAACTAAAATGGGTGTCTCGTTGGACATTCAGGTGCTGTAGGTCAAAGAAT
Organism: Ambrosia trifida; assembly: GCA_028751855.1. Taxonomy (NCBI): domain Eukaryota; kingdom Viridiplantae; phylum Streptophyta; class Magnoliopsida; order Asterales; family Asteraceae; genus Ambrosia; species Ambrosia trifida. The sequence continues at coordinate 929,085 of CM054129.1, forward strand.
ACTGAACAACAGTTTATAAAGGCTGGAAATTCTTACTCTTGGAAATAATTTTATAGCCTAATGTACACCCTTATTGGGTTAGTCACAGGACCCCGAATCTCCTATCCTTATAGGAGAAGCCTAATTATAGTATTAACAAACTAAAATGGGTGTCTCGTTGGACATTCAGGTGCTGTAGGTCAAAGAATACTGAACAACAGTTTATAAAGGCTGGAAATTCTTACTCTTGGAAATAATTTTATAGCCTAATGTACACCCTTACTGGGTTAGTCACAGGACCCCGAATCTCCTATCCTTATAGGAGAAGCCTAATTATAGTATTAACAAACTAAAATGGGTGTCTCGTTGGACATTCAGGTGCTGTAGGTCAAAGAATACTGAACAACAGTTTATAAAGGCTGGAAATTCTTACTCTTGGAAATAATTTTATAGCCTAATGTACACCCTTACTGGGTTAGTCACAGGACCCCGAATCTCCTATCCTTATAGGAGAAGCCTAATTATAGTATTAACAAACTAAAATGGGTGTCTCGTTGGACATTCAGGTGCTGTAGGTCAAAGAATACTGAACAACAGTTTATAAAGGCTGGAAATTCTTACTCTTGGAAATAATTTTATAGCCTAATGTACACCCTTACTGGGTTAGTCACAGGACCCCGAATCTCCTATCCTTATAGGAGAAGCCTAATTATAGTATTAACAAACTAAAATGGGTGTCTAGTTGGACATTCAGGTGCTGTAGGTCAAAGAATACTGAACAACAGTTTATAAAGGCTGGAAATTCTTACTCCTGGAAATAATTTTATAGCCTAATGTACACCCTTACTGGGTTAGTCACAGGACCCCGAATCTCCTATCCTTATAGGAGAAGCCTAATTATAGTATTAACAAACTAAAATGGGTGTCTCGTTGGACATTCAGGTGCTGTAGGTCAAAGAATACTGAACAACAGTTTATAAAGGCCGGAAATTCATACTCTTGGAAATAATTTTATAGCCTAATGTACACCCTTACTGGGTTAGTCACAGGACCCCGAATCTCCTATCCTTATAGGAGAAGCCTAATTATAGTATTAACAAACTAAAATGGGTGTCTCGTTGGACATTCAGGTGCTGTAGGTCAAAGAATACTGAACAACAGTTTATAAAGGCTGGAAATTCTTACTCTTGGAAATAATTTTATAGCCTAATGTACACCCTTACTGGGTTAGTCACAGGACCCCGAATCTCCTATCCTTATAGGAGAAGCCTAATTATAGTATTAACAAACTAAAATGGGTGTCTCGTTGGACATTCAGGTGCTGTAGGTCAAAGAATACTGAACAACAGTTTATAAAGGCTGGAAATTCTTACTCTTGGAAATAATTTTATAGCCTAATGTACACCCTTACTGGGTTAGTCACAGGACCCCGAATCTCCTATCCTTATAGGAGAAGCCTAATTATAGTATTAACAAACTAAAATGGGTGTCTCGTTGGACATTCAGGTGCTGTAGGTCAAAGAATACTGAACAACAGTTTATAAAGGCTGGAAATTCTTACTCCTGGAAATAATTTTATAGCCTAATGTACACCCTTACTGGGTTAGTCACAGGACCCCGAATCTCCTATCCTTATAGGAGAAGCCTAATTATAGTATTAACAAACTAAAATGGGTGTCTCGTTGGACATTCAGGTGCTGTAGGTCAAAGAATACTGAACAACAGTTTATAAAGGCCGGAAATTCATACTCTTGGAAATAATTTTATAGCCTAATGTACACCCTTACTGGGTTAGTCACAGGACCCCGAATCTCCTATCCTTATAGCAGAAGCCTAATTATAGTATTAACAAACTAAAATGGGTGTCTCGTTGGACATTCAGGTGGTGTAGGTCAAAGAATACTGAACAACAGTTTATAAAGGCTGGAAATTCTTACTCTTGGAAATAATTTTATAGCCTAATGAACACCCTTACTGGGTTAGTCACAGGACCCCATATCTCCTATCCTTATAGGAGAAGTCTAATTATAGTATTAACAAACTAAAATGGGTGTCTCGTTGGACATTCAGGTACTGTAGGTCAAAGAATACTGAACAACAGTTTATAAAGGCTGGAAATTCTTACTCTTGGAAATAATTTTATAGCCTAATCTACACCCTTACTGGGTTAGTCACAGGACCCCGAATCTCCTATCCTTATAGGAGAAGCCTAATTATAGTATTAACAAACTAAAATGGGTGTCTCGTTGGACATTCAGGTGCTGTAGGTCAAAGAATACTGAACAACAGTTTATAAAGGCTGGAAATTCTTACTCTTGGAAATAATTTTATAGCCTAATGTACACCCTTACTGGGTTAGTCACAGGACCCCGAATCTCCTATCCTTATAGGAGAAGCCTAATTATAGTATTAACAAACTAAAATGGGTGTCTCGTTGGACATTCAGGTGCTGTAGGTCAAAGAATACTGAACAACAGTTTATAAAGGCTGGAAATTCTTACTCTTGGAAATAATTTTATAGCCTAATGTACACCCTTACTGGGTTAGTCACAGGACCCCGAATCTCCTATCCTTATAGGAGAAGCCTAATTATAGTATTAACAAACTAAAATGGGTGTCTCGTTGGACATTCAGGTGCTGTAGGTCAAAGAATACTGAACAACAGTTTATAAAGGCTGGAAATTCTTACTCCTGGAAATAATTTTATAGCCTAATGTACACCCTTACTGGGTTAGTCACAGGACCCCGAATCTCCTATCCTTATAGGAGAAGCCTAATTATAGTATTAACAAACTAAAATGGGTGTATCGTTGGACATTCAGGTGCTGTAGGTCAAAGAATACTGAACAACAGTTTATAAAGGCCGGAAATTCATACTCTTGGAAATAATTTTATAGCCTAATGTACACCCTTACTGGGTTAGTCACAGGACCCCGAATCTCCTATCCTTATAGGAGAAGCCTAATTATAGTATTAACAAACTAAAATGGGTGTCTCGTTGGACATTCAGGTGGTGTAGGTCAAAGAATACTGAACAACAGTTTATAAAGGCTGGAAATTCTTAGTCTTGGAAATAATTTTATAGCCTAATGAACACCCTTACTGGGTTAGTCACAGGACCCCATATCTCCTATCCTTATAGGAGAAGCCTAATTATAGTATTAACAAACTAAAATGGGTGTATCGTTGGACATTCAGGTGCTGTAGGTCAAAGAATACTGAACAACAGTTTATAAAGGCCGGAAATTCATACTCTTGGAAATAATTTTATAGCCTAATGTACACCCTTACTGGGTTAGTCACAGGACCCCGAATCTCCTATCCTTATAGGAGAAGCCTAATTATAGTATTAACAAACTAAAATGGGTGTCTCGTTGGACATTCAGGTGCTGTAGGTCAAAGAATACTGAACAACAGTTTATAAAGGCTGGAAATTCTTACTCTTGGAAATAATTTTATAGCCTAATGTACACCCTTACTGGGTTAGTCACAGGACCCCGAATCTCCTATCCTTATAGGAGAAGCCTAATTATAGTATTAACAAACTAAAATGGGTGTCTCGTTGGACATTCAGGTGCTGTAGGTCAAAGAATACTGAACAACAGTTTATAAAGGCTAGAAATTCATACTCTTGGAAATAATTTTATAGCCTAATGTACACCCTTACTGGGTTAGTCACAGGACCCCGAATCTCCTATCCTTATAGGAGAAGCCTAATTATAGTATTAACAAACTAAAATGGGTGTCTCGTTGGACATTCAGGTGCTTTAGGTCAAAGAATACTGAACAACAGTTTATAAAGGCTGGAAATTCTTACTCCTGGAAATAATTTTATATCCTAATGTACACCCTTACTGGGTTAGTCACAGGACCCCGAATCTCCTATCCTTATAGGAGAAGCCTAATTATAGTCTTAACAAACTAAAATGGGTGTCTCGTTGGACATTCAGGTGCTGTAGGCCAAGGAATACTGAACAACAGTTTATAAAGGCTGGAAATTCTTACTCTTGGAAATAATTTTATAGCCTAATGTACACCCTTACTGGGTTAGTCACAGGACCCCGACTCTCCTATCCTTATAGGAGAAGCCTAATTATCGTATTAACAAACTAAAATGGGTGTCTCGTTGGACATTCAGGTGGTGTAGGTCAAAGAATACTGAACAACAGTTTATAAAGGTTGGAAATTCTTACTCTTGGAAATAATTTTATAGCCTAATGTACACCCTTACTGGGTTAGTCACAGGACCCCGAATCTCCTATCCTTATAGGAGAAGCCTAATTATAGTATTAACAAACTAAAATGGGTGTCTCGTTGGACATTCAGGTGGTGTAGGTCAAAGAATACTGAACAACAGTTTATAAAGGCTGGAAATTCTTACTCTTGGAAATAATTTTATAGCCTAATGAACACCCTTACTGGGTTAGTCACAGGACCCCATATCTCCTATCCTTATAGGAGAAGTCTAATTATAGTATTAACAAACTAAAATGGGTGTCTCGTTGGACATTCAGGTGCTGTAGGTCAAAGAATACTGAACAACAGTTTATAAAGGCTGGAAATTCTTACTCTTGGAAATAATTTTATAGCCTAATGTACACCCTTACTGGGTTAGTCACAGGACCCCGAATCTCCTATCCTTATAGGAGAAGCCTAATTATAGTATTAACAAACTAAAATGGGTGTCTCGTTGGACATTCAGGTGCTGTAGGTCAAAGAATACTGAACAACAGTTTATAAAGGCTGGAAATTCTTACTCTTGGAAATAATTTTATAGCCTAATGTACACCCTTATTGGGTTAGTCACAGGACCCCGAATCTCCTATCCTTATAGGAGAAGCCTAATTATAGTATTAACAAACTAAAATGGGTGTCTCGTTGGACATTCAGGTGCTGTAGGTCAAAGAATACTGAACAACAGTTTATAAAGGCTGGAAATTCTTACTCTTGGAAATAATTTTATAGCCTAATGTACACCCTTACTGGGTTAGTCACAGGACCCCGAATCTCCTATCCTTATAGGAGAAGCCTAATTATAGTATTAACAAACTAAAATGGGTGTCTCGTTGGACATTCAGGTGCTGTAGGTCAAAGAATACTGAACAACAGTTTATAAAGGCTGGAAATTCTTACTCTTGGAAATAATTTTATAGCCTAATGTACACCCTTACTGGGTTAGTCACAGGACCCCGAATCTCCTATCCTTATAGGAGAAGCCTAATTATAGTATTAACAAACTAAAATGGGTGTCTCGTTGGACATTCAGGTGCTGTAGGTCAAAGAATACTGAACAACAGTTTATAAAGGCTGGAAATTCTTACTCTTGGAAATAATTTTATAGCCTAATGTACACCCTTACTGGGTTAGTCACAGGACCCCGAATCTCCTATCCTTATAGGAGAAGCCTAATTATAGTATTAACAAACTAAAATGGGTGTCTCGTTGGACATTCAGGTGCTGTAGGTCAAAGAATACTGAACAACAGTTTATAAAGGCTGGAAATTCTTACTCCTGGAAATAATTTTATAGCCTAATGTACACCCTTACTGGGTTAGTCACAGGACCCCGAATCTCCTATCCTTATAGGAGAAGCCTAATTATAGTATTAACAAACTAAAATGGGTGTCTCGTTGGACATTCAGGTGCTGTAGGTCAAAGAATACTGAACAACAGTTTATAAAGGCTGGAAATTCTTACTCTTGGAAATAATTTTATAGCCTAATGTACACCCTTACTGGGTTAGTCACAGGACCCCGAATCTCCTATCCTTATAGGAGAAGCCTAATTATAGTATTAACAAACTAAAATGGCTGTCTAGATGGACATTCAGGTGCTGTAGGTCAAAGAATACTGAACAGCAGTTTATAAAGGCTGGAAATTCTTACTCTTGGAAATAATTTTATAGCCTAATGTACACCCTTACTGGGTTAGTCACAGGACCCCGAATCTCCTATCCTTATAGGAGAAGCCTAATTATAGTATTAACAAACAAAAATGGGTGTCTCGTTGGAAATTCAGGTGGTGTAGGTCAAAGAATACTGAACAACAGTTTATAAAGGTTGGAAATTCTTACTCTTGGAAATAATTTTATAGCCTAATGTACACCCTTACTGGGTTAGTCACAGGACCCCGAATCTCCTATCCTTATAGGAGAAGCCTAATTATAGTATTAACAAACTAAAATGGCTGTCTAGATGGACATTCAGGTGCTGTAGGTCAAAGAATACTGAACAGCAGTTTATAAAGGCTGGAAATTCTTACTCTTGGAAATAATTTTATAGCCTAATGTACACCCTTACTGGGTTAGTCACAGGACCCCGAATCTCCTATCCTTATAGGAGAAGCCTAATTATAGTATTAACAAACTAAAATGGGTGTCTCGTTGGACATTCAGGTGCTGTAGGTCAAAGAATACTGAACAACAGTTTATAAAGGCTGGAAATTCTTACTCTTGGAAATAATTTTATAGCCTAATGTACACCCTTACTGGGTTAGTCACAGGACCCCGAATCTCCTATCCTTATAGGAGAAGCCTAATTATAGTATTAACAAACTAAAATGGGTGTCTCGTTGGACATTCAGGTGCTGTAGGTCAAAGAATACTGAACAACAGTTTATAAAGGCTGGAAATTCTTACTCTTGGAAATAATTTTATAGCCTAATGTACACCCTTACTGGGTTAGTCACAGGACCCCGAATCTCCTATCCTTATAGGAGAAGCCTATTTATAGTATTAACAAACTAAAATGGGTGTCTCGTTGGACATTCAGGTGCTGTAGGTCAAAGAATACTGAACAACAGTTTATAAAGGCTGGAAATTCTTACTCTTGGAAATAATTTTATAGCCTAATGTACACCCTTACTGGGTTAGTCACAGGACCCCGAATCTCCTATCCTTATAGGAGAAGCCTAATTATAGTATTAACAAACTAAAATGGGTGTCTCGTTGGACATTCAGGTGCTGTAGGTCAAAGAATACTGAACAACAGTTTATAAAGGCTGGAAATTCTTACTCCTGGAAATAATTTTATAGCCTAATGTACACCCTTACTGGGTTAGTCACAGGACCCCGAATCTCCTATCCTTATAGGAGAAGCCTAATTATAGTATTAACAAACTAAAATGGGTGTCTCGTTGGACATTCAGGTGCTGTAGGTCAAAGAATACTGAACAACAGTTTATAAAGGCTGGAAATTCTTACTCTTGGAAATAATTTTATAGCCTAATGTACACCCTTACTGGGTTAGTCACAGGACCCCGAATCTCCTATCCTTATAGGAGAAGCCTAATTATAGTATTAACAAACTAAAATGGCTGTCTAGATGGACATTCAGGTGCTGTAGGTCAAAGAATACTGAACAGCAGTTTATAAAGGCTGGAAATTCTTACTCTTGGAAATAATTTTATAGCCTAATGTACACCCTTACTGGGTTAGTCACAGGACCCCGAATCTCCTATCCTTATAGGAGAAGCCTAATTATAGTATTAACAAACAAAAATGGGTGTCTCGTTGGAAATTCAGGTGGTGTAGGTCAAAGAATACTGAACAACAGTTTATAAAGGTTGGAAATTCTTACTCTTGGAAATAATTTTATAGCCTAATGTACACCCTTACTGGGTTAGTCACAGGACCCCGAATCTCCTATCCTTATAGGAGAAGCCTAATTATAGTATTAACAAACTAAAATGGCTGTCTAGATGGACATTCAGGTGCTGTAGGTCAAAGAATACTGAACAGCAGTTTATAAAGGCTGGAAATTCTTACTCTTGGAAATAATTTTATAGCCTAATGTACACCCTTACTGGGTTAGTCACAGGACCCCGAATCTCCTATCCTTATAGGAGAAGCCTAATTATAGTATTAACAAACTAAAATGGGTGTCTCGTTGGACATTCAGGTGCTGTAGGTCAAAGAATACTGAACAACAGTTTATAAAGGCTGGAAATTCTTACTCTTGGAAATAATTTTATAGCCTAATGTATACCCTTACTGGGTTAGTCACAGGACCCCGAATCTCCTATCCTTATAGGAGAAGCCTAATTATAGTATTAACAAACTAAAATGGGTGTCTCGTTGGACATTCAGGTGCTGTAGGTCAAAGAATACTGAACAACAGTTTATAAAGGCTGGAAATTCTTACTCCTGGAAATAATTTTATAGCCTAATGTACACCCTTACTGGGTTAGTCACAGGACCCCGAATCTCCTATCCTTATAGGAGAAGCCTAATTATAGTATTAACAAACTAAAATGGGTGTCTCGTTGGACATTCAGGTGCTGTAGGTCAAAGAATACTGAACAACAGTTTATAAAGGCTGGAAATTCTTACTCTTGGAAATAATTTTATAGCCTAATGTACACCCTTACTGGGTTTGTCACAGGACCCCGAATCTCCTATCCTTATAGGAGAGGCCTAATTATAGTATTAACAAACTAAAATGGGTGTCTAGTTGGACATTCAGGTGCTGTAGGTCAAAGAATACTGAACAACAGTTTATAAAGGCTGGAAATTCTTACTCTTGGAAATAATTTTATAGCCTAATGTACACCCTTACTGGGTTAGTCACAGGACCCCGAATCTCCTATCCTTATAGGAGAAGCCTAATTATAGTATTAACAAACTAAAATGGGTGTCTCGTTGGACATTCAGGTGCTGTAGGTCAAAGAATACTGAACAACAGTTTATAAAGGCTGGAAATTCTTACTCTTGGAAATAATTTTATAGCCTAATGTACACCCTTACTGGGTTAGTCACAGGACCCCGAATCTCCTATCCTTATAGGAGAAGCCTAATTATAGTATTAACAAACTAAAATGGGTGTCTCGTTGGACATTCAGGTGCTTTAGGTCAAAGAATACTGAACAACAGTTTATAAAGGCTGGAAATTCTTACTCCTGGAAATAATTTTATAGCCTAATGTACACCCTTACTGGGTTAGTCACAGGACCCCGAATCTCCTATCCTTATAGGAGAAGCCTAATTATAGTATTAACAAACTAAAATGGGTGTCTCGTTGGACATTCAGGTGCTGTAGGCCAAGGAATACTGAACAACAGTTTATAAAGGCTGGAAATTCTTACTCTTGGAAATAATTTTATAGCCTAATGTACACCCTTACTGGGTTAGTCACAGGACCCCGACTCTCCTATCCTTATAGGAGAAGCCTAATTATAGTATTAACAAACTAAAATGGGTGTCTCGTTGGACATTCAGGTGGTGTAGGTCAAAGAATACTGAACAACAGTTTATAAAGGTTGGAAATTCTTACTCTTGGAAATAATTTTATAGCCTAATGTATACCCTTACTGGGTTAGTCACAGGACCCCGAATCTCCTATCCTTATAGGAGAAGCCTAATTATAGTATTAACAAACTAAAATGGGTGTCTCGTTGGACATTCAGGTGCTGTAGGTCAAAGAATACTGAACAACAGTTTATAAAGGCTGGAAATTCTTACTCCTGGAAATAATTTTATAGCCTAATGTACACCCTTACTGGGTTAGTCACAGGACCCCGAATCTCCTATCCTTATAGGAGAAGCCTAATTATAGTATTAACAAACTAAAATGGGTGTCTCGTTGGACATTCAGGTGCTGTAGGTCAAAGAATACTGAACAACAGTTTATAAAGGCTGGAAATTCTTACTCTTGGAAATAATTTTATAGCCTAATGTACACCCTTACTGGGTTTGTCACAGGACCCCGAATCTCCTATCCTTATAGGAGAGGCCTAATTATAGTATTAACAAACTAAAATGGGTGTCTAGTTGGACATTCAGGTGCTGTAGGTCAAAGAATACTGAACAACAGTTTATAAAGGCTGGAAATTCTTACTCTTGGAAATAATTTTATAGCCTAATGTACACCCTTACTGGGTTAGTCACAGGACCCCGAATCTCCTATCCTTATAGGAGAAGCCTAATTATAGTATTAACAAACTAAAATGGGTGTCTCGTTGGACATTCAGGTGCTGTAGGTCAAAGAATACTGAACAACAGTTTATAAAGGCTGGAAATTCTTACTCTTGGAAATAATTTTATAGCCTAATGTACACCCTTACTGGGTTAGTCACAGGACCCCGAATCTCCTATCCTTATAGGAGAAGCCTAATTATAGTATTAACAAACTAAAATGGGTGTCTCGTTGGACATTCAGGTGCTTTAGGTCAAAGAATACTGAACAACAGTTTATAAAGGCTGGAAATTCTTACTCCTGGAAATAATTTTATAGCCTAATGTACACCCTTACTGGGTTAGTCACAGGACCCCGAATCTCCTATCCTTATAGGAGAAGCCTAATTATAGTATTAACAAACTAAAATGGGTGTCTCGTTGGACATTCAGGTGCTGTAGGCCAAGGAATACTGAACAACAGTTTATAAAGGCTGGAAATTCTTACTCTTGGAAATAATTTTATAGCCTAATGTACACCCTTACTGGGTTAGTCACAGGACCCCGACTCTCCTATCCTTATAGGAGAAGCCTAATTATAGTATTAACAAACTAAAATGGGTGTCTCGTTGGACATTCAGGTGGTGTAGGTCAAAGAATACTGAACAACAGTTTATAAAGGTTGGAAATTCTTACTCTTGGAAATAATTTTATAGCCTAATGTACACCCTTACTGGGTTAGTCACAGGACCCCGAATCTCCTATCCTTATAGGAGAAGCCTAATTATAGTATTAACAAACTAAAATGGGTGTCTCGTTGGACATTCAGGTGCTGTAGGTCAAAGAATACTGAACAACAGTTTATAAAGGCTGGAAATTCTTACTCTTGGAAATAATTTTATAGCCTAATGTACACCCTTACTGGGTTAGTCACAGGACCCCGAATCTCCTATCCTTATAGGAGAAGCCTAATTATAGTATTAACAAACTAAAATGGGTGTCTCGTTGGACATTCAGGTGCTTTAGGTCAAAGAATACTGAACAACAGTTTATAAAGGCTGGAAATTCTTACTCCTGGAAATAATTTTATAGCCTAATGTACACCCTTACTGGGTTAGTCACAGGACCCCGAATCTCCTATCCTTATAGGAGAAGCCTAATTATAGTATTAACAAACTAAAATGGGTGTCTCGTTGGACATTCAGGTGCTGTAGGCCAAGGAATACTGAACAACAGTTTATAATGGCTGGAAATTCTTACTCTTGGAAATAATTTTATAGCCTAATGTACACCCTTACTGGGTTAGTCACAGGACCCCGAATCTCCTATCCTTATAGGAGAAGCCTAATTATAGTATTAACAAACTAAAATGGGTGTCTCGTTGGACATTCAGGTGGTGTAGGTCAAAGAATACTGAACAACAGTTTATAAAGGCTGGAAATTCTTACTCTTGGAAATAATTTTATAGCCTAATGTACACCCTTACTGGGTTAGTCACAGGACCCCGAATCTCCTATCCTTATAGGAGAAGCCTAATTATAGTATTAACAAACTAAAATGGGTGTCTCGTTGGACATTCAGGTGCTGTAGGCCAAGGAATACTGAACAACAGTTTATAAAGGCTGGAAATTCTTACTCTTGGAAATAATTTTATAGCCTAATGTACACCCTTACTGGGTTAGTCACAGGACCCCGAATCTCCTATCCTTATAGGAGAAGCCTAATTATAGTATTAACAAACTAAAATGGGTGTCTCGTTGGACATTCAGGTGGTGTAGGTCAAAGAATACTGAACAACAGTTTATAAAGGCTGGAAATTCTTACTCTTGGAAATAATTTTATAGCCTAATGTACACCCTTACTGGGTTAGTCACAGGACCCCGAATCTCCTATCCTTATAGGAGAAGCCTAATTATAGTATTAACAAACTAAAATGGGTGTCTCGTTGGACAATCAGGTGCTGTAGGCCAAGGAATACTGAACAACAGTTTATAAAGGCTGGAAATTCTTACTCTTGGAAATAATTTTATAGCCTAATGTACACCCTTACTGGGTTAGTCACAGGACCCCGAATCTCCTATCCTTATAGGAGAAGCCTAATTATAGTATTAACAAACTAAAATGGGTGTCTCGTTGGACATTCAGGTGCTGTAGGTCAAAGAATACTGAACAACAGTTTATAAAGGCTGGAAATTCTTACTCTTGGAAATAATTTTATAGCCTAATGTACACCCTTACTGGGTTAGTCACAGGACCCCGAATCTCCTATCCTTATAGGAGAAGCCTAATTATAGTATTAACAAACTAAAATGGGTGTCTCGTTGGACATTCAGGTGCTGTAGGTCAAAGAATACTGAACAACAGTTTATAAAGGCTGGAAATTCTTACTCTTGGAAATAATTTTATAGCCTAATGTACACCCTTACTGGGTTAGTCACAGGACCCCGAATCTCCTATCCTTATAGGAGAAGCCTAATTATAGTATTAACAAACTAAAATGGGTGTCTCGTTGGACATTCAGGTGCTGTAGGTCAAAGAATACTGAACAACAGTTTATAAAGGCTGGAAATTTTTACTCTTGGAAATAATTTTATAGCCTAATGTACACCCTTACTGGGTTAGTCACAGGACCCCGAATCTTCTATCCTTATAGGAGAAGCCTAATTATAGTATTAACAAACTAAAATGGGTGTCTAGTTGGACATTTAGGTGCTGTAGGTCAAAGAATACTGAACAACAGTTTATAAAGGCTGGAAATTCTTACTCTTGGAAATAATTTTATAGCCTAATGTACACCCTTACTGGGTTAGTCACAGGACCCCGAATCTCCTATCCTTATAGGAGAAGCCTAATTATAGTATTAACAAACTATAATGGGTGTCTCGTTGGACATTCAGGTGCTGTAGGTCAAAGAATACTGAACAACAGTTTATAAAGGCTGGAAATTCTTACTCCTGGAAATATATTTATAGCCTAATGTACACCCTTACTGGGTTAGTCACAGGACCCCGAATCTCCTATCCTTATAGGAGAAGCCTAATTATAGTATTAACAAACTAAAATGGGTGTCTCGTTGGACATTCAGGTGCTGTAGGTCAAAGAATACTGAACAACAGTTTATAAAGGCTGGAAATTCTTACTCTTGGAAATAATTTTATAGCCTAATGTACACCCTTACTGGGTTAGTCACAGGACCCCGAATCTCCTATCCTTATAGGAGAAGCCTAATTATAGTATTAACAAACTAAAATGGGTGTCTCGTTGGACATTCAGGTGCTGTAGGTCAAAGAATACTGAACAACAGTTTATAAAGGCTGGAAATTTTTACTCTTGGAAATAATTTTATAGCCTAATGTACACCCTTACTGGGTTAGTCACAGGACCCCGAATCTTCTATCCTTATAGGAGAAGCCTAATTATAGTATTAACAAACTAAAATGGGTGTCTAGTTGGACATTTAGGTGCTGTAGGTCAAAGAATACTGAACAACAGTTTATAAAGGCTGGAAATTCTTACTCTTGGAAATAATTTTATAGCCTAATGTACACCCTTACTGGGTTAGTCACAGGACCCCGAATCTCCTATCCTTATAGGAGAAGCCTAATTATAGTATTAACAAACTATAATGGGTGTCTCGTTGGACATTCAGGTGCTGTAGGTCAAAGAATACTGAACAACAGTTTATAAAGGCTGGAAATTCTTACTCCTGGAAATATATTTATAGCCTAATGTACACCCTTACTGGGTTAGTCACAGGACCCCGAATCTCCTATCCTTATAGGAGAAGCCTAATTATAGTATTAACAAACTATAATGGGTGTCTCGTTGGACATTCAGGTGCTGTAGGTCAAAGAATACTGAACAACAGTTTATAAAGGCTGGAAATTCTTACTCCTGGAAATATATTTATAGCCTAATGTACACCCTTACTGGGTTAGTCACAGGACCCCGAATCTCCTATCCTTATAGGAGAAGCCTAATTATAGTATTAACAAACTAAAATGGGTGTCTCGTTGGACATTCAGGTGCTGTAGGTCAAAGAATACTGAACAACAGTTTATAAAGGCTGGAAATTCTTACTCTTGGAAATAATTTTATAGCCTAATGTACACCCTTACTGGGTTAGTCACAGGACCCCGAATCTCCTATCCTTATAGGAGAAGCCTAATTATAGTATTAACAAACTAAAATGGGTGTCTCGTTGGACATTCAGGTGCTGTAGGTCAAAGAATACTGAACAACAGTTTATAAAGGCTGGAAATTCTTACTCCTGGAAATATATTTATAGCCTAATGTACACCCTTACTGGGTTAGTCACAGGACCCCGAATCTCCTATCCTTATAGGAGAAGCCTAATTATAGTATTAACAAACTAAAATGGGTGTCTCGTTGGACATTCAGGTGCTGTAGGTCAAAGAATACTGAACAACAGTTTATAAAGGCTGGAAATTCTTACTCTTGGAAATAATTTTATAGCCTAATGTACACCCTTACTGGGTTAGTCACAGGACCCCGAATCTCCTATCCTTATAGGAGAAGCCTAATTATAGTATTAACAAACTAAAATGGGTGTCTCGTTGGACATTCAGGTGCTGTAGGTCAAAGAATACTGAACAACAGTTTATAAAGGCTGGAAATTCTTACTCCTGGAAATATATTTATAGCCTAATGTACACCCTTACTGGGTTAGTCACAGGACCCCGAATCTCCTATCCTTATAGGAGAAGCCTAATTATAGTATTAACAAACTAAAATGGGTGTCTCGTTGGACATTCAGGTGCTGTAGGTCAAAGAATACTGAACAACAGTTTATAAAGGCTGGAAATTCTTACTCTTGGAAATAATTTTATAGCCTAATGTACACCCTTACTGGGTTAGTCACAGGACCCCGAATCTCCTATCCTTATAGGAGAAGCCTAATTATAGTATTAACAAACTAAAATGGGTGTCTCGTTGGACATTCAGGTGCTGTAGGTCAAAGAATACTGAACAACAGTTTATAAAGGCTGGAAATTTTTACTCTTGGAAATTATTTTATAGCCTAATGTACACCCTTACTGGGTTAGTCACAGGACCCCGAATCTTCTATCCTTATAGGAGAAGCCTAATTATAGTATTAACAAACTAAAATGGGTGTCTAGTTGGACATTTAGGTGCTGTAGGTCAAAGAATACTGAACAACAGTTTATAAAGGCTGGAAATTCTTACTCTTGGAAATAATTTTATAGCCTAATGTACACCCTTACTGGGTTAGTCACAGGACCCCGAATCTCCTATCCTTATAGGAGAAGCCTAATTATAGTATTAACAAACTATAATGGGTGTCTCGTTGGACATTCAGGTGCTGTAGGTCAAAGAATACTGAACAACAGTTTATAAAGGCTGGAAATTCTTACTCCTGGAAATATATTTATAGCCTAATGTACACCCTTACTGGGTTAGTCACAGGACCCCGAATCTCCTATCCTTATAGGAGAAGCCTAATTATAGTATTAACAAACTAAAATGGGTGTCTCGTTGGACATTCAGGTGCTGTAGGTCAAAGAATACTGAACAACAGTTTATAAAGGCTGGAAATTCTTACTCTTGGAAATAATTTTATAGCCTAATGTACACCCTTACTGGGTTAGTCACAGGACCCCGAATCTCCTATCCTTATAGGAGAAGCCTAATTATAGTATTAACAAACTAAAATGGGTGTCTCGTTGGACATTCAGGTGCTGTAGGTCAAAGAATACTGAACAACAGTTTATAAAGGCTGGAAATTTTTACTCTTGGAAATAATTTTATAGCCTAATGTACACCCTTACTGGGTTAGTCACAGGACCCCGAATCTTCTATCCTTATAGGAGAAGCCTAATTATAGTATTAACAAACTAAAATGGGTGTCTAGTTGGACATTTAGGTGCTGTAGGTCAAAGAATACTGAACAACAGTTTATAAAGGCTGGAAATTCTTACTCTTGGAAATAATTTTATAGCCTAATGTACACCCTTACTGGGTTAGTCACAGGACCCCGAATCTCCTATCCTTATAGGAGAAGCCTAATTATAGTATTAACAAACTATAATGGGTGTCTCGTTGGACATTCAGGTGCTGTAGGTCAAAGAATACTGAACAACAGTTTATAAAGGCTGGAAATTCTTACTCCTGGAAATATATTTATAGCCTAATGTACACCCTTACTGGGTTAGTCACAGGACCCCGAATCTCCTATCCTTATAGGAGAAGCCTAATTATAGTATTAACAAACTAAAATGGGTGTCTCGTTGGACATTCAGGTGCTGTAGGTCAAAGAATACTGAACAACAGTTTATAAAGGCTGGAAATTCTTACTCTTGGAAATAATTTTATAGCCTAATGTACACCCTTACTGGGTTAGTCACAGGACCCCGAATCTCCTATCCTTATAGGAGAAGCCTAATTATAGTATTAACAAACTAAAATGGGTGTCTCGTTGGACATTCAGGTGCTTTAGGTCAAAGAATACTGAACAACAGTTTATAAAGGCTGGAAATTCTTACTCCTGGAAATAATTTTATAGCCTAATGTACACCCTTACTGGGTTAGTCACAGGACCCCGAATCTCCTATCCTTATAGGAGAAGCCTAATTATAGTATTAACAAACTAAAATGGGTGTCTCGTTGGACATTCAGGTGCTGTAGGCCAAGGAATACTGAACAACAGTTTATAATGGCTGGAAATTCTTACTCTTGGAAATAATTTTATAGCCTAATGTACACCCTTACTGGGTTAGTCACAGGACCCCGAATCTCCTATCCTTATAGGAGAAGCCTAATTATAGTATTAACAAACTAAAATGGGTGTCTCGTTGGACATTCAGGTGGTGTAGGTCAAAGAATACTGAACAACAGTTTATAAAGGCTGGAAATTCTTACTCTTGGAAATAATTTTATAGCCTAATGTACACCCTTACTGGGTTAGTCACAGGACCCCGAATCTCCTATCCTTATAGGAGAAGCCTAATTATAGTATTAACAAACTAAAATGGGTGTCTCGTTGGACATTCAGGTGCTGTAGGCCAAGGAATACTGAACAACAGTTTATAAAGGCTGGAAATTCTTACTCTTGGAAATAATTTTATAGCCTAATGTACACCCTTACTGGGTTAGTCACAGGACCCCGAATCTCCTATCCTTATAGGAGAAGCCTAATTATAGTATTAACAAACTAAAATGGGTGTCTCGTTGGACATTCAGGTGGTGTAGGTCAAAGAATACTGAACAACAGTTTATAAAGGCTGGAAATTCTTACTCTTGGAAATAATTTTATAGCCTAATGTACACCCATACTGGGTTAGTCACAGGACCCCGAATCTCCTATCCTTATAGGAGAAGCCTAATTATAGTATTAACAAACTAAAATGGGTGTCTCGTTGGACAATCAGGTGCTGTAGGCCAAGGAATACTGAACAACAGTTTATAAAGGCTAGAAATTCTTACTCTTGGAAATAATTTTATAGCCTAATGTACACCCTTACTGGGTTAGTCACAGGACCCCGAATCTCCTATCCTTATAGGAGAAGCCTAATTATAGTATTAACAAACTAAAATGGGTGTCTCGTTGGACATTCAGGTGCTGTAGGTCAAAGAATACTGAACAACAGTTTATAAAGGCTGGAAATTCTTACTCTTGGAAATAATTTTATAGCCTAATGTACACCCTTACTGGGTTAGTCACAGGACCCCGAATCTCCTATCCTTATAGGAGAAGCCTAATTATAGTATTAACAAACTAAAATGGGTGTCTCGTTGGACATTCAGGTGCTGTAGGTCAAAGAATACTGAACAACAGTTTATAAAGGCTGGAAATTCTTACTCTTGGAAATAATTTTATAGCCTAATGTACACCCTTATTAGGTTAGTGACAGGACCCTGAATCTCCTATCCTTATAGGAGAAGCCTAATTATAGTATTAACGAACTAAAATGGGTATCTCGTTGGACATTCAGGTGCTGTAGGTCAAAGAATACTGAACAACAGTTTATAAAGGCTGGAAATTCTTACTCTTGGAAATAATTTTATAGCCTAATGTACACCCTTACTGGGTTAGTCACAGGACCCCGAATCTCCTATCCTTATAGGAGAAGCCTAATTATAGTATTAACAAACTAAAATGGGTGTCTCGTTGGACAATCAGGTGCTGTAGGCCAAGGAATACTGAACAACAGTTTATAATGGCTGGAAATTCTTACTCTTGGAAATAATTTTATAGCCTAATGTACACCCTTACTGGGTTAGTCACAGGACCCCGAATCTCCTATCCTTATAGGAGAAGCCTAATTATAGTATTAACAAACTAAAATGGGTGTCTCGTTGGACATTCAGGTGGTGTAGGTCAAAGAATACTGAACAACAGTTTATAAAGGCTGGAAATTCTTACTCTTGGAAATAATTTTATAGCCTAATGTACACCCTTACTGGGTTAGTCACAGGACCCCGAATCTCCTATCCTTATAGGAGAAGCCTAATTATAGTATTAACAAACTAAAATGGGTGTCTCGTTGGACATTCAGGTGCTGTAGGCCAAGGAATACTGAACAACAGTTTATAAAGGCTGGAAATTCTTACTCTTGGAAATAATTTTATAGCCTAATGTACACCCTTACTGGGTTAGTCACAGGACCCCGAATCTCCTATCCTTATAGGAGAAGCCTAATTATAGTATTAACAAACTAAAATGGGTGTCTCGTTGGACATTCAGGTGGTGTAGGTCAAAGAATACTGAACAACAGTTTATAAAGGCTGGAAATTCTTACTCTTGGAAATAATTTTATAGCCTAATGTACACCCTTACTGGGTTAGTCACAGGACCCCGAATCTCCTATCCTTATAGGAGAAGCCTAATTATAGTATTAACAAACTAAAATGGGTGTCTCGTTGGACAATCAGGTGCTGTAGGCCAAGGAATACTGAACAACAGTTTATAAAGGCTAGAAATTCTTACTCTTGGAAATAATTTTATAGCCTAATGTACACCCTTACTGGGTTAGTCACAGGACCCCGAATCTCCTATCCTTATAGGAGAAGCCTAATTATAGTATTAACAAACTAAAATGGGTGTCTCGTTGGACATTCAGGTGCTGTAGGTCAAAGAATACTGAACAACAGTTTATAAAGGCTGGAAATTCTTACTCTTGGAAATAATTTTATAGCCTAATGTACACCCTTACTGGGTTAGTCACAGGACCCCGAATCTCCTATCCTTATAGGAGAAGCCTAATTATAGTATTAACAAACTAAAATGGGTGTCTCGTTGGACATTCAGGTGCTGTAGGTCAAAGAATACTGAACAACAGTTTATAAAGGCTGGAAATTCTTACTCTTGGAAATAATTTTATAGCCTAATGTACACCCTTACTGGGTTAGTCACAGGACCCCGAATCTCCTATCCTTATAGGAGAAGCCTAATTATAGTATTAACAAACTAAAATGGGTGTCTCGTTGGACATTCAGGTGCTGTAGGTCAAAGAATACTGAACAACAGTTTATAAAGGCTGGAAATTTTTACTCTTGGAAATAATTTTATAGCCTAATGTACACCCTTACTGGGTTAGTCACAGGACCCCGAATCTTCTATCCTTATAGGAGAAGCCTAATTATAGTATTAACAAACTAAAATGGGTGTCTCGTTGGACATTCAGGTGGTGTAGGTCAAAGAATACTGAACAACAGTTTATAAAGGCTGGAAATTCTTACTCTTGGAAATAATTTTATAGCCTAATGTACACCCTTACTGGGTTAGTCACAGGACCCCGAATCTCCTATCCTTATAGGAGAAGCCTAATTATAGTATTAACAAACTAAAATGGGTGTCTCGTTGGACATTCAGGTGGTGTAGGTCAAAGAATACTGAACAACAGTTTATAAAGGCTGGAAATTCTTACTCTTGGAAATAATTTTATAGCCTAATGTACACCCTTACTGGGTTAGTCACAGGACCCCGAATCTCCTATCCTTATAGGAGAAGCCTAATTATAGTATTAACAAACTAAAATGGGTGTCTCGTTGGACAATCAGGTGCTGTAGGCCAAGGAATACTGAACAACAGTTTATAAAGGCTGGAAATTCTTACTCTTGGAAATAATTTTATAGCCTAATGTACACCCTTACTGGGTTAGTCACAGGACCCCGAATCTCCTATCCTTATAGGAGAAGCCTAATTATAGTATTAACAAACTAAAATGGGTGTCTCGTTGGACATTCAGGTGCTGTAGGTCAAAGAATACTGAACAACAGTTTATAAAGGCTGGAAATTCTTACTCTTGGAAATAATTTTATAGCCTAATGTACACCCTTACTGGGTTAGTCACAGGACCCCGAATCTCCTATCCTTATAGGAGAAGCCTAATTATAGTATTAACAAACTAAAATGGGTGTCTCGTTGGACATTCAGGTGCTGTAGGTCAAAGAATACTGAACAACAGTTTATAAAGGCTGGAAATTCTTACTCTTTGAAATAATTTTATAGCCTAATGTACACCCTTACTGGGTTAGTCACAGGACCCCGAATCTCCTATCCTTATAGGAGAAGCCTAATTATAGTATTAACAAACTAAAATGGGTGTCTCGTTGGACATTCAGGTGCTGTAGGTCAAAGAATACTGAACAACAGTTTATAAAGGCTGGAAATTTTTACTCTTGGAAATAATTTTATAGCCTAATGTACACCCTTACTGGGTTAGTCACAGGACCCCGAATCTTCTATCCTTATAGGAGAAGCCTAATTATAGTATTAACAAACTAAAATGGGTGTCTAGTTGGACATTTAGGTGCTGTTGGTCAAAGAATACTGAACAACAGTTTATAAAGGCTGGAAATTCTTACTCTTAGGAATAATTTTATAGCCTAATGTACACCCTTACTGGGTTAGTCACAGGACCCCGAATCTCCTATCCTTATAGGAGAAGCCTAATTATAGTATTAACAAACTAAAATGGGTGTCTCGTTGGAAATTCAGGTGGTGTAGGTCAAAGAATACTGAACAACAGTTTATAAAGGTTGGAAATTCTTACTCTTGGAAATAATTTTATAGCCTAATGTACACCCTTACTGGGTTAGTCACAGGACCCCGAATCTCCTATCCTTATAGGAGAAGCCTAATTATAGTATTAACAAACTAAAATGGGTGTCTAGTTGGACATTCAGGTGCTGTAGGTCAAAGAATACTGAACAACAGTTTATAAAGGCTGGAAATTCTTACTCTTGGAAATAATTTTATAGCCTAATGTACACCCTTACTGGGTTAGTCACAGGACCCCGAATCTCCTATCCTTATAGGAGAAGCCTAATTATAGTATTAACAAACTAAAATGGGTGTCTCGTTGGACATTCAGGTGCTGTAGGTCAAAGAATACTGAACAACAGTTTATAAAGGCTGGAAATTTTTACTCTTGGAAATAATTTTATAGCCTAATGTACACCCTTACTGGGTTAGTCACAGGACCCCGAATCTTCTATCCTTATAGGAGAAGCCTAATTATAGTATTAACAAACTAAAATGGGTGTCTAGTTGGACATTTAGGTGCTGTTGGTCAAAGAATACTGAACAACAGTTTATAAAGGCTGGAAATTCTTACTCTTAGAAATAATTTTATAGCCTAATGTACACCCTTACTGGGTTAGTCACAGGACCCCGAATCTCCTATCCTTATAGGAGAAGCCTAATTATAGTATTAACAAACTAAAATGGGTGTCTCGTTGGAAATTCAGGTGGTGTAGGTCAAAGAATACTGAACAACAGTTTATAAAGGTTGGAAATTCTTACTCTTGGAAATAATTTTATAGCCTAATGTACACCCTTACTGGGTTAGTCACAGGACCCCGAATCTCCTATCCTTATAGGAGAAGCCTAATTATAGTATTAACAAACTAAAATGGGTGTCTAGTTGGACATTCAGGTGCTGTAGGTCAAAGAATACTGAACAACAGTTTATAAAGGCTGGAAATTCTTACTCTTGGAAATAATTTTATAGCCTAATGTACACCCTTACTGGGTTAGTCACAGGACCCCGAATCTCCTATCCTTATAGGAGAAGCCTAATTATAGTATTAACAAACTAAAATGGGTGTCTCGTTGGAAATTCAGGTGGTGTAGGTCAAAGAATACTGAACAACAGTTTATAAAGGTTGGAAATTCTTACTCTTGGAAATAATTTTATAGCCTAATGTACACCCTTACTGGGTTAGTCACAGGACCCCGAATCTC
Source organism: Ambrosia trifida (assembly GCA_028751855.1). Taxonomy (NCBI): domain Eukaryota; kingdom Viridiplantae; phylum Streptophyta; class Magnoliopsida; order Asterales; family Asteraceae; genus Ambrosia; species Ambrosia trifida. Next base: position 951,182 of record CM054129.1, read on the forward strand.
CTATCCTTATAGGAGAAGCCTAATTATAGTATTAACAAACTAAAATGGGTGTCTCGTTGGACATTCAGGTGGTGTAGGTCAAAGAATACTGAACAACAGTTTATAAAGGCTGGAAATTCTTACTCTTGGAAATAATTTTATAGCCTAATGTACACCCTTACTGGGTTAGTCACAGGACCCCGAATCTCCTATCCTTATAGGAGAAGCCTAATTATAGTATTAACAAACTAAAATGGGTGTCTCGTTGGAAATTCAGGTGGTGTAGGTCAAAGAATACTGAACAACAGTTTATAAAGGTTGGAAATTCTTACTCTTGGAAATAATTTTATAGTCTAATGTACACCCTTACTGGGTTAGTCACAGGACCCCGAATCTCCTATCCTTATAGGAGAAGCCTAATTATAGTATTAACAAACTAAAATGGGTGTCTCGTTGGACATTCAGGTGGAGTAGGTCAAAGAATACTGAACAACAGTTTATAAAGGCTGGAAATTCTTACTCTTGGAAATAATTTTATAGCCTAATGTACACCCTTACTGGGTTAGTCACAGGACCCCGAATCTCCTATCCTTATAGGAGAAGCCTAATTATAGTATTAACAAACTAAAATGGGTGTCTCGTTGGAAATTCAGGTGGTGTAGGTCAAAGAATACTGAACAACAGTTTATAAAGGTTGGAAATTCTTACTCTTGGAAATAATTTTATAGCCTAATGTACACCCTTACTGGGTTAGTCACAGGACCCCGAATCTCCTATCCTTATAGGAGAAGCCTAATTATAGTATTAACAAACTAAAATGGGTGTCTCGTTGGACATTCAGGTGGTGTAGGTCAAAGAATACTGAACAACAGTTTATAAAGGCTGGAAATTCTTACTCTTGGAAATAATTTTATAGCCTAATGTACACCCTTACTGGGTTAGTCACAGGACCCCGAATCTCCTATCCTTATAGGAGAAGCCTAATTATAGTATTAACAAACTAAAATGGGTGTCTCGTTGGAAATTCAGGTGGTGTAGGTCAAAGAATACTGAACAACAGTTTATAAAGGTTGGAAATTCTTACTCTTGGAAATAATTTTATAGCCTAATGTACACCCTTACTGGGCTAGTCACAGGACCCCGAATCTCCTATCCTTATAGGAGAAGCCTAATTATAGTATTAACAAACTAAATTGGGTGTCTCGTTGGACATTCAGGTACTGTAGGTCAAAGAATACTGAACAACAGTTTATAAAGGCTGGAAATTCTTACTCTTGGAAATAATTTTATAGCCTAATGTACACCCTTACTGGGTTAGTCACAGGACCCCGAATCTCCTATCCTTATAGGAGAAGCCTAATTATAGTATTAAAAAACTAAAATGGGTGTCTCGTTGGACATTCAGGTGCTGTAGGTCAAAGAATACTGAACAACAGTTTATAAAGGCTGGAAATTCTTACTCTTGGAAATAATTTTATAGCCTAATGTACACCCTTACTGGGTTAGTCACAGGACCCCGAATCTCCTATCCTTATAGGAGAAGCCTAATTATAGTATTAACAAACTAAAATGGGTGTCTCGTTTGACATTCAGGTGCTATAGGTTAAAGAATACTGAACAACAGTTTATAAAGGCTGGAAATTCTTACTCTTGGAAATAATTTTATAGCCTAATGTACACCCTTACTGGGTTAGTCACAGGACCCCGAATCTCGTATCCTTATAGGAGAAGCCTAATTATAGTATTAACAAACTAAAATGGGTGTCTCGTTGGACATTCAGGTGCTGTGGTCAAAGAATACTGAACAACAGTTTATAAAGGCTGGAAATTCATACTCTTGGAAATAATTTTATAGCCTAATGTACACCCTTACTGGGTTAGTCACAGGACCCCGAATCTCCTATCCTTATAGGAGAAGCCTAATTATAGTATTAACAAACTAAAATGGGTGTCTCGTTGGACATTCAGGTGCTGTAGGTCAAAGAATACTGAACAACAGTTTATAAAGGCTGGAAATTCTTACTCTTGGAAATAATTTTATAGCCTAATGTACACCCTTACTGGGTTAGTCACAGGACCCCGAATCTCCTATCCTTATAGGAGAAGCCTAATTATAGTATTAACAAACTAAAATGGGTGTCTCGTTGGAAATTCAGGTGGTGTAGGTCAAAGAATACTGAACAACAGTTTATAAAGGTTGGAAATTCTTACTCTTGGAAATAATTTTATAGCCTAATGTACACCCTTACTGGGTTAGTCACAGGACCCCGAATCTCCTATCCTTATAGGAGAAGCCTAATTATAGTATTAACAAACTAAAATGGGTGTCTAGTTGGACATTCAGGTGTTGTAGGTCAAAGAATACTGAACAACAGTTTATAAAGGCTGGAAATTCTTACTCTTGGAAATAATTTTATAGCCTAATGTACACCCTTACTGGGTTAGTCATAGGACCCCGAATCTCCTATCCTTATAGGAGAAGCCTAATTATAGTATTAACAAACTAAAATGGGTGTCTCGTTGGAAATTCAGGTGGTGTAGGTCAAAGAATACTGAACAACAGTTTATAAAGGTTGGAAATTCTTACTCTTGGAAATAATTTTATAGCCTAATGTACACCCTTACTGGGTTAGTCACAGGACCCCGAATCTCCTATCCTTATAGGAGAAGCCTAATTATAGTATTAACAAACTAAAATGGGTGTCTCGTTGGACATTCAGGTGGTGTAGGTCAAAGAATACTGAACAACAGTTTATAAAGGCTGGAAATTCTTACTCTTGGAAATAATTTTATAGCCTAATGTACACTCTTACTGGGTTAGTCACAGGACCCCGAATCTCCTATCCTTATAGGAGAAGCCTAATTATAGTATTAACAAACTAAAATGGGTGTCTCGTTGGAAATTCAGGTGGTGTAGGTCAAAGAATACTGAACAACAGTTTATAAAGGTTGGAAATTCATACTCTAGGAAATAATTTTATAGCCTAATGTACACCCTTACTGGGTTAGTCACAGGACCCCGAATCTCCTATCCTTATAGGAGAAGCCTAATTATAGTATTAACAAACTAAAATGGGTGTCTCGTTGGAAATTCAGGTGGTGTAGGTCAAAGAATACTGAACAACAGTTTATAAAGGTTGGAAATTCATACTCTTGGAAATAATTTTATAGCCTAATGTACACCCTTACTGGGTTAGTCACAGGACCCCGAATCTCCTATCCTTATAGGAGAAGCCTAATTATAGTATTAACAAACTAAAATGGGTGTCTCGTTGGACATTCAGGTGCTGTAGGTCAAAGAATACTGAACAACAGTTTATAAAGGCTGGAAATTCTTACTCTTGGAAATAATTTTATAGCCTAATGTACACCCTTACTGGGTTAGTCACAGGACCTCGAATCTCCTATCCTTATAGGAGAAGCCTAATTATAGTATTAACAAACTAAAATGGGTGTCTCGTTGGAAATTCAGGTGGTGTAGGTCAAAGAATACTGAACAACAGTTTATAAAGGTTGGAAATTCTTACTCTTGGAAATAATTTTATAGCCTAATGTACACCCTTACTGGGTTAGTCACAGGACCCCGAATCTCCTATCCTTATAGGAGAAGCCTAATTATAGTATTAACAAACTAAAATGGGTGTCTAGTTGGACATTCAGGTGTTGTAGGTCAAAGAATACTGAACAACAGTTTATAAAGGCTGGAAATTCTTACTCTTGGAAATAATTTTATAGCCTAATGTACACCCTTACTGGGTTAGTCATAGGACCCCGAATCTCCTATCCTTATAGGAGAAGCCTAATTATAGTATTAACAAACTAAAATGGGTGTCTCGTTGGAAATTCAGGTGGTGTAGGTCAAAGAATACTGAACAACAGTTTATAAAGGTTGAAAATTCTTACTCTTGGAAATAATTTTATAGCCTAATGTACACCCTTACTGGGTTAGTCACAGGACCCCGAATCTCCTATCCTTATAGGAGAAGCCTAATTATAGTATTAACAAACTAAAATGGGTGTCTCGTTGGACATTCAGGTGGTGTAGGTCAAAGAATACTGAACAACAGTTTATAAAGGCTGGAAATTCTTACTCTTGGAAATAATTTTATAGCCTAATGTACACCCTTACTGGGTTAGTCACAGGACCCCGAATCTCCTATCCTTATAGGAGAAGCCTAATTATAGTATTAACAAACTAAAATGGGTGTCTCGTTGGAAATTCAGGTGGTGTAGGTCAAAGAATACTGAACAACAGTTTATAAAGGTTGGAAATTCTTACTCTTGGAAATAATTTTATAGCCTAATGTGCACCCTTACTGGGTTAGTCACAGGACCCCGAATCTCCTATCCTTATAGGAGAAGCCTAATTATAGTATTAACAAACTAAAATGGGTGTCTCGTTGGACATTCAGGTGGTGTAGGTCAAAGAATACTGAACAACAGTTTATAAAGGCTGGAAATTCTTACTCTTGGAAATAATTTTATAGCCTAATGTACACCCTTACTGGGTTAGTCACAGGACCCCGAATCTCCTATCCTTATAGGAGAAGCCTAATTATAGTATTAACAAACTAAAATGGGTGTCTCGTTGGACATTCAGGTGCTGTAGGTCAAAGAATACTGAACAACAGTTTATAAAGGCTGGAAATTCTTACTCTTGGAAATAATTTTATAGCCTAATGTACACCCTTACTGGGTTAGTCACAGGACCCCGAATCTCCTATCCTTATAGGAGAAGCCTAATTATAGTATTAACAAACTAAAATGGGTGTCTCGTTGGACATTCAGGTGCTGTAGGTTAAAGAATACTGAACAACAGTTTATAAAGGCTGGAAATTCTTACTCTTGGAAATAATTTTATAGCCTAATGTACACCCTTACTGGGTTAGTCACAGGACCCCGAATCTCGTATCCTTATAGGAGAAGCCTAATTATAGTATTAACAAACTAAAATGGGTGTCTCGTTGGACATTCAGGTGCTGTAGGTCAAAGAATACTGAACAACAGTTTATAAAGGCCGGAAATTCATACTCTTGGAAATAATTTTATAGCCTAATGTACACCCTTACGGGGTTAGTCACAGGACCCCGAATCTCCTATCCTTATAGGAGAAGCCTAATTATAGTATTAACAAACTAAAATGGGTGTCTCGTTGGACATTCAGGTGCTGTAGGTCAAAGAATACTGAATAACAGTTTATAAAGGCTGGAAATTCTTACTCTTGGAAATAATTTTATAGCCTAATGTACACCCTTACTGAGTTAGTCACAGGACCCCGAATCTCCTATCCTTATAGGAGAAGCCTAATTATAGTATTAACAAACTAAAATGGGTGTCTCGTTGGACATTCAGGTGCTGTAGGTCAAAGAATACTGAACAACAGTTTATAAAGGCTGGAAATTCTTACTCTTAGAAATAATTTTATAGCCTAATGTACACCCTTACTGGGTTAGTCACAGGACCCCGAATCTCCTATCCTTATAGGAGAAGCCTAATTATAGTATTAACAAACTAAAATGGGTGTCTCGTTGGAAATTCAGGTGGTGTAGGTCAAAGAATACTGAACAACAGTTTATAAAGGCTGGAAATTCTTACTCTTGGAAATAATTTTATAGCCTAATGTACACCCTTACTGGGTTAGTCACAGGACCCCGAATCTCCTATCCTTATAGGAGAAGCCTAATTATTGTATTAACAAACTAAAATGGGTGTCTCGTTGGACATTCAGGTGGTGTAGGTCAAAGAATACTGAACAACAGTTTATAAAGGCTGGAAATTCTTACTCTTGGAAATAATTTTATAGCCTAATGTACACCCTTACTGGGTTAGTCACAGGACCCCGAATCTCCTATCCTTATAGGAGAAGCCTAATTATAGTATTAACAAACTAAAATGGGTGTCTCGTTGGACATTCAGGTGCTGTAGGTCAAAGAATACTGAACAACAGTTTATAAAGGCCGGAAATTCATACTCTTGGAAATTATTTTATAGCCTAATGTACACCCTTACGGGGTTAGTCACAGGACCCCGAATCTCCTATCCTTATAGGAGAAGCCTAATTATAGTATTAACAAACTAAAATGGGTGTCTCGTTGGACATTCAGGTGCTGTAGGTCAAAGAATACTGAATAACAGTTTATAAAGGCTGGAAATTCTTACTCTTGGAAATAATTTTATAGCCTAATGTACACCCTTACTGGGTTAGTCACAGGACCCCGAATCTCCTATCCTTATAGGAGAAGCCTAATTATAGTATTAACAAACTAAAATGGGTGTCTCGTTGGACATTCAGGTGCTGTAGGTCAAAGAATACTGAACAACAGTTTATAAAGGCTGGAAATTCTTACTCTTGGAAATAATTTTATAGCCTAATGTACACCCTTACTGGGTTAGTCACAGGACCCCGAATCTCCTATCCTTATAGGAGAAGCCTAATTATAGTATTAACAAACTAAAATGGGTGTCTCGTTGGACATTCAGGTGCTGTAGGTCAAAGAATACTGAACAACAGTTTATAAAGGCTGGAAATTCTTACTCTTGGAAATAATTTTATAGCCTAATGTACACCCTTATTGGGTTAGTCACAAGACCCCGAATCTCCTATCCTTATAGGAGAAGCCTAATTATAGTATTAACGAACTAAAATGGGTGTCTCGTTGGACATTCAGGTGCTGTAGGTCAATGAATACTGAACAACAGTTTATAAAGGCTGGAAATTCTTACTCTTGGAAATAATTTTATAGCCTAATGTACACCCTTATTGGGTTAGTGACAGGACCCTGAATCTCCTATCCTTATAGGAGAAGCCTAATTATAGTATTAACGAACTAAAATGGGTGTCTCGTTGGACATTCAGGTGCTGTAGGTCAAAGAATACTGAACAACAGTTTATAAAGGCTGGAAATTTTTTATCTTGGAAATAATTTTATAGCCTAACGTACACCCTTATTGGGTTAGTCACAGGACCCCGAATCTCCTATCCTTATAGGAGAAGCCTAATTATAGTATTAACAAACTAAAATGGGTGTCTCGTTGGACATTCAGGTGCTGTAGGTCAAAGAATACTGAACAACAGTTTATTAAGGCTGGAAATTCTTACTCTTGGAAATAATTTAATAGCCTAATGTACACCCTTATTGGGTTAGTCACAGGACCCCAAATCTCCTATCCTTATAGGAGAAGCCTAATTATAGTATTAACAAACTAAAATGGGTGTCTTGTTGGACATTCAGGTGCTGTAGGTCAAAGAATACTGAACAACAGTTTATAAAGGCTGGAAATTCTTACTCTTGGAAATAATATTATAGCCTAATGTACACCCTTATTGGGATAGTGACAGGACCCCGAATCACCTATACTTATAGGAGAAGCCTAATTATAGTATTAACAAACTAAAATGGGTGTCTCGTTGGACATTCAGGTGCTGTAGGTCAAAGAATACTGAACAACAGTTTATAAAGGCTGGAAATTCTTACTCTTGGAAATAATTTTATAGCCTAATGTACACCCTTATTGGGTTAGTCACAGGACCCCAAATCTCCTATCCTTATAGGAGAAGCCTAATTATAGTATTAACAAACTAAAATGGGTGTCTTGTTGGACATTCAGGTGCTGTAGGTCAAAGAATACTGAACAACAGTTTATAAAGGCTGGAAATTCTTACTCTTGGAAATAATTTTATAGCCTAATGTACACCCTTATTGGGTGAGTCACAGGACCCCGAATCTCGTATCCTTATAGGAGAAGCCTATTTATAGTATTAACAAACTAAAATGGGTGTCTCGTTGGACATTCAGGTGCTGTAGGTCAAAGAATACTGAACAACAGTTTATAAAGGCTGGAAATTCTTACTCTTGGAAATAATATTATAGCCTAATGTACACCCTTATTGGGATAGTGACAGGACCCCGAATCTCCTATCCATATAGGAGAAGCCTAATAATAGTATTAACAAACTAAAATGGGTGTCTCGTTGGACATTCAGGTGCTGTAGGTCAAAGAATACTGAACAACAGTTTATAAAGGCTGGAAATTCTTACTCTTGGAAATAATTTTATAGCCTAATGTACACCCTTATTGGGTTAGTGACAGGACCCTGAATATTCTATCCTTATAGGAGAAGCCTAATTATAGTATTAACGAACTAAAATGGGTGTCTCGTTGGACATTCAGGTGCTGTAGGTCAAAGAATACTGAACAACAGTTTATAAAGGCTGGAAATTCTTACTCTTGGAAATAATATTATAGCCTAATGTACACCCTTATTGGGTTAGTCACAGGACCCCAAATCTCCTATCCTTATAGGAGAAGCCAAATTATAGTATTAACAAACTAAAATGGGTGTCTCGTTGGACATTCAGGTGCTGTAGGTCAAAGAATACTGAACAACAGTTTATAAAGGCTGGAAATTCTTACTACTGGAAATAATTTTATAGCCTAATGTACACCCTTATTGGGTTAGTCACAGGACCCCAAATCTCCTATCCTTATAGGAGAAGCCTAATTATAGTATTAACAAACTAAAATGGGTGTCTTGGTGGACATTCAGGTGCTGTAGGTCAAAGAATACTGAATAACAGTTTATAAAGGCTGGAAATTCTTACACTTGGAAATAATTTTATAGCCTAATGTACACCCTTATTGGGTTAGTCACAGGACCCCGAATCTCCTATCCTTATAGGAGAAGCCTAATTATAGTATTAACAAACTAAAATGGGTGTCTCGTTGGACATTCAGGTGCTGTAGGTCAAAGAATACTGAACAACAGTTTATAAAGGCTGGAAATTCTTACTCTTGGAAATAATTTTATAGCCTAATGTACACCCTTATTGGGTTAGTCACAGGACCCCGAATCTCCTATCCTTATAGGAGAAGCCTAATTATAGTATTAACAAACTAAAATGGGTGTCTCATTGGACATTCAGGTGCTGTAGGTCAAAGAATACTGAACAACAGTTTATAAAGGCTGGAAATTCTTACTCTTGGAAATAATATTATAGCCTAATGTACACCCTTATTGGGATAGTGACAGGACCCCGAATCTCCTATCCTTATAGGAGAAGCCTAATTATAGTATTAACAAACTAAAATGGGTGTCTTGTTGGACATTCAGGTGCTGTAGGTCAAAGAATACTGAACAACAGTTTATAAAGGCTGGAAATTCTTACTCTTGGAAATAATTTTATAGCCTAATGTACACCCTTATTGGGTTAGTCACAGGACCCCGAATCTCCTATCCATATAGGAGAAGCCTAATTATAGTATTAACAAAACAAAATGGGTGTCTCGTTGGACATTCAGGTGCTGTAGGTCAAAGAATACTGAACAAAAGTTTATAAAGGCTGGAAATTCTTACTCTTGGAAATAATTTTATAGCCTAATGTACACCCTTATTGGGTTAGTCACAGGACCCCGAATCTCCTATCCTTATAGGAGAAGCCTAATTATAGTATTAACAAACTAAAATTGGTGTCTCGTTGGACATTCAGGTGCTGTAGGTCAAAGAATACTGAACAACAGTTTATAAAGGCTGGAAATTCTTACTCTTGGAAATAATATTATAGCCTAATGTACACCCTTATTGGGATAGTGACAGGACCCCGAATCTCCTATCCTTATAGGAGAAGCCTAATTATAGTATTAACGAACTAAAATGGGTGTCTCGTTGGACATTCAGGAGCTTTAGGTCAAAGAATACTGAACAACAGTTTATAAAGGCTGGAAATTCTTACTCTTGGAAATAATATTATAGCCTAATGTACACCCTTATTGGGATAGTGACAGGACCCCGAATCACCTATACTTATAGGAGAAGCCTAATTATAGTATTAACAAACTAAAAAGGGTGTCTCGTTGGACATTCAGGTGCTGTAGGTCAAAGAATACTGAACAACAGTTTATAAAGGCTGGAAATTCTTACTACTGGAAATAATTTTATAGCCTAATGTACACCCTTATTGGGTTAGTCACAGGACCCCAAATCTCCTATCCTTATAGGAGAAGCCTAATTATAGTATTAACAAACTAAAATGGGTGTCTTGTTGGACATTCAGGTGCTGTAGGTCAAAGAATACTGAACAACAGTTTATAAAGGCTGGAAATTCTTACTCTTGGAAATAATTTTATAGCCTAATGTACACCCTTATTGGGTTAGTCACAGGACCCCGAATCTCCTATCCTTATAGGAGAAGCCTAATTATAGTATTAACAAACTAAAATGGGTGTCTCGTTGGACATTCAGGTGCTGTAGGTCAAAGAATACTGAACAACAGTTTATAAAGGCTGGAAATTCTAACTCTTGGAAATAATTTTATAGCCTAATGTACACCCTTATTGGGTTAGTCACAGGACCCCGAATCTCCTATCCTTATAGGAGAAGCCTAATTATAGTATTAACAAACTAAAATGGGTGTCTCATTGGACATTCAGGTGCTGTAGGTCAAAGAATACTGAACAACAGTTTATAAAGGCTGGAAATTCTTACTCTTGGAAATAATATTATAGCCTAATGTACACCCTTATTGGGATAGTGACAGGACCCCGAATCTCCTATCCTTATAGGGGAAGCCTAATTATAGTATTAACAAACTAAAATGGGTGTCTTGTTGGACATTCAGGTGCTGTAGGTCAAAGAATACTGAACAACAGTTTATAAAGGCTGGAAATTCTTACTCTTGGAAATAATATTATAGCCTAATGTACACCCTTATTGGGATAGTGACAGGACCCCGAATCTCCTATCCTTATAGGAGAAGCCTAATTATAGTATTAACAAACTAAAATGGGTGTCTTGTTGGACATTCAGGTGCTGTAGGTCAAAGAATACTGAACAACAGTTTATAAAGGCTGGAAATTCTTACTCTTGGAAATAATTTTATAGCCTAATGTACACCCTTATTGGGTTAGTCACAGGACCCCGAATCTCCTATCCATATAGGAGAAGCCTAATTATAGTATTAACAAAACAAAATGGGTGTCTCGTTGGACATTCAGGTGCTGTAGGTCAAAGAATACTGAACAAAAGTTTATAAAGGCTGGAAATTCTTACTCTTGGAAATAATTTTATAGCCTAATGTACACCCTTATTGGGTTAGTCACAGGACCCCGAATCTCCTATCCTTATAGGAGAAGCCTAATTATAGTATTAACAAACTAAAATGGGTGTCTCGTTGGACATTCAGGTGCTGTAGGTCAAAGAATACTGAACAACAGTTTATAAAGGCTGGAAATTCTTACTCTTGGAAATAATATTATAGCCTAATGTACACCCTTATTGGGATAGTGACAGGACCCCGAATCTCCTATCCTTATAGGAGAAGCCTAATTATAGTATTAACGAACTAAAATGGGTGTCTCGTTGGACATTCAGGAGCTTTAGGTCAAAGAATACTGAACAACAGTTTATAAAGGCTGGAAATTCTTACTCTTGGAAATAATATTATAGCCTAATGTACACCCTTATTGGGATAGTGACAGGACCCCGAATCACCTATACTTATAGGAGAAGCCTAATTATAGTATTAACAAACTAAAAAGGGTGTCTCGTTGGACATTCAGGTGCTGTAGGTCAAAGAATACTGAACAACAGTTTATAAAGGCTGGAAATTCTTACTACTGGAAATAATTTTATAGCCTAATGTACACCCTTATTGGGTTAGTCACAGGACCCCAAATCTCCTATCCTTATAGGAGAAGCCTAATTATAGTATTAACAAACTAAAATGGGTGTCTTGTTGGACATTCAGGTGCTGTAGGTCAAAGAATACTGAACAACAGTTTATAAAGGCTGGAAATTCTTACTCTTGGAAATAATTTTATAGCCTAATGTACACCCTTATTGGGTTAGTCACAGGACCCCGAATCTCCTATCCTTATAGGAGAAGCCTAATTATAGTATTAACAAACTAAAATGGGTGTCTCGTTGGACATTCAGGTGCTGTAGGTCAAAGAATACTGAACAACAGTTTATAAAGGCTGGAAATTCTAACTCTTGGAAATAATTTTATAGCCTAATGTACACCCTTATTGGGTTAGTCACAGGACCCCGAATCTCCTATCCTTATAGGAGAAGCCTAATTATAGTATTAACAAACTAAAATGGGTGCCTCATTGGACATTCAGGTGCTGTAGGTCAAAGAATACTGAACAACAGTTTATAAAGGCTGGAAATTCTTACTCTTGGAAATAATATTATAGCCTAATGTACACCCTTATTGGGATAGTGACAGGACCCCGAATCTCCTATCCTTATAGGGGAAGCCTAATTATAGTATTAACAAACTAAAATGGGTGTCTTGTTGGACATTCAGGTGCTGTAGGTCAAAGAATACTGAACAACAGTTTATAAAGGCTGGAAATTCTTACTCTTGGAAATAATTTTATAGCCTAATGTACACCCTTATTGGGTTAGTCACAGGACCCCGAATCTCCTATCCATATAGGAGAAGCCTAATTATAGTATTAACAAAATAAAATGGGTGTCTCGTTGGACATTCAGGTGCTGTAGGTCAAAGAATACTGAACAAAAGTTTATAAAGGCTCGAAATTCTTACTCTTGGAAATAATTTTATAGCCTAATGTACACCCTTATTGGGTTAGTCACAGGACCCCGAATCTCCTATCCTTATAGGAGAAGCCTAATTATAGTATTAACAAACTAAAATGGGTGTCTCGTTGGACATTAAGGTGCTGTAGGTCAAAGAATACTGAACAACAGTTTATAAAGGCTGGAAATTCTTACTCTTGGAAATAATTTTATAGCCTAATTTACACCCTTATTGGGATAGTGACAGGACCCCGAATCTCCTATCCATATAGGAGAAGCCTAATTATAGTATTAACAAAATAAAATGGGTGTCTCGTTGGACATTCAGGTGCTGTAGGTCAAAGAATACTGAACAAAAGTTTATAAAGGCTGGAAATTCTTACTCTTGGAAATAATTTTATAGCCTAATGTACACCCTTATTGGGTTAGTCACAGGACCACGAATCTCCTATCCTTATAGGAGAAGCCTAATTATAGTATTAACAAACTAAAATGGGTGTCTCATTGGACATTCAGGTGCTGTAGGTCAAAGAATACTGAACAACAGTTTATAAAGGCTGGAAATTCTTACTCTTGGAAATAATATTATAGCCTAATGTACACCCTTATTGGGATAGTGACAGGACCCCGAATCTCCTATCCTTATAGGAGAAGCCTAATTATAGTATTAACAAACTAAAATGGGTGTCTCGTTGGACATTCAGGTGCTGTAGGTCAAAGAATACTGAACAACAGTTTATAAACGCTGGAAATTTTTACTCTTGGAAATAATTTTATAGCCTAATGTACACCCTTATTGGGTTAGTCACAGGACCACGAATCTCCTATCCTTATAGGAGAAGCCTAATTATAGTATTAACAAACTAAAATGGGTGTCTCGTTGGACATTCAGGTGCTGTAGGTCAAAGAATACTGAACAACAGTTTATAAAGGCTGGAAATTCTTACTCTTGGAAATAATATTATAGCCTAATGTACACCCTTATTGGGATAGTGACAGGACCCCGAATCTCCTATCCTTATAGGAGAAGCCTAATTATAGTATTAACAAACTAAAATGGGTGTCTCGTTGGACATTCAGGTGCTGTAGGTCAAAGAATACTGAACAACAGTTTATAAACGCTGGAAATTCTTACTCTTGGAAATAATTTTATAGCCTAATGTACACCCTTATTGGGTTAGTCACAGGACCACGAATCTCCTATCCTTATAGGAGAAGCCTAATTATAGTATTAACAAACTAAAATGGGTGTCTCGTTGGACATTCAGGTGCTGTAGGTCAAAGAATACTGAACAACAGTTTATAAAGGCTGGAAATTCTTACTCTTGGAAATAATATTATAGCCTATTGTACACCCTTATTGGGATAGTGACAGGACCCCGAATCTCCTATCCATATAGGAGAAGCCTAATTATAGTATTAACAAACTAAAATGGGTGTCTCGTTGGACATTCAGTTGCTGTAGGTCAAAGAATACTGAACAAAAGTTTATAAAGGCTGGAAATTCTTACCCTTGGAAATAATTTTATAGCCTAATGTACACCCTTATTGGGTTAGTCACAGGACCCCGAATCTCCTATCCTTATAGGAGAAGCCTAATTATAGTATTAACAAACTAAAATGGGTGTCTCGTTGGACATTCAGGTGCTGTAGGTCAAAGAATACTGAACAACAGTTTATAAAGGCTGGAAATTCTTACTCTTGGAAATAATATTATAGCCTAATGTACACCCTTATTGGGATAGTGACAGGACCCCGAATCTCCTATCCTTATAGGAGAAGCCTAATTATAGTATTAACAAACTAAAATGGGTGTCTCGTTGGACATTCAGGTGCTGTAGGTCAAAGAATACTGAACAACAGTTTATAAAGGCTGGAAATTCTTACTCTTGGAAATAATATTATAGCCTAATGTACACCCTTATTGGGATAGTGACAGGACCCCGAATCTCCTATCCATGTAGGAGAAGCCTAATTATAGTATTAACAAACTAAAATGGGTGTCTCGTTGGACATTCAGGTGCTGTAGGTCAAAGAATACTGAACAACAGTTTATAAAGGCTGGAAATTCTTACTCTTGGAAATAATTTTATAGCCTAATGTACACCCTTATTGGGTTAGTCACAGGACCCCGAATCTCCTATCCTTATAGGAGAAGCCTAATTATAGTATTAACAAACTAAAATGGGTGTCTCGTTGGACATTCAGGTGCTGTAGGTCAAAGAATACTGAACAACAGTTTATAAAGGCTGGAAATTCTTACTCTTGGAAATAATATTATAGCCTATTGTACACCCTTATTGGGATAGTGACAGGACCCCGAATCTCCTATCCATATATGAGAAGCCTAATTATAGTATTAACAAACTAAAATGGGTGTCTCGTTGGACATTCAGTTGCTGTAGGTCAAAGAATACTGAACAAAAGTTTATAAAGGCTGGAAATTCTTACCCTTGGAAATAATTTTATAGCCTAATGTACACCCTTATTGGGTTAGTCACAGGACCCCGAATCTCCTATCCTTATAGGAGAAGCCTAATTATAGTATTAACAAACTAAAATGGGTGTCTCGTTGGACATTCAGGTGCTGTAGGTCAAAGAATACTGAACAACAGTTTATAAAGGCTGGAAATTCTTACTCTTGGAAATAATATTATAGCCTAATGTACACCCTTATTGGGATAGTGACAGGACCCCGAATCTCCTATCCTTATAGGAGAAGCCTAATTATAGTATTAACAAACTAAAATGGGTGTCTCGTTGGACATTCAGGTGCTGTAGGTCAAAGAATACTGAACAAAAGTTTATAAAGGCTGGAAATTCTTACCCTTGGAAATAATTTTATAGCCTAATGTACACCCTTATTGGGTTAGTCACAGGACCCCAAATCTCCTATCCTTATAGGAGAAGCCTAATTATAGTATTAACGAACTAAAATGGGTGTCTCATTGGACATTCAGGTGCTGTAGGTCAAAGAATACTGAACAACAGTTTATAAAGGCTGGAAATTCTTACTCTTGGAAATAATATTATAGCCTAATGTACACCCTTATTGGGTTAGTCACAGGACCACGAATCTCCTATCCATATAGGAGAAGCCTAATTATAGTATTAACAAAATAAAATGGGTGTCTCGTTGGACATTCAGGTGCTGTAGGTCAAAGAATACTGAACAAAAGTTTATAAAGGCTGGAAATTCTAACTCTTGGAAATAATTTTATAGCCTAATGTACACCCTTATTGGGTTAGTCACAGGACCCCGAATCTCCTATCCTTATAGGAGAAGCCTAATTATAGTATTAACAAACTAAAATGGGTGTCTCATTGGACATTCAGGTGCTGTAGGTCAAAGAATACTGAACAACAGTTTATAAAGGCTGGAAATTCTTACTCTTGGAAATAATATTATAGCCTAATGTACACCCTTATTGGGATAGTGACAGGACCCCGAATCTCCTATCCTTATAGGGGAAGCCTAATTATAGTATTAACAAACTAAAATGGGTGTCTTGTTGGACATTCAGGTGCTGTAGGTCAAAGAATACTGAACAACAGTTTATAAAGGCTGGAAATTCTTACTCTTGGAAATAATTTTATAGCCTAATGTACACCCTTATTGGGTTAGTCACAGGACCCCGAATCTCCTATCCATATAGGAGAAGCCTAATTATAGTATTAACAAAATAAAATGGGTGTCTCGTTGGACATTCAGGTGCTGTAGGTCAAAGAATACTGAACAAAAGTTTATAAAGGCTCGAAATTCTTACTCTTGGAAATAATTTTATAGCCTAATGTACACCCTTATTGGGTTAGTCACAGGACCCCGAATCTCCTATCCTTATAGGAGAAGCCTAATTATAGTATTAACAAACTAAAATGGGTGTCTCGTTGGACATTAAGGTGCTGTAGGTCAAAGAATACTGAACAACAGTTTATAAAGGCTGGAAATTCTTACTCTTGGAAATAATTTTATAGCCTAATTTACACCCTTATTGGGATAGTGACAGGACCCCGAATCTCCTATCCATATAGGAGAAGCCTAATTATAGTATTAACAAAATAAAATGGGTGTCTCGTTGGACATTCAGGTGCTGTAGGTCAAAGAATACTGAACAAAAGTTTATAAAGGCTGGAAATTCTTACTCTTGGAAATAATTTTATAGCCTAATGTACACCCTTATTGGGTTAGTCACAGGACCACGAATCTCCTATCCTTATAGGAGAAGCCTAATTATAGTATTAACAAACTAAAATGGGTGTCTCATTGGACATTCAGGTGCTGTAGGTCAAAGAATACTGAACAACAGTTTATAAAGGCTGGAAATTCTTACTCTTGGAAATAATATTATAGCCTAATGTACACCCTTATTGGGATAGTGACAGGACCCCGAATCTCCTATCCTTATAGGAGAAGCCTAATTATAGTATTAACAAACTAAAATGGGTGTCTCGTTGGACATTCAGGTGCTGTAGGTCAAAGAATACTGAACAACAGTTTATAAACGCTGGAAATTCTTACTCTTGGAAATAATTTTATAGCCTAATGTACACCCTTATTGGGTTAGTCACAGGACCACGAATCTCCTATCCTTATAGGAGAAGCCTAATTATAGTATTAACAAACTAAAATGGGTGTCTCGTTGGACATTCAGGTGCTGTAGGTCAAAGAATACTGAACAACAGTTAATAAAGGCTGGAAATTCTTACTCTTGGAAATAATATTATAGCCTAATGTACACCCTTATTGGGATAGTGACAGGACCCCGAATCTCCTATCCTTATAGGAGAAGCCTAATTATAGTATTAACAAACTAAAATGGGTGTCTCGTTGGACATTCAGGTGCTGTAGGTCAAAGAATACTGAACAACAGTTAATAAAGGCTGGAAATTCTTACTCTTGGAAATAATATTATAGCCTAATGTACACCCTTATTGGGATAGTGACAGGACCCCGAATCTCCTATCCTTATAGGAGAAGCCTAATTATAGTATTAACAAACTAAAATGGGTGTCTCGTTGGACATTCAGGTGCTGTAGGTCAAAGAATACTGAACAACAGTTTATAAACGCTGGAAATTCTTACTCTTGGAAATAATTTTATAGCCTAATGTACACCCTTATTGGGTTAGTCACAGGACCACGAATCTCCTATCCTTATAGGAGAAGCCTAATTATAGTATTAACAAACTAAAATGGGTGTCTCGTTGGACATTCAGGTGCTGTAGGTCAAAGAATACTGAACAACAGTTAATAAAGGCTGGAAATTCTTACTCTTGGAAATAATATTATAGCCTAATGTACACCCTTATTGGGATAGTGACAGGACCCCGAATCTCCTATCCTTATAGGAGAAGCCTAATTATAGTATTAACAAACTAAAATGGGTGTCTCGTTGGACATTCAGGTGCTGTAGGTCAAAGAATACTGAACAACAGTTTATAAACGCTGGAAATTTTTACTCTTGGAAATAATTTTATAGCCTAATGTACACCCTTATTGGGTTAGTCACAGGACCACGAATCTCCTATCCTTATAGGAGAAGCCTAATTATAGTATTAACAAACTAAAATGGGTGTCTCGTTGGACATTCAGGTGCTGTAGGTCAAAGAATACTGAACAACAGTTTATAAAGGCTGGAAATTCTTACTCTTGGAAATAATATTATAGCCTAATGTACACCCTTATTGGGATAGTGACAGGACCCCGAATCTCCTATCCTTATAGGAGAAGCCTAATTATAGTATTAACAAACTAAAATGGGTGTCTCGTTGGACATTCAGGTGCTGTAGGTCAAAGAATACTGAACAACAGTTTATAAAGGCTGGAAATTCTTACTCTTGGAAATAATATTATAGCCTAATGTACACCCTTATTGGGATAGTGACAGGACCCCGAATCTCCTATCCATGTAGGAGAAGCCTAATTATAGTATTAACAAACTAAAATGGGTGTCTCGTTGGACATTCAGGTGCTGTAGGTCAAAGAATACTGAACAACAGTTTATAAAGGCTGGAAATTCTTACTCTTGGAAATAATTTTATAGCCTAATGTACACCCTTATTGGGTTAGTCACAGGACCCCGAATCTCCTATCCTTATAGGAGAAGCCTAATTATAGTATTAACAAACTAAAATGGGTGTCTCGTTGGACATTCAGGTGCTGTAGGTCAAAGAATACTGAACAACAGTTTATAAAGGCTGGAAATTCTTACTCTTGGAAATAATATTATAGCCTATTGTACACCCTTATTAGGATAGTGACAGGACCCCGAATCTCCTATCCATATATGAGAAGCCTAATTATAGTATTAACAAACTAAAATGGGTGTCTCGTTGGACATTCAGTTGCTGTAGGTCAAAGAATACTGAACAAAAGTTTATAAAGGCTGGAAATTCTTACCCTTGGAAATAATTTTATAGCCTAATGTACACCCTTATTGGGTTAGTCACAGGACCCCGAATCTCCTATCCTTATAGGAGAAGCCTAATTATAGTATTAACAAACTAAAATGGGTGTCTCGTTGGACATTCAGGTGCTGTAGGTCAAAGAATACTGAACAACAGTTTATAAAGGCTGGAAATTCTTACTCTTGGAAATAATATTATAGCCTAATGTACACCCTTATTGGGATAGTGACAGGACCCCGAATCTCCTATCCTTATAGGAGAAGCCTAATTATAGTATTAACAAACTAAAATGGGTGTCTCGTTGGACTTTCAGGTGCTGTAGGTCAAAGAATACTGAACAAAAGTTTATAAAGGCTGGAAATTCTTACCCTTGGAAATAAATTTATAGCCTAATGTACACCCTTATTGGGTTAGTCACAGGACCCCAAATCTCCTATCCTTATAGGAGAAGCCTAATTATAGTATTAACGAACTAAAATGGGTGTCTCATTGGACATTCAGGTGCTGTAGGTCAAAGAATACTGAACAACAGTTTATAAAGGCTGGAAATTCTTACTCTTGGAAATAATATTATAGCCTAATGTACACCCTTATTGGGTTAGTCACAGGACCACGAATCTCCTATCCATATAGGAGAAGCCTAATTATAGTATTAACAAAATAAAATGGGTGTCTCGTTGGACATTCAGGTGCTGTAGGTCAAAGAATACTGAACAAAAGTTTATAAAGGCTGGAAATTCTTACTCTTGGAAATAATTTTATAGCCTAATGTACACCCTTATTGGGTTAGTCACAGGACCACGAATCTCCTATCCTTATAGGAGAAGCTTAATTATAGTATTAACAAACTAAAATGGGTGTCTCATTGGACATTCAGGTGCTGTAGGTCAAAGAATACTGAACAACAGTTTATAAAGGCTGGAAATTCTTACTCTTGGAAATAATATTATAGCCTAATGTACACCCTTATTGGGATAGTGACAGGACCCCGAATCTCCTATCCTTATAGGAGAAGCCTAATTATAGTATTAACAAACTAAAATGGGTGTCTCGTTGGACATTCAGGTGCTGTAGGTCAAAGAATACTGAACAACAGTTTATAAACGCTGGAAATTCTTACTCTTGGAAATAATTTTATAGCCTAATGTACACCCTTATTGGGTTAGTCACAGGACCACGAATCTCCTATCCTTATAGGAGAAGCCTAATTATAGTATTAACAAACTAAAATGGGTGTCTCGTTGGACATTCAGTTGCTGTAGGTCAAAGAATACTGAACAAAAGTTTATAAAGGCTGGAAATTCTTACCCTTGGAAATAATTTTATAGCCTAATGTACACCCTTATTGGGTTAGTCACAGGACCCCGAATCTCCTATCCTTATAGGAGAAGCCTAATTATAGTATTAACAAACTAAAATGGGTGTCTCGTTGGACATTCAGGTGCTGTAGGTCAAAGAATACTGAACAACAGTTTATAAAGGCTGGAAATTCTTACTCTTGGAAATAATATTATAGCCTAATGTACACCCTTATTGGGATAGTGACAGGACCCCGAATCTCCTATCCTTATAGGAGAAGCCTAATTATAGTATTAACAAACTAAAATGGGTGTCTCGTTGGACATTCAGGTGCTGTAGGTCAAAGAATACTGAACAACAGTTTATAAAGGCTGGAAATTCTTACTCTTGGAAATAATATTATAGCCTAATGTACACCCTTATTGGGATAGTGACAGGACCCCGAATCTCCTATCCATGTAGGAGAAGCCTAATTATAGTATTAACAAACTAAAATGGGTGTCTCGTTGGACATTCAGGTGCTGTAGGTCAAAGAATACTGAACAACAGTTTATAAAGGCTGGAAATTCTTACTCTTGGAAATAATTTTATAGCCTAATGTACACCCTTATTGGGTTAGTCACAGGACCCCGAATCTCCTATCCTTATAGGAGAAGCCTAATTATAGTATTAACAAACTAAAATGGGTGTCTCGTTGGACATTCAGGTGCTGTAGGTCAAAGAATACTGAACAACAGTTTATAAAGGCTGGAAATTCTTACTCTTGGAAATAATATTATAGCCTATTGTACACCCTTATTGGGATAGTGACAGGACCCCGAATCTCCTATCCATATATGAGAAGCCTAATTATAGTATTAACAAACTAAAATGGGTGTCTCGTTGGACATTCAGTTGCTGTAGGTCAAAGAATACTGAACAAAAGTTTATAAAGGCTGGAAATTCTTACCCTTGGAAATAATTTTATAGCCTAATGTACACCCTTATTGGGTTAGTCACAGGACCCCGAATCTCCTATCCTTATAGGAGAAGCCTAATTATAGTATTAACAAACTAAAATGGGTGTCTCGTTGGACATTCAGGTGCTGTAGGTCAAAGAATACTGAACAACAGTTTATAAAGGCTGGAAATTCTTACTCTTGGAAATAATATTATAGCCTAATGTACACCCTTATTGGGATAGTGACAGGACCCCGAATCTCCTATCCTTATAGGAGAAGCCTAATTATAGTATTAACAAACTAAAATGGGTGTCTCGTTGGACATTCAGGTGCTGTAGGTCAAAGAATACTGAACAAAAGTTTATAAAGGCTGGAAATTCTTACCCTTGGAAATAATTTTATAGCCTAATGTACACCCTTATTGGGTTAGTCACAGGACCCCAAATCTCCTATCCTTATAGGAGAAGCCTAATTATAGTATTAACGAACTAAAATGGGTGTCTCGTTGGACATTCAGGTGCTGTAGGTCAAAGAATACTGAACAACAGTTTATAAAGGCTGGAAATTCTTACTCTTGGAAATAATTTTATAGCCTAATGTACACCCTTATTGGGTTAGTGACAGGACCCTGAATCTCCTATCCTTTTAGGAGAAGCCTAATTATAATATTAACGAACTAAAATGGGTGTCTCGTTGGACATTCAGGTGCTGTAGGTCAAAGAATACTGAACAACAGTTTATAAAGGCTGGAAATTCTTACTCTTGGAAATAATATTATAGCCTAATGTACACCCTTATTGGGTTAGTCACAGGACCCCGAATCTCCTATCCTTATAGGATAAGCCTAATTATAGTATTAACAAACTAAAATGGGTGTCTCGTTGGACATTCAGGTGCTGTAGGTCAAACAATACTGAACAACAGTTTATAAAGGCTGGAAATTCTTACTCTTGGAAATAATTTTATAGCCTAATGTACACCCTTATTGGGTTAGTCATAGGACCCCAAATCTCCTATCATTATAGGAGAAGCCTAATTATAGTATTAACAAACTAAAATGGGTGTCTCGTTGGACATTCAGGTGCTGTAGGTCAAAGAATACTGAACAACAGTTTATAAAGGCTGGAAATTCTTACTCTTGGAAATAATTTTATAGCCTAATGTACACCCTTATTGGGTTAGTCACAGGACCCCAAATCTCCTATCCTTATAGGACAAGCCTAATTATAGTATTAACAAACTAAAATGGGTGTCTTGTTGGACATTCAGGTGCTGTAGGTCAAAGAATACTGACCAACAGTTTATAAAGGCTGGAAATTCTTACTCTTGGAAATAATTTTATAGCCTAATGTACACCCTTATTGGGTTAGTGACAGGACCCCGAATCTCCTATGCTTATAGGAGAAGCCTAATTATAGTATTAACGAACTAAAATGGGTGTCTCGTTGGACATTCAGGTGCTGTAGGTCAAAGAATACTGAACAACAGTTTATAAAGGCTGGAAATTCTTACTCTTGGAAATAATTTTATAGCCTAATGTACACCCTTATTGGGTTAGTCACAGGACCCCGAATCTCCTATCCTTATAGGAGAAGCCTAATTATAGTATTAACAAACTAAAATGGGTGTCTTGTTGGACATTCAGGTGCTGTAGGTCAAAGAATACTTAACAACAGTTTATAAAGGATGGAAATTCTTACTCTTGGAAATAATTTTATACCCTAATGTACACCCTTATTGGGTTAGTCACAGGACCCCAAATCTCCTATCCTTATAGGAGAAGCCTAATTATAGTATTAACAAACTAAAATGGGTGTCTCGTTGGACATTCAGGTGCTGTAGGTCAAAGAATACTGAACAACAGTTTATAAAGGCTGGAAATTCTTACTCTTGGAAATAATTTTATAGCCTAATGTACACCCTTATTGGGTTAGTCACAGGACCCCGAATCTCCTATCCTTATAGGAGAAGCCTAATTATAGTATTAACAAACTAAAATGGGTGACTCATTGGACATTTAGGAGCTGTAGGTCAAAGAATACTTAACAACAGTTTATAAAGGCTGGAAATTCTTACTCTTGGAAATAATTTTATACCCTAATGTACACCCTTATTGGGTTAGTCACAGGACCCCAAATCTCCTATCCTTATAGGAGAAGCCTAATTATAGTATTAACAAACTAAAATGGGTGTCTCGTTGGACATTCAGGTGCTGTAGGTCAAAGAATACTAAACAATAGTTTATAAAGGCTGGAAATTTTTACTCTTGGAAATAATATTATAGCCTAATGCACACCCTTATTGGGATAGTGACAGGACCCCGAATCTCCTATACTTATAGGAGAAGCCTAATTATAGTATTAACAAACTAAAATGGGTGTCTCGTTGGACATTCAGGTGCTGTAGGTCAAAGAATACTGAACAAAAGTTTATAAAGGCTGGTAATTCTTACTCTTGGAAATAATTTTATAGCCTAATGTACACCCTTATTGGGTTAGTCACAGGACCCCAAATCTCCTATCCTTATAGGAGAAGCCTAATTATAGTATTAACAAACTAAAATGGGTGTCTCGTTGGACATTCAGTTGCTGTAGGTCAAAGAATACTGAACAAAAGTTTATAAAGGCTGGAAATTCTTACCCTTGGAAATAATTTTATAGCCTAATGTACACCCTTATTGGGTTAGTCACAGGACCCCGAATCTCCTATCCTTATAGGAGAAGCCTAATTATAGTATTAACAAACTAAAATGGGTGTCTCGTAGGACATTCAGGTGCTGTAGGTCAAAGAATACTGAACAAAAGTTTATAAAGGCTGGTAATTCTTACTCTTGGAAATAATTTTATAGCCTAATGTACACCCTTATTGGGTTAGTCACAGGACCCCAAATCTCCTATCCTTATAGGAGAAGCCTAATTATAGTATTAACAAACTAAAATGGGTGTCTCGTTGGACATTCAGGTGCTGTAGGTCAAAGAATACTGAACAACAGTTTATAAAGGCTGGAAATTCTTACTCTTGGAAATAATATTATAGCCTAATGCACACCCTTATTGGGATAGTGACAGGACCCCGAATCTCCTATCCATATAGGAGAAGCCTAATTATAATATTAACAAACTAAAATGGGTGTCTCGTTGGACATTCAGGTGCTGTAGGTCAAAGAATACTGAACAACAGTTTATAAAGGCTGGAAATTCTTACTCTTGGAAATAATTTTATAGCCTAATGTACACCCTTATTGGGTTAGTGACAGGACCCTGAATCTCCTATCCTTATAGGAGAAGCCTAATTATAGTATTAACGAACTAAAATGGGTGTCTCGTTGGACATTCAGGTGCTGTAGGTCAAAGAATACTGAACAACAGTTTATAAAGGCTGGAAATTCTTACTCTTGGAAATAATTTTATAGCCTAATGTACACCCTTATTGGGTTAGTCACAGGACCCCAAATCTCCTATCCTTATAGGAGAAGCCTAATTATAGTATTAACAAACTAAAATGGGTGTCTCGTTGGACATTCAGGTGCTGTAGGTCAAAGAATACTGAACAACATTTTATAAAGGCTGGAAATTCTTACTCTTGGAAATAATATTATAGCCTAATGTACACCCTTATTGGGATAGTGACAGGAACCCGAATCTCCTATCCATATAGGAGAAGCTTAATTATAGTATTAACAAACTAAAATGGGTGTCTCGTTGGACATTCAGGTGCAGTAGGTCAAAGAATACTGAACAAAAGTTTATAAAGGCTGGAAATTCTTACTCTTGGAAATAATTTTATTGCCTAATGTACACCCTTATTGGGTTAGTCACAGGACCCCAAATCTCCTATCCTTATAGGAGAAGCCTAATTATAGTATTAACAAACTAAAATGGGTGTCTCGTTGGACATTCAGGTGCTGTAGGTCAAAGAATACTGAACAACAGTTTATAAAGGCTGGAAATTCTTACTCTTGGAAATAATTTTATAGCCTAATGTACACCCTTATTGGGTTAGTCACAGGACCCCGAATCTCCTATCCTTATAGGAGAAGCCTAATTATAGTATTAACAAACTAAAATGGGTGTCTCATTGGACATTTAGGAGCTGTAGGTTAAAGAATACTTAACAACAGTTTATAAAGGCTGGAAATTCTTACTCTTGGAAATAATTTTATACCCTAATGTACACCCTTATTGGGTTAGTCACAGGACCCCAAATCTCCTATCCTTATAGGAGAAGCCTAATTATAGTATTAACAAACTAAAATGGGTGTCTCGTTGGACATTCAGGTGCTGTAGGTCAAAGAATACTAAACAACAGTTTATAAAGGCTGGAAATTCTTACTCTTGGAAATAATATTATAGCCTAATGCACACCCTTATTGGGATAGTGACAGGACCCCGAATCTCCTATACTTATAGGAGAAGCCTAATTATAGTATTAACAAACTAAAATGGGTGTCTCGTTGGACATTCAGGTGCTGTAGGTCAAAGAATACTGAACAAAAGTTTATAAAGGCTGGTAATTCTTACTCTTGGAAATAATTTTATAGCCTAATGTACACCCTTATTGGGTTAGTCACAGGACCCCAAATCTCCTATCCTTATAGGAGAAGCCTAATTATAGTATTAACAAACTAATATGGGTGTCTCGTTGGACATTCAGGTGCTGTAGGTCAAAGAATACTGAACAACAGTTTATAAAGGCTGGAAATTCTTACTCTTGGAAATAATATTATAGCCTAATGCACACCCTTATTGGGATAGTGACAGGACCCCGAATCTCCTATCCATATAGGAGAAGCCTAATTATAATATTAACAAACTAAAATGGGTGTCTCGTTGGACATTCAGGTGCTGTAGGTCAAAGAATACTGAACAACAGTTTATAAAGGCTGGAAATTCTTACTCTTGGAAATAATTTTATAGCCTAATGTACACCCTTATTGGGTTAGTGACAGGACCCTGAATCTCCTATCCTTATAGGAGAAGCCTAATTATAGTATTAACGAACTAAAATGGGTGTCTCGTTGGACATTCAGGTGCTGTAGGTCAAAGAATACTGAACAACAGTTTATAAAGGCTGGAAATTCTTACTCTTGGAAATAATTTTATAGCCTAATGTACACCCTTATTGGGTTAGTCACAGGACCCCAAATCTCCTATCCTTATAGG
This sequence comes from Ambrosia trifida, assembly GCA_028751855.1. Taxonomy (NCBI): domain Eukaryota; kingdom Viridiplantae; phylum Streptophyta; class Magnoliopsida; order Asterales; family Asteraceae; genus Ambrosia; species Ambrosia trifida. The sequence goes on from CM054129.1 coordinate 977,514, forward strand.
AGAAGCCTAATTATAGTATTAACAAACTAAAATGGGTGTCTCGTTGGACATTCAGGTGCTGTAGGTCAAAGAATACTGAACAACATTTTATAAAGGCTGGAAATTCTTACTCTTGGAAATAATATTATAGCCTAATGTACACCCTTATTGGGATAGTGACAGGACCCCGAATCTCCTATCCATATAGGAGAAGCCTAATTATAATATTAACAAACTAAAATGGGTGTCTCGTTGGACATTCAGGTGCTGTAGGTCAAAGAATACTGAACAACAGTTTATAAAGGCTGGAAATTCTTACTCTTGGAAATAATTTTATAGCCTAATGTACACCCTTATTGGGTTAGTGACAGGACCCTGAATCTCCTATCCTTATAGGAGAAGCCTAATTATAGTATTAACGAACTAAAATGGGTGTCTCGTTGGACATTCAGGTGTTGTAGGTCAAAGAATACTGAACAACAGTTTATAAAGGCTGGAAATTCTTACTCTTGGAAATAATTTTATAGCCTAATGTACACCCTTATTGGGTTAGTCACAGGACCCCAAATCTCCTATCCTTATAGGAGAAGCCTAATTATAGTATTAACAAACTAAAATGGGTGTCTCGTTGGACATTCAGGTGCTGTAGGTCAAAGAATACTGACCAACAGTTTATAAAGGCTGGAAATTCTTACTCTTGGAAATAATTTTATAGCCTAATGTACACCCTTATTGGGTTAGTGACAGGACCCCGAATCTCCTATGCTTATAGGAGAAGCCTAATTATAGTATTAACGAACTAAAATGGGTGTCTCGTTGGACATTCAGGTGCTGTAGGTCAAAGAATACTGAACAACAGTTTATAAAGGCTGGAAATTCTTACTCTTGGAAATAATTTTATAGCCTAATGTACACCCTTATTGGGTTAGTCACAGGACCCCGAATCTCCTATCCTTATAGGAGAAGCCTAATTATAGTATTAACAAACTAAAATGGGTGTCTTGTTGGACATTCAGGTGCTGTAGGTCAAAGAATACTTAACAACAGTTTATAAAGGATGGAAATTCTTACTCTTGGAAATAATTTTATACCCTAATGTACACCCTTATTGGGTTAGTCACAGGACCCCAAATCTCCTATCCTTATAGGAGAAGCCTAATTATAGTATTAACAAACTAAAATGGGTGTCTCGTTGGACATTCAGGTGCTGTAGGTCAAAGAATACTGAACAACAGTTTATAAAGGCTGGAAATTCTTACTCTTGGAAATAATTTTATAGCCTAATGTACACCCTTATTGGGTTAGTCACAGGACCCCGAATCTCCTATCCTTATAGGAGAAGCCTAATTATAGTATTAACAAACTAAAATGGGTGTCTCATTGGACATTTAGGAGCTGTAGGTCAAAGAATACTTAACAACAGTTTATAAAGGCTGGAAATTCTTACTCTTGGAAATAATTTTATACCCTAATGTACACCCTTATTGGGTTAGTCACAGGACCCCAAATCTCCTATCCTTATAGGAGAAGCCTAATTATAGTATTAACAAACTAAAATGGGTGTCTCGTTGGACATTCAGGTGCTGTAGGTCAAAGAATACTAAACAATAGTTTATAAAGGCTGGAAATTTTTACTCTTGGAAATAATATTATAGCCTAATGCACACCCTTATTGGGATAGTGACAGGACCCCGAATCTCCTATACTTATAGGAGAAGCCTAATTATAGTATTAACAAACTAAAATGGGTGTCTCGTTGGACATTCAGGTGCTGTAGGTCAAAGAATACTGAACAAAAGTTTATAAAGGCTGGTAATTCTTACTCTTGGAAATAATTTTATAGCCTAATGTACACCCTTATTGGGTTAGTCACAGGACCCCAAATCTCCTATCCTTATAGGAGAAGCCTAATTATAGTATTAACAAACTAAAATGGGTGTCTCGTTGGACATTCAGTTGCTGTAGGTCAAAGAATACTGAACAAAAGTTTATAAAGGCTGGAAATTCTTACCCTTGGAAATAATTTTATAGCCTAATGTACACCCTTATTGGGTTAGTCACAGGACCCCGAATCTCCTATCCTTATAGGAGAAGCCTAATTATAGTATTAACAAACTAAAATGGGTGTCTCGTAGGACATTCAGGTGCTGTAGGTCAAAGAATACTGAACAAAAGTTTATAAAGGCTGGTAATTCTTACTCTTGGAAATAATTTTATAGCCTAATGTACACCCTTATTGGGTTAGTCACAGGACCCCAAATCTCCTATCCTTATAGGAGAAGCCTAATTATAGTATTAACAAACTAAAATGGGTGTCTCGTTGGACATTCAGGTGCTGTAGGTCAAAGAATACTGAACAACAGTTTATAAAGGCTGGAAATTCTTACTCTTGGAAATAATATTATAGCCTAATGCACACCCTTATTGGGATAGTGACAGGACCCCGAATCTCCTATCCATATAGGAGAAGCCTAATTATAATATTAACAAACTAAAATGGGTGTCTCGTTGGACATTCAGGTGCTGTAGGTCAAAGAATACTGAACAACAGTTTATAAAGGCTGGAAATTCTTACTCTTGGAAATAATTTTATAGCCTAATGTACACCCTTATTGGGTTAGTGACAGGACCCTGAATCTCCTATCCTTATAGGAGAAGCCTAATTATAGTATTAACGAACTAAAATGGGTGTCTCGTTGGACATTCAGGTGCTGTAGGTCAAAGAATACTGAACAACAGTTTATAAAGGCTGGAAATTCTTACTCTTGGAAATAATTTTATAGCCTAATGTACACCCTTATTGGGTTAGTCACAGGACCCCAAATCTCCTATCCTTATAGGAGAAGCCTAATTATAGTATTAACAAACTAAAATGGGTGTCTCGTTGGACATTCAGGTGCTGTAGGTCAAAGAATACTGAACAACATTTTATAAAGGCTGGAAATTCTTACTCTTGGAAATAATATTATAGCCTAATGTACACCCTTATTGGGATAGTGACAGGAACCCGAATCTCCTATCCATATAGGAGAAGCTTAATTATAGTATTAACAAACTAAAATGGGTGTCTCGTTGGACATTCAGGTGCAGTAGGTCAAAGAATACTGAACAAAAGTTTATAAAGGCTGGAAATTCTTACTCTTGGAAATAATTTTATTGCCTAATGTACACCCTTATTGGGTTAGTCACAGGACCCCAAATCTCCTATCCTTATAGGAGAAGCCTAATTATAGTATTAACAAACTAAAATGGGTGTCTCGTTGGACATTCAGGTGCTGTAGGTCAAAGAATACTGAACAACAGTTTATAAAGGCTGGAAATTCTTACTCTTGGAAATAATTTTATAGCCTAATGTACACCCTTATTGGGTTAGTCACAGGACCCCGAATCTCCTATCCTTATAGGAGAAGCCTAATTATAGTATTAACAAACTAAAATGGGTGTCTCATTGGACATTTAGGAGCTGTAGGTTAAAGAATACTTAACAACAGTTTATAAAGGCTGGAAATTCTTACTCTTGGAAATAATTTTATACCCTAATGTACACCCTTATTGGGTTAGTCACAGGACCCCAAATCTCCTATCCTTATAGGAGAAGCCTAATTATAGTATTAACAAACTAAAATGGGTGTCTCGTTGGACATTCAGGTGCTGTAGGTCAAAGAATACTAAACAACAGTTTATAAAGGCTGGAAATTCTTACTCTTGGAAATAATATTATAGCCTAATGCACACCCTTATTGGGATAGTGACAGGACCCCGAATCTCCTATACTTATAGGAGAAGCCTAATTATAGTATTAACAAACTAAAATGGGTGTCTCGTTGGACATTCAGGTGCTGTAGGTCAAAGAATACTGAACAAAAGTTTATAAAGGCTGGTAATTCTTACTCTTGGAAATAATTTTATAGCCTAATGTACACCCTTATTGGGTTAGTCACAGGACCCCAAATCTCCTATCCTTATAGGAGAAGCCTAATTATAGTATTAACAAACTAAAATGGGTGTCTCGTTGGACATTCAGGTGCTGTAGGTCAAAGAATACTGAACAACAGTTTATAAAGGCTGGAAATTCTTACTCTTGGAAATAATATTATAGCCTAATGCACACCCTTATTGGGATAGTGACAGGACCCCGAATCTCCTATCCATATAGGAGAAGCCTAATTATAATATTAACAAACTAAAATGGGTGTCTCGTTGGACATTCAGGTGCTGTAGGTCAAAGAATACTGAACAACAGTTTATAAAGGCTGGAAATTCTTACTCTTGGAAATAATTTTATAGCCTAATGTACACCCTTATTGGGTTAGTGACAGGACCCTGAATCTCCTATCCTTATAAGAGAAGCCTAATTATAGTATTAACGAACTAAAATGGGTGTCTCGTTGGACATTCAGGTGCTGTAGGTCAAAGAATACTGAACAACAGTTTATAAAGGCTGGAAATTCTTACTCTTGGAAATAATTTTATAGCCTAATGTACACCCTTATTGGGTTAGTCACAGGACCCCAAATCTCCTATCCTTATAGGAGAAGCCTAATTATAGTATTAACAAACTAAAATGGGTGTCTCGTTGGACATTCAGGTGCTGTAGGTCAAAGAATACTGAACAACATTTTATAAAGGCTGGAAATTCTTACTCTTGGAAATAATATTATAGCCTAATGTACACCCTTATTGGGATAGTGACAGGAACCCGAATCTCCTATCCATATAGGAGAAGCTTAATTATATTATTAACAAACTAAAATGGGTGTCTCGTTGGACATTCAGGTGCAGTAGGTCAAAGAATACTGAACAAAAGTTTATAAAGGCTGGAAATTCTTACTCTTGGAAATAATTTTATTGCCTAATGTACACCCTTATTGGGTTAGTCACAGGACCCCAAATCTCCTATCCTTATAGGAGAAGCCAAATTATAGTATTAGCAAACTAAAATGGGTGTCTCAATGGACATTCAGGTGCTGTAGGTCAAAGAATACTGAACAACAGTTTATAAAGGCTGGAAATTCTTACTCTTGGAAATAATATTATAGCCTAATGTACACCCTTATTGGGATAGTGACAGGACCCCGAATCTCCTATCCTTATAGGAGAAGCCTAATTATAGTATTAACAAACTAAAATGGGTGTCTCGTTGGACATTCAGGTGCTGTAGGTCAAAGAATACTGAACAAAAGTTTATAAAGGCTGGAAATTCTTACTCTTGGAAAAAATTTTATAGCCTAATGTACACCCTTATTGGGTTAGTCACAGGACCCCAAATCTCCTATCCTTATAGGAGAAGCCTAATTATAGTATTAACAAACTAAAATGGGTGTCTCGTTGGACATTCAGGTGCTGTAGGTCAAAGAATACTGAACAACAGTTTATAAAGGCTGGAAATTCTTACTCTTGAAAATAATTTTATAGCCTAATGTACACCCTTATTGGGTTAGTCACAGGACCCTGAATCTCCTATCCTTATAGGAGAAGCCTAATTATTGTATTAACGAACTAAAATGGGTGTCTCGTTGGACATTCAGGTGCTGTAGGTCAAAGAATACTGAACAACAGTTTATAAAGGCAGGAAATTCTTACTCTTGGAAATAATTTTATAGCCTAATGTACACCCTTATTGGGTTAGTGACAGGACCCTGAATCTCCTATCCTTATAGGAGAAGCCTAATTATAGTATTAACGAAATAAAATGGGTGTCTCGTTGGACATTCAGGTGCTGTAGGTCAAAGAATACTGAACAACAGTTTATAAAGGCTGGAAATTCTTACTCTTGGAAATAATTTTATAGCCTAATGTACACCCTTATTGGGTTAGTCACATGACCCCAAATCTCCTATCCTTATAGGAGAAGCCTAATTATAGTATTAACAAACTAAAATGGGTGTCTCGTTGGACATTCAGGTGCTGTAGGTCAAAGAATACTGAACAACAGTTTATAAAGGCTGGAAATTCTTACTCTTGGAAATAATTTTATAGCCTAATGTACACCCTTATTGGGTTAGTCACAGGACCCCAAATCTCCTATCCTTATAGGAGAAGCCTAATTATAGTATTAACAAACTAAAATGGGTGTCTTGTTGGACATTCAGGTGCTGTAGGTCAAAGAATACTAAACAACAGTTTATAAAGGCTGGAAATTCTTACTCTTGGAAATAATTTTATAGCCTAATGTACACCCTTATTGGGTTAGTGACAGGACCCTGAATCTCCTATCCTTATAGGAGAAGCCTAATTATAGTATTAACGAACTAAAATGGGTGTCTCGTTGGACATTCAGGTGCTGTAGGTCAAAGAATACTGAACAACAGTTTATAAAGGCTGGAAATTCTTACTCTTGGAAATAATTTTATAGCCTAATGTACACCCTTATTGGGTTAGTGACAGGACCCCGAATCTCCTATCCTTATAGGAGAAGCCTAATTATAGTATTAACAAACTAAAATGGGTGTCTCGTTGGACATTCAGGTGCTGTAGGTCAAAGAATACTGAACAACAGTTTATAAAGGCTGGAAATTCTTACTCTTGGAAATAATTTTATAGCCTAATGTACACCCTTATTGGGTTAGTCACAGGACCCCAAATCTCCTATCCTTATAGGAGAAGCCTAATTATAGTATTAACAAACTAAAATGGGTGTCTCGTTGGACATTCAGGTGCTGTAGGTCAAAGAATACTGAACAACAGTTTATAAAGGCTGGAAATTCTTACACTTGGAAATAATTTTATAGCCTAATGTACACTCTTATTGGGTTAGTGACAGGACCCCGAATCTCCTATCCTTATAGGAGAAGCCTAATTATAGTATTAACAAACTAAAATGGGTGTCTCGTTGGACATTCAGGTGCTGTAGGTCAAAGAATACTGAACAACAGTTTATAAAGGCTGGAAATTCTTACTCTTGGAAATAATTTTATAGCCTAATGTACACCCTTATTGGGTTAGTGACAGGACCCTGAATCTCCTATCCTTATAGGAGAAGCCTAATTATAGTATTAACGAACTAAGATGGGTGTCTCGTTGGACATTCAGGTGCTGTAGGTCAAAGAATACTGAACAACAGTTTATAAAGGCTGGAAATTCTTACTCTTGGAAATAATTTTATAGCCTAATGTACACCCTTATTGGGTTAGTGACAGGACCCTGAATCTCCTATCCTTATAGGAGAAGCCTAATTATAGTATTAACGAACTAAAATGGGTGTCTCGTTGGACATTCAGGTGCTGTAGGTAAAAGAATACTGAACAACAGTTTATAAAGGCTGGAAATTCTTACTCTTGGAAATAATTTTATAGCCTAATGTACACCCTTATTGGGTTAGTCACAGGACCCCAAATCTCCTATCCTTATAGGAGAAGCCTAATTATAGTATTAACAAACTAAAATGGGTGTCTCGTTGGACATTCAGGTGCTGTAGGTCAAAGAATACTGAACAACAGTTTATAAAGGCTGGAAATTCTTACTCTTGGAAATAATTTTATAGCCTAATGTACACCCTTATTGGGTTAGTGACAGGACCCCGAATCTCCTATCCTTATAGGAGAAGCCTAATTATAGTATTAACAAACTAAAATGGGTGTCTCGTTGGACATTCAGGTGCTGTAGGTCAAAGAATACTGAACAACAGTTTATAAAGGCTGGAAATTCTTACTCTTGGAAATAATTTTATAGCCTAATGTACACCCTTATTGGGTTAGTGACAGGACCCCGAATCTCCTATCCTTATAGGAGAAGCCTAATTATAGTATTAACAAACTAAAATGGGTGTCTCGTTGGACATTCAGGTGCTGTAGGTCAAAGAATACTGAACAACAGTTTATAAAGGCTGGAAATTCTTACTCTTGGAAATAATTTTATAGCCTAATGTACACCCTTATTGGGTTAGTCACAGGACCCCAAATCTCCTATCCTTATAGGAGAAGCCTAATTATAGTATTAACAAACTAAAATGGGTGTCTCGTTGGACATTCAGGTGCTGTAGGTCAAAGAATACTGAACAACAGTTTATAAAGGCTGGAAATTCTTACACTTGGAAATAATTTTATAGCCTAATGTACACTCTTATTGGGTTAGTGACAGGACCCCGAATCTCCTATCCTTATAGGAGAAGCCTAATTATAGTATTAACAAACTAAAATGGGGGTCTCGTTGGACATTCAGGTGCTGTAGGTCAAAGAATACTGAACAACAGTTTATAAAGGCTGGAAATTCTTACTCTTGGAAATAATTTTATAGCCTAATGTACACCCTTATTGGGTTAGTGACAGGACCCTGAATCTCCTATCCTTATAGGAGAAGCCTAATTATAGTATTAACGAACTAAGATGGGTGTCTCGTTGGACATTCAGGTGCTGTAGGTCAAAGAATACTGAACAACAGTTTATAAAGGCTGGAAATTCTTACTCTTGGAAATAATTTTATAGCCTAATGTACACCCTTATTGGGTTAGTGACAGGACCCTGAATCTCCTATCCTTATAGGAGAAGCCTAATTATAGTATTAACGAACTAAAATGGGTGTCTCGTTGGACATTCAGGTGCTGTAGGTAAAAGAATACTGAACAACAGTTTATAAAGGCTGGAAATTCTTACTCTTGGAAATAATTTTATAGCCTAATGTACACCCTTATTGGGTTAGTCACAGGACCCCAAATCTCCTATCCTTATAGGAGAAGCCTAATTATAGTATTAACAAACTAAAATGGGTGTCTCGTTGGACATTCAGGTGCTGTAGGTCAAAGAATACTGAACAACAGTTTATAAAGGCTGGAAATTCTTACTCTTGGAAATAATTTTATAGCCTAATGTACACCCTTATTGGGTTAGTGACAGGACCCCGAATCTCCTATCCTTATAGGAGAAGCCTAATTATAGTATTAACAAACTAAAATGGGTGTCTCGTTGGACATTCAGGTGCTGTAGGTCAAAGAATACTGAACAACAGTTTATAAAGGCTGGAAATTCTTACTCTTGGAAATAATTTTATAGCCTAATGTACACCCTTATTGGGTTAGTGACAGGACCCCGAATCTCCTATCCTTATAGGAGAAGCCTAATTATAGTATTAACAAACTAAAATGGGTGTCTCGTTGGACATTCAGGTGCTGTAGGTCAAAGAATACTGAACAACAGTTTATAAAGGCTGGAAATTCTTACTCTTGGAAATAATTTTATAGCCTAATGTACACCCTTATTGGGTTAGTCACAGGACCCCAAATCTCCTATCCTTATAGGAGAAGCCTAATTATAGTATTAACAAACTAAAATGGGTGTCTCGTTGGACATTCAGGTGCTGTAGGTCAAAGAATACTGAACAACAGTTTATAAAGGCTGGAAATTCTTACACTTGGAAATAATTTTATAGCCTAATGTACACTCTTATTGGGTTAGTGACAGGACCCCGAATCTCCTATCCTTATAGGAGAAGCCTAATTATAGTATTAACAAACTAAAATGGGGGTCTCGTTGGACATTCAGGTGCTGTAGGTCAAAGAATACTGAACAACAGTTTATAAAGGCTGGAAATTCTTACTCTTGGAAATAATTTTATAGCCTAATGTACACCCTTATTGGGTTAGTGACAGGACCCTGAATCTCCTATCCTTATAGGAGAAGCCTAATTATAGTATTAACGAACTAAGATGGGTGTCTCGTTGGACATTCAGGTGCTGTAGGTCAAAGAATACTGAACAACAGTTTATAAAGGCTGGAAATTCTTACTCTTGGAAATAATTTTATAGCCTAATGTACACCCTTATTGGGTTAGTGACAGGACCCTGAATCTCCTATCCTTATAGGAGAAGCCTAATTATAGTATTAACGAACTAAAATGGGTGTCTCGTTGGACATTCAGGTGCTGTAGGTAAAAGAATACTGAACAACAGTTTATAAAGGCTGGAAATTCTTACTCTTGGAAATAATTTTATAGCCTAATGTACACCCTTATTGGGTTAGTCACAGGACCCCAAATCTCCTATCCTTATAGGAGAAGCCTAATTATAGTATTAACAAACTAAAATGGGTGTCTCGTTGGACATTCAGGTGCTGTAGGTCAAAGAATACTGAACAACAGTTTATAAAGGCTGGAAATTCTTACTCTTGGAAATAATTTTATAGCCTAATGTACACCCTTATTGGGTTAGTGACAGGACCCCGAATCTCCTATCCTTATAGGAGAAGCCTAATTATAGTATTAACAAACTAAAATGGGTGTCTCGTTGGACATTCAGGTGCTGTAGGTCAAAGAATACTGAACAACAGTTTATAAAGGCTGGAAATTCTTACTCTTGGAAATAATTTTATAGCCTAATGTACACCCTTATTGGGTTAGTCACAGGACCCCAAATCTCCTATCCTTATAGGAGAAGCCTAATTATAGTATTAACAAACTAAAATGGGTGTCTCGTTGGACATTCAGGTGCTGTAGGTCAAAGAATACTGAACAACAGTTTATAAAGGCTGGAAATTCTTACTCTTGGAAATAATTTTATAGCCTAATGTACACGCTTATTGGGTTAGTGACAGGACCCCGAATCTCCTATCCTTATAGGAGAAGCCTAATTATAGTATTAACAAACTAAAATGGGTGTCTCGTTGGACATTCAGGTGCTGTAGGTCAAACAATACTGAACAACAGTTTATAAAGGCTGGAAATTCTTACTCTTGGAAATAATTTTATAGCCTAATGTACACCCTTATTGGGTTAGTGACAGGACCCTGAATCTCCTATCCTTATAGGAGAAGCCTAATTATAGTATTAACGAACTAAAATGGGTGTCTCGTTGGACATTCAGGTGCTGTAGGTCAAAGAATACTGAACAACAGTTTATAAAGGCTGGAAATTCTTACTCTTGGAAATAATTTTATAGCCTAATGTACACCCTTATTGGGTTAGTGACAGGACCCTGAATCTCCTATCCTTATAGGAGAAGCCTAATTATAGTATTAACGAACTAAAATGGGTGTCTCGTTGGACATTCAGGTGCTGTAGGTCAAAGAATACTGAACAATAGTTTATAAAGGCTGGAAATTCTTACTCTTGGAAATAATTTTATAGCCTAATGTACACCCTTATTGGGTTAGTCACAGGACCCCAAATCTCCTATCCTAATAGGAGAAGCCTAATTATAGTATTAACAAACTAATATGGGTGTCTCGTTGGACATTCAGGTGCTGTAGGTCAAAGAATACTGAACAACAGTTTATAAAGGCTGGAAATTCTTACTCTTGGAAATAATTTTATAGCCTAATGTACACCCTTATTGGGTTAGTCACAGGACCCCAGATCTCCTATCCTTATAGGAGAAGCCTAATTATAGTATTAACAAACTAAAATGGGTGTCTTGTTGGATATTCAGGTGCTGTAGGTCAAAGAATACTGAACAACAGTTTATAAAGGCTGGAAATTCTTACTCTTGGAAATAATTTTATAGCCTAATGTACACCCTTATTGGGTTAGTGACAGGACCCTGAATCTCCTATCCTTATAGGAGAAGCCTAATTATAGTATTAACGAACTAAAATGGGTGTCTCGTTGGACATTCAGGTGCTGTAGGTCAAAGAATACTGAACAACAGTTTATAAAGGCTGGAAATTCTTACTCTTGGAAATAATTTTATAGCCTAATGTACACCCTTATTGGGTTAGTGACAGGACCCTGAATCTCCTATCCTTATAGGAGAAGCCTAATTATAGTATTAACGAACTAAAATGGGTGTCTCGTTGGACATTCAGGTGCTGTAGGTCAAAGAATACTGAACAACAGTTTATAAAGGCTGGAAATTCTTACTCTTGGAAATAATTTTATAGCCTAATGTACACCCTTATTGGGTTAGTGACAGGACCCTGAATCTCCTATCCTTATAGGAGAAGCCTAATTATAGTATTAACGAACTAAAATGGGTGTCTCGTTGGACATTCAGGTGCTGTAGGTCAAAGAATACTGAACAACAGTTTATAAAGGCTGGAAATTCTTACTCTTGGAAATAATTTTATAGCCTAATGTACACCCTTATTGGGTTAGTCACAGGACCCCAAATCTCCTATCCTAATAGGAGAAGCCTAATTATAGTATTAAAAAACTAATATGGGTGTCTCGTTGGACATTCAGGTGCTGTAGGTCAAAGAATACTGAACAACAGTTTATAAAGGCTGGAAATTCTTACTCTTGGAAATAATTTTATAGCCTAATGTACACCCTTATTGGGTTAGTCACAGGACCCCAAATCTCCTATCCTTATAGGAGAAGCCTAATTATATTATTAACAAACTAAAATGGGTGTCTTGTTGGACATTCAGGTGCTGTAGGTCAAAGAATACTGAACAACAGTTTATAAAGGCTGGAAATTCTTACTCTTGGAAATAATTTTATAGCCTAATGTACACCCTTATTGGGTTAGTGACAGGACCCTGAATCTCCTATCCTTATAGGAGAAGCCTAATTATAGTATTAACGAACTAAAATGGGTGTCTCGTTGGACATTCAGGTGCTGTAGGTCAAAGAATACTGAACAACAGTTTATAAAGGCTGGAAATTCTTACTCTTGGAAATAATTTTATAGCCTAATGTACACCCTTATTGGGTTAGTGACAGGACCCTGAATCTCCTATCCTTATAGGAGAAGCCTAATTATAGTATTAACGAACTAAAATGGGTGTCTCGTTGGACATTCAGGTGCTGTAGGTCAAAGAATACTGAACAACAGTTTATAAAGGCTGGAAATTCTTACTCTTGGAAATAATTTTATAGCCTAATGTACACCCTTATTGGGTTAGTCACAGGACCCCAAATCTCCTATCCTAATAGGAGAAGCCTAATTATAGTATTAACAAACTAATATGGGTGTCTCGTTGGACATTCAGGTGCTGTAGGTCAAAGAATACTGAACAACAGTTTATAAAGGCTGGAAATTCTTACTCTTGGAAATAATTTTATAGCCTAATGTACACCCTTATTGGGTTAGTCACAGGACCCCAAATCTCCTATCCTTATAGGAGAAGCCTAATTATAGTATTAACAAACTAAAATGGGTGTCTTGTTGGATATTCAGGTGCTGTAGGTCAAAGAATGCTGAACAACAGTTTATAAAGGCTGGAAATTCTTACTCTTGGAAATAATTTTATAGCCTAATGTACACCCTTATTGGGTTAGTGACAGGACCCTGAATCTCCTATCCTTATAGGAGAAGCCTAATTATAGTATTAACGAACTAAAATGGGTGTCTCGTTGGACATTCAGGTGCTGTAGGTCAAAGAATACTGAACAACAGTTTATAAAGGCTGGAAATTCTTACTCTTGGAAATAATTTTATAGCCTAATGTACACCCTTATTGGGTTAGTGACAGGACCCTGATTCTCCTATCCTTATAGGAGAAGCCTAATTATAGTATTAACGAACTAAAATGGGTGTCTCGTTGGACATTCAGGTGCTGTAGGTCAAAGAATACTGAACAACAGTTTATAAAGGCTGGAAATTCTTACTCTTGGAAATAATTTTATAGCCTAATGTACACCCTTATTGGGTTAGTCACAGGACCCCAAATCTCCTATCCTAATAGGAGAAGCCTAATTATAGTAATAACAAACTAATATGGGTGTCTCGTTGGACATTCAGGTGCTGTAGGTCAAAGAATACTGAACAACAGTTTATAAAGGCTGGAAATTCTTACTCTTGGAAATAATTTTATAGCCTAATGTACACCCTTATTGGGTTAGTCACAGGACCCCAAATCTCCTATCCTTATAGGAGAAGCCTAATTATAGTATTAACAAACTAAAATGGGTGTCTTGTTGGATATTCAGGTGCTGTAGGTCAAAGAATACTGAACAACAGTTTATAAAGGCTGGAAATTCTTACTCTTGGAAATAATTTTATAGCCTAATGTACACCCTTATTGGGTTAGTGACAGGACCCTGAATCTCCTATCCTTATAGGAGAAGCCTAATTATAGTATTAACGAACTAAAATGGGTGTCTCGTTGGACATTCAGGTGCTGTAGGTCAAAGAATACTGAACAACAGTTTATAAAGGCTGGAAATTCTTACTCTTGGAAATAATTTTATAGCCTAATGTACACCCTTATTGGGTTAGTGACAGGACCCTGAATCTCCTATCCTTATAGGAGAAGCCTAATTATAGTATTAACGAACTAAAATGGGTGTCTCGTTGGACATTCAGGTGCTGTAGGTCAAAGAATACTGAACAACAGTTTATAAAGGCTGGAAATTCTTACTCTTGGAAATAATTTTATAGCCTAATGTACACCCTTATTGGGTTAGTCACAGGACCCCAAATCTCCTATCCTAATAGGAGAAGCCTAATTATAGTATTAACAAACTAATATGGGTGTCTCGTTGGACATTCAGGTGCTGTAGGTCAAAGAATACTGAACAACAGTTTATAAAGGCTGGAAATTCTTACTCTTGGAAATAATTTTATAGCCTAATGTACACCCTTATTGGGTTAGTGACAGGACCCTGAATCTCCTATCCTTATAGGAGAAGCCTAATTATAGTATTAACGAACTAAAATGGGTGTCTCGTTGGACATTCAGGTGCTGTAGGTCAAAGAATATTGAACAACAGTTTATAAAGGCTGGAAATTCTTACTCTTGGAAATAATTTTATAGCCTAATGTACACCCTTATTGGGTTAGTGACAGGACCCTGAATCTCCTATCCTTATAGGAGAAGCCTAATTATAGTATTAACGAACTAAAATGGGTGTCTCGTTGGACATTCAGGTGCTGTAGGTCAAAGAATACTGAACAACAGTTTATAAAGGCTGGAAATTCTTACTCTTGGAAATAATTTTATAGCCTAATGTACACCCTTATTGGGTTAGTCACAGGACCCCAAATCTCCTATCCTAATAGGAGAAGCCTAATTATAGTATTAACAAACTAATATGGGTGTCTCGTTGGACATTCAGGTGCTGTAGGTCAAAGAATACTGAACAACAGTTTATAAAGGCTGGAAATTCTTACTCTTGGAAATAATTTTATAGCCTAATGTACACCCTTATTGGGTTAGTGACAGGACCCTGAATCTCCTATCCTTATAGGAGAAGCCTAATTATAGTATTAACGAACTAAAATGGGTGTCTCGTTGGACATTCAGGTGCTGTAGGTCAAAGAATACTGAACAACAGTTTATAAAGGCTGGAAATTCTTACTCTTGGAAATAATTTTATAGCCTAATGTACACCCTTATTGGGTTAGTCACAGGACCCCAAATCTCCTATCCTAATAGGAGAAGCCTAATTATAGTATTAACAAACTAATATGGGTGTCTCGTTGGACATTCAGGTGCTGTAGGTCAAAGAATACTGAACAACAGTTTATAAAGGCTGGAAATTCTTACTCTTGGAAATAATTTTATAGCCTAATGTACACCCTTATTAGGTTAGTGACAGGACCCTGAATCTCCTATCCTTATAGGAGAAGCCTAATTATAGTATTAACGAACTAAAATGGGTGTCTCGTTGGACATTCAGGTGCTGTAGGTCAAAGAATACTGAACAACAGTTTATAAAGGCTGGAAATTCTTACTCTTGGAAATAATTTTATAGCCTAATGTACACCCTTATTGGGTTAGTGACAGGACCCTGAATCTCCTATCCTTATAGGAGAAGCCTAATTATAGTATTAACGAACTAAAATGGGTGTCTCGTTGGACATTCAGGTGCTGTAGGTCAAAGAATACTGAACAACAGTTTATAAAGGCTGGAAATTCTTACTCTTGAAAATAATTTTATAGCCTAATGTACACCCTTATTGGGTTAGTCACAGGACCCCAAATCTCCTATCCTTATAGGAGAAGCCTAATTATAGTATTAACAAACTAAAATGGGTGTCTCGTTGGACATTCAGGTGCTGTAGGTCAAAGAATACTGAACAACAGTTTATAAAGGCTGGAAATTCTTACTCTTGGAAATAATTTTATAGCCTAATGTACACCCTTATTGGGTTAGTGACAGGACGCCGAATCTCCTATCCTTATAGGAGAAGCCTAATTATAGTATTAACAAACTAAAATGGGTGTCTCGTTGGACATTCAGGTGCTGTAGGTTAAAGAATACTGAACAACAGTTTATAAAGGCTGGAAATTCTTACTCTTGGAAATAATTTTATAGCCTAATGTACACCCTTATTGGGTTAGTGACAGGACCCTGAATCTCCTATCCTTAAAGGAGAAGCCTAATTATAGTATTAACGAACTAAAATGGGTGTCTCGTTGGACATTCAGGTGCTGTAGGTCAAAGAATACTGAACAACAGTTTATAAAGGCTGGAAATTCTTACTCTTGGAAATAATTTTATAGCCTAATGTACACCCTTATTGGATTAGTGACAGGACCCCGAATCTCCTATCCTTATAGGAGAAGCCTAATTATAGTATTAACAAACTAAAATGGGTGTCTCGTTGGACATTCAGGTGCTGTAGGTCAAAGAATACTGAACAACAGTTTATAAAGGCTGGAAATTCTTACTCTTGGAAATAATTTTATAGCCTAATGTACACCCTTATTGGATTAGTGACAGGACCCCGAATCTCCTATCCTTATAGGAGAAGCCTAATTATAGTATTAACAAACTAAAATGGGTGTCTCGTTGGACATTCAGGTGCTGTAGGTCAAAGAATACTGAACAACAGTTTATAAAGGCTGGAAATTCTTACTCTTGGAAATAATTTTATAGCCTAATGTACACCCTTATTGGATTAGTGACAGGACCCCGAATCTCCTATCCTTATAGGAGAAGCCTAATTATAGTATTAACAAACTAAAATGGGTGTCTCGTTGGACATTCAGGTGCTGTAGGTCAAAGAATACTGAACAACAGTTTATAAAGGCTGGAAGTTCTTACTCTTGGAAATAATTTTATAGCCTAATGTACACCCTTATTGGGTTAGTCACAGGACCCCAAATCTCCTATCCTTATAGGAGAAGCCTAATTATAGTATTAACAAACTAAAATGGGTGTCTCGTTGGACATTCAGGTGCTGTAGGTCAAAGAATACTGAACAACAGTTTATAAAGGCTGGAAATTCTTACTCTTGGAAATAATTTTATAGCCTAATGTACACCCTTATTGGGTTAGTGACAGGACCCTGAATCTCCTATCCTTATAGGAGAAGCCTAATTATAGTATTAACGAACTAAAATGGGTGTCTCGTTGGACATTCAGGTGCTGTAGGTCAAAGAATACTGAACAACAGTTTATAAAGGCTGGAAATTCTTACTCTTGAAAATAATTTTATAGCCTAATGTACACCCTTATTGGGTTAGTCACAGGACCCCAAATCTCCTATCCTTATAGGAGAAGCCTAATTATAGTATTAACAAACTAAAATGGGTGTCTCGTTGGACATTCAGGTGCTGTAGGTCAAAGAATACTGAACAACAGTTTATAAAGGCTGGAAATTCTTACTCTTGGAAATAATTTTATAGCCTAATGTACACCCTTATTGGGTTAGTGACAGGACGCCGAATCTCCTATCCTTATAGGAGAAGCCTAATTATAGTATTAACAAACTAAAATGGGTGTCTCGTTGGACATTCAGGTGCTGTAGGTTAAAGAATACTGAACAACAGTTTATAAAGGCTGGAAATTCTTACTCTTGGAAATAATTTTATAGCCTAATGTACACCCTTATTGGGTTAGTGACAGGACCCTGAATCTCCTATCCTTAAAGGAGAAGCCTAATTATAGTATTAACGAACTAAAATGGGTGTCTCGTTGGACATTCAGGTGCTGTAGGTCAAAGAATACTGAACAACAGTTTATAAAGGCTGGAAATTCTTACTCTTGGAAATAATTTTATAGCCTAATGTACACCCTTATTGGATTAGTGACAGGACCCCGAATCTCCTATCCTTATAGGAGAAGCCTAATTATAGTATTAACAAACTAAAATGGGTGTCTCGTTGGACATTCAGGTGCTGTAGGTCAAAGAATACTGAACAACAGTTTATAAAGGCTGGAAATTCTTACTCTTGGAAATAATTTTATAGCCTAATGTACACCCTTATTGGATTAGTGACAGGACCCCGAATCTCCTATCCTTATAGGAGAAGCCTAATTATAGTATTAACAAACTAAAATGGGTGTCTCGTTGGACATTCAGGTGCTGTAGGTCAAAGAATACTGAACAACAGTTTATAAAGGCTGGAAATTCTTACTCTTGGAAATAATTTTATAGCCTAATGTACACCCTTATTGGATTAGTGACAGGACCCCGAATCTCCTATCCTTATAGGAGAAGCCTAATTATAGTATTAACAAACTAAAATGGGTGTCTCGTTGGACATTCAGGTGCTGTAGGTCAAAGAATACTGAACAACAGTTTATAAAGGCTGGAAGTTCTTACTCTTGGAAATAATTTTATAGCCTAATGTACACCCTTATTGGGTTAGTCACAGGACCCCAAATCTCCTATCCTTATAGGAGAAGCCTAATTATAGTATTAACAAACTAAAATGGGTGTCTCGTTGGACATTCAGGTGCTGTAGGTCAAAGAATACTGAACAACAGTTTATAAAGGCTGGAAATTCTTACTCTTGGAAATAATTTTATAGCCTAATGTACACTCTTATTGGGTTAGTGACAGGACCCCGAATCTCCTATCCTTATAGGAGAAGCCTAATTATAGTATTAACAAACTAAAATGGGTGTCTCGTTGGACATTCAGGTGCTGTAGGTCAAAGAATACTGAACAACAGTTTATAAAGGCTGGAAATTCTTACTCTTGGAAATAATTTAATAGCCTAATGTACACCCTTATTGGGTTAGTGACAGGACCCTGAATCTCCTATCCTTATAGGAGAAGCCTAATTATAGTATTAACGAACTAAAATGGGTGTCTCGTTGGACATTCAGGTGCTGTAGGTCAAAGAATACTGAACAACAGTTTATAAAGGCTGGAAATTCTTACTCTTGGAAATAATTTTATAGCCTAATGTACACCCTTATTAGGTTAGTGACAGGACCCTGAATCTCCTATCCTTATAGGAGAAGCCTAATTATAGTATTAACGAACTAAAATGGGTGTCTCGTTGGACATTCAGGTGCTGTAGGTCAAAGAATACTGAACAACAGTTTATAAAGGCTGGAAATTCTTACTCTTGGAAATAATTTTATAGCCTAATGTACACCCTTATTGGGTTAGTGACAGGACCCTGAATCTCCTATCCTTATAGGAGAAGCCTAATTATAGTATTAACGAACTAAAATGGGTGTCTCGTTGGACATTCAGGTGCTGTAGGTCAAAGAATACTGAACAACAGTTTATAAAGGCTGGAAATTCTTACTCTTGGAAATAATTTTATAGCCTAATGTACACCCTTATTGGATTAGTGACAGGACCCCGAATCTCCTATCCTTATAGGAGAAGCCTAATTATAGTATTAACAAACTAAAATGGGTGTCTCGTTGGACATTCAGGTGCTGTAGGTCAAAGAATACTAAACAACAGTTTATAAAGGCTGGAAATTCTTACTCTTGGAAATAATTTTATAGCCTAATGTACACCCTTATTGGGTTAGTGACAGGACCCCAAATCTCCTATCCTAATAGGAGAAGCCTAATTATAGTAATAACAAACTAATATGGGTGTCTCGTTGGACATTCAGGTGCTGTAGGTCAAAGAATACTGAACAATAGTTTATAAAGGCTGGAAATTCTTACTCTTGGAAATAATTTTATAGCCTAATGTACACCCTTATTGGGTTAGTCACAGGACCCCAAATCTCCTATCCTAATAGGAGAAGCCTAATTATAGTAATAACAAACTAATATGGGTGTCTCGTTGGACATTCAGGTGCTGTAGGTCAAAGAATACTAAACAACAGTTTATAAAGGCTGGAAATTCTTACTCTTGGAAATAATTTTATAGCCTAATGTACACCCTTATTGGGTTAGTCACAGGACCCCAAATCTCCTATCCTTATAGGAGAAGCCTAATTATAGTATTAACAAACTAAAATGGGTGTCTTGTTGGATATTCAGGTGCTGTAGGTCAAAGAATACTGAACAACAGTTTATAAAGGCTGGAAATTCTTACTCTTGGAAATAATTTTATAGCCTAATGTACACCCTTATTGGGTTAGTGACAGGACCCTGAATCTCCTATCCTTATAGGAGAAGCCTAATTATAGTATTAACGAACTAAAATGGGTGTCTCGTTGGACATTCAGGTGCTGTAGGTCAAAGAATACTGAACAACAGTTTATAAAGGCTGGAAATTCTTACTCTTGGAAATAATTTTATAGCCTAATGTACACCCTTATTGGGTTAGTGACAGGACCCTGAATCTCCTATCCTTATAGGAGAAGCCTAATTATAGTATTAACGAACTAAAATGGGTGTCTCGTTGGACATTCAGGTGCTGTAGGTCAAAGAATACTGAACAACAGTTTATAAAGGCTGGAAATTCTTACTCTTGGAAATAATTTTATAGCCTAATGTACACCCTTATTGGGTTAGTCACAGGACCCCAAATCTCCTATCCTAATAGGAGAAGCCTAATTATAGTATTAACAAACTAATATGGGTGTCTCGTTGGACATTCAGGTGCTGTAGGTCAAAGAATACTGAACAACAGTTTATAAAGGCTGGAAATTCTTACTCTTGGAAATAATTTTATAGCCTAATGTACACCCTTATTGGGTTAGTGACAGGACCCTGAATCTCCTATCCTTATAGGAGAAGCCTAATTATAGTATTAACGAACTAAAATGGGTGTCTCGTTGGACATTCAGGTGCTGTAGGTCAAAGAATATTGAACAACAGTTTATAAAGGCTGGAAATTCTTACTCTTGGAAATAATTTTATAGCCTAATGTACACCCTTATTGGGTTAGTGACAGGACCCTGAATCTCCTATCCTTATAGGAGAAGCCTAATTATAGTATTAACGAACTAAAATGGGTGTCTCGTTGGACATTCAGGTGCTGTAGGTCAAAGAATACTGAACAACAGTTTATAAAGGCTGGAAATTCTTACTCTTGGAAATAATTTTATAGCCTAATGTACACCCTTATTGGGTTAGTCACAGGACCCCAAATCTCCTATCCTAATAGGAGAAGCCTAATTATAGTATTAACAAACTAATATGGGTGTCTCGTTGGACATTCAGGTGCTGTAGGTCAAAGAATACTGAACAACAGTTTATAAAGGCTGGAAATTCTTACTCTTGGAAATAATTTTATAGCCTAATGTACACCCTTATTGGGTTAGTGACAGGACCCTGAATCTCCTATCCTTATAGGAGAAGCCTAATTATAGTATTAACGAACTAAAATGGGTGTCTCGTTGGACATTCAGGTGCTGTAGGTCAAAGAATACTGAACAACAGTTTATAAAGGCTGGAAATTCTTACTCTTGGAAATAATTTTATAGCCTAATGTACACCCTTGTTGGGTTAGTCACAGGACCCCAAATCTCCTATCCTAATAGGAGAAGCCTAATTATAGTATTAACAAACTAATATGGGTGTCTCGTTGGACATTCAGGTGCTGTAGGTCAAAGAATACTGAACAACAGTTTATAAAGGCTGGAAATTCTTACTCTTGGAAATAATTTTATAGCCTAATGTACACCCTTATTAGGTTAGTGACAGGACCCTGAATCTCCTATCCTTATAGGAGAAGCCTAATTATAGTATTAACGAACTAAAATGGGTGTCTCGTTGGACATTCAGGTGCTGTAGGTCAAAGAATACTGAACAACAGTTTATAAAGGCTGGAAATTCTTACTCTTGGAAATAATTTTATAGCCTAATGTACACCCTTATTGGGTTAGTGACAGGACCCTGAATCTCCTATCCTTATAGGAGAAGCCTAATTATAGTATTAACGAACTAAAATGGGTGTCTCGTTGGACATTCAGGTGCTGTAGGTCAAAGAATACTGAACAACAGTTTATAAAGGCTGGAAATTCTTACTCTTGGAAATAATTTTATAGCCTAATGTACACCCTTATTGGGTTAGTGACAGGACCCTGAATCTCCTATCCTTATAGGAGAAGCCTAATTATAGTATTAACGAACTAAAATGGGTGTCTCGTTGGACATTCAGGTGCTGTAGGTCAAAGAATACTGAACAACAGTTTATAAAGGCTGGAAATTCTTACTCTTGGAAATAATTTTATAGCCTAATGTACACCCTTATTGGATTAGTGACAGGACCCCGAATCTCCTATCCTTATAGGAGAAGCCTAATTATAGTATTAACAAACTAAAATGGGTGTCTCGTTGGACATTCAGGTGCTGTAGGTCAAAGAATACTAAACAACAGTTTATAAAGGCTGGAAATTCTTACTCTTGGAAATAATTTTATAGCCTAATGTACACTCTTATTGGGTTAGTGACAGGACCCCGAATCTCCTATCCTTATAGGAGAAGCCTAATTATAGTATTAACAAACTAAAATGGGTGTCTCGTTGGACATTCAGGTGCTGTAGGTCAAAGAATACTGAACAACAGTTTATAAAGGCTGGAAATTCTTACTCTTGGAAATAATTTAATAGCCTAATGTACACCCTTATTGGGTTAGTGACAGGACCCTGAATCTCCTATCCTTATAGGAGAAGCCTAATTATAGTATTAACGAACTAAAATGGGTGTCTCGTTGGACATTCAGGTGCTGTAGGTCAAAGAATACTGAACAACAGTTTATAAAGGCTGGAAATTCTTACTCTTGGAAATAATTTTATAGCCTAATGTACACCCTTATTGGGTTAGTGACAGGACCCTGAATCTCCTATCCTTATAGGAGAAGCCTAATTATAGTATTAACGAACTAAAATGGGTGTCTCGTTGGACATTCAGGTGCTGTAGGTCAAAGAATACTGAACAACAGTTTATAAAGGCTGGAAATTCTTACTCTTGGAAATAATTTTATAGCCTAATGTACACCCTTATTGGGTTAGTGACAGGACCCTGAATCTCCTATCCTTATAGGAGAAGCCTAATTATAGTATTAACGAACTAAAATGGGTGTCTCGTTGGACATTCAGGTGCTGTAGGTCAAAGAATACTGAACAACAGTTTATAAAGGCTGGAAATTCTTACTCTTGGAAATAATTTTATAGCCTAATGTACACCCTTATTGGATTAGTGACAGGACCCCGAATCTCCTATCCTTATAGGAGAAGCCTAATTATAGTATTAACAAACTAAAATGGGTGTCTCGTTGGACATTCAGGTGCTGTAGGTCAAAGAATACTAAACAACAGTTTATAAAGGCTGGAAATTCTTACTCTTGGAAATAATTTTATAGCCTAATGTACACCCTTATTGGATTAGTGACAGGACCCCGAATCTCCTATCCTTATAGGAGAAGCCTAATTTTAGTATTAACAAACTAAAATGGGTGTCTCGTTGGACATTCAGGTGCTGTAGGTCAAAGAATACTGAACAACAGTTTATAAAGGCTGGAAATTCTTACTCTTGGAAATAATTTTATAGCCTAATGTACACCCTTATTGGGTTAGTCACAGGACCCCAAATCTCCTATCCTTATAGGAGAAGCCTAATTATAGTATTAACAAACTAAAATGGGTGTCTCGTTGGACATTCAGGTGCTGTAGGTCAAAGAATACTGAACAACAGTTTATAAAGGCTGGAAATTCTTACTCTTGGAAATAATTTTATAGCCTAATGTACACTCTTATTGGGTTAGTGACAGGACCCCGAATCTCCTATCCTTATAGGAGAAGCCTAATTATAGTATTAACAAACTAAAATGGGTGTCCCGTTGGACATTCAGGTGCTGTAGGTCAAAGAATACTGAACAACAGTTTATAAAGGCTGGAAATTCTTACTCTTGGAAATAATTTTATAGCCTAATGTACACCCTTATTGGGTTAGTGACAGGACCCTGAATCTCCTATCCTTATAGGAGAAGCCTAATTATAGTATTAACGAACTAAAATGGGTGTCTCGTTGGACATTCAGGTGCTGTAGGTCAAAGAATACTGAACAACAGTTTATAAAGGCTGGAAATTCTTACTCTTGGAAATAATTTTATAGCCTAATGTACACCCTTATTGGGTTAGTGACAGGACCCTGAATCTCCTATCCTTATAGGAGAAGCCTAATTATAGTATTAACGAACTAAAATGGGTGTCTCGTTGGACATTCAGGTGCTGTAGGTCAAAGAATACTGAACAACAGTTTATAAAGGTTGGAAATTCTTACTCTTGGAAATAATTTTATAGCCTAATGTACACCCTTATTGGGTTAGTGACAGGACCCTGAATCTCCTATCCTTATAGGAGAAGCCTAATTATAGTATTAACGAACTAAAATGGGTGTCTCGTTGGACATTCAGGTGCTGTAGGTCAAAGAATACTGAACAACAGTTTATAAAGGCTGGAAATTCTTACTCTTGGAAATAATTTTATAGCCTAATGTACACCCTTATTGGGTTAGTGACAGGACCCCAAATCTCCTATCCTAATAGGAGAAGCCTAATTATAGTATTAACAAACTAATATGGGTGTCTCGTTGGACATTCAGGTGCTGTAGGTCAAAGAATACTGAACAACAGTTTATAAAGGCTGGAAATTCTTACTCTTGGAAATAATTTTATAGCCTAATGTACACCCTTATTGGGTTAGTGACAGGACCCTGAATCTCCTATCCTTATAGGAGAAGCCTAATTATAGTATTAACGAACTAAAATGGGTGTCTCGTTGGACATTCAGGTGCTGTAGGTCAAAGAATACTGAACAACAGTTTATAAAGGCTGGAAATTCTTACTCTTGGAAATAATTTTATAGCCTAATGTACACCCTTATTGGGTTAGTGACAGGACCCTGAATCTCCTATCCTTATAGGAGAAGCCTAATTATAGTATTAACGAACTAAAATGGGTGTCTCGTTGGACATTCAGGTGCTGTAGGTCAAAGAATACTGAACAACAGTTTATAAAGGCTGGAAATTCTTACTCTTGGAAATAATTTTATAGCCTAATGTACACCCTTATTGGGTTAGTCACAGGACCCCAAATCTCCTATCCTAATAGGAGAAGCCTAATTATAGTATTAACAAACTAATATGGGTGTCTCGTTGGACATTCAGGTGCTGTAGGTCAAAGAATACTGAACAACAGTTTATAAAGGCTGGAAATTCTTACTCTTGGAAATAATTTTATAGCCTAATGTACACTCTTATTGGGTTAGTGACAGGACCCCGAATCTCCTATCCTTATAGGAGAAGCCTAATTATAGTATTAACAAACTAAAATGGGTGTCCCGTTGGACATTCAGGTGCTGTAGGTCAAAGAATACTGAACAACAGTTTATAAAGGCTGGAAATTCTTACTCTTGGAAATAATTTTATAGCCTAATGTACACCCTTATTGGGTTAGTCACAGGACCCCAAATCTCCTATCCTAATAGGAGAAGCCTAATTATAGTATTAACAAACTAATATGGGTGTCTCGTTGGACATTCAGGTGCTGTAGGTCAAAGAATACTGAACAACAGTTTATAAAGGCTGGAAATTCTTACTCTTGGAAATAATTTTATAGCCTAATGTACACCCTTATTGGGTTAGTGACAGGACCCTGAATCTCCTATCCTTATAGGAGAAGCCTAATTATAGTATTAACGAACTAAAATGGGTGTCTCGTTGGACATTCAGGTGCTGTAGGTCAAAGAATACTGAACAACAGTTTATAAAGGCTGGAAATTCTTACTCTTGGAAATAATTTTATAGCCTAATGTACACCCTTATTGGGTTAGTGACAGGACCCTGAATCTCCTATCCTTATAGGAGAAGCCTAATTATAGTATTAACGAACTAAAATGGGTGTCTCGTTGGACATTCAGGTGCTGTAGGTCAAAGAATACTGAACAACAGTTTATAAAGGCTGGAAATTCTTACTCTTGGAAATAATTTTATAGCCTAATGTACACCCTTATTGGGTTAGTCACAGGACCCCAAATCTCCTATCCTAATAGGAGAAGCCTAATTATAGTATTAACAAACTAATATGGGTGTCTCGTTGGACATTCAGGTGCTGTAGGTCAAAGAATACTGAACAACAGTTTATAAAGGCTGGAAATTCTTACTCTTGGAAATAATTTTATAGCCTAATGTACACTCTTATTGGGTTAGTGACAGGACCCCGAATCTCCTATCCTTATAGGAGAAGCCTAATTATAGTATTAACAAACTAAAATGGGTGTCCCGTTGGACATTCAGGTGCTGTAGGTCAAAGAATACTGAACAACAGTTTATAAAGGCTGGAAATTCTTACTCTTGGAAATAATTTTATAGCCTAATGTACACCCTTATTGGGTTAGTGACAGGACCCTGAATCTCCTATCCTTATAGGAGAAGCCTAATTATAGTATTAACGAACTAAAATGGGTGTCTCGTTGGACATTCAGGTGCTGTAGGTCAAAGAATACTGAACAACAGTTTATAAAGGCTGGAAATTCTTACTCTTGGAAATAATTTTATAGCCTAATGTACACCCTTATTGGGTTAGTGACAGGACCCTGAATCTCCTATCCTTATAGGAGAAGCCTAATTATAGTATTAACGAACTAAAATGGGTGTCTCGTTGGACATTCAGGTGCTGTAGGTCAAAGAATACTGAACAACAGTTTATAAAGGTTGGAAATTTTTACTCTTGGAAATAATTTTATAGCCTAATGTACACCCTTATTGGGTTAGTGACAGGACCCTGAATCTCCTATCCTTATAGGAGAAGCCTAATTATAGTATTAACGAACTAAAATGGGTGTCTCGTTGGACATTCAGGTGCTGTAGGTCAAAGAATACTGAACAACAGTTTATAAAGGCTGGAAATTCTTACTCTTGGAAATAATTTTATACCCTAATGTACACCCTTATTGGGTTAGTCACAGGACCCCAAATCTCCTATCCTAATAGGAGAAGCCTAATTATAGTATTAACAAACTAATATGGGTGTCTCGTTGGACATTCAGGTGCTGTAGGTCAAAGAATACTGAACAACAGTTTATAAAGGCTGGAAATTCTTACTCTTGGAAATAATTTTATAGCCTAATGTACACCCTTATTGGGTTAGTGACAGGACCCTGAATCTCCTATCCTTATAGGAGAAGCCTAATTATAGTATTAACGAACTAAAATGGGTGTCTCGTTGGACATTCAGGTGCTGTAGGTCAAAGAATACTGAACAACAGTTTATAAAGGCTGGAAATTCTTACTCTTGGAAATAATTTTATAGCCTAATGTACACCCTTATTGGGTTAGTGACAGGACCCTGAATCTCCTATCCTTATAGGAGAAGCCTAATTATAGTATTAACGAACTAAAATGGGTGTCTCGTTGGACATTCAGGTGCTGTAGGTCAAAGAATACTGAACAACAGTTTATAAAGGCTGGAAATTCTTACTCTTGGAAATAATTTTATAGCCTAATGTACACCCTTATTGGGTTAGTCACAGGACCCCAAATCTCCTATCCTAATAGGAGAAGCCTAATTATAGTATTAACAAACTAATATGGGTGTCTCGTTGGACATTCAGGTGCTGTAGGTCAAAGAATACTGAACAACAGTTTATAAAGGCTGGAAATTCTTACTCTTGGAAATAATTTTATAGCCTAATGTACACCCTTATTGGGTTAGTGACAGGACCCTGAATCTCCTATCCTTATAGGAGAAGCCTAATTATAGTATTAACGAACTAAAATGGGTGTCTCGTTGGACATTCAGGTGCTGTAGGTCAAAGAATACTGAACAACAGTTTATAAAGGCTGGAAATTCTTACTCTTCGAAATAATTTTATAGCCTAATGTACACCCTTATTGGGTTAGTCACAGAACCCCAAATCTCCTATCCTAATAGGAGAAGCCTAATTATAGTATTAACAAACTAATATGGGTGTCTCGTTGGACATTCAGGTGCTGTAGGTCAAAGAATACTGAACAACAGTTTATAAAGGCTGGAAATTCTTACTCTTGGAAATAATTTTATAGCCTAATGTACACCCTTATTAGGTTAGTGACAGGACCCTGAATCTCCTATCCTTATAGGAGAAGCCTAATTATAGTATTAACGAACTAAAATGGGTGTCTCGTTGGACATTCAGGTGCTGTAGGTCAAAGAATACTGAACAACAGTTTATAAAGGCTGTAAATTCTTACTCTTGGAAATAATTTTATAGCCTAATGTACACCCTTATTGGGTTAGTGACAGGACCCTGAATCTCCTATCCTTATAGGAGAAGCCTAATTATAGTATTAACGAACTAAAATAGGTGTCTCGTTGGACATTCAGGTGCTGTAGGTCAAAGAATACTGAACAACAGTTTATAAAGGCTGGAAATTCTTACTCTTGGAAATAATTTTATAGCCTAATGTACACCCTTATTGGGTTAGTGACAGGACCCTGAATCTCCTATCCTTATAGGAGAAGCCTAATTATAGTATTAACGAACTAAAATGGGTGTCTCGTTGGACATTCAGGTGCTGTAGGTCAAAGAATACTGAACAACAGTTTATAAAGGCTGGAAATTCTTACTCTTGGAAATAATTTTATAGCCTAATGTACACCCTTATTGGGTTAGTGACAGGACCCTGAATCTCCTATCCTTATAGGAGAAGCCTAATTATAGTATTAACGAACTAAAATGGGTGTCTCGTTGGACATTCAGGTGCTGTAGGTCAAAGAATACTGAACAACAGTTTATAAAGGCTGGAAATTCTTACTCTTGGAAATAATTTTATAGCCTAATGTACACCCTTATTGGGTTAGTCACAGGACCCCAAATCTCCTATCCTAATAGGAGAAGCCTAATTATAGTATTAACAAACTAATATGGGTGTCTCGTTGGACATTCAGGTGCTGTAGGTCAAAGAATACTGAACAACAGTTTATAAAGGCTGGAAATTCTTACTCTTGGAAATAATTTTATAGCCTAATGTACACCCTTATTGGGTTAGTGACAGGACCCTGAATCTCCTATCCTTATAGGAGAAGCCTAATTATAGTATTAACGAACTAAAATGGGTGTCTCGTTGGACATTCAGGTGCTGTAGGTCAAAGAATACTGAACAACAGTTTATAAAGGCTGGAAATTCTTACTCTTCGAAATAATTTTATAGCCTAATGTACACCCTTATTGGGTTAGTCACAGGACCCCAAATCTCCTATCCTAATAGGAGAAGCCTAATTATAGTATTAACAAACTAATATGGGTGTCTCGTTGGACATTCAGGTGCTGTAGGTCAAAGAATACTGAACAACAGTTTATAAAGGCTGGAAATTCTTACTCTTGGAAATAATTTTATAGCCTAATGTACACCCTTATTAGGTTAGTGACAGGACCCTGAATCTCCTATCCTTATAGGAGAAGCCTAATTATAGTATTAACGAACTAAAATGGGTGTCTCGTTGGACATTCAGGTGCTGTAGGTCAAAGAATACTGAACAACAGTTTATAAAGGCTGTAAATTCTTACTCTTGGAAATAATTTTATAGCCTAATGTACACCCTTATTGGGTTAGTGACAGGACCCTGAATCTCCTATCCTTATAGGAGAAGCCTAATTATAGTATTAACGAACTAAAATGGGTGTCTCGTTGGACATTCAGGTGCTGTAGGTCAAAGAATACTGAACAACAGTTTATAAAGGCTGGAAATTCTTACTCTTGGAAATAATTTTATAGCCTAATGTACACCCTTATTGGGTTAGTGACAGGACCCTGAATCTCCTATCCTTATAGGAAAAGCCTAATTATAGTATTAACGAACTAAAATGGGTGTCTCGTTGGACATTCAGGTGCTGTAGGTCAAAGAATACTGAACAACAGTTTATAAAGGCTGGAAATTCTTACTCTTGGAAATATTTTTATAGCCTAATGTACACCCTTATTGGGTTAGTGACAGGACCCTGAATCTCCTATCCTTATAGGAGAAGCCTAATTATAGTATTAACGAACTAAAATGGGTGTCTCGTTGGACATTCAGGTGCTGTAGGTCAAAGAATACTGAACAACAGTTTATAAAGGCTGGAAATTCTTACTCTTGGAAATAATTTTATAGCCTAATGTACACCCTTATTGGGTTAGTCACAGGACCCCAAATCTCCTATCCTAATAGGAGAAGCCTAATTATAGTATTAACAAACTAATATGGGTGTCTCGTTGGACATTCAGGTGCTGTAGGTCAAAGAATACTGAACAACAGTTTATAAAGGCTGGAAATTCTTACTCTTGGAAATAATTTTATAGCCTAATGTACACCCTTATTGGGTTAGTGACAGGACCCTGAATCTCCTATCCTTATAGGAGAAGCCTAATTATAGTATTAACGAACTAAAATGGGTGTCTCGTTGGACATTCAGGTGCTGTAGGTCAAAGAATACTGAACAACAGTTTATAAAGGCTGGAAATTCTTACTCTTCGAAATAATTTTATAGCCTAATGTACACCCTTATTGGGTTAGTCACAGGACCCCAAATCTCCTATCCTAATAGGAGAAGCCTAATTATAGTATTAACAAACTAATATGGGTGTCTCGTTGGACATTCAGGTGCTGTAGGTCAAAGAATACTGAACAACAGTTTATAAAGGCTGGAAATTCTTACTCTTGGAAATAATTTTATAGCCTAATGTACACCCTTATTAGGTTAGTGACAGGACCCTGAATCTCCTATCCTTATAGGAGAAGCCTAATTATAGTATTAACGAACTAAAATGGGTGTCTCGTTGGACATTCAGGTGCTGTAGGTCAAAGAATACTGAACAACAGTTTATAAAGGCTGGAAATTCTTACTCTTGGAAATAATTTTATAGCCTAATGTACACCCTTATTGGGTTAGTGACAGGACCCTGAATCTCCTATCCTTATAGGAGAAGCCTAATTATAGTATTAACGAACTAAAATGGGTGTCTCGTTGGACATTCAGGTGCTGTAGGTCAAAGAATACTGAACAACAGTTTATAAAGGCTGGAAATTCTTACTCTTGGAAATAATTTTATAGCCTAATGTACACCCTTATTGGGTTAGTGACAGGACCCTGAATCTCCTATCCTTATAGGAGAAGCCTAATTATAGTATTAACGAACTAAAATGGGTGTCTCGTTGGACATTCAGGTGCTGTAGGTCAAAGAATACTGAACAACAGTTTATAAAGGTTGGAAATTCTTACTCTTGGAAATAATTTTATAGCCTAATGTACACCCTTATTGGGTTAGTGACAGGACCCTGAATCTCCTATCCTTATAGGAGAAGCCTAGTTATAGTATTAACGAACTAAAATGGGTGTCTCGTTGGACATTTAGGTGCTGTAGGTCAAAGAATACTGAACAACAGTTTATAAAGGCTGGAAATTCTTACTCTTGGAAATAATTTTATAGCCTAATGTACACCCTTATTGGGTTAGTCACAGGACCCCAAATCTCCTATCCTAATAGGAGAAGCCTAATTATAGTATTAACAAACTAATATGGGTGTCTCGTTGGACATTCAGGTGCTGTAGGTCAAAGAATACTGAACAACAGTTTATAAAGGCTGGAAATTCTTACTCTTGGAAATAATTTTATAGCCTAATGTACACCCTTATTGGGTTAGTGACAGGACCCTGAATCTCCTATCCTTATAGGAGAAGCCTAATTATAGTATTAACGAACTAAAATGGGTGTCTCGTTGGACATTCAGGTGCTGTAGGTCAAAGAATACTGAACAACAGTTTATAAAGGCTGGAAATTCTTACTCTTGGAAATAATTTTATAGCCTAATGTACACCCTTATTGGGTTAGTCACAGGACCCCAAATCTCCTATCCTAATAGGAGAAGCCTAATTATAGTATTAACAAACTAATATGGGTGTCTCGTTGGACATTCAGGTGCTGTAGGTCAAAGAATACTGAACAACAGTTTATAAAGGCTGGAAATTCTTACTCTTGGAAATAATTTTATAGCCTAATGTACACCCTTATTGGGTTAGTGACAGGACCCTGAATCTCCTATCCTTATAGGAGAAGCCTAATTATAGTATTAACGAACTAAAATGGGTGTCTCGTTGGACATTCAGGTGCTGTAGGTCAAAGAATACTGAACAACAGTTTATAAAGGCTGGAAATTCTTACTCTTGGAAATAATTTTATAGCCTAATGTACACCCTTATTGGGTTAGTGACAGGACCCTGAATCTCCTATCCTTATAGGAGAAGCCTAATTATAGTATTAACGAACTAAAATGGGTGTCTCGTTGGACATTCAGGTGCTGTAGGTCAAAGAATACTGAACAACAGTTTATAAAGGCTGGAAATTCTTACTCTTGGAAATAATTTTATAGCCTAATGTACACCCTTATTGGGTTAGTGACAGGACCCTGAATCTCCTATCCTTATAGGAGAAGCCTAATTATAGTATTAACGAACTAAAATGGGTGTCTCGTTGAACATTCAGGTGCTGTAGGTCAAAGAATACTGAACAACAGTTTATAAAGGCTGGAAATTCTTACTCTTGGAAATAATTTTATAGCCTAATGTACACCCTTATTGGGTTAGTGACAGGACCCTGAATCTCCTATCCTTATAGGAGAAGCCTAATTATAGTATTAACGAACTAAAATGGGTGTCTCGTTGGACATTCAGGTGCTGTAGGTCAAAGAATACTGAACAACAGTTTATAAAGGTTGGAAATTCTTACTCTTGGAAATAATTTTATAGCCTAATGTACACCCTTATTGGGTTAGTGACAGGACCCTGAATCTCCTATCCTTATAGGAGAAGCCTAATTATAGTATTAACGAACTAAAATGGGTGTCTCGTTGGACATTCAGGTGCTGTAGGTCAAAGAATACTGAACAACAGTTTATAAAGGCTGGAAATTCTTACTCTTGGAAATAATTTTATAGCCTAATGTACACCCTTATTGGGTTAGTCACAGGACCCCAAATCTCCTATCCTAATAGGAGAAGCCTAATTATAGTATTAACAAACTAATATGGGTGTCTCGTTGGACATTCAGGTGCTGTAGGTCAAAGAATACTGAACAACAGTTTATAAAGGCTGGAAATTCTTACTCTTGGAAATAATTTTATAGCCTAATGTACACCCTTATTGGGTTAGTGACAGGACCCTGAATCTCCTATCCTTATAGGAGAAGCCTAATTATAGTATTAACGAACTAAAATGGGTGTCTCGTTGGACATTCAGGTGCTGTAGGTCAAAGAATACTGAACAACAGTTTATAAAGGCTGGAAATTCTTACTCTTGGAAATAATTTTATAGCCTAATGTACACCCTTATTGGGTTAGTCACAGGACCCCAAATCTCCTATCCTAATAGGAGAAGCCTAATTATAGTATTAACAAACTAATATGGGTGTCTCGTTGGACATTCAGGTGCTGTAGGTCAAAGAATACTGAACAACAGTTTATAAAGGCTGGAAATTCTTACTCTTGGAAATAATTTTATAGCCTAATGTACACCCTTATTGGGTTAGTGACAGGACCCTGAATCTCCTATCCTTATAGGAGAAGCCTAATTATAGTATTAACGAACTAAAATGGGTGTCTCGTTGGACATTCAGGTGCTGTAGGTCAAAGAATACTGAACAACAGTTTATAAAGGCTGGAAATTCTTACTCTTGGAAATAATTTTATAGCCGAATGTACACCCTTATTGGGTTAGTGACAGGACCCTGAATCTCCTATCCTTATAGGAGAAGCCTAATTATAGTATTAACGAACTAAAATGGGTGTCTCGTTGGACATTCAGGTGCTGTAGGTCAAAGAATACTGAACAACAGTTTATAAAGGCTGGAAATTCTTACTCTTGGAAATAATTTTATAGCCTAATGTACACCCTTATTGGGTTAGTGACAGGACCCTGAATCTCCTATCCTTATAGGAGAAGCCTAATTATAGTATTAACGAACTAAAATGGGTGTCTCGTTGAACATTCAGGTGCTGTAGGTCAAAGAATACTGAACAACAGTTTATAAAGGCTGGAAATTCTTACTCTTGGAAATAATTTTATAGCCTAATGTACACCCTTATTGGGTTAGTGACAGGACCCTGAATCTCCTATCCTTATAGGAGAAGCCTAATTATAGTATTAACGAACTAAAATGGGTGTCTCGTTGGACATTCAGGTGCTGTAGGTCAAAGAATACTGAACAACAGTTTATAAAGGTTGGAAATTCTTACTCTTGGAAATAATTTTATAGCCTAATGTACACCCTTATTGGGTTAGTGACAGGACCCTGAATCTCCTATCCTTATAGGAGAAGCCTAATTATAGTATTAACGAACTAAAATGGGTGTCTCGTTGGACATTCAGGTGCTGTAGGTCAAAGAATACTGAACAACAGTTTATAAAGGCTGGAAATTCTTACTCTTGGAAATAATTTTATAGCCTAATGTACACCCTTATTGGGTTAGTCACAGGACCCCAAATCTCCTATCCTAATAGGAGAAGCCTAATTATAGTATTAACAAACTAATATGGGTGTCTCGTTGGACATTCAGGTGCTGTAGGTCAAAGAATACTGAACAACAGTTTATAAAGGCTGGAAATTCTTACTCTTGGAAATAATTTTATAGCCTAATGTACACCCTTATTGGGTTAGTGACAGGACCCTGAATCTCCTATCCTTATAGGAGAAGCCTAATTATAGTATTAACGAACTAAAATGGGTGTCTCGTTGGACATTCAGGTGCTGTAGGTCAAAGAATACTGAACAACAGTTTATAAAGGCTGGAAATTCTTACTCTTGGAAATAATTTTATAGCCTAATGTACACCCTTATTGGGTTAGTCACAGGACCCCAAATCTCCTATCCTAATAGGAGAAGCCTAATTATAGTATTAACAAACTAATATGGGTGTCTCGTTGGACATTCAGGTGCTGTAGGTCAAAGAATACTGAACAACAGTTTATAAAGGCTGGAAATTCTTACTCTTGGAAATAATTTTATAGCCTAATGTACACCCTTATTGGGTTAGTGACAGGACCCTGAATCTCCTATCCTTATAGGAGAAGCCTAATTATAGTATTAACGAACTAAAATGGGTGTCTCGTTGGACATTCAGGTGCTGTAGGTCAAAGAATACTGAACAACAGTTTATAAAGGCTGGAAATTCTTACTCTTGGAAATAATTTTATAGCCGAATGTACACCCTTATTGGGTTAGTGACAGGACCCTGAATCTCCTATCCTTATAGGAGAAGCCTAATTATAGTATTAACGAACTAAAATGGGTGTCTCGTTGGACATTCAGGTGCTGTAGGTCAAAGAATACTGAACAACAGTTTATAAAGGCTGGAAATTCTTACTCTTGGAAATAATTTTATAGCCTAATGTACACCCTTATTGGGTTAGTCACAGGACCCCAAATCTCCTATCCTAATAGGAGAAGCCTAATTATAGTATTAACAAACTAATATGGGTGTCTTGTTGGACATTCAGGTGCTGTAGGTCAAAGAATACTGAACAACAGTTTATAAAGGCTGGAAATTCTTACTCTTGGAAATAATTTTATAGCCTAATGTACACCCTTATTGGGTTAGTGACAGGACCCTGAATCTCCTATCCTTATAGGAGAAGCCTAATTATAGTATTAACGAACTAAAATGGGTGTCTCGTTGGACATTCAGGTGCTGTAGGTCAAAGAATACTGAACAACAGTTTATAAAGGCTGGAAATTCTTACTCTTGGAAATAATTTTATAGCCTAATGTACACCCTTATTGGGTTAGTCACAGGACCCCAAATCTCCTATCCTAATAGGAGAAGCCTAATTATAGTATTAACAAACTAATATGGGTGTCTCGTTGGACATTCAGGTGCTGTAGGTCAAAGAATACTGAACAACAGTTTATAAAGGCTGGAAATTCTTACTCTTGGAAATAATTTTATAGCCTAATGTACACCCTTATTAGGTTAGTGACAGGACCCTGAATCTCCTATCCTTATAGGAGAAGCCTAATTATAGTATTAACGAACTAAAATGGGTGTCTCGTTGGACATTCAGGTGCTGTAGGTCAAAGAATACTGAACAACAGTTTATAAAGGCTGGAAATTCTTACTCTTTGAAATAATTTTATAGCCTAATGTACACCCTTATTGGGTTAGTCACAGGACCCCAAATCTCCTATCCTAATAGGAGAAGCCTAATTATAGTATTAACAAACTAATATGGGTGTCTCGTTGGACATTCAGGTGCTGTAGGTCAAAGAATACTGAACAACAGTTTATAAAGGCTGGAAATTCTTACTCTTGGAAATAATTTTATAGCCTAATGTACACCCTTATTAGGTTAGTGACAGGACCCTGAATCTCCTATCCTTATAGGAGAAGCCTAATTATAGTATTAACGAACTAAAATGGGTGTCTCGTTGGACATTCGGGTGCTGTAGGTCAAAGAATACTGAACAACAGTTTATAAAGGCTGGAAATTCTTACTCTTGGAAATAATTTTATAGCCTAATGTACACCCTTATTGGGTTAGTGACAGGACCCTGAATCTCCTATCCTTATAGGAGAAGCCTAATTATAGTATTAACGAACTAAAATGGGTGTCTCGTTGGACATTCAGGTGCTGTAGGTCAAAGAATACTGAACAACAGTTTATAAAGGCTGGAAATTCTTACTCTTGGAAATAATTTTATAGCCTAATGTACACCCTTATTGGGTTAGTCACAGGACCCCAAATCTCCTATCCTAATAGGAGAAGCCTAATTATAGTATTAACAAACTAATATGGGTGTCTCGTTGGACATTCAGGTGTTGTAGGTCAAAGAATACTGAACAACAGTTTATAAAGGCTGGAAATTCTTACTCTTGGAAATAATTTTATAGCCTAATGTACACCCTTATTGGGTTAGTGACAGGACCCTGAATCTCCTATCCTTATAGGAGAAGCCTAATTATAGTATTAACGAACTAAAATGGGTGTCTCGTTGGACATTCAGGTGCTGTAGGTCAAAGAATACTGAACAACAGTTTATAAAGGCTGGAAATTCTTACTCTTGGAAATAATTTTATAGCCGAATGTACACCCTTATTGGGTTAGTGACAGGACCCTGAATCTCCTATCCTTATAGGAGAAGCCTAATTATAGTATTAACGAACTAAAATGGGTGTCTCGTTGGACATTCAGGTGCAGTAGGTCAAAGAATACTGAACAACAGTTTATAAAGGCTGGAAATTCTTACTCTTGGAAATAATTTTATAGCCTAATGTACACCCTTATTGGGTTAGTCACAGGACCCCAAATCTCCTATCCTAATAGGAGAAGCCTAATTATAGTATTAACAAACTAATATGGGTGTCTCGTTGGACATTCAGGTGCTGTAGGTCAAAGAATACTGAACAACAGTTTATAAAGGCTGGAAATTCTTACTCTTGGAAATAATTTTATAGCCTAATGTACACCCTTATTGGGTTAGTGACAGGACCCTGAATCTCCTATCCTTATAGGAGAAGCCTAATTATAGTATTAACGAACTAAAATGGGTGTCTCGTTGGACATTCAGGTGCTGTAGGTCAAAGAATACTGAACAACAGTTTATAAAGGCTGGAAATTCTTACTCTTGGAAATAATTTTATAGCCTAATGTACACCCTTATTGGGTTAGTCACAGGACCCCAAATCTCCTATCCTAATAGGAGAAGCCTAATTATAGTATTAACAAACTAATATGGGTGTCTCGTTGGACATTCAGGTGCTGTAGGTCAAAGAATACTGAACAACAGTTTATAAAGGCTGGAAATTCTTACTCTTGGAAATAATTTTATAGCCTAATGTACACCCTTATTGGGTTAGTGACAGGACCCTGAATCTCCTATCCTTATAGGAGAAGCCTAATTATAGTATTAACGAACTAAAATGGGTGTCTCGTTGGACATTCAGGTGCTGTAGGTCAAAGAATACTGAACAACAGTTTATAAAGGCTGGAAATTCTTACTCTTCGAAATAATTTTATAGCCTAATGTACACCCTTATTGGTTTAGTCACAGGACCCCAAATCTCCTATCCTAATAGGAGAAGCCTAATTATAGTATTAACAAACTAATATGGGTGTCTCGTTGGACATTCAGGTGCTGTAGGTCAAAGAATACTGAACAACAGTTTATAAAGGCTGGAAATTCTTACTCTTGGAAATAATTTTATAGCCTAATGTACACCCTTATTAGGTTAGTGACAGGACCCTGAATCTCCTATCCTTATAGGAGAAGCCTAATTATAGTATTAACGAACTAAAATGGGTGTCTCGTTGGACATTCGGGTGCTGTAGGTCAAAGAATACTGAACAACAGTTTATAAAGGCTGGAAATTCTTACTCTTGGAAATAATTTTATAGCCTAATGTACACCCTTATTGGGTTAGTGACAGGACCCTGAATCTCCTATCCTTATAGGAGAAGCCTAATTATAGTATTAACGAACTAAAATGGGTGTCTCGTTGGACATTCAGGTGCTGTAGGTCAAAGAATACTGAACAACAGTTTATAAAGGCTGGAAATTCTTACTCTTGGAAATAATTTTATAGCCTAATGTACACCCTTATTGGGTTAGTCACAGGACCCCAAATCTCCTATCCTAATAGGAGAAGCCTAATTATAGTATTAACAAACTAATATGGGTGTCTCGTTGGACATTCAGGTGTTGTAGGTCAAAGAATACTGAACAACAGTTTATAAAGGCTGGAAATTCTTACTCTTGGAAATAATTTTATAGCCTAATGTACACCCTTATTGGGTTAGTGACAGGACCCTGAATCTCCTATCCTTATAGGAGAAGCCTAATTATAGTATTAACGAACTAAAATGGGTGTCTCGTTGGACATTCAGGTGCTGTAGGTCAAAGAATACTGAACAACAGTTTATAAAGGCTGGAAATTCTTACTCTTGGAAATAATTTTATAGCCGAATGTACACCCTTATTGGGTTAGTGACAGGACCCTGAATCTCCTATCCTTATAGGAGAAGCCTAATTATAGTATTAACGAACTAAAATGGGTGTCTCGTTGGACATTCAGGTGCAGTAGGTCAAAGAATACTGAACAACAGTTTATAAAGGCTGGAAATTCTTACTCTTGGAAATAATTTTATAGCCTAATGTACACCCTTATTGGGTTAGTCACAGGACCCCAAATCTCCTATCCTAATAGGAGAAGCCTAATTATAGTATTAACAAACTAATATGGGTGTCTCGTTGGACATTCAGGTGCTGTAGGTCAAAGAATACTTAACAACAGTTTATAAAGGCTGGAAATTCTTACTCTTGGAAATAATTTTATAGCCTAATGTACACCCTTATTGGGTTAGTGACAGGACCCTGAATCTCCTATCCTTATAGGAGAAGCCTAATTATAGTATTAACGAACTAAAATGGGTGTCTCGTTGGACATTCAGGTGCTGTAGGTCAAAGAATACTGAACAACAGTTTATAAAGGCTGGAAATTCTTACTCTTGGAAATAATTTTATAGCCTAATGTACACCCTTATTGGGTTAGTCACAGGACCCCAAATCTCCTATCCTAATAGGAGAAGCCTAATTATAGTATTAACAAACTAATATGGGTGTCTCGTTGGACATTCAGGTGCTGTAGGTCAAAGAATACTGAACAACAGTTTATAAAGGCTGGAAATTCTTACTCTTGGAAATAATTTTATAGCCTAATGTACACCCTTATTAGGTTAGTGACAGGACCCTGAATCTCCTATCCTTATAGGAGAAGCCTAATTATAGTATTAACGAACTAAAATGGGTGTCTCGTTGGACATTCAGGTGCTGTAGGTCAAAGAATACTGAACAACAGTTTATAAAGGCTGGAAATTCTTACTCTTGGAAATAATTTTATAGCCTAATGTACACCCTTATTGGGTTAGTCACAGGACCCCAAATCTCCTATCCTAATAGGAGAAGCCTAATTATAGTATTAACAAACTAATATGGGTGTCTCGTTGGACATTCAGGTGCTGTAGGTCAAAGAATACTGAACAACAGTTTATAAAGGCTGGAAATTCTTACTCTTGGAAATAATTTTATAGCCTAATGTACACCCTTATTAGGTTAGTGACAGGACCCTGAATCTCCTATCCTTATAGGAGAAGCCTAATTATAGTATTAACGAACTAAAATGGGTGTCTCGTTGGACATTCGGGTGCTGTAGGTCAAAGAATACTGAACAACAGTTTATAAAGGCTGGAAATTCTTACTCTTGGAAATAATTTTATAGCCTAATGTACACCCTTATTGGGTTAGTGACAGGACCCTGAATCTCCTATCCTTATAGGAGAAGCCTAATTATAGTATTAACGAACTAAAATGGGTGTCTCGTTGGACATTCAGGTGCTGTAGGTCAAAGAATACTGAACAACAGTTTATAAAGGCTGGAAATTCTTACTCTTGGAAATAATTTTATAGCCTAATGTACACCCTTATTGGGTTAGTCACAGGACCCCAAATCTCCTATCCTAATAGGAGAAGCCTAATTATAGTATTAACAAACTAATATGGGTGTCTCGTTGGACATTCAGGTGTTGTAGGTCAAAGAATACTGAACAACAGTTTATAAAGGCTGGAAATTCTTACTCTTGGAAATAATTTTATAGCCTAATGTACACCCTTATTGGGTTAGTGACAGGACCCTGAATCTCCTATCCTTATAGGAGAAGCCTAATTATAGTATTAACGAACTAAAATGGGTGTCTCGTTGGACATTCAGGTGCTGTAGGTCAAAGAATACTGAACAACAGTTTATAAAGGCTGGAAATTCTTACTCTTGGAAATAATTTTATAGCCGAATGTACACCCTTATTGGGTTAGTGACAGGACCCTGAATCTCCTATCCTTATAGGAGAAGCCTAATTATAGTATTAACGAACTAAAATGGGTGTCTCGTTGGACATTCAGGTGCAGTAGGTCAAAGAATACTGAACAACAGTTTATAAAGGCTGGAAATTCTTACTCTTGGAAATAATTTTATAGCCTAATGTACACCCTTATTGGGTTAGTCACAGGACCCCAAATCTCCTATCCTAATAGGAGAAGCCTAATTATAGTATTAACAAACTAATATGGGTGTCTCGTTGGACATTCAGGTGCTGTAGGTCAAAGAATACTGAACAACAGTTTATAAAGGCTGGAAATTCTTACTCTTGGAAATAATTTTATAGCCTAATGTACACCCTTATTGGGTTAGTGACAGGACCCTGAATCTCCTATCCTTATAGGAGAAGCCTAATTATAGTATTAACGAACTAAAATGGGTGTCTCGTTGGACATTCAGGTGCTGTAGGTCAAAGAATACTGAACAACAGTTTATAAAGGCTGGAAATTCTTACTCTTGGAAATAATTTTATAGCCTAATGTACACCCTTATTGGGTTAGTCACAGGACCCCAAATCTCCTATCCTAATAGGAGAAGCCTAATTATAGTATTAACAAACTAATATGGGTGTCTCGTTGGACATTCAGGTGCTGTAGGTCAAAGAATACTGAACAACAGTTTATAAAGGCTGGAAATTCTTACTCTTGGAAATAATTTTATAGCCTAATGTACACCCTTATTAGGTTAGTGACAGGACCCTGAATCTCCTATCCTTATAGGAGAAGCCTAATTATAGTATTAACGAACTAAAATGGGTGTCTCGTTGGACATTCAGGTGCTGTAGGTCAAAGAATACTGAACAACAGTTTATAAAGGCTGGAAATTCTTACTCTTGGAAATAATTTTATAGCCTAATGTACACCCTTATTGGGTTAGTCACAGGACCCCAAATCTCCTATCCTAATAGGAGAAGCCTAATTATAGTATTAACAAACTAATATGGGTGTCTCGTTGGACATTCAGGTGCTGTAGGTCAAAGAATACTGAACAACAGTTTATAAAGGCTGGAAATTCTTACTCTTGGAAATAATTTTATAGCCTAATGTACACCCTTATTAGGTTAGTGACAGGACCCTGAATCTCCTATCCTTATAGGAGAAGCCTAATTATAGTATTAACGAACTAAAATGGGTGTCTCGTTGGACATTCGGGTGCTGTAGGTCAAAGAATACTGAACAACAGTTTATAAAGGCTGGAAATTCTTACTCTTGGAAATAATTTTATAGCCTAATGTACACCCTTATTGGGTTAGTGACAGGACCCTGAATCTCCTATCCTTATAGGAGAAGCCTAATTATAGTATTAACGAACTAAAATGGGTGTCTCGTTGGACATTCAGGTGCTGTAGGTCAAAGAATACTGAACAACAGTTTATAAAGGCTGGAAATTCTTACTCTTGGAAATAATTTTATAGCCTAATGTACACCCTTATTGGGTTAGTCACAGGACCCCAAATCTCCTATCCTAATAGGAGAAGCCTAATTATAGTATTAACAAACTAATATGGGTGTCTCGTTGGACATTCAGGTGTTGTAGGTCAAAGAATACTGAACAACAGTTTATAAAGGCTGGAAATTCTTACTCTTGGAAATAATTTTATAGCCTAATGTACACCCTTATTGGGTTAGTGACAGGACCCTGAATCTCCTATCCTTATAGGAGAAGCCTAATTATAGTATTAACGAACTAAAATGGGTGTCTCGTTGGACATTCAGGTGCTGTAGGTCAAAGAATACTGAACAACAGTTTATAAAGGCTGGAAATTCTTACTCTTGGAAATAATTTTATAGCCGAATGTACACCCTTATTGGGTTAGTGACAGGACCCTGAATCTCCTATCCTTATAGGAGAAGCCTAATTATAGTATTAACGAACTAAAATGGGTGTCTCGTTGGACATTCAGGTGCAGTAGGTCAAAGAATACTGAACAACAGTTTATAAAGGCTGGAAATTCTTACTCTTGGAAATAATTTTATAGCCTAATGTACACCCTTATTGGGTTAGTCACAGGACCCCAAATCTCCTATCCTAATAGGAGAAGCCTAATTATAGTATTAACAAACTAATATGGGTGTCTCGTTGGACATTCAGGTGCTGTAGGTCAAAGAATACTGAACAACAGTTTATAAAGGCTGGAAATTCTTACTCTTGGAAATAATTTTATAGCCTAATGTACACCCTTATTGGGTTAGTGACAGGACCCTGAATCTCCTATCCTTATAGGAGAAGCCTAATTATAGTATTAACGAACTAAAATGGGTGTCTCGTTGGACATTCAGGTGCTGTAGGTCAAAGAATACTGAACAAC
Organism: Ambrosia trifida; assembly: GCA_028751855.1. NCBI lineage: Eukaryota > Viridiplantae > Streptophyta > Magnoliopsida > Asterales > Asteraceae > Ambrosia > Ambrosia trifida. Next base: position 1,020,650 of record CM054129.1, read on the forward strand.
AGTTTATAAAGGCTGGAAATTCTTACTCTTGGAAATAATTTTATAGCCTAATGTACACCCTTATTGGGTTAGTCACAGGACCCCAAATCTCCTATCCTAATAGGAGAAGCCTAATTATAGTATTAACAAACTAATATGGGTGTCTCGTTGGACATTCAGGTGCTGTAGGTCAAAGAATACTGAACAACAGTTTATAAAGGCTGGAAATTCTTACTCTTGGAAATAATTTTATAGCCTAATGTACACCCTTATTAGGTTAGTGACAGGACCCTGAATCTCCTATCCTTATAGGAGAAGCCTAATTATAGTATTAACGAACTAAAATGGGTGTCTCGTTGGACATTCAGGTGCTGTAGGTCAAAGAATACTGAACAACAGTTTATAAAGGCTGGAAATTCTTACTCTTGGAAATAATTTTATAGCCTAATGTACACCCTTATTGGGTTAGTCACAGGACCCCAAATCTCCTATCCTAATAGGAGAAGCCTAATTATAGTATTAACAAACTAATATGGGTGTCTCGTTGGACATTCAGGTGCTGTAGGTCAAAGAATACTGAACAACAGTTTATAAAGGCTGGAAATTCTTACTCTTGGAAATAATTTTATAGCCTAATGTACACCCTTATTAGGTTAGTGACAGGACCCTGAATCTCCTATCCTTATAGGAGAACCCTAATTATAGTATTAACGAACTAAAATGGGTGTCTCGTTGGACATTCGGGTGCTGTAGGTCAAAGAATACTGAACAACAGTTTATAAAGGCTGGAAATTCTTACTCTTGGAAATAATTTTATAGCCTAATGTACACCCTTATTGGGTTAGTGACAGGACCCTGAATCTCCTATCCTTATAGGAGAAGCCTAATTATAGTATTAACGAACTAAAATGGGTGTCTCGTTGGACATTCAGGTGATGTAGGTCAAAGAATACTGAACAACAGTTTATAAAGGCTGGAAATTCTTACTCTTGGAAATAATTTTATAGCCTAATGTACACCCTTATTGGGTTAGTCACAGGACCCCAAATCTCCTATCCTAATAGGAGAAGCCTAATTATAGTATTAACAAACTAATATGGGTGTCTCGTTGGACATTCAGGTGTTGTAGGTCAAAGAATACTGAACAACAGTTTATAAAGGCTGGAAATTCTTACTCTTGGAAATAATTTTATAGCCTAATGTACACCCTTATTGGGTTAGTGACAGGACCCTGAATCTCCTATCCTTATAGGAGAAGCCTAATTATAGTATTAACGAACTAAAATGGGTGTCTCGTTGGACATTCAGGTGCTGTAGGTCAAAGAATACTGAACAACAGTTTATAAAGGCTGGAAATTCTTACTCTTGGAAATAATTTTATAGCCGAATGTACACCCTTATTGGGTTAGTGACAGGACCCTGAATCTCCTATCCTTATAGGAGAAGCCTAATTATAGTATTAACGAACTAAAATGGGTGTCTCGTTGGACATTCAGGTGCAGTAGGTCAAAGAATACTGAACAACAGTTTATAAAGGCTGGAAATTCTTACTCTTGGAAATAATTTTATAGCCTAATGTACACCCTTATTGGGTTAGTCACAGGACCCCAAATCTCCTATCCTAATAGGAGAAGCCTAATTATAGTATTAACAAACTAATATGGGTGTCTCGTTGGACATTCAGGTGCTGTAGGTCAAAGAATACTGAACAACAGTTTATAAAGGCTGGAAATTCTTACTCTTGGAAATAATTTTATAGCCTAATGTACACCCTTATTGGGTTAGTGACAGGACCCTGAATCTCCTATCCTTATAGGAGAAGCCTAATTATAGTATTAACGAACTAAAATGGGTGTCTCGTTGGACATTCAGGTGCTGTAGGTCAAAGAATACTGAACAACAGTTTATAAAGGCTGGAAATTCTTACTCTTGGAAATAATTTTATAGCCTAATGTACACCCTTATTGGGTTAGTCACAGGACCCCAAATCTCCTATCCTAATAGGAGAAGCCTAATTATAGTATTAACAAACTAATATGGGTGTCTCGTTGGACATTCAGGTGCTGTAGGTCAAAGAATACTGAACAACAGTTTATAAAGGCTGGAAATTCTTACTCTTGGAAATAATTTTATAGCCTAATGTACACCCTTATTAGGTTAGTGACAGGACCCTGAATCTCCTATCCTTATAGGAGAAGCCTAATTATAGTATTAACGAACTAAAATGGGTGTCTCGTTGGACATTCAGGTGCTGTAGGTCAAAGAATACTGAACAACAGTTTATAAAGGCTGGAAATTCTTACTCTTGGAAATAATTTTATAGCCTAATGTACACCCTTATTGGGTTAGTCACAGGACCCCAAATCTCCTATCCTAATAGGAGAAGCCTAATTATAGTATTAACAAACTAATATGGGTGTCTCGTTGGACATTCAGGTGCTGTAGGTCAAAGAATACTGAACAACAGTTTATAAAGGCTGGAAATTCTTACTCTTGGAAATAATTTTATAGCCTAATGTACACCCTTATTAGGTTAGTGACAGGACCCTGAATCTCCTATCCTTATAGGAGAAGCCTAATTATAGTATTAACGAACTAAAATGGGTGTCTCGTTGGACATTCGGGTGCTGTAGGTCAAAGAATACTGAACAACAGTTTATAAAGGCTGGAAATTCTTACTCTTGGAAATAATTTTATAGCCTAATGTACACCCTTATTGGGTTAGTGACAGGACCCTGAATCTCCTATCCTTATAGGAGAAGCCTAATTATAGTATTAACGAACTAAAATGGGTGTCTCGTTGGACATTCAGGTGCTGTAGGTCAAAGAATACTGAACAACAGTTTATAAAGGCTGGAAATTCTTACTCTTGGAAATAATTTTATAGCCTAATGTACACCCTTATTGGGTTAGTCACAGGACCCCAAATCTCCTATCCTAATAGGAGAAGCCTAATTATAGTATTAACAAACTAATATGGGTGTCTCGTTGGACATTCAGGTGTTGTAGGTCAAAGAATACTGAACAACAGTTTATAAAGGCTGGAAATTCTTACTCTTGGAAATAATTTTATAGCCTAATGTACACCCTTATTGGGTTAGTGACAGGACCCTGAATCTCCTATCCTTATAGGAGAAGCCTAATTATAGTATTAACGAACTAAAATGGGTGTCTCGTTGGACATTCAGGTGCTGTAGGTCAAAGAATACTGAACAACAGTTTATAAAGGCTGGAAATTCTTACTCTTGGAAATAATTTTATAGCCGAATGTACACCCTTATTGGGTTAGTGACAGGACCCTGAATCTCCTATCCTTATAGGAGAAGCCTAATTATAGTATTAACGAACTAAAATGGGTGTCTCGTTGGACATTCAGGTGCAGTAGGTCAAAGAATACTGAACAACAGTTTATAAAGGCTGGAAATTCTTACTCTTGGAAATAATTTTATAGCCTAATGTACACCCTTATTGGGTTAGTCACAGGACCCCAAATCTCCAATCCTAATAGGAGAAGCCTAATTATAGTATTAACAAACTAATATGGGTGTCTCGTTGGACATTCAGGTGCTGTAGGTCAAAGAATACTGAACAACAGTTTATAAAGGCTGGAAATTCTTACTCTTGGAAATAATTTTATAGCCTAATGTACACCCTTATTGGGTTAGTGACAGGACCCTGAATCTCCTATCCTTATAGGAGAAGCCTAATTATAGTATTAACGAACTAAAATGGGTGTCTCGTTGGACATTCAGGTGCTGTAGGTCAAAGAATACTGAACAACAGTTTATAAAGGCTGGAAATTCTTACTCTTGGAAATAATTTTATAGCCTAATGTACACCCTTATTGGGTTAGTCACAGGACCCCAAATCTCCTATCCTAATAGGAGAAGCCTAATTATAGTATTAACAAACTAATATGGGTGTCTCGTTGGACATTCAGGTGCTGTAGGTCAAAGAATACTGAACAACAGTTTATAAAGGCTGGAAATTCTTACTCTTGGAAATAATTTTATAGCCTAATGTACACCCTTATTAGGTTAGTGACAGGACCCTGAATCTCCTATCCTTATAGGAGAAGCCTAATTATAGTATTAACGAACTAAAATGGGTGTCTCGTTGGACATTCAGGTGCTGTAGGTCAAAGAATACTGAACAACAGTTTATAAAGGCTGGAAATTCTTACTCTTGGAAATAATTTTATAGCCTAATATACACCCTTATTGGGTTAGTGACAGGACCCTGAATCTCCTATCCTTATAGGAGAAGCCTAATTATAGTATTAACGAACTAAAATGGGTGTCTCGTTGGACATTCAGGTGCTGTAGGTCAAAGAATACTGAACAACAGTTTATAAAGGCTGGAAATTCTTACTCTTGGAAATAATTTTATAGCCTAATGTACACCCTTATTGGGTTAGTCACAGGACCCCAAATCTCCTATCCTAATAGGAGAAGCCTAATTATAGTATTAACAAACTAATATGGGTGTCTCGTTGGACATTCAGGTGCTGTAGGTCAAAGAATACTGAACAACAGTTTATAAAGGCTGGAAATTCTTACTCTTGGAAATAATTTTATAGCCTAATGTACACCCTTATTAGGTTAGTGACAGGACCCTGAATCTCCTATCCTTATAGGAGAAGCCTAATTATAGTATTAACGAACTAAAATGGGTGTCTCGTTGGACATTCAGGTGCTGTAGGTCAAAGAATACTGAACAACAGTTTATAAAGGCTGGAAATTCTTATTCTTGGAAATAATTTTATAGCCTAATGTACACCCTTATTGGGTTAGTGACAGGACCCTGAATCTCCTATCCTTATAGGAGAAGCCTAATTATAGTATTAACGAACTAAAATGGGTGTCTCGTTGGACATTCAGGTGCTGTAGGTCAAAGAATACTGAACAACAGTTTATAAAGGCTGGAAATTCTTACTCTTGGAAATAATTTTATAGCCTAATGTACACCCTTATTGGGTTAGTCACAGGACCCCAAATCTCCTATCCTTATAGGAGAAGCCTAATTATAGTATTAACAAACTAAAATGGGTGTCTCGTTGGACATTCAGGTGCTGTAGGTCAAAGAATACTGAACAACAGTTTATAAAGGCTGGAAATTCTTACTCTTGGAAATAATTTTATAGCCTAATGTACACCCTTATTGGGTTAGTGACAGGACCCCGAATCTCCTATCCTTATAGGAGAAGCCTAATTATAGTATTAACAAACTAAAATGGGTGTCTCGTTGGACATTCAGGTGCTGTAGGTCAAAGAATACTGAACAACAGTTTATAAAGGCTGGAAATTCTTACTCTTGGAAATAATTTTATAGCCTAATGTACACCCTTATTGGGTTAGTGACAGGACCCTGAATCTCCTATCCTTATAGGAGAAGCCTAATTATAGTATTAGCGAACTAAAATGGGTGTCTCGTTGGACATTCAGGTGCTGTAGGTCAAAGAATACTGAACAACAGTTTATAAAGGCTGGAAATTCTTACTCTTGGAAATAATTTTATAGCCTAATGTACACCCTTATTGGGTTAGTCACAGGACCCCAAATCTCCTATCCTTATAAGAGAAGCCTAATTATAGTATTAACAAACTAAAATGGGTGTCTCGTTGGACATTCAGGTGCTGTAGGTCAAAGAATACTGAACAACAGTTTATAAAGGCTGGAAATTCTTACTCTTGGAAATAATTTTATAGCCTAATGTACACCCTTATTGGGTTAGTGACAGGACCCCGAATCTCCTATCCTTATAGGAGAAGCCTAATTATAGTATTAACGAACTAAAATGGGTGTCTCGTTGGACATTCAGGTGCTGTAGGTCAAAGAATACTGAACAACAGTTTATAAAGGCTGGAAATTCTTACTCTTGGAAATAATTTTATAGCCTAATGTACACCCTTATTGGGTTAGTGACAGGACCCTGAATCTCCTATCCTTATAGGAGAAGCCTAATTATAGTATTAACGAACTAAAATGGGTGTCTCGTTGGACATTCAGGTGCTGTAGGTCAAAGAATACTGAACAACAGTTTATAAAGGCTGGAAATTCTTACTCTTGGAAATAATTTTATAGCCTAATGTACACCCTTATTGGGTTAGTCACAGGACCCCAAATCTCCTATCCTTATAGGAGAAGCCTAATTATAGTATTAACAAACTAAAATGGGTGTCTCGTTGGACATTCAGGTGCTGTAGGTCAAAGAATACTGAACAACAGTTTATAAAGGCTGGAAATTCTTACTCTTGGAAATAATTTTATAGCCTAATGTACACCCTTATTGGGTTAGTGACAGGACCCCGAATCTCCTATCCTTATAGGAGAAGCCTAATTATAGTATTAACAAACTAAAATGGGTGTCTCGTTGGACATTCAGGTGCTGTAGGTCAAAGAATACTGAACAACAGTTTATAAAGGCTGGAAATTCTTACTCTTGGAAATAATTTTATAGCCTAATGTACACCCTTATTGGGTTAGTGACAGGACCCTGAATCTCCTATCCTTATAGGAGAAGCCTAATTATAGTATTAACGAACTAAAATGGGTGTCTCGTTGGACATTCAGGTGCTGTAGGTCAAAGAATACTGAACAACAGTTTATAAAGGCTGGAAATTCTTACTCTTGGAAATAATTTTATAGCCTAATGTACACCCTTATTGGGTTAGTCACAGGACCCCAAATCTCCTATCCTTTTAGGAGAAGCCTAATTATAGTATTAACAAACTAAAATGGGTGTCTCGTTGGACATTCAGGTGCTGTAGGTCAAAGAATACTGAACAACAGTTTATAAAGGCTGGAAATTCTTACTCTTGGAAATAATTTTATAGCCTAATGTACACCCTTATTGGGTTAGTGACTGGACCCCGAATCTCCTATCCTTATAGGAGAAGCCTAATTATAGTATTAACAAACTAAAATGGGTGTCTCGTTGGACATTCAGGTGCTGTAGGTCAAAGAATACTGAACAACAGTTTATAAAGGCTGGAAATTCTTACTCTTGGAAATAATTTTATAGCCTAATGTACACCCTTATTGGGTTAGTGACAGGACCCTGAATCTCCTATCCTTATAGGAGAAGCCTAATTATAGTATTAACGAACTAAAATGGGTGTCTCGTTGGACATTCAGGTGCTGTAGGTCAAAGAATACTGAACAACAGTTTACAAAGGCTGGAAATTCTTACTCTTGGAAATAATTTTATAGCCTAATGTACACCCTTATTGGGTTAGTCACAGGACCCCAAATCTCCTATCCTTATAGGAGAAGCCTAATTATAGTATTAACAAACTAAAATGGGTGTCTCGTTGGACATTCAGGTGCTGTAGGTCAAAGAATACTGAACAACAGTTTATAAAGGCTGGAAATTCTTACTCTTGGAAATAATTTTATAGCCTAATGTACACCCTTATTGGGTTAGTGACAGGACCCCGAATCTCCTATCCTTATAGGAGAAGCCTAATTATAGTATTAACAAACTAAAATGGGTGTCTCGTTGGACATTCAGGTGCTGTAGGTCAAAGAATACTGAACAACAGTTTATAAAGGCTGGAAATTCTTACTCTTGGAAATAATTTTATAGCCTAATGTACACCCTTATTGGGTTAGTGACAGGACCCTGAATCTCCTATCCTTATAGGAGAAGCCTAATTATAGTATTAACGAACTAAAATGGGTGTCTCGTTGGACATTCAGGTGCTGTAGGTCAAAGAATACTGAACAACAGTTTATAAAGGCTGGAAATTCTTACTCTTGGAAATAATTTTATAGCCTAATGTACACCCTTATTGGGTTAGTCACAGGACCCCAAATCTCCTATCCTTATAGGAGAAGCCTAATTATAGTATTAACAAACTAAAATGGGTGTCTCGTTGGACATTCAGGTGCTGTAGGTCAAAGAATACTGAACAACAGTTTATAAAGGCTGGAAATTCTTACTCTTGGAAATAATTTTATAGCCTAATGTACACTCTTATTGGGTTAGTGACAGGACCCCGAATCTCCTATCCTTATAGGAGAAGCCTAATTATAGTATTAACAAACTAAAATGGGTGTCTCGTTGGACATTCAGGTGCTGTAGGTCAAAGAATACTGAACAACAGTTTATAAAGGCTGGAAATTCTTACTCTTGGAAATAATTTTATAGCCTAATGTACACCCTTATTGGGTTAGTGACAGGACCCTGAATCTCCTATCCTTATAGGAGAAGCCTAATTATAGTATTAACTAACTAAAATGGGTGTCTCGTTGGACATTCAGGTGCTGTAGGTCAAAGAATACTGAACAACAGTTTATAAAGGCTGGAAATTCTTACTCTTGGAAATAATTTTATAGCCTAATGTACACCCTTATTGGGTTAGTGACAGGACCCTGAATCTCCTATCCTTATAGGAGAAGCCTAATTATAGTATTAACGAACTAAAATGGGTGTCTCGTTGGACATTCAGGTGCTGTAGGTCAAAGAATACTGAACAACAGTTTATAAAGGCTGGAAATTCTTACTCTTGGAAATAATTTTATAGCCTAATGTACACCCTTATTGGGTTAGTCACAGGACCCCAAATCTCCTATCCTTATAGGAGAAGCCTAATTATAGTATTAACAAACTAAAACGGGTGTCTCGTTGGACATTCAGGTGCTGTAGGTCAAAGAATACTGAACAACAGTTTATAAAGGCTGGAAATTCTTACTCTTGGAAATAATTTTATAGCCTAATGTACACTCTTATTGGGTTAGTGACAGGACCCCGAATCTCCTATCCTTATAGGAGAAGCCTAATTATAGTATTAACAAACTAAAATGGGTGTCTCGTTGGACATTCAGGTGCTGTAGGTCAAAGAATACTGAACAACAGTTTATAAAGGCTGGAAATTCTTACTCTTGGAAATAATTTTATAGCCTAATGTACACCCTTATTGGGTTAGTGACAGGACCCTGAATCTCCTATCCTTATAGGAGAAGCCTAATTATAGTATTAACGAACTAAAATGGGTGTCTCGTTGGACATTCAGGTGCTGTAGGTCAAAGAATACTGAACAACAGTTTATAAAGGCTGGAAATTCTTACTCTTGGAAATAATTTTATAGCCTAATGTACACCCTTATTGGGTTAGTGACAGGACCCTGAATCTCCTATCCTTATAGGAGAAGCCTAATTATAGTATTAACGAACTAAAATGGGTGTCTCGTTGGACATTCAGGTGCTGTAGGTCAAAGAATACTGAACAACAGTTTATAAAGGCTGGAAATTCTTACTCTTGGAAATAATTTTATAGCCTAATGTACACCCTTATTCGGTTAGTCACAGGACCCCAAATCTCCTATCCTTATAGGAGAAGCCTAATTATAGTATTAACAAACTAAAATGGGTGTCTCGTTGGACATTCAGGTGCTGTAGGTCAAAGAATACTGAACAACAGTTTATAAAGGCTGGAAATTCTTACTCTTGGAAATAATTTTATAGCCTAATGTACACCCTTATTGGGTTAGTCACAGGACCCCAAATCTCCTATCCTTATAGGAGAAGCCTAATTATAGTATTAACAAACTAAAATGGGTGTCTTGTTGGACATTCAGGTGCTGTAGGTCAAAGAATACTGAACAACAGTTTATAAAGGCTGGAAATTCTTACTCTTGGAAATAATTTTATAGCCTAATGTACACCCTTATTGGGTTAGTGACAGGACCCTGAATCTCCTATCCTTATAGGAGAAGCCTAATTATAGTATTAACGAACTAAAATGGGTGTCTCGTTGGACATTCAGGTGCTGTAGGTCAAAGAATACTGAACAACAGTTTATAAAGGCTGGAAATTCTTACTCTTGGAAATAATTTTATAGCCTAATGTACACCCTTATTGGGTTAGTGACAGGACCCTGAATCTCCTATCCTTATAGGAGAAGCCTAATTATAGTATTAACGAACTAAAATGGGTGTCTCGTTGGACATTCAGGTGCTGTAGGTCAAAGAATACTGAACAACAGTTTATAAAGGCTGGAAATTCTTACTCTTGGAAATAATTTTATAGCCTAATGTACACCCTTATTGGGTTAGTGACAGGACCCTGAATCTCCTATCCTTATAGGAGAAGCCTAATTATAGTATTAACGAACTAAAATGGGTGTCTCGTTGGACATTCAGGTGCTGTAGGTCAAAGAATACTGAACAACAGTTTATAAAGGCTGGAAATTGTTACTCTTGGAAATAATTTTATAGCCTAATGTACACCCTTATTCGGTTAGTCACAGGACCCCAAATCTCCTATCCTTATAGGAGAAGCCTAATTATAGTATTAACAAACTAAAATGGGTGTCTCGTTGGACATTCAGGTGCTGTAGGTCAAAGAATACTGAACAACAGTTTATAAAGGCTGGAAATTCTTACTCTTGGAAATAATTTTATAGCCTAATGTACACCCTTATTGGGTTAGTCACAGGACCCCAAATCTCCTATCCTTATAGGAGAAGCCTAATTATAGTATTAACGAACTAAAATGGGTGTCTCGTTGGACATTCAGGTGCTGTAGGTCAAAGAATACTGAACAACAGTTTATAAAGGCTGGAAATTCTTACTCTTGGAAATAATTTTATAGCCTAATGTACACCCTTATTGGGTTAGTGACAGGACCCTGAATCTCCTATCCTTATAGGAGAAGCCTAATTATAGTATTAACGAACTAAAATGGGTGTCTCGTTGGACATTCAGGTGCTGTAGGTCAAAGAATACTGAACAACAGTTTATAAAGGCTGGAAATTCTTACTCTTGGAAATAATTTTATAGCCTAATGTACACCCTTATTGGGTTAGTCACAGGACCCCAAATCTCCAATCCTTATAGGAGAAGCCTAATTATAGTATTAACAAACTAAAATGGGTGTCTTGTTGGACATTCAGGTGCTGTAGGTCAAAGAATACTGAACAACAGTTTATAAAGGCTGGAAATTCTTACTCTTGGAAATAATTTTATAGCCTAATGTACACCCTTATTGGGTTAGTGACAGGACCCTGAATCTCCTATCCTTATAGGAGAAGCCTAATTATAGTATTAACGAACTAAAATGGGTGTCTCGTTGGACATTCAGGTGCTGTAGGCCAAAGAATACTGAACAACAGTTTATAAAGGCTGGAAATTCTTACTCTTGGAAATAATTTTATAGCCTAATGTACACCCTTATTGGGTTAGTGACAGGACCCTGAATCTCCTATCCTTATAGGAGAAGCCTAATTATAGTATTAACAAACTAAAATGGGTGTCTCGTTGGACATTCAGGTGCTGTAGGTCAAAGAATACTGAACAACAGTTTATAAAGGCTGGAAATTCTTACTCTTGGAAATAATTTTATAGCCTAATGTACACCCTTATTGGGTTAGTCACAGGACCCCAAATCTCCTATCCTTATAGGAGAAGCCTAATTATAGTATTAACAAACTAAAATGGGTGTCTCGTTGGACATTCAGGTGCTGTAGGTCAAAGAATACCGAACAACAGTTTATAAAGGCTGGAAATTCTTACTCTTGGAAATAATTTTATAGCCTAATGTACACTCTTATTGGGTTAGTGACAGGAACCCGAATCTCCTATCCTTATAGGAGAAGCCTAATTATAGTATTAACAAACTAAAATGGGTGTCTCGTTGGACATTCAGGTGCTGTAGGTCAAAGAATACTGAACAATAGTTTATAAAGGCTGGAAATTCTTACTCTTGGAAATAATTTTATTGCCTAATGTACACCCTTATTGGGTTAGTCACAGGACCCCAAATCTCCTATCCTTATAGGAGAAGCCTAATTATAGTATTAACAAACTAAAATGGTTGTCTCGTTGGACATTCAGGTGCTGTAGGTCAAAGAATACTGAACAACAGTTTATAAAGGCTGGAAATTCTTACTCTTGGAAATAATATTATAGCCTAATGTACACATTTATTGGGATAGTGACAGGACCCCGAATCTCCTATCCTTATAGGAGAAGCCTAATTATAGTATTAACAAACTAAAATGGGTGTCTCGTTGGACATTCAGGTGCTGTAGGTCAAAGAATACTGAACAAAAGTTTATAAAGGCTGGAAATTCTTACTCTTGGAAATAATTTTATAGCCTAATGTACACCCTTATTGGGATAGTGACAGGACCCCGAATCTCCTATCCATATAGGAGAAGCCTAATTATAGTATTAACAAACTAAAATGGGTGTCTCGTTGGACATTCAGGTGCTGTAGGTCAAAGAATACTGAACAACAGTTTATAAAGGCTGGAAATTCTTACTCTTGGAAATAATTTTATAGCCTAATGTACACCCTTATTGGGTTAGTCACAGGACCCCAAATCTCCTATCCTTATAGGAGAAGCCTAATTATAGTATTAACAAACTAAAATGGGTGTCTTGTTGGACATTCAGGTGCTGTAGGTCAAAGAATACTGAACAACAGTTTATAAAGGCTGGAAATTCTTACTCTTGGAAATAATTTTATAGCCTAATGTACACCCTTATAGGGTTAGTGACAGGACCCTGAATCTCCTATCCTTATAGGAGAAGCCTAATTATAGTATTAACGAACTAAAATGGGTGTCTCGTTGGACATTCAGGTGCTGTAGGTCAAAGAATACTGAACAACAGTTTATAAAGGCTGGAAATTCTTACTCTTGGAAATAATTTTATAGCCTAATGTACACCCTTATTGGGTTAGTGACAGGACCCTGAATCTCCTATCCTTATAGGAGAAGCCTAATTATAGTATTAACAAACTAAAATGGGTGTCTCGTTGGACATTCAGGTGCTGTAGGTCAAAGAATACTGAACAACAGTTTATAAAGGCTGGAAATTCTTACTCTTGGAAATAATTTTATAGCCTAATGTACACCCTTATTGGGTTAGTCACAGGACCCCAAATCTCCTATCCTTATAGGAGAAGCCTAATTATAGTATTAACAAACTAAAATGGGTGTCTCGTTGGACATTCAGGTGCTGTAGGTCAAAGAATACCGAACAACAGTTTATAAAGGCTGGAAATTCTTACTCTTGGAAATAATTTTATAGCCTAATGTACACTCTTATTGGGTTAGTGACAGGACCCCGAATCTTCTATCCTTATAGGAGAAGCCTAATTATAGTATTAACAAACTAAAATGGGTGTCTCGTTGGACATTCAGGTGCTGTAGGTCAAAGAATACTGAACAATAGTTTAAAAAGGCTGGAAATTCTTACTCTTGGAAATAATTTTATTGCCTAATGTACACCCTTATTGGGTTAGTCACAGGACCCCAAATCTCCTATCCTTATAGGAGAAGCCTAATTATAGTATTAACAAACTAAAATGGGTGTCTCGTTGGACATTCAGGTGCTGTAGGTCAAAGAATACTGAACAACAGTTTATAAAGGCTGGAAATTCTTACTCTTGGAAATAATATTATAGCCTAATGTACACACTTATTGGGATAGTGACAGGACCCCGAATCTCCTATCCTTATAGGAGAAGCCTAATTATAGTATTAACAAACTAAAATGGGTGTCTCGTTGGACATTCAGGTGCTGTAGGTCAAAGAATACTGAACAAAAGTTTATAAAGGCTGGAAATTCTTACTCTTGGAAATAATTTTATAGCCTAATGTACACCCTTATTGGGATAGTGACAGGACCCCGAATCTCCTATCCATATAGGAGAAGCCTAATTATAGTATTAACAAACTAAAATGGGTGTCTCGTTGGACATTCAGGTGCTGTAGGTCAAAGAATACTGAACAACAGTTTATAAAGGCTGGAAATTCTTACTCTTGGAAATAATTTTATAGCCTAATGTACACCCTTATTGGGTTAGTCACAGGACCCCAAATCTCCTATCCTTATAGGAGAAGCCTAATTATAGTATTAACAAACTAAAATGGGTGTCTTGTTGGACATTCAGGTGCTGTAGGTCAAAGAATACTGAACAACAGTTTATAAAGGCTGGAAATTCTTACTCTTGGAAATAATTTTATAGCCTAATGTACACCCTTATTGGGTTAGTGACAGGACCCTGAATCTCCTATCCTTATAGGAGAAGCCTAATTATAGTATTAACGAACTAAAATAGGTGTCTTGTTGGACATTCAGGTGCTATAGGTCAAAGAATACTGAACAACAGTTTATAAAGGCTGGAAATTCTTACTCTTGGAAATAATTTTATAGCCTAATGTACACCCTTATTGGGTTAGTGACAGGACCCTGAATCTCCTATCCTTATAGGAGAAGCCTAATTATAGTATTAACAAACTAAAATGGGTGTCTCGTTGGACATTCAGGTGCTGTAGGTCAAAGAATACTGAACAACAGTTTATAAAGGCTGGAAATTCTTACTCTTGGAAATAATTTTATAGCCTAATGTACACCCTTATTGGGATAGTGACAGGACCCCGAATCTCCTATCCATATAGGAGAAGCCTAATTATAGTATTAACAAACTAAAATGGGTGTCTCGTTGGACATTCAGGTGCTGTAGGTCAAAGAATACTGAACAACAGTTTATAAAGGCTGGAAATTCTTACTCTTGGAAATAATTTTATAGCCTAATGTACACCCTTATTGGGTTAGTCACAGGACCCCAAATCTCCTATCCTTATAGGAGAAGCCTAATTATAGTATTAACAAACTAAAATGGGTGTCTTGTTGGACATTCAGGTGCTGTAGGTCAAAGAATACTGAACAACAGTTTATAAAGGCTGGAAATTCTTACTCTTGGAAATAATTTTATAGCCTAATGTACACCCTTATTGGGTTAGTGACAGGACCCTGAATCTCCTATCCTTATAGGAGAAGCCTAATTATAGTATTAACGAACTAAAATAGGTGTCTTGTTGGACATTCAGGTGCTATAGGTCAAAGAATACTGAACAACAGTTTATAAAGGCTGGAAATTCTTACTCTTGGAAATAATTTTATAGCCTAATGTACACCCTTATTGGGTTAGTGACAGGACCCTGAATCTCCTATCCTTATAGGAGAAGCCTAATTATAGTATTAACAAACTAAAATGGGTGTCTCGTTGGACATTCAGGTGCTGTAGGTCAAAGAATACTGAACAACAGTTTATAAAGGCTGGAAATTCTTACTCTTGGAAATAATTTTATAGCCTAATGTACACCCTTATTGGGTTAGTCACAGGACCCCAAATCTCCTATCCTTATAGGAGAAGCCTAATTATAGTATTAACAAACTAAAATGGGTGTCTCGTTGGACATTCAGGTGCTGTAGGTCAAAGAATACCGGACAACAGTTTATAAAGGCTGGAAATTCTTACTCTTGGAAATAATTTTATAGCCTAATGTACACTCTTATTGGGTTAGTGACAGGACCCCGAATCTCCTATCCTTATAGGAGAAGCCTAATTATAGTATTAACAAACTAAAATGGGTGTCTCGTTGGACATTCAGGTGCTGTAGGTCAAAGAATACTGAACAACAGTTTATAAAGGCTGGAAATTCTTACTCTTGGAAATAATTTTATTGCCTAATGCACACCCTTATTGGGTTAGTCACAGGACCCCAAATCTCCTATCCTTATAGGAGAAGCCTAATTATAGTATTAACAAACTAAAATGGGTGTCTCGTTGGACATTCAGGTGCTGTAGGTCAAAGAATACTGAACAACAGTTTATAAAGGCTGGAAATTCTTACTCTTGGAAATAATATTATAGCCTAATGTACACCCTTATTGGGATAGTGACAGGACCCCGAATCTCCTATCCTTATAGGAGAAGCCTAATTATAGTATTAACAAACTAAAATGGGTGTCTCGTTGGACATTCAGGTGCTGTAGGTCAAAGAATACTGAACAAAAGTTTATAAAGGCTGGAAATTCTTACTCTTGGAAATAATTTTATAGCCTAATGTACATCCTTATTGGGATAGTGACAGGACCCCGAATCTCCTATCCATATAGGAGAAGCCTAATTATAGTATTAACAAACTAAAATGGGTGTCTCGTTGGACATTCAGGTGCTGTACGTCAAAGAATACTGAACAAAAGTTTATAAAGGCTGGAAATTCTTACTCTTGGAAATAATTTTATTGCCTAATGTACACCCTTATTGGGTTAGTCACAGGACCCCAAATCTCCTATCCTTATAGGAGAAGCCTAATTATAGTATTAACAAACTAAAATGGGTGTCTCGTTGGACATTCAGGTGCTGTAGGTCAAAGAATACTAAACAACTGTTTATAAAGGCTGGAAATTCTTACTCTTGGAAATAATTTTATTGCCTAATGTACACCCTTATTGGGATAGTGACAGGACCCCAAATCTCCTATCCTTATAGGAGAAGCCTAATTATAGTATTAACAAACTAAAATGGGTGTCTTGTTGGACATTCAGGTGCTGTAGGTCAAAGAATACTGAACAACAGTTTATAAAGGCTGGAAATTCTTACTCTTGGAAATAATTTTATAGCCTAATGTACACTCTTATTGGGTTAGTGACAGGACCCCGAATCTCCTATCCTTATAGGAGAAGCCTAATTATAGTATTAACAAACTAAAATGGGTGTCTCGTTGGACATTCAGGTGCTGTAGGTCAAAGAATACTGAACAACAGTTTATAAAGGCTGGAAATTCTTACTCTTGGAAATAATTTTATAGCCTAATGTACACCCTTATTGGGTTAGTCACAGGACCCCAAATCTCCTATCCTTATAGGAGAAGCCTAATTATAGTATTAACAAACTAAAATGGGTGTCTCGTTGGACATTCAGGTGCTGTAGGTCAAAGAATACTGAACAAAAGTTTATAAAGGCTGGAAATTCTTACTCTTGGAAATAATTTTATAGCCTAATGTACACCCTTATTGGGTTAGTGACAGGACCCTGAATCTCCTATCCTTATCGGAGAAGCCTAATTATAGTATTAATGAACTAAAATGGGTGTCTCGTTGGACATTCAGGTGCTGTAGGTCAAAGAATACTGAACAACAGTTTATAAAGGCTGGAAATTCTTACTCTTGGAAATAATTTTATAGCCTAATGTACACCCTTATTGGGTTAGTCACAGGACCCCAAATCTCCTATCCTTATAGGAGAAGCATAATTATAGTATTAACAAACTAAAATGGGTGTCTCGTTGGACATTCAGGTGCTGTAGGTCAAAGAATACTGAACAACAGTTTATAAAGGCTGGAAATTCTTACTCTTGGAAATAATATTATAGCCTAATGTACACCCTTATTGGGATAGTGACAGGACCCCGAATCTCCTATCCATATAGGAGAAGCCTAATTATAGTATTAACAAACTAAAATGGGTGTCTCGTTGGACATTCAGGTGCTGTAGGTCAAAGAATACTGAACAAATGTTTATAAAGGCTGGAAATTCTTACTCTTGGAAATAATTTTATTGCCTAATGTACACCCTTATTGGGTTAGTCACAGGACCCCAAATCTCCTATCCTTATAGGAGAATCCTAATTATAGTATTAACAAACTAAAATGGGTGTCTCGTTGGACATTCAGGTGCTGTAGGTCAAAGAATACTGAACAACAGTTTATAAAGGCTGGAAATTCTTACTCTTGGAAATAATATTATAGCCTAATGTACACCCTTATTGGGATAGTGACAGGACCCCGAATCTCCTATCCTTATAGGAGAAGCCTAATTATAGTATTAACAAACTAAAATGGGTGTCTCGTTGGACAATCAGGTGCTGTAGGTCAAAGAATATTGAACAAAAGTTTATAAAGGCTGGAAATTCTTACTCTTGGAAATAATTTTATAGCCTAATGTACACCCATATTGGGTTAGTCACAGGACCCCAAATCTCCTATCCTTATAGGAGAAGCCTAATTATAGTATTAACAAACTAAAATGGGTGTCTCGTTGGACATTCAGGTGTTGTAGGTCAAAGAATACTGAACAACAGTTTATAAAGGCTGGAAATTCTTACTCTTGGAAATAATTTTATAGACTAATGTACACCCTTATTGGGTTAGTGACAGGACCCTGAATCTCCTATCCTTATAGGAGAAGCCTAATTATAGTATTAACGAACTAAAATGGGTGTCTCGTTGGACATTCAGGTGCAGTAGGTCAAAGAATACTGAACAACAGTTTATAAAGGCTGGAAATTCTTACTCTTGGAAATAATTTTATAGCCTAATGTACACCCTTGTTGGGTTAGTCACAGGACCCCGAATCTCCTATCCTTATAGGAGAAGCCTAATTATAGTATTAACAAACTAAAATGGGTGTCTCGTTGGACATTCAGGTGCTGTAGGTCAAAGAATACTGAACAACAGTTTATAAAGGCTGGAAATTCTTACTCTTGGAAATAATATTATAGCCTAATGTACACCCTTATTGGGATAGTGACAGGACCCCGAATCTCCTATCCTTATAGGAGAAGCCTAATTATAGTATTAACAAACTAAAATGGGTGTCTCGTTGGACATTCAGGTGCTGTAGGTCAAAGAATACTGAACAAAAGTTTATAAAGGCTGGAAATTCTTACTCTTGGAAATAATTTTATAGCCTAATGTACACCCATATTGGGTTAGTCACAGGACCCCAAATCTCCTATCCTTATAGGAGAAGCCTAATTATAGTATTAACAAACTAAAATGGGTGTCTCGTTGGACATTCAGGTGCTGTAGGTCAAAGAATACTGAACAACAGTTTATAAAGGCTGGAAATTCTTACTCTTGGAAATAATTTTATAGCCTAATGTACACCCTTATTGGGTTAGTGACAGGACCCTGAATCTCCTATCCTTATAGGAGAAGCCTAATTATAGTATTAACGAACTAAAATGGGTGTCTCGTTGGACATTCAGGTGCAGTAGGTCAAAGAATACTGAACAACAGTTTATAAAGGCTGGAAATTCTTACTCTTGGAAATAATTTTATAGCCTAATGTACACCCTTGTTGGGTTACTCACAGGACCCCGAATCTCCTATCCTTATAGGAGAAGCCTAATTATAGTATTAACAAACTAAAATGGGTGTCTCGTTGGACATTCAGGTGCTGTAGGTCAAAGAATACTGAACAACAGTTTATAAAGGCTGGAAATTCTTACTCTTGGAAATAATTTTATAGCCTAATGTACACCCTTATTGGGTTAGTCACAAGACCCCGAATCTCCTATCCTTATAGGAGAAGCCTAATTATAGTATTAACAAACTAAAATGGGTGTCTCGTTGGACATTCAGGTGCTGTAGGTCAAGCAATACTGAACAACAGTTTATAAAGGCTGGAAATTCTTACTCTTGGAAATAATTTTATAGCCTAATGTACACCCTTATTGGGTTAGTGACAGGACCCCGAATCTCCTATCCTTATAGGAGAAGCCTAATTATAGTATTAACGAACTAAAATGGGTGTCTCGTTGGACATTCAGGTGCTGTAGGTCAAAGAATACTGAACAACAGTTTATAAAGGCTGGAAATTCTTACACTTGGAAATAATTTTATAGCCTAATGTACACCCTTATTGGGTTAGTCACAGGACCCCGAATCTCCTATCCTTATAGGAGAAGCCTAATTATAGTATTAACAAACTAAAATGGGTGTCTCGTTGGACATTTAGGTGCTGTAGGTCAAAGAATACTTAACAACAGTTTATAAAGGCTGGAAATTCTTACTCTTGGAAATAATTTTATAGCCTAATGTACACCCTTATTGGGTTAGTCACAGGACCCCGAATCTCCTATCCTTATAGGAGAAGCCTAATTATAGTATTAACAAACTAAAATGGGTGTCTTGTTGGACATTCAGGTGCTGTAGGTCAAAGAATACTGAACAACAGTTTATAAAGGCTGGAAATTCTTACTCTTGGAAATAATTTTATAGCCTAATGTACACCCTTATTGGGATAGTGACAGGACCCCGAATCTCCTATCCATATAGGAGAAGCCTAATTATAGTATTAACAAACTAAAATGGGTGTCTCGTTGGACATTCAGGTGCTGTAGGTCAAAGAATACTGAACAAAAGTTTATAAAGGCTGGAAATTCTTACTCTTGGAAATAATTTTATTGCCTAATGTACACCCTTATTGGGTTAGTCACAGGACCCCAAATCTCCTATCCTTATAGGAGAAGCCTAATTATAGTATTAACAAACTAAAATGGGTGTCTCGTTGGACATTCAGGTGCTGTAGGTCAAAGAATACTAAACAACTGTTTATAAAGGCTGGAAATTCTTACTCTTGGAAATAATTTTATTGCCTAATGTACACCCTTATTGGGATAGTGACAGGACCCCAAATCTCCTATCCTTATAGGAGAAGCCTAATTATAGTATTAACAAACTAAAATGGGTGTCTTGTTGGACATTCAGGTGCTGTAGGTCAAAGAATACTGAACAACAGTTTATAAAGGCTGGAAATTCTTACTCTTGGAAATAATTTTATAGCCTAATGTACACTCTTATTGGGTTAGTGACAGGACCCCGAATCTCCTATCCTTATAGGAGAAGCCTAATTATAGTATTAACAAACTAAAATGGGTGTCTCGTTGGACATTCAGGTGCTGTAGGTCAAAGAATACTGAACAACAGTTTATAAAGGCTGGAAATTCTTACTCTTGGAAATAATTTTATAGCCTAATGTACACCCTTATTGGGTTAGTCACAGGACCCCAAATCTCCTATCCTTATAGGAGAAGCCTAATTATAGTATTAACAAACTAAAATGGGTGTCTCGTTGGACATTCAGGTGCTGTAGGTCAAAGAATACTGAACAAAAGTTTATAAAGGCTGGAAATTCTTACCCTTGGAAATAATTTTATAGCCTAATGTACACCCTTATTGGGTTAGTGACAGGACCCTGAATCTCCTATCCTTATAGGAGAAGCCTAATTATAGTATTAATGAACTAAAATGGGTGTTTCGTTGGACATTCAGGTGCTGTAGGTCAAAGAATACTGAACAACAGTTTATAAAGGCTGGAAATTCTTACTCTTGGAAATAATTTTATAGCCTAATGTACACCCTTATTGGGTTAGTGACAGGACCCTGAATCTCCTATCCTTATAGGAGAAGCCTAATTATAGTATTAACGAACTAAAATGGGTGTCTCGTTGGACATTCAGGTGCTGTAGGTCAAAGAATACTGAACAACAGTTTATAAAGGCTGGAAATTCTTACTCTTGGAAATAATTTTATAGCCTAATGTACACCCTTATTGGGTTAGTGACAGGACCCTGAATCTCCTATCCTTATAGGAGAAGCCTAATTATAGTATTAACGAACTAAAATGGGTGTCTCGTTGGACATTCAGGTGCTGTAGGTCAAAGAATACTGAACAACAGTTTATAAAGGCTGGAAATTCTTACTCTTGGAAATAATTTTATAGCCTAATGTACACCCTTATTGGGTTAGTCACAGGACCCCGAATCTCCTATCCTTATAGGAGAATCCTAATTATAGTATTAACAAACTAAAATGGGTGTCTCGTTGGACATTCAGGTGATGTAGGTCAAACAATACTGAACAACAGTTTATAAAGGCTGGAAATTCTTACTCTTGGAAATAATTTTATAACCTAATGTACACCATTATTAGGTTAGTCACAGGACCCTGAATCTCCTATCCTTATAGGAGAAGCCTAATTATAGTATTAACGAACTAAAATGGGTGTCTCGTTGGACATTCAGGTGCTGTAGGTCAAAGAATACTGAACAACAGTTTATAAAGGCTGGAAATTCTTACTCTTGGAAATAATTTTATAGCCTAAGGTACACCCTTATTGGGTTAGTGACAGGACCCTGAATCTCCTATCCTTATAGGAGAAGCCTAATTATAGTATTAACAAACTAAAATGGGTGTCTCGTTGGACATTCAGGTGCTGTAGGTCAAAGAATACTGAACAACAGTTTATAAAGGCTGGAAATTCTTACTCTTGGAAATAATTTTATAGCCTAATCTACACCCTTATTGGGTTAGTCACAGGACCCCAAATCTCCTATCCTTATAGGAGAAGCCTAATTATAGTATTAACAAACTAAAATGGGTGTCTCGTTGGACATTCAGGTGCTGTAGGTCAAAGAATACCGAACAACAGTTTATAAAGGCTGGAAATTCTTACTCTTGGAAATAATTTTATAGCCAAATGTACACTCTTATTGGGTTAGTGACAGGACCCCGAATCTCCTATCCTTATAGGAGAAGCCTAATTATAGTATTAACAAACTAAAATGGGTGTCTCGTTGGACATTCAGGTGCTGTAGGTCAAAGAATACTGAACAAAAGTTTATAAAGGCTGGAAATTCTTACTCTTGGAAATAATTTTATAACCTAATGTACACCCTTATTGGGTTAGTGACAGGACCCTGAATCTCCTATCCTTATAGGAGAAGCCTAATTATAGTATTAACGAACTAAAATGGGTGTCTCGTTGGACATTCAGGTGCTGTAGGTCAAAGAATACTGAACAACAGTTTATAAAGGCTGGAAATTCTTACTCTTGGAAATAATTTTATAGCCTAATGTACACCCTTATTGGGTTAGTGACAGGACCCTGAATCTCCTATCCTTATAGGAGAAGCCTAATTATAGTATTAACAAACTAAAATGGGTGTCTCGTTGGACATTCAGGTGCTGTAGGTCAAAGAATACTGAACAACAGTTTATAAAGGCTGGAAATTCTTACTCTTGGAAATAATATTATAGCCTAATGTACACCCTTATTGGGATAGTGACAGGACCCCGAATCTCCTATCCATATAGGAGAAGCCTAATTATAGTATTAACAAACTAAAATGGGTGTCTCGTTGGACATTCAGGTGCTGTAGGTCAAAGAATACTGAACAAATGTTTATAAAGGCTGGAAATTCTTACTCTTGGAAATAATTTTATTGCCTAATGTACACCCTTATTGGGTTAGTCACAGGACCCCAAATCTCCTATCCTTATAGGAGAATCCTAATT
This sequence comes from Ambrosia trifida, assembly GCA_028751855.1. Lineage (NCBI taxonomy): Eukaryota > Viridiplantae > Streptophyta > Magnoliopsida > Asterales > Asteraceae > Ambrosia > Ambrosia trifida. The sequence continues at coordinate 1,043,514 of CM054129.1, forward strand.
ATAGTATTAACAAACTAAAATGGGTGTCTCGTTGGACATTCAGGTGCTGTAGGTCAAAGAATACTGAACAACAGTTTATAAAGGCTGGAAATTCTTACTCTTGGAAATAATATTATAGCCTAATGTACACCCTTATTGGGATAGTGACAGGACCCCGAATCTCCTATCCTTATAGGAGAAGCCTAATTATAGTATTAACAAACTAAAATGGGTGTCTCGTTGGACAATCAGGTGCTGTAGGTCAAAGAATATTGAACAAAAGTTTATAAAGGCTGGAAATTCTTACTCTTGGAAATAATTTTATAGCCTAATGTACACCCATATTGGGTTAGTCACAGGACCCCAAATCTCCTATCCTTATAGGAGAAGCCTAATTATAGTATTAACAAACTAAAATGGGTGTCTCGTTGGACATTCAGGTGCTGTAGGTCAAAGAATACTGAACAACAGTTTATAAAGGCTGGAAATTCTTACTCTTGGAAATAATTTTATAGCCTAATGTACACCCTTATTGGGTTAGTGACAGGACCCTGAATCTCCTATCCTTATAGGAGAAGCCTAATTATAGTATTAACGAACTAAAATGGGTGTCTCGTTGGACATTCAGGTGCAGTAGGTCAAAGAATACTGAACAACAGTTTATAAAGGCTGGAAATTCTTACTCTTGGAAATAATTTTATAGCCTAATGTACACCCTTGTTGGGTTAGTGACAGGACCCCGAATCTCCTATCCTTATAGGAGAAGCCTAATTATAGTATTAACAAACTAAAATGGGTGTCTCGTTGGACAATCAGGTGCTGTAGGTCAAAGAATATTGAACAAAAGTTTATAAAGGCTGGAAATTCTTACTCTTGGAAATAATTTTATAGCCTAATGTACACCCATATTGGGTTAGTCACAGGACCCCAAATCTCCTATCCTTATAGGAGAAGCCTAATTATAGTATTAACAAACTAAAATGGGTGTCTCGTTGGACATTCAGGTGCTGTAGGTCAAAGAATACTGAACAACAGTTTATAAAGGCTGGAAATTCTTACTCTTGGAAATAATTTTATAGCCTAATGTACACCCTTATTGGGTTAGTGACAGGACCCTGAATCTCCTATCCTTATAGGAGAAGCCTAATTATAGTATTAACGAACTAAAATGGGTGTCTCGTTGGACATTCAGGTGCAGTAGGTCAAAGAATACTGAACAACAGTTTATAAAGGCTGGAAATTCTTACTCTTGGAAATAATTTTATAGCCTAATGTACACCCTTGTTGGGTTAGTCACAGGACCCCGAATCTCCTATCCTTATAGGAGAAGCCTAATTATAGTATTAACAAACTAAAATGGGTGTCTCGTTGGACATTCAGGTGCTGTAGGTCAAAGAATACTGAACAACAGTTTATAAAGGCTGGAAATTCTTACTCTTGGAAATAATATTATAGCCTAATGTACACCCTTATTGGGATAGTGACAGGACCCCGAATCTCCTATCCATATAGGAGAAGCCTAATTATAGTATTAACAAACTAAAATGGGTGTCTCGTTGGACATTCAGGTGCTGTAGGTCAAAGAATACTGAACAAATGTTTATAAAGGCTGGAAATTCTTACTCTTGGAAATAATTTTATTGCCTAATGTACACCCTTATTGGGTTAGTCACAGGACCCCAAATCTCCTATCCTTATAGGAGAATCCTAATTATAGTATTAACAAACTAAAATGGGTGTCTCGTTGGACATTCAGGTGCTGTAGGTCAAAGAATACTGAACAACAGTTTATAAAGGCTGGAAATTCTTACTCTTGGAAATAATATTATAGCCTAATGTACACCCTTATTGGGATAGTGACAGGACCCCGAATCTCCTATCCTTATAGGAGAAGCCTAATTATAGTATTAACAAACTAAAATGGGTGTCTCGTTGGACAATCAGGTGCTGTAGGTCAAAGAATATTGAACAAAAGTTTATAAAGGCTGGAAATTCTTACTCTTGGAAATAATTTTATAGCCTAATGTACACCCATATTGGGTTAGTCACAGGACCCCAAATCTCCTATCCTTATAGGAGAAGCCTAATTATAGTATTAACAAACTAAAATGGGTGTCTCGTTGGACATTCAGGTGCTGTAGGTCAAAGAATACTGAACAACAGTTTATAAAGGCTGGAAATTCTTACTCTTGGAAATAATTTTATAGCCTAATGTACACCCTTATTGGGTTAGTGACAGGACCCTGAATCTCCTATCCTTATAGGAGAAGCCTAATTATAGTATTAACGAACTAAAATGGGTGTCTCGTTGGACATTCAGGTGCAGTAGGTCAAAGAATACTGAACAACAGTTTATAAAGGCTGGAAATTCTTACTCTTGGAAATAATTTTATAGCCTAATGTACACCCTTGTTGGGTTAGTCACAGGACCCCGAATCTCCTATCCTTATAGGAGAAGCCTAATTATAGTATTAACAAACTAAAATGGGTGTCTCGTTGGACATTCAGGTGCTGTAGGTCAAAGAATACTGAACAACAGTTTATAAAGGCTGGAAATTCTTACTCTTGGAAATAATATTATAGCCTAATGTACACCCTTATTGGGATAGTGACAGGACCCCGAATCTCCTATCCATATAGGAGAAGCCTAATTATAGTATTAACAAACTAAAATGGGTGTCTCGTTGGACATTCAGGTGCTGTAGGTCAAAGAATACTGAACAAATGTTTATAAAGGCTGGAAATTCTTACTCTTGGAAATAATTTTATTGCCTAATGTACACCCTTATTGGGTTAGTCACAGGACCCCAAATCTCCTATCCTTATAGGAGAATCCTAATTATAGTATTAACAAACTAAAATGGGTGTCTCGTTGGACATTCAGGTGCTGTAGGTCAAAGAATACTGAACAACAGTTTATAAAGGCTGGAAATTCTTACTCTTGGAAATAATATTATAGCCTAATGTACACCCTTATTGGGATAGTGACAGGACCCCGAATCTCCTATCCTTATAGGAGAAGCCTAATTATAGTATTAACAAACTAAAATGGGTGTCTCGTTGGACAATCAGGTGCTGTAGGTCAAAGAATATTGAACAAAAGTTTATAAAGGCTGGAAATTCTTACTCTTGGAAATAATTTTATAGCCTAATGTACACCCATATTGGGTTAGTCACAGGACCCCAAATCTCCTATCCTTATAGGAGAAGCCTAATTATAGTATTAACAAACTAAAATGGGTGTCTCGTTGGACATTCAGGTGCTGTAGGTCAAAGAATACTGAACAACAGTTTATAAAGGCTGGAAATTCTTACTCTTGGAAATAATTTTATAGCCTAATGTACACCCTTATTGGGTTAGTGACAGGACCCTGAATCTCCTATCCTTATAGGAGAAGCCTAATTATAGTATTAACGAACTAAAATGGGTGTCTCGTTGGACATTCAGGTGCAGTAGGTCAAAGAATACTGAACAACAGTTTATAAAGGCTGGAAATTCTTACTCTTGGAAATAATTTTATAGCCTAATGTACACCCTTGTTGGGTTAGTCACAGGACCCCGAATCTCCTATCCTTATAGGAGAAGCCTAATTATAGTATTAACAAACTAAAATGGGTGTCTCGTTGGACATTCAGGTGCTGTAGGTCAAAGAATACTGAACAACAGCTTATAAAGGCTGGAAATTCTTACTCTTGGAAATAATATTATAGCCTAATGTACACCCTTATTGGGATAGTGACAGGACCCCGAATCTCCTATCCTTATAGGAAAAGCCTAATTATAGTATTAACAAACTAAAATGGGTGTCTCGTTGGACATTCAGGTGCTGTAGGTCAAAGAATACTGAACAAAAGTTTATAAAGGCTGGAAATTCTTACTCTTGGAAATAATTTTATAGCCTAATGTACACCCATATTGGGTTAGTCACAGGACCCCAAATCTCCTATCCTTATAGGAGAAGCCTAATTATAGTATTAACAAACTAAAATGGGTGTCTCGTTGGACATTCAGGTGCTGTAGGTCAAAGAATACTGAACAACAGTTTATAAAGGCTGGAAATTCTTACTCTTGGAAATAATTTTATAGCCTAATGTACACCCTTATTGGGTTAGTGACAGGACCCTGAATCTCCTATCCTTATAGGAGAAGCCTAATTATAGTATTATCGAACTAAAATGGGTGTCTCGTTGGACATTCAGGTGCAGTAGGTCAATGAATACTGAACAACAGTTTATAAAGGCTGGAAATTCTTACTCTTGGAAATAATTTTATAGCCTAATGTACACCCTTGTTGGGTTACTCACAGGACCCCGAATCTCCTATCCTTATAGGAGAAGCCTAATTATAGTATTAACAAACTAAAATGGGTGTCTCGTTGGACATTCAGGTGCTGTAGGTCAAAGAATACTGAACAACAGTTTATAAAGGCTGGAAATTCTTACTCTTGGAAATAATTTTATAGCCTAATGTACACCCTTATTGGGTTAGTCACAAGACCCCGAATCTCCTATCCTTATAGGAGAAGCCTAATTATAGTATTAACAAACTAAAATGGGTGTCTCGTTGGACATTCAGGTGCTGTAGGTCAAGCAATACTGAACAACAGTTTATAAAGGCTGGAAATTCTTACTCTTGGAAATAATTTTATAGCCTAATGTACACCCTTATTGGGTTAGTGACAGGACCCCGAATCTCCTATCCTTATAGGAGAAGCCTAATTATAGTATTAACGAACTAAAATGGGTGTCTCGTTGGACATTCAGGTGCTGTAGGTCAAAGAATACTGAACAACAGTTTATAAAGGCTGGAAATTCTTACACTTGGAAATAATTTTATAGCCTAATGTACACCCTTATTGGGTTAGTCACAGGACCCCGAATCTCCTATCCTTATAGGAGAAGCCTAATTATAGTATTAACAAACTAAAATGGGTGTCTCGTTGGACATTCAGGTGCTGTAGGTCAAAGAATACTGAACAACAGTTTATAAAGGCTGGAAATTCTTACTCTTGGAAATAATTTTATAGCCTAATGTACACCCTTATTGGGTTAGTCACAGGACCCCGAATCTCCTATCCTTATAGGAGAAGCCTAATTATAGTATTAAAAAAATAAAATGGGTGTCTCGTTGGACATTCAGGTGCTGTAGGTCAAACAATACTGAACAACAGTTTATAAAGGCTGGAAATTCTTACTCTTGGAAATAATTTTATAGCCTTATTGGGTTAGTGACAGGACCCCGAATCTCCTATCTTATAGGAGAAGCCTAATTATAGTATTAACGAACTAAAATGGGTGTCTCGTTGGACATTCAGGTGCTGTAGGTCAAAGAATACTGAACAACTGTTTATAAAGGCTGGAAATTCTTACTCTTGGAAATAATTTTATAGCCTTATTGGGTTAGTGACAGGACCCCAAATCTCCTATCCTTATAGAAGAAGCCTAATTATAGTATTAACAAACTAAAATGGGTGTCTCGTTGGACATTCAGGTGCTGTAGGTCAAAGAATACTGAACAACAGTTTATAAAGGCTGGAAATTCTTACTCTTGGAAATAATATTATAGCCTAATGTACACCCTTATTGGGATAGTGACAGGACCCCGAATCTCCTATCCTTATAGGAGAAGCCTAATTATAGTATTAACAAACTAAAATGGGTGTCTCATTGGACATTCAGGTGCTGTAGGTCAAAGAATACTGAACAAAAGTTTATAAAGGCTGGAAATTCTTACTCTTGGAAATAATTTTATAGCCTAATGTACACCCTTATTGGGTTAGTCACAGGACCCCAAATCTCCTATCCTTATAGGAGAAGCCTAATTATAGTATTAACAAACTAAAGTGAGTGTCTCGTTGGACATTCAGGTGCTGTAGGTCAAAGAATACTGAACAACAGTTTATAAAGGCTGGAAATTCTTACTCTTGGAAATAATTTTATAGCCTAATGTACACCCTTATTGGGTTAGTGACAGGACCCTGAATCTCCTATCCTTATAGGAGAAGCCTAATTATAGTATTAACGAACTAAAATGGGTGTCTCGTTGGACATTCAGGTGCTGTAGGTCAAAGAATACTGAACAACAGTTTATAAAGGCTGGAAATTCTTACTCTTGGAAATAATTTTATAGCCTAATGTACACCCTTATTGGGTTAGTCACAGGACCCCGAATCTCCTATCCTTATAGGAGAAGCCTAATTATAGTATTAACAAACTAAAATGGGTGTCTCGTTGGACATTCAGGTGCTGTAGTTCAAAGAATACTGAACAACAGTTTATAAAGGCTGGAAATTCTTACTCTTGGAAATAATTTTATAGCCTAATGTACACCCTTATTGGGTTAGTCACAGGACCCCGAATCTCCTATCCTTATAGGAGAAGCCTAATTATGGTATTAACAAACTAAAATGGGTGTCTCGTTGGACATTCAGGTGCTGTAGGTCAAAGAATACTGAACAACAGTTTATAAAGGCTGGAAATTCTTACTCTTGGAAATAATTATATAGCCTAATGTACACCCTTATTGGGTTAGTGACAGGACCCCGAATCTCCTATCCTTATAGGAGAAGCCTAATTATAGTATTAACGAACTAAAATGGGTGTCTCGTTGGACATTCAGGTGCTGTAGGTCAAAGAATACTGAACAACAGTTTATAAAGGCTGGAAATTCTTACTCTTGGAAATAATTTTATAGCCTAATGTACACCCTTATTGGGTTAGTCACAGGACCCGAATCTCCTATCCTTATAGGAGAAGCCTAATTATAGTATTAACAAACTAAAATGGGTGTCTCGTTGGACATTTACGTGCTGTAGGTCAAAGAATACTTAACAACAGTTTATAAAGGCTGGAAATTCTTACTCTTGGAAATAATTTTATAGCCTAATGTACACCCTTATTGGGTTAGTCACAGGACCCCGAATCTCCTATCCTTATAGGAGAAGCCTAATTATAGTATTAAAAAACTAAAATGGGTGTCTTGTTGGACATTCAGGTGCTGTAGGTCAAAGAATACTGAACAACAGTTTATAAAGGCTGGAAATTCTTACTCTTGGAAATAATTCTATAGCCTAATGTACACCCTTATTGGGTTAGTCACAGGACCCCGAATCTCCTATCCTTATAGGAGAAGCCTAATTATAGTATTAACAAACTAAAATGGGTGTCTCGTTGGACATTTAGGTGCTGTAGGTCAAAGAATACTTAACAACAGTTTATAAAGGCTGGAAATTCTTACTCTTGGAAATAATTTTATAGCCTAATGTATACCCTTATTGGGTTAGTCACAGGACCCCGAATCTCCTATCCTTATAGGAGAAGCCTAATTATAGTATTAAAAAAATAAAATGGGTGTCTCGTTGGACATTCAGGTGCTGTAGGTCAAACAATACTGAACAACAGTTTATAAAGGCTGGAAATTCTTACTCTTGGAAATAATTTTATAGCCTTATTGGGTTAGTGACAGGACCCCGAATCTCCTATCCTTATAGGAGAAGCCTAATTATAGTATTAACGAACTAAAATGGGTGTCTCGTTGGACATTCAGGTGCTGTAGGTCAAAGAATACTGAACAACAGTTTATAAAGGCTGGAAATTCTTACTCTTGGAAATAATTTTATAGCCTAATGTACACCCTTATTGGGCTAGTCACAGGACCCCGAATCTCCTATCCTTATAGGAGAAGCCTAATTATAGTATTAACAAACTAAAATGGGTGTCTCGTTGGACATTCAGGTGCTGTAGGTCAAACAATACCGAACAACAGTTTATAAAGGCTGGAAATTCTTACTCTTGGAAATAATTTTATAGCCTTATTGGGTTAGTGACAGGACCCCGAATCTCCTATCCTTATAGGAGAAGCCTAATTATAGTATTAACGAACTAAAATGGGTGTCTCGTTGGACATTCAGGTGCTGTAGGTCAAAGAATACTGAACAACAGTTTATAAAGGCTGGAAATTCTTACTCTTGGAAATAATATTATAGCCTAATGTACACCCTTATTGGGATAGTGACAGGACCCCGAATCTCCTATCCTTATAGGAGAAGCCTAATTATAGTATTAACAAACTAAAATGGGTGTCTCGTTGGACATTCAGGTGCTGTAGGTCAAAGAATACTGAACAACAGTTTATAAAGGCTGGAAATTCTTACTCTTGGAAATAATTTTATAGCCTAATGTACACCCTTATTGGGCTAGTCACAGGACCCCGAATCTCCTATCCTTATAGGAGAAGCCTAATTATAGTATTAACAAACTAAAATGGGTGTCTCGTTGGACATTTAGGTGCTGTAGGTCAAAGAATACTGAACAACAGTTTATAAAGGCTGGAAATTCTTACTCTTGGAAATAATTTTATAGCCTAATGTACACCCTTATTGGGTTAGTCACAGGACCCCGAATCTCCTATCCTTATAGGAGAAGCCTAATTATAGTATTAAAAAACTAAAATGGGTGTCTTGTTGGACATTCAGGTGCTGTAGGTCAAAGAATACTGAACAACAGTTTATAAAGGCTGGAAATTCTTACTCTTGGAAATAATTTTATAGCCTAATGTACACCCTTATTGGGCTAGTCACAGGACCCCGAATCTCCTATCCTTATAGGAGAAGCCTAATTATAGTATTAACAAACTAAAATGGGTGTCTCGTTGGACATTTAGGTGCTGTAGGTCAAAGAATACTGAACAACAGTTTATAAAGGCTGGAAATTCTTACTCTTGGAAATAATATTATAGCCTAATGTACACCCTTATTGGGATAGTGACAGGACCCCGAATCTCCTACCCTTATAGGAGAAGCCTAATTATAGTATTAACAAACTAAAATGGGTGTCTCGTTGGACATTCAGGTGCTGTAGGTCAAAGAATACTGAACAACAGTTTATAAAGGCTGGAAATTTTTACTCTTGGAAATAATTTTATAGCCTAATGTACACCCTTATTGGGTTAGTCACAGGACCCCGAATCTCCTATCCTTATAGGAGAAGCCTAATTATAGTATTAAAAAACTAAAATGGGTGTCTTGTTGGACATTCAGGTGCTGTAGGTCAAAGAATACTGAACAACAGTTTATAAAGGCTGGAAATTCTTACTCTTGGAAATAATTTTATAGCCTAATGTACACCCTTATTGGGTTAGTCACAGGACCCCGAATCTCCTATCCTTATAGGAGAAGCCTAATTATAGTATTAACAAACTAAAATGGGTGTCTCGTTGGACATTCAGGTGCTGTAGGTCAAACAATACCGAACAACAGTTTATAAAGGCTGGAAATTCTTACTCTTGGAAATAATTTTATAGCCTTATTGGGTTAGTCACAGGACCCCGAATCTCCTATCCTTATAGGAGAAGCCTAATTATAGTATTAACAAACTAAAATGGGTGTCTCGTTGGACATTTAGGTGCTGTAGGTCAAAGAATACTTAACAACAGTTTATAAAGGCTGGAAATTCTTACTCTTGGAAATAATTTTATAGCCTAATGTATACCCTTATTGGGTTAGTCACAGGACCCCGAATCTCCTATCCTTATAGGAGAAGCCTAATTATAGTATTAAAAAAATAAAATGGGTGTCTCGTTGGACATTCAGGTGCTGTAGGTCAAACAATACTGAACAACAGTTTATAAAGGCTGGAAATTCTTACTCTTGGAAATAATTTTATAGCCTTATTGGGTTAGTGACAGGACCCCGAATCTCCTATCCTTATAGGAGAAGCCTAATTATAGTATTAACGAACTAAAATGGGTGTCTCGTTGGACATTCAGGTGCTGTAGGTCAAAGAATACTGAACAACAGTTTATAAAGGCTGGAAATTCTTACTCTTGGAAATAATTTTATAGCCTAATGTACACCCTTATTGGGCTAGTCACAGGACCCCGAATCTCCTATCCTTATAGGAGAAGCCTAATTATAGTATTAACAAACTAAAATGGGTGTCTCGTTGGACATTCAGGTGCTGTAGGTCAAACAATACCGAACAACAGTTTATAAAGGCTGGAAATTCTTACTCTTGGAAATAATTTTATAGCCTTATTGGGTTAGTGACAGGACCCCGAATCTCCTATCCTTATAGGAGAAGCCTAATTATAGTATTAACGAACTAAAATGGGTGTCTCGTTGGACATTCAGGTGCTGTAGGTCAAAGAATACTGAACAACAGTTTATAAAGGCTGGAAATTCTTACTCTTGGAAATAATATTATAGCCTAATGTACACCCTTATTGGGATAGTGACAGGACCCCGAATCTCCTATCCTTATAGGAGAAGCCTAATTATAGTATTAACAAACTAAAATGGGTGTCTCGTTGGACATTCAGGTGCTGTAGGTCAAAGAATACTGAACAACAGTTTATAAAGGCTGGAAATTCTTACTCTTGGAAATAATTTTATAGCCTAATGTACACCCTTATTGGGCTAGTCACAGGACCCCGAATCTCCTATCCTTATAGGAGAAGCCTAATTATAGTATTAACAAACTAAAATGGGTGTCTCGTTGGACATTTAGGTGCTGTAGGTCAAAGAATACTGAACAACAGTTTATAAAGGCTGGAAATTCTTACTCTTGGAAATAATTTTATAGCCTAATGTACACCCTTATTGGGTTAGTCACAGGACCCCGAATCTCCTATCCTTATAGGAGAAGCCTAATTATAGTATTAAAAAACTAAAATGGGTGTCTTGTTGGACATTCAGGTGCTGTAGGTCAAAGAATACTGAACAACAGTTTATAAAGGCTGGAAATTCTTACTCTTGGAAATAATTTTATAGCCTAATGTACACCCTTATTGGGCTAGTCACAGGACCCCGAATCTCCTATCCTTATAGGAGAAGCCTAATTATAGTATTAACAAACTAAAATGGGTGTCTCGTTGGACATTTAGGTGCTGTAGGTCAAAGAATACTGAACAACAGTTTATAAAGGCTGGAAATTCTTACTCTTGGAAATAATATTATAGCCTAATGTACACCCTTATTGGGATAGTGACAGGACCCCGAATCTCCTACCCTTATAGGAGAAGCCTAATTATAGTATTAACAAACTAAAATGGGTGTCTCGTTGGACATTCAGGTGCTGTAGGTCAAAGAATACTGAACAACAGTTTATAAAGGCTGGAAATTTTTACTCTTGGAAATAATTTTATAGCCTAATGTACACCCTTATTGGGTTAGTCACAGGACCCCGAATCTCCTATCCTTATAGGAGAAGCCTAATTATAGTATTAAAAAACTAAAATGGGTGTCTTGTTGGACATTCAGGTGCTGTAGGTCAAAGAATACTGAACAACAGTTTATAAAGGCTGGAAATTCTTACTCTTGGAAATAATTTTATAGCCTAATGTACACCCTTATTGGGTTAGTCACAGGACCCCGAATCTCCTATCCTTATAGGAGAAGCCTAATTATAGTATTAACAAACTAAAATGGGTGTCTCGTTGGACATTCAGGTGCTGTAGGTCAAACAATACCGAACAACAGTTTATAAAGGCTGGAAATTCTTACTCTTGGAAATAATTTTATAGCCTTATTGGGTTAGTGACAGGACCCCGAATCTCCTATCCTTATAGGAGAAGCCTAATTATAGTATTAACGAACTAAAATGGGTGTCTCGTTGGACATTCAGGTGCTGTAGGTCAAAGAATACTGAACAACAGTTTATAAAGGCTGGAAATTCTTACTCTTGGAAATAATATTATAGCCTAATGTACACCCTTATTGGGATAGTGACAGGACCCCGAATCTCCTATCCTTATAGGAGAAGCCTAATTATAGTATTAACAAACTAAAATGGGTGTCTCGTTGGACATTCAGGTGCTGTAGGTCAAAGAATACTGAACAACAGTTTATAAAGGCTGGAAATTCTTACTCTTGGAAATAATTTTATAGCCTAATGTACACCCTTATTGGGCTAGTCACAGGACCCCGAATCTCCTATCCTTATAGGAGAAGCCTAATTATAGTATTAACAAACTAAAATGGGTGTCTCGTTGGACATTTAGGTGCTGTAGGTCAAAGAATACTTAACAACAGTTTATAAAGGCTGGAAATTCTTACTCTTGGAAATAATTTTATAGCCTTATTGGGTTAGTGACAGGACCCCGAATCTCCTATCCTTATAGGAGAAGCCTAATTATAGTATTAACGAACTAAAATGGGTGTCTCGTTGGACATTCAGGTGCTGTAGGTCAAAGAATACTGAACAACAGTTTATAAAGGCTGGAAATTCTTACTCTTGGAAATAATATTATAGCCTAATGTACACCCTTATTGGGATAGTGACAGGACCCCGAATCTCCTATCCTTATAGGAGAAGCCTAATTATAGTATTAACAAACTAAAATGGGTGTCTCGTTGGACATTCAGGTGCTGTAGGTCAAAGAATACTGAACAACAGTTTATAAAGGCTGGAAATTCTTACTCTTGGAAATAATTTTATAGCCTAATGTACACCCTTATTGGGCTAGTCACAGGACCCCGAATCTCCTATCCTTATAGGAGAAGCCTAATTATAGTATTAACAAACTAAAATGGGTGTCTCGTTGGACATTTAGGTGCTGTAGGTCAAAGAATACTTAACAACAGTTTATAAAGGCTGGAAATTCTTACTCTTGGAAATAATTTTATAGCCTAATGTACACCCTTATTGGGTTAGTGACAGGACCCCGAATCTCCTATCCTTATAGGAGAAGCCTAATTATAGTATTAACGAACTAAAATGGGTGTCTCGTTGGACATTCAGGTGCTGTAGGTCAAAGAATACTGAACAACAGTTTATAAAGGCTGGAAATTCTTACTCTTGGAAATAATATTATAGCCTAATGTACACCCTTATTGGGATAGTGACAGGACCCCGAATCTCCTATCCTTATAGGAGAAGCCTAATTATAGTATTAACAAACTAAAATGGGTGTCTCGTTGGACATTCAGGTGCTGTAGGTCAAAGAATACTGAACAAAAGTTTATAAAGGATGGAAATTCTTACTCTTGGAAATAATTTTATAGCCTAATGTACACCCTTATTGGGTTAGTCACAGGACCCCAAATCTCCTATCCTTATAGGAGAAGCCTAATTATAGTATTAACAAACTAAAATGGGTGTCTCGTTGGACATTCAGGTGCTGTAGGTCAAAGAATACTGAACAACAGTTTATAAAGGCTGGAAATTCTTACTCTTGGAAATAATTTTATAGCCTAATGTACTACCTTATTGGGTTAGTGACAGGACCCCGAATCTCCTATCCTTATAGGAGAAGCCTAATTATAGTATTAACAAACTAAAATGGGTGTCTCGTTGGACATTCAGGTGCTGTAGGTCAAAGAATACTGAACAACAGTTTATAAAGGCTGGAAATTCTTACTCTTGGAAATAATTTTATAGCCTAATGTACACCCTTATTGGGCTAGTCACAGGACCCCGAATCTCCTATCCTTATAGGAGAAGCCTAATTATAGTATTAACAAACTAAAATGGGTGTCTCGTTGGACATTTAGGTGCTGTAGGTCAAAGAATACTTAACAACAGTTTATAAAGGCTGGAAATTCTTACTCTTGGAAATAATTTTATAGCCTAATGTACACCCTTATTGGGTTAGTGACAGGACCCCGAATCTCCTATCCTTATAGGAGAAGCCTAATTATAGTATTAACGAACTAAAATGGGTGTCTCGTTGGACATTCAGGTGCTGTAGGTCAAAGAATACTGAACAACAGTTTATAAAGGCTGGAAATTCTTACTCTTGGAAATAATATTATAGCCTAATGTACACCCTTATTGGGATAGTGACAGGACCCCGAATCTCCTATCCTTATAGGAGAAGCCTAATTATAGTATTAACAAACTAAAATGGGTGTCTCGTTGGACATTCAGGTGCTGTAGGTCAAAGAATACTGAACAAAAGTTTATAAAGGATGGAAATTCTTACTCTTGGAAATAATTTTATAGCCTAATGTACACCCTTATTGGGTTAGTCACAGGACCCCAAATCTCCTATCCTTATAGGAGAAGCCTAATTATAGTATTAACAAACTAAAATGGGTGTCTCGTTGGACATTCAGGTGCTGTAGGTCAAAGAATACTGAACAACAGTTTATAAAGGATGGAAATTCTTACTCTTGGAAATAATTTTATAGCCTAATGTACACCCTTATTGGGTTAATGACAGGACCCTGAATCTCCTATCCTTATAGGAGAAGCCTAATTATAGTATTAACGAACTAAAATGGGTGCCTCGTTGGACATTCAGGTGCTGTAGGTCAAAGAATACTGAACAATAGTTTATAAAGGCTGGAAATTCTTACTCTTGGAAATAATTTTATAGCCTAATGTACACCCTTATTGGGTTAGTCACAGGACCCCGAATCTCCTATCCTTATACGAGAAGCCTAATTATAGTATTAACAAACTAAAATGGGTGTCTCGTTGGACATTCAGGTGCTGTAGGTCAAAGAATACTGAACAACAGTTTATAAAGGCTGGAAATTCTTACTCTTGGAAATAATTTTATAGCCTAATGTACACCCTTATTGGGTTAATGACAGGACCCTGAATCTCCTATCCTTATAGGAGAAGCCTAATTATAGTATTAACGAACTAAAATGGGTGCCTCGTTGGACATTCAGGTGCTGTAGGTCAAAGAATACTGAACAACAGTTTATAAAGGCTGGAAATTCTTACTCTTGGAAATAATTTTATAGCCTAATGTACACCCTTATTGGGTTAGTCACAGGACCCCGAATCTCCTATCCTTATACGAGAAGCCTAATTATAGTATTAACAAACTAAAATGGGTGTCTCGTTGGACATTCAGGTGCTGTAGGTCAAACAATACTAAACAACAGTTTATAAAGGCTGGAAATTCTTACTCTTGGAAATAATTTTATAGCCTAATGTACACCCTTATTGGGTTAGTCACTGTAAGTCCAAGATCTTCTCTACCGGGTATCAAACAAACAATCGAGTGCGGAAAACAAGATTGAATGTGAAGAACAAAAGATTAAAATGATGAAAATAATTATATTGCTGCTTCACCTTGCACACAATCTCTAGGATTGTCTGGTACAAGGTGGTGACTCTAGAGTTACAAAAATAAGGATTATGAAAGTCTAACATGTCTAACCCTAAAATTGAATAAAACATAACATTATATAGGGTCCACTAAAGCCTTGGCCCACATGGCCTAACCCAAGCCCATTAACTTAAACTAAGCCCAAGTCTAATAAACTAGCTTAATAAAGACAAGCGTAAACCTATAAAATCTAGCCCAACAATATCCCCCTAGGTTTATGCTGTCTTTATCATGGCTCAGTAGGAAGAATCTTCAGATCTTGATCTTCCAATCTTGGGTTCTTTCTTGTTCTCTTGGAGGTAGCTTCACAACTTTAATCATCATCAGCTTCTGCTTGAACATATTGCTAAAAGAGAACGTGAGAGGAGGATTCTCAGAAGCTCTTTTCTTTGTCAATTTTCTCTTTCTAGCAGCTTTTCAGGTACTTCTTCACTTGTACTTTCACTGTCAAAAGATGATTCACTTCAGGTTCTTCTGACTCAGGTACATCTTCTCAGTGTGGAGATTCATGCTTGTCAGCAACTGGAACTCTTTCATTCTTCATCAACCCCTGTTTCTTGATTTGTATAAATTCTGCAAATTCTCAGAATTTTGTAAGCAAATAATAAATATAACAGAGGGTCCAGTATACACAAGAACACCAAGTACAATAGTGTACTACAATTTAAAATCTCAAAAACCTGAATTTCCTTCGAGAATCGGTCAAATCCTCAAGAATGGTCAATTTTTCATAACATATAAACAAATTAAAATGAAAATTCAAACTAAATACAATGCATCTTTTTGGTGAGAATCATGTGCAAGAAGATCATATCAGCTTTGTCAAACTGTAACACACCGTTAGTATATTTGTTTTGGTATACTTATTAAAGTGCCAGAAAACAGTCCAAGACGATTACCAGCATCGTTTATCCACTTAAACAAACATACACACACGTCCTCAAGTCCGATATTTTCTTATTTTCTTAACGTGTGTTAGACCGAAATAACTGTGTGTCCCACATCATGACATACCCCCGCGATCAAGGTATGCACAAAGCTTCTTCATAACAGGTGAGTAAATTGCTGACATCGGTATGTTTTACAAGGTCAAGATCATCGGTGATCAGGTCTGCATATATCTGGATGCAACAGAGAGACCGATGGATTCTCGACCAGGGTTAGGGCAAATACCAAATGTTTCGGTATGATCGTTGCTTTAGGCTTTTGATTTGTGCCTTTAGCTTGAATTCTCTTTGAGAATATTGGGTTTTGGCATTTCCTTATTGCTCTTTTAAGACGTCCTGACTGTGCCTAGGTCAGCATATATCTGGATGCAGCAGAAGGGCAGCCAGGACATCCCCAGATGTATCAACAATTTAAAGACCTGAAATCTCAGACTTTGGCAATCTATCAACGCAAGATTTAAGACCATAAAATCATACGCCGATGATGTGTTCCCCACAAGTTACACAGTCCTTTATATTTATCATTAATTTTGGACTGAGTTCGTAGTGCAGTTTGCCTGCCAGTACATCATATAATGGAGCTGCAATCACACCTGATTTAATTTTCTTTTCGATTTTAAGGTGTGACATTTCAACAGCTGATGTACTATCATTTCTTCTTTTTCGCACCATGAAATTCTCATTTTTGAAATTTTCTATTGTTTTTGTATTTTTCTGAGTATATATCCCCCTAAATTTGTGCTTAAAATTGAAAATTTAAAGAACAAATTTACAACCTAAAACTAAGAAAAATATTTTTGTGTTTTTCTAAAACCATTCTCGATTCAAGGACCAATTACGTTCAAAATAAAAAGCATCAGGTTTTGAGTGTACCTCTTTCGCTGATTTTACCTCCATTGTCTCCTTCAAAGGAAACATACTCACTGTTTAAGAATTTAAAATAAACGTATAATAGAGAGATGTCACCTGTGGTGTGCTTGGAACAACCATTATCAACATACCAGTGGTTGTCGGCAATCCTCCTTGGATGTCCCTGCACTAAGAAAAAAGATTAGTTAAACATTGGTACCCAGGCCATCGCGGTCCTGGGCACTCCTGAAGCGTCAATGTAAGACACTTCTCTCAAGCACATGTCCTGCTTCTCATTTAGGACTGGTGTAGCTGCCGCCTTTGCTTTCCAGACTTGTTTAGGCTTAGCACACGGTGTTGCCACTTTCGGAGTAGCAGCTTTCAGTTTCTCAGGTTGTTTAGACTTCTGTGGTTGAACAACCTTCCGTTTGCTCTTGGCAGCATTCCAGTCTCCATTAGATGGTTTACCTTTGGGATTAGCATTCTTCCTTGCCTTAGGTTTTTCAACCTTCATTGGCTTGGAGTAGTAGTTATCCCTAGGCATAACCTTCGGATGTTGTCGATAATAGGGCACATAAGGACGACTTGTGCAGTTCCTTGCAATGTGACCGGGTCTTCCACAGTTGTAGCATGTCTGCTTCTTTGCATATGAAGCATATCCCGGTCTGTTCGATCCCACTGATGAATGTGAGTGATGGGATCTGTTGGATGATTTGTTTGCAGGCTTCCCAGTCTTCCTGCTCTGCTTAGAACATCTTGAACACCCGTGTGAACAAGATTGTGCTTGTGATGAGGACTGTCCTTGAGCTTTCTGTTTAAATTCAGGAACCTGTTCAGAAGAGTTAGCACATGTAATTTTTCTATGTGGTGGCACGTATTTATCGGTCGTGCCAATAACAGATAGCTCAGAAACAGCCTTTTGTACATATGGTATAGCATCTGCAGACAAATTGGACTGTTTCACACAAACACCTGCATTATTAGTGCAAACAATATCATCCCCCTCAACCTTAACCTCTACTTTTACTAAATCTGCACATGAAGTAGAAACATCAGTAACATTCACACATTTAAAATCATGGACTGTTGGCTTTACCACACCTATGCCAACAGTATTGGATGAGGGATCCATACAATCTTGTTTAATCTCGACTGGCCTTGAGCACACAGATTCTTCAGATTCCGGCTCAGTCGAGGGTGTGTCATTTGATTCAGTTAAGCCATTTGATTCAGAGACTTGTGGTGGCTCTACTGAATCCCCCGTTGACTCAGCTGCTCTAGAGGACTCACAGCTGGATTCACTCGATTCAACTGATACTGATTTCTCAGATTCGATTGTTTCGGGTGATTCACATTTGGAGTCACTTTCAGAAGTTGGTGGAGCAGCTGGTTCAACGGTATGTTGTGCCATGTACTTTTCACAGAGATTTTTGAAAGTTTTCATGAAATCAAACTCAAATGGCACATTTGAATCTGATTGGCCGGTCGGTTCAGGTTTTAAAACAGTTTCCCTCAACATTTGATTTGATTCAGCTGTGTCATTGGGATCTGGGACTTCATTTCTTTTCACATCAAAAACTCTGTCAATTTCTTTGTTTTTCTCAAAATTTAATGTCTCAGTCTGCTTTGAAGCATCTTGAGACTTGACAAAGGTTTTTGATGGAGCCTGCTCCTTCTTAGGTTGTTTGTTCTTGGGTATAGAGATTCGGACAGGGACTGATTTAGGTTTGGAGATCTCATCTTGATCCCTCGATGGTCGACTGGTTGGCTCTTCTATTGGAGGACCGTATCCTTTAACAGGCAGAGCCAACAACTCTTCATCCGACATAGGAATTGAAGAATAGTTTTCATTGAAAGGTGGAGGAATTTCCACAAATCCAATTCCCTTATTCCTCACGTCCTTTGGTCTTAACCTTAACTGGGTATTGATCATTTTTTCAACTTTGGGACTAGAGCAATCGAATTTTTTAAAATGAAAATCGGCATTTTCAAATTTAGATTTTAAGTCGATCAATTCCGTAGTTAAAGTATCAGACAGTCGTTTGAAGTGTAAATATCGACACTTGTGATCACTCACCTCCTGATGCAAGCGCTTGATATCGAGTTTTTGTTGTTCGACCATTTCTTTATAAGAATTAAATTTCTTTTTAATGTCCCAAGTGGCCATTTTCTCGTATTCAAGCTGCTTGTATGCAGAGAGAGTTTCTTCTCTAAAACCCTTAATTTTTAACCTGCATCGTTCAGTACAACATGATTCAGCTAAAATTTCAGCGTGTACCTCAGATGCGGATGGCACGTGATCATCCGGTTGTGCTATGAAAGCTTGAGCAGCGTGAGCGGCAGGAGCAGCAGATGTGATAGGAGCAGCAGGTGTGACAGAAGCAGCAGGAGCGACAGAAGTGGCGGGAGCGGCAGAAGTGGCGGGAGCTGTAGGAGCAGCGGGAATGACGGAACAGGTTGAATCTGAATTCGATGATGGAGCAGCAGAATTTGATGAGCATGTTGCAGCAGAGGTGATGTTATCCAATTCTTTGATAAGTGATATTAACTCATCCGGCGTCATTTTAGACCAGTTTATTTCCGAAATGATCCGATTGACGTTCATAAACCAGCTGCATGTTGGCTGATTTGGAATTCTTTTCAATGCGTCCAAAAGAATCTTGTTGACCCAACGATTTGACACTACGATTTCAGCATTTTTCATGTCAGACAGTAGTTCGGTAAATCTGTCAAGCAGTGCATATACGGTTTCACCAGGAGTGTAACCGAAACTCTCAAGTCTCTGCTCCACGAAAAATTTTACACTAGACACAGGACGTCCAACCGTAGTCAACCGTCAAACCGTATTCAATAAAGTTGATCCCCCCAAATTAAACTTGTACACACCAAATAATACTACCACTATTATTATTATTATTATTATTATTATTATTATTATTATTATTATTATTATTATTATTATTATTATTATTATTCTAGTGTGCAATTTTCGATGATGACTTTTTAAAACACACTTCTTCACTTTTACTCTTATCTCAAGAGAACACTCTCTCTCTCTCTTCACTCAATATAAGTTTCTTCTATTCTTATCTCTTTCTCACTCTTTCAACTTCACCAACAACAAATGCAGATCTAATTATGTCCTTTCAGTAGTTTCACACTCTCTCTCACGACAGCTACTTGCTTTATCTTTCAAATCTATCCTCTTCAATAATACACACAATATATAACCTCTCGTCTCTTTCCTCTCTGCTGCTTGAGACAGCCAGCTACCCGAGGTGGGTTGAATCTCGGTTGTGAAGGTGATGTGTGGTGGTGGTACAGGTAGGTTGTTCCGGTCAAAGATTCCGACAGGGGGTGGTGGTTAGAGGGTGGTCTCCAGGTACGGTATGGTGTTCGTGTTCAGGGTGAGGTCCGGGTCAGTTAGGTAGGTGGTGGTGGTTCGGGTCTGTGGAGGTGTCTGCGAGGGATTATAGTTGATGGTGGCCCGGTGGTTACGGTGGTGGAGTACGGGTCTGACGGTGGTGATGTTGGGTTGGCTTCTGATGCAGTTTATATTTTTGGACGGGGTTGTTTTTGGATATGAACTCAGGGTTGAAGGTTGAAGGTTGAACTCAGGGTTGAGGTTGAACTCAGGGTTGAGGTTGAACTCAGGGTTGAAGGTTGAACTCAGGGTTGAACTCAAGGTTGAACTCAAGGTTGAACTCAAGGTTGAACTCAGCCGAGTTTGTTGAACTCCCCCAAGGTTGAACTCCGGACGTCGAACTCAGATAGGTTGAACTCAGCCAGGTTTGTTGAACTCCCCCAAGGTTGAACTCAGGATGTCGAACTCAGATAGGTTGAACTCAGCCAAGTTTGTTGAACTCCCCCAAGGTTGAACTCAGGATGTCGAACTCAGAAATTTGGTTGAACTCAGCTATTTGGTTGAACTCAGCTGAAAAGTAAACCTGCTAAGATGCAACAAGTTTTCCACAAAACATGGAAATAGATATCTTTAAAAAAAAATTTTAAAAATCAAATTATCAGAATAGACGTTCTAAACAAATCTCCTTGTTTGTAGCAAACACATTGAGCCTTTCCAAGATGGATCAAATCACCAAAAATTCATCTGCCACGAAATCAATTAGAATAAAAATTAACGAAAACATTATGAACTGAAATACTAAAATCAACCTTTGTTCGTGAAAATAACTTCCTTGATCTTCTTCCTTTGATACCAACAACCGAGCCTTCGAAAGACTTCTTAGGCTCTGATACCAATTGTAAGTCCAAGATCTTCTCTACCGGGTATCAAACAAACAATCGAGTGCGGAAAACAAGATTGAATGTGAAGAACAAAAGATTAAAATGATAAAAATAATTATATTGCTGCTTCACCTTGCACACAATCTCTAGGATTGTCTGGTACAAGGTGGTGACTCTAGAGTTACAAAAATGAGGATTATGAAAGTCTAACATGTCTAACCCTAAAATTGAATAAAACATAACATTATATAGGGTCCACTAAAGCCTTGGCCCACATGGCCTAACCCAAGCCCATTAACATAAACTAAGCCCAAGTCTAATAAACTAGCTTAATAAAGACAAGCGTAAACCTATAAAATCTAGCCCAACAGTCACAGGACCCCAAATCTCCTATCCTTATAGAAGAAGCCTAATTATAGTATTAACAAACTAAAATGGGTGTCTCGTTGGACATTCAGGTGCTGTAGGTCAAAGAATACTGAACAACAGTTTATAAAGGCTGGAAATTCTTACTCTTGGA
Source organism: Ambrosia trifida (assembly GCA_028751855.1). Classification (NCBI taxonomy): domain Eukaryota; kingdom Viridiplantae; phylum Streptophyta; class Magnoliopsida; order Asterales; family Asteraceae; genus Ambrosia; species Ambrosia trifida. The sequence continues at coordinate 1,065,118 of CM054129.1, forward strand.
AATAATTTTATAGCCTAATGTACACCCTTATTGGGTTAGTCACAGGACCCCAAATCTCCTTTCCTTATAGGAGAAGCCTAATTATAGTATTAACAAACTAAAATGGGTGTCTTGTTGGACATTCAGGTGCTGTAGGTCAAAGAATACTGAACAACAGTTTATAAAGGCTGGAAATTCTTACTCTTGGAAATAATTTTATAGCCTAATGTACACCCTTATTGGGTTAGTGACAGGACCCCGAATCTCCTATCCTTATAGGAGAAGCCTAATTATAGTATTAACGAACTAAAATGGGTGTCTCGTTGGACATTCAGGTGCTGTAGGTCAAAGAATACTGAACAACAGTTTATAAAGGCTGGAAATTCTTACTCTTGGAAATAATTTTATAGCCTAATGTACACCCTTATTGGGTTAGTCACAGGACCCCGAATCTCCTATCCTTATAGGAGAAGCCTAATTATAGTATTAACAAACTAAAATGGGTGTCTCGTTGGACATTTAGGTGCTGTAGGTCAAAGAATACTTAACAACAGTTTATAAAGGCTGGAAATTCTTACTCTTGGAAATAATTTTATTGCCTAATGTACACCCTTATTGAGTTAGTCACAGGACCCCGAATCTCCTATCCTTATAGGAGAAGCCTAATTATAGTATTAACAAACTAAAATGGGTGTCTTGTTGGACATTCAGGTGCTGTAGGTCAAAGAATACTGAACAACAGTTTATAAAGGCTGGAAATTCTTACTCTTGGAAATAATTTTATAGCCTAATGTACACCCTTATTGGGTTAGTCACAGGACCCCGAATCTCCTATCCTTATAGGAGAAGCCTAATTATAGTATTAACAAACTAAAATGGGTGTCTCATTGGACATTTAGGTGCTGTAGGTCAAAGAATACTTAACAACAGTTTATAAAGGCTGGAAATTCTTACTCTTGGAAATAATTTTATAGCCTAATGTACACCCTTATTGGGTTAGTCACAGGACCCCGAATCTCCTATCCTTATAGGAGAAGCCTAATTATAGTATTAACAAACTAAAATGGGTGTCTCGTTGGACATTCAGGTGCTGTAGGTCAAACAATACTGAACAACAGTTTATAAAGGCTGGAAATTCTTACTGTTGGAAATAATTTTATAGCCTAATGTACACCCTTATTGGGTTAGTCACAGGACCCCAAATCTCCTTTCCTTATAGGAGAAGCCTAATTATAGTATTAACAAACTAAAATGGGTGTCTTGTTGGACATTCAGGTGCTGTAGGTCAAAGAATACTGAACAACAGTTTATAAAGGCTGGAAATTCTTACTCTTGGAAATAATTTTATAGCCTAATGTACACCCTTATTGGGTTAGTGACAGGACCCCGAATCTCCTATCCTTATAGGAGAAGCCTAATTATAGTATTAACGAACTAAAATGGGTGTCTCGTTGGACATTCAGGTGCTGTAGGTCAAAGAATACTGAACAACAGTTTATAAAGGCTGGAAATTCTTACTCTTGGAAATAATTTTATAGCCTAATGTACACCCTTATTGGGTTAGTCACAGGACCCCGAATCTCCTATCCTTATAGGAGAAGCCTAATTATAGTATTAACAAACTAAAATGGGTGTCTCGTTGGACATTTAGGTGCTGTAGGTCAAAGAATACTTAACAACAGTTTATAAAGGCTGGAAATTCTTACTCTTGGAAATAATTTTATTGCCTAATGTACACCCTTATTGAGTTAGTCACAGGACCCCGAATCTCCTATCCTTATAGGAGAAGCCTAATTATAGTATTAACAAACTAAAATGGGTGTCTTGTTGGACATTCAGGTGCTGTAGGTCAAAGAATACTGAACAACAGTTTATAAAGGCTGGAAATTCTTACTCTTGGAAATAATTTTATAGCCTAATGTACACCTTATTGGGTTAGTCACAGGACCCCGAATCTCCTATCCTTATAGGAGAAGCCTAATTATAGTATTAACAAACTAAAATGGGTGTCTCATTGGACATTTAGGTGCTGTAGGTCAAAGAATACTTAACAACAGTTTATAAAGGCTGGAAATTCTTACTCTTGGAAATAATTTTATAGCCTAATGTACACCCTTATTGGGTTAGTCACAGGACCCCGAATCTCCTATCCTTATAGGAGAAGCCTAATTATAGTATTAACAAACTAAAATGGGTGTCTCGTTGGACATTCAGGTGCTGTAGGTCAAACAATACTGAACAACAGTTTATAAAGGCTGGAAATTCTTACTGTTGGAAATAATTTTATAGCCTAATGTACACCCTTATTGGGTTAGTCACAGGACCCCGAATCGCCTATCCTTATAGGAGAAACCTAATTATAGTATTAACGAACTAAAATGGGTGTCTCGTTGGACATTCAGGTGCTGTAGGTCAAACAATACTGAACAACAGTTTATAAAGGCTGGAAATTCTTACTCTTTGAAATAATTTTATAGCCTAATGTATACCCTTATTAGGTTAGTGACAATACCCCGAATCTCCTATCCTTATAGGAGAAGCCTAATTATAGTATTAACAAAATAAAATGGGTGTCTCGTTGGACATTTAGGTGCTGTAGGTCAAAGAATACTTAACAACAGTTTATAAAGGCTGGAAATTTTTACTCTTGGAAATAATTTTATAGCCAAATGTACACCCTTATTGGGTTAGTCACAGGACCCCGAATCTCCTATCCTTATAGGAGAAGCCTAATTATAGTATTAACAAACTAAAATGGGTGTCTTGTTGGACATTCAGGTGCTGTAGGTCAAAGAATACTGAACAACAGTTTATAAAGGCTGGAAATTCTTACTCTTGGAAATAATTTTATAGCCTAATGTACACCCTTATTGGGTTAGTGACAGGACCCCGAATCTCCTATCCTTATAGGAGAAGCCTAATTATAGTATTAACGAACTAAAATGGGTGTCTCGTTGGACATTCAGGTGCTGTAGGTCAAAGAATACTGAACAACAGTTTATAAAGGCTGGAAATTCTTACTCTTGGAAATAATTTTATAGCCTAATGTACACCCTTATTGGGTTAGTCACAGGACCCCGAATCTCCTATCCTTATAGGAGAAGCCTAATTATAGTATTAACAAACTAAAATGGGTGTCTCGTTGGACATTTAGGTGCTGTAGGTCAAAGAATACTTAACAACAGTTTATAAAGGCTGGAAATTCTTACTCTTGGAAATAATTTTATTGCCTAATGTACACCCTTATTGAGTTAGTCACAGGACCCCGAATCTCCTATCCTTATAGGAGAAGCCTAATTATAGTATTAACAAACTAAAATGGGTGTCTTGTTGGACATTCAGGTGCTGTAGGTCAAAGAATACTGAACAACAGTTTATAAAGGCTGGAAATTCTTACTCTTGGAAATAATTTTATAGCCTAATGTACACCCTTATTGGGTTAGTCACAGGACCCCAAATCTCCTTTCCTTATAGGAGAAGCCTAATTATAGTATTAGCAAACTAAAATGGGTGTCTTGTTGGACATTCAGGTGCTGTAGGTCAAAGAATACTGAACAACAGTTTATAAAGGCTGGAAATTCTTACTCTTGGAAATAATTTTATAGCCTAATGTACACCCTTATTGGGTTAGTGACAGGACCCCGAATCTCCTATCCTTATAGGAGAAGCCTAATTATAGTATTAACGAACTAAAATGGGTGTCTCGTTGGACATTCAGGTGCTGTAGGTCAAAGAATACTGAACAACAGTTTATAAAGGCTGGAAATTCTTACTCTTGGAAATAATTTTATAGCCTAATGTACACCCTTATTGGGTTAGTCACAGGACCCCGAATCTCCTATCCTTATAGGAGAAGCCTAATTATAGTATTAACAAACTAAAATGGGTGTCTCGTTGGACATTTAGGTGCTGTAGGTCAAAGAATACTTAACAACAGTTTATAAAGGCTGGAAATTCTTACTCTTGGAAATAATTTTATTGCCTAATGTACACCCTTATTGAGTTAGTCACAGGACCCCGAATCTCCTATCCTTATAGGAGAAGCCTAATTATAGTATTAACAAACTAAAATGGGTGTCTTGTTGGACATTCAGGTGCTGTAGGTCAAAGAATACTGAACAACAGTTTATAAAGGCTGGAAATTCTTACTCTTGGAAATAATTTTATAGCCTAATGTACACCCTTATTGGGTTAGTCACAGGACCCCGAATCTCCTATCCTTATAGGAGAAGCCTAATTATAGTATTAACAAACTAAAATGGGTGTCTCATTGGACATTTAGGTGCTGTAGGTCAAAGAATACTTAACAACAGTTTATAAAGGCTGGAAATTCTTACTCTTGGAAATAATTTTATAGCCTAATGTACACCCTTATTGGGTTAGTCACAGGACCCCGAATCTCCTATCCTTATAGGAGAAGCCTAATTATAGTATTAACAAACTAAAATGGGTGTCTCGTTGGACATTCAGGTGCTGTAGGTCAAACAATACTGAACAACAGTTTATAAAGGCTGGAAATTCTTACTGTTGGAAATAATTTTATAGCCTAATGTACACCCTTATTGGGTTAGTCACAGGACCCCGAATCGCCTATCCTTATAGGAGAAACCTAATTATAGTATTAACGAACTAAAATGGGTGTCTCGTTGGACATTCAGGTGCTGTAGGTCAAACAATACTGAACAACAGTTTATAAAGGCTGGAAATTCTTACTCTTTGAAATAATTTTATAGCCTAATGTATACCCTTATTAGGTTAGTGACAATACCCCGAATCTCCTATCCTTATAGGAGAAGCCTAATTATAGTATTAACAAAATAAAATGGGTGTCTCGTTGGACATTTAGGTGCTGTAGGTCAAAGAATACTTAACAACAGTTTATAAAGGCTGGAAATTTTTACTCTTGGAAATAATTTTATAGCCAAATGTACACCCTTATTGGGTTAGTCACAGGACCCCGAATCTCCTATCCTTATAGGAGAAGCCTAATTATAGTATTAACAAACTAAAATGGGTGTCTCGTTGGACATTCAGGTGCTGTAGGTCAAACAATACTGAACAACAGTTTATAAAGGCTGGAAATTCTTACTCTTGGAAATAATTTTATAGCCTAATGTACACCCTTATTAGGTTAGTCACAGGACCCCGAATCTCCTATCCTTATAGGAGAAGCCTAATTATAGTATCAACAAACTAAAATGGGTGTCTCGTTGGACATTCAGGTGCTGTAGGTCAAAGAATACTGAACAACAGATTATAAATGCTGGAAATTCTTACTCTTGGAAATAATTTTATAGCCTAATGTACACCCTTATTGGGTTAGTCACAGGACCCCGAATCTCCTATCCTTATAGGAGAAGCCTAATTATAGTATTAACAAACTAAAATGGGTGTCTCGTTGGACATTCAGGTGCTGTAGGTCAAACAATACTGAACAACAGTTTATAAAGGCTGGAAATTCTTACTCTTGGAAATAATTTTATAGCCTAATGTACACCCTTATTGGGTTAGTGACAGGACCCCGAATCTCCTATCCTTATAGGAGAAGCCTAATTATAGTATTAACGAACTAAAATGGGTGTCTCGTTGGACATTCAGGTGCTGTAGGTCAAAGAATACTAAACAACAGTTTATAAAGGCTGGAAATTCTTACTCTTGGAAATATTTTTATAGCCTAATGTACACCCTTATTGGGATAGTCACAGGACCCCGAATCTCCTATCCTTATAGGAGAAGCCTAATTATAGTATTAACAAACTAAAATGGGTGTCTCGTTGGACATTCAGGTGCTGTAGGTCAAACAATACTGAACAACAGTTTATAAAGGCTGGAAATTCTTACTCTTGGAAATAATTTTATAGCCTAATGTACACCCTTATTGGGTTAGTCACAGGACCCCAAATCTCCTATCCTTATAGGAGAAGCCTAATTATAGTATTAACAAACTAAAATGGGTGTCTCGTTGGACATTCAGGTGCTGTAGGTCAAAGAATAGTGAACAACAGTTTATAAAGGCTGGAAATTCTTACTCTTGGAAATAATTTTATAGCCTAATGTACACCCTTATTGGGTTAGTCACAGGACCCCGAATCTCCTATCCTTATAGGAGAAGCCTAATTATAGTATTAACAAACTAAAATGGGTGTCTCGTTGGACATTCAGGTGCTGTAGGTCAAACAATACTGAACAACAGTTTATAAAGGCTGGAAATTCTTACTCTTGGAAATAATTTTATAGCCTAATGTACACCCTTATTGGGTTAGTCACAGGACCCCAAATCTCCTATCCTTATAGGAGAAGCCTAATTATAGTATTAACAAAATAAAATGGGTGTCTCGTTGGACATTTAGGTGCTGTAGGTCAAAGAATACTTAACAACAGTTTATAAAGGCTGGAAATTTTTACTCTTGGAAATAATTTTATAGCCAAATGTACACCCTTATTGGGTTAGTCACAGGACCCCGAATCTCCTATCCTTATAGGAGAAGCCTAATTATAGTATTAACAAACTAAAATGGGTGTCTCGTTGGACATTCAGGTGCTGTAGGTCAAACAATACTGAACAACAGTTTATAAAGGCTGGAAATTCTTACTCTTGGAAATAATTTTATAGCCTAATGTACACCCTTATTAGGTTAGTCACAGGACCCCGAATCTCCTATCCTTATAGGAGAAGCCTAATTATAGTATCAACAAACTAAAATGGGTGTCTCGTTGGACATTCAGGTGCTGTAGGTCAAAGAATACTGAACAACAGATTATAAATGCTGGAAATTCTTACTCTTGGAAATAATTTTATAGCCTAATGTACACCCTTATTGGGTTAGTCACAGGACCCCGAATCTCCTATCCTTATAGGAGAAGCCTAATTATAGTATTAACAAACTAAAATGGGTGTCTCGTTGGACATTCAGGTGCTGTAGGTCAAACAATACTGAACAACAGTTTATAAAGGCTGGAAATTCTTACTCTTGGAAATAATTTTATAGCCTAATGTACACCCTTATTGGGTTAGTGACAGGACCCCGAATCTCCTATCCTTATAGGAGAAGCCTAATTATAGTATTAACGAACTAAAATGGGTGTCTCGTTGGACATTCAGGTGCTGTAGGTCAAAGAATACTGAACAACAGTTTATAAAGGCTGGAAATTCTTACTCTTGGAAATATTTTTATAGCCTAATGTACACCCTTATTGGGATAGTCACAGGACCCCGAATCTCCTATCCTTATAGGAGAAGCCTAATTATAGTATTAACAAACTAAAATGGGTGTCTCGTTGGACATTCAGGTGCTGTAGGTCAAACAATACTGAACAACAGTTTATAAAGGCTGGAAATTCTTACTCTTGGAAATAATTTTATAGCCTAATGTACACCCTTATTGGGTTAGTCACAGGACCCCAAATCTCCTATCCTTATAGGAGAAGCCTAATTATAGTATTAACAAACTAAAATGGGTGTCTCGTTGGACATTCAGGTGCTGTAGGTCAAAGAATAGTGAACAACAGTTTATAAAGGCTGGAAATTCTTACTCTTGGAAATAATTTTATAGCCTAATGTACACCCTTATTGGGTTAGTCACAGGACCCCGAATCTCCTATCCTTATAGGAGAAGCCTAATTATAGTATTAACAAACTAAAATGTGTGTCTCGTTGGACATTCAGGTGTTGTAGGTCAAACAATACTGAACAACAGTTTATGAAGGCTGGAAATTCTTACTCTTGGAAATAATTTTATAGCCTAATGTACACCCTTATTGGGTTAGTGACAGGACCCCGAATCTCCTATCCTTATAGGAGAAGCCTAATTATAGTATTAACAAACTAAAATGTGTGTCTCGTTGGACATTCAGGTGCTATAGGTCAAAGAATACTGAACAACAGATTATAAAGGCTGGAAATTCTTACTCTTGGAAATAATTTTATAGCCTAATGTACACCCTTATTGGGTTAGTGACAGGACCCCGAATCTCCTATCCTTATAGGAGAAGCCTAATTATAGTATTAACAAACTAAAATGTGTGTCTCGTTGGACATTCAGGTGCTGTAGGTCAAACAATACTGAACAACAGTTTATGAAGGCTGGAAATTCTTACTCTTGGAAATAATTTTATAGCCTTATTGGGTTAGTGACAGGACCCCGAATCTCCTATCCTTATAGGAGAAGCCTAATTATAGTATTAACGAACTAAAATGGGTCTCTCTTTGGACATTCAGGTGCTGTAGGTCAAAGAATACTGAACAACAGTTTATAAAGGCTGGAAATTCTTACTCTTGGAAATAATTTTATAGCCTAATGTACACCCTTATTGGGTTAGTCACAGGACCCCGAATCTCCTATCCTTATAGGAGAAGCCTAATTATAGTATTAACAAACTAAAATGTGTGTCTCGTTGGACATTCAGGTACTGTAGGTCAAACAATACTGAACAACATTTTATGAAGGCTGGAAATTCTTACTCTTGGAAATAATTTTATAGCCTAATGTACACCCTTATTGGGTTAGTGACAGGACCCCGAATCTCCTATCCTTATAGGAGAAGCCTAATTATAGTATTAACGAACTAAAATGGGTGTCTCGTTGGACATTCAGATGCTGTAGGTCAAAAAATACTGAACAACAGTTTATAAAGGCTGGAAATTCTTACTCTTGGAAATAATTTTATAGCCTAATGTACACCCTTATTGGGTTAGTCACAGGACCCCGAATCTCCTATCCTTATAGGAGAAGCCTAATTATAGTATTAACAAACTAAAATGGGTGTCTCGTTGGACATTCAGGTGTTGTAGGTCAAACAATACTGAACAACAGTTTATGAAGGCTGGAAATTCTTACTCTTGGAAATAATTTTATAGCCTAATGTACACCCTTATTGGGTTAGTGACAGGACCCCGAATCTCCTATCCTTATAGGAGAAGCCTAATTATAGTATTAACAAACTAAAATGTGTGTCTCGTTGGACATTCAGGTGCTATAGGTCAAAGAATACTGAACAACAGATTATAAAGGCTGGAAATTCTTACTCTTGGAAATAATTTTATAGCCTAATGTACACCCTTATTGGGTTAGTGACAGGACCCCGAATCTCCTATCCTTATAGGAGAAGCCTAATTATAGTATTAACAAACTAAAATGTGTGTCTCGTTGGACATTCAGGTGCTGTAGGTCAAACAATACTGAACAACAGTTTATGAAGGCTGGAAATTCTTACTCTTGGAAATAATTTTATAGCCTTATTGGGTTAGTGACAGGACCCCGAATCTCCTATCCTTATAGGAGAAGCCTAATTATAGTATTAACGAACTAAAATGGGTCTCTCTTTGGACATTCAGGTGCTGTAGGTCAAAGAATACTGAACAACAGTTTATAAAGGCTGGAAATTCTTACTCTTGGAAATAATTTTATAGCCTAATGTACACCCTTATTGGGTTAGTCACAGGACCCCGAATCTCCTATCCTTATAGGAGAAGCCTAATTATAGTATTAACAAACTAAAATGTGTGTCTCGTTGGACATTCAGGTGCTGTAGGTCAAACAATACTGAACAACATTTTATGAAGGCTGGAAATTCTTACTCTTGGAAATAATTTTATAGCCTAATGTACACCCTTATTGGGTTAGTGACAGGACCCCGAATCTCCTATCCTTATAGGAGAAGCCTAATTATAGTATTAACGAACTAAAATGGGTGTCTCGTTGGACATTCAGATGCTGTAGGTCAAAAAATACTGAACAACAGTTTATAAAGGCTGGAAATTCTTACTCTTGGAAATAATTTTATAGCCTAATGTACACCCTTATTGGGTTAGTCACAGGACCCCGAATCTCCTATCCTTATAGGAGAAGCCTAATTATAGTATTAACAAACTAAAATGGGTGTCTCGTTGGACATTCAGGTGCTGTAGGTCAAACAATACTGAACAACAGTATATAAAGGCTGGAAATTCTTACTCTTGGAAATAATTTTATAGCCTTATTGGGTTAGTGACAGGACCCCGAATCTCCTATCCTTATAGGAGAAGCCTAATTATAGTATTAACGAACTAAAATGGGTCTCTCTTTGGACATTCAGGTGCTGTAGGTCAAAGAATACTGAACAACAGTTTATAAAGGCTGGAAATTCTTACTCTTGGAAATAATTTTATAGCCTAATGTACACCCTTATTGGGTTAGTCACAGGACCCCGAATCTCTTATCCTTATAGGAGAAGCCTAATTATAGTATTAACAAACTAAAATGGGTGTCTCGTTGGACATTCAGGTGCTGTAGGTCAAAGAATACTGAACAACAGATTATAAAGGCTGGAAATTCTTACTCTTGGAAATAATTTTATAGCCTAATGTACACCCTTATTGGGTTAGTGACAGGACCCCGAATCTCCTATCCTTATAGGAGAAGCCTAATTATAGTATTAACGAACTAAAATGGGTGTCTCGTTGGACATTCAGATGCTGTAGGTCAAAAAATACTGAACAACAGTTTATAAAGGCTGGAAATTCTTACTCTTGGAAATAATTTTATAGCCTAATGTACACCCTTATTGGGTTAGTCACAGGACCCCGAATCTCCTATCCTTATAGGAGAAGCCTAATTATAGTATTAACAAACTAAAATGGGTGTCTCGTTGGACATTCAGGTGCTGTAGGTCAAACAATACTGAACAACAGTATATAAAGGCTGGAAATTCTTACTCTTGGAAATAATTTTATAGCCTTATTGGGTTAGTGACAGGACCCCGAATCTCCTATCCTTATAGGAGAAGCCTAATTATAGTATTAACGAACTAAAATGGGTCTCTCTTTGGACATTCAGGTGCTGTAGGTCAAAGAATACTGAACAACAGTTTATAAAGGCTGGAAATTCTTACTCTTGGAAATAATTTTATAGCCTAATGTACACCCTTATTGGGTTAGTCACAGGACCCCGAATCTCTTATCCTTATAGGAGAAGCCTAATTATAGTATTAACAAACTAAAATGGGTGTCTCGTTGGACATTCAGGTGCTGTAGGTCAAAGAATACTGAACAACAGATTATAAAGGCTGGAAATTCTTACTCTTGGAAATAATTTTATAGCCTAATGTACACCCTTATTGGGTTAGTGACAGGACCCCGAATCTCCTATCCTTATAGGAGAAGCCTAATTATAGTATTAACGAACTAAAATGGGTGTCTCGTTGGACATTCAGATGCTGTAGGTCAAAAAATACTGAACAACAGTTTATAAAGGCTGGAAATTCTTACTCTTGGAAATAATTTTATAGCCTAATGTACACCCTTATTGGGTTAGTCACAGGACCCCGAATCTCCTATCCTTATAGGAGAAGCCTAATTATAGTATTAACAAACTAAAATGTGTGTCTCGTTGGACATTCAGGTGCTGTAGGTCAAACAATACTGAACAACAGTTTATGAAGGCTCGAAATTCTTACTCTTGGAAATAATTTTATAGCCTAATGTACACCCTTATTGGGTTAGTGACAGGACCCCGAATCTCCTATCCTTATAGGAGAAGCCTAATTATAGTATTAACGAACTAAAATGGGTGTCTCGTTGGACATTCAGGTGCTGTAGGTCAAAGAATACTGAACAACAGTTTATAAAGGCTGGAAATTCTTACTCTTGGAAATAATTTTATAGCCTAATGTACACCCTTGTTGGGTTAGTCACAGGACCCCGAATCTCCTATCCTTATAGGAGAAGCCTAATTATAGTATTAACAAACTAAAATGGGTGTCTCGTTGGAAATTCAGGTGCTGTAGGTCAAACAATACTGAACAACAGTTTATAAAGGCTGGAAATTCTTACTCTTGGAAATAATTTTATAGCCTTATTGGGTTAGTGACAGGACCCCGAATCTCCTATCCTTATAGTAGAAGCCTAATTATAGTATTAACGAACTAAAATGGGTGTCTCGTTGGACATTCAGGTGCTGTAGGTCAAAGAATACTGAACAACAGTTTATAAAGGCTGGAAATTCTTACTCTTGGAAATAATTTTATAGCCTAATGTACACCTTATTGGGTTAGTCACAGGACCCCGAATCTCCTATCCTTATAGGAGAAGCCTAATTATAGTATTAACAAACTAAAATGGGTGTCTCGTTGGACATTTAGGTGCTGTAGGTCAAAGAATACTTAACAACAGTTTATAAAGGCTGGAAATTCTTACTCTTGGAAATAATTTTATAGCCTAATGTACACCCTTATTGGGTTAGTCACAGGACCCCGAATCTCCTATCCTTATAGGAGAAGCCTAATTATAGTATTAACAAACTAAAATGGGTGTCTCGTTGGACATTCAGGTGCTGTAGGTCAAACAATACTGAACAACAGTTTATAAAGGCTGGAAATTCTTACTCTTGGAAATAATTTTATAGCCTAATGTACACCCTTATTGGGTTAGTGACAGGACCCCGAATCTCCTATCCTTATAGGAGAAGCCTAATTATAGTATTAACGAACTAAAATGGGTGTCTCGTTGGACATTCAGGTGCTGTAGGTCAAAGAATACTGAACAACAGTTTATAAAGGCTGGAAATTCTTTCTCTTGGAAATAATTTTATAGCCTAATGTACACCCTTATTGGGTTAGTCACAGGACCCCGAATCTCCTATCCTTATAGGAGAAGCCTAATTTCAGTATTAACAAACTAAAATGGGTGTCTCGTTGGACATTCAGGTGCTGTAGGTCAAAGAATACTGAACAACAGTTTATAAAGGCTGGAAATTCTTACTCTTGGAAATAATTTTATAGCCTAATGTACACCCTTATTGGGTTACTCACAGGACCCCGAATCTCCTATCCTTATAGGAGAAGCCTAATTATAGTATTAACAAACTAAAATGTGTGTCTCGTTGGACATTCAGGTGCTGTAGGTCAAACAATACTGAACAACAGTTTATAAAGGCTGGAAATTCTTACTCTTGAAATAATTTTATAGCCTTATTGGGTTAGTGACAGGACCCCGAATCTCCTATCCTTATAGGAGAAGCCTAATTATAGTATTAACGAACTAAAATGGGTGTCTCGTTGGACATTCAGGTGCTGTAGGTCAAAGAATACTGAACAACAGTTTATAAAGGCTGGAAATTCTTACTCTTGGAAATAGTTTTATAGCCTAATGTACACCCTTATTGGGTTAGTCACAGGACCCCGAATCTCCTATCCTTATAGGAGAAGCCTAATTATAGTATTAACAAACTAAAATGGGTGTCTCGTTAGACATTCAGGTGTTGTAGGTCAAACAATACTGAACAACAGTTTATAAAGGCTGGAAATTCTTACTCTGGGAAATAATTTTATAGCCTAATGTACACCCTTATTGGGTTAGTGACAGGACCCCGAATCTCCTATCCTTATAGGAGAAGCCTAATAATAGTATTAACGAACTAAAATGGGTGTCTCGTTGGACATTCAGGTGCTGTAGGTCAATTAATACTGAACAACAGTTTATAAAGGCTGGAAATTCTTACTCTTGGAAATAACTTTATAGCCTATTGTACAACCTTATTGGGTTAGTCACAGGACCCCGAATCTCCTATCCTTATAGGAGAAGCCTAATTATAGTATTAACAAACTAAAATGGGTGTCTCGTTGGACATTCAGGTGCTGTAGGTCAAAGAATACTGAACAACAGTTTATAAAGGCTGGAAATTCTTACTCTTGGAAATAATTTTATAGCCTAATGTACACCCTTATTGGGTTAGTCACAGGACCCCGAATCTCCTATCCTTATAGGAGAAGCCTAATTATAGTATTAACAAACTAAAATGTGTGTCTCGTTGGACATTCAGGTGCTGTAGGTCAAACAATACTGAACAACAGTTTATAAAGGCTGGAAATTCTTACTCTTGGAAATAATTTTAAAGCCTTATTGGGTTAGTGACAGGACCCCGAATCTCCTATCCTAATAGGAGAAGCCTAATTATAGTATTAACGAACTAAAATGGGTGTCTCGTTGGACATTCAGGTGCTGTAGGTCAAAGAATACTGAACAACAGTTTATAAAGGCTGGAAATTCTTACTCTTGGAAATAATTTTATAGCCTAATGTACACCCTTATTGGGTTAGTCACAGGACCCCGAATCTCCTATCCTTATAGGAGAAGCCTAATTATAGTATTAACAAACTAAAATGGGTGTCTCGTTGGACATTTAGGTGTTGTAGGTCAAAGAATACTTAACAACAGTTTATAAAGGCTGGAAATTCTTACTCTTGGAAATAATTTTATTGCCTAATGTACACCCTTATTGGGTTAGTCACAGGACCCCGAATCTCCTATCCTTATAGGAGAAGCCTAATTATAGTATTAAAAAACTAAAATGAGTGTCTCGTTGGACATTCAGGTGCTGTAGGTCAAACAATACTGAACAACAGTTTATAAAGGCTGGAAATTCTTACTCTTGGAAATAATTTTATAGCCTAATGTACACCCTTATTGGGTTAGTGACTGGACCCCGAATCTCCTATCCTTATAGGAGAAGCCTAATTATAGTATTAACGAACTAAAATGGGTGTCTCGTTGGACATTCAGGTGCTGTAGGTCAAAGAATACTGAACAACAGTTTATAAAGGCTGGAAATTCTTACTCTTGGAAATAATTTTATAGCCTAATGTACACCCTTATTGGGTTAGTCACAGGACCCCGAATCTCCTATCCTTATACGAGAAGCCTAATTATAGTATTAACAAACTAAAATGAGTGTCTCGTTGGACATTCAGGTGCTGTAGGTCAAAGAATACTGAACAACAGTTTATAAAGGCTGGAAATTCTTACTCTTGGAAATAATTTTATAGCCTAATGTACACCCTTATTGGGTTAGTGACAGGACCCCGAATCTCCTATCCTTATAGGAGAAGCCTAATTATAGTATTAACAAACTAAAATGGGTGTCTCGTTGGACATTTAGGTGCTGTAGGTCAAAGAATACTTAACAACAGTTTATAAAGGCGGGAAATTCTTACTCTTGGAAATAATTTTATAGCCTAATGTACACCCTTATTGGGTTAGTCACAGGACCCCGAATCTCCTATCCTTATAGGAGAAGCCTAATTATAGTATTAACAAACTAAAATGGGTGTCTCGTTGGACATTTAGGTGTTGTAGGTCAAAGAATACTGAACAACAGTTTATAAAGGCTGGAAATTCTTACTCTTGGAAATAATTTTATAGACTAATGTACACCCTTATTGGGTTAGTGACAGGACCCCGAATCTCCTATCCTTATAGGAGAAGCCTAACTATAGTATTAACAAACTAAAATCGGTGTCTCGTTGGACATTCAGGTGCTGTAGGTCAAAGAATACTTAACAACAGTTTATAAAGGCTGGAAATTCTTACTCTTGGAAATAATTTTATAGCCTAATGTACACCCTTATTGGGTTAGTGACAGGACCCCGAATCTCCTATCCTTATAGGAGAAGCCTAATTATAGTATTAACAAACTAAAATGGGTGTCTCGTTGGACATTTAGGTGCTGTAGGTCAAAGAATACTTAACAACAGTTTAGAAAGGCTGGAAATTCTTACTCTTGGAAATAATTTTATAGCCTAATGTACACCCTTATTGGGTTAGTCACAGGACCCCGAATCTCCTATCCTTATAGGAGAAGCCTAATTATAGTATTAAAAAACTAAAATGGGTGTCTCGTTGGACATTTAGGTGCTATAGGTCAAAGAATACTGAACAACAGTTTATAAAGGCTGGAAATTCTTACTCTTGGAAATAATTTTATAGACTAATGTACACCCTTATTGGGTTAGTGACAGGACCCCGAATCTCCTATCCTTATAGGAGAAGCGTAATTATAGTATTAACAAACTAAAATCGGTGTCTCGTTGGACATTCAGGTGCTGTAGGTCAAAGAATACTGAACAACAGTTTATAAAGGCTGGAAATTCTTACTCTTGGAAATAATTTTATAGCCTAATGTACACCCTTATTGGGTTAGTCACAGGACCCCGAATCTCCTATCCTTATAGGAAAAGCCTAATTATAGTATTAACAAACTAAAATGGGTGTCTCGTTGGACATTTAGGTGCTGTAGGTCAAAGAATACTTAACAACAGTTTATAAAGGCTGGAAATTCTTACTCTTGGAAATAATTTTATAGCCTAATGTACACCCTTCTTGGGTTAGTCACAGGAACCCGAATCTCCTATCCTTATAGGAGAAGCCTAATTATAGTATTAACAAACTAAAATGGGTGTCTCGTTGGACATTTAGGTGCTGTAGGTCAAAGAATACTTAACAACAGTTTATAAAGGCTGGAAATTCTTACTCTTGGAAATAATTTTATAGCCTAATGTACACCCTTATTGGGTTAGTGACAGGACCCCGAATCTCCTATCCTTATAGGAGAAGCCTAATTATAGTATTAACAAACTAAAATGGGTGTCTCGTTGGACATTTAGGTGCTGTAGGTCAAAGAATACTTAACAACAGTTTAGAAAGGCTGGAAATTCTTACTCTTGGAAATAATTTTATAGCCTAATGTACACCCTTATTGGGTTAGTCACAGGACCCCGAATCTCCTATCCTTATAGGAGAAGCCTAATTATAGTATTAACAAAGTAAAATGGGGGTCTCGTTGGACATTCAGGTGCTGTAGGTCAAACAATACTGAACAACAGTTTATAAAGGCTGGAAATTCTTACTCTTGGAAATAATTTTATAGCCTAATGTACACCCTTATTGGGTTAGTCACAGGACCCCAAATCTCCTATCCTTATAGGAGAAGCCTAATTATAGTATTAACAAACTAAAATGGGTGTCTCATTGGACATTCAGGTGCTGTAGGTCAAAGAATACTAAACAACAGTTTAAAAGGCTGGAAATTCTTACTTTTGGAAATAATATTATAGCCTAATGTACACCCTTATTGGGATAGTGACAGGACCCCGAATCTCCTATCCATATAGGAGAAGCCTAATTATAGTATTAACAAACTAAAATGGGTGTCTCGTTGGACATTCAGGTGCTGTAGGTCAAAGAATACTGAACAAAAGTTTATAAAGGCTGGAAATTCTTACTCTTGGAAATAATTTTATAGCCTAATGTACACCCTTACTGGGTTAGTCACAGGACCCCAAATCTCCTATCCTTATAGGAGAAGCCTAATTATAGTATTAACAAACTAAAATGGGTGTCTCGTTGGAGATTCAGGTGCTGTAGGTCAAAGAATACTGAGCAGCAGTTTATAAAGGCTGGAAATTCTTACTCTTGGAAATAATTTTATAGCCTAATGTACAACCTTATTTGGTTAGTGACAGGACCCCGAATCTCCTATCCTTATAGGAGAAGCCTAATTATAGTATTAACAAACTAAAATGGGTGTCTCGTTGGACATTCAGGTGCTGTAGGTCAACGAATACTGAACAAAAGTTTATAAAGGCTGGAAATTCTTACTCTTGGATATAATTTTATAGCCTAATGTACACCCTTATTGGGTTAGTGACAGGACCCCGAATCACCTATCCTTATAGGAGAAGACTAATTATAGTATTAACAAACTAAAATGGGTGTCTCGTTGGACATTCAGGTGCTGTAGGTCAAAGAATACTGAACAAAAGTTTATAAAGGCTGGAAATTCTTACTCTTGGAAATAATTTTATAGCCTAATCTACACCCTTATTGGGTTAGTCACAGGACCCCAAATCTCCTATCCTTATAGGAGAAGCCTAATTATAGTATTAACAAACTAAAATGGGTGTCTCGTTGGACATTCAGGTGCTGTAGGTCAAAGAATACTGAACAACAGTTTATAAAGGCTGGAAATTCTTACTCTTGGAAATAATTTTATAGCCTAATGTACACCCTTATTGGGTTAGTGACAGGACCCTGAATCTCCTATCCTTATAGGAGAAGCCTAATTATAGTATTAACGAACTAAAATGGGTGTCTCGTTGGACATTCAGGTGCTGTAGGTCAAAGAATACTGAACAACAGTTTATAAAGGCTGGAAATTCTTACTCTTGGAAATAATTTTATAGCCTAATGTACACCCTTATTGGGTTAGTGACAGGACCCCGAATCTCCTATCCTTATAGGAGAAGCCTAATTATAGTATTAACAAACTAAAATGGGTGTCTCGTTGGACATTTAGGTGTTGTATGTCAAAGAATACTTAACAACAGTTTATAAAGGCTGGAAATTCTTACTCTTGGAAAAAGTTTTATAGCCTAATGTACACCCTTATTGGGTTAGTCACAGGACCCCGAATCTCCTATCCTTATAGGAGAAGCCTAATTATAGTATTAACAAACTAAAATGGGTGTCTCGTTGGACATTCAGGTGCTGTAGGTCAAAGAATACTGAACAACAGTTTATAAAGGCTGGAAATTCTTACTCTTGGAAATAATTTTATAGCCTAATGTACACCCTTATTGGGTTAGTGACAGGACCCCGAATCTCCTATCCTTATAGGAGAAGCCTAATTATAGTATTAACGAACTAAAATGGGTGTCTCGTTGGACATTCAGGTGCTGTAGGTCAAAGAATACTGAACAACAGTTTATAAAGGCTGGATATTCTTACTCTTGGAAATAATTTTATAGCCTAATGTACACCCTTATTGGGTTAGTGACAGGACCCCGAATCTCCTATCCTTATAGGAGAAGCCTAATTATAGTATTAACAAACTAAAATGGGTGTCTCGTTGGACATTCAGGTGTTGTAGGTCAAACAATACTGAACAACAGTTTATAAAGGCTGGAAATTCTTACTCTTGGAAATAATTTTATAGCCTAATGTACACCCTTATTGGGTTAGTGGCAGGACCCCGAATCTCCTATCCTTATAGGAGAAGCCTAACTATAGTATTAACAAACTAAAATCGGTGTCTCGTTGGACATTCAGGTGCTGTAGGTCAAAGAATACTTAACAACAGTTTATAAAGGCTGGAAATTCTTACTCTTGGAAATAATTTTATAGCCTAATGTACACCCTTATTGGGTTAGTGACAGGACCCCGAATCTCCTATCCTTATAGGAGAAGCCTAATTATAGTATTAACAAACTAAAATGGGTGTCTCGTTGGACATTTAGGTGCTGTAGGTCAAAGAATACTTAACAACAGTTTAGAAAGGCTGGAAATTCTTACTCTTGGAAATAATTTTATAGCCTAATGTACACCCTTATTGGGTTAGTCACAGGACCCCGAATCTCCTATCCTTATAGGAGAAGCCTAATTATAGTATTAAAAAACTAAAATGGGTGTCTCGTTGGACATTTAGGTGCTATAGGTCAAAGAATACTGAACAACAGTTTATAAAGGCTGGAAATTCTTACTCTTGGAAATAATTTTATAGACTAATGTACACCCTTATTGGGTTAGTGACAGGACCCCGAATCTCCTATCCTTATAGGAGAAGCGTAATTATAGTATTAACAAACTAAAATCGGTGTCTCGTTGGACATTCAGGTGCTGTAGGTCAAAGAATACTGAACAACAGTTTATAAAGGCTGGAAATTCTTACTCTTGGAAATAATTTTATAGCCTAATGTACACCCTTATTGGGTTAGTCACAGGACCCCGAATCTCCTATCCTTATAGGAAAAGCCTAATTATAGTATTAACAAACTAAAATGGGTGTCTCGTTGGACATTTAGGTGCTGTAGGTCAAAGAATACTTAACAACAGTTTATAAAGGCTGGAAATTCTTACTCTTGGAAATAATTTTATAGCCTAATGTACACCCTTCTTGGGTTAGTCACAGGAACCCGAATCTCCTATCCTTATAGGAGAAGCCTAATTATAGTATTAACAAACTAAAATGGGTGTCTCGTTGGACATTTAGGTGCTGTAGGTCAAAGAATACTTAACAACAGTTTATAAAGGCTGGAAATTCTTACTCTTGGAAATAATTTTATAGCCTAATGTACACCCTTATTGGGTTAGTGACAGGACCCCGAATCTCCTATCCTTATAGGAGAAGCCTAATTATAGTATTAACAAACTAAAATGGGTGTCTCGTTGGACATTTAGGTGCTGTAGGTCAAAGAATACTTAACAACAGTTTAGAAAGGCTGGAAATTCTTACTCTTGGAAATAATTTTATAGCCTAATGTACACCCTTATTGGGTTAGTCACAGGACCCCGAATCTCCTATCCTTATAGGAGAAGCCTAATTATAGTATTAACAAAGTAAAATGGGGGTCTCGTTGGACATTCAGGTGCTGTAGGTCAAACAATACTGAACAACAGTTTATAAAGGCTGGAAATTCTTACTCTTGGAAATAATTTTATAGCCTAATGTACACCCTTATTGGGTTAGTCACAGGACCCCAAATCTCCTATCCTTATAGGAGAAGCCTAATTATAGTATTAACAAACTAAAATGGGTGTCTCATTGGACATTCAGGTGCTGTAGGTCAAAGAATACTAAACAACAGTTTAAAAGGCTGGAAATTCTTACTTTTGGAAATAATATTATAGCCTAATGTACACCCTTATTGGGATAGTGACAGGACCCCGAATCTCCTATCCATATAGGAGAAGCCTAATTATAGTATTAACAAACTAAAATGGGTGTCTCGTTGGACATTCAGGTGCTGTAGGTCAAAGAATACTGAACAAAAGTTTATAAAGGCTGGAAATTCTTACTCTTGGAAATAATTTTATAGCCTAATGTACACCCTTACTGGGTTAGTCACAGGACCCCAAATCTCCTATCCTTATAGGAGAAGCCTAATTATAGTATTAACAAACTAAAATGGGTGTCTCGTTGGAGATTCAGGTGCTGTAGGTCAAAGAATACTGAACAGCAGTTTATAAAGGCTGGAAATTCTTACTCTTGGAAATAATTTTATAGCCTAATGTACAACCTTATTGGGTTAGTGACAGGACCCCGAATCTCCTATCCTTATAGGAGAAGCCTAATTATAGTATTAACAAACTAAAATGGGTGTCTCGTTGGACATTCAGGTGCTGTAGGTCAACGAATACTGAACAAAAGTTTATAAAGGCTGGAAATTCTTACTCTTGGATATAATTTTATAGCCTAATGTACACCCTTATTGGGTTAGTGACAGGACCCCGAATCACCTATCCTTATAGGAGAAGACTAATTATAGTATTAACAAACTAAAATGGGTGTCTCGTTGGACATTCAGGTGCTGTAGGTCAAAGAATACTGAACAAAAGTTTATAAAGGCTGGAAATTCTTACTCTTGGAAATAATTTTATAGCCTGATCTACACCCTTATTGGGTTAGTCACAGGACCCCAAATCTCCTATCCTTATAGGAGAAGCCTAATTATAGTATTAACAAACTAAAATGGGTGTCTCGTTGGACATTCAGGTGCTGTAGGTCAAAGAATACTGAACAACAGTTTATAAAGGCTGGAAATTCTTACTCTTGGAAATAATTTTATAGCCTAATGTACACCCTTATTGGGTTAGTGACAGGACCCTGAATCTCCTATCCTTATAGGAGAAGCCTAATTATAGTATTAACGAACTAAAATGGGTGTCTCGTTGGACATTCAGGTGCTGTAGGTCAAAGAATACTGAACAACAGTTTATAAAGGCTGGAAATTCTTACTCTTGGAAATAATTTTATAGCCTAATGTACACCCTTATTGGGTTAGTGACAGGACCCCGAATCTCCTATCCTTATAGGAGAAGCCTAATTATAGTATTAACAAACTAAAATGGGTGTCTCGTTGGACATTTAGGTGTTGTATGTCAAAGAATACTTAACAACAGTTTATAAAGGCTGGAAATTCTTACTCTTGGAAAAAGTTTTATAGCCTAATGTACACCCTTATTGGGTTAGTGACAGGACCCCGAATCTCCTATCCTTATAGGAGAAGCCTAATTATAGTATTAACAAACTAAAATGGGTGTCTCGTTGGACATTCAGGTGCTGTAGGTCAAAGAATACTGAACAACAGTTTATAAAGGCTGGATATTCTTACTCTTGGAAATAATTTTATAGCCTAATGTACACCCTTATTGGGTTAGTGACAGGACCCCGAATCTCCTATCCTTATAGGAGAAGCCTAATTATAGTATTAACGAACTAAAATGGGTGTCTCGTTGGACATTCAGGTGCTGTAGGTCAAAGAATACTGAACAACAGTTTATAAAGGCTGGATATTCTTACTCTTGGAAATAATTTTATAGCCTAATGTACACCCTTATTGGGTTAGTGACAGGACCCCGAATCTCCTATCCTTATAGGAGAAGCCTAATTATAGTATTAACAAACTAAAATGGGTGTCTCGTTGGACATTCAGGTGTTGTAGGTCAAACAATACTGAACAACAGTTTATAAAGGCTGGAAATTCTTACTCTTGGAAATAATTTTATAGCCTAATGTACACCCTTATTGGGTTAGTGGCAGGACCCCGAATCTCCTATCCTTATAGGAGAAGCCTAATTATAGTATTAACAAACTAAAATGGGTGTCTCGTTGGACATTCAGGTGCTGTAGGTCAAACAATACTGAACAACAGTTTATAAAGGCTGGAAATTCTTACTCTTGGAAATAATTTTATAGCCTAATGTACACCCTTATTGGGTTAGTGGCAGGACCCCGAATCTCCTATCCTTATAGGAGAAGCCTAATTATAGTATTAACAAACTAAAATGGGTGTCTCGTTGGACATTCAGGTGCTGTAGGTAAAAGAATACTGAACAACAGTTTATAAAGGCTGGAAATTCTTACTCTTGGAAATAATTTTATAGACTAATGTACACCCTTATTGGGTTAGTGACAGGACCCCGAATCTCCTATCCTTATAGGAGAAGCCTAATTATAGTATTAACGAACTTAAATGGGTGTCTCGTTGGACATTCAGGTGCTGTAGGTCAAAGAATACTGAACAACAGTTTATAAAGGCTGGAAATTCTTACTCTTGGAAATAATTTTATAGCCTAATGTACACCCTTATTGGGTTAGTGACAGGACCCCGAATCTCCTATCCTTATAGGAGAAGCCTAATTATAGTATTAACAAACTAAAATGGGTGTCTCGTTGGACATTCAGGTGCTGTAGGTCAAACAATACTGAACAACAGTTTATAAAGGCTGGAAATTCTTACTCTTGGAAATAATTTTATAGCCTAATGTACACCCTTATTGGGTTAGTGGCAGGACCCCGAATCTCCTATCCATATAGGAGAAGCCTAATTATAGTATTAACAAACTAAAATGGGTGTCTCGTTGGACATTCAGGTGCTGTAGGTCAAAGAATACTGAACAAAAGTTTATAAAGGCTGGAAATTCTTACTCTTGGAAATAATTTTATAGCCTAATGTACACCCTTACTGGGTTATTCACAGGACCCCAAATCTCCTATCCTTATAGGAGAAGCCTAATTATAGTATTAACAAACTAAAATGGGTGTCTCGTTGGACATTCAGGTGCTGTAGGTCAAAGAATACTGAACAGCAGTTTATAAAGGCTGGAAATTCTTACTCTTGGAAATAATTTTATAGCCTAATGTACAACCTTATTGGGTTAGTGACAGGACCCCGAATCTCCTATCCTTATAGGAGAAGCCTAATTATAGTATTAACAAACTAAAATGGGTGTCTCGTTGGACATTCAGGTGCTGTAGGTCAACGAATACTGAACAAAAGTTTATAAAGGCTGGAAATTCTTACTCTTGGATATAATTTTATAGCCTAATGTACACCCTTATTGGGTTAGTGACAGGACCCCGAATCACCTATCCTTATAGGAGAAGACTAATTATAGTATCAACAAACTAAAATGGGTGTCTCGTTGGACATTCAGGTGCTGTAGGTCAAAGAATACTGAACAAAAGTTTATAAAGGCTGGAAATTCTTACTCTTGGAAATAATTTTATAGCCTAATCTACACCCTTATTGGGTTAGTCACAGGACCCCAAATCTCCTATCCTTATAGGAGAAGCCTAATTATAGTATTAACAAACTAAAATGGGTGTCTCGTTGGACATTCAGGTGCTGTAGGTCAAAGAATACTGAACAAAAGTTTATAAAGGCTGGAAATTCTTACTCTTGGAAATAATTTTATAGCCTAATGTACACCCTTATTGGGTTAGTGACAGGACCCCGAATCTCCTATCCTTATAGGAGAAGCCTAATTATAGTATTAACAAACTAAAATGGGTGTCTCGTTGGACATTTAGGTGTTGTATGTCAAAGAATACTTAACAACAGTTTATAAAGGCTGGAAATTCTTACTCTTGGAAAAAGTTTTATAGCCTAATGTACACCCTTATTGGGTTAGTGACAGGACCCCGAATCTCCTATCCTTATAGGAGAAGCCTAATTATAGTATTAACAAACTAAAATGGGTGTCTCGTTGGACATTCAGGTGCTGTAGGTCAAAGAATACTGAACAACAGTTTATAAAGGCTGGAAATTCTTACTCTTGGAAATAATTTTATAGCCTAATGTACACCCTTATTGGGTTAGTGACAGGACCCCGAATCTCCTATCCTTATAGGAGAAGCCTAATTATAGTATTAACGAACTAAAATGGGTGTCTCGTTGGACATTCAGTTGCTGTAGGTCAAAGAATACTGAACAACAGTTTATAAAGGCTGGAAATTCTTACTCTTGGAAATAATTTTATAGCCTAATGTACACCCTTATTGGGTTAGTGACAGGACCCCGAATCTCCTATCCTTATAGGAGAAGCCTAATTATAGTATTAACAAACTAAAATGGGTGTCTCGTTGGACATTCAGGTGTTGTAGGTCAAACAATACTGAACAACAGTTTATAAAGGCTGGAAATTCTTACTCTTGGAAATAATTTTATAGCCTAATGTACACCCTTATTGGGTTAGTGGCAGGACCCCGAATCTCCTATCCTTATAGGAGAAGCCTAATTATAGTATTAACAAACTAAAATGGGTGTCTCGTTGGACATTCAGGTGCTGTAGGTCAAAGAATACTGAACAACAGTTTATAAAGGCTGGAAATTCTTACTCTTGGAAATAATTTTATAGCCTAATGTACACCCTTATTCGGTTAGTGACAGGACCCCGAATCTCCTATCCTTATAGGAGAAGCCTAATTATAGTATTAACGAACTAAAATGGGTGTCTCGTTGGACATTCAGGTGCTGTAGGTCAAAGAATACTGAACAACAGTTTATAAAGGCTGGAAATTCTTACTCTTGGAAATAATTTTATAGCCTAATGTACACCCTTATTGGGTTAGTGACAGGACCCCGAATCTCCTATCCTTATAGGAGAAGCCTAATTATAGTATTAACAAACTAAAATGGGTGTCTCGTTGGACATTCAGGTGCTGTAGGTCAAACAATACTGAACAACAGTTTATAAAGGCTGGAAATTCTTACTCTTGGAAATAATTTTATAGCCTAATCTACACCCTTATTGGGTTAGTCACAGGACCCCAAATCTCCTATCCTTATAGGAGAAGCCTAATTATAGTATTAACAAACTAAAATGGGTGTCTCGTTGGACATTCAGGTGCTGTAGGTAAAAGAATACTGAACAACAGTTTATAAAGGCTGGAAATTCTTACTCTTGGAAATAATTTTATAGACTAATGTACACCCTTATTGGGTTAGTGACAGGACCCCGAATCTCCTATCCTTATAGGAGAAGCCTAATTATAGTATTAACGAACTAAAATGGGTGTCTCGTTGGACATTCAGGTGCTGTAGGTCAAAGAATACTGAACAACAGTTTATAAAGGCTGGAAATTCTTACTCTTGGAAATAATTTTATAGCCTAATGTACACCCTTATTGGGTTAGTGACAGGACCCCGAATCTCCTATCCTTATAGGAGAAGCCTAATTATAGTATTAACAAACTAAAATGGGTGTCTCGTTGGACATTCAGGTGCTGTAGGTCAAACAATACTGAACAACAGTTTATAAAGGCTGGAAATTCTTACTCTTGGAAATAATTTTATAGCCTAATGTACACCCTTATTGGGTTAGTGACAGGACCCCGAATCTCCTATCCTTATAGGAGAAGCCTAATTATAGTATTAACGAACTAAAATGGGTGTCTCGTTGGACATTCAGGTGCTGTAGGTCAAACAATACTGAACAACAGTTTATAAAGGCTGGAAATTCTTACTCTTGGAAAAAGTTTTATAGCCTAATGTACACCCTTATTGGGTTAGTGACAGGACCTCGAATCTCCTATCCTTATAGGAGAAGCCTAATTATAGTATTAACAAACTAAAATGGGTGTCTCGTTGGACATTCAGGTGCTGTAGGTCAAACAATACTGAACAACAGTTTATAAAGGCTGGAAATTCTTACTCTTGGAAATAATTTTATAGCCTAATGTACACCCTTATTGGGTTAGTGACAGGACCCCGAATCTCCTATCCTTATAGGAGAAGCCTAATTATAGTATTAACAAACTAAAATGGGTGTCTCGTTGGACATTCAGGTGCTGTAGGTCAAACAATACTGAACAACAGTTTATAAAGGCTGGAAATTCTTACTCTTGGAAAAAGTTTTATAGCCTAATGTACACCCTTATTGGGTTAGTGACAGGACCTCGAATCTCCTATCCTTATAGGAGAAGCCTAATTATAGTATTAACAAACTAAAATGGGTGTCTCGTTGGACATTCAGGTGCTGTAGGTAAAAGAATACTGAACAACAGTTTATAAAGGCTGGAAATTCTTACTCTTGGAAATAATTTTATAGCCTAATGTACACCCTTATTGGGTTAGTGACAGGACCCCGAATCTCCTATCCTTATAGGAGAAGCCTAATTATAGTATTAACGAACTAAAATGGGTGTCTCGTTGGACATTCAGGTGCTGTAGGTCAAAGAATACTGAACAACAGTTTATAAAGGCTGGA
This sequence comes from Ambrosia trifida, assembly GCA_028751855.1. Lineage (NCBI taxonomy): Eukaryota > Viridiplantae > Streptophyta > Magnoliopsida > Asterales > Asteraceae > Ambrosia > Ambrosia trifida. Next base: position 1,091,897 of record CM054129.1, read on the forward strand.
AATTCTTACTCTTGGAAATAATTTTATAGCCTAATGTACACCCTTATTGGGTTAGTGACAGGACCCCGAATCTCCTATCCTTATAGGAGAAGCCTAATTATAGTATTAACAAACTAAAATGGGTGTCTCGTTGGACATTCAGGTGCTGTAGGTCAAACAATACTGAACAACAGTTTATAAAGGCTGGAAATTCTTACTCTTGGAAATAATTTTATAGCCTAATCTACACCCTTATTGGGTTAGTCACAGGACCCCAAATCTCCTATCCTTATAGGAGAAGCCTAATTATAGTATTAACAAACTAAAATGGGTGTCTCGTTGGACATTCAGGTGCTGTAGGTAAAAGAATACTGAACAACAGTTTATAAAGGCTGGAAATTCTTACTCTTGGAAATAATTTTATAGACTAATGTACACCCTTATTGGGTTAGTGACAGGACCCCGAATCTCCTATCCTTATAGGAGAAGCCTAATTATAGTATTAACGAACTAAAATGGGTGTCTCGTTGGACATTCAGGTGCTGTAGGTCAAAGAATACTGAACAACAGTTTATAAAGGCTGGAAATTCTTACTCTTGGAAATAATTTTATAGCCTAATGTACACCCTTATTGGGTTAGTGACAGGACCCCGAATCTCCTATCCTTATAGGAGAAGCCTAATTATAGTATTAACAAACTAAAATGGGTGTCTCGTTGGACATTCAGGTGCTGTAGGTCAAACAATACTGAACAACAGTTTATAAAGGCTGGAAATTCTTACTCTTGGAAATAATTTTATAGCCTAATGTACACCCTTATTGGGTTAGTGACAGGACCCCGAATCTCCTATCCTTATAGGAGAAGCCTAATTATAGTATTAACGAACTAAAATGGGTGTCTCGTTGGACATTCAGGTGCTGTAGGTCAAAGAATACTGAACAACAGTTTATAAAGGCTGGAAATTCTTACTCTTGGAAATAATTTTATAGCCTAATGTACACCCTTATTGGGTTAGTGACAGGACCCCGAATCTCCTATCCTTATAGGATAAGCCTAATTATAGTATTAACAAACTAAAATGGGTGTCTCGTTGGACATTCAGGTGTTGTAGGTCAAACAATACTGAACAACAGTTTATAAAGGCTGGAAATTCTTACTCTTGGAAATAATTTTATAGCCTAATGTACACCCTTATTGGGTTAGTGGCAGGACCCCGAATCTCCTATCCTTATAGGAGAAGCCTAATTATAGTATTAACAAACTAAAATGGGTGTCTCGTTGGACATTCAGGTGCTGTAGGTAAAAGAATACTGAACAACAGTTTATAAAGGCTGGAAATTCTTACTCTTGGAAATAATTTTATAGACTAATGTACACCCTTATTGGGTTAGTGACAGGACCCCGAATCTCCTATCCTTATAGGAGAAGCCTAATTATAGTATTAACGAACTAAAATGGGTGTCTCGTTGGACATTCAGGTGCTGTAGGTCAAAGAATACTGAACAACAGTTTATAAAGGCTGGAAATTCTTACTCTTGGAAATAATTTTATAGCCTAATGTACACCCTTATTGGGTTAGTGACAGGACCCCGAATCTCCTATCCTTATAGGAGAAGCCTAATTATAGTATTAACAAACTAAAATGGGTGTATCGTTGGACATTCAGGTGCTGTAGGTCAAACAATACTGAACAACAGTTTATAAAGGCTGGAAATTCTTACTCTTGGAAATAATTTTATAGCCTAATGTACACCCTTATTGGGTTAGTGACAGGACCCCGAATCTCCTATCCTTATAGGAGAAGCCTAAATATAGTTTTAACGAACTAAAATGGGTGTCTCGTTGGACATTCAGGTGCTGTAGGTCAAAGAATACTGAACAACAGTTTATAAAGGCTGGAAATTCTTACTCTTGGAAATAATTTTATAGCCTAATGTACACCCTTATTGGGTTAGTGACAGGACCCCGAATCTCCTATCCTTATAGGAGAAGCCTAATTATAGTATTAACAAACTAAAATGGGTGTCTCGTTGGACATTCAGGTGCTGTAGGTCAAACAATACTGAACAACAGTTTATAAAGGCTGGAAATTCTTACTCTTGGAAAAAGTTTTATAGCCTAATGTACACCCTTATTGGGTTAGTGACAGGACCTCGAATCTCCTATCCTTATAGGAGAAGCCTAATTATAGTATTAACAAACTAAAATGGGTGTCTCGTTGGACATTCAGGTGCTGTAGGTAAAAGAATACTGAACAACAGTTTATAAAGGCTGGAAATTCTTACTCTTGGAAATAATTTTATAGCCTAATGTACACCCTTATTGGGTTAGTGACAGGACCCCGAATCTCCTATCCTTATAGGAGAAGCCTAATTATAGTATTAACGAACTAAAATGGGTGTCTCGTTGGACATTCAGGTGCTGTAGGTCAAAGAATACTGAACAACAGTTTATAAAGGCTGGAAATTCTTACTCTTGGAAATAATTTTATAGACTAATGTACACCCTTATTTGGTTAGTGACAGGACCCCGAATCTCCTATCCTTATAGGAGAAGCCTAATTATAGTATTAACAAACTAAAATGGGTGTCTCGTTGGACATTCAGGTGCTGTAGGTCAAAGAATACTGAACAACAGTTTATAAAGGCTGGAAATTATTACTCTTGGAAATAATTTTATAGACTATTGTACACACTTACTGGGTTAGTGACAAGACCCCAAATCTCCTATCCTTATAGGAGAAGCCTAATTATAGTATTAACAAACTAAAATGGGTGTCTCGTTGGACATTCAGGTGCTGTAGGTCAAAGAATACTGAACAACAGTTTATAAAGGCTGGAAATTCTTACTCTTGGAAATAATTTTATAGCCTAATGTACACCCTTATTGGGTTAGTGACAGGACCACGAATCTCCTATCCTTATAGGAGAAGCCTAATTATAGTATTAACAAACTAAAATGGGTGTCTCGTTGGACATTCAGGTGCTGTAGGTCAAAGAATACTGAACAACAGTTTATAAAGGCTGGAAATTCTTACTCTTGGAAATAATTTTATAGCCTAATGTACACCCTTATTGGGTTAGTGACAGGACCCCGAATCTCCTATCCTTATAGGAGAAGCCTAATTATAGTATTAACAAACTAAAATGGGTGTATCGTTGGACATTCAGGTGCTGTAGGTCAAACAATACTGAACAACAGTTTATAAAGGCTGGAAATTCTTACTCTTGGAAATAATTTTATAGCCTAATGTACACCCTTATTGGGTTAGTGACAGGACCCCGAATCTCCTATCCTTATAGGAGAAGCCTAAATATAGTTTTAACGAACTAAAATGGGTGTCTCGTTGGACATTCAGGTGCTGTAGGTCAAAGAATACTGAACAACAGTTTATAAAGGCTGGAAATTCTTACTCTTGGAAATAATTTTATAGCCTAATGTACACCCTTATTGGGTTAGTGACAGGACCCCGAATCTCCTATCCTTATAGGAGAAGCCTAATTATAGTATTAACAAACTAAAATGGGTGTCTCGTTGGACATTCAGGTGCTGTAGGTCAAACAATACTGAACAACAGTTTATAAAGGCTGGAAATTCTTACTCTTGGAAAAAGTTTTATAGCCTAATGTACACCCTTATTGGGTTAGTGACAGGACCTCGAATCTCCTATCCTTATAGGAGAAGCCTAATTATAGTATTAACAAACTAAAATGGGTGTCTCGTTGGACATTCAGGTGCTGTAGGTAAAAGAATACTGAACAACAGTTTATAAAGGCTGGAAATTCTTACTCTTGGAAATAATTTTATAGCCTAATGTACACCCTTATTGGGTTAGTGACAGGACCCCGAATCTCCTATCCTTATAGGAGAAGCCTAATTATAGTATTAACGAACTAAAATGGGTGTCTCGTTGGACATTCAGGTGCTGTAGGTCAAAGAATACTGAACAACAGTTTATAAAGGCTGGAAATTCTTACTCTTGGAAATAATTTTATAGACTAATGTACACCCTTATTTGGTTAGTGACAGGACCCCGAATCTCCTATCCTTATAGGAGAAGCCTAATTATAGTATTAACAAACTAAAATGGGTGTCTCGTTGGACATTCAGGTGCTGTAGGTCAAAGAATACTGAACAACAGTTTATAAAGGCTGGAAATTATTACTCTTGGAAATAATTTTATAGACTATTGTACACACTTACTGGGTTAGTGACAAGACCCCAAATCTCCTATCCTTATAGGAGAAGCCTAATTATAGTATTAACAAACTAAAATGGGTGTCTCGTTGGACATTCAGGTGCTGTAGGTCAAAGAATACTGAACAACAGTTTATAAAGGCTGGAAATTCTTACTCTTGGAAATAATTTTATAGCCTAATGTACACCCTTATTGGGTTAGTGACAGGACCACGAATCTCCTATCCTTATAGGAGAAGCCTAATTATAGTATTAACAAACTAAAATGGGTGTCTCGTTGGACATTCAGGTGCTGTAGGTCAAAGAATACTGAACAACAGTTTATAAAGGCTGGAAATTCTTACTCTTGGAAAAAGTTTTATAGCCTAATGTACACCCTTATTGGGTTAGTGACAGGACCCCGAATCTCCTATCCTTATAGGAGAAGACTAATTTTAGTATTAACAAACAAAAATGGGTGTCTTGTTGGACATTCAGGTGCTGTAGGTCAAAGAATACTGAACAACAGTTTATAAAGGCTGGAAATACTTACTCTTGGAAATAATTTTATAGCCTAATGTACACCCTTATTGGGTTAGTGACAGGACCCCGAATCTCCTATCCTTATAGGAGAAGCCTAATTATATTATTAACAAACTAAAATGGGTGTCTCGTTGGACATTCAGGTGCTGTAGGTCAAAGAATACTGAACAACAGTTTATAAAGGCTGGAAATTCTTACTCTTGGAAAAAGTTTTATAGCCTAATGTACACCCTTATTGGGTTAGTGACAGGACCCCGAATCACCTATCCTTATAGGAGAAGACTAATTATAGTATTAACAAACTAAAATGGGTGTCTCGTTGGACATTCAGGTGCTGTAGGTCAAAGAATACTGAACAACAGTTTATAAAGGCTGGAAATTCTTACTCTTGGAAATAATTTTATAGCCTAATCTACACCCTTATTGGGTTAGTCACAGGACCCCAAATCTCCTATCCTTATAGGAGAAGCCTAATTATAGTATTAACAAACTAAAATGGGTGTCTCGTTGGACATTCAGGTGCTGTAGGTCAAAGAATACTGAACAACAGTTTATAAAGGCTGGAAATTCTTACTCTTGGAAATAATTTTATAGCCTAATGTACACCCTTATTGGGTTAGTCACAGGACCCCGAATCTCCTATCCTTATAGGAGAAGCCTAATTATAGTATTAACAAACTAATATGGGTGTCTCGTTGGACATTCAGGTGCTGTAGGTCAAAGAATACTAAACAACAGTTTATAAAGGCTGGAAATTCTTACTCTTGGAAATAATTTTATAGCCTAATGTACACCCTTATTGGGTTAGTCACAGGACCCCAACTCTCCTATCCTTATAGGAGAAGCCTAATTATAGTATTAACAAACTAAAATGGGTGTCTCGTTGGACATTTAGGTGTTGTATGTCAAAGAATACTTAACAACAGTTTATAAAGGCTGGAAATTCTTACTCTTGGAAAAAGTTTTATAGCCTAATGTACACCCTTATTGGGTTAATGACAGGACCCCGAATCTCCTATCCTTATAGGAGAAGCCTAATTATAGTATTAACGAACTAAAATGGGTGTCTCGTTGGACATTCAGGTGCTGTAGGTCAAAGAATACTGAACAACAGTTTATAAAGGCTGGAAATTCTTACTCTTGGAAATAATTTTATAGCCTAATGTACACCCTTATTGGGTTAGTGACAGGACCCCGAATCTCCTATCCTTATAGGAGAAGCCTAATTATAGTATTAACAAACTAAAATGGGTGTCTCGTTGGACATTCAGGTGCTGTAGGTCAAACAATACTGAACAACAGTTTATAAAGGCTGGAAATTCTTACTCTTGGAAATAATTTTATAGCCTAATGTACACCCTTATTGGGTTAGTGACAGGACCCCGAATCTCCTATCCTTATAGGAGAAGCCTAATTATAGTATTAACAAACTAAAATGGGTGTCTCGTTGGACATTCAGGTGCTGTAGGTCAAACAATACTGAACAACAGTTTATAAAGGCTGGAAATTCTTACTCTTGGAAAAAGTTTTATAGCCTAATGTACACCCTTATTGGGTTAGTGACAGGACCCCGAATCTCCTATCCTTATAGGAGAAGCCTAATTATAGTATTAACAAACTAAAATGGGTGTCTCGTTGGACATTCAGGTGCTGTAGGTAAAAGAATACTGAACAACAGTTTATAAAGGCTGGAAATTCTTACTCTTGGAAATAATTTTATAGCCTAATGTACACCCTTATTGGGTTAATGACAGGACCCCGAATCTCCTATCCTTATAGGAGAAGCCTAATTATAGTATTAACGAACTAAAATGGGTGTCTCGTTGGACATTCAGGTGCTGTAGGTCAAAGAATACTTAACAACAGTTTATAAAGGCTGGAAATTCTTACTCTTGGAAATAATTTTATAGACTAATGTACACCCTTATTGGGTTAGTGACAGGACCCCGAATCTCCTATCCTTATAGGAGAAGCCTAATTATAGTATTAACAAACTAAAATGGGTGTCTCGTTGGACATTCAGGTGCTGTAGGTCAAAGAATACTGAACAACAGTTTATAAAGGCTGGAAATTATTACTCTTGGAAATAATTTTATAGACTATTGTACACACTTACTGGGTTAGTGACAGGACCCCAAATCTCCTATCCTTATAGGAGAAGCCTAATTATAGTATTAACAAACTAAAATGGGTGTCTCGTTGGACATTCAGGTGCTGTAGGTCAAAGAATACTGAACAACAGATTATAAAGGCTGGAAATTCTTACTCTTGGAAATAATTTTATAGCCTAATGTACACCCTTATTGGGTTAGTGACATGACCCCGAATCTCCTATCCTTATAGGAGAAGCCTAATTATAGTATTAACAAACTAAAATGGGTGTCTCGTTGGACATTCAGGTGCTGTAGGTCAAAGAATACTGAACAACAGTTTATAAAGGCTGGAAATTCTTACTCTTGGAAAAAGTTTTATAGCCTAATGTACACCCTTATTGGCTTAGTGACAGGACCCCGAATCTCCTATCCTTATAGGAGAAGACTAATTATAGTATTAACAAACTAAAATGGGTGTCTCGTTGGACATTCAGGTGCTGTAGGTCAAAGAATACTGAACAACAGTTTATAAAGGCTGGAAATACTTACTCTTGGAAATAATTTTATAGCCTAATGTACACCCTTATTGGGTTAGTGACAGGACCCCGAATCTCCTATCCTTATAGGAGAAGCCTAATTATATTATTAACAAACTAAAATGGGTGTCTCGTTGGACATTCAGGTGCTGTAGGTCAAAGAATACTGAACAACAGTTTATAAAGGCTGGAAATTCTTACTCTTGGAAAAAGTTTTATAGCCTAATGTACACCCTTATTGGGTTAGTGACAGGACCCCGAATCACCTATCCTTATAGGAGAAGACTAATTATAGTATTAACAAACTAAAATGGGTGTCTCGTTGGACATTCAGGTGCTGTAGGTCAAAGAATACTGAACAACAGTTTATAAAGGCTGGAAATTCTTACTCTTGGAAATAATTTTATAGCCTAATCTACACCCTTATTGGGTTAGTCACAGGACCCCAAATCTCCTATCCTTATAGGAGAAGCCTAATTATAGTATTAACAAACTAAAATGGGTGTCTCGTTGGACATTCAGGTGCTGTAGGTCAAAGAATACTGAACAACAGTTTATAAAGGCTGGAAATTCTTACTCTTGGAAATAATTTTATAGCCTAATGTACACCCTTATTGGGTTAGTCACAGGACCCCGAATCTCCTATCCTTATAGGAGAAGCCTAATTATAGTATTAACAAACTAATATGGGTGTCTCGTTGGACATTCAGGTGCTGTTGGTCAAAGAATACTGAACAACAGTTTATAAAGGCTGGAAATTCTTACTCTTGGAAATAATTTTATAGCCTAATGTACACCCTTATTGGGTTAGTGACAGGACCCCGAATCTCCTATCCTTATTGGAGAAGCCTAATTATAGTATTAACAAACTAAAATGGGTGTCTCGTTGGACATTTAGGTGTTGTATGTCAAAGAATACTTAACAACAGTTTATAAAGGCTGGAAATTCTTACTCTTGGAAAAAGTTTTATAGCCTAATGTACACCCTTATTGGGTTAGTGACAGGACCCCGAATCTCCTATCCTTATAGGAGAAGCCTAATTATAGTATTAACAAACTAAAATGGGTGTCTCGTTGGACATTCAGGTGCTGTAGGTCAAAGAATACTGAACAACAGTTTATAAAGGCTGGAAATTCTTACTCTTGGAAATAATTTTATAGCCTAATGTACACCCTTATTGGGTTAGTCACAGGACCCCGAATCTCCTATCCTTATAGGAGAAGCCTAATTATAGTATTAACAAACTAATATGGGTGTCTCGTTGGACATTCAGGTGCTGTAGGTCAAAGAATACTGAACAACAGTTTATAAAGGCTGGAAATTCTTACTCTTGGAAATAATTTTATAGCCTAATGTACACCCTTATTGGGTTAGTGACAGGACCCCGAATCTCCTATCCTTATAGGAGAAGCCTAATTATAGTATTAACAAACTAAAATGGGTGTCTCGTTGGACATTTAGGTGTTGTATGTCAAAGAATACCTAACAACAGTTTATAAAGGCTGGAAATTCTTACTCTTGGAAAAAGTTTTATAGCCTAATGTACACCCTTATTGGGTTAGTGACAGGACCCCGAATCTCCTATCCTTATAGGAGAAGCCTAATTATAGTATTAACAAACTAAAATGGGTGTCTCGTTGGACATTCAGGTGCTGTAGGTCAATGAATACTGAACAACAGTTTATAAAGGCTGGAAATTCTTACTCTTGGAAATAATTTTATAGCCTAATGTACACCCTTATTGGGTTAGTGACAGGACCCCGAATCTCCTATCCTTATAGGAGAAGCCTAATTATAGTATTAACGAACTAAAATGGGTGTCTCGTTGGACATTCATGTGCTGTAGGTCAAAGAATACTGAACAACAGTTTATAAAGGCTGGAAATTCTTACTCTTGGAAATAATTTTATAGCCTAATGTACACCCTTATTGGGTTAGTGACAGGACCTCGAATCTCCTATCCTTATAGGAGAAGCCTAATTATAGTATTAACAAACTAAAATGGGTGTCTCGTTGGACATTCAGGTGCTGTAGGTCAAACAATACTGAACAACAGTTTATAAAGGCTGGAAATTCTTACTCTTGGAAATAATTTTATAGCCTAATGTACACCCTTATTGGGTTAGTGGCAGGACCCCGAATCTCCTATCCTTATAGGAGAAGCCTAATTATAGTATTAACAAACTAAAATGGGTGTCTCGTTGGACATTCAGGTGCTGTAGGTCAAACAATACTGAACAACAGTTTATAAAGGCTGGAAATTCTTACTCTTGGAAATAATTTTATAGCCTAATGTACACCCTTATTGGGTTAGTCACAGGACCCCGAATCTCCTATCCTTATAGGAGAAGCCTAATTATAGTATTAACAAACTAATATGGGTGTCTCGTTGGACATTCAGGTGCTGTAGGTCAAAGAATACTGAACAACAGTTTATAAAGGCTGGAAATTCTTACTCTTGGAAATAATTTTATAGACTATTGTACACACTTACTGGGTTAGTGACAGGACCCCAAATCTCCTATCCTTATAGGAGAAGCCTAATTATAGTATTAACAAACTAAAATGGGTGTCTCGTTGGACATTCAGGTGCTGTAGGTCAAAGAATACTGAACAACAGTTTATAAAGGCTGGAAATTCTTACTCTTGGAAATAATTTTATAGCCTAATGTACACCCTTATTGGGTTAGTGACAGGACCCCGAATCTCCTATCCTTATAGGAGAAGCCTAATTATAGTATTAACAAACTAAAATGGGTGTCTCGTTGGACATTCAGGTGCTGTAGGTCAAAGAATACTGAACAACAGTTTATAAAGGCTGGAAATTCTTACTCTTGGAAAAAGTTTTATAGCCTAATGTACACCCTTATTGGGTTAGTGACAGGACCCCGAATCTCCTATCCTTATAGGAGAAGACTAATTATAGTATTAACAAACTAAAATGGGTGTCTCGTTGGACATTCAGGTGCTGTAGGTCAAAGAATACTGAACAACAGTTTATAAAGGCTGGAAATTCTTACTCTTGGAAATAATTTTATAGCCTAATGTACACCCTTATTGGGTTAGTGACAGGACCCCGAATCTCCTATCCTTATAGGAGAAGCCTAATTATAGTATTAACAAACTAAAATGGGTGTCTCGTTGGACATTCAGGTGCTGTAGGTCAATGAATACTGAACAACAGTTTATAAAGGTTGGAAATTCTTACTCTTGGAAATAATTTTATAGCCTAATGTACACCCTTATTGGGTTAGTGACAGGACCCCGAATCTCCTATCCTTATAGGAGAAGCCTAATTATAGTATTAACGAACTAAAATGGGTGTCTCGTTGGACATTCAGGTGCTGTAGGTCAAAGAATACTGAACAACAGTTTATAAAGGCTGGAAATTCTTACTCTTGGAAATAATTTTATAGCCTAATGTACACCCTTATTGGGTTAGTGACAGGACCCCGAATCTCCTATCCTTATAGGAGAAGCCTAATTATAGTATTAACAAACTAAAATGGGTGTCTCGTTGGACATTCAGGTGCTGTAGGTCAAACAATACTGAACAACAGTTTATAAAGGCTGGAAATTCTTACTCTTGGAAATAATTTTATAGCCTAATGTACACCCTTATTGGGTTAGTGACAGGACCCCGAATCTCCTATCCTTATAGGAGAAGCCTAATTATAGTATTAACAAACTAAAATGGGTGTCTCGTTGGACATTTAGGTGTTGTATGTCAAAGAATACTTAACAACAGTTTATAAAGGCTGGAAATTCTTACTCTTGGAAATAATTTTATAGCCTAATGTACACCCTTATTGGGTTAGTCACAGGACCCCGAAGAGAAGCCTAATTATAGTATTAACAAACTAAAATGGGTGTCTCGTTGGACATTCATGTGCTGTAGGTCAAACAATACTGAACAACAGTTTATAAAGGCTGGAAATTCTTACTCTTGGAAATAATTTTATAGCCTAATGTACACCCTTATTAGGTTAGTCACAGAACCCCGAATCTCCTATCCTTATAGGAGAAGCCTAATTATAGTATTAACAAACTAAAATGGGTGTCCCGTTGGACATTCAGGTGCTGTAGGTCAAAGAATACTGAACAACAGTTTATAAAGGCTGGAAATTCTTACTCTTGGAAAAATTTTATAGCCTAATGTACACCCTTATTGGGTTAGTGACAGGACCCCGAATCTCCTATCCTTATAGGAGAAGACTAATAATAGTATTAACAAACTAAAATGGGTGTCTCGTTGGACATTCAGGTGCTGTAGGTCAAAGAATACTGAACAACAGTTTATAAAGGCTGGAAATTCTTACTCTTGGAAATAATTTTATAGCCTAATCTACACCCTTATTGGGTTAGTCACAGGACCCCAAATCTCCTATCCTTATAGGAGAAGCCTAATTATAGTATTAACAAACTAAAATGGGTGTCTCGTTGGACATTCAGGTGCTGTAGGTCAAAGAATACTGAACAACAGTTTATAAAGGCTGGAAATTCTTACTCTTGGAAATAATTTTATAGCCTAATCTACACCCTTATTGGGTTAGTCACAGGACCCCAAATCTCCTATCCTTATAGGAGAAGCCTAATTATAGTATTAACAAACTAAAATGGGTGTCTCGTTGGACATTCAGGTGCTGTAGGTCAAAGAATACTGAACAACAGTTTATAAAGGCTGGAAATTCTTACTCTTGGAAATAATTTTATAGCCTAATATACACCCTTATTGGGTTAGTGACAGGACCCCGAATCTCCTATCCTTATAGGAGAAGCCTAATTATAGTATTAACAAACTAAAATGGGTGTCTTGTTGGACATTTAGGTGTTGTATGTCGAAGAATACTTAACAACAGTTTATAAAGGCTGGAAATTCTTACTCTTGGAAAAAGTTTTATAGCCTAATGTACACCCTTATTGGGTTAGTGACAGGACCCCGAATCTCCTATCCTTATAGGAGAAGCCTAATTATAGTATTAACAAACTAAAATGGGTGTCTCGTTGGACATTCATGTGCTGTAGGTCAAAGAATACTGAACAACAGTTTATAAAGGCTGGAAATTCTTACTCTTGGAAATAATTTTATAGCCTAATGTACACCCTTATTGGGTTATTGACAGGACCCCGAATCTCCTATCCTTATAGGAGAAGCCTAATTATAGTATTAACAAACTAAAATGGGTGTCTCGTTGGACATTCAGGTGCTGTAGGTCAAACAATACTGAACAACAGTTTATAAAGGCTGGAAATTCTTACTCTTGGAAATAATTTTATAGCCTAATGTACACCCTTATTGGGTTAGTGACAGGACCCCGAAGAGAAGCCTAATTATAGTATTAACAAACTAAAATGGGTGTCTCGTTGGACATTCATGTGCTGTAGGTCAAACAATACTGAACAACAGTTTATAAAGGCTGGAAATTCTTACTCTTGGAAATAATTTTATAGCCTAATGTACACCCTTATTGGGTTAGTGGCAGGACCCCGAATCTCCTATCCTTATAGGAGAAGCCTAATTATAGTATTAACAAACTAAAATGGGTGTCTCGTTGGACATTCAGGTGCGGTAGGTCAAACAATACTGAACAAAAGTTTATAAAGGCTGGAAATTCTTACTCTTGGAAATAATTTTATAGCCTAATGTACACCCTTATTGGGTTAGTCACAGGACCCCAAATCTCCTATCCTTATAGGAGAAGCCTAATTATAGTATTAACAAACTAAAATGGGTGTCTCGTTGGACATTCAGGTGCTGTAGGTAAAAGAATACTGAACAACAGTTTATAAGGGCTGGAAATTCTTACTCTTGGAAATAATTTAATAGCCTAATGTACCCTTATTGGGTTAGTGACAGGACCCCGAATCTCCTATCCTTATAGGAGAAGCCTAATTATAGTATTAACGAACTAAAATGGGTGTCTCGTTGGACATTCAGGTGCTGTAGGTCAGAGAATACTGAACAACAGTTTATAAAGGCTGGAAATACTTACTCTTGGAAATAATTTTATAGCCTAATGTACACCCTTATTGGGTTAGTGACAGGACCCCGAATCTCCTATCCTTATAGGAGAAGCCTAATTATAGTATTAGCAAACTAAAATGGGTGTCTCGTTGGACATTCAGGTGCTTGAGGTCAAAGAATACTGAACAACAGTTTATAAAGGCTGGAAATTCTTACTCTTGGAAATAATTTTATAGCCTAATGTACACCCTTATTGGGTTAGTGACAGGACCCCGAATCTCCTATCCTTATAGGAGAAGCCTAATTATAGTATTAACGAACTAAAATGGGTGTCTCGTTGGACATTCAGGTGCTGTAGGTCAAACAATACTGAACAACAGTTTATAAAGGCTGGAAATTCTTACTCTTGGAAATAATTTTATAGCCTAATGTACACCCTTATTGGGTTAGTGACAGGACCCCGAATCTCCTATCCTTATAGGAGAAGCCTAATTATAGTATTAACAAACTAAAATGGGTGTCTCGTTGGACATTTAGGTGTTGTATGTCAAAGAATACTTAACAACAGTTTATAAAGGCTGGAAATTCTTACTCTTGGAAATAATTTTATAGCCTAATGTACACCCTTATTGGGTTAGTCACAGGACCCCGAAGAGAAGCCTAATTATAGTATTAACAAACTAAAATGGGTGTCTCGTTGGACATTCATGTGCTGTAGGTCAAACAATACTGAACAACAGTTTATAAAGGCTGGAAATTCTTACTCTTGGAAATAATTTTATAGCCTAATGTACACCCTTATTAGGTTAGTCACAGGACCCCGAATCTCCTATCCTTATAGGAGAAGCCTAATTATAGTATTAACAAACTAAAATGGGTGTCCCGTTGGACATTCAGGTGTTGTAGGTCAAAGAATACTGAACAACAGTTTATAAAGGCTGGAAATTCTTACTCTTGGAAAAATTTTATAGCCTAATGTACACCCTTATTGGGTTAGTGACAGGACCCCGAATCTCCTATCCTTATAGGAGAAGACTAATAATAGTATTAACAAACTAAAATGGGTGTCTCGTTGGACATTCAGGTGCTGTAGGTCAAAGAATACTGAACAACAGCTTATAAAGGCTGGAAATTCTTACTCTTGGAAATAATTTTATAGCCTGATCTACACCCTTATTGGGTTAGTCACAGGACCCCAAATCTCCTATCCTTATAGGAGAAGCCTAATTATAGTATTAACAAACTAAAATGGGTGTCTCGTTGGACATTCAGGTGCTGTAGGTCAAAGAATACAGAACAACAGTTTATAAAGGCTGGAAATTCTTACTCTTGGAAATAATTTTATAGCCTAATCTACACCCTTATTGGGTTAGTCACAGGACCCCAAATCTCCTATCCTTATAGGAGAAGCCTAATTATAGTATTAACAAACTAAAATGGGTGTCTCGTTGGACATTCAGGTGCTGTAGGTCAAAGAATACTGAACAACAGTTTATAAAGGCTGGAAATTCTTACTCTTGGAAATAATTTTATAGCCTAATGTACACCCTTATTGGGTTAGTGACAGGACCCCGAATCTCCTATCCTTATAGGAGAAGCCTAATTATAGTATTAACAAACTAAAATGGGTGTCTTGTTGGACATTTAGGTGTTGTATGTCAAAGAATACTTAACAACAGTTTATAAAGGCTGGAAATTCTTACTCTTGGAAAAAGTTTTATAGCCTAATGTACACCCTTATTGGGTTAGTGACAGGACCCCGAATCTCCTATCCTTATAGGAGAAGCCTAATTATAGTATTAACAAACTAAAATGGGTGTCTCGTTGGACATTCAGGTGCTGTAGGTCAAAGAATACTGAACAACAGTTTATAAAGGCTGGAAATTCTTACTCTTGGAAATAATTTTATAGCCTAATGTACACCCTTATTGGGTTATTGACAGGACCCCGAATCTCCTATCCTTATAGGAGAAGCCTAATTATAGTATTAACAAACTAAAATGGGTGTCTCGTTGGACATTCAGGTGCTGTAGGTCAAACAATACTGAACAACAGTTTATAAAGGCTGGAAATTCTTACTCTTGGAAATAATTTTATAGCCTAATGTACACCCTTATTGGGTTAGTGACAGGACCCCGAAGAGAAGCCTAATTATAGTATTAACAAACTAAAATGGGTGTCTCGTTGGACATTCATGTGCTGTAGGTCAAACAATACTGAACAACAGTTTATAAAGGCTGGAAATTCTTACTCTTGGAAATAATTTTATAGCCTAATGTACACCCTTATTGGGTTAGTGGCAGGACCCCGAATCTCCTATCCTTATAGGAGAAGCCTAATTATAGTATTAACAAACTAAAATGGGTGTCTCGTTGGACATTCAGGTGCGGTAGGTCAAACAATACTGAACAAAAGTTTATAAAGGCTGGAAATTCTTACTCTTGGAAATAATTTTATAGCCTAATGTACACCCTTATTGGGTTAGTCACAGGACCCCAAATCTCCTATCCTTATAGGAGAAGCCTAATTATAGTATTAACAAACTAAAATGGGTGTCTCGTTGGACATTCAGGTGCTGTAGGTAAAAGAATACTGAACAACAGTTTATAAAGGCTGGAAATTCTTACTCTTGGAAATAATTTAATAGCCTAATGTACACCCTTATTGGGTTAGTGACAGGACCCCGAATCTCCTATCCTTATAGGAGAAGCCTAATTATAGTATTAACGAACTAAAATGGGTGTCTCGTTGGACATTCAGGTGCTGTAGGTCAAAGAATACTGAACAACAGTTTATAAAGGCTGGAAATACTTACTCTTGGAAATAATTTTATAGCCTAATGTACACCCTTATTGGGTTAGTGACAGGACCCCGAATCTCCTATCCTTATAGGAGAAGCCTAATTATAGTATTAACAAACTAAAATGGGTGTCTCGTTGGACATTCAGGTGCTTGAGGTCAAAGAATACTGAACAACAGTTTATAAAGGCTGGAAATTCTTACTCTTGGAAATAATTTTATAGCCTAATGTACACCCTTATTGGGTTAGTGACAGGACCCCGAATCTCCTATCCTTATAGGAGAAGCCTAATTATAGTATTAACGAACTAAAATGGGTGTCTCGTTGGACATTCAGGTGCTGTAGGTCAAACAATACTGAACAACAGTTTATAAAGGCTGGAAATTCTTACTCTTGGAAATAATTTTATAGCCTAATGTACACCCTTATTGGGTTAGTGACAGGACCCCGAATCTCCTATCCTTATAGGAGAAGCCTAATTATAGTATTAACAAACTAAAATGGGTGTCTCGTTGGACATTTAGGTGTTGTATGTCAAAGAATACTTAACAACAGTTTATAAAGGCTGGAAATTCTTACTCTTGGAAATAATTTTATAGCCTAATGTACACCCTTATTGGGTTAGTCACAGGACCCCGAAGAGAAGCCTAATTATAGTATTAACAAACTAAAATGGGTGTCTCGTTGGACATTCATGTGCTGTAGGTCAAACAATACTGAACAACAGTTTATAAAGGCTGGAAATTCTTACTCTTGGAAATAATTTTATAGCCTAATGTACACCCTTATTAGGTTAGTCACAGGACCCCGAATCTCCTATCCTTATAGGAGAAGCCTAATTATAGTATTAACAAACTAAAATGGGTGTCCCGTTGGACATTCAGGTGTTGTAGGTCAAAGAATACTGAACAACAGTTTATAAAGGCTGGAAATTCTTACTCTTGGAAAAATTTTATAGCCTAATGTACACCCTTATTGGGTTAGTGACAGGACCCCGAATCTCCTATCCTTATAGGAGAAGACTAATTATAGTATTAACAAACTAAAATGGGTGTCTCGTTGGACATTCAGGTGTTGTAGGTCAAAGAATACTGAACAACAGTTTATAAAGGCTGGAAATTCTTACTCTTGGAAATAATTTTATAGCCTAATCTACACCCTTATTGGGTTAGTCACAGGACCCCAAATCTCCTATCCTTATAGGAGAAGCCTAATTATAGTATTAACAAACTAAAATGGGTGTCTCGTTGGACATTCAGGTGCTGTAGGTCAAAGAATACTGAACAACAGTTTATAAAGGCTGGAAATTCTTACTCTTGGAAATAATTTTATAGCCTAATCTACACCCTTATTGGGTTAGTCACAGGACCCCAAATCTCCTATCCTTATAGGAGAAGCCTAATTATAGTATTAACAAACTAAAATGGGTGTCTCGTTGGACATTCAGGTGCTGTAGGTCAAAGAATACTGAACAACAGTTTATAAAGGCTGGAAATTCTTACTCTTGGAAATAATTTTATAGCCTAATGTACACCCTTATTGGGTTAGTGACAGGACCCCGAATCTCCTATCCTTATAGGAGAAGCCTAATTATAGTATTAACAAACTAAAATGGGTGTCTTGTTGGACATTTAGGTGTTGTATGTCAAAGAATACTTAACTACAGTTTATAAAGGCTGGAAATTCTTACTCTTGGAAAAAGTTTTATAGCCTAATGTACACCCTTATTGGGTTAGTGACAGGACCCCGAATCTCCTATCCTTATAGGAGAAGCCTAATTATAGTATTAACAAACTAAAATGGGTGTCTCGTTGGACATTCAGGTGCTGTAGGTCAAAGAATACTGAACAACAGTTTATAAAGGCTGGAAATTCTTACTCTTGGAAATAATTTTATAGCCTAATGTACACCCTTATTGGGTTAGTGACAGGACCCCGAATCTCCTATCCTTATAGGAGAAGCCTAATTATAGTATTAACGAACTAAAATGGGTGTCTCGTTGGACATTCAGGTGCTGTAGGTCAAACAATACTGAACAACAGTTTATAAAGGCTGGAAATTCTTACTCTTGGAAATAATTTTATAGCCTAATGTACACCCTTATTGGGTTAGTGACAGGACCCCGAATCTCCTATCCTTATAGGAGAAGCCTAATTATAGTATTAACAAACTAAAATGGGTGTCTCGTTGGACATTTAGGTGTTGTATGTCAAAGAATACTTAACAACAGTTTATAAAGGCTGGAATTCTTACTCTTGGAAATAATTTTATAGCCTAATGTACACCCTTATTGGGTTAGTCACAGGACCCCGAAGAGAAGCCTAATTATAGTATTAACAAACTAAAATGGGTGTCTCGTTGGACATTCATGTGCTGTAGGTCAAACAATACTGAACAACAGTTTATAAAGGCTGGAAATTCTTACTCTTGGAAATAATTTTATAGCCTAATGTACACCCTTATTAGGTTAGTCACAGGACCCCGAATCTCCTATCCTTATAGGAGAAGCCTAATTATAGTATTAACAAACTAAAATGGGTGTCCCGTTGGACATTCAGGTGTTGTAGGTCAAAGAATACTGAACAACAGTTTATAAAGGCTGGAAATTCTTACTCTTGGAAAAATTTTATAGCCTAATGTACACCCTTATTGGGTTAGTCACAGGACCCCGAAGAGAAGCCTAATTATAGTATTAACAAACTAAAATGGGTGTCTCGTTGGACATTCATGTGCTGTAGGTCAAACAATAGTGAACAACAGTTTATAAAGGCTGGAAATTCTTACTCTTGGAAATAATTTTATAGCCTATTGTAAACCCTTATTAGGTTAGTCACAGGACCCCGAATCTCCTATCCTTATAGGAGAAGCCTAATTATAGTATTAACAAACTAAAATGGGTGTCCCGTTGGACATTCAGGTGTTGTAGGTCAAAGAATACTGAACAACAGTTTATAAAGGCTGGAAATTCTTACTCTTGGAAAAATTTTATAGCCTAATGTACACCCTTATTGGGTTAGTGACAGGACCCCGAATCTCCTATCCTTATAGGAGAAGACTAATAATAGTATTAACAAACTAAAATGGGTGTCTCGTTGGACATTCAGGTGTTGTAGGTCAAAGAATACTGAACAACAGTTTATAAAGGCTGGAAATTCTTACTCTTGGAAATAATTTTATAGCCTAATCTACACCCTTATTGGGTTAGTCACAGGACCCCAAATCTCCTATCCTTATAGGAGAAGCCTAATTATAGTATTAACAAACTAAAATGGGTGTCTCGTTGGACATTCAGGTGCTGTAGGTCAAAGAATACTGAACAACAGTTTATAAAGGCTGGAAATTCTTACTCTTGGAAATAATTTTATAGCCTAATGTACACCCTTATTAGGTTAGTCACAGGACCCCGAATCTCCTATCCTTATAGGAGAAGCCTAATTATAGTATTAACGAACTAAAATGGGTGTCTCGTTGGACATTCAGGTGCTGTAGGTCAAAGAATACTGAACAACAGTTTATAAAGGCTGGAAATTCTTACTCTTGGAAATAATTTTATAGCCTAATGTACACCCTTATTGGGTTAGTGACAGGACCCCGAATCTCCTATCCTTATAGGAGAAGCCTAATTATAGTATTAACAAACTAAAATGGGTGTCTTGTTGGACATTTAGGTGTTGTATGTCAAAGAATACTTAACAACAGTTTATAAAGGCTGGAAATTCTTACTCTTGGAAAAAGTTTTATAGCCTAATGTACACCCTTATTGGGTTAGTGACAGGACCCTGAATCTCCTATCCTTATAGGAGAAGCCTAATTATAGTATTAACAAACTAAAATGGGTGTCTCGTTGGACATTCAGGTGCTGTAGGTCAAAGAATACTGAACAACAGTTTATAAAGGCTGGAAATTCTTACTCTTGGAAATAATTTTATAGCCTAATGTACACCCTTATTGGGTTAGTGACAGGACCCCGAATATCCTATCCTTATAGGAGAAGCCTAATTATAGTATTAACGAACTAAAATGGGTGTCTCGTTGGACATTCAGGTGCTGTAGGTCAAACAATACTGAACAACAGTTTATAAAGGCTGGAAATTCTTACTCTTGGAAATAATTTTATAGCCTAATGTACACCCTTATTGGGTTAGTGACAGGACCCCGAATCTCCTATCCTAATAGGAGAAGCCTAATTATAGTATTAACAAACTAAAATGGGTGTCTCGTTGGACATTTAGGTGTTGTATGTCAAAGAATACTTAACAACAGTTTATAAAGGCTGGAAATTCTTACTCTTGGAAATAATTTTATAGCCTAATGTACACCCTTATTGGGTTAGTCACAGGACCCCGAAGAGAAGCCTAATTATAGTATTAACAAACTAAAATGGGTGTCTCGTTGGACATTCATGTGCTGTAGGTCAAACAATACTGAACAACAGTTTATAAAGGCTGGAAATTCTTACTCTTGGAAATAATTTTATAGCCTAATGTACACCCTTATTAGGTTAGTCACAGGACCCCGAATCTCCTATCCTTATAGGAGAAGCCTAATTATAGTATTAACAAACTAAAATGGGTGTCCCGTTGGACATTCAGGTGTTGTAGGTCAAAGAATACTGAACAACAGTTTATAAAGGCTGGAAATTCTTACTCTTGGAAAAATTTTATAGCCTAATGTACACCCTTATTGGGTTAGTGACAGGACCCCGAATCTCCTATCCTTATAGGAGAAGACTAATAATAGTATTAACAAACTAAAATGGGTGTCTCGTTGGACATTCAGGTGTTGTAGGTCAAAGAATACTGAACAACAGTTTATAAAGGCTGGAAATTCTTACTCTTGGAAATAATTTTATAGCCTAATTTACACCCTTATTGGGTTAGTCACAGGACCCCAAATCTCCTATCCTTATAGGAGAAGCCTAATTATAGTATTAACAAACTAAAATGGGTGTCTCGTTGGACATTCATGTGCTGTAGGTCAAACAATACTGAACAACAGTTTATAAAGGCTGGAAATTCTTACTCTTGGAAATAATTTTATAGCCTAATGTACACCCTTATTGGGTTAGTGGCAGGACCCCGAATCTCCTATCCTTATAGAAGAAGCCTAATTATAGTATTAACAAACTAAAATGGGTGTCTCGTTGGACATTCAGGTGCGGTAGGTCAAACAATACTGAACAAAAGTTTATAAAGGCTGGAAATTCTTACTCTTGGAAATAATTTTATAGCCTAATCTACACCCTTATTGGGTTAGTCACAGGACCCCAAATCTCCTATCCTTATAGGAGAAGCCTAATTATAGTATTAACAAACTAAAATGGGTGTCTCGTTGGACATTCAGGTGCTGTAGGTAAAAGAATACTGAACAACAGTTTATAAAGGCTGGAAATTCTTACTCTTGGAAATAATTTTATAGCCTAATGTACACCCTTATTGGGTTAGTGACAGGACCCCGAATCTCCTATCCTTATAGGAGAAGCCTAATTATAGTATTAACGAAATAAAATGGGTGTCTCGTTGGACATTCAGGTGCTGTAGGTCAAAGAATACTGAACAACAGTTTATAAAGGCTGGAAATACTTACTCTTGGAAATAATTTTATAGCCTAATGTACACCCTTATTGGGTTAGTGACAGGACCCCGAATCTCCTATCCTTATAGGAGAAGCCTAATTATAGTATTAACAAACTAAAATGGGTGTCTCGTTGGACATTCAGGTGCTTGAGGTCAAAGAATACTGAACAACAGTTTATAAAGGCTGGAAATTCTTACTCTTGGAAATAATTTTATAGACTAATGTACACCCTTACTGGGTTAGTGACAGGACCCCAAATCTCCTATCCTTATAGGAGAAGCCTAATTATAGTATTAACAAACTAAAATGGGTGTCTCGTTGGACATTCAGGTGCTGTAGGTCAAAGAATACTGAACAACAGTTTATAAAGGCTGGAAATTCTTACTCTTGGAAATAATTTTATAGCCTAATGTACACCCTTATTGGGTTAGTGACAGGACCCCGAATCTCCTATCCTTATAGGAGAAGCCTAATTATAGTATTAACAAACTAAAATGGGTGTCTCGTTGGACATTCAGGTGCTGTAGGTCAAAGAATACTGAACAACAGTTTATAAAGGCTGGAAATACTTACTCTTGGAAATAATTTTATAGCCTAATGTACACCCTTATTGGGTTAGTGACAGGACCCCGAATCTCCTATCCTTATAGGAGAAGCCTAATTATAGTATTAACAAACTAAAATGGGTGTCTCATTGGACATTCAGGTGCTTGAGGTCAAAGAATACTGAACAACAGTTTATAAAGGCTGGAAATTCTTACTCTTGGAAATAATTTTATAGACTAATGTACACCCTTACTGGGTTAGTGACAGGACCCCAAATCTCCTATCCTTATAGAAGAAGCCTAATTATAGTATTAACAAACTAAAATGGGTGTCTCGTTGGACATTCAGGTGCTGTAGGTCAAAGAATACTGAACAACAGTTTATAAAGGCTGGAAATTCTTACTCTTGGAAATAATTTTATAGCCTAATGTACACCCTTATTGGGTTAGTGACAGGACCCCGAATCTCCTATCCTTATAGGAGAAGCCTAATTATAGTATTAACAAACTAAAATGGGTGTCTCGTTGGACATTCAGGTGCTGTAGGTCAAAGAATACTGAACAACAGTTTATAAAGGCTGGAAATTCTTACTCTTGGAAAAAGTTTTATAGCCTAATGTACACCCTTATTGGGTTAGTGACAGGACCCCGAATCTCCTATCCTTATAGGAGAAGACTAATTATAGTATTAACAAACTAAAATTGGTGTCTCGTTGGACATTCAGGTGCTGTAGGTCAAAGAATACTGAACAAAAGTTTATAAAGGCTGGAAATTCTTACTCTTGGAAATAATTTTATAGACTAATGTACACCCTTACTGGGTTAGTGACAGGACCCCAAATCTCCTATCCTTATAGGAGAAGCCTAATTATAGTATTAACAAACTAAAATGGGTGTCTCGTTGGACATTCAGGTGCTGTAGGTCAAAGAATACTGAACAACAGTTTATAAAGGCTGGAAATTCTTACTCTTGGAAATAATTTTATAGCCTAATGTACACCCTTATTGGGTTAGTGACAGGACCCCGAATCTCCTATCCTTATAGGAGAAGCCTAATTATAGTATTAACAAACTAAAATGGGTGTCTCGTTGGACATTCAGGTGCTGTAGGTCAAAGAATACTGAACAACAGTTTATAAAGGCTGGAAATACTTACTCTTGGAAATAATTTTATAGCCTAATGTACACCCTTATTGGGTTAGTGACAGGACCCCGAATCTCCTATCCTTATAGGAGAAGCCTAATTATAGTATTAACAAACTAAAATGGGTGTCTCATTGGACATTCAGGTGCTTGAGGTCAAAGAATACTGAACAACAGTTTATAAAGGCTGGAAATTCTTACTCTTGGAAATAATTTTATAGCCTAATGTACACCCTTATTGGGTTAGTGACAGGACCCCGAATCTCCTATCCTTATAGGAGAAGCCTAATTATAGTATTAACGAACTAAAATGGGTGTCTCGTTGGACATTCAGGTGCTGTAGGTCAAAGAATACTGAACAACAGTTTATAAAGGCTGGAAATACTTACTCTTGGAAATAATTTTATAGCCTAATGTACACCCTTATTGGGTTAGTGACAGGACCCCGAATCTCCTATCCTTATAGGAGAAGCCTAATTATAGTATTAACAAACTAAAATGGGTGTCTCGTTGGACATTCAGGTGCTTGAGGTCAAAGAATACTGAACAACAGTTTATAAAGGCTGGAAATTCTTACTCTTGGAAATAATTTTATAGACTAATGTACACCCTTACTGGGTTAGTGACAGGACCCCAAATCTCCTATCCTTATAGGAGAAGCCTAATTATAGTATTAACAAACTAAAATGGGTGTCTCGTTGGACATTCAGGTGCTGTAGGTCAAAGAATACTGAACAACAGTTTATAAAGGCTGGAAATTCTTACTCTTGGAAATAATTTTATAGCCTAATGTACACCCTTATTGGGTTAGTGACAGGACCCCGAATCTCCTATCCTTATAGGAGAAGCCTAATTATAGTATTAACAAACTAAAATGGGTGTCTCGTTGGACATTCAGGTGCTGTAGGTCAAAGAATACTGAACAACAGTTTATAAAGGCTGGAAATACTTACTCTTGGAAATAATTTTATAGCCTAATGTACACCCTTATTGGGTTAGTGACAGGACCCCGAATCTCCTATCCTTATAGGAGAAGCCTAATTATAGTATTAACAAACTAAAATGGGTGTCTCATTGGACATTCAGGTGCTTGAGGTCAAAGAATACTGAACAACAGTTTATAAAGGCTGGAAATTCTTACTCTTGGAAATAATTTTATAGACTAATGTACACCCTTACTGGGTTAGTGACAGGACCCCAAATCTCCTATCCTTATAGGAGAAGCCTAATTATAGTATTAACAAACTAAAATGGGTGTCTCGTTGGACATTCAGGTGCTGTAGGTCAAAGAATACTGAACAACAGTTTATAAAGGCTCGAAATTCTTACTCTTGGAAATAATTTTATAGCCTAATGTACACCCTTATTGGGTTAGTGACAGGACCCCGAATCTCCTATCCTTATAGGAGAAGCCTAATTATAGTATTAACAAACTAAAATGGGTGTCTCGTTGGACATTCAGGTGCTGTAGGTCAAAGAATACTGAACAACAGTTTATAAAGGCTGGAAATTCTTACTCTTGGAAAAAGTTTTATAGCCTAATGTACACCCTTATTGGGTTAGTGACAGGACCCCGAATCTCCTATCCTTATAGGAGAAGACTAATTATAGTATTAACAAACTAAAATTGGTGTCTCGTTGGACATTCAGGTGCTGTAGGTCAAAGAATACTGAACAAAAGTTTATAAAGGCTGGAAATTCTTACTCTTGGAAATAATTTTATAGCCTAATCTACACCCTTATTGGGTTAGTCACAGGACCGCAAATCTCCTATCCTTCTAGTAGAAGCCTAATTATAGTATTAACAAACTAAAATGGGTGTCTCGTTGGACATTCAGGTGCTGTAGGTCAAAGAATACTGAACAACAGTTTATAAAGGCTGGAAATACTTACTCTTGGAAATAATTTTATAGCCTAATGTACACCCTTATTGGGTTAGTGACAGGACCCCGAATCTCCTATCCTTATAGGAGAAGCCTAATTATAGTATTAACAAACTAAAATGGGTGTCTCATTGGACATTCAGGTGCTTGAGGTCAAAGAATACTGAACAACAGTTTATAAAGGCTGGAAATTCTTACTCTTGGAAATAATTTTATAGCCTAATGTACACCCTTATTGGGTTAGTGACAGGACCCCGAATCTCCTATCCTTATAGGAGAAGCCTAATTATAGTATTAACGAACTAAAATGGGTGTCTCGTTGGACATTCAGGTGCTGTAGGTCAAAGAATACTGAACAACAGTTTATAAAGGCTGGAAATACTTACTCTTGGAAATAATTTTATAGCCTAATGTACACCCTTATTGGGTTAGTGACAGGACCCCGAATCTCCTATCCTTATAGGAGAAGCCTAATTATAGTATTAACAAACTAAAATGGGTGTCTCGTTGGACATTCAGGTGCTTGAGGTCAAAGAATACTGAACAACAGTTTATAAAGGCTGGAAATTCTTACTCTTGGAAATAATTTTATAGACTAATGTACACCCTTACTGGGTTAGTGACAGGACCCCAAATCTCCTATCCTTATAGGAGAAGCCTAATTATAGTATTAACAAACTAAAATGGGTGTCTCGTTGGACATTCAGGTGCTGTAGGTCAAAGAATACTGAACAACAGTTTATAAAGGCTGGAAATTCTTACTCTTGGAAATAATTTTATAGCCTAATGTACACCCTTATTGGGTTAGTGACAGGACCCCGAATCTCCTATCCTTATAGGAGAAGCCTAATTATAGTATTAACAAACTAAAATGGGTGTCTCGTTGGACATTCAGGTGCTGTAGGTCAAAGAATACTGAACAACAGTTTATAAAGGCTGGAAATACTTACTCTTGGAAATAATTTTATAGCCTAATGTACACCCTTATTGGGTTAGTGACAGGACCCCGAATCTCCTATCCTTATAGGAGAAGCCTAATTATAGTATTAACAAACTAAAATGGGTGTCTCATTGGACATTCAGGTGCTTGAGGTCAAAGAATACTGAACAACAGTTTATAAAGGCTGGAAATTCTTACTCTTGGAAATAATTTTATAGACTAATGTACACCCTTACTGGGTTAGTGACAGGACCCCAAATCTCCTATCCTTATAGGAGAAGCCTAATTATAGTATTAACAAACTAAAATGGGTGTCTCGTTGGACATTCAGGTGCTGTAGGTCAAAGAATACTGAACAACAGTTTATAAAGGCTGGAAATTCTTACTCTTGGAAATAATTTTATAGCCTAATGTACACCCTTATTGGGTTAGTGACAGGACCCCGAATCTCCTATCCTTATAGGAGAAGCCTAATTATAGTATTAACAAACTAAAATGGGTGTCTCGTTGGACATTCAGGTGCTGTAGGTCAAAGAATACTGAACAACAGTTTATAAAGGCTGGAAATACTTACTCTTGGAAATAATTTTATAGCCTAATGTACACCCTTATTGGGTTAGTGACAGGACCCCGAATCTCCTATCCTTATAGGAGAAGCCTAATTATAGTATTAACAAACTAAAATGGGTGTCTCATTGGACATTCAGGTGCTTGAGGTCAAAGAATACTGAACAACAGTTTATAAAGGCTGGAAATTCTTACTCTTGGAAATAATTTTATAGACTAATGTACACCCTTACTGGGTTAGTGACAGGACCCCAAATCTCCTATCCTTATAGGAGAAGCCTAATTATAGTATTAACAAACTAAAATGGGTGTCTCGTTGGACATTCAGGTGCTGTAGGTCAAAGAATACTGAACAACAGTTTATAAAGGCTGGAAATTCTTACTCTTGGAAATAATTTTATAGCCTAATGTACACCCTTATTGGGTTAGTGACAGGACCCCGAATCTCCTATCCTTATAGGAGAAGCCTAATTATAGTATTAACAAACTAAAATGGGTGTCTCGTTGGACATTCAGGTGCTGTAGGTCAAAGAATACTGAACAACAGTTTATAAAGGCTGGAAATTCTTACTCTTGGAAAAAGTTTTATAGCCTAATGTACACCCTTATTGGGTTAGTGACAGGACCCCGAATCTCCTATCCTTATAGGAGAAGACTAATTATAGTATTAACAAACTAAAATTGGTGTCTCGTTGGACATTCAGGTGCTGTAGGTCAAAGAATACTGAACAAAAGTTTATAAAGGCTGGAAATTCTTACTCTTGGAAATAATTTTATAGCCTAATCTACACCCTTATTGGGTTAGTCACAGGACCGCAAATCTCCTATCCTTCTAGTAGAAGCCTAATTATAGTATTAACAAACTAAAATGGGTGTCTCGTTGGACATTCAGGTGCTGTAGGTCAAAGAATACTGAACAACAGTTTATAAAGGCTGGAAATACTTACTCTTGGAAATAATTTTATAGCCTAATGTACACCCTTATTGGGTTAGTGACAGGACCCCGAATCTCCTATCCTTATAGGAGAAGCCTAATTATAGTATTAACAAACTAAAATGGGTGTCTCATTGGACATTCAGGTGCTTGAGGTCAAAGAATACTGAACAACAGTTTATAAAGGCTGGAAATTCTTACTCTTGGAAATAATTTTATAGCCTAATGTACACCCTTATTGGGTTAGTGACAGGACCCCGAATCTCCTATCCTTATAGGAGAAGCCTAATTATAGTATTAACGAACTAAAATGGGTGTCTCGTTGGACATTCAGGTGCTGTAGGTCAAAGAATACTGAACAACAGTTTATAAAGGCTGGAAATACTTACTCTTGGAAATAATTTTATAGCCTAATGTACACCCTTATTGGGTTAGTGACAGGACCCCGAATCTCCTATCCTTATAGGAGAAGCCTAATTATAGTATTAACAAACTAAAATGGGTGTCTCGTTGGACATTCAGGTGCTTGAGGTCAAAGAATACTGAACAACAGTTTATAAAGGCTGGAAATTCTTACTCTTGGAAATAATTTTATAGACTAATGTACACCCTTACTGGGTTAGTGACAGGACCCCAAATCTCCTATCCTTATAGGAGAAGCCTAATTATAGTATTAACAAACTAAAATGGGTGTCTCGTTGGACATTCAGGTGCTGTAGGTCAAAGAATACTGAACAACAGTTTATAAAGGCTGGAAATTCTTACTCTTGGAAATAATTTTATAGCCTAATGTACACCCTTATTGGGTTAGTGACAGGACCCCGAATCTCCTATCCTTATAGGAGAAGCCTAATTATAGTATTAACAAACTAAAATGGGTGTCTCGTTGGACATTCAGGTGCTGTAGGTCAAAGAATACTGAACAACAGTTTATAAAGGCTGGAAATACTTACTCTTGGAAATAATTTTATAGCCTAATGTACACCCTTATTGGGTTAGTGACAGGACCCCGAATCTCCTATCCTTATAGGAGAAGCCTAATTATAGTATTAACAAACTAAAATGGGTGTCTCATTGGACATTCAGGTGCTTGAGGTCAAAGAATACTGAACAACAGTTTATAAAGGCTGGAAATTCTTACTCTTGGAAATAATTTTATAGACTAATGTACACCCTTACTGGGTTAGTGACAGGACCCCAAATCTCCTATCCTTATAGGAGAAGCCTAATTATAGTATTAACAAACTAAAATGGGTGTCTCGTTGGACATTCAGGTGCTGTAGGTCAAAGAATACTGAACAACAGTTTATAAAGGCTGGAAATTCTTACTCTTGGAAATAATTTTATAGCCTAATGTACACCCT
Organism: Ambrosia trifida; assembly: GCA_028751855.1. NCBI lineage: Eukaryota > Viridiplantae > Streptophyta > Magnoliopsida > Asterales > Asteraceae > Ambrosia > Ambrosia trifida. The sequence continues at coordinate 1,120,944 of CM054129.1, forward strand.
TATTGGGTTAGTGACAGGACCCCGAATCTCCTATCCTTATAGGAGAAGCCTAATTATAGTATTAACAAACTAAAATGGGTGTCTCGTTGGACATTCAGGTGCTGTAGGTCAAAGAATACTGAACAACAGTTTATAAAGGCTGGAAATTCTTACTCTTGGAAAAAGTTTTATAGCCTAATGTACACCCTTATTGGGTTAGTGACAGGACCCCGAATCTCCTATCCTTATAGGAGAAGACTAATTATAGTATTAACAAACTAAAATTGGTGTCTCGTTGGACATTCAGGTGCTGTAGGTCAAAGAATACTGAACAAAAGTTTATAAAGGCTGGAAATTCTTACTCTTGGAAATAATTTTATAGCCTAATCTACACCCTTATTGGGTTAGTCACAGGACCGCAAATCTCCTATCCTTCTAGTAGAAGCCTAATTATAGTATTAACAAACTAAAATGGGTGTCTCGTTGGACATTCAGGTGCTGTAGGTCAAAGAATACTGAACAACAGTTTATAAAGGCTGGAAATACTTACTCTTGGAAATAATTTTATAGCCTAATGTACACCCTTATTGGGTTAGTGACAGGTCCCCGAATCTCCTATCCTTATAGGAGAAGCCTAATTATAGTATTAACAAACTAAAATGGGTGTCTCATTGGACATTCAGGTGCTTGAGGTCAAAGAATACTGAACAACAGTTTATAAAGGCTGGAAATTCTTACTCTTGGAAATAATTTTATAGCCTAATGTACACCCTTATTGGGTTAGTGACAGGACCCCGAATCTCCTATCCTTATAGGAGAAGCCTAATTATAGTATTAACGAACTAAAATGGGTGTCTCGTTGGACATTCAGGTGCTGTAGGTCAAAGAATACTGAACAACAGTTTATAAAGGCTGGAAATACTTACTCTTGGAAATAATTTTATAGCCTAATGTACACCCTTATTGGGTTAGTGACAGGACCCCGAATCTCCTATCCTTATAGGAGAAGCCTAATTATAGTATTAACAAACTAAAATGGGTGTCTCGTTGGACATTCAGGTGCTTGAGGTCAAAGAATACTGAACAACAGTTTATAAAGGCTGGAAATTCTTACTCTTGGAAATAATTTTATAGACTAATGTACACCCTTACTGGGTTAGTGACAGGACCCCAAATCTCCTATCCTTATAGGAGAAGCCTAATTATAGTATTAACAAACTAAAATGGGTGTCTCGTTGGACATTCAGGTGCTGTAGGTCAAAGAATACTGAACAACAGTTTATAAAGGCTGGAAATTCTTACTCTTGGAAATAATTTTATAGCCTAATGTACACCCTTATTGGGTTAGTGACAGGACCCCGAATCTCCTATCCTTATAGGAGAAGCCTAATTATAGTATTAACAAACTAAAATGGGTGTCTCGTTGGACATTCAGGTGCTGTAGGTCAAAGAATACTGAACAACAGTTTATAAAGGCTGGAAATACTTACTCTTGGAAATAATTTTATAGCCTAATGTACACCCTTATTGGGTTAGTGACAGGACCCCGAATCTCCTATCCTTATAGGAGAAGCCTAATTATAGTATTAACAAACTAAAATGGGTGTCTCATTGGACATTCAGGTGCTTGAGGTCAAAGAATACTGAACAACAGTTTATAAAGGCTGGAAATTCTTACTCTTGGAAATAATTTTATAGACTAATGTACACCCTTACTGGGTTAGTGACAGGACCCCAAATCTCCTATCCTTATAGGAGAAGCCTAATTATAGTATTAACAAACTAAAATGGGTGTCTCGTTGGACATTCAGGTGCTGTAGGTCAAAGAATACTGAACAACAGTTTATAAAGGCTGGAAATTCTTACTCTTGGAAATAATTTTATAGCCTAATGTACACCCTTATTGGGTTAGTGACAGGACCCCGAATCTCCTATCCTTATAGGAGAAGCCTAATTATAGTATTAACAAACTAAAATGGGTGTCTCGTTGGACATTCAGGTGCTGTAGGTCAAAGAATACTGAACAACAGTTTATAAAGGCTGGAAATTCTTACTCTTGGAAAAAGTTTTATAGCCTAATGTACACCCTTATTGGGTTAGTGACAGGACCCCGAATCTCCTATCCTTATAGGAGAAGACTAATTATAGTATTAACAAACTAAAATTGGTGTCTCGTTGGACATTCAGGTGCTGTAGGTCAAAGAATACTGAACAAAAGTTTATAAAGGCTGGAAATTCTTACTCTTGGAAATAATTTTATAGCCTAATCTACACCCTTATTGGGTTAGTCACAGGACCGCAAATCTCCTATCCTTCTAGTAGAAGCCTAATTATAGTATTAACAAACTAAAATGGGTGTCTCGTTGGACATTCAGGTGCTGTAGGTCAAAGAATACTGAACAACAGTTTATAAAGGCTGGAAATACTTACTCTTGGAAATAATTTTATAGCCTAATGTACACCCTTATTGGGTTAGTGACAGGACCCCGAATCTCCTATCCTTATAGGAGAAGCCTAATTATAGTATTAACAAACTAAAATGGGTGTCTCGTTGGACATTCAGGTGCTTGAGGTCAAAGAATACTGAACAACAGTTTATAAAGGCTGGAAATTCTTACTCTTGGAAATAATTTTATAGACTAATGTACACCCTTACTGGGTTAGTGACAGGACCCCAAATCTCCTATCCTTATAGGAGAAGCCTAATTATAGTATTAACAAACTAAAATGGGTGTCTCGTTGGACATTCAGGTGCTGTAGGTCAAAGAATACTGAACAACAGTTTATAAAGGCTGGAAATTCTTACTCTTGGAAATAATTTTATAGCCTAATGTACACCCTTATTGGGTTAGTGACAGGACCCCGAATCTCCTATCCTTATAGGAGAAGCCTAATTATAGTATTAACAAACTAAAATGGGTGTCTCGTTGGACATTCAGGTGCTGTAGGTCAAAGAATACTGAACAACAGTTTATAAAGGCTGGAAATTCTTACTCTTGGAAAAAGTTTTATAGCCTAATGTACACCCTTATTGGGTTAGTGACAGGACCCCGAATCTCCTATACTTATAGGAGAAGACTAATTATAGTATTAACAAACTAAAATTGGTGTCTCGTTGGACATTCAGGTGCTGTAGGTCAAAGAATACTGAACAAAAGTTTATAAAGGCTGGAAATTCTTACTCTTGGAAATAATTTTATAGCCTAATCTACACCCTTATTGGGTTAGTCACAGGACCGCAAATCTCCTATCCTTCTAGTAGAAGCCTAATTATAGTATTAACAAACTAAAATGGGTGTCTCGTTGGACATTCAGGTGCTGTAGGTCAAAGAATACTGAACAACAGTTTATAAAGGCTGGAAATACTTACTCTTGGAAATAATTTTATAGCCTAATGTACACCCTTATTGGGTTAGTGACAGGACCCCGAATCTCCTATCCTTATAGGAGAAGCCTAATTATAGTATTAACAAACTAAAATGGGTGTCTCGTTGGACATTCAGGTGCTTGAGGTCAAAGAATACTGAACAACAGTTTATAAAGGCTGGAAATTCTTACTCTTGGAAATAATTTTATAGACTAATGTACACCCTTACTGGGTTAGTGACAGGACCCCAAATCTCCTATCCTTATAGGAGAAGCCTAATTATAGTATTAACAAACTAAAATGGGTGTCTCGTTGGACATTCAGGTGCTGTAGGTCAAAGAATACTGAACAACAGTTTATAAAGGCTGGAAATTCTTACTCTTGGAAATAATTTTATAGCCTAATGTACACCCTTATTGGGTTAGTGACAGGACCCCGAATCTCCTATCCTTATAGGAGAAGCCTAATTATAGTATTAACAAACTAAAATGGGTGTCTCGTTGGACATTCAGGTGCTGTAGGTCAAAGAATACTGAACAACAGTTTATAAAGGCTGGAAATTCTTACTCTTGGAAAAAGTTTTATAGCCTAATGTACACCCTTATTGGGTTAGTGACAGGACCCCGAATCTCCTATACTTATAGGAGAAGACTAATTATAGTATTAACAAACTAAAATTGGTGTCTCGTTGGACATTCAGGTGCTGTAGGTCAAAGAATACTGAACAAAAGTTTATAAAGGCTGGAAATTCTTACTCTTGGAAATAATTTTATAGCCTAATCTACACCCTTATTGGGTTAGTCACAGGACCGCAAATCTCCTATCCTTATAGTAGAAGCCTAATTATAGTATTAACAAACTAAAATGGGTGTCTCGTTGGACATTCAGGTGCTGTAGGTCAAAGAATACTGAACAACAGTTTATAAAGGCTGGAAATTCTTACTCTTGGAAATAATTTTATAGCCTAATGTACACCCTTATTGGGTTAGTGACAGGACCCCGAATCTCCTATCCTTATAGGAGAAGCCTAATTATAGTATTAACAAACTAAAATGGGTGTCTCGTTGGACATTTAGGTGTTGTATGTCAAAGAATACTTAACAACAGTTTATAAAGGCTGGAAATTCTTACTCTTGGAAAAAGTTTTATAGCCTAATGTACACCCTTATTGGGTTAGTGACAGGACCCCGAATCTCCTATCCTTATAGGAGAAGCCTAATTATAGTATTAACAAACTAAAATGGGTGTCTCGTTGGACATTCAGGTGCTGTAGGTCAAAGAATACTGAACAACAGTTTATAAAGGCTGGAAATTCTTACTCTTGGAAATAATATTATAGCCTAATGTACACCCTTATTGGGATAGTGACAGGACCCCGAATCTCCTATCCTTATAGGAGAAGCCTGATTATAGTATTAACAAACTAAAATGGGAGTCTCGTTGGACATTCAGGTGCTGTAGGTCAAACAATACTGAACAAAAGTTTATAAAGGCTGGAAATTCTTACTCTTCGAAATAATTTTATAGCCTAATGTACACCCTTATTGGGTTAGTCACAGGACCCCAAATCTCCTATCCTTATAGGAGAAGCCTAATTATAGTATTAACAAACTAAAATGGGTGTCTTGTTGGACATTCAGGTGCTGTAGGTCAAAGAATACTGAACAACAGTTTATAAAGGCTGGAAATTCTTACTCTTGGAAATAATTTTATAGCCTAATGTACACCCTTATTGGGTTAGTGACAGGACCCCGAATCTCCTATCCTTATAGGAGAAGCCTAATTATAGTATTAACAAACTAAAATGGGTGTCTCGTTGGACATTCAGGTGCTTGAGGTCAAAGAATACTGAACAACAGTTTATAAAGGCTGGAAATTCTTACTCTTGGAAATAATTTTATAGACTAATGTACACCCTTACTGGGTTAGTGACAGGACCCCAAATCTCCTATCCTTATAGGAGAAGCCTAATTATAGTATTAACAAACTAAAATGGGTGTCTCGTTGGACATTCAGGTGCTGTAGGTCAAAGAATACTGAACAACAGTTTATAAAGGCTGGAAATTCTTACTCTTGGAAATAATTTTATAGCCTAATGTACACCCTTATTGGGTTAGTGACAGGACCCCGAATCTCCTATCCTTATAGGAGAAGCCTAATTATAGTATTAACAAACTAAAATGGGTGTCTCGTTGGACATTCAGGTGCTGTAGGTCAAAGAATACTGAACAACAGTTTATAAAGGCTGGAAATTCTTACTCTTGGAAAAAGTTTTATAGCCTAATGTACACCCTTATTGGGTTAGTGACAGGACCCCGAATCTCCTATACTTATAGGAGAAGACTAATTATAGTATTAACAAACTAAAATTGGTGTCTCGTTGGACATTCAGGTGCTGTAGGTCAAAGAATACTGAACAAAAGTTTATAAAGGCTGGAAATTCTTACTCTTGGAAATAATTTTATAGCCAAATCTACACCCTTATTGGGTTAGTCACAGGACCGCAAATCTCCTATCCTTATAGTAGAAGCCTAATTATAGTATTAACAAACTAAAATGGGTGTCTCGTTGGACATTCAGGTGCTGTAGGTCAAAGAATACTGAACAACAGTTTATAAAGGCTGGAAATTCTTACTCTTGGAAATAATTTTATAGCCTAATGTACACCCTTATTGGGTTAGTGACAGGACCCCGAATCTCCTATCCTTATAGGAGAAGCCTAATTATAGTATTAACAAACTAAAATGGGTGTCTCGTTGGACATTTAGGTGTTGTATGTCAAAGAATACTTAACAACAGTTTATAAAGGCTGGAAATTCTTACTCTTGGAAATAATATTATAGCCTAATGTACACCCTTATTGGGATAGTGACAGGACCCCGAATCTCCTATCCTTATAGGAGAAGCCTGATTATAGTATTAACAAACTAAAATGGGAGTCTCGTTGGACATTCAGGTGCTGTAGGTCAAACAATACTGAACAAAAGTTTATAAAGGCTGGAAATTCTTACTCTTCGAAATAATTTTATAGCCTAATGTACACCCTTATTGGGTTAGTCACAGGACCCCAAATCTCCTATCCTTATAGGAGAAGCCTAATTATAGTATTAACAAACTAAAATGGGTGTCTTGTTGGACATTCAGGTGCTGTAGGTCAAAGAATACTGAACAACAGTTTATAAAGGCTGGAAATTCTTACTCTTGGAAATAATTTTATAGCCTAATGTACACCCTTATTGGGTTAGTGACAGGACCCCGAATCTCCTATCCTTATAGGAGAAGCCTAATTATAGTATTAACGAACTAAAATGGGTGTCTCGTTGGACATTCAGGTGCTGTAGGTCAAAGAATACTGAACAACAGTTTATAAAGGCTGGAAATTCTTACTCTTGGAAATAATTTTATAGACTAATGTTCACCCTTATTGGGTTAGTGACAGGACCCCGAATCTCCTATCCTTATAGGAGAAGCCTAATTATAGTATTAACAAACTAAAATCGGTGTCTCGTTGGACATTCAGGTGCTGTAGGTCAAAGAATACTGAACAACAGTTTATAAAGGCTGGAAATTCTTACTCTTGGAAATAATTTTATATCCTAATGTACACCCTTATTGGGTTAGTGACAGGACCCCGAAACTCCTATAGCCTAATTATAGTATTAACAAACTAAAATGGGTGTCTCGTTGGACATTCAGGTGCTGTAGGTCAAATAATACTGAACAACAGTTTATAAAGGCTGGAAATTCTTACTCTTGGAAATAATTTTGTAGCCTAATGTACACCCTTATTAGGTTAGTGACAGGACCCCGAATCTCCTATCCTTATAGGAGAAGCCTAATTATAGTATTAACGAACTAAAATGGGTGTCTCGTTGGACATTCAGGTGCTGTAGGTCAAAGAATACTGAACAACAGTTTATAAAGGCTGGAAATTCTTACTCTTGGAAATAATTTTGTAGCCTAATGTACACCCTTATTGGGTTAGCCACAGGACCCCGAATCTCCTATCCTTATAGGAGAAGCCTAATTATAGTATTAAGAAACTAAAATGGGTGTCTCGTTGGACATTCAGGTGCTGTAGGTCAAAGAATACTGAACAAAAGTTTATAAAGGCTGGAAATTCTTACTCTTGGAAATAATTTTATAGCCTAATGTACACCCTTATTGGGTTAGTCACAGGACCCCAAATCTCCTATCCTTATAGGAGAAGCCTAATTATAGTATTAACAAACTAAAATGGGTGTCTTGTTGGACATTCAGGTGCTGTAGGTCAAAGAATACTGAACAACAGTTTATAAAGGCTGGAAATTCTTACTCTTGGAAATAATTTTATAGCCTAATGTACACCCTTATTGGGTTAGTGACAGGACCCCGAATCTCCTATCCTTATAGGAGAAGCCTAATTATAGTATTAACGAACTAAAATGGGTGTCTCGTTGGACATTCAGGTGCTGTAGGTCAAAGAATACTGAACAACAGTTTATAAAGGCTGGAAATTCTTACTCTTGGAAATAATTTTATAGACTAATGTACACCCTTATTGGGTTAGTGACAGGACCCCGAATCTCCTATCCTTATAGGAGAAGCCTAATTATAGTATTAACAAACTAAAATCGGTGTCTCGTTGGACATTCAGGTGCTGTAGGTCAAAGAATACTGAACAACAGTTTATAAAGGCTGGAAATTCTTACTCTTGGAAATAATTTTGTAGCCTAATGTACACCCTTATTGGGTTAGTCACAGGACCCCGAATCTCCTATCCTTATAGGAGAAGCCTAATTATAGTATTAAGAAACTAAAATGGGTGTCTCGTTGGACATTCAGGTGCTGTAGGTCAAAGAATACTGAACAAAAGTTTATAAAGGCTGGAAATTCTTACACTTGGAAATAATTTTATAGCCTAATGTACACCCTTATTGGGTTAGTCACAGGACCCCAAATATCCTATCCTTATAGGAGAAGCCTAATTATAGTATTAACAAACTAAAATGGGTGTCTTGTTGGACATTCAGGTGCTGTAGGTCAAAGAATACTGAACAACAGTTTATAAAGGCTGGAAATTCTTACTCTTGGAAATAATTTTGTAGCCTAATGTACACCCTTATTGGGTTAGTCACAGGACCCCGAATCTCCTATCCTTATAGGAGAAGCCTAATTATAGTATTAACAAACTAAAATCGGTGTCTCGTTGGACATTCAGGTGCTGTAGGTCAAAGAATACTGAACAACAGTTTATAAAGGCTGGAAATTCTTACTCTTGGAAATAATTTTATATCCTAATGTACACCCTTATTGGGTTAGTGACAGGACCCCGAAACTCCTATAGCCTAATTATAGTATTAACAAACTAAAATGGGTGTCTCGTTGGACATTCAGGTGCTGTAGGTCAAATAATACTGAACAACAGTTTATAAAGGCTGGAAATTCTTACTCTTGGAAATAATTTTGTAGCCTAATGTACACCCTTATTGGGTTAGTGACAGGACCCCGAATCTCCTATCCTTATAGGAGAAGCCTAATTATAATATTAACGAACTAAAATGGGTGTCTCGTTGGACATTCAGGTGCTGTAGGTCAAAGAATACTGAACAACAGTTTATAAAGGCTGGAAATTCTTACTCTTGGAAATAATTTTGTAGCCTAATGTACACCCTTATTGGGTTAGTGACAGGACCCCGAATCTCCTATCCTTATAGGAGAAGCCTGATTATAGTATTAACAAACTAAAATGGGAGTCTCGTTGGACATTCAGGTGCTGTAGGTCAAACAATACTGAACAAAAGTTTATAAAGGCTGGAAATTCTTACTCTTCGAAATAATTTTATAGCCTAATGTACACCCTTATTGGGTTAGTCACAGGACCCCAAATCTCCTATCCTTATAGGAGAAGCCTAATTATAGTATTAACAAACTAAAATGGGTGTCTTGTTGGACATTCAGGTGCTGTAGGTCAAAGAATACTGAACAACAGTTTATAAAGGCTGGAAATTCTTACTCTTGGAAATAATTTTATAGCCTAATGTACACCCTTATTGGGTTAGTCACAGGACCGCAAATCTCCTATCCTTATAGTAGAAGCCTAATTATAGTATTAACAAACTAAAATGGGTGTCTCGTTGGACATTCAGGTGCTGTAGGTCAAAGAATACTGAACAACAGTTTATAAAGGCTGGAAATTCTTACTCTTGGAAATAATTTTATAGCCTAATGTACACCCTTATTGGGTTAGTGACAGGACCCCGAATCTCCTATCCTTATAGGAGAAGCCTAATTATAGTATTAACAAACTAAAATGGGTGTCTCGTTGGACATTTAGGTGTTGTATGTCAAAGAATACTTAACAACAGTTTATAAAGGCTGGAAATTCTTACTCTTGGAAATAATATTATAGCCTAATGTACACCCTTATTGGGATAGTGACAGGACCCCGAATCTCCTATCCTTATAGGAGAAGCCTGATTATAGTATTAACAAACTAAAATGGGAGTCTCGTTGGACATTCAGGTGCTGTAGGTCAAACAATACTGAACAAAAGTTTATAAAGGCTGGAAATTCTTACTCTTCGAAATAATTTTATAGCCTAATGTACACCCTTATTGGGTTAGTCACAGGACCCCAAATCTCCTATCCTTATAGGAGAAGCCTAATTATAGTATTAACAAACTAAAATGGGTGTCTTGTTGGACATTCAGGTGCTGTAGGTCAAAGAATACTGAACAACAGTTTATAAAGGCTGGAAATTCTTACTCTTGGAAATAATTTTATAGCCTAATGTACACCCTTATTGGGTTAGTGACAGGACCCCGAATCTCCTATCCTTATAGGAGAAGCCTAATTATAGTATTAACGAACTAAAATGGGTGTCTCGTTGGACATTCAGGTGCTGTAGGTCAAAGAATACTGAACAACAGTTTATAAAGGCTGGAAATTCTTACTCTTGGAAATAATTTTATAGACTAATGTTCACCCTTATTGGGTTAGTGACAGGACCCCGAATCTCCTATCCTTATAGGAGAAGCCTAATTATAGTATTAACAAACTAAAATCGGTGTCTCGTTGGACATTCAGGTGCTGTAGGTCAAAGAATACTGAACAACAGTTTATAAAGGCTGGAAATTCTTACTCTTGGAAATAATTTTATATCCTAATGTACACCCTTATTGGGTTAGTGACAGGACCCCGAAACTCCTATAGCCTAATTATAGTATTAACAAACTAAAATGGGTGTCTCGTTGGACATTCAGGTGCTGTAGGTCAAATAATACTGAACAACAGTTTATAAAGGCTGGAAATTCTTACTCTTGGAAATAATTTTGTAGCCTAATGTACACCCTTATTAGGTTAGTGACAGGACCCCGAATCTCCTATCCTTATAGGAGAAGCCTAATTATAGTATTAACGAACTAAAATGGGTGTCTCGTTGGACATTCAGGTGCTGTAGGTCAAAGAATACTGAACAACAGTTTATAAAGGCTGGAAATTCTTACTCTTGGAAATAATTTTGTAGCCTAATGTACACCCTTATTGGGTTAGCCACAGGACCCCGAATCTCCTATCCTTATAGGAGAAGCCTAATTATAGTATTAAGAAACTAAAATGGGTGTCTCGTTGGACATTCAGGTGCTGTAGGTCAAAGAATACTGAACAAAAGTTTATAAAGGCTGGAAATTCTTACTCTTGGAAATAATTTTATAGCCTAATGTACACCCTTATTGGGTTAGTCACAGGACCCCAAATCTCCTATCCTTATAGGAGAAGCCTAATTATAGTATTAACAAACTAAAATGGGTGTCTTGTTGGACATTCAGGTGCTGTAGGTCAAAGAATACTGAACAACAGTTTATAAAGGCTGGAAATTCTTACTCTTGGAAATAATTTTATAGCCTAATGTACACCCTTATTGGGTTAGTGACAGGACCCCGAATCTCCTATCCTTATAGGAGAAGCCTAATTATAGTATTAACGAACTAAAATGGGTGTCTCGTTGGACATTCAGGTGCTGTAGGTCAAAGAATACTGAACAACAGTTTATAAAGGCTGGAAATTCTTACTCTTGGAAATAATTTTATAGACTAATGTACACCCTTATTGGGTTAGTGACAGGACCCCGAATCTCCTATCCTTATAGGAGAAGCCTAATTATAGTATTAACAAACTAAAATCGGTGTCTCGTTGGACATTCAGGTGCTGTAGGTCAAAGAATACTGAACAACAGTTTATAAAGGCTGGAAATTCTTACTCTTGGAAATAATTTTGTAGCCTAATGTACACCCTTATTGGGTTAGTCACAGGACCCCGAATCTCCTATCCTTATAGGAGAAGCCTAATTATAGTATTAAGAAACTAAAATGGGTGTCTCGTTGGACATTCAGGTGCTGTAGGTCAAAGAATACTGAACAAAAGTTTATAAAGGCTGGAAATTCTTACACTTGGAAATAATTTTATAGCCTAATGTACACCCTTATTGGGTTAGTCACAGGACCCCAAATATCCTATCCTTATAGGAGAAGCCTAATTATAGTATTAACAAACTAAAATGGGTGTCTTGTTGGACATTCAGGTGCTGTAGGTCAAAGAATACTGAACAACAGTTTATAAAGGCTGGAAATTCTTACTCTTGGAAATAATTTTGTAGCCTAATGTACACCCTTATTGGGTTAGTCACAGGACCCCGAATCTCCTATCCTTATAGGAGAAGCCTAATTATAGTATTAACAAACTAAAATCGGTGTCTCGTTGGACATTCAGGTGCTGTAGGTCAAAGAATACTGAACAACAGTTTATAAAGGCTGGAAATTCTTACTCTTGGAAATAATTTTATATCCTAATGTACACCCTTATTGGGTTAGTGACAGGACCCCGAAACTCCTATAGCCTAATTATAGTATTAACAAACTAAAATGGGTGTCTCGTTGGACATTCAGGTGCTGTAGGTCAAATAATACTGAACAACAGTTTATAAAGGCTGGAAATTCTTACTCTTGGAAATAATTTTGTAGCCTAATGTACACCCTTATTGGGTTAGTGACAGGACCCCGAATCTCCTATCCTTATAGGAGAAGCCTAATTATAATATTAACGAACTAAAATGGGTGTCTCGTTGGACATTCAGGTGCTGTAGGTCAAAGAATACTGAACAACAGTTTATAAAGGCTGGAAATTCTTACTCTTGGAAATAATTTTGTAGCCTAATGTACACCCTTATTGGGTTAGTCACAGGACCCCGAATCTCCTATCCTTATAGGAGAAGCCTAATTATAGTATTAAGAAACTAAAATGGGTGTCTCGTTGGACATTCAGGTGCTGTAGGTCAAAGAATACTGAACAAAAGTTTATAAAGGCTGGAAATTCTTACTCTTGGAAATAATTTTATAGCCTAATGTACACCCTTATTGGGTTAGTCACAGGACCCCAAATCTCCTATCCTTATAGGAGAAGCCTAATTATAGTATTAACAAACTAAAATGGGTGTCTTGTTGGACATTCAGGTGCTGTAGGTCAAAGAATACTGAACAACTGTTTATAAAGGCTGGAAATTCTTACTCTTGGAAATAATTTTATAGCCTAATGTACACCCTTATTGGGTTAGTGACAGGACCCCGAATCTCCTATCCTTATAGGAGAAGCCTAATTATAGTATTAACGAACTAAAATGGGTGTCTCGTTGGACATTCAGGTGCTGTAGGTCAAAGAATACTGAACAACAGTTTATAAAGGCTGGAAATTCTTACTCTTGGAAATTATTTTATAGACTAATGTACACCCTTATTGGGTTAGTGACAGGACCCCGAATCTCCTATCCTTATAGGAGAAGCCTAATTATAGTACTAACGAACTAAAATGGGTGTCTCGTTGGACATTCAGGTGCTGTAGGTCAAAGAATACTGAACAACAGTTTATAAAGGCTGGAAATTCTTACTCTTGGAAATTATTTTATAGACTAATGTACACCCTTATTGGGTTAGTGACAGGACCCCGAATCTCCTATCCTTATAGGAGAAGTCTAATTATAGTATTAACAAACTAAAATCGGTGTCTCGTTGGACATTCAAGTGCTGTAGGTCAAAGAATACTGAACAACAGTTTATAAAGGCTGGAAATTCTTACTCTTGGAAATAATTTTATATCCTAATGTACACCCTTATATGGTTAGTGACAGGACCCCGAAACTCCTATAGCCTAATTATAGTATTAACAAACTAAAATGGGTGTCTCGTTGGACATTCAGGTGCTGTAGGTCAAACAATACTGAACAACAGTTTATAAAGGCTGGAAATTCTTACTCTTGGAAATAATTTTGTAGCCTAATGTACACCCTTATTGGGTTAGTGACAGGACCCCGAATCTCCTATCCTTATAGGAGAAGCCTAATTATAGTATTAACGAACTAAAATGGGTGTCTCGTTGGACATTCAGGTGCTGTAGGTCAAAGAATACTGAACAACAGTTTATAAAGGCTGGAAATTCTTACTCTTGGAAATAATTTTATAGCCTAATGTACACCCTTATTGGGTTAGTCACAGGACCCCGAATCTCCTATCCTTATAGGAGAAGCCTAATTATAGTATTAACAAACTAAAATGGGTGTCTCGTTGGACATTTAGGTGCTGTAGGTCAAAGAATACTGAACAACAGTTTATAAAGGCTGGAAATTCTTACTCTTGGAAATAATTTTATAGCCTAATGTACACCCTTATTGGGTTAGTGACCGGACCCCGAATCTCCTATCCTTATAGGAGAAGCCTAATTATAGTATTAACAAACTAAAATGGGTGTCTCGTTGGACATTCAGGTGCTGTAGGTCAAACAATACTGAACAACAGTTTATAAAGGCTGGAAATTCTTACTCTTGGAAATAATTTTATAGCCTAATGTACACCCTTATTGGGTTAGTGGCAGGACCCCGAATCTCCTATCCTTATAGGAGAAGCCTAATTATAGTATTAACAAACTAAAATGGGTGTCTCGTTGGACATTCAGGTGCTGTAGGTCAAACAATACTGAACAAAAGTTTATAAAGGCTGGAAATTCTTACTCTTGGAAATAATTTTATATCCTAATGTACACCCTTATTGGGTTAGTGACAGGACCCCGAAACTCCTATAGCCTAATTATAGTATTAACAAACTAAAATGGGTGTCTCGTTGGACATTCAGGTGCTGTAGGTCAAACAATACTGAACAACAGTTTATAAAGGCTGGAAATTCTTACTCTTGGAAATAATTTTGTAGCCTAATGTACACCCTTATTGGGTTAGTGACAGGACCCCGAATCTCCTATCCTTATAGGAGAAGCCTAATTATAGTATTAACGAACTAAAATGGGTGTCTCGTTGGACATTCAGGTGCTGTAGGTCAAAGAATACTGAACAACAGTTTATAAAGGCTGGAAATTCTTACTCTTGGAAATAATTTTATAGCCTAATGTACACCCTTATTGGGTTAGTCACAGGACCCCGAATCTCCTATCCTTATAGGAGAAGCCTAATTATAGTATTAACAAACTAAAATGGGTGTCTCGTTGGACATTTAGGTGCTGTAGGTCAAAGAATACTGAACAACAGTTTATAAAGGCTGGAAATTCTTACTCTTGGAAATAATTTTATAGCCTAATGTACACCCTTATTGGGTTAGTGACAGGACCCCGAATCTCCTATCCTTATAGGAGAAGCCTAATTATAGTATTAACAAACTAAAATGGGTGTCTCGTTGGACATTCAGGTGCTGTAGGTCAAACAATACTGAACAACAGTTTATAAAGGCTGGAAATTCTTACTCTTGGAAATAATTTTATAGCCTAATGTACACCCTTATTGGGTTAGTGGCAGGACCCCGAATCTCCTATCCTTATAGGAGAAGCCTAATTATAGTATTAACAAACTAAAATGGGTGTCTCGTTGGACATTCAGGTGCTGTAGGTCAAACAATACTGAACAAAAGTTTATAATGGCTGGAAATTCTTACTCTTGGAAATAATTTTATAGCCTAATGTACACCCTTATTGGGTTAGTCACAGGACCCCAAATCTCCTATCCTTATAGGAGAAGCCTAATTATAGTATTAACAAACTAAAATGGGTGTCTCGTTGGACATTCAGGTGCTGTAGGTAAAAGAATACTGAACAACAGTTTATAAAGGCTGGAAATTCTTACTCTTGGAAATAATTTTATAGCCTAATGTACACCCTTATTGGGTTAGTGACAGGACCCCGAATCTCCTATCCTTATAGGAGAAGCCTAATTATAGTATTAACGAACTAAAATGGGTGTCTCGTTGGACATTCAGGTGCTGTAGGTCAAAGAATACTGAACAACAGTTTATAAAGGCTGGAAATTCTTACTCTTGGAAATAATTTTATAGACTAATGTACACCCTTATTGGGTTAGTGACAGGACCCCGAATCTCCTATCCTTATAGGAGAAGCCTAATTATAGTATTAACAAACTAAAATGGGTGTCTCGTTGGACATTCAGGTGCTGTAGGTCAAAGAATACTGAACAACAGTTTATAAAGGCTGGAAATTCTTACTCTTGGAAATAATTTTATATCCTAATGTACACCCTTATTGGGTTAGTGACAGGACCCCGAATCTCCTATCCTTGTAGGAGAAGCCTAATTATAGTATTAACAAACTAAAATGGGTGTCTCGTTGGACATTCAGGTGCTGTAGGTCAAAGAATACTGAACAACAGTTTATAAAGGCTGGAAATTCTTACTCTTGGAAAAAGTTTTATAGCCTAATGTACACCCTTATTGGGTTAGTGACAGGACCCCGAATCTCCTATCCTTATAGGAGAAGCCTAATTATAGTATTAACGAACTAAAATGGGTGTCTCGTTGGACATTCAGGTGCTGTAGGTGAAAGAATACTGAACAACAGTTTATAAAGGCTGGAAATTCTTACTCTTGGAAATAATTTTATAGACTAATGTACACCCTTATTGGGTTAGTGACAGGACCCCGAATCTCCTATCCTTATAGGAGAAGCCTAATTATAGTATTAACGAACTAAAATGGGTGTCTCGTTGGACATTCAGGTGCTGTAGGTCAAAGAATACTGAACAACAGTTTATAAAGGCTGGAAATTCTTACTCTTGTAAATAATTTTATAGACTAATGTACACCCTTATTGGGTTAGTGACAGGACCCCGAATCTCCTATCCTTACAGGAGAAGCCTAATTATAGTATTAACAAACTAAAATGGGTGTCTCGTTGGACATTCAGGTGCTGTAGGTCAAAGAATACTGAACAACAGTTTATAAAGGCTGGAAATTCTTACTCTTGGAAATAATTTTATATCCTAATGTACACCCTTATTGGGTTAGTGACAGGACCCCGAATCTCCTATCCTTATAGGAGAAGCCTAATTATAGTATTAACAAACTAAAATGGGTGTCTCGTTGGACATTCAGGTGCTGTAGGTCAAAGAATACTGAACAACAGTTTATAAAGGCTGGAAATTCTTACTCTTGGAAAAAGTTTTATAGCCTAATGTACACCCTTATTGGGTTAGTGACAGGACCCCGAATCTCCTATCCTTATAGGAGAAGCCTAATTATAGTATTAACAAACTAAAATGGGTGTCTCGTTGGACATTCAGGTGCTGTAGGTCAAAGAATACTGAACAACAGTTTATAAAGGCTGGAAATTCTTACTCTTGGAAATAATTTTATAGCCTAATGTACACCCTTATTGGGTTAGTGACAGGACCCCGAATCTCCTATCCTTATAGGAGAAGCCTAATTATAGTATTAACAAACTAAAATGGGTGTCTCGTTGGACATTTAGGTGTTGTATGTCAAAGAATACTTAACAACAGTTTATAAAGGCTGGAAATTCTTACTCTTGGAGAAAGTTTTATAGCCTCATGTACACCCTTATTGGGTTAGTGACAGGACCCCGAATCTCCTATCCTTATAGGAGAAGCCTAATTATAGTATTAACAAACTAAAATGGGTGTCTCGTTGGACATTTAGGTGCTGTAGGTCAAAGAATACTGAACAACAGTTTATAAAGGCTGGAAATTCTTACTCTTGGAAATAATTTTATAGCCTAATGTACACCCTTATTGGGTTAGTGACAGGACCCCGAATCTCCTATCCTTATAGGAGAAGCCTAATTATAGTATTAACAAACTAAAATGGGTGTCTCGTTGGACATTCAGGTGCTGGAGGTCAAACAATACTGAACAACAGTTTATAAAGGCTGGAAATTCTTACTCTTGGAAATAATTTTATAGCCTAATGTACACCCTTATTGGGTTAGTGGCAGGACCCCGAATCTCCTATCCTTATAGGAGAAGCCTAATTATAGTATTAACAAACTAAAATAGGTGTCTCGTTGGACATTCAGGTGCTGTAGGTCAAACAATACTGAACAAAAGTTTATAAAGGCTGGAAATTCTTACTCTTGGAAATAATTTTATAGCCTAATGTACACCCTTATTGGGTTAGTCACAGGACCCCAAATCTCCTATCCTTATAGGAGAAGCCTAATTATAGTATTAACAAACTAAAATGGGTGTCTCATTGGACATTCAGGTGCTGTAGGTAAAAGAATACTGAACAACAGTTTATAAAGGCTGGAAATTCTTACTCTTGGAAATAATTTTATAGCCTAATGTACACCCTTATTGGGTTAGTGACAGGACCCCGAATCTCCTATCCTTATAGGAGAAGCCTAATTATAGTATTAACGAACTAAAATGGGTGTCTCGTTGGACATTCAGGTGCTGTAGGTCAAAGAATACTGAACAACAGTTTATAAAGGCTGGAAATTCTTACTCTTGGAAATAATTTTATAGACTAATGTACACCCTTATTGGGTTAGTGACAGGACCCCGAATCTCCTATCCTTATAGGAGAAGCCTAATTATAGTATTAACAAACTAAAATGGGTGTCTCGTTGGACATTCAGGTGCTGTAGGTCAAAGAATACTGAACAACAGTTTATAAAGGCTGGAAATTCTTACTCTTGGAAATAATTTTATATCCTAATGTACACCCTTATTTGGTTAGTGACAGGACCCCGAATCTCCTATCCTTATAGGAGAAGCCTAATTATAGTATTAACAAACTAAAATGGGTGTCTCGTTGGACATTCAGGTGCTGTAGGTCAAAGAATACTGAACAACAGTTTATAAAGGCTGGAAATTCTTACTCTTGGAAATAATTTTATAGCCTAATGTACACCCTTATTGGGTTAGTGGCAGGACCCCGAATCTCCTATCCTTATAGGAGAAGCCTAATTATAGTATTAACAAACTAAAATGGGTGTCTCGTTGGACATTTAGGTGTTGTATGTCAAAGAATACTTAACAACAGTTTATAAAGGCTGGAAATTCTTACTCTTGGAGAAAGTTTTATAGCCTAATGTACACCCTTATTGGGTTAGTGACAGGACCCCGAATCTCCTATCCTTATAGGAGAAGCCTAATTATAGTATTAACAAACTAAAATGGGTGTCTCGTTGGACATTTAGGTGCTGTAGGTCAAAGAATACTGAACAACAGTTTATAAAGGCTGGAAATTCTTACTCTTGGAAATAATTTTATAGCCTAATGTACACCCTTATTGGGTTAGTGACAGGACCCCGAATCTCCTATCCTTATAGGAGAAGCCTAATTATAGTATTAACAAACTAAAATGGGTGTCTCGTTGGACATTCAGGTGCTGGAGGTCAAACAATACTGAACAACAGTTTATAAAGGCTGGAAATTCTTACTCTTGGAAATAATTTTATAGCCTAATGTACACCCTTATTGGGTTAGTGGCAGGACCCCGAATCTCCTATCCTTATAGGAGAAGCCTAATTATAGTATTAACAAACTAAAATAGGTGTCTCGTTGGACATTCAGGTGCTGTAGGTCAAACAATACTGAACAAAAGTTTATAAAGGCTGGAAATTCTTACTCTTGGAAATAATTTTATAGCCTAATGTACACCCTTATTGGGTTAGTCACAGGACCCCAAATCTCCTATCCTTATAGGAGAAGCCTAATTATAGTATTAACAAACTAAAATGGGTGTCTCATTGGACATTCAGGTGCTGTAGGTAAAAGAATACTGAACAACAGTTTATAAAGGCTGGAAATTCTTACTCTTGGAAATAATTTTATAGCCTAATGTACACCCTTATTGGGTTAGTGACAGGACCCCGAATCTCCTATCCTTATAGGAGAAGCTAAATTATAGTATTAACGAACTAAAATGGGTGTCTCGTTGGACATTCAGGTGCTGTAGGTCAAAGAATACTGAACAACAGTTTATAAAGGCTGGAAATTCTTACTCTTGGAAATAATTTTATAGACTAATGTACACCCTTATTGGGTTAGTGACAGGACCCCGAATCTCCTATCCTTATAGGAGAAGCCTAATTATAGTATTAACAAACTAAAATGGGTGTCTCGTTGGACATTCAGGTGCTGTAGGTCAAAGAATACTGAACAACAGTTTATAAAGGCTGGAAATTCTTACTCTTGGAAATAATTTTATATCCTAATGTACACCCTTATTTGGTTAGTGACAGGACCCCGAATCTCCTATCCTTATAGGAGAAGCCTAATTATAGTATTAACAAACTAAAATGGGTGTCTCGTTGGACATTCAGGTGCTGTAGGTCAAAGAATACTGAACAACAGTTTATAAAGGCTGGAAATTCTTACTCTTGGAAATAATTTTATAGCCTAATGTACACCCTTATTGGGTTAGTGGCAGGACCCCGAATCTCCTATCCTTATAGGAGAAGCCTAATTATAGTATTAACAAACTAAAATGGGTGTCTCGTTGGACATTTAGGTGTTGTATGTCAAAGAATACTTAACAACAGTTTATAAAGGCTGGAAATTCTTACTCTTGGAGAAAGTTTTATAGCCTAATGTACACCCTTATTGGGTTAGTGACAGGACCCCGAATCTCCTATCCTTATAGGAGAAGCCTAATTATAGTATTAACAAACTAAAATGGGTGTCTCGTTGGACATTTAGGTGCTGTAGGTCAAAGAATACTGAACAACAGTTTATAAAGGCTGGAAATTCTTACTCTTGGAAATAATTTTATAGCCTAATGTACACCCTTATTGGGTTAGTGACAGGACCCCGAATCTCCTATCCTTATAGGAGAAGCCTAATTATAGTATTAAAAAACTAAAATGGGTGTCTCGTTGGACATTCAGGTGCTGGAGGTCAAACAATACTGAACAACAGTTTATAAAGGCTGGAAATTCTTACTCTTGGAAATAATTTTATAGCCTAATGTACACCCTTATTGGGTTAGTGGTAGGACCCCGAATCTCCTATCCTTATAGGAGAAGCCTAATTATAGTATTAACAAACTAAAATAGGTGTCTCGTTGGACATTCAGGTGCTGTAGGTCAAACAATACTGAACAAAAGTTTATAAAGGCTGGAAATTCTTACTCTTGGAAATAATTTTATAGCCTAATGTACACCCTTATTGGGTTAGTCACAGGACCCCAAATCTCCTATCCTTATAGGAGAAGCCTAATTATAGTATTAACAAACTAAAATGGGTGTCTCATTGGACATTCAGGTGCTGTAGGTAAAAGAATACTGAACAACAGTTTATAAAGGCTGGAAATTCTTACTCTTGGAAATAATTTTATAGCCTAATGTACACCCTTATTGGGTTAGTGACAGGACCCCGAATCTCCTATCCTTATAGGAGAAGCCTAATTATAGTATTAACGAACTAAAATGGGTGTCTCGTTGGACATTCAGGTGCTGTAGGTCAAAGAATACTGAACAACAGTTTATAAAGGCTGGAAATTCTTACTCTTGGAAATAATTTTATAGACTAATGTACACCCTTATTGGGTTAGTGACAGGACCCCGAATCTCCTATCCTTATAGGAGAAGCCTAATTATAGTATTAACAAACTAAAATGGGTGTCTCGTTGGACATTCAGGTGCTGTAGGTCAAAGAATACTGAACAACAGTTTATAAAGGCTGGAAATTCTTACTCTTGGAAATAATTTTATATCCTAATGTACACCCTTATTTGGTTAGTGACAGGACCCCGAATCTCCTATCCTTATAGGAGAAGCCTAATTATAGTATTAACAAACTAAAATGGGTGTCTCGTTGGACATTCAGGTGCTGTAGGTCAAAGAATACTGAACAACAGTTTATAAAGGCTGGAAATTCTTACTCTTGGAAATAATTTTATAGCCTAATGTACACCCTTATTGGGTTAGTGGCAGGACCCCGAATCTCCTATCCTTATAGGAGAAGCCTAATTATAGTATTAACAAACTAAAATGGGTGTCTCGTTGGACATTTAGGTGTTGTATGTCAAAGAATACTTAACAACAGTTTATAAAGGCTGGAAATTCTTACTCTTGGAGAAAGTTTTATAGCCTAATGTACACCCTTATTGGGTTAGTGACAGGACCCCGAATCTCCTATCCTTATAGGAGAAGCCTAATTATAGTATTAACAAACTAAAATGGGTGTCTCGTTGGACATTTAGGTGCTGTAGGTCAAAGAATACTGAACAACAGTTTATAAAGGCTGGAAATTCTTACTCTTGGAAATAATTTTATAGCCTAATGTACACCCTTATTGGGTTAGTGACAGGACCCCGAATCTCCTATCCTTATAGGAGAAGCCTAATTATAGTATTAACAAACTAAAATGGGTGTCTCGTTGGACATTCAGGTGCTGTAGGTCAAAGAATACTGAACAACAGTTTATAAAGGCTGGAAATTCTTACTCTTGGAAATAATTTTATATCCTAATGTACACCCTTATTTGGTTAGTGACAGGACCCCGAATCTCCTATCCTTATAGGAGAAGCCTAATTATAGTATTAACAAACTAAAATGGGTGTCTCGTTGGACATTCAGGTGCTGTAGGTCAAAGAATACTGAACAACAGTTTATAAAGGCTGGAAATTCTTACTCTTGGAAATAATTTTATAGCCTAATGTACACCCTTATTGGGTTAGTGGCAGGACCCCGAATCTCCTATCCTTATAGGAGAAGCCTAATTATAGTATTAACAAACTAAAATGGGTGTCTCGTTGGACATTTAGGTGTTGTATGTCAAAGAATACTTAACAACAGTTTATAAAGGCTGGAAATTCTTACTCTTGGAGAAAGTTTTATAGCCTAATGTACACCCTTATTGGGTTAGTGACAGGACCCCGAATCTCCTATCCTTATAGGAGAAGCCTAATTATAGTATTAACAAACTAAAATGGGTGTCTCGTTGGACATTTAGGTGCTGTAGGTCAAAGAATACTGAACAACAGTTTATAAAGGCTGGAAATTCTTACTCTTGGAAATAATTTTATAGCCTAATGTACACCCTTATTGGGTTAGTGACAGGACCCCGAATCTCCTATCCTTATAGGAGAAGCCTAATTATAGTATTAACAAACTAAAATGGGTGTCTCGTTGGACATTCAGGTGCTGGAGGTCAAACAATACTGAACAACAGTTTATAAAGGCTGGAAATTCTTACTCTTGGAAATAATTTTATAGCCTAATGTACACCCTTATTGGGTTAGTGGCAGGACCCCGAATCTCCTATCCTTATAGGAGAAGCCTAATTATAGTATTAACAAACTAAAATAGGTGTCTCGTTGGACATTCAGGTGCTGTAGGTCAAACAATACTGAACAAAAGTTTATAAAGGCTGGAAATTCTTACTCTTGGAAATAATTTTATAGCCTAATGTACACCCTTATTGGGTTAGTCACAGGACCCCAAATCTCCTATCCTTATAGGAGAAGCCTAATTATAGTATTAACAAACTAAAATGGGTGTCTCATTGGACATTCAGGTGCTGTAGGTAAAAGAATACTGAACAACAGCTTATAAAGGCTGGAAATTCTTACTCTTGGAAATAATTTTATAGCCTAATGTACACCCTTATTGGGTTAGTGACAGGACCCCGAATCTCCTATCCTTATAGGAGAAGCCTAATTATAGTATTAACGAACTAAAATGGGTGTCTCGTTGGACATTCAGGTGCTGTAGGTCAAAGAATACTGAACAACAGTTTATAAAGGCTGGAAATTCTTACTCTTGGAAATAATTTTATAGACTAATGTACACCCTTATTGGGTTAGTGACAGGACCCCGAATCTCCTATCCTTATAGGAGAAGCCTAATTATAGTATTAACAAACTAAAATGGGTGTCTCGTTGGACATTCAGGTGCTGTAGGTCAAAGAATACTGAACAACAGTTTATAAAGGCTGGAAATTCTTACTCTTGGAAATAATTTTATATCCTAATGTACACCCTTATTTGGTTAGTGACAGGACCCCGAATCTCCTATCCTTATAGGAGAAGCCTAATTATAGTATTAACAAACTAAAATGGGTGTCTCGTTGGACATTCAGGTGCTGTAGGTCAAAGAATACTGAACAACAGTTTATAAAGGCTGGAAATTCTTACTCTTGGAAATAATTTTATAGCCTAATGTACACCCTTATTGGGTTAGTGGCAGGACCCCGAATCTCCTATCCTTATAGGAGAAGCCTAATTATAGTATTAACAAACTAAAATGGGTGTCTCGTTGGACATTTAGGTGTTGTATGTCAAAGAATACTTAACAATAGTTTATAAAGGCTGGAAATTCTTACTCTTGGAGAAAGTTTTATAGCCTAATGTACACCCTTATTGGGTTAGTGACAGGACCCCGAATCTCCTATCCTTATAGGAGAAGCCTAATTATAGTATTAACAAACTAAAATGGGTGTCTCGTTGGACATTTAGGTGCTGTAGGTCAAAGAATACTGAACAACAGTTTATAAAGGCTGGAAATTCTTACTCTTGGAAATAATTTTATAGCCTAATGTACACCCTTATTGGGTTAGTGACAGGACCCCGAATCTCCTATCCTTATAGGAGAAGCCTAATTATAGTATTAACAAACTAAAATGGGTGTCTCGTTGGACATTCAGGTGCTGGAGGTCAAACAATACTGAACAACAGTTTATAAAGGCTGGAAATTCTTACTCTTGGAAATAATTTTATAGCCTAATGTACACCCTTATTGGGTTAGTGGCAGGACCCCGAATCTCCTATCCTTATAGGAGAAGCCTAATTATAGTATTAACAAACTAAAATAGGTGTCTCGTTGGACATTCAGGTGCTGTAGGTCAAACAATACTGAACAAAAGTTTATAAAGGCTGGAAATTCTTACTCTTGGAAATAATTTTATAGCCTAATGTACACCCTTATTGGGTTAGTCACAGGACCCCAAATCTCCTATCCTTATAGGAGAAGCCTAATTATAGTATTAACAAACTAAAATGGGTGTCTCATTGGACATTCAGGTGCTGTAGGTAAAAGAATACTGAACAACAGTTTATAAAGGCTGGAAATTCTTACTCTTGGAAATAATTTTATAGCCTAATGTACACCCTTATTGGGTTAGTGACAGGACCCCGAATCTCCTATCCTTATAGGAGAAGCCTAATTATAGTATTAACGAACTAAAATGGGTGTCTCGTTGGACATTCAGGTGCTGTAGGTCAAAGAATACTGAACAACAGTTTATAAAGGCTGGAAATTCTTACTCTTGGAAATAATTTTATAGACTAATGTACACCCTTATTGGGTTAGTGACAGGACCCCGAATCTCCTATCCATATAGGAGAAGCCTAATTATAGTATTAACAAACTAAAATGGGTGTCTCGTTGGAGATTCAGGTGCTGTAGGTCAAAGAATACTGAACAACAGTTTATAAAGGCTGGAAATTCTTACTCTTGGAAATAATTTTATATCCTAATGTACACCCTTATTTGGTTAGTGACAGGACCCCGAATCTCCTATCCTTATAGGAGAAGCCTAATTATAGTATTAACAAACTAAAATGGGTGTCTCGTTGGACATTCAGGTGCTGTAGGACAAAGAATACTGAACAACAGTTTATAAAGGCTGGAAATTCTTACTCTTGGAAATAATTTTATAGCCTAATGTACACCCTTATTGGGTTAGTGGCAGGACCCCGAATCTCCTATCCTTATAGGAGAAGCCTAATTATAGTATTAACAAACTAAAATGGGTGTCTCGTTGGACATTCAGGTGCTGTAGGTCAAAGAATACTGAACAACAGTTTATAAAGGCTGGAAATTCTTACTCTTGGAAATAATTTTATAGCCTAATGTACACCCTTATTGGGTTAGTGACAGGACCCCGAATCTCCTATCCTTATAGGAGAAGCCTAATTATAGTATTAACGAACTAAAATGGGTGTCTCGTTGGACATTCAGGTGCTGTAGGTCAAAGAATACTGAACAACAGTTTATAAAGGCTGGAAATTCTTACTCTTGGAAATAATTTTATAGACTAATGTACACCCTTATTGGGTTAGTGACAGGACCCCGAATCTCCTATCCTTATAGGAGAAGCCTAATTATAGTATTAACAAACTAAAATGGGTGTCTCGTTGGACATTCAGGTGCTGTAGGTCAAAGAATACTGAACAACAGTTTATAAAGGCTGGAAATTCTTACTCTTGGAAATAATTTTATATCCTAATGTACACCCTTATTTGGTTAGTGACAGGACCCCGAATCTCCTATCCTTATAGGAGAAGCCTAATTATAGTATTAACAAACTAAAATGGGTGTCTCGTTGGACATTCAGGTGCTGTAGGTCAAAGAATACTGAACAACAGTTTATAAAGGCTGGAAATTCTTACTCTTGGAAATAATTTTATATCCTAATGTACACCCTTATTTGGTTAGTGACAGGACCCCGAATCTCCTATCCTTATAGGAGAAGCCTAATTATAGTATTAACAAACTAAAATGGGTGTCTCGTTGGACATTCAGGTGCTGTAGGTCAAAGAATACTGAACAACAGTTTATAAAGGCTGGAAATTCTTACTCTTGGAAATAATTTTATAGCCTAATGTACACCCTTATTGGGTTAGTGGCAGGACCCCGAATCTCCTATCCTTATAGGAGAAGCCTAATTATAGTATTAACAAACTAAAATGGGTGTCTCGTTGGACATTTAGGTGTTGTATGTCAAAGAATACTTAACAACAGTTTATAAAGGCTGGAAATTCTTACTCTTGGAGAAAGTTTTATAGCCTAATGTACACCCTTATTGGGTTAGTGACAGGACCCCGAATCTCCTATCCTTATAGGAGAAGCCTAATTATAGTATTAACAAACTAAAATGGGTGTCTCGTTGGACATTTAGGTGCTGTAGGTCAAAGAATACTGAACAACAGTTTATAAAGGCTGGAAATTCTTACTCTTGGAAATAATTTTATAGCCTAATGTACACCCTTATTGGGTTAGTGACAGGACCCCGAATCTCCTATCCTTATAGGAGAAGCCTAATTATAGTATTAACAAACTAAAATGGGTGTCTCGTTGGACATTCAGGTGCTGGAGGTCAAACAATACTGAACAACAGTTTATAAAGGCTGGAAATTCTTACTCTTGGAAATAATTTTATAGCCTAATGTACACCCTTATTGGGTTAGTGGCAGGACCCCGAATCTCCTATCCTTATAGGAGAAGCCTAATTATAGTATTAACAAACTAAAATAGGTGTCTCGTTGGACATTCAGGTGCTGTAGGTCAAACAATACTGAACAAAAGTTTATAAAGGCTGGAAATTCTTACTCTTGGAAATAATTTTATAGCCTAATGTACACCCTTATTGGGTTAGTCACAGGACCCCAAATTTCCTATCCTTATAGGAGAAGCCTAATTATAGTATTAACAAACTAAAATGGGTGTCTCATTGGACATTCAGGTGCTGTAGGTAAAAGAATACTGAACAACAGTTTATAAAGGCTGGAAATTCTTACTCTTGGAAATAATTTTATAGCCTAATGTACACCCTTATTGGGTTAGTGACAGGACCCCGAATCTCCTATCCTTATAGGAGAAGCCTAATTATAGTATTAACGAACTAAAATGGGTGTCTCGTTGGACATTCAGGTGCTGTAGGTCAAAGAATACTGAACAACAGTTTATAAAGGCTGGAAATTCTTACTCTTGGAAATAATTTTATAGACTAATGTACACCCTTATTGGGTTAGTGACAGGACCCCGAATCTCCTATCCTTATAGGAGAAGCCTAATTATAGTATTAACAAACTAAAATGGGTGTCTCGTTGGAGATTCAGGTGCTGTAGGTCAAAGAATACTGAACAACAGTTTATAAAGGCTGGAAATTCTTACTCTTGGAAATAATTTTATATCCTAATGTACACCCTTATTTGGTTAGTGACAGGACCCCGAATCTCCTATCCTTATAGGAGAAGCCTAATTATAGTATTAACAAACTAAAATGGGTGTCTCGTTGGACATTCAGGTGCTGTAGGTCAAAGAATACTGAACAACAGTTTATAAAGGCTGGAAATTCTTACTCTTGGAAATAATTTTATAGCCTAATGTACACCCTTATTGGGTTAGTGGCAGGACCCCGAATCTCCTATCCTTATAGGAGAAGCCTAATTATAGTATTAACAAACTAAAATGGGTGTCTCGTTGGACATTCAGGTGCTGTAGGTCAAAGAATACTGAACAACAGTTTATAAAGGCTGGAAATTCTTACTCTTGGAAATAATTTTATAGCCTAATGTACACCCTTATTGGGTTAGTCACAGGACCCCGAATCTCCTATCCTTATAGGAGAAGCCTAATTATAGTATTAACAAACTAAAATGGGTGTCTCGTTGGACATTTAGGTGCTGTAGGTCAAAGAATACTGAACAACAGTTTATAAAGGCTGGAAATTCTTACTCTTGGAAATAATTTTATAGCCTAATGTACACCCTTATTGGGTTAGTTGGTAGGACCACGAATCTCCTATCCTTATTGGAGAAGCCTAATTATAGTATTAACAAACTAAAATGGGTGTCTCGTTGGACATTCAGGTGCTGTAGGTCAAAGAATACTCAACAACAGTTTATAAAGGCTGGAAATTCTTACTCTTGGAAATAATTTTATAGCCTAATGTACACCCTTATTGGGTTAGTCACAGGACCCCGAATCTCCTATCCTTATAGGAGAAGCCTAATTATAGTATTAACAAACTAAAATGGGTGTCTCGTTGGACATTTAGGTGCTGTAGGTCAAAGAATATTGAACAACAGTTTATAAAGGCTGGAAATTCTTACTCTTGGAAATAATTTTATAGCCTAATGTACACCCTTATTGGGTTAGTGGCAGGACCCCGAATCTCCTATCCTTATAGGAGAAGCCTAATTATAGTATTAACAAAATAAAATGGGTGTCTCGTTGGACATTCAGGTGCTGTAGGTCAAAGAATACTGAACAACAGTTTATAAAGGCTGGAAATTCTTACTCTTGGAAATAATTTTATAGCCTAATGTACACCCTTATTGGGTTAGTGACAGGACCCCGAATCTCCTATCCTTATAGGAGAAGCCTAATTATAGTATTAACAAACTAAAATGGGTGTCTCGTTGGACATTCAGGTGCTGTAGGTCAAAGAATACTGAACAACAGTTTATAAAGGCTGGAAATTCTTACTCTTGGAAATAATTTTATAGCCTAATGTACACCCTTATTGGGTTAGTCACAGGACCCCGAATCTCCTATCCTTATAGGAGAAGCCTAATTATAGTATTAACAAACTAAAATGGGTGTCTCGTTGGACATTTAGGTGCTGTAGGTCAAAGAATACTGAACAACAGTTTATAAAGGCTGGAAATTCTTACTCTTGGAAATAATTTTATAGCCTAATGTACACCCTTATTGGGTTAGTGGCAGGACCCCGAATCTCCTATCCTTATAGGAGAAGCCTAATTATAGTATTAACAAAATAAAATGGGTGTCTCGTTGGACATTCAGGTGCTGTAGGTCAAAGAATACTGAACAACAGTTTATAAAGGCTGGAAATTCTTACTCTTGGAAATAATTTTATAGCCTAATGTACACCCTTATTGGGTTAGTGGCAGGACCCCGAATCTCCTATCCTTATAGGAGAAGCCTAATTATAGTATTAACAAACTAAAATGGGTGTCTCGTTGGACATTCAGGTGCTGTAGGTCAAAGAATACTGAACAACAGTTTATAAAGGCTGGAAATTCTTACTCTTGGAAATAATTTTATAGCCTAATGTACACCCTTATTGGGTTAGTCACAGGACCCCGAATCTCCTATCCTTATAGGAGAAGCCTAATTATAGTATTAACAAACTAAAATGGGTGTCTCGTTGGACATTTAGGTGCTGTAGGTCAAAGAATACTGAACAACAGTTTATAAAGGCTGGAAATTCTTACTCTTGGAAATAATTTTATAGCCTAATGTACACCCTTATTGGGTTAGTGGCAGGACCCCGAATCTCCTATCCTTATAGGAGAAGCCTAATTATAGTATTAACAAAATAAAATGGGTGTCTCGTTGGACATTCAGGTGCTGTAGGTCAAAGAATACTGAACAACAGTTTATAAAGGCTGGAAATTCTTACTCTTGGAAATAATTTTATAGCCTAATGTACACCCTTATTGGGTTAGTGACAGGACCCCGAATCTCCTATCCTTATAGGAGAAGCCTAATAATAGTATTAACAAACTAAAATGGGTGTCTCGTTGGACATTCAGGTGCTGTAGGTCAAACAATACTGAACAAAAGTTTATAAAGGCTGGAAATTCTTACTCTTGGAAATAATTTTATATCCTAATGTACACCCTTATTTGGTTAGTGACAGGACCCCGAATCTCCTATCCTTATAGGAGAAGCCTAATTATAGTATTAACAAACTAAAATGGGTGTCTCGTTGGACATTCAGGTGCTGTAGGTCAAAGAATACTGAACAACAGTTTATAAAGGCTGGAAATTCTTACTCTTGGAAATAATTTTATAGCCTAATGTACACCCTTATTGGGTTAGTCACAGGACCCCGAATCTCCTATCCTTATAGGAGAAGCCTAATTATAGTATTAACAAACTAAAATGGGTGTCTCGTTGGACATTTAGGTGCTGTAGGTCAAAGAATACTGAACAACAGTTTATAAAGGCTGGAAATTCTTACTCTTAGAAATAATTTTATAGCCTAATGTACACCCTTATTGGGTTAGTGGCAGGACCCCGAATCTCCTATCCTTATAGGAGAAGCCTAATTATAGTATTAACAAAATAAAATGGGTGTCTCGTTGGACATTCAGGTGCTGTAGGTCAAAGAATACTGAACAACAGTTTATAAAGGCTGGAAATTCTTACTCTTGGAAATAATTTTATAGCCTAATGTACACCCTTATTGGGTTAGTGACAGGACCCCGAATCTCCTATCCTTATAGGAGAAGCCTAATTATAGTATTAACAAACTAAAATGGGTGTCTCGTTGGACATTCAGGTGCTGTAGGTCAAACAATACTGAACAAAAGTTTATAAAGGCTGGAAATTCTTACTCTTGGAAATAATTTTATAGCCTAATGTACACCCTTATTGGGTTAGTCACAGGACCCCAAATCTCCTATCCTTATAGCAGAAGCCTAATTATAGTATTAACAAACTAAAATGGGTGTCTCGTTGGACATTCAGGTGCTGTAGGTCAAAGAATACTGAACAACAGTTTATAAAGGCTGGAAATTCTTACTCTTGGAAATAATTTTATAGCCTAATGTACACCCTTATTGGGTTAGTGGCAGGACCCCAAATCTCCTATCCTTATAGGAGAAGCCTAATTATAGTATTAACAAACTAAAATGGGTGTCTCGTTGGACATTCAGGTGCTGTAGGTCAAAGAATACTGAACAACAGTTTATAAAGGCTGGAAATTCTTACTCTTGGAAATAATTTTATAGCCTAATGTACACCCTTATTGGGTTAGTGACAGGACCCCGAATCTCCTATCCTTATAGGAGAAGCCTAATTATAGTATTAACAAACTAAAATGGGTGTCTAGTTGGACATTTAGGTGCTGTAGGTCAAAGAATACTGAACAACAGTTTATAAAGGCTGGAAATTCTTTCTCTTGGAAATAATTTTATAGCCTAATGTACACCCTTATTGGGTTAGTGGCAGGACCCCGAATCTCCTATCCTTATAGGAGAAGCCTAATTATAGTATTAACAAACTAAAATGGGTGTCTCGTTGGACATTCAGGTGCTGTAGGTCAAAGAATACTGAACAACAGTTTATAAAGGCTGGAAATTCTTACTCTTGGAAATAATTTTATAGCCTAATGTACACCCTTATTGGGTTAGTCACAGGACCCCGAATCTCCTATCCTTATAGGAGAAGCCTAATTATAGTATTAACAAACTAAAATGGGTGTCTCGTTGGACATTTAGGTGCTGTAGGTCAAAGAATACTGAACAACAGTTTATAAAGGCTGGAAATTCTTACTCTTGGAAATAATTTTATAGCCTAATGTACACCCTTATTGGGTTAGTGGCAGGACCCCGAATCTCCTATCCTTATAGGAGAAGCCTAATTATAGTATTAACAAAATAAAATGGGTGTCTCGTTGGACATTCAGGTGCTGTAGGTCAAAGAATACTGAACAACAGTTTATAAAGGCTGGAAATTCTTACTCTTGGAAATAATTTTATAGCCTAATGTACACCCTTATTGGGTTAGTGACAGGACCCCGAATCTCCTATCCTTATAGGAGAAGCCTAATAATAGTATTAACAAACTAAAATGGGTGTCTCGTTGGACATTCAGGTGCTGTAGGTCAAACAATACTGAACAAAAGTTTATAAAGGCTGGAAATTCTTACTCTTGGAAATAATTTTATATCCTAATGTACACCCTTATTTGGTTAGTGACAGGACCCCGAATCTCCTATCCTTATAGGAGAAGCCTAATTATAGTATTAACAAACTAAAATGGGTGTCTCGTTGGACATTCAGGTGCTGTAGGTCAAAGAATACTGAACAACAGTTTATAAAGGCTGGAAATTCTTACTCTTGGAAATAATTTTATAGCCTAATGTACACCCTTATTGGGTTAGTGGCAGGACCCCGAATCTCCTATCCTTATAGGAGAAGCCTAATTATAGTATTAACAAACTAAAATGGGTGTCTCGTTGGACATTCAGGTGCTGTAGGTCAAAGAATACTGAACAACAGTTTATAAAGGCTGGAAATTCTTACTCTTGGAAATAATTTTATAGCCTAATGTACACCCTTATTGGGTTAGTCACAGGACCCCGAATCTCCTATCCTTATAGGAGAAGCCTAATTATAGTATTAACAAACTAAAATGGGTGTCTCGTTGGACATTTAGGTGCTGTAGGTCAAAGAATACTGAACAACAGTTTATAAAGGCTGGAAATTCTTACTCTTGGAAATAATTTTATAGCCTAATGTACACCCTTATTGGGTTAGTTGGTAGGACCACGAATCTCCTATCCTTATAGGAGAAGCCTAATTATAGTATTAACAAACTAAAATGGGTGTCTCGTTGGACATTCAGGTGCTGTAGGTCAAAGAATACTGAACAACAGTTTATAAAGGCTGGAAATTCTTACTCTTGGAAATAATTTTATAGCCTAATGTACACCCTTATTGGGTTAGTCACAGGACCCCGAATCTCCTATCCTTATAGGAGAAGCCTAATTATAGTATTAACAAACTAAAATGGGTGTCTCGTTGGACATTTAGGTGCTGTAGGTCAAAGAATACTGAACAACAGTTTATAAAGGCTGGAAATTCTTACTCTTGGAAATAATTTTATAGCCTAATGTACACCCTTATTGGGTTAGTGGCAGGACCCCGAATCTCCTATCCTTATAGGAGAAGCCTAATTATAGTATTAACAAAATAAAATGGGTGTCTCGTTGGACATTCAGGTGCTGTAGGTCATAGAATACTGAACAACAGTTTATAAAGGCTGGAAATTCTTACTCTTTGAAATAATTTTATAGCCTAATGTACACCCTTATTGGGTTAGTGACAGGACCCCGAATCTCCTATCCTTATAGGAGAAGCCTAATTATAGTATTAACAAACTAAAATGGGTGTCTCGTTGGACATTCAGGTGCTGTAGGTCAAACAATACTGAACAAAAGTTTATAAAGGCTGGAAATTCTTACTCTTGGAAATAATTTTATAGCCTAATGTACACCCTTATTGGGTTAGTCACAGGACCCCAAATCTCCTATCCTTATAGCAGAAGCCTAATTATAGTATTAACAAACTAAAATGGGTGTCTCGTTGGACATTCAGGTGCTGTAGGTCAAAGAATACTGAACAACAGTTTATAAAGGCTGGAAATTCTTACTCTTGGAAATAATTTTATAGCCTAATGTACACCCTTATTGGGTTAGTGGCAGGACCCCAAATCTCCTATCCTTATAGGAGAAGCCTAATTATAGTATTAACAAACTAAAATGGGTGTCTCGTTGGACATTCAGGTGCTGTAGGTCAAAGAATACTGAACAACAGTTTATAAAGGCTGGAAATTCTTACTCTTGGAAATAATTTTATAGCCTAATGTACACCCTTATTGGGTTAGTGACAGGACCCCGAATCTCCTATCCTTATAGGAGAAGCCTAATTATAGTATTAACAAACTAAAATGGGTGTCTAGTTGGACATTTAGGTGCTGTAGGTCAAAGAATACTGAACAACAGTTTATAAAGGCTGGAAATTCTTTCTCTTGGAAATAATTTTATAGCCTAATGTACACCCTTATTGGGTTAGTGGCAGGACCCCGAATCTCCTATCCTTATAGGAGAAGCCTAATTATAGTATTAACAAACTAAAATGGGTGTCTCGTTGGACATTCAGGTGCTGTAGGTCAAAGAATACTGAACAATAGTTTATAAAGGCTGGAAATTCTTACTCTTGGAAATAATTTTATAGCCTAATGTACACCCTTATTGGGTTAGTCACAGGACCCCGAATCTCCTATCCTTATAGGAGAAGCCTAATTATAGTATTAACAAACTAAAATGGGTGTCTCGTTGGACA
Source organism: Ambrosia trifida (assembly GCA_028751855.1). NCBI lineage: Eukaryota > Viridiplantae > Streptophyta > Magnoliopsida > Asterales > Asteraceae > Ambrosia > Ambrosia trifida. The sequence goes on from CM054129.1 coordinate 1,155,183, forward strand.
TTTAGGTGCTGTAGGTCAAAGAATACTGAACAACAGTTTATAAAGGCTGGAAATTCTTACTCTTGGAAATAATTTTATAGCCTAATGTACACCCTTATTGGGTTAGTGGCAGGACCCCGAATCTCCTATCCTTATAGGAGAAGCCTAATTATAGTATTAACAAAATAAAATGGGTGTCTCGTTGGACATTCAGGTGCTGTAGGTCAAAGAATACTGAACAACAGTTTATAAAGGCTGGAAATTCTTACTCTTGGAAATAATCTTACTCTTGGAAATAATTTTATAGCCTAATGTACACCCTTATTGGGTTAGTGGCAGGACCCCGAATCTCCTATCCTTATAGGAGAAGCCTAATTATAGTATTAACAAAATAAAATGGGTGTCTCGTTGGACATTCAGGTGCTGTAGGTCAAAGAATACTGAACAACAGTTTATAAAGGCTGGAAATTCTTACTCTTGGAAATAATTTTATAGCCTAATGTACACCCTTATTGGGTTAGTGACAGGACCCCGAATCTCCTATCCTTATAGGAGAAGCCTAATTATAGTATTAACAAACTAAAATGGGTGTCTCGTTGGACATTCAGGTGCTGTAGGTCAAACAATACTGAACAAAAGTTTATAAAGGCTGGAAATTCTTACTCTTGGAAATAATTTTATAGCCTAATGTACACCCTTATTGGGTTAGTCACAGGACCCCAAATCTCCTATCCTTATAGCAGAAGCCTAATTATAGTATTAACAAACTAAAATGGGTGTCTCGTTGGACATTTAGGTGCTGTAGGTCAAAGAATAATGAACAACAGTTTATAAAGGCTGGAAATTCTTACTCTTGGAAATAATTTTATAGCCTAATGTACACCCTTATTGGGTTAGTGGCAGGACCCCGAATCTCCTATCCTTATAGGAGAAGCCTAATTATAGTATTAACAAAATAAAATGGGTGTCTCGTTGGACATTCAGGTGCTGTAGGTCAAAGAATACTGAACAACAGTTTAAAAAGGCTGGAAATTCTTACTCTTGGAAATAATTTTATAGCCTAATGTACACCCTTATTGGGTTAGTCACAGGACCCCGAATCTCCTATCCTTATAGGAGAAGCCTAATTATAGTATTAATAAACTAAAATGGGTGTCTCGTTGGACATTCAGGTGCTGTAGGTCAAAGAATACTGAACAACAGTTTATAAAGGCTGGAAATTCTTACTCTTGGAAATAATTTTATAGCCTAATGTACACCCTTATTGGGTTAGTGACAGGACCCCGAATCTCCTATCCTTATAGGAGAAGCCTAATTATAGTATTAACAAACTAAAATGGGTGTCTCGTTGGACATTCAGGTGCTGTAGGTCAAAGAATACTGAACAACAGTTTATAAAGGCTGGAAATTCTTACTCTTGGAAATAATATTATAGCCTAATGTACACCCTTATTGGGATAGTGACAGGACCTAGAATCTCCTATCCTTATAGGAGAAGCCTAATTATAGTATTAACAAACTAAAATGGGTGTCTCGTTGGACATTCAGGTGCTGTAGGTCAAAGAATACTGAACAACAGTTTATAAAGGCTGGAAATTCTTACTCTTGGAAATAATTTTATAGCCTAATGTACTACCTTATTGGGTTAGTGACAGGACCCCGAATCTCCTATCCTTATAGGAGAAGCCTAATTATAGTATTAACAAACTAAAATGGGTGTCTCGTTGGACATTCAGGTGCTGTAGGTCAAAGAATACTGAACAACAGTTTATAAAGGCTGGAAATTCTTACTCTTGGAAATAATTTTATAGCCTAATGTACACCCTTATTGGGTTAGTGACAGGACCCCGAATCTCCTATCTTTATAGGAGAAGCCTAATTATAGTATTAACAAACTAAAATGGGTGTCTAGTTGGACATTTAGGTGCTGTAGGTCAAAGAATACTGAACAACAGTTTATAAAGGCTGGAAATTCTTTCTCTTGGAAATAATTTTATAGCCTAATGTACACCCTTATTGGGTTAGTGGCAGGACCCCGAATCTCCTATCCTTATAGGAGAAGCCTAATTATAGTATTAACAAACTAAAATGGGTGTCTCGTTGGACATTCAGGTGCTGTAGGTCAAAGAATACTGAACAATAGTTTATAAAGGCTGGAAATTCTTACTCTTGGAAATAATTTTATAGCCTAATGTACACCCTTATTGGGTTAGTGGCAGGACCCCGAATCTCCTATCCTTATAGGAGAAGCCTAATTATAGTATTAACAAAATAAAATGGGTGTCTCGTTGGACATTCAGGTGCTGTAGGTCAAAGAATACTGAACAAAAGTTTATAAAGGCTGGAAAATATTACTCTTGGAAATAATTTTATAGCCTAATGTACACCCTTATTGGGTTAGTGGCAGGACCCCGAATCTCCTATCCTTATAGGAGAAGCCTAATTATAGTATTAACAAACTAAAATGGGTGTCTCGTTGGACATTTAGGTGCTGTAGGTCAAAGAATACTGAACAACAGTTTATAAAGGCTGGAAATTCTTACTCTTGGAAATAATTTTATAGCCTAATGTACACCCTTATTGGGTTAGTGGCAGGACCCCGAATCTCCTATCCTTATAGGAGAAGCCTAATTATAGTATTAACAAAATAAAATGGGTGTCTCGTTGGACATTCAGGTGCTGTAGGTCAAAGAATACTGAACAACAGTTTATAAAGGCTGGAAATTCTTACTCTTGGAAATAATTTTATAGCCTAATGTACACCCTTATTGGGTTAGTGACAGGACCCCGAATCTCCTATCCTTATAGGAGAAGCCTAATTATAGTATTAACAAACTAAAATGGGTGTCTCGTTGGACATTCAGGTGCTGTAGGTCAAACAATACTGAACAAAAGTTTATAAAGGCTGGAAAATATTACTCTTGGAAATAATTTTATAGCCTAATGTACACCCTTATTGGGTTAGTCACAGGACCCCAAATCTCCTATCCTTATAGCAGAAGCCTAATTATAGTATTAACAAACTAAAATGGGTGTCTCGTTGGACATTTAGGTGCTGTAGGTCAAAGAATAATGAACAACAGTTTATAAAGGCTGGAAATTCTTACTCTTGGAAATAATTTTATAGCCTAATGTACACCCTTATTGGGTTAGTGGCAGGACCCCGAATCTCCTATCCTTATAGGAGAAGCCTAATTATAGTATTAACAAAATAAAATGGGTGTCTCGTTGGACATTCAGGTGCTGTAGGTCAAAGAATACTGAACAACAGTTTAAAAAGGCTGGAAATTCTTACTCTTGGAAATAATTTTATAGCCTAATGTACACCCTTATTGGGTTAGTCACAGGACCCCGAATCTCCTATCCTTATAGGAGAAGCCTAATTATAGTATTAATAAACTAAAATGGGTGTCTCGTTGGACATTCAGGTGCTGTAGGTCAAAGAATACTGAACAACAGTTTATAAAGGCTGGAAATTCTTACTCTTGGAAATAATTTTATAGCCTAATGTACACCCTTATTGGGTTAGTGACAGGACCCCGAATCTCCTATCCTTATAGGAGAAGCCTAATTATAGTATTAACAAACTAAAATGGGTGTCTCGTTGGACATTCAGGTGCTGTAGGTCAAAGAATACTGAACAACAGTTTATAAAGGCTGGAAATTCTTACTCTTGGAAATAATATTATAGCCTAATGTACACCCTTATTGGGATAGTGACAGGACCTAGAATCTCCTATCCTTATAGGAGAAGCCTAATTATAGTATTAACAAACTAAAATGGGTGTCTCGTTGGACATTCAGGTGCTGTAGGTCAAAGAATACTGAACAACAGTTTATAAAGGCTGGAAATTCTTACTCTTGGAAATAATTTTATAGCCTAATGTACTACCTTATTGGGTTAGTGACAGGACCCCGAATCTCCTATCCTTATAGGAGAAGCCTAATTATAGTATTAACAAACTAAAATGGGTGTCTCGTTGGACATTCAGGTGCTGTAGGTCAAAGAATACTGAACAACAGTTTATAAAGGCCGGAAATTCTTACTCTTGGAAATAATATTATAGCCTAATGTACACCCTTATTGGGATAGTGACAGGACCCAGAATCTCCTATCCTTATAGGAGAAGCCTAATTATAGTATTAACAAACTAAAATGGGTGTCTCGTTGGACATTCAGGTGCTGTAGGTCAAAGAATACTAAACAACAGTTTATAAAGGCTGGAAATTCTTACTCTTGGAAATAATTTTATAGCCTAATGTACCCCCTTATTGGGTTAGTGACAGGACCCCGAATCTCCTATCCTTATAGGAGAAGCCTAATTATAGTATTAACAAACTAAAATGGGTGTCTCGTTGGACATTCAGGTGCTGTAGGTCAAAGAATACGGAACAACAGTTTATAAAGGCTGGAAATTCTTACTCTTGGAAATAATATTATAGCCTAATGTACACCCTTATTGGGATAGTGACAGGACCTAGAATCTCCTATCCTTATAGGAGAAGCCTAATTATAGTATTAACAAACTAAAATGGGTGTCTCGTTGGACATTCAGGTGCTGTAGGTCAAAGAATACTGAACAACAGTTTATAAAGGCTGGAAATTCTTACTCTTGGAAATAATTTTATAGCCTAATGTACACCCTTATTGGGTTAGTGACAGGACCCCGAATCTCCTATCCTTATAGGAGAAGCCTAATTATAGTATTAACAAACTAAAATGGGTGTCTCGTTGGACATTCAGGTGCTGTAGGTCAAAGAATACTGAACAACAGTTTATAAAGGCTGGAAATTCTTACTCTTGGAAATAATATTATAGCCTAATGTACACCCTTATTGGGATAGTGACAGGACCTAGAATCTCCTATCCTTATAGGAGAAGCCTAATTATAGTATTAACAAACTAAAATGGGTGTCTCGTTGGACATTCAGGTGCTGTAGGTCAAAGAATACTGAACAACAGTTTATAAAGGCTGGAAATTCTTACTCTTGGAAATAATTTTATAGCCTAATGTACTACCTTATTGGGTTAGTGACAGGACCCCGAATCTCCTATCCTTATAGGAGAAGCCTAATTATAGTATTAACAAACTAAAATGGGTGTCTCGTTGGACATTCAGGTGCTGTAGGTCAAAGAATACTGAACAACAGTTTATAAAGGCCGGAAATTCTTACTCTTGGAAATAATATTATAGCCTAATGTACACCCTTATTGGGATAGTGACAGGACCCAGAATCTCCTATCCTTATAGGAGAAGCCTAATTATAGTATTAACAAACTAAAATGGGTGTCTCGTTGGACATTCAGGTGCTGTAGGTCAAAGAATACTAAACAACAGTTTATAAAGGCTGGAAATTCTTACTCTTGGAAATAATTTTATAGCCTAATGTACACCCTTATTGGGTTAGTCACAGGACCCCAAATCTCCTATCCTTATAGCAGAAGCCTAATTATAGTATTAACAAACTAAAATGGGTGTCTCGTTGGACATTCAGGTGCTGTAGGTCAAAGAATACGGAACAACAGTTTATAAAGGCTGGAAATTCTTACTCTTGGAAATAATATTATAGCCTAATGTACACCCTTATTGGGATAGTGACAGGACCTAGAATCTCCTATCCTTATAGGAGAAGCCTAATTATAGTATTAACAAACTAAAATGGGTGTCTCGTTGGACATTCAGGTGCTGTAGGTCAAAGAATACTAAACAACAGTTTATAAAGGCTGGAAATTCTTACTCTTGGAAATAATTTTATAGCCTAATGTACCCCCTTATTGGGTTAGTGACAGGACCCCGAATCTCCTATCCTTATAGGAGAAGCCTAATTATAGTATTAACAAACTAAAATGGGTGTCTCGTTGGACATTCAGGTGCTGTAGGTCAAAGAATACGGAACAACAGTTTATAAAGGCTGGAAATTCTTACTCTTGGAAATAATATTATAGCCTAATGTACACCCTTATTGGGATAGTGACAGGACCTAGAATCTCCTATCCTTATAGGAGAAGCCTAATTATAGTATTAACAAACTAAAATGGGTGTCTCGTTGGACATTCAGGTGCTGTAGGTCAAAGAATACTGAACAACAGTTTATAAAGGCTGGAAATTCTTACTCTTGGAAATAATTTTATAGCCTAATGTACACCCTTATTGGGTTAGTCACAGGACCCCAAATCTCCTATCCTTATAGCAGAAGCCTAATTATAGTATTAACAAACTAAAATGGGTGTCTCGTTGGACATTTAGGTGCTGTAGGTCAAAGAATACTGAACAACAGTTTATAAAGGCTGGAAATTCTTACTCTTGGAAATAATTTTATAGCCTAATGTACACCCTTATTGGGTTAGTGGCAGGACCCCGAATCTCCTATCCTTATAGGAGAAGCCTAATTATAGTATTAACAAAATAAAATGGGTGTCTCGTTGGACATTCAGGTGCTGTAGGTCAAAGAATACTGAACAACAGTTTAAAAAGGCTGGAAATTCTTACTCTTGGAAATAATTTTATAGCCTAATGTACACCCTTATTGGGTTAGTCACAGGACCCCGAATCTCCTATCCTTATAGGAGAAGCCTAATTATAGTATTAATAAACTAAAATGCGTGTCTCGTTGGACATTCAGGTGCTGTAGGTCAAAGAATACTGAACAACAGTTTATAAAGGCTGGAAATTCTTACTCTTGGAAATAATTTTATAGCCTAATGTACACCCTTATTGGGTTAGTGACAGGACCCCGAATCTCCTATCCTTATAGGAGAAGCCTAATTATAGTATTAACAAACTAAAATGGGTGTCTCGTTGGACATTCAGGTGCTGTAGGTCAAAGAATACTGAACAACAGTTTATAAAGGCTGGAAATTCTTACTCTTGGAAATAATATTATAGCCTAATGTACACCCTTATTGGGATAGTGACAGGACCTAGAATCTCCTATCCTTATAGGAGAAGCCTAATTATAGTATTAACAAACTAAAATGGGTGTCTCGTTGGACATTCAGGTGCTGTAGGTCAAAGAATACTGAACAACAGTTTATAAAGGCTGGAAATTCTTACTCTTGGAAATAATATTATAGCCTAATGTACACCCTTATTGGGATAGTGACAGGACCTAGAATCTCCTATCCTTATAGGAGAAGCCTAATTATAGTATTAACAAACTAAAATGGGTGTCTCGTTGGACATTCAGGTGCTGTAGGTCAAAGAATACTGAACAACAGTTTATAAAGGCTGGAAATTCTTACTCTTGGAAATAATTTTATAGCCTAATGTACTACCTTATTGGGTTAGTGACAGGACCCCGAATCTCCTATCCTTATAGGAGAAGCCTAATTATAGTATTAACAAACTAAAATGGGTGTCTCGTTGGACATTCAGGTGCTGTAGGTCAAAGAATACTGAACAACAGTTTATAAAGGCCGGAAATTCTTACTCTTGGAAATAATATTATAGCCTAATGTACACCCTTATTGGGATAGTGACAGGACCCAGAATCTCCTATCCTTATAGGAGAAGCCTAATTATAGTATTAACAAACTAAAATGGGTGTCTCGTTGGACATTCAGGTGCTGTAGGTCAAAGAATACTAAACAACAGTTTATAAAGGCTGGAAATTCTTACTCTTGGAAATAATTTTATAGCCTAATGTACCCCCTTATTGGGTTAGTGACAGGACCCCGAATCTCCTATCCTTATAGGAGAAGCCTAATTATAGTATTAACAAACTAAAATGGGTGTCTCGTTGGACATTCAGGTGCTGTAGGTCAAAGAATACGGAACAACAGTTTATAAAGGCTGGAAATTCTTACTCTTGGAAATAATATTATAGCCTAATGTACACCCTTATTGGGATAGTGACAGGACCTAGAATCTCCTATCCTTATAGGAGAAGCCTAATTATAGTATTAACAAACTAAAATGGGTGTCTCGTTGGACATTCAGGTGCTGTAGGTCAAAGAATACTGAACAACAGTTTATAAAGGCTGGAAATTCTTACTCTTGGAAATAATTTTATAGCCTAATGTACACCCTTATTGGGTTAGTCACAGGACCCCAAATCTCCTATCCTTATAGCAGAAGCCTAATTATAGTATTAACAAACTAAAATGGGTGTCTCGTTGGACATTTAGGTGCTGTAGGTCAAAGAATACTGAACAACAGTTTATAAAGGCTGGAAATTCTTACTCTTGGAAATAATTTTATAGCCTAATGTACACCCTTATTGGGTTAGTGGCAGGACCCCGAATCTCCTATCCTTATAGGAGAAGCCTAATTATAGTATTAACAAAATAAAATGGGTGTCTCGTTGGACATTCAGGTGCTGTAGGTCAAAGAATACTGAACAACAGTTTAAAAAGGCTGGAAATTCTTACTCTTGGAAATAATTTTATAGCCTAATGTACACCCTTATTGGGTTAGTCACAGGACCCCGAATCTCCTATCCTTATAGGAGAAGCCTAATTATAGTATTAATAAACTAAAATGCGTGTCTCGTTGGACATTCAGGTGCTGTAGGTCAAAGAATACTGAACAACAGTTTATAAAGGCTGGAAATTCTTACTCTTGGAAATAATTTTATAGCCTAATGTACACCCTTATTGGGTTAGTGACAGGACCCCGAATCTCCTATCCTTATAGGAGAAGCCTAATTATAGTATTAACAAACTAAAATGGGTGTCTCGTTGGACATTCAGGTGCTGTAGGTCAAAGAATACTGAACAACAGTTTATAAAGGCTGGAAATTCTTACTCTTGGAAATAATATTATAGCCTAATGTACACCCTTATTGGGATAGTGACAGGACCTAGAATCTCCTATCCTTATAGGAGAAGCCTAATTATAGTATTAACAAACTAAAATGGGTGTCTCGTTGGACATTCAGGTGCTGTAGGTCAAAGAATACTGAACAACAGTTTATAAAGGCTGGAAATTCTTACTCTTGGAAATAATTTTATAGCCTAATGTACTACCTTATTGGGTTAGTGACAGGACCCCGAATCTCCTATCCTTATAGGAGAAGCCTAATTATAGTATTAACAAACTAAAATGGGTGTCTCGTTGGACATTCAGGTGCTGTAGGTCAAAGAATACTGAACAACAGTTTATAAAGGCCGGAAATTCTTACTCTTGGAAATAATATTATAGCCTAATGTACACCCTTATTGGGATAGTGACAGGACCCAGAATCTCCTATCCTTATAGGAGAAGCCTAATTATAGTATTAACAAACTAAAATGGGTGTCTCGTTGGACATTCAGGTGTTGTAGGTCAAAGAATACTAAACAACAGTTTATAAAGGCTGGAAATTCTTACTCTTGGAAATAATTTTATAGCCTAATGTACCCCCTTATTGGGTTAGTGACAGGACCCCGAATCTCCTATCCTTATAGGAGAAGCCTAATTATAGTATTAACAAACTAAAATGGGTGTCTCGTTGGACATTCAGGTGCTGTAGGTCAAAGAATACGGAACAACAGTTTATAAAGGCTGGAAATTCTTACTCTTGGAAATAATATTATAGCCTAATGTACACCCTTATTGGGATAGTGACAGGACCTAGAATCTCCTATCCTTATAGGAGAAGCCTAATTATAGTATTAACAAACTAAAATGGGTGTCTCGTTGGACATTCAGGTGCTGTAGGTCAAAGAATACTGAACAACAGTTTATAAAGGCTGGAAATTCTTACTCTTGGAAATAATTTTATAGCCTAATGTACACCCTTATTGGGTTAGTCACAGGACCCCAAATCTCCTATCCTTATAGCAGAAGCCTAATTATAGTATTAACAAACTAAAATGGGTGTCTCGTTGGACATTTAGGTGCTGTAGGTCAAAGAATACTGAACAACAGTTTATAAAGGCTGGAAATTCTTACTCTTGGAAATAATTTTATAGCCTAATGTACACCCTTATTGGGTTAGTGGCAGGACCCCGAATCTCCTATCCTTATAGGAGAAGCCTAATTATAGTATTAACAAAATAAAATGGGTGTCTCGTTGGACATTCAGGTGCTGTAGGTCAAAGAATACTGAACAACAGTTTAAAAAGGCTGGAAATTCTTACTCTTGGAAATAATTTTATAGCCTAATGTACACCCTTATTGGGTTAGTCACAGGACCCCGAATCTCCTATCCTTATAGGAGAAGCCTAATTATAGTATTAATAAACTAAAATGCGTGTCTCGTTGGACATTCAGGTGCTGTAGGTCAAAGAATACTGAACAACAGTTTATAAAGGCTGGAAATTCTTACTCTTGGAAATAATTTTATAGCCTAATGTACACCCTTATTGGGTTAGTGACAGGACCCCGAATCTCCTATCCTTATAGGAGAAGCCTAATTATAGTATTAACAAACTAAAATGGGTGTCTCGTTGGACATTCAGGTGCTGTAGGTCAAAGAATACTGAACAACAGTTTATAAAGGCTGGAAATTCTTACTCTTGGAAATAATATTATAGCCTAATGTACACCCTTATTGGGATAGTGACAGGACCTAGAATCTCCTATCCTTATAGGAGAAGCCTAATTATAGTATTAACAAACTAAAATGGGTGTCTCGTTGAACATTCAGGTGCTGTAGGTCAAAGAATACTGAACAACAGTTTATAAAGGCTGGAAATTCTTACTCTTGGAAATAATTTTATAGCCTAATGTACTACCTTATTGGGTTAGTGACAGGACCCCGAATCTCCTATCCTTATAGGAGAAGCCTAATTATAGTATTAACAAACTAAAATGGGTGTCTCGTTGGACATTCAGGTGCTGTAGGTCAAAGAATACTGAACAACAGTTTATAAAGGCCGGAAATTCTTACTCTTGGAAATAATATTATAGCCTAATGTACACCCTTATTGGGATAGTGACAGGACCCAGAATCTCCTATCCTTATAGGAGAAGCCTAATTATAGTATTAACAAACTAAAATGGGTGTCTCGTTGGACATTCAGGTGCTGTAGGTCAAAGAATACTAAACAACAGTTTCTAAAGGCTGGAAATTCTTACTCTTGGAAATAATTTTATAGCCTAATGTACACCCTTATTGGGTTAGTGACAGGACCCCGAATCTCCTATCCTTATAGGAGAAGCCTAATTATAGTATTAACAAACTAAAATGGGTGTCTCGTTGGACATTCAGGTGCTGTAGGTCAAAGAATACTGAACAACAGTTTATAAAGGCCGGAAATTCTTACTCTTGGAAATAATATTATAGCCTAATGTACACCCTTATTGGGATAGTGACAGGACCCCGAATCTCCTATCCTTATAGGAAAAGCCTAATTATAGTATTAACAAACTAAAATGGGTGTCTCGTTGGACATTCAGGTGCTGTAGGTCAAAGAATACTGAACAACAGTTTATAAAGGCTGGAAATTCTTACTCTTGGAAATAATTTTATAGCCTAATGTACCCCCTTATTGGGTTAGTGACAGGACCCCGAATCTCCTATCCTTATAGGAGAAGCCTAATTATAGTATTAACAAACTAAAATGGGTGTCTCGTTGGACATTCAGGTGCTGTAGGTCAAAGAATACGGAACAACAGTTTATAAAGGCTGGAAATTCTTACTCTTGGAAATAATATTATAGCCTAATGTACACCCTTATTGGGATAGTGACAGGACCTAGAATCTCCTATCCTTATAGGAGAAGCCTAATTATAGTATTAACAAACTAAAATGGGTGTCTCGTTGGACATTCAGGTGCTGTAGGTCAAAGAATACTGAACAACAGTTTATAAAGGCTGGAAATTCTTACTCTTGGAAATAATTTTATAGCCTAATGTACACCCTTATTGGGTTAGTCACAGGACCCCAAATCTCCTATCCTTATAGCAGAAGCCTAATTATAGTATTAACAAACTAAAATGGGTGTCTCGTTGGACATTTAGGTGCTGTAGGTCAAAGAATACTGAACAACAGTTTATAAAGGCTGGAAATTCTTACTCTTGGAAATAATTTTATAGCCTAATGTACACCCTTATTGGGTTAGTGGCAGGACCCCGAATCTCCTATCCTTATAGGAGAAGCCTAATTATAGTATTAACAAAATAAAATGGGTGTCTCGTTGGACATTCAGGTGCTGTAGGTCAAAGAATACTGAACAACAGTTTAAAAAGGCTGGAAATTCTTACTCTTGGAAATAATTTTATAGCCTAATGTACACCCTTATTGGGTTAGTCACAGGACCCCGAATCTCCTATCCTTATAGGAGAAGCCTAATTATAGTATTAATAAACTAAAATGCGTGTCTCGTTGGACATTCAGGTGCTGTAGGTCAAAGAATACTGAACAACAGTTTATAAAGGCTGGAAATTCTTACTCTTGGAAATAATTTTATAGCCTAATGTACACCCTTATTGGGTTAGTGACAGGACCCCGAATCTCCTATCCTTATAGGAGAAGCCTAATTATAGTATTAACAAACTAAAATGGGTGTCTCGTTGGACATTCAGGTGCTGTAGGTCAAAGAATACTGAACAACAGTTTATAAAGGCTGGAAATTCTTACTCTTGGAAATAATATTATAGCCTAATGTACACCCTTATTGGGATAGTGACAGGACCTAGAATCTCCTATCCTTATAGGAGAAGCCTAATTATAGTATTAACAAACTAAAATGGGTGTCTCGTTGAACATTCAGGTGCTGTAGGTCAAAGAATACTGAACAACAGTTTATAAAGGCTGGAAATTCTTACTCTTGGAAATAATTTTATAGCCTAATGTACTACCTTATTGGGTTAGTGACAGGACCCCGAATCTCCTATCCTTATAGGAGAAGCCTAATTATAGTATTAACAAACTAAAATGGGTGTCTCGTTGGACATTCAGGTGCTGTAGGTCAAAGAATACTGAACAACAGTTTATAAAGGCCGGAAATTCTTACTCTTGGAAATAATATTATAGCCTAATGTACACCCTTATTGGGATAGTGACAGGACCCAGAATCTCCTATCCTTATAGGAGAAGCCTAATTATAGTATTAACAAACTAAAATGGGTGTCTCGTTGGACATTCAGGTGCTGTAGGTCAAAGAATACTAAACAACAGTTTCTAAAGGCTGGAAATTCTTACTCTTGGAAATAATTTTATAGCCTAATGTACACCCTTATTGGGTTAGTGACAGGACCCCGAATCTCCTATCCTTATAGGAGAAGCCTAATTATAGTATTAACAAACTAAAATGGGTGTCTCGTTGGACATTCAGGTGCTGTAGGTCAAAGAATACTGAACAACAGTTTATAAAGGCCGGAAATTCTTACTCTTGGAAATAATATTATAGCCTAATGTACACCCTTATTGGGATAGTGACAGGACCCCGAATCTCCTATCCTTATAGGAAAAGCCTAATTATAGTATTAACAAACTAAAATGGGTGTCTCGTTGGACATTCAGGTGCTGTAGGTCAAAGAATACTGAACAACAGTTTATAAAGGCTGGAAATTCTTACTCTTGGAAATAATTTTATAGCCTAATGTACACCCTTATTGGGTTAGTGACAGGACCCCGAATCTCCTATCCTTATGGGAGAAGCCTAATTATAGTATTAACAAACTAAAATGGGTGTCTCGTTGGACATTCAGGTGCTGTAGGTCAAAGAATACTGAACAACAGTTTATAAAGGCTGGAAATTCTTACTCTTGGAAATAATTTTATAGCCTAATGTACACCCTTATTGGGTTAGTGGCAGGACCCCGAATCTCCTATCCTTATAGGAGAAGCCTAATTATAGTATTAACAAACTAAAATGGGTGTCTCGTTGGACATTCAGGTGCTGTAGGTCAAAGAATACTGAACAACAGTTTATAAAGGCTGGAAATTCTTACTCTTGGAAATAATATTATAGCCTAATGTACACCCTTATTGGGATAGTGACAGGACCCAGAATCTCCTATCCTTATAGGAGAAGCCTAATTATAGTATTAACAAACTAAAATGGGTGTCTCGTTGGACATTCAGGTGCTGTAGGTAAAAGAATACTGAACAACAGTTTATAAAGGCTGGAAATTCTTACTCTTGGAAATAATTTTATAGCCTAATGTACACCCTTATTGGGTTAGTGACAGGACCCCGAATTTCCTATCCTTATAGGAGAAGCCTAATTATAGTATTAACAAACTAAAATGGGTGTCTCGTTGGACATTCAGGTGCTGTAGGTCAAACAATACTGAACAAAAGTTTATAAAGGCTGGAAATTCTTACTCTTGGAAATAATTTTATAGCCTAATGTACACCCTTATTGGGTTAGTCACAGGACCCCAAATCTCCTATCCTTATAGCAGAAGCCTAATTATAGTATTAACAAACTAAAATGGGTGTCTCGTTGGACATTCAGGTGCTGTAGGTCAAAGAATACTGAACAACAGTTTATAAAGGCTGGAAATTCTTACTCTTGGAAATAATTTTATAGCCTAATGTACACCCTTATTGGGTTAGTGGCAGGACCCCAAATCTCCTATCCTTATAGGAGAAGCCTAATTATAGTATTAACAAACTAAAATGGGTGTCTCGTTGGACATTCAGGTGCTGTAGGTCAAAGAATACTGAACAACAGTTTATAAAGGCTGGAAATTCTTACTCTTGGAAATAATTTTATAGCCTAATGTACACCCTTATTGGGTTAGTGACAGGACCCCGAATCTCCTATCCTTATAGGAGAAGCCTAATTATAGTATTAACAAACTAAAATGGGTGTCTCGTTGGACATTTAGGTGCTGTAGGTCAAAGAATACTGAACAACAGTTTATAAAGGCTGGAAATTCTTTCTCTTGGAAATAATTTTATAGCCTAATGTACACCCTTATTGGGTTAGTGGCAGGACCCCGAATCTCCTATCCTTATAGGAGAAGCCTAATTATAGTATTAACAAACTAAAATGGGTGTCTCGTTGGACATTTAGGTGCTGTAGGTCAAAGAATACTGAACAACAGTTTATAAAGGCTGGAAATTCTTACTCTTGGAAATAATTTTATAGCCTAATGTACACCCTTATTGGGTTAGTGGCAGGACCCCGAATCTCCTATCCTTATAGGAGAAGCCTAATTATAGTATTAACAAAATAAAATGGGTGTCTCGTTGGACATTCAGGTGCTGTAGGTCAAAGAATACTGAACAACAGTTTATAAAGGCTGGAAATTCTTACTCTTGGAAATAATTTTATAGCCTAATGTACACCCTTATTGGGTTAGTGACAGGACCCCGAATCTCCTATCCTTATAGGAGAAGCCTAATTATAGTATTAACAAACTAAAATGGGTGTCTCGTTGGACATTCAGGTGCTGTAGGTCAAACAATACTGAACAAAAGTTTATAAAGGCTGGAAATTCTTACTCTTGGAAATAATTTTATAGCCTAATGTACACCCTTATTGGGTTAGTCACAGGACCCCAAATCTCCTATCCTTATAGCAGAAGCCTAATTATAGTATTAACAAACTAAAATGGGTGTCTCGTTGGACATTCAGGTGCTGTAGGTCAAAGAATACTGAACAACAGTTTATAAAGGCTGGAAATTCTTACTCTTGGAAATAATTTTATAGCCTAATGTACACCCTTATTGGGTTAGTGGCAGGACCCCAAATCTCCTATCCTTATAGGAGAAGCCTAATTATAGTATTAACAAACTAAAATGGGTGTCTCGTTGGACATTCAGGTGCTGTAGGTCAAAGAATACTGAACAACAGTTTATAAAGGCTGGAAATTCTTACTCTTGGAAATAATTTTATAGCCTAATGTACACCCTTATTGGGTTAGTGACAGGACCCCGAATCTCCTATCCTTATAGGAGAAGCCTAATTATAGTATTAACAAACTAAAATGGGTGTCTCGTTGGACATTTAGGTGCTGTAGGTCAAAGAATACTGAACAACAGTTTATAAAGGCTGGAAATTCTTTCTCTTGGAAATAATTTTATAGCCTAATGTACACCCTTATTGGGTTAGTGGCAGGACCCCGAATCTCCTATCCTTATAGGAGAAGCCTAATTATAGTATTAACAAACTAAAATGGGTGTCTCGTTGGACATTCAGGTGCTGTAGGTCAAAGAATACTGAACAA
Organism: Ambrosia trifida; assembly: GCA_028751855.1. Lineage (NCBI taxonomy): Eukaryota > Viridiplantae > Streptophyta > Magnoliopsida > Asterales > Asteraceae > Ambrosia > Ambrosia trifida. Next base: position 1,171,214 of record CM054129.1, read on the forward strand.
CAGTTTATAAAGGCTGGAAATTCTTACTCTTGGAAATAATTTTATAGCCTAATGTACACCCTTATTGGGTTAGTCACAGGACCCCGAATCTCCTATCCTTATAGGAGAAGCCTAATTATAGTATTAACAAACTAAAATGGGTGTCTCGTTGGACATTTAGGTGCTGTAGGTCAAAGAATACTGAACAACAGTTTATAAAGGCTGGAAATTCTTACTCTTGGAAATAATTTTATAGCCTAATGTACACCCTTATTGGGTTAGTGGCAGGACCCCGAATCTCCTATCCTTATAGGAGAAGCCTAATTATAGTATTAACAAAATAAAATGGGTGTCTCGTTGGACATTCAGGTGCTGTAGGTCAAAGAATACTGAACAACAGTTTATAAAGGCTGGAAATTCTTACTCTTGGAAATAATTTTATAGCCTAATGTACACCCTTATTGGGTTAGTGACAGGACCCCGAATCTCCTATCCTTATAGGAGAAGCCTAATTATAGTATTAACAAACTAAAATGGGTGTCTCGTTGGACATTTAGGTGCTGTAGGTCAAAGAATACTGAACAACAGTTTATAAAGGCTGGAAATTCTTTCTCTTGGAAATAATTTTATAGCCTAATGTACACCCTTATTGGGTTAGTGGCAGGACCCCGAATCTCCTATCCTTATAGGAGAAGCCTAATTATAGTATTAACAAACTAAAATGGGTGTCTCGTTGGACATTCAGGTGCTGTAGGTCAAAGAATACTGAACAACAGTTTATAAAGGCTGGAAATTCTTACTCTTGGAAATAATTTTATAGCCTAATGTACACCCTTATTGGGTTAGTCACAGGACCCCGAATCTCCTATCCTTATAGGAGAAGCCTAATTATAGTATTAACAAACTAAAATGGGTGTCTCGTTGGACATTCAGGTGCTGTAGGTCAAACAATACTGAACAAAAGTTTATAAAGGCTGGAAATTCTTACTCTTGGAAATAATTTTATAGCCTAATGTACACCCTTATTGGGTTAGTCACAGGACCCCAAATCTCCTATCCTTATAGCAGAAGCCTAATTATAGTATTAACAAACTAAAATGGGTGTCTCGTTGGACATTCAGGTGCTGTAGGTCAAAGAATACTGAACAACAGTTTATAAAGGCTGGAAATTCTTACTCTTGGAAATAATTTTATAGCCTAATGTACACCCTTATTGGGTTAGTGGCAGGACCCCAAATCTCCTATCCTTATAGGAGAAGCCTAATTATAGTATTAACAAACTAAAATGGGTGTCTCGTTGGACATTCAGGTGCTGTAGGTCAAAGAATACTGAACAACAGTTTATAAAGGCTGGAAATTCTTACTCTTGGAAATAATTTTATAGCCTAATGTACACCCTTATTGGGTTAGTGACAGGACCCCGAATCTCCTATCCTTATAGGAGAAGCCTAATTATAGTATTAACAAACTAAAATGGGTGTCTCGTTGGACATTTAGGTGCTGTAGGTCAAAGAATACTGAACAACAGTTTATAAAGGCTGGAAATTCTTTCTCTTGGAAATAATTTTATAGCCTAATGTACACCCTTATTGGGTTAGTGGCAGGACCCCGAATCTCCTATCCTTATAGGAGAAGCCTAATTATAGTATTAACAAACTAAAATGGGTGTCTCGTTGGACATTCAGGTGCTGTAGGTCAAAGAATACTGAACAACAGTTTATAAAGGCTGGAAATTCTTACTCTTGGAAATAATTTTATAGCCTAATGTACACCCTTATTGGGTTAGTCACAGGACCCCGAATCTCCTATCCTTATAGGAGAAGCCTAATTATAGTATTAACAAACTAAAATGGGTGTCTCGTTGGACATTTAGGTGCTGTAGGTCAAAGAATACTGAACAACAGTTTATAAAGGCTGGAAATTCTTACTCTTGGAAATAATTTTATAGCCTAATGTACACCCTTATTGGGTTAGTGGCAGGACCCCGAATCTCCTATCCTTATAGGAGAAGCCTAATTATAGTATTAACAAAATAAAATGGGTGTCTCGTTGGACATTCAGGTGCTGTAGGTCAAAGAATACTGAACAACAGTTTATAAAGGCTGGAAATTCTTACTCTTGGAAATAATTTTATAGCCTAATGTACACCCTTATTGGGTTAGTGACAGAACCCCGAATCTCCTATCCTTATAGGAGAAGCCTAATTATAGTATTAACAAACTAAAATGGGTGTCTCGTTGGACATTCAGTTGCTGTAGGTCAAACAATACTGAACAAAAGTTTATAAAGGCTGGAAATTCTTACTCTTGGAAATAATTTTATAGCCTAATGTACACCCTTATTGGGTTAGTCACAGGACCCCAAATCTCCTATCCTTATAGCAGAAGCCTAATTATAGTATTAACAAACTAAAATGGGTGTCTCGTTGGACATTCAGGTGCTGTAGGTCAAAGAATACTGAACAACAGTTTATAAAGGCTGGAAATTCTTACTCTTGGAAATAATTTTATAGCCTAATGTACACCCTTATTGGGTTAGTGGCAGGACCCCAAATCTCCTATCCTTATAGGAGAAGCCTAATTATAGTATTAACAAACTAAAATGGGTGTCTCGTTGGACATTCAGGTGCTGTAGGTCAAAGAATACTGAACAACAGTTTATAAAGGCTGGAAATTCTTACTCTTGGAAATAATTTTATAGCCTAATGTACACCCTTATTGGGTTAGTGACAGGACCCCGAATCTCCTATCCTTATAGGAGAAGCCTAATTATAGTATTAACAAACTAAAATGGGTGTCTCGTTGGACATTTAGGTGCTGTAGGTCAAAGAATACTGAACAACAGTTTATAAAGGCTGGAAATTCTTTCTCTTGGAAATAATTTTATAGCCTAATGTACACCCTTATTGGGTTAGTGGCAGGACCCCGAATCTCCTATCCTTATAGGAGAAGCCTAATTATAGTATTAACAAACTAAAATGGGTGTCTCGTTGGACATTCAGGTGCTGTAGGTCAAAGAATACTGAACAACAGTTTATAAAGGCTGGAAATTCTTACTCTTGGAAATAATTTTATAGCCTAATGTACACCCTTATTGGGTTAGTCACAGGACCCCGAATCTCCTATCCTTATAGGAGAAGCCTAATTATAGTATTAACAAACTAAAATGGGTGTCTCGTTGGACATTTAGGTGCTGTAGGTCAAAGAATACTGAACAACAGTTTATAAAGGCTGGAAATTCTTACTCTTGGAAATAATTTTATAGCCTAATGTACACCCTTATTGGGTTAGTGGCAGGACCCCGAATCTCCTATCCTTATAGGAGAAGCCTAATTATAGTATTAACAAAATAAAATGGGTGTCTCGTTGGACATTCAGTTGCTGTAGGTCAAACAATACTGAACAAAAGTTTATAAAGGCTGGAAATTCTTACTCTTGGAAATAATTTTATAGCCTAATGTACACCCTTATTGGGTTAGTCACAGGACCCCAAATCTCCTATCCTTATAGCAGAAGCCTAATTATAGTATTAACAAACTAAAATGGGTGTCTCGTTGGACATTCAGGTGCTGTAGGTCAAAGAATACTGAACAACAGTTTATAAAGGCTGGAAATTCTTACTCTTGGAAATAATTTTATAGCCTAATGTACACCCTTATTGGGTTAGTGGCAGGACCCCAAATCTCCTATCCTTATAGGAGAAGCCTAATTATAGTATTAACAAACTAAAATGGGTGTCTCGTTGGACATTCAGGTGCTGTAGGTCAAAGAATACTGAACAACAGTTTATAAAGGCTGGAAATTCTTACTCTTGGAAATAATTTTATAGCCTAATGTACACCCTTATTGGGTTAGTGACAGGACCCCGAATCTCCTATCCTTATAGGAGAAGCCTAATTATAGTATTAACAAACTAAAATGGGTGTCTCGTTGGACATTTAGGTGCTGTAGGTCAAAGAATACTGAACAACAGTTTATAAAGGCTGGAAATTCTTTCTCTTGGAAATAATTTTATAGCCTAATGTACACCCTTATTGGGTTAGTGGCAGGACCCCGAATCTCCTATCCTTATAGGAGAAGCCTAATTATAGTATTAACAAACTAAAATGGGTGTCTCGTTGGACATTCAGGTGCTGTAGGTCAAAGAATACTGAACAACAGTTTATAAAGGCTGGAAATTCTTACTCTTGGAAATAATTTTATAGCCTAATGTACACCCTTATTGGGTTAGTCACAGGACCCCGAATCTCCTATCCTTATAGGAGAAGCCTAATTATAGTATTAACAAACTAAAATGGGTGTCTCGTTGGACATTTAGGTGCTGTAGGTCAAAGAATACTGAACAACAGTTTATAAAGGCTGGAAATTCTTACTCTTGGAAATAATTTTATAGCCTAATGTACACCCTTATTGGGTTAGTGGCAGGACCCCGAATCTCCTATCCTTATAGGAGAAGCCTAATTATAGTATTAACAAAATAAAATGGGTGTCTCGTTGGACATTCAGGTGCTGTAGGTCAAAGAATACTGAACAACAGTTTATAAAGGCTGGAAATTCTTACTCTTGGAAATAATTTTATAGCCTAATGTACACCCTTATTGGGTTAGTGACAGGACCCCGAATCTCCTATCCTTATAGGAGAAGCCTAATTATAGTATTAACAAACTAAAATGGGTGTCTCGTTGGACATTCAGTTGCTGTAGGTCAAACAATACTGAACAAAAGTTTATAAAGGCTGGAAATTCTTACTCTTGGAAATAATTTTATAGCCTAATGTACACCCTTATTGGGTTAGTCACAGGACCCCAAATCTCCTATCCTTATAGCAGAAGCCTAATTATAGTATTAACAAACTAAAATGGGTGTCTCGTTGGACATTCAGGTGCTGTAGGTCAAAGAATACTGAACAACAGTTTATAAAGGCTGGAAATTCTTACTCTTGGAAATAATTTTATAGCCTAATGTACACCCTTATTGGGTTAGTGGCAGGACCCCAAATCTCCTATCCTTATAGGAGAAGCCTAATTATAGTATTAACAAACTAAAATGGGTGTCTCGTTGGACATTCAGGTGCTGTAGGTCAAAGAATACTGAACAACAGTTTATAAAGGCTGGAAATTCTTACTCTTGGAAATAATTTTATAGCCTAATGTACACCCTTATTGGGTTAGTGACAGGACCCCGAATCTCCTATCCTTATAGGAGAAGCCTAATTATAGTATTAACAAACTAAAATGGGTGTCTCGTTGGACATTTAGGTGCTGTAGGTCAAAGAATACTGAACAACAGTTTATAAAGGCTGGAAATTCTTTCTCTTGGAAATAATTTTATAGCCTAATGTACACCCTTATTGGGTTAGTGGCAGGACCCCGAATCTCCTATCCTTATAGGAGAAGCCTAATTATAGTATTAACAAACTAAAATGGGTGTCTCGTTGGACATTCAGGTGCTGTAGGTCAAAGAATACTGAACAACAGTTTATAAAGGCTGGAAATTCTTACTCTTGGAAATAATTTTATAGCCTAATGTACACCCTTATTGGGTTAGTCACAGGACCACGAATCTCCTATCCTTATAGGAGAAGCCTAATTATAGTATTAACAAACTAAAATGGGTGTCTCGTTGGACATTTAGGTGCTGTAGGTCAAAGAATACTGAACAACAGTTTATAAAGGCTGGAAATTCTTACTCTTGGAAATAATTTTATAGCCTAATGTACACCCTTATTGGGTTAGTGGCAGGACCCCGAATCTCCTATCCTTATAGGAGAAGCCTAATTATAGTATTAACAAAATAAAATGGGTGTCTCGTTGGACATTCAGTTGCTGTAGGTCAAACAATACTGAACAAAAGTTTATAAAGGCTGGAAATTCTTACTCTTGGAAATAATTTTATAGCCTAATGTACACCCTTATTGGGTTAGTCACAGGACCCCAAATCTCCTATCCTTATAGCAGAAGCCTAATTATAGTATTAACAAACTAAAATGGGTGTCTCGTTGGACATTCAGGTGCTGTAGGTCAAAGAATACTGAACAACAGTTTATAAAGGCTGGAAATTCTTACTCTTGGAAATAATTTTATAGCCTAATGTACACCCTTATTGGGTTAGTGGCAGGACCCCAAATCTCCTATCCTTATAGGAGAAGCCTAATTATAGTATTAACAAACTAAAATGGGTGTCTCGTTGGACATTCAGGTGCTGTAGGTCAAAGAATACTGAACAACAGTTTATAAAGGCTGGAAATTCTTACTCTTGGAAATAATTTTATAGCCTAATGTACACCCTTATTGGGTTAGTGACAGGACCCCGAATCTCCTATCCTTATAGGAGAAGCCTAATTATAGTATTAACAAACTAAAATGGGTGTCTCGTTGGACATTTAGGTGCTGTAGGTCAAAGAATACTGAACAACAGTTTATAAAGGCTGGAAATTCTTTCTCTTGGAAATAATTTTATAGCCTAATGTACACCCTTATTGGGTTAGTGGCAGGACCCCGAATCTCCTATCCTTATAGGAGAAGCCTAATTATAGTATTAACAAACTAAAATGGGTGTCTCGTTGGACATTCAGGTGCTGTAGGTCAAAGAATACTGAACAACAGTTTATAAAGGCTGGAAATTCTTACTCTTGGAAATAATTTTATAGCCTAATGTACACCCTTATTGGGTTAGTCACAGGACCCCGAATCTCCTATCCTTATAGGAGAAGCCTAATTATAGTATTAACAAACTAAAATGGGTGTCTCGTTGGACATTTAGGTGCTGTAGGTCAAAGAATACTGAACAACAGTTTATAAAGGCTGGAAATTCTTACTCTTGGAAATAATTTTATAGCCTAATGTACACCCTTATTGGGTTAGTGGCAGGACCCCGAATCTCCTATCCTTATAGGAGAAGCCTAATTATAGTATTAACAAAATAAAATGGGTGTCTCGTTGGACATTCAGGTGCTGTAGGTCAAAGAATACTGAACAACAGTTTATAAAGGTTGGAAATTCTTACTCTTGGAAATAATTTTATAGCCTAATGTACACCCTTATTGGGTTAGTGACAGGACCCCGAATCTCCTATCCTTATAGGAGAAGCCTAATTATAGTATTAACAAACTAAAATGGGTGTCTCGTTGGACATTCAGGTGCTGTAGGTCAAAGAATACTGAACAACAGTTTAAAAAGGCTGGAAATTCTTACTCTTGGAAATAATTTTATAGCCTAATGTACACCCTTATTGGGTTAGTGACAGGACCCCGAATCTCCTATCCTTATAGGAGAAGCCTAATTATAGTATTAACAAAATAAAATGGGTGTCTCGTTGGACATTCAGGTGCTGTAGGTCAAAGAATACTGAACAACAGTTTAAAAAGGCTGGAAATTCTTACTCTTGGAAATAATTTTATAGCCTAATGTACACCCTTATTGGGTTAGTCACAGGACCCCGAATCTCCTATCCTTATAGGAGAAGCCTAATTATAGTATTAACAAACTAAAATGGGTGTCTCGTTGGACATTCAGGTGCTGTAGGTCAAAGAATACTGAACAACAGTTTATAAAGGCTGGAAATTCTTACTCTTGGAAATAATTTTATAGCCTAATGTACACCCTTATTGGGTTAGTGGCAGGACCCCGAATCTCCTATCCTTATAGGAGAAGCCTAATTATAGTATTAACAAACTAAAATGGGTGTCTCGTTGGACATTTAGGTGCTGTAGGTCAAAGAATACTGAACAACAGTTTATAAAGGCTGGAAATTCTTACTCTTGGAAATAATTTTATAGCCTAATGTACACCCTTATTGGGTTAGTGGCAGGACCCCGAATCTCCTATCCTTATAGGAGAAGCCTAATTATAGTATTAACAAAATAAAATGGGTGTCTCGTTGGACATTCAGGTGCTGTAGGTCAAAGAATACTGAACAACAGTTTATAAAGGCTGGAAATTCTTACTCTTGGAAATAATTTTATAGCCTAATGTACACCCTTATTGGGTTAGTGACAGGACCCCGAATCTCCTATCCTTATAGGAGAAGCCTAATTATAGTATTAACAAACTAAAATGGGTGTCTCGTTGGACATTCAGGTGCTGTAGGTCAAAGAATACTGAACAACAGTTTAAAAAGGCTGGAAATTCTTACTCTTGGAAATAATTTTATAGCCTAATGTACACCCTTATTGGGTTAGTGACAGGACCCCGAATCTCCTATCCTTATAGGAGAAGCCTAATTATAGTATTAACAAAATAAAATGGGTGTCTCGTTGGACATTCAGGTGCTGTAGGTCAAAGAATACTGAACAACAGTTTAAAAAGGCTGGAAATTCTTACTCTTGGAAATAATTTTATAGCCTAATGTACACCCATATTGGGTTAGTCACAGGACCCCGAATCTCCTATCCTTATAGGAGAAGCCTAATTATAGTATTAACAAACTAAAATGGGTGTCTCGTTGGACATTCAGGTGCTGTAGGTCAAAGAATACTGAACAACAGTTTATAAAGGCCGGAAATTCTTACTCTTGGAAATAATATTATAGCCTAATGTACACCCTTATTGGGATAGTGACAGGACCCCGAATCTCCTATCCTTATAGGAAAAGCCTAATTATAGTATTAACAAACTAAAATGGGTGTCTCGTTGGACATTCAGGTGCTGTAGGTCAAAGAATACTGAACAACAGTTTATAAAGGCTGGAAATTCTTACTCTTGGAAATAATTTTATAGCCTAATGTACACCCTTATTGGGTTAGTGACAGGACCCCGAATCTCCTATCCTTATGGGAGAAGCCTAATTATAGTATTAACAAACTAAAATGGGTGTCTCGTTGGACATTCAGGTGCTGTAGGTCAAAGAATACTGAACAACAGTTTATAAAGGCTGGAAATTCTTACTCTTGGAAATAATTTTATAGCCTAATGTACACCTTTATTGGGTTAGTGGCAGGACCCCGAATCTCCTATCCTTATAGGAGAAGCCTAATTATAGTATTAACAAACTAAAATGGGTGTCTCGTTGGACATTCAGGTGCTGTAGGTCAAAGAATACTGAACAACAGTTTATAAAGGCTGGAAATTCTTACTCTTGGAAATAATTTTATAGCCTAATGTACACCCTTATTGGGATAGTGACAGGACCCAGAATCTCCTATCCTTATAGGAGAAGCCTAATTATAGTATTAACAAACTAAAATGGGTGTCTCGTTGGACATTCAGGTGCTGTAGGTAAAAGAATACTGAACAACAGTTTATAAAGGCTGGAAATTCTTACTCTTGGAAATAATTTTATAGCCTAATGTACACCCTTATTGGGTTAGTGACAGGACCCCGAATCTCCTATCCTTATAGGAGAAGCCTAATTATAGTATTAACAAACTAAAATGGGTGTCTCGTTGGACATTCAGGTGCTGTAGGTCAAAGAATACTGAACAACAGTTTATAAAGGCTGGAAATTCTTACTCTTGGAAATAATTTTATAGCCTAATGTACACCCTTATTGGGTTAGTGACAGGACCCCGAATCTCCTATCCTTATAGGAGAAGCCTAATTATAGTATTAACAAACTAAAATGGGTGTCTCGTTGGACATTTAGGTGCTGTAGGTCAAAGAATACTGAACAACAGTTTATAAAGGCTGGAAATTCTTTCTCTTGGAAATAATTTTATAGCCTAATGTACACCCTTATTGGGTTAGTGGCAGGACCCCGAATCTCCTATCCTTATAGGAGAAGCCTAATTATAGTATTAACAAACTAAAATGGGTGTCTCGTTGGACATTCAGGTGCTGTAGGTCAAAGAATACTGAACAACAGTTTATAAAGGCTGGAAATTCTTACTCTTGGAAATAATTTTATAGCCTAATGTACACCCTTATTGGGTTAGTCACAGGACCCCGAATCTCCTATCCTTATAGGAGAAGCCTAATTATAGTATTAACAAACTAAAATGGGTGTCTCGTTGGACATTTAGGTGCTGTAGGTCAAAGAATACTGAACAACAGTTTATAAAGGCTGGAAATTCTTACTCTTGGAAATAATTTTATAGCCTAATGTACACCCTTATTGGGTTAGTGGCAGGACCCCGAATCTCCTATCCTTATAGGAGAAGCCTAATTATAGTATTAACAAAATAAAATGGGTGTCTCGTTGGACATTCAGGTGCTGTAGGTCAAAGAATACTGAACAACAGTTTATAAAGGTTGGAAATTCTTACTCTTGGAAATAATTTTATAGCCTAATGTACACCCTTATTGGGTTAGTGACAGGACCCCGAATCTCCTATCCTTATAGGAGAAGCCTAATTATAGTATTAACAAACTAAAATGGGTGTCTCGTTGGACATTCAGGTGCTGTAGGTCAAAGAATACTGAACAACAGTTTAAAAAGGCTGGAAATTCTTACTCTTGGAAATAATTTTATAGCCTAATGTACACCCTTATTGGGTTAGTGACAGGACCCCGAATCTCCTATCCTTATAGGAGAAGCCTAATTATAGTATTAACAAAATAAAATGGGTGTCTCGTTGGACATTCAGGTGCTGTAGGTCAAAGAATACTGAACAACAGTTTAAAAAGGCTGGAAATTCTTACTCTTGGAAATAATTTTATAGCCTAATGTACACCCTTATTGGGTTAGTCACAGGACCCCGAATCTCCTATCCTTATAGGAGAAGCCTAATTATAGTATTAACAAACTAAAATGGGTGTCTCGTTGGACATTCAGGTGCTGTAGGTCAAAGAATACTGAACAACAGTTTATAAAGGCTGGAAATTCTTACTCTTGGAAATAATTTTATAGCCTAATGTACACCCTTATTGGGTTAGTGGCAGGACCCCGAATCTCCTATCCTTATAGGAGAAGCCTAATTATAGTATTAACAAACTAAAATGGGTGTCTCGTTGGACATTTAGGTGCTGTAGGTCAAAGAATACTGAACAACAGTTTATAAAGGCTGGAAATTCTTACTCTTGGAAATAATTTTATAGCCTAATGTACACCCTTATTGGGTTAGTGGCAGGACCCCGAATCTCCTATCCTTATAGGAGAAGCCTAATTATAGTATTAACAAAATAAAATGGGTGTCTCGTTGGACATTCAGGTGCTGTAGGTCAAAGAATACTGAACAACAGTTTATAAAGGCTGGAAATTCTTACTCTTGGAAATAATTTTATAGCCTAATGTACACCCTTATTGGGTTAGTGACAGGACCCCGAATCTCCTATCCTTATAGGAGAAGCCTAATTATAGTATTAACAAACTAAAATGGGTGTCTCGTTGGACATTCAGGTGCTGTAGGTCAAAGAATACTGAACAACAGTTTAAAAAGGCTGGAAATTCTTACTCTTGGAAATAATTTTATAGCCTAATGTACACCCTTATTGGGTTAGTGACAGGACCCCGAATCTCCTATCCTTATAGGAGAAGCCTAATTATAGTATTAACAAAATAAAATGGGTGTCTCGTTGGACATTCAGGTGCTGTAGGTCAAAGAATACTGAACAACAGTTTAAAAAGGCTGGAAATTCTTACTCTTGGAAATAATTTTATAGCCTAATGTACACCCTTATTGGGTTAGTCACAGGACCCCGAATCTCCTATCCTTATAGGAGAAGCCTAATTATAGTATTAACAAACTAAAATGGGTGTCTCGTTGGACATTCAGGTGCTGTAGGTCAAAGAATACTGAACAACAGTTTATAAAGGCCGGAAATTCTTACTCTTGGAAATAATATTATAGCCTAATGTACACCCTTATTGGGATAGTGACAGGACCCCGAATCTCCTATCCTTATAGGAAAAGCCTAATTATAGTATTAACAAACTAAAATGGGTGTCTCGTTGGACATTCAGGTGCTGTAGGTCAAAGAATACTGAACAACAGTTTATAAAGGCTGGAAATTCTTACTCTTGGAAATAATTTTATAGCCTAATGTACACCCTTATTGGGTTAGTGACAGGACCCCGAATCTCCTATCCTTATGGGAGAAGCCTAATTATAGTATTAACAAACTAAAATGGGTGTCTCGTTGGACATTCAGGTGCTGTAGGTCAAAGAATACTGAACAACAGTTTATAAAGGCTGGAAATTCTTACTCTTGGAAATAATTTTATAGCCTAATGTACACCCTTATTGGGTTAGTGACAGGACCCCGAATCTCCTATCCTTATGGGAGAAGCCTAATTATAGTATTAACAAACTAAAATGGGTGTCTCGTTGGACATTCAGGTGCTGTAGGTCAAAGAATACTGAACAACAGTTTAAAAAGGCTGGAAATTCTTACTCTTGGAAATAATTTTATAGCCTAATGTACACCCTTATTGGGTTAGTGACAGGACCCCGAATCTCCTATCCTTATAGGAGAAGCCTAATTATAGTATTAACAAAATAAAATGGGTGTCTCGTTGGACATTCAGGTGCTGTAGGTCAAAGAATACTGAACAACAGTTTAAAAAGGCTGGAAATTCTTACTCTTGGAAATAATTTTATAGCCTAATGTACACCCTTATTGGGTTAGTCACAGGACCCCGAATCTCCTATCCTTATAGGAGAAGCCTAATTATAGTATTAACAAACTAAAATGGGTGTCTCGTTGGACATTCAGGTGCTGTAGGTCAAAGAATACTGAACAACAGTTTATAAAGGCCGGAAATTCTTACTCTTGGAAATAATATTATAGCCTAATGTACACCCTTATTGGGATAGTGACAGGACCCCGAATCTCCTATCCTTATAGGAAAAGCCTAATTATAGTATTAACAAACTAAAATGGGTGTCTCGTTGGACATTCAGGTGCTGTAGGTCAAAGAATACTGAACAACAGTTTATAAAGGCTGGAAATTCTTACTCTTGGAAATAATTTTATAGCCTAATGTACACCCTTATTGGGTTAGTGACAGGACCCCGAATCTCCTATCCTTATGGGAGAAGCCTAATTATAGTATTAACAAACTAAAATGGGTGTCTCGTTGGACATTCAGGTGCTGTAGGTCAAAGAATACTGAACAACAGTTTATAAAGGCTGGAAATTCTTACTCTTGGAAATAATTTTATAGCCTAATGTACACCTTTATTGGGTTAGTGGCAGGACCCCGAATCTCCTATCCTTATAGGAGAAGCCTAATTATAGTATTAACAAACTAAAATGGGTGTCTCGTTGGACATTCAGGTGCTGTAGGTCAAAGAATACTGAACAACAGTTTATAAAGGCTGGAAATTCTTACTCTTGGAAATAATTTTATAGCCTAATGTACACCCTTATTGGGATAGTGACAGGACCCAGAATCTCCTATCCTTATAGGAGAAGCCTAATTATAGTATTAACAAACTAAAATGGGTGTCTCGTTGGACATTCAGGTGCTGTAGGTAAAAGAATACTGAACAACAGTTTATAAAGGCTGGAAATTCTTACTCTTGGAAATAATTTTATAGCCTAATGTACACCCTTATTGGGTTAGTGACAGGACCCCGAATCTCCTATCCTTATAGGAGAAGCCTAATTATAGTATTAACAAACTAAAATGGGTGTCTCGTTGGACATTCAGGTGCTGTAGGTCAAACAATACTGAACAAAAGTTTATAAAGGCTGGAAATTCTTACTCTTGGAAATAATTTTATAGCCTAATGTACACCCTTATTGGGTTAGTCACAGGACCCCAAATCTCCTATCCTTATAGCAGAAGCCTAATTATAGTATTAACAAACTAAAATGGGTGTCTCGTTGGACATTCAGGTGCTGTAGGTCAAAGAATACTGAACAACAGTTTATAAAGGCTGGAAATTCTTACTCTTGGAAATAATTTTATAGCCTAATGTACACCCTTATTGGGTTAGTGGCAGGACCCCAAATCTCCTATCCTTATAGGAGAAGCCTAATTATAGTATTAACAAACTAAAATGGGTGTCTCGTTGGACATTCAGGTGCTGTAGGTCAAAGAATACTGAACAACAGTTTATAAAGGCTGGAAATTCTTACTCTTGGAAATAATTTTATAGCCTAATGTACACCCTTATTGGGTTAGTGACAGGACCCCGAATCTCCTATCCTTATAGGAGAAGCCTAATTATAGTATTAACAAACTAAAATGGGTGTCTCGTTGGACATTTAGGTGCTGTAGGTCAAAGAATACTGAACAACAGTTTATAAAGGCTGGAAATTCTTTCTCTTGGAAATAATTTTATAGCCTAATGTACACCCTTATTGGGTTAGTGGCAGGACCCCGAATCTCCTATCCTTATAGGAGAAGCCTAATTATAGTATTAACAAACTAAAATGGGTGTCTCGTTGGACATTCAGGTGCTGTAGGTCAAAGAATACTGAACAACAGTTTATAAAGGCTGGAAATTCTTACTCTTGGAAATAATTTTATAGCCTAATGTACACCCTTATTGGGTTAGTCACAGGACCCCGAATCTCCCATCCTTATAGGAGAAGCCTAATTATAGTATTAACAAACTAAAATGGGTGTCTCGTTGGACATTCAGGTGCTGTAGGTCAAAGAATACTGAACAACAGTTTATAAAGGCTGGAAATTCTTACTCTTGGAAATAATTTTATAGCCTAATGTACACCCTTATTGGGTTAGTGACAGGACCCCGAATCTCCTATCCTTATAGGAGAAGCCTAATTATAGTATTAACAAACTAAAATGGGTGTCTCGTTGGACATTCAGGTGCTGTAGGTCAAACAATACTGAACAAAAGTTTATAAAGGCTGGAAATTCTTACTCTTGGAAATAATTTTATAGCCTAATGTACACCCTTATTGGGTTAGTCACAGGACCCCAAATCTCCTATCCTTATAGCAGAAGCCTAATTATAGTATTAACAAACTAAAATGGGTGTCTCGTTGGACATTCAGGTGCTGTAGGTCAAAGAATACTGAACAACAGTTTATAAAGGCTGGAAATTCTTACTCTTGGAAATAATTTTATAGCCTAATGTACACCCTTATTGGGTTAGTGGCAGGACCCCAAATCTCCTATCCTTATAGGAGAAGCCTAATTATAGTATTAACAAACTAAAATGGGTGTCTCGTTGGACATTCAGGTGCTGTAGGTCAAAGAATACTGAACAACAGTTTATAAAGGCTGGAAATTCTTACTCTTGGATATAATTTTATAGCCTAATGTACACCCTTATTGGGTTAGTCACAGGACCCCGAATCTCCTATCCTTATAGGAGAAGCCTAATTATAGTATTAACAAACTAAAATGGGTGTCTCGTTGGACATTTAGGTGCTGTAGGTCAAAGAATACTGAACAACAGTTTATAAAGGCTGGAAATTCTTACTCTTGGAAATAATTTTATAGCCTAATGTACACCCTTATTGGGTTAGTGGCAGGACCCCGAATCTCCTATCCTTATAGGAGAAGCCTAATTATAGTATTAACAAAATAAAATGGGTGTCTCGTTGGACATTCAGGTGCTGTAGGTCAAAGAATACTGAACAACAGTTTATAAAGGCTGGAAATTCTTACTCTTGGAAATAATTTTATAGCCTAATGTACACCCTTATTGGGTTAGTGACAGGACCCCGAATCTCCTATCCTTATAGGAGAAGCCTAATTATAGTATTAACAAAATAAAATGGGTGTCTCGTTGGACATTCAGGTGCTGTAGGTCAAAGAATACTGAACAACAGTTTAAAAAGGCTGGAAATTCTTACTCTTGGAAATAATTTTATAGCCTAATGTACACCCTTATTGGGTTAGTCACAGGACCCCGAATCTCCTATCCTTATAGGAGAAGCCTAATTATAGTATTAACAAACTAAAATGGGTGTCTCGTTGGACATTTAGGTGCTGTAGGTCAAAGAATACTGAACAACAGTTTATAAAGGCTGGAAATTCTTACTCTTGGAAATAATTTTATAGCCTAATGTACACCCTTATTGGGTTAGTGGCAGGACCCCGAATCTCCTATCCTTATAGGAGAAGCCTAATTATAGTATTAACAAACTAAAATGGGTGTCTCGTTGGACATTCAGGTGCTGTAGGTCAAAGAATACTGAACAACAGTTTATAAAGGCTGGAAATTCTTACTCTTGGAAATAATTTTATAGCCTAATGTACACCCTTATTGGGTTAGTCACAGGACCCCAAATCTCCTATCCTTATAGGAGAAGCCTAATTATAGTATTAACAAACTAAAATGGGTGTCTCGTTGGACATTTAGGTGCTGTAGGTCAAAGAATACTGAACAACAGTTTATAAAGGCTGGAAATTCTTACTCTTGGAAATAATTTTATAGCCTAATGTACACCCTTATTGGGTTAGTGGCAGGACCCCGAATCTCCTATCCTTATAGGAGAAGCCTAATTATAGTATTAACAAAATAAAATGGGTGTCTCGTTGGACATTCAGGTGCTGTAGGTCAAAGAATACTGAACAACAGTTTATAAAGGCTGGAAATTCTTACTCTTGGAAATAATTTTATAGCCTAATGTACACCCTTATTGGGTTAGTGACAGGACCCCGAATCTCCTATCCTTATAGGAGAAGCCTAATTATAGTATTAACAAACTAAAATGGGTGTCTCGTTGGACATTCAGGTGCTGTAGGTCAAACAATACTGAACAAAAGTTTATAAAGGCTGGAAATTCTTACTCTTGGAAATAATATTATAGCCTAATGTACACCCTTATTGGGTTAGTCACAGGACCCCAAATCTCCTATCCTTATAGCAGAAGCCTAATTATAGTATTAACAAACTAAAATGGGTGTCTCGTTGGACATTCAGGTGCTGTAGGTCAAAGAATACTGAACAACAGTTTATAAAGGCTGGAAATTCTTACTCTTGGAAATAATTTTATAGCCTAATGTACACCCTTATTGGGTTAGTGGCAGGACCCCAAATCTCCTATCCTTATAGGAGAAGCCTAATTATAGTATTAACAAACTAAAATGGGTGTCTCGTTGGACATTCAGGTGCTGTAGGTCAAAGAATACTGAACAACAGTTTATAAAGGCTGGAAATTCTTACTCTTGGAAATAATTTTATAGCCTAATGTACACCCTTATTGGGTTAGTGACAGGACCCCGAATCTCCTATCCTTATAGGAGAAGCCTAATTATAGTATTAACAAACTAAAATGGGTGTCTCGTTGGACATTTAGGTGCTGTAGGTCAAAGAATACTGAACAACAGTTTATAAAGGCTGGAAATTCTTTCTCTTGGAAATAATTTTATAGCCTAATGTACACCCTTATTGGGTTAGTGGCAGGACCCCGAATCTCCTATCCTTATAGGAGAAGCCTAATTATAGTATTAACAAACTAAAATGGGTGTCTCGTTGGACATTCAGGTGCTGTAGGTCAAAGAATACTGAACAACAGTTTATAAAGGCTGGAAATTCTTACTCTTGGAAACAATTTTATAGCCTAATGTACACCCTTATTGGGTTAGTCACAGGACCCCGAATCTCCTATCCTTATAGGAGAAGCCTAATTATAGTATTAACAAACTAAAATGGGTGTCTCGTTGGACATTTAGGTGCTGTAGGTCAAAGAATACTGAACAACAGTTTATAAAGGCTGGAAATTCTTACTCTTGGAAATAATTTTATAGCCTAATGTACACCCTTTTTGGGTTAGTGGCAGGACCCCGAATCTCCTATCCTTATAGGAGAAGCCTAATTATAGTATTAACAAAATAAAATGGGTGTCTCGTTGGACATTCAGGTGCTGTAGGTCAAAGAATACTGAACAACAGTTTATAAAGGCTGGAAATTCTTACTCTTGGAAATAATTTTATAGCCTAATGTACACCCTTATTGGGTTAGTGACAGGACCCCGAATCTCCTATCCTTATAGGAGAAGCCTAATTATAGTATTAACAAACTAAAATGGGTGTCTCGTTGGACATTCAGGTGCTGTAGGTCAAACAATACTGAACAAAAGTTTATAAAGGCTGGAAATTCTTACTCTTGGAAATAAATTTATAGCCTAATGTACACCCTTATTGGGTTAGTCACAGGACCCCAAATCTCCTATCCTTATAGCAGAAGCCTAATTATAGTATTAACAAACTAAAATGGGTGTCTCGTTGGACATTTAGGTGCTGTAGGTCAAAGAATACTGAACAACAGTTTATAAAGGCTGGAAATTCTTACTCTTGGAAATAATTTTATAGCCTAATGTACACCCTTATTGGGTTAGTGGCAGGACCCCGAATCTCCTATCCTTATAGGAGAAGCCTAATTATAGTATTAACAAAATAAAATGGGTGTCTCGTTGGACATTCAGGTGCTGTAGGTCAAAGAATACTGAACAACAGTTTAAAAAGGCTGGAAATTCTTACTCTTGGAAATAATTTTATAGCCTAATGTACACCCTTATTGGGTTAGTGACAGGACCCCGAATCTCCTATCCTTATAGCAGAAGCCTAATTATAGTATTAACAAACTAAAATGGGTGTCTCGTTGGACATTCAGGTGCTGTAGGTCAAAGAATACTGAACAACAGTTTATAAAGGCTGGAAATTCTTACTCTTGGAAATAATTTTATAGCCTAATGTACACCCTTATTGGGTTAGTGACAGGACCCCGAATCTCCTATCCATATAGGAGAAGCCTAATTATAGTATTAACAAACTAAAATGGGTGTCTCGTTGGACATTCAGGTGCTGTAGGTCAAAGAATACTGAACAACAGTTTATAAAGGCTGGAAATTCTTACTCTTGGAAATAATATTATAGCCTAATGTACACCCTTATTGGGATAGTGACAGGACCCAGAATCTCCTATCCTTATAGGAGAAGCCTAATTATAGTATTAACAAACTAAAATGGGTGTCTCGTTGGACATTCAGGTGCTGTAGATCAAAGAATACTGAACAACAGTTTATAAAGGCTGGAAATTCTTACTCTTGGAAATAATTTTATAGCCTAATGTACACCCTTATTGGGTTAGTGACAGGACCCCGAATCTCCTATCCTTATAGGAGAAGCCTAATTATAGTATTAACAAACTAAAATGGGTGTCTCGTTGGACATTCAGGTGCTGTAGGTCAAAGAATACTGAACAACAGTTTAAAAAGGCTGGAAATTCTTACTCTTGGAAATAATTTTATAGCCTAATGTACACCCTTATTGGGTTAGTGACAGGACCCCGAATCTCCTATCCTTATAGCAGAAGCCTAATTATAGTATTAACAAACTAAAATGGGTGTCTCGTTGGACATTCAGGTGCTGTAGGTCAAAGAATACTGAACAACAGTTTATAAAGGCTGGAAATTCTTACTCTTGGAAATAATTTTATAGCCTAATGTACACCCTTATTGGGTTAGTGACAGGACCCCGAATCTCCTATCCTTATAGGAGAAGCCTAATTATAGTATTAACAAACTAAAATGGGTGTCTCGTTGGACATTCAGGTGCTGTAGGTCAAAGAATACTGAACAACAGTTTATAAAGGCTGGAAATTCTTACTCTTGGAAATAATATTATAGCCTAATGTACACCTTTATTGGGATAGTGACAGGACCCAGAATCTCCTATCCTTATAGGAGAAGCCTAATTATAGTATTAACAAACTAAAATAGGTGTCTCGTTGGACATTCAGGTGCTGTAGATCAAAGAATACTGAACAACAGTTTATAAAGGCTGGAAATTCTTACTCTTGGAAATAATTTTATAGCCTAATGTACACCCTTATTGGGTTAGTGACAGGACCCCGAATCTCCTATCCTTATAGGAGAAGCCTAATTATAGTATTAACAAACTAAAATGGGTGTCTCGTTGGACATTCAGGTGCTGTAGGTCAAAGAATACTGAACAACAGTTTAAAAAGGCTGGAAATTCTTACTCTTGGAAATAATTTTATAGCCTAATGTACACCCTTATTGGGTTAGTGGCAGGACCCCGAATCTCCTATCCTTATAGGAGAAGCCTAATTATAGTATTAACAAAATAAAATGGGTGTCTCGTTGGACATTCAGGTGCTGTAGGTCAAAGAATACTGAACAACAGTTTAAAAAGGCTGGAAATTCTTACTCTTGGAAATAATTTTATAGCCTAATGTACACCCTTATTGGGTTAGTGACAGGACCCCGAATCTCCTATCCTTATAGCAGAAGCCTAATTATAGTATTAACAAACTAAAATGGGTGTCTCGTTGGACATTCAGGTGCTGTAGGTCAAAGAATACTGAACAACAGTTTATAAAGGCTGGAAATTCTTACTCTTGGAAATAATTTTATAGCCTAATGTACACCCTTATTGGGTTAGTGACAGGACCCCGAATCTCCTATCCTTATAGGAGAAGCCTAATTATAGTATTAACAAACTAAAATGGGTGTCTCGTTGGACATTCAGGTGCTGTAGGTCAAAGAATACTGAACAACAGTTTATAAAGGCTGGAAATTCTTACTCTTGGAAATAATATTATAGCCTAATGTACACCCTTATTGGGATAGTGACAGGACCCAGAATCTCCTATCCTTATAGGAGAAGCCTAATTATAGTATTAACAAACTAAAATGGGTGTCTCGTTGGACATTCAGGTGCTGTAGGTCAAAGAATACTGAACAACAGTTTATAAAGGCTGGAAATTCTTACTCTTGGAAATAATTTTATAGCCTAATGTACACCCTTATTGGGTTAGTGACAGGACCCCGAATCTCCTATCCTTATAGGAGAAGCCTAATTATAGTATTAACAAACTAAAATGGGTGTCTCGTTGGACATTCAGGTGCTGTAGGTCAAAGAATACTGAACAACAGTTTATAAAGGCCGGAAATTCTTACTCTTGGAAATAATATTATAGCCTAATGTACACCCTTATTGGGATAGTGACAGGACCCAGAATCTCCTATACTTATAGGAGAAGCCTAATTATAGTATTAACAAACTAAAATGGGTGTCTCGTTGGACATTCAGGTGCTGTAGGTCAAAGAATACTGAACAACAGTTTATAAAGGCTGGAAATTCTTACTCTTGGAAATAATTTTATAGCCTAATGTACACCCTTATTGGGTTAGTGACAGGACCCCGAATCTCCTATCCTTATAGGAGAAGCCTAATTATAGTATTAACAAACTAAAATGGGTGTCTCGTTGGACATTCAGGTGCTGTAGGTCAAAGAATACTGAACAACAGTTTATAAAGGCTGGAAATTCATACTCTTGGAAATAATATTATAGCCTAATGTACACCCTTATTGGGATAGTGACAGGACCCCGAATCTCCTATCCTTATAGGAAAAGCCTAATTATAGTATTAACAAACTAAAATGGGTGTCTCGTTGGACATTCAGGTGCTGTAGGTCAAAGAATACTGAACAACAGTTTATAAAGGCTGGAAATTCTTACTCTTGGAAATAATTTTATAGCCTAATGTACACCCTTATTGGGTTAGTGACAGGACCCCGAATCTCCTATCCTTATGGGAGAAGCCTAATTATAGTATTAACAAACTAAAATGGGTGTCTCGTTGGACATTCAGGTGCTGTAGGTCAAAGAATACTGAACAACAGTTTATAAAGGCTGGAAATTCTTACTCTTGGAAATAATTTTATAGCCTAATGTACACCCTTATTGGGTTAGTGGCAGGACCCCGAATCTCCTATCCTTATAGGAGAAGCCTAATTATAGTATTAACAAACTAAAATGGGTGTCTCGTTGGACATTCAGGTGCTGTAGGTCAAAGAATACTGAACAACAGTTTATAAAGGCTGGAAATTCTTACTCTTGGAAATAATATTATAGCCTAATGTACACCCTTATTGGGATAGTGACAGGACCCAGAATCTCCTATCCTTATAGGAGAAGCCTAATTATAGTATTAACAAACTAAAATGGGTGTCTCGTTGGACATTCAGGTGCTGTAGGTAAAAGAATACTGAACAACAGTTTATAAAGGCTGGAAATTCTTACTCTTGGAAATAATTTTATAGCCTAATGTACACCCTTATTGGGTTAGTGACAGGACCCCGAATCTCCTATCCTTATAGGAGAAGCCTAATTATAGTATTAACAAACTAAAATGGGTGTCTCGTTGGACATTCAGGTGCTGTAGGTCAAAGAATACTGAACAACAGTTTATAAAGGCCGGAAATTCTTACTCTTGGAAATAATATTATAGCCTAATGTACACCCTTATTGGGATAGTGACAGGACCCCGAATCTCCTATCCTTATAGGAAAAGCCTAATTATAGTATTAACAAACTAAAATGGGTGTCTCGTTGGACATTCAGGTGCTGTAGGTCAAAAAATACTGAACAAAAGTTTATAAAGGCTGGAAATTCTTACTCTTGGAAATAATTTTATAGCCTAATGTACACCCTTATTGGGTTAGTCACAGGACCCCAAATCTCCTATCCTTATAGCAGAAGCCTAATTATAGTATTAACAAACTAAAATGGGTGTCTCGTTGGACATTCAGGTGCTGTAGGTCAAAGAATACTGAACAACAGTTTATAAAGGCTGGAAATTCTTACTCTTGGAAATAATTTTATAGCCTAATGTACACCCTTATTGGGTTAGTGACAGGACCCCGAATCTCCTATCCTTATAGGAGAAGCCTAATTATAGTATTAACAAACTAAAATGGGTGTCTCGTTGGACATTCAGGTGCTGTAGGTCAAAGAATACTGAACAACAGTTTATAAAGGCTGGAAATTCTTACTCTTGGAAATAATATTATAGCCTAATGTACACCCTTATTGGGATAGTGACAGGACCCCGAATCTCCTATCCTTATAGGAAAAGCCTAATTATAGTATTAACAAACTAAAATGGGTGTCTCGTTGGACATTCAGGTGCTGTAGGTCAAAGAATACTGAACAACAGTTTATAAAGGCTGGAAATTCTTACTCTTGGAAATAATTTTATAGCCTAATGTACACCCTTATTGGGTTAGTGACAGGACCCCGAATCTCCTATCCTTATGGGAGAAGCCTAATTATAGTATTAACAAACTAAAATGGGTGTCTCGTTGGACATTCAGGTGCTGTAGGTCAAAGAATACTGAACAACAGTTTATAAAGGCTGGAAATTCTTACTCTTGGAAATAATTTTATAGCCTAATGTACACCCTTATTGGGTTAGTGGCAGGACCCCGAATCTCCTATCCTTATAGGAGAAGCCTAATTATAGTATTAACAAACTAAAATGGGTGTCTCGTTGGACATTCAGGTGCTGTAGGTCAAAGAATACTGAACAACAGTTTATAAAGGCTGGAAATTCTTACTCTTGGAAATAATATTATAGCCTAATGTACACCCTTATTGGGATAGTGACAGGACCCAGAATCTCCTATCCTTATAGGAGAAGCCTAATTATAGTATTAACAAACTAAAATGGGTGTCTCGTTGGACATTCAGGTGCTGTAGGTAAAAGAATACTGAACAACAGTTTATAAAGGCTGGAAATTCTTACTCTTGGAAATAATTTTATAGCCTAATGTACACCCTTATTGGGTTAGTGACAGGACCCCGAATCTCCTATCCTTATAGGAGAAGCCTAATTATAGTATTAACAAACTAAAATGGGTGTCTCGTTGGACATTCAGGTGCTGTAGGTCAAAGAATACTGAACAACAGTTTATAAAGGCCGGAAATTCTTACTCTTGGAAATAATATTATAGCCTAATGTACACCCTTATTGGGATAGTGACAGGACCCCGAATCTCCTATCCTTATAGGAAAAGCCTAATTATAGTATTAACAAACTAAAATGGGTGTCTCGTTGGACATTCAGGTGCTGTAGGTCAAAAAATACTGAACAAAAGTTTATAAAGGCTGGAAATTCTTACTCTTGGAAATAATTTTATAGCCTAATGTACACCCTTATTGGGTTAGTCACAGGACCCCAAATCTCCTATCCTTATAGCAGAAGCCTAATTATAGTATTAACAAACTAAAATGGGTGTCTCGTTGGACATTCAGGTGCTGTAGGTCAAAGAATACTGAACAACAGTTTATAAAGGCTGGAAATTCTTACTCTTGGAAATAATTTTATAGCCTAATGTACACCCTTATTGGGTTAGTGACAGGACCCCGAATCTCCTATCCTTATAGGAGAAGCCTAATTATAGTATTAACAAACTAAAATGGGTGTCTCGTTGGACATTCAGGTGCTGTAGGTCAAAGAATACTGAACAACAGTTTATAAAGGCCGGAAATTCTTACTCTTGGAAATAATATTATAGCCTAATGTACACCCTTATTGGGATAGTGACAGGACCCCGAACCTCCTATCCTTATAGGAAAAGCCTAATTATAGTATTAACAAACTAAAATGGGTGTCTCATTGGACATTCAGGTGCTGTAGGTAAAACAATACTGAACAAAAGTTTATAAAGGCTGGAAATTCTTACTCTTGGAAATAATTTTATAGCCTAATGTACACCCTTATTGGGTTAGTCACAGGACCCCAAATCTCCTATCCTTATAGCAGAAGCCTAATTATAGTATTAACAAACTAAAAAGGGTGTCTCGTTGGACATTCAGGTGCTGTAGGTCAAAGAATACTGAACAACAGTTTAAAAAGGCTGGAAATTCTTACTCTTGGAAATAATTTTATAGCCTAATGTACACCCTTATTGGGTTAGTGACAGGACCCCGAATCTCCTATCCTTATAGCAGAAGCCTAATTATAGTATTAACAAACTAAAATGGGTGTCTCGTTGGACATTCAGGTGCTGTAGGTCAAAGAATACTGAACAACAGTTTATAAAGGCTGGAAATTCTTACTCTTGGAAATAATTTTATAGCCTAATGTACACCCTTATTGGGTTAGTGACAGGACCCCGAATCTCCTATCCTTATAGCAGAAGCCTAATTATAGTATTAACAAACTAAAATGGGTGTCTCGTTGGACATTCAGGTGCTGTAGGTCAAAGAATACTGAACAACAGTTTATAAAGGCTGGAAATTCTTACTCTTGGAAATAATTTTATAGCCTAATGTACACCCTTATTGGGTTAGTGACAGGACCCTGAATCTCCTATCCTTATAGGAGAAGCCTAATTATAGTATTAACAAACTAAAATGGGTGTCTCGTTGGACATTCAGGTGCTGTAGGTCAAAGAATACTGAACAACAGTTTATAAAGGCTGGAAATTCTTACTCTTGGAAATAATATTATAGCCTAATGTACACCCTTATTGGGATAGTGACAGGACCCAGAATCTCCTATCCTTATAGGAGAAGCCTAATTATAGTATTAACAAACTAAAATGGGTGTCTCGTTGGACATTCAGGTGCTGTAGGTCAAAGAATACTGAACAACAGTTTATAAAGGCTGGAAATTCTTACTCTTGGAAATAATTTTATAGCCTAATGTACACCCTTATTGGGTTAGTGACAGGACCCCGAATCTCCTATCCTTATAGGAGAAGCCTAATTATAGTATTAACAAACTAAAATGGGTGTCTCGTTGGACATTCAGGTGCTGTAGGTCAAAGAATACTGAACAACAGTTTATAAAGGCCCGAAATTCTTACTCTTGGAAATAATATTATAGCCTAATGTACACCCTTATTGGGATAGTGACAGGACCCAGAATCTCCTATACTTATAGGAGAAGCCTAATTATAGTATTAACAAACTAAAATGGGTGTCTCGTTGGACATTCAGGTGCTGTAGGTCAAAGAATACTGAACAACAGTTTATAAAGGCTTGAAATTCTTACTCTTGGAAATAATTTTATAGCCTAATGTACACCCTTATTGGGTTAGTGACAGGACCCCGAATCTCCTATCCTTATAGGAGAAGCCTAATTATAGTATTAACAAACTAAAATGGGTGTCTCGTTGGACATTCAGGTGCTGTAGGTCAAAGAATACTGAACAACAGTTTATAAAGGCCGGAAATTCTTACTCTTGGAAATAATATTATAGCCTAATGTACACCCTTATTGGGATAGTGACAGGACCCCGAATCTCCTATCCTTATAGGAAAAGCCTAATTATAGTATTAACAAACTAAAATGGGTGTCTCGTTGGACATTCAGGTGCTGTAGGTCAAAGAATACTGAACAACAGTTTATAAAGGCTGGAAATTCTTACTCTTGGAAATAATTTTATAGCCTAATGTACACCCTTATTGGGTTAGTGACAGGACCCCGAATCTCCTATCCTTATGGGAGAAGCCTAATTATAGTATTAACAAACTAAAATGGGTGTCTCGTTGGACATTCAGGTGCTGTAGGTCAAAGAATACTGAACAACAGTTTATAAAGGCTGGAAATTCTTACTCTTGGAAATAATTTTATAGCCTAATGTACACCCTTATTGGGTTAGTGGCAGGACCCCGAATCTCCTATCCTTATAGGAGAAGCCTAATTATAGTATTAACAAACTAAAATGGGTGTCTCGTTGGACATTCAGGTGCTGTAGGTCAAAGAATACTGAACATCAGTTTATAAAGGCTGGAAATTCTTACTCTTGGAAATAATATTATAGCCTAATGTACACCCTTATTGGGATAGTGACAGGACCCAGAATCTCCTATCCTTATAGGAGAAGCCTAATTATAGTATTAACAAACTAAAATGGGTGTCTCGTTGGACATTCAGGTGCTGTAGGTAAAAGAATACTGAACAACAGTTTATAAAGGCTGGAAATTCTTACTCTTGGAAATAATTTTATAGCCTAATGTACACCCTTATTGGGTTAGTGACAGGACCCCGAATCTCCTATCCTTATAGGAGAAGCCTAATTATAGTATTAACAAACTAAAATGGGTGTCTCGTTGGACATTCAGGTGCTGTAGGTCAAAGAATACTGAACAACAGTTTATAAAGGCCGGAAATTCTTACTCTTGGAAATAATATTATAGCCTAATGTACACCCTTATTGGGATAGTGACAGGACCCCGAATCTCCTATCCTTATAGGAAAAGCCTAATTATAGTATTAACAAACTAAAATGGGTGTCTCGTTGGACATTCAGGTGCTGTAGGTCAAACAATACTGAACAAAAGTTTATAAAGGCTGGAAATTCTTACTCTTGGAAATAATTTTATAGCCTAATGTACACCCTTATTGGGTTAGTCACAGGACCCCAAATCTCCTATCCTTATAGCAGAAGCCTAATTATAGTATTAACAAACTAAAATGGGTGTCTCGTTGGACATTCAGGTGCTGTAGGTCAAAGAATACTGAACAACAGTTTATAAAGGCTGGAAATTCTTACTCTTGGAAATAATTTTATAGCCTAATGTACACCCTTATTGGGTTAGTGACAGGACCCCGAATCTCCTATCCTTATAGGAGAAGCCTAATTATAGTATTAACAAACTAAAATGGGTGTCTCGTTGGACATTCAGGTGCTGTAGGTCAAAGAATACTGAACAACAGTTTATAAAGGCCGGAAATTCTTACTCTTGGAAATAATATTATAGCCTAATGTACACCCTTATTGGGATAGTGACAGGACCCCGAACCTCCTATCCTTATAGGAAAAGCCTAATTATAGTATTAACAAACTAAAATGGGTGTCTCGTTGGACATTCAGGTGCTGTAGGTCAAAGAATACTGAACAACAGTTTATAAAGGCTGGAAATTCTTACTCTTGGAAATAATTTTATAGCCTAATGTACACCCTTATTGGGTTAGTGACAGGACCCCGAATCTCCTATCCTTATAGCAGAAGCCTAATTATAGTATTAACAAACTAAAATGGGTGTCTCGTTGGACATTCAGGTGCTGTAGGTCAAAGAATACTGAACAACAGTTTATAAAGGCTGGAAATTCTTACTCTTGGAAATAATTTTATAGCCTAATGTACACCCTTATTGGGTTAGTGACAGGACCCTGAATCTCCTATCCTTATAGGAGAAGCCTAATTATAGTATTAACAAACTAAAATGGGTGTCTCGTTGGACATTCAGGTGCTGTAGGTCAAAGAATACTGAACAACAGTTTATAAAGGCTGGAAATTCTTACTCTTGGAAATAATATTATAGCCTAATGTACACCCTTATTGGGATAGTGACAGGACCCAGAATCTCCTATCCTTATAGGAGAAGCCTAATTATAGTATTAACAAACTAAAATGGGTGTCTCGTTGGACATTCAGGTGCTGTAGGTCAAAGAATACTGAACAACAGTTTATAAAGGCTGGAAATTCTTACTCTTGGAAATAATTTTATAGCCTAATGTACACCCTTATTGGGTTAGTGACAGGACCCCGAATCTCCTATCCTTATAGGAGAAGCCTAATTATAGTATTAACAAACTAAAATGGGTGTCTCGTTGGACATTCAGGTGCTGTAGGTCAAAGAATACTGAACAACAGTTTATAAAGGCCGGAAATTCTTACTCTTGGAAATAATATTATAGCCTAATGTACACCCTTATTGGGATAGTGACAGGACCCAGAATCTCCTATACTTATAGGAGAAGCCTAATTATAGTATTAACAAACTAAAATGGGTGTCTCGTTGGACATTCAGGTGCTGTAGGTCAAAGAATACTGAACAACAGTTTATAAAGGCTGGAAATTCTTACTCTTGGAAATAATTTTATAGCCTAATGTACACCCTTATTGGGTTAGTGACAGGACCCCGAATCTCCTATCCTTATAGGAGAAGCCTAATTATAGTATTAACAAACTAAAATGGGTGTCTCGTTGGACATTCAGGTGCTGTAGGTCAAAGAATACTGAACAACAGTTTATAAAGGCCGGAAATTCTTACTCTTGGAAATAATATTATAGCCTAATGTACACCCTTATTGGGATAGTGACAGGACCCCGAATCTCCTATCCTTATAGGAAAAGCCTAATTATAGTATTAACAAACTAAAATGGGTGTCTCGTTGGACATTCAGGTGCTGTAGGTCAAAGAATACTGAACAACAGTTTATAAAGGCTGGAAATTCTTACTCTTGGAAATAATTTTATAGCCTAATGTACACCCTTATTGGGTTAGTGACAGGACCCCGAATCTCCTATCCTTATGGGAGAAGCCTAATTATAGTATTAACAAACTAAAATGGGTGTCTCGTTGGACATTCAGGTGCTGTAGGTCAAAGAATACTGAACAACAGTTTATAAAGGCTGGAAATTCTTACTCTTGGAAATAATTTTATAGCCTAATGTACACCCTTATTGGGTTAGTGGCAGGACCCCGAATCTCCTATCCTTATAGGAGAAGCCTAATTATAGTATTAACAAACTAAAATGGGTGTCTCGTTGGAAATTCAGGTGCTGTAGGTCAAAGAATACTGAACATCAGTTTATAAAGGCTGGAAATTCTTACTCTTGGAAATAATATTATAGCCTAATGTACACCCTTATTGGGATAGTGACAGGACCCAGAATCTCCTATCCTTATAGGAGAAGCCTAATTATAGTATTAACAAACTAAAATGGGTGTCTCGTTGGACATTCAGGTGCTGTAGGTAAAAGAATACTGAACAACAGTTTATAAAGGCTGGAAATTCTTACTCTTGGAAATAATTTTATAGCCTAATGTACACCCTTATTGGGTTAGTGACAGGACCCCGAATCTCCTATCCTTATAGGAGAAGCCTAATTATAGTATTAACAAACTAAAATGGGTGTCTCGTTGGACATTCAGGTGCTGTAGGTCAAAGAATACTGAACAACAGTTTATAAAGGCCGGAAATTCTTACTCTTGGAAATAATATTATAGCCTAATGTACACCCTTATTGGGATAGTGACAGGACCCCGAATCTCCTATCCTTATAGGAAAAGCCTAATTATAGTATTAACAAACTAAAATGGGTGTCTCGTTGGACATTCAGGTGCTGTAGGTCAAACAATACTGAACAAAAGTTTATAAAGGCTGGAAATTCTTACTCTTGGAAATAATTTTATAGCCTAATGTACACCCTTATTGGGTTAGTCACAGGACCCCAAATCTCCTATCCTTATAGCAGAAGCCTAATTATAGTATTAACAAACTAAAATGGGTGTCTCGTTGGACATTCAGGTGCTGTAGGTCAAAGAATACTGAACAACAGTTTATAAAGGCTGGAAATTCTTACTCTTGGAAATAATTTTATAGCCTAATGTACACCCTTATTGGGTTAGTGACAGGACCCCGAATCTCCTATCCTTATAGGAGAAGCCTAATTATAGTATTAACAAACTAAAATGGGTGTCTCGTTGGACATTCAGGTGCTGTAGGTCAAAGAATACTGAACAACAGTTTATAAAGGCCGGAAATTCTTACTCTTGGAAATAATATTATAGCCTAATGTACACCCTTATTGGGATAGTGACAGGACCCCGAACCTCCTATCCTTATAGGAAAAGCCTAATTATAGTATTAACAAACTAAAATGGGTGTCTCGTTAGACATTCAGGTGCTGTAGGTAAAACAATACTGAACAAAAGTTTATAAAGGCTGGAAATTCTTACTCTTGGAACTAATTTTATAGCCTAATTTACACCCTTATTGGGTTAGTCACAGGACCCCAAATCTCCTATCCTTATAGCAGAAGCCTAATTATAGTATTAACAAACTAAAAAGGGTGTCTCGTTGGACATTCAGGTGCTGTAGGTCAAAGAATACTGAACAACAGTTTATAAAGGCTGGAAATTCTTACTCTTGGAAATAATTTTATAGCCTAATGTACACCCTTATTGGGTTAGTGACAGGACCCCGAATCTCCTATCCTTATAGGAAAAGCCTAATTATAGTATTAACAAACTAAAATGGGTGTCTCGTTGGACATTCAGGTGCTGTAGGTCAAAGAATACTGAACAACAGTTTATAAAGGCTGGAAATTCTTACTCTTGGAAATAATTTTATAGCCTAATGTACACCCTTATTGGGTTAGTGACAGGACCCCGAATCTCCTATCCTTATGGGAGAAGCCTAATTATAGTATTAACAAACTAAAATGGGTGTCTCGTTGGACATTCAGGTGCTGTAGGTCAAAGAATACTGAACAACAGTTTATAAAGGCTGGAAATTCTTACTCTTGGAAATAATTTTATAGCCTAATGTACACCCTTATTGGGTTAGTGGCAGGACCCCGAATCTCCTATCCTTATAGGAGAAGCCTAATTATAGTATTAACAAACTAAAATGGGTGTCTCGTTGGACATTCAGGTGCTGTAGGTCAAAGAATACTGAACATCAGTTTATAAAGGCTGGAAATTCTTACTCTTGGAAATAATATTATAGCCTAATGTACACCCTTATTGGGATAGTGACAGGACCCAGAATCTCCTATCCTTATAGGAGAAGCCTAATTATAGTATTAACAAACTAAAATGGGTGTCTCGTTGGACATTCAGGTGCTGTAGGTAAAAGAATACTGAACAACAGTTTATAAAGGCTGGAAATTCTTACTCTTGGAAATAATTTTATAGCCTAATGTACACCCTTATTGGGTTAGTGACAGGACCCCGAATCTCCTATCCTTATAGGAGAAGCCTAATTATAGTATTAACAAACTAAAATGGGTGTCTCGTTGGACATTCAGGTGCTGTAGGTCAAAGAATACTGAACAACAGTTTATAAAGGCCGGAAATTCTTACTCTTGGAAATAATATTATAGCCTAATGTACACCCTTATTGGGATAGTGACAGGACCCCGAATCTCCTATCCTTATAGGAAAAGCCTAATTATAGTATTAACAAACTAAAATGGGTGTCTCGTTGGACATTCAGGTGCTGTAGGTCAAACAATACTGAACAAAAGTTTATAAAGGCTGGAAATTCTTACTCTTGGAAATAATTTTATAGCCTAATGTACACCCTTATTGGGTTAGTCACAGGACCCCAAATCTCCTATCCTTATAGCAGAAGCCTAATTATAGTATTAACAAACTAAAATGGGTGTCTCGTTGGACATTCAGGTGCTGTAGGTCAAAGAATACTGAACAACAGTTTATAAAGGCTGGAAATTCTTACTCTTGGAAATAATTTTATAGCCTAATGTACACCCTTATTGGGTTAGTGACAGGACCCCGAATCTCCTATCCTTATAGGAGAAGCCTAATTATAGTATTAACAAACTAAAATGGGTGTCTCGTTGGACATTCAGGTGCTGTAGGTCAAAGAATACTGAACAACAGTTTATAAAGGCCGGAAATTCTTACTCTTGGAAATAATATTATAGCCTAATGTACACCCTTATTGGGATAGTGACAGGACCCCGAACCTCCTATCCTTATAGGAAAAGCCTAATTATAGTATTAACAAACTAAAATGGGTGTCTCGTTAGACATTCAGGTGCTGTAGGTAAAACAATACTGAACAAAAGTTTATAAAGGCTGGAAATTCTTACTCTTGGAACTAATTTTATAGCCTAATTTACACCCTTATTGGGTTAGTCACAGGACCCCAAATCTCCTATCCTTATAGCAGAAGCCTAATTATAGTATTAACAAACTAAAAAGGGTGTCTCGTTGGACATTCAGGTGCTGTAGGTCAAAGAATACTGAACAACAGTTTATAAAGGCTGGAAATTCTTACTCTTGGAAATAATTTTATAGCCTAATGTACACCCTTATTGGGTTAGTGACAGGACCCCGAATCTCCTATCATTATAGGAGAAGCCTAATTATAGTATTAACGAACTATAATGGGTGTCTCGTTGGACATTCAGGTGCTGTAGGTCAAAGAATACTGAACAACAGTTTATAAAGGCTTGAAATTCTTACTCTTGGAAATAATATTATAGCCTAATCTACCCCCTTATTGGGTTAGTGACAGGACCCCGAATCTCCTATCCTTATAGGAGATGCCTAATTATAGTATTAACAAACTAAAATGGGTGTCTCGTTGGACATTCAGGTGCTGTAGGTCAAAGAATACTGAACAACAGTTTATAAAGGCTGGAAATTCTTACTCTTGGAAATAATTTTATAGCCTAATGTACACCCTTATTGGGTTAGTCACAGGACCCCAAATCTCCTATCCTTATAGCAGAAGCCTAATTATAGTATTAACAAACTAAAATGGGTGTCTCGTTGGACATTCAGGTGCTGTAGGTCAAAGAATACTGAACAACAGTTTATAAAGGCTGGAAATTCTTACTCTTGGAAATAATTTTATAGCCTAATGTACACCCTTATTGGGTTAGTGACAGGACCCCGAATCTCCTATCCTTATAGGAGAAGCCTAATTATAGTATTAACGAACTATAATGGGTGTCTCATTGGACATTCAGGTGCTGTAGGTCAAAGAATACTGAACAACAGTTTATAAAGGCTTGAAATTCTTACTCTTGGAAATAATATTATAGCCTAATCTACCACCTTATTGGGTTAGTGACAGGACCCCGAATCTCCTATCCTTATAGGAGATGCCTAATTATAGTATTAACAAACTAAAATGGGTGTCTCGTTGGACATTCAGGTGCTGTAGGTCAAAGAATACTGAACAACAGTTTATAAAGGCTGGAAATTCTTACTCTTGGAAATAATTTTATAGCCTAATGTACACCCTTATTGGGTTAGTGACAGGACCCCGAATCTCCTATCCTTATAGGAGAAGCCTAATTATAGTATTAACAAACTAAAATGGGTGTCTCGTTGGACATTCAGGTGCTGTAGGTCAAAGAATACTGAACAACAGTTTATAAAGGCTGGAAATTCTTACTCTTGGAAATAATTTTATAGCCTAATGTACACCCTTATTGGGATAGTGACAGGACCCCGAATCTCCTATCCCTATAGGAGAAGCCTAATTATAGTATTAACAAACTAAAATGGGTATCTCGTTGGACATTCAGGTGTTGTAGGTCAAAGAATACTGAACAACAGTTTATAAAGGCTGGAAATTCTTACTCTGGGAAATAATATTATAGCCTAATGTACACCCTTATTGGGATAGTGACAGGACCCCGAATCTCCTATCCTTATAGAAAAAGCCTAATTATAGTATTAACAAACTAAAATGGGTCTCTCGTTGGACATTCAGGTGCTGTAGGTCAAAGAATACTGAACAACAGTTTATAATGGCTGGAAATTCTTACTCTTGGAAATAATATTATAGCCTAATGTACACCCTTATTGGGTTAGTGACAGGACCCCGAATCTCCTATCCTTATAGGAGAAGCCTAATTATTGTATTAACAAACTAAAATGGGTGTCTCGTTGGACATTCAGGTGCTGTAGGTCAAAGAATACTGAACAACAGTTTATAAAGGCTGGAAATTCTTACTTTAGGAAATAATTTTATAGCCTAATGTACACCCTTATTGGGTTAGTGGCAGGACCCCGAATCTCCTATCCTTATAGGAGAAGCCTAATTATAGTATTAACAAACTAAAATGGGTGTCTCGTTGGACATTCAGGTGCTGTAGGTCAAAGAATACTGAACAACAGTTTATAAAGGCTGGAAATTCTTACTCTTGGAAATAATTTTATAGCCTAATGTACACCCTTTTTGGGTTAGTGACAGGACCCCGAATCTCCTATCCCTATAGGAGAAGCCTAATTATAGTATTAACAAACTAAAATGGGTATCTCGTTGGACATTCAGGTGCTGTAGGTCAAAGAATACTGAACAACAGTTTATAAAGGCTGGAAATTCTTACTCTGGGAAATAATATTATAGCCTAATGTACACCCTTATTGGGATAGTGATAGGACCCCGAATCTCCTATCCTTATAGAAAAAGCCTAATTATAGTATTAACAAAATAAAATGGGTCTCTCGTTGGACATTCAGGTGCTGTAGGTCAAAGAATACTGAACAACAGTTTATAAAGGCTGGAAATTCTTACTCTGGGAAATAATTTTATAGCCTAATGTACACCCTTATTGGGTTAGTGGCAGGACCCCGAATCTCCTATCCTTATAGGAGAAGCCTAATTATAGTATTAACAAACTAAAATGGGTGTCTCGTTGGACATTCAGGTGCTGTAGGTCAAAGAATACTGAACAACAGTTTATAAAGGCTGGAAATTCTTACTCTTGGAAATAATTTTATAGCCTAATGTACACCCTTTTTGGGTTAGTGACAGGACCCCGAATCTCCTATCCTTATAGGAGAAGCCTAATTATAGTATTAACAAACTAAAATGGGTGTCTCGTTGGACATTCAGGTGCTGTAGGTCAAACAATACTGAACAAAAGTTTATAAAGGCTGGAAATTCTTACTCTTGGAAATAATTTTATAGCCTAATGTACACCCTTATTGGGTTAGTGACAGGACCCCGAATCTCCTATCCTTATAGGAGAAGCCTAATTATAGTATTAACGAACTAAAATGGGTGTCTCGTTGGACATTCAGGTGCTGTAGGTCAAAGAATACTGAACAACAGTTTATAAAGGCTGGAAATTCTTACTCTTGGAAATAATATTATAGCCTAATGTACCCCCTTATTGGGTTAGTGACAGGACCCCGAATCTCCTATCCTTATAGGAGAAGCCTAATTATAGTATTAACAAACTAAAATGGGTGTCTCGTTGGACATTCAGGTGCTGTAGGTCAAAGAATACTGAACAACAGTTTATAAAGGCTGGAAATTCTTACTCTTGGAAATAATTTTATAGCCTAATGTACACCCTTATTGGGTTAGTGACAGGACCCCGAATCTCCTATCCTTATAGGAGAAGCCTAATTATAGTATTAACAAACTAAAATGGGTGTCTCGTTGGACATTCAGGTGCTGTAGGTCAAAGAATACTGAACAACAGTTTATAAAGGCTGGAAATTCTTACTCTTGGAAATAATTTTATAGCCTAATGTACACCCTTATTGGGTTAGTGACAGGACCCCGAATCTCCTATCCCTATAGGAGAAGCCTAATTATAGTATTAACAAACTAAAATGGGTGTCTCGTTGGACATTCAGGTGCTGTAGGTCAAAGAATACTGAACAACAGTTTATAAAGGCTGGAAATTCTTACTCTTGGAAATAATTTTATAGCCTAATGTACACCCTTATTGGGATAGTGACAGGACCCCGAATCTCCTATCCCTATAGGAGAAGCCTAATTATAGTATTAACAAACTAAAATGGGTGTCTCGTTGGACATTCAGGTGCTGTAGGTCAAAGAATACTGAACAACAGTTTATAAAGGCTGGAAATTCTTACTCTTGGAAATAATATTATAGCCTAATGTACACCCTTATTGGGATAGTGACAGGACCCCGAATCTCCTATCCTTATAGAAAAAGCCTAATTATAGTATTAACAAACTAAAATGGGTGTCTCGTTGGACATTCAGGTGCTGTAGGTCAAAGAATACTGAACAACAGTTTATAAAGGCTGGAAATTCTTACTCTTGGAAATAATATTATAGCCTAATGTACACCCTTATTGGGTTAGTGACAGGACCCCGAATCTCCTATCCTTATAGGAGAAGCCTAGTTATTGTATTAACAAACTAAAATGGGTGTCTCGTTGGACATTCAGGTGCTGTAGGTCAAAGAATACTGAACAACAGTTTATAAAGGCTGGAAATTCTTACTCTTGGAAATAATTTTATAGCCTAATGTACACCCTTATTGGGTTAGTGGCAGGACCCCGAATCTCCTATCCTTATAGGAGAAGCCTAATTATAGTATTAACA
This sequence comes from Ambrosia trifida, assembly GCA_028751855.1. Classification (NCBI taxonomy): domain Eukaryota; kingdom Viridiplantae; phylum Streptophyta; class Magnoliopsida; order Asterales; family Asteraceae; genus Ambrosia; species Ambrosia trifida. The sequence goes on from CM054129.1 coordinate 1,207,627, forward strand.
AACTAAAATGGGTGTCTCGTTGGACATTCAGGTGCTGTAGGTCAAAGAATACTGAACAACAGTTTATAAAGGCTGGAAATTCTTACTCTTGGAAATAATTTTATAGCCTAATGTACACCCTTATTGGGTTAGTGACAGGACCCCGAATCTCCTATCCTTATAGGAGAAGCCTAATTATAGTATTAACGAACTAAAATGGGTGTCTCGTTGGACATTCAGGTGCTGTAGGTCAAAGAATACTGAACAACAGTTTATAAAGGGTGGAAATTCTTACTCTTGGAAATAATATTATAGCCTAATGTACCCCCTTATTGGGTTAGTGACAGGACCCCGAATCTCCTATCCTTATAGGAGAAGCCTAATTATAGTATTAGCAAACTAAAATGGGTGTCTCGTTGGACATTCAGGTGCTGTAGGTCAAAGAATACTGAACAACAGTTTATAAAGGCTGGAAATTCTTACTCTTGGAAATAATTTTATAGCCTAATGTACACCCTTTTTGGGTTAGTGACAGGACCCCGAATCTCCTATCCTTATAGGAGAAGCCTAATTATAGTATTAACAAACTAAAATGGGTGTCTCGTTGGACATTCAGGTGCTGTAGGTCAAACAATACTGAACAAAAGTTTATAAAGGCTGGAAATTCTTACTCTTGGAAATAATTTTATAGCCTAATGTACACCCTTATTGGGTTAGTGACAGGACCCCGAATCTCCTATCCTTATAGGAGAAGCCTAATTATAGTATTAACGAACTAAAATGGGTGTCTCGTTGGACATTCAGGTGCTGTAGGTCAAAGAATACTGAACAACAGTTTATAAAGGGTGGAAATTCTTACTCTTGGAAATAATATTATAGCCTAATGTACCCCCTTATTGGGTTAGTGACAGGACCCCGAATCTCCTATCCTTATAGGAGAAGCCTAATTATAGTATTAACAAACTAAAATGGGTGTCTCGTTGGACATTCAGGTGCTGTAGGTCAAAGAATACTGAACAACAGTTTATAAAGGCTGGAAATTCTTACTCTTGGAAATAATTTTATAGCCAAATGTACACCCTTATTGGGTTAGTGACAGGACCCCGAATCTCCTATCCTTATAGGAGAAGCCTAATTATAGTATTAACAAACTAAAATGGGTGTCTCGTTGGACATTCAGGTGCTGTAGGTCAAAGAATACTGAACAACAGTTTATAAAGGCTGGAAATTCTTACTCTTGGAAATAATTTTATAGCCTAATGTACACCCTTATTGGGTTAGTGACAGGACCCCGAATCTCCTATCCCTATAGGAGAAGCCTAATTATAGTATTAACAAACTAAAATGGGTGTCTCGTTGGACATTCAGGTGCTGTAGGTCAAAGAATACTGAACAACAGTTTATAAAGGCTGGAAATTCTTACTCTTGGAAATAATTTTATAGCCAAATGTACACCCTTATTGGGTTAGTGACAGGACCCCGAATCTCCTATCCTTATAGGAGAAGCCTAATTATAGTATTAACAAACTAAAATGGGTGTCTCGTTGGACATTCAGGTGTTGTAGGTCAAAGAATACTGAACAACAGTTTATAAAGGCTGGAAATTCTTACTCTTGGAAATAATTTTATAGCCTAATGTACACCCTTATTGGGTTAGTGACAGGACCCCGAATCTCCTATCCTTATAGGAGAAGCCTAATTATAGTATTAACAAACTAAAATGGGTGTCTCGTTGGACATTCAGGTGCTGTAGGTCAAAGAATACTGAACAACAGTTTATAAAGGCTGGAAATTCTTACTCTTGGAAATAATTTTATAGCCTAATGTACACCCTTATTGGGTTAGTGACAGGACCCCGAATCTCCTATCCCTATAGGAGAAGCCTAATTATAGTATTAACAAACTAAAATGGGTGTCTCGTTGGACATTCAGGTGTTGTAGGTCAAAGAATACTGAACAACAGTTTATAAAGGCTGGAAATTCTTACTCTTGGAAATAATTTTATAGCCTAATGTACACCCTTATTGGGATAGTGACAGGACCCCGAATCTCCTATCCCTATAGGAGAAGCCTAATTATAGTATTAACAAACTAAAATGGGTGTCTCGTTGGACATTCAGGTGCTGTAGGTCAAAGAATACTGAACAACAGTTTATAAAGGCTGGAAATTCTTACTCTTGGAAATAATATTATAGCCTAATGTACACCCTTATTGGGATAGTGACAGGACCCAGAATCTCCTATCCTTATAGGAGAAGCCTAATTATAGTATTAACAAACTAAAATGGGTGTCTCGTTGGACATTCAGGTGCTGTAGGTCAAAGAATACTGAACAACAGTTTATAAAGGCTGGAAATTCTTACTCTTGGAAATAATATTATTGCCTAATGTACACCCTTATTGGGTTAGTGACAGGACCCCGAATCTCGTATCCTTATAGGAGAAGCCTAATTATAGTATTAACAAACTAAAATGGGTTTCTCGTTGGACATTCAGGTGCTGTAGGTCAAAGAATACTGAACAACAGTTTATAAAGGCTGGAAATTCTTACTCTTGGAAATAATTTTATAGCCTAATGTACACCCTTATTGGGTTAGTGACAGGACCCCGAATCTCCTATCCTTATAGGAGAAGCCTAATTATAGTATTAACAAACTAAAATGGGTGTCTCGTTGGACATTCAGGTGCTGTAGGTCAAAGAATACTGAACAACAGTTTATAAAGGCTGGAAATTCTTACTCTTGGAAATAATATTATAGCCTAATGTACACCCTTATTGGGATAGTGACAGGACCCAGAATCTCCTATTCTTATAGGAGAAGCCTAATTATAGTATTAACAAACTAAAATGGGTGTCTCGTTGGACATTCAGGTGCTGTAGGTCAAAGAATACTGAACAACAGTTTATAAAGGCTGGAAATTCTTACTCTTGGAAATAATATTATTGCCTAATGTACACCCTTATTGGGTTAGTGACAGGACCCCGAATCTCGTATCCTTATAGGAGAAGCCTAATTATAGTATTAACAAACTAAAATGGGTGTCTCGTTGGACATTCAGGTGCTGTAGGTCAAAGAATACTGAACAACAGTTTATAAAGGCTGGAAATTCTTACTCTTGGAAATAATTTTATAGCCTAATGTACACCCTTATTGGGTTAGTGGCAGGACCCCGAATCTCCTATCCTTATAGGAGAAGCCTAATTATAGTATTAACAAACAAAAATGGGTGTCTCGTTGGACATTCAGGTGCTGTAGGTCAAAGAATACTGAACAACAGTTTATAAAGGCTGGAAATTCTTACTCTTGGAAATAATATTATAGCCTAATGTACACCCTTATTGGGATAGGGACAGGACCCCGAATCTCCTATCCTTATAGAAAAACCCTAATTATAGTATTAACAAACTAAAATGGGTGTCTCGTTGGACATTCAGGTGCTGTAGGTCAAAGAATACTGAACAACAGTTTATAAAGGCTGGAAATTCTTACTCTTGGAAATAATATTATTGCCTAATGTACACCCTTATTGGGTTAGTGACAGGACCCCGAATCTCGTATCCTTATAGGAGAAGCCTAATTATAGTATTAACGAACTAAAATGGGTGTCTCGTTGGACATTCAGGTGTTGTAGGTCAAAGAATACTGAACAACAGTTTATAAAGGCTGGAAATTCTTACTCTTGGAAATAATATTATAGCCTAATGTACCCCCTTATTGGGTTAGTGACAGGACCCCGAATCTCCTATCCTTATAGGAGAAGCCTAATTATAGTATTAACAAACTAAAATGGGTGTCTCGTTGGACATTCAGGTGCTGTAGGTCAAAGAATACTGAACAACAGTTTATAAAGGCTGGAAATTCTTACTCTTGGAAATAATTTTATAGCCAAATGTACACCCTTATTGGGTTAGTGACAGGACCCCGAATCTCCTATCCTTATAGGAGAAGCCTAATTATAGTATTAACAAACTAAAATGGGTGTCTCGTTGGACATTCAGGTGCTGTAGGTCAAAGAATACTGAACAACAGTTTATAAAGGCTGGAAATTCTTACTCTTGGAAATAATTTTATAGCCTAATGTACACCCTTATTGGGTTAGTGACAGGACCCCGAATCTCCTATCCCTATAGGAGAAGCCTAATTATAGTATTAACAAACTAAAATGGGTGTCTCGTTGGACATTCAGGTGCTGTAGGTCAAAGAATACTGAACAACAGTTTATAAAGGCTGGAAATTCTTACTCTTGGAAATAATATTATAGCCTAATGTACACCCTTATTGGGATAGGGACAGGACCCCGAATCTCCTATCCTTATAGAAAAACCCTAATTATAGTATTAATAAACTAAAATGGGTGTCTCGTTGGACATTCAGGTGCTGTAGGTCAAAGAATACTGAACAACAGTTTATAAAGGCTGGAAATTCTTACTCTTGGAAATAATATTATTGCCTAATGTACACCCTTATTGGGTTAGTGACAGGACCCCGAATCTCGTATCCTTATAGGAGAAGCCTAATTATAGTATTAACAAACTAAAATGGGTGTCTCGTTGGACATTCAGGTGCTGTAGGTCAAAGAATACTGAACAACAGTTTATAAAGGCTGGAAATTCTTACTCTTGGAAATAATTTTATAGCCTAATGTACACCCTTATTGGGTTAGTGGCAGGACCCCGAATCTCCTATCCTTATAGGAGAAGCCTAATTATAGTATTAACAAACAAAAATGGGTGTCTCGTTGGACATTCAGGTGCTGTAGGTCAAAGAATACTGAACAACAGTTTATAAAGGCTGGAAATTCTTACTCTTGGAAATAATTTTATAGCCTAATGTACACCCTTATTGGGTTAGTGCCAGGACCCCGAATCTCCTATCCTTATAGAAAAAGCCTAATTATAGTATTAACAAACTAAAATGGGTGTCTCGTTGGACATTCAGGTGCTGTAGGTCAAAGAATACTGAACAACAGTTTATAAAGGATGGAAATTCTTACTCTTGGAAATAATATTATAGCCTAATGTACACCCTTATTGGGTTAGTGACAGGACCCCGAATCTCCTATCCTTATAGGAGAAGCCTAGTTATTGTATTAACAAACTAAAATGGGTGTCTCGTTGGACATTCAGGTGCTGTAGGTCAAAGAATACTGAACAACAGTTTATAAAGGCTGGAAATTCTTACTCTTGGAAATAATATTATAGCCTAATGTACCCCCTTATTGGGTTAGTGACAGGACCCCGAATCTCCTATCCTTATAGGAGAAGCCTAATTATAGTATTAACAAACTAAAATGGGTGTCTCGTTGGACATTCAGGTGCTGTAGGTCAAAGAATACTGAACAACAGTTTATAAAGGCTGGAAATTCTTACTCTTGGAAATAATTTTATAGCCTAATGTACACCCTTATTGGGTTAGTGGCAGGACCCCGAATCTCCTATCCTTATAGGAGAAGCCTAATTATAGTATTAACAAACAAAAATGGGTGTCTCGTTGGACATTCAGGTGCTGTAGGTCAAAGAATACTGAACAACAGTTTATAAAGGCTGGAAATTCTTACTCTTGGAAATAATTTTATTGCCTAATGTACACCCTTATTGGGTTAGTGACAGGACCCCGAATCTCCTATCCTTATAGGAGAAGCCTAATTATAGTATTAACAAACTAAAATGGGTGTCTCGTTCGACATTCAGGTGCTGTAGGTCAAACAATACTGAACAAAAGTTTATAAAGGCTGGAAATTCTTACTCTTGGAAATAATTTTATAGCCTAATGTACACCCTTATTGGGTTAGTGGCAGGACCCCGAATTTCCTATCCTTATAGGAGAAGCCTAATTATAGTATTAACAAACAAAAATAGGTGTCTCGTTGGACATTCAGGTGCTGTAGGTCAAAGAATACTGAACAACAGTTTATAAAGGCTGGAAATTCTTACTCTTGGAAATAATTTTATATCTTAATGTACACCCTTATTTGGTTAGTGACAGGACCCCGAATCTCCTATCCTTATAGGAGAAGCCTAATTATAGTATTAACGAACTAAAATGGGTGTCTCGTTCAACATTCAGGTGCTGTAGGTCAAACAATACTGAACAAAAGTTTATAAAGGCTGGAAATTCTTACTCTTGGAAATAATTTTATAGCCTAATGTACACCCTTATTGGGTTAGTGACAGGACCCCGAATCTCCTATCCTTATAGGAGAAGCCTAATTATAGTATTAACGAACTAAAATGGGTGTCTCGTTGGACATTCAGGTGCTGTAGGTCAAAGAATACTGAACAACAGTTTATAAAGGCTGGAAATTCTTACTCTTGGAAATAATTTTATATCCTAATGTACACCCTTATTTGGTTAGTGACAGGACCCCGAATCTCCTATCCTTATAGGAGAAGCCTAAATATAGTATTAACAAACTAAAATGGGTGTCTCGTTGGACATTCAGGTGCTGTAGGTCAAAGAATACTGAACAACAGTTTATAAAGGCTGGAAATTCTTACTCTTGGAAATAATTTTATAGCCTAATGTACACCCTTATTGGGTTAGTGGCAGGACCCCGAATCTCCTATCCTTATAGGAGAAGCCTAATTATAGTATTAACAAACTAAAATGGGTGTCTCGTTGGACATTCAGGTGCTGTAGGTCAAAGAATACTGAACAACAGTTTATAAAGGCTGGAAATTCTTACTCTTGGAAATAATTTTATAGCCTAATGTACACCCTTATTGGGTTAGTCACAGGACCCCGAATCTCCTATCCTTATAGGAGAAGCCTAATTATAGTATTAACGAACTAAAATGGGTGTCTCGTTGGACATTCAGGTGCTGTAGGTCAAAGAATACTGAACAACAGTTTATAAAGGCTGGAAATTCTTACTCTTGGAAATAATTTTATAGCCTAATGTACACCCTTATTGGGTTAGTGGCAGGACCCCGAATCTCCTATCCTTATAGGAGAAGCCTAATTATAGTATTAACAAACTAAAATGGGTGTCTCGTTGGACATTCAGGTGCTGTAGGTCAAAGAATACTGAACAACAGTTTATAAAGGCTGGAAATTCTTACTCTTGGAAATAATTTTATAGCCTAATGTACACCCTTATTGGGTTAGTCACAGGACCCCAAATCTCCTATCCTTATAGCAGAAGCCTAATTATAGTATTAACAAACTAAAATGGGTGTCTCGTTGGACATTCAGGTGCTGTAGGTCAAAGAATACTGAACAACAGTTTATAAAGGCTGGAAATTCTTACTCTTGGAAATAATTTTATAGCCTAATGTACACCCTTATTGGGTTAGTGGCAGGACCCCGAATCTCCTATCCTTATAGGAGAAGCCTAATTATAGTATTAACAAACTAAAATGGGTGTCTCGTTGGACATTCAGGTGCTGTAGGTCAAAGAATACTGAACAACAGTTTATACAGGCTGGAAATTCTTACTTTTGGAAATAATTTTATAGCCTAATGTACACCCTTATTGGGTTAATGACAGGACCCCGAATCTCCTATCCTTATAGGAGAAGCCTAATTATAGTATTAACAAACTAAAATGGGTGTCTCGTTGGACATTTAGGTGCTGTAGGTCAAAGAATACTGAACAACAGTTTATAAAGGCTGGAAATTCTTACTCTTGGAAATAATTTTATAGCCTAATGTACACCCTTATTGGGTTAGTGGCAGGACCCCGAATCTCCTATCCTTATAGGAGAAGCCTAATTATAGTATTAACAAACTAAAATGGGTGTCTCGTTGGACATTCAGGTGCTGTAGGTCAAAGAATACTGAACAACAGTTTATAAAGGCTGGAAATTCTTACTCTTGGAAATAATTTTATAGCCTAATGTACACCCTTATTGGGTTAGTCACAGGACCCCGAAGCTCCAATCCTTATAGGAGAAGCCTAATTATAGTATTAACAAACTAAAATGGGTGTCTCGTTGGACATTTAGGTGCTGTAGGTCAAAGAATACTGAACAACAGTTTATAAAGGCTGGAAATTCTTACTCTAGGAAATAATTTTATAGCCTAATGTACACCCTTATTGGGTTAGTGGCAGGACCCCAAATCTCCTATCCTTATAGGAGAAGCCTAATTATAGTATTAACAAAATAAAATGGGTGTCTCGTTGGACATTCAGGTGCTGTAGGTCAAAGAATACTGAACAACAGTTTATAAAGGCTGGAAATTCTTACTCTTGGAAATAATTTTATAGCCTAATGTACACCCTTATTGGGTTAGTGACAGGACCCCGAATCTCCTATCCTTATAGGAGAAGCCTAATTATAGTATTAACAAACTAAAATGGGTGTCTCGTTGGACATTCAGGTGCTGTAGGTCAAACAATACTGAACAAAAGTTTATAAAGGCTGGAAATTCTTACTCTTGGAAATAATTTTATAGCCTAATGTACACCCTTATTGGGTTAGTCACAGGACCCCAAATCTCCTATCCTTATAGCAGAAGCCTAATTATAGTATTAACAAACTAAAATGGGTGTCTCGTTGGACATTTAGGTGCTGTAGGTCAAAGAATACTGAACAACAGTTTATAAAGGCTGGAAATTCTTACTCTTGGAAATAATTTTATAGCCTAATGTACACCCTTATTGGGTTAGTGGCAGGACCCCGAATCTCCTATCCTTATAGGAGAAGCCTAATTATAGTATTAACAAAATAAAATGGGTGTCTCGTTGGACATTCAGGTGCTGTACGTCAAAGAATACTGAACAACAGTTTATAAAGGCTGGAAATTCTTACTCTTGGAAATAATTTTATATCCTAATGTACACCCTTATTGGGTTAGTGACAGGACCCCGAATCTCCTATCCTTATAGGAGAAGCCTAATTATAGTATTAACAAACTAAAATGGGTTTCTCGTTGGACATTCAGGTGCTGTAGGTCAAAGAATACTGAACAACAGTTTATAAAGGCTGGAAATTCTTACTCTTGGAAATAATTTTATAGCCTAATGTACACCCTTATTGGGTTAGTGACAGGACCCCGAATCTCCTATCCTTATAGGAGAAGCCTAATTATAGTATTAACAAACTAAAATGGGTGTCTCGTTGGACATTCAGGTGCTGTAGGTCAAAGAATACTGAACAACAGTTTATAAAGGCTGGAAATTCTTACTCTTGGAAATAATATTATAGCCTAATGTACACCCTTATTGGGATAGTGACAGGACCCAGAATCTCCTATTCTTATAGGAGAAGCCTAATTATAGTATTAACAAACTAAAATGGGTGTCTCGTTGGACATTCAGGTGCTGTAGGTCAAAGAATACTGAACAACAGTTTATAAAGGCTGGAAATTCTTACTCTTGGAAATAATTTTATAGCCTAATGTACACCCTTATTGGGTTAGTGGCAGGACCCCGAATCTCCTATCCTTATAGGAGAAGCCTAATTATAGTATTAACAAAATAAAATGGGTGTCTCGTTGGACATTCAGGTGCTGTAGGTCAAAGAATACTGAACAACAGTTTATAAAGGCTGGAAATTCTTACTCTTGGAAATAATTTTATAGCCTAATGTACACCCTTATTGGGTTAGTGGCAGGACCGCGAATCTCCTATCCTTATAGGAGAAGCCTAATTATAGTATTAACAAACTAAAATGGGTGTATCGTTGGACATTCAGGTGCTGTATGTCAAAGAATACTGAACAACAGTTTATAAAGGCTGGAAATTCTTACTCTTGGAAATAATTTTATAGCCTAATGTACACCCTTATTGGGTTAGTGACAGGACCCCGAATCTCCTATCCTTATAGGAGAAGCCTAATTATAGTATTAACAAACTAAAATGGGTGTCTCGTTGGACATTCAGGTGCTGTAGGTCAAAGAATACTGAACAACAGTTTATAAAGGCTGGAAATTCTTACTCTTGGAAATAATTTTATAGCCTAATGTACACCCTTATTGGGTTAGTGGCAGGACCCCGAATCTCCTATCCTTATAGGAGAAGCCTAATTATAGTATTAACAAAATAAAATGGGTGTCTCGTTGGACATTCAGGTGCTGTAGGTCAAAGAATACTGAACAACAGTTTATAAAGGCTGGAAATTCTTACTCTTGGAAATAATTTTATAGCCTAATGTACACCCTTATTGGGTTAGTGATAGGACCCCGAATCTCCTATCCTTATAGGAGAAGCCTAATTATAGTATTAACAAACTAAAATGGGTGTCTCGTTGGACATTCAGGTGCTGTAGGTCAAAGAATACTGAACAACAGTTTATAAAGGCTGGAAATTCTTACTCTTGGAAATAATTTTATAGCCTAATGTACACCCTTATTGGGTTAGTGGCAGGACCCCGAATCTCCTATCCTTATAGGAGAAGCCTAATTATAGTATTAAAAAACTAAAATGGGTGTCTCGTTGGACATTCAGGTGCTGTAGGTCAAAGAATACTGAACAACAGTTTATAAAGGCTGGAAATTCTTACTCTTGGAAATAATTTTATAGCCTAATGTACACCCTTATTGGGTTAGTGACAGGACCCCGAATCTCCTATCCTTATGGGAGAAGCCTAATTATAGTATAAAAAAACTTAAATGGGTGTCTCGTTGGACATTCAGGTGCTGTAGGTAAAAGAATACTGAACAACAGTTTATAAAGGCTGGAAATTCTTACTCTTGGAAATAATTTTATAGCCTAATGTACACCCTTATTGGGTTAGTGACAGGACCCCGAATCTCCTATCCTTATAGGAGAAGCCTAATTATAGTATTAACAAACTAAAATGGGTGTCTCGTTGGACATTCAGGTGCTGTAGGTCAAAGAATACTGAACAACAGTTTATAAAGGCTGGAAATTCTTACTCTTGGAAATAATATTATAGCCTAATGTACACCCTTATTGGGATAGTGACAGGACCCAGAATCTCCTATCCTTATAGGAGAAGCCTAATTATAGTATTAACAAACTAAAATGGGTGTCTCGTTGGACATTCAGGTGCTGTAGGTCAAAGAATACTGAACAACAGTTTATAAAGGCTGGAAATTCTTACTCTTGGAAATAATTTTATAGCCTAATGTACACCCTTATTGGGTTAGTGACAGGACCCCGAATCTCCTATCCTTATAGGAGAAGCCTAATTATAGTATTAACAAACTAAAATGGGTGTCTCGTTGGACATTCAGGTGCTGTAGGTCAAAGAATACTGAACAACAGTTTATAAAGGCTGGAAATTCTTACTCTTGGAAATAATTTTATAGCCTAATGTACACCCTTATTGGGTTAGTCACAGGACCCCGAATCTCCTATCCTTATAGGAGAAGCCTAATTATAGTATTAACAAACTAAAATGGGTGTCTCGTTGGACATTTAGGTGCTGTAGGTCAAAGAATACTGAACAACAGTTTATAAAGGCTGGAAATTCTTACTCTTGGAAATAATTTTATAGCCTAATGTACACCCTTATTGGGTTAGTGGCAGGACCCCGAATCTCCTATCCTTATAGGAGAAGCCTAATTATAGTATTAACAAAATAAAATGGGTGTCTCGTTGGACATTCAGGTGCTGTAGGTCAAAGAATACTGAACAACAGTTTATAAAGGCTGGAAATTCTTACTCTTGGAAATAATTTTATAGCCTAATGTACACCCTTATTGGGTTAGTGACAGGACCCCGAATCTCCTATCCTTATAGGAGAAGCCTAATTATAGTATTAACAAACTAAAATGGGTGTCTCGTTGGACATTCAGGTGCTGTAGGTCAAACAATACTGAACAAAAGTTTATAAAGGCTGGAAATTCTTACTCTTGGAAATAATTTTATAGCCTAATGTACACCCTTATTGGGTTAGTCACAGGACCCCAAATCTCCTATCCTTATAGCAGAAGCCTAATTATAGTATTAACAAACTAAAATGGGTGTCTCGTTGGACATTTAGGTGCTGTAGGTCAAAAAATACTGAACAACAGTTTATAAAGGCTGGAAATTCTTACTCTTGGAAATAATTTTATAGCCTAATGTACACCCTAATTGGGTTAGTGGCAGGACCCCGAATCTCCTATCCTTATAGGAGAAGCCTAATTATAGTATTAACAAAATAAAATGGGTGTCTCGTTGGACATTCAGGTGCTGTAGGTCAAAGAATACTGAACAACAGTTTATAAAGGCTGGAAATTCTTACTCTTGGAAATAATTTTATAGCCTAATGCACACCCTTATTGGGTTAGTGACAGGACCCCGAATCTCCTATCCTTATAGGAGAAGCCTAATTATAGTATTAACAAACTAAAATGGGTGTCTCGTTGGACATTCAGGTGCTGTAGGTCAAAGAATACTGAACAACAGTTTATAAAGGCTGGAAATTCTTACTCTTGGAAATAATTTTATAGCCTAATGTACACCCTTATTGGGTTAGTGACAGGACCCCGAATCTCCTATCCTTATAGGAGAAGCCTAATTATAGTATTAACAAACTAAAATGGGTGTCTCGTTGGACATTCAGGTGCTGTAGGTCAAAGAATACTGAACAACAGTTTATAAAGGCTGGAAATTCTTACTCTTGGAAATAATTTTATAGCCTAATGTACACCCTTATTGGGTTAGTCACAGGACCCCGAATCTCCTATCCTTATAGGAGAAGCCTAATTATAGTATTAACAAACTAAAATGGGTGTCTCGTTGGACATTCAGGTGCTGTAGGTCAAAGAATACTGAACAACAGTTTATAAAGGCTGGAAATTCTTACTCTTGGAAATAATTTTATAGCCTAATGTACACCCTTATTGGGTTAGTCACAGGACCCCGAATCTCCTATCCTTATAGGAGAAGCCTAATTATAGTATTAACAAACTAAAATGGGTGTCTCGTTGGACATTTAGGTGCTGTAGGTCAAAGAATACTGAACAACAGTTTATAAAGGCTGGAAATTCTTACTCTTGGAAATAATTTTATAGCCTAATGTACACCCTTATTGGGTTAGTCACAGGACCCCGAATCTCCTATCCTTATAGGAGAAGCCTAATTATAGTATTAACAAACTAAAATGGGTGTCTCGTTGGACATTTAGGTGCTGTAGGTCAAAGAATACTGAACAACAGTTTATAAAGGCTGGAAATTCTTACTCTTGGAAATAATTTTATAGCCTAATGTACACCCTTATTGGGTTAGTGGCAGGACCCCGAATCTCCTATCCTTATAGGAGAAGCCTAATTATAGTATTAACAAACTAAAATGGGTGTCTCGTTGGACATTCAGGTGCTGTAGGTCAAACAATACTGAACAAAAGTTTATAAAGGCTGGAAATTCTTACTCTTGGAAATAATTTTATAGCCTAATGTACACCCTTATTGGGTTAGTCACAGGACCCCAAATCTCCTATCCTTATAGCAGAAGCCTAATTATAGTATTAACAAACTAAAATGGGTGTCTCGTTGGACATTTAGGTGCTGTAGGTCAAAGAATACTGAACAACAGTTTATAAAGGCTGGAAATTCTTACTCTTGGAAATAATTTTATAGCCTAATGTACACCCTTATTGGGTTAGTGGCAGGACCCCGAATCTCCTATCCTTATAGGAGAAGCCTAATTATAGTATTAACAAAATAAAATGGGTGTCTCGTTGGACATTCAGGTGCTGTAGGTCAAAGAATACTGAACAACAGTTTATAAAGGCTGGAAATTCTTACTCTTGGAAATAATTTTATAGCCTAATGTACACCCTTATTGGGTTAGTGACAGGACCCCGAATCTCCTATCCTTATAGGAGAAGCCTAATTATAGTATTAACAAACTAAAATGGGTGTCTCGTTGGACATTCAGGTGCTGTAGGTCAAAGAATACTGAACAACAGTTTATAAAGGCTGGAAATTCTTACTCTTGGAAATAATTTTATAGCCTAATGTACACCCTTATTGGGTTAGTCACAGGACCCCGAATCTCCTATCCTTATAGGAGAAGCCTAATTATAGTATTAACAAACTAAAATGGGTGTCTCGTTGGACATTTAGGTGCTGTAGGTCAAAGAATACTGAACAACAGTTTATAAAGGCTGGAAATTCTTACTCTTGGAAATAATTTTATAGCCTAATGTACACCCTTATTGGGTTAGTGGCAGGACCCCGAATCTCCTATCCTTATAGGAGAAGCCTAATTATAGTATTAACAAAATAAAATGGGTGTCTCGTTGGACATTCAGGTGCTGTAGGTCAAAGAATACTGAACAACAGTTTATAAAGGCTGGAAATTCTTACTCTTGGAAATAATTTTATAGCCTAATGTACACCCTTATTGGGTTAGTGACAGGACCCCGAATCTCCTATCCTTATAGGAGAAGCCTAATTATAGTATTAACAAACTAAAATGGGTGTCTCGTTGGACATTCAGGTGCTGTAGGTCAAACAATACTGAACAACAGTTTATAAAGCCTGGAAATTCTTACTCTTGGAAATAATTTTATAACCTAATGTACACCCTTATTGGGTTAGTGACAGGACCCCGAATCTCCTATCCTTATAGGAGAAGCCTAATTATAGTATTAACAAACTAAAATGGGTGTCTCGTTGGACATTCAGGTGCTGTAGGTCAAAGAATACTGAACAACAGTTTATAAAGGCTGGAAATTCTTACTCTTGGAAATAATATTATAGCCTAATGTACACCCTTATTGGGATAGTGACAGGACCCAGAATCTCCTATCCTTATAGGAGAAGCCTAATTATAGTATTAACAAACTAAAATGGGTGTCTCGTTGGACATTCAGGTGCTGTAGGTCAAAGAATACTGAACAACAGTTTATAAAGGCTGGAAATTCTTACTGTTGGAAATAATATTATAGCCTAATGTACACCCTTATTGGGATAGTGACAGGACCCAGAATCTCCTATCCTTATAGGAGAAGCCTAATTATAGTATTAACAAACTAAAATGGGTGTCTCGTTGGACATTCAGGTGCTGTAGGTCAAAGAATACTGAACAACAGTTTATAAAGGCTGGAAATTCTTACTCTTGGAAATAATATTATAGCCTAATGTACACCCTTATTGGGATAGTGACAGGACCCAGAATCTCCTATCCTTCTAGGAGAAGCCTAATTATAGTATTAACAAACTAAAATGGGTGTCTCGTTGGACATTCAGGTGTTGTAGGTAAAAGAATACTGAACAACAGTTTATAAAGGCTGGAAATTCTTACTCTTGGAAATAATTTTATAGCCTAATGTACACCCTTATTGGGTTAGTGACAGGACCCCGAATCTCCTATCCTTATAGGAGAAGCCTAATTATAGTATTAACAAACTAAAATGGGTGTCTCGTTGGACATTCAGGTGCTGTAGGTCAAAGAATACTGAACAACAGTTTATAAAGGCTGGAAATTCTTACTCTTGGAAATAATATTATAGCCTAATGTACACCCTTATTGGGATAGTGACAGGACCCAGAATCTCCTATCCTTATAGGAGAAGCCTAATTATAGTATTAACAAAATAAAATGGGTGTCTCGTTGGACATTCAGGTGCTGTAGGTCAAAGAATACTGAACAACAGTTTATAAAGGCTGGAAATTCTTACTCTTGGAAATAATTTTATAGCCTAATGTACACCCTTACTGGGTTAGTCACAGGACCCCGAATCTCCTATCCTTATTGGAGAAGCCTAATTATAGTATTAACAAAATAAAATGGGTGTCTCGTTGGACATTCAGGTGCTGTAGGTCAAAGAATACTGAACAACAGTTTATAAAGGCTGGAAATTCTTACTCTTGGAAATAATTTTATAGCCTAATGTACACCCTTATTGGGTTAGTGACAGGACCCCAAATCTCCTATCCTTATAGGAGAAGCCTAATTATAGTATTAACAAACTAAAATGGGTGTCTCGTTGGACATTCAGGTGCTGTAGGTCAAACAATACTGAACAACAGTTTATAAAGGCTGGAAATTCTTACTCTTGGAAATAATTTTATAGCCTAATGTACACCCTTATTGGGTTAGTGACAGGACCCCGAATCTCCTATCCTTATAGGAGAAGCCTAATTATAGTATTAACAAACTAAAATGGGTGTCTCGTTGGACATTCAGGTGCTGTAGGTCAAAGAATACTGAACAACAGTTTATAAAGGCTGGAAATTCTTACTCTTGGAAATAATTTTATAGCCTAATGTACACCCTTATTGGGTTAGTCACAGGACCCCGAATCTCCTATCCTTATAGGAGAAGCCTAATTATAGTATTAACAAACTAAAATGGGTGTCTCGTTGGACATTTAGGTGCTGTAGGTCAAAGAATACTGAACAACAGTTTATAAAGGCTTGAAATTCTTACTCTTGGAAATAATTTTATAGCCTAATGTACACCCTTATTGGGTTAGTGGCAGGACCCCGAATCTCCTATCCTTATAGGAGAAGCCTAATTATAGTATTAACAAAATAAAATGGGTGTCTCGTTGGACATTCAGGTGCTGTAGGTCAAAGAATACTGAACAACAGTTTATAAAGGCTGGAAATTCTTACTCTTGGAAATAATTTTATAGCCTAATGTACACCCTTATTGGGTTAGTGACAGGACCCCGAATCTCCTATCCTTATAGGAGAAGCCTAATTATAGTATTAACAAACTAAAATGGGTGTCTCGTTGGACATTCAGGTGCTGTAGGTCAAACAATACTGAACAAAAGTTTATAAAGGCTGGAAATTCTTACTCTTGGAAATAATTTTATAGCCTAATGTACACCCTTTTTGGGTTAGTCACAGGACCCCAAATCTCCTATCCTTATAGCAGAAGCCTAATTATAGTATTAACAAACTAAAATAGGTGTCTCGTTGTACATTTAGGTGCTGTAGGTCAAAGAATACTGAACAACAGTTTGTAAAGGCTGGAAATTCTTACTCTTGGAAATAATTTTATAGCCTAATGTACACCCTTATTGGGTTAGTGGCAGGACCCCGAATCTCCTATCCTTATAGGAGAAGCCTAATTATAGTATTAACAAAATAAAATGGGTGTCTCGTTGGACATTCAGGTGCTGTAGGTCAAAGAATACTGAACAACAGTTTATAAAGGCTGGAAATTCTTACTCTTGGAAATAATTTTATAGCCTAATGTACACCCTTATTGGGTTAGTGACAGGACCCCGAATCTCCTATCCTTATAGGAGAAGCCTAATTATAGTATTAACAAACTAAAATGGGTGTCTCGTTGGACATTCAGGTGCTGTAGGTCAAAGAATACTGAACAACAGTTTATAAAGGCTGGAAATTCTTACTCTTGGAAATAATTTTATAGCCTAATGTACACCCTTATTGGGTTAGTGACAGGACCCCGAATCTCCTATCCTTATAGGAGAAGCCTAATTATAGTATTAACAAACTAAAATGGGTGTCTCGTTGGACATTCAGGTGCTGTAGGTCAAAGAATACTGAACAACAGTTTATAAAGGCTGGAAATTCTTACTCTTGGAAATAATATTATAGCCTAATGTACACCCTTATTGGGATAGTGACAGGACCCAGAATCTCCTATCCTTATAGGAGAAGCCTAATTATAGTATTAACAAACTAAAATGGGTGTCTCGTTGGACATTCAGGTGCTGTAGGTCAAAGAATACTGAACAACAGTTTATAAAGGCTGGAAATTCTTACTCTTGGAAATAATATTATAGCCTAATGTACACCCTTATTGGGATAGTGACAGGACCCAGAATCTCCTATCCTTATAGGAGAAGCCTAATTATAGTATTAACAAACTAAAATGGGTGTCTCGTTGGACATTCAGGTGCTGTAGGTCAAAGAATACTGAACAACAGTTTATAAAGGCTGGAAATTCTTACTCTTGGAAATAATATTATAGCCTAATGTACACCCTTATTGGGATAGTGACAGGACCCAGAATCTCCTATCCTTATAGGAGAAGCCTAATTATAGTATTAACAAACTAAAATGGGTGTCTCGTTGGACATTCAGGTGCTGTAGGTCAAAGAATACTGAACAACAGTTTATAAAGGCTGGAAATTCTTACTCTTGGAAATAATTTTATAGCCTAATGTACACCCTTATTGGGTTAGTCACAGGACCCCGAATCTCCTATCCTTATAGGAGAAGCCTAATTATAGTATTAACAAACTAAAATGGGTGTCTCGTTGGACATTTAGGTGCTGTAGGTCAAAGAATACTGAACAACAGTTTATAAAGGCTGGAAATTCTTACTCTTGGAAATAATTTTATAGCCTAATGTACACCCTTATTGGGTTAGTGGCAGGACCCCGAATCTCCTATCCTTATAGGAGAAGCCTAATTATAGTATTAACAAAATAAAATGGGTGTCTCGGTTGACATTCAGGTGCTGTAGGTCAAAGAATACTGAACAACAGTTTATAAAGGCTGGAAATTCTTACTCTTGGAAATAATTTTATAGCCTAATGTACACCCTTATTGGGTTAGTGACAGGACCCCGAATCTCCTATCCTTATAGGAGAAGCCTAATTATAGTATTAACAAAATAAAATGGGTGTCTCGTTGGACATTCAGGTGCTGTAGGTCAAAGAATACTGAACAACAGTTTATAAAGGCTGGAAATTCTTGCTCTTGGAAATAATTTTATAGCCTAATGTACACCCTTATTGGGTTAGTGACAGGACCCCGAATCTCCTATCCTTATAGGAGAAGCCTAATTATAGTATTAACAAACTAAAATGGGTGTCTCGTTGGACATTCAGGTGATGTAGGTCAAAGAATACTGAACAACAGTTTATAAAGGCTGGAAATTCTTACTCTTGGAAATAATTTTATAGCCTAATGTACACCCTTATTGGGTTAGTGACAGGACCCCGAATCTCCTATCCTTATAGGAGAAGCCTAATTATAGTATTAACAAACTAAAATGGGTGTCTCGTTGGACATTCAGGTGCTGTAGGTCAAAGAATACTGAACAACAGTTTATAAAGGCTGGAAATTCTTACTCTTGGAAATAATTTTATAGCCTAATGTACACCCTTATTGGGTTAGTGACAGGACCCCGAATCTCCTATCCTTATAGGAGAAGCCTAATTATAGTATTAACAAACTAAAATGGGTGTCTCGTTGGACATTCAGGTGCTGTAGGTCAAAGAATACTGAACAACAGTTTATAAAGGCTGGAAATTCTTACTCTTGGAAATAATATTATAGCCTAATGTACACCCTTATTGGGATAGTGACAGGACCCAGAATCTCCTATCCTTATAGGAGAAGCCTAATTATAGTATTAACAAACTAAAATGGGTGTCTCGTTGGACATTCAGGTGCTGTAGGTCAAAGAATACTGAACAACAGTTTATAAAGGCTGGAAATTCTTACTCTTGGAAATAATATTATAGCCTAATGTACACCCTTATTGGGATAGTGACAGGACCCAGAATCTCCTATCCTTATAGGAGAAGCCTAATTATAGTATTAACAAACTAAAATGGGTGTCTCGTTGGACATTCAGGTGCTGTAGGTCAAAGAATACTGAACAACAGTTTATAAAGGCTGGAAATTCTTACTCTTGGAAATAATATTATAGCCTAATGTACACCCTTATTGGGATAGTGACAGGACCCAGAATCTCCTATCCTTCTAGGAGAAGCCTAACTATAGTATTAACAAACTAAAATGGGTGTCTCGTTGGACATTCAGGTGTTGTAGGTAAAAGAATACTGAACAACAGTTTATAAAGGCTGGAAATTCTTACTCTTGGAAATAATTTTATAGCCTAATGTACACACTTATTGGGTTAGTGACAGGACCCCGAATCTCCTATCCTTATAGGAGAAGCCTAATCATAGTATTAACAAACTAAAATGGGTGTCTCGTTGGACATTCAGGTGCTGTAGGTCAAAGAATACTGAACAACAGTTTATAAAGGCTGGAAATTCTTACTCTTGGAAATAATATTATAGCCTAATGTACACCTTTATTGGGATAGTGACAGGACCCAGAATCTCCTATCCTTATAGGAGAAGCCTAATTATAGTATTAACAAACTAAAATGGGTGTCTCGTTGGACATTCAGGTGCTGTAGGTCAAAGAATACTGAACAACAGTTTATAAAGGCTGGAAATTCTTACTCTTGGAAATAATATTATAGCCTAATGTACACCCTTATTGGGATAGTGACAGGACCCAGAATCTCCTATCCTTATAGGAGAAGCCTAATTATAGTATTAACAAACTAAAATGGGTGTCTCGTTGGACATTCAGGTGCTGTAGGTCAAAGAATACTGAACAACAGTTTATAAAGGCTGGAAATTCTTACTCTTGGAAATAATATTATAGCCTAATGTACACCCTTATTGGGATAGTGACAGGACCCAGAATCTCCTATCCTTCTAGGAGAAGCCTAACTATAGTATTAACAAACTAAAATGCGTGTCTCGTTGGACATTCAGGTGTTGTAGGTAAAAGAATACTGAACAACAGTTTATAAAGGCTGGAAATTCTTACTCTTGGAAATAATTTTATAGCCTAATGTACACACTTATTGGGTTAGTGACAGGACCCCGAATCTCCTATCCTTATAGGAGAAGCCTAATTATAGTATTAACAAACTAAAATGGGTGTCTCGTTGGACATTCAGGTGCTGTAGGTCAAAGAATACTGAACAACAGTTTATAAAGGCTGGAAATTCTTACTCTTGGAAATAATATTATAGCCTAATGTACACCCTTATTGGGATAGTGACAGGACCCAGAATCTCCTATCCTTATAGGAGAAGCCTAATTATAGTATTAACAAACTAAAATGGGTGTCTCGTTGGACATTCAGGTGCTGTAGGTCAAAGAATACTGAACAACAGTTTATAAAGGCTGGAAATTCTTACTCTTGGAAATAATATTATAGCCTAATGTACACCCTTATTGGGATAGTAACAGGACCCAGAATCTCCTATCCTTCTAGGAGAAGCCTAATTATAGTATTAACAAACTAAAATGGGTGTCTCGTTGGACATTCAGGTGTTGTAGGTAAAAGAATACTGAACAACAGTTTATAAAGGCTGGAAATTCTTACTCTTGGAAATAATTTTATAGCCTAATGTACACCCTTATTGGGTTAGTGACAGGACCCCGAATCTCCTATCCTTATAGGAGAAGCCTAATTATAGTATTAACAAACTAAAATGGGTGTCTCGTTGGACATTCAGGTGCTGTAGGTCAAAGAATACTGAACAACAGTTTATAAAGGCTGGAAATTCTTACTCTTGGAAATAATATTATAGCCTAATGTACACCCTTATTGGGATAGTGACAGGACCCAGAATCTCCTATCCTTATAGGAGAAGCCTAATTATAGTATTAACAAACTAAAATGGGTGTCTCGTTGGACATTCAGGTGCTGTAGGTCAAAGAATACTGAACAACAGTTTATAAAGGCTGGAAATTCTTACTCTTGGAAATAATATTATAGCCTAATGTACACCCTTATTGGGATAGTGACAGGACCCAGAATCTCCTATCCTTATAGGAGAAGCCTAATTATAGTATTAACAAACTAAAATGGGTGTCTCGTTGGACATTCAGGTGCTGTAGGTCAAAGAATACTGAACAACAGTTTATAAAGGCTGGAAATTCTTACTCTTGGAAATAATATTATAGCCTAATGTACACCCTTATTGGGATAGTGACAGGACCCAGAATCTCCTATCCTTATAGGAGAAGCCTAATTATAGTATTAACAAACTAAAATGGGTGTCTCGTTGGACATTCAGGTGCTGTAGGTCAAAGAATACTGAACAACAGTTTATAAAGGCTGGAAATTCTTACTCTTGGAAATAATATTATAGCCTAATGTACACCCTTATTGGGATAGTGACAGGACCCAGAATCTCCTATCCTTCTAGGAGAAGCCTAACTATAGTATTAACAAACTAAAATGGGTGTCTCGTTGGACATTCAGGTGTTGTAGGTAAAAGAATACTGAACAACAGTTTATAAAGGCTGGAAATTCTTACTCTTGGAAATAATTTTATAGCCTAATGTACACACTTATTGGGTTAGTGACAGGACCCCGAATCTCCTATCCTTATAGGAGAAGCCTAATTATAGTATTAACAAACTAAAATGGGTGTCTCGTTGGACATTCAGGTGCTGTAGGTCAAAGAATACTGAACAACAGTTTATAAAGGCTGGAAATTCTTACTCTTGGAAATAATATTATAGCCTAATGTACACCCTTATTGGGATAGTGACAGGACCCAGAATCTCCTATCCTTATAGGAGAAGCCTAATTATAGTATTAACAAACTAAAATGGGTGTCTCGTTGGACATTCAGGTGCTGTAGGTCAAAGAATACTGAACAACAGTTTATAAAGGCTGGAAATTCTTACTCTTGGAAATAATATTATAGCCTAATGTACACCCTTATTGGGATAGTAACAGGACCCAGAATCTCCTATCCTTCTAGGAGAAGCCTAATTATAGTATTAACAAACTAAAATGGGTGTCTCGTTGGACATTCAGGTGTTGTAGGTAAAAGAATACTGAACAACAGTTTATAAAGGCTGGAAATTCTTACTCTTGGAAATAATTTTATAGCCTAATGTACACCCTTATTGGGTTAGTGACAGGACCCCGAATCTCCTATCCTTATAGGAGAAGCCTAATTATAGTATTAACAAACTAAAATGGGTGTCTCGTTGGACATTCAGGTGCTGTAGGTCAAAGAATACTGAACAACAGTTTATAAAGGCTGGAAATTCTTACTCTTGGAAATAATATTATAGCCTAATGTACACCCTTATTGGGATAGTGACAGGACCCAGAATCTCCTATCCTTATAGGAGAAGCCTAATTATAGTATTAACAAACTAAAATGGGTGTCTCGTTGGACATTCAGGTGCTGTAGGTCAAAGAATACTGAACAACAGTTTATAAAGGCTGGAAATTCTTACTCTTGGAAATAATATTATAGCCTAATGTACACCCTTATTGGGATAGTGACAGGACCCAGAATCTCCTATCCTTATAGGAGAAGCCTAATTATAGTATTAACAAACTAAAATGGGTGTCTCGTTGGACATTCAGGTGCTGTAGGTCAAAGAATACTGAACAACAGTTTATAAAGGCTGGAAATTCTTACTCTTGGAAATAATATTATAGCCTAATGTACACCCTTATTGGGATAGTGACAGGACCCAGAATCTCCTATCCTTATAGGAGAAGCCTAATTATAGTATTAACAAACTAAAATGGGTGTCTCGTTGGACATTCAGGTGTTGTAGGTAAAAGAATACTGAACAACAGTTTATAAAGGCTGGAAATTCTTACTCTTGGAAATAATTTTATAGCCTAATGTACACCCTTATTAGGGTTAGTGACAGGACCCCGAATCTCCTATCCTTATAGGAGAAGCCTAATTATAGTATTAACAAACTAAAATGGGTGTCTCGTTGGACATTCAGGTGCTGTAGGTCAAAGAATACTGAACAACAGTTTATAAAGGCTGGAAATTCTTACTCTTGGAAATAATATTATAGCCTAATGTACACCCTTATTGGGATAGTGACAGGACCCAGAATCTCCTATCCTTATAGGAGAAGCCTAATTATAGTATTAACAAACTAAAATGGGTGTCTCGTTGGACATTCAGGTGCTGTAGGTCAAAGAATACTGAACAACAGTTTATAAAGGCTGGAAATTCTTACTCTTGGAAATAATATTATAGCCTAATGTACACCCTTATTGGGATAGTGACAGGACCCAGAATCTCCTATCCTTATAGGAGAAGCCTAATTATAGTATTAACAAACTAAAATGGGTGTCTCGTTGGACATTCAGGTGCTGTAGGTCAAAGAATACTGAACAACAGTTTATAAAGGCTGGAAATTCTTACTCTTGGAAATAATTTTATAGCCTAATGTACACACTTATTGGGTTAGTGACAGGACCCCGAATCTCCTATCCTTATAGGAGAAGCCTAATTATAGTATTAACAAACTAAAATGGGTGTCTCGTTGGACATTCAGGTGCTGTAGGTCAAAGAATACTGAACAACAGTTTATAAAGGCTGGAAATTCTTACTCTTGGAAATAATATTATAGCCTAATGTACACCCTTATTGGGATAGTGACAGGACCCAGAATCTCCTATCCTTATAGGAGAAGCCTAATTATAGTATTAACAAACTAAAATGGGTGTCTCGTTGGACATTCAGGTGCTGTAGGTCAAAGAATACTGAACAACAGTTTATAAAGGCTGGAAATTCTTACTCTTGGAAATAATATTATAGCCTAATGTACACCCTTATTGGGATAGTAACAGGACCCAGAATCTCCTATCCTTCTAGGAGAAGCCTAATTATAGTATTAACAAACTAAAATGGGTGTCTCGTTGGACATTCAGGTGTTGTAGGTAAAAGAATACTGAACAACAGTTTATAAAGGCTGGAAATTCTTACTCTTGGAAATAATTTTATAGCCTAATGTACACCCTTATTGGGTTAGTGACAGGACCCCGAATCTCCTATCCTTATAGGAGAAGCCTAATTATAGTATTAACAAACTAAAATGGGTGTCTCGTTGGACATTCAGGTGCTGTAGGTCAAAGAATACTGAACAACAGTTTATAAAGGCTGGAAATTCTTACTCTTGGAAATAATATTATAGCCTAATGTACACCCTTATTGGGATAGTGACAGGACCCAGAATCTCCTATCCTTATAGGAGAAGCCTAATTATAGTATTAACAAACTAAAATGGGTGTCTCGTTGGACATTCAGGTGCTGTAGGTCAAAGAATACTGAACAACAGTTTATAAAGGCTGGAAATTCTTACTCTTGGAAATAATATTATAGCCTAATGTACACCCTTATTGGGATAGTGACAGGACCCAGAATCTCCTATCCTTATAGGAGAAGCCTAATTATAGTATTAACAAACTAAAATGGGTGTCTCGTTGGACATTCAGGTGCTGTAGGTCAAAGAATACTGAACAACAGTTTATAAAGGCTGGAAATTCTTACTCTTGGAAATAATATTATAGCCTAATGTACACCCTTATTGGGATAGTGACAGGACCCAGAATCTCCTATCCTTATAGGAGAAGCCTAATTATAGTATTAACAAACTAAAATGGGTGTCTCGTTGGACATTCAGGTGTTGTAGGTAAAAGAATACTGAACAACAGTTTATAAAGGCTGGAAATTCTTACTCTTGGAAATAATTTTATAGCCTAATGTACACCCTTATTAGGGTTAGTGACAGGACCCCGAATCTCCTATCCTTATAGGAGAAGCCTAATTATAGTATTAACAAACTAAAATGGGTGTCTCGTTGGACATTCAGGTGCTGTAGGTCAAAGAATACTGAACAACAGTTTATAAAGGCTGGAAATTCTTACTCTTGGAAATAATATTATAGCCTAATGTACACCCTTATTGGGATAGTGACAGGACCCAGAATCTCCTATCCTTATAGGAGAAGCCTAATTATAGTATTAACAAACTAAAATGGGTGTCTCGTTGGACATTCAGGTGCTGTAGGTCAAAGAATACTGAACAACAGTTTATAAAGGCTGGAAATTCTTACTCTTGGAAATAATTTTATAGCCTAATGTACACCCTTATTGGGTTAGTGACAGGACCCCGAATCTCTTATCCTTATAGGAGAAGCCTAATTATAGTATTAACAAACTAAAATGGGTGTCTCGTTGGACATTCAGGTGCTGTAGGTCAAAGAATACTGAACAACAGTTTATAAAGGCCGGAAATTCTTACTCTTGGAAATAATATTATAGCCTAATGTACACCCTTATTGGGATAGTGACAGGACCCCGAATCTCCTATCCTTATAGGAAAAGCCTAATTATAGTATTAACAAACTAAAATGGGTGTCTCGTTGGACATTCAGGTGCTGTAGGTCAAACAATACTGAACAAAAGTTTATAAAGGCTGGAAATTCTTACTCTTGGAAATAATTTTATAGCCTAATGTACACCCTTATTGGGTTAGTCACAGGACCCCAAATCTCCTATCCTTATAGCAGAAGCCTAATTATAGTATTAACAAACTAAAATGGGTGTCTCGTTGGACATTCAGGTGCTGTAGGTCAAAGAATACTGAACAACAGTTTATAAAGGCTGGAAATTCTTACTCTTGGAAATAATTTTATAGCCTAATGTACACCCTTATTGGGTTAGTGGCAGGACCCCGAATCTCCTATCCTTATAGGAGAAGCCTAATTATAGTATTAAAAAACTAAAATGGGTGTCTCGTTGGACATTCAGGTGCTGTAGGTCAAAGAATACTGAACAACAGTTTATAAAGGCTGGAAATTCTTACTCTTGGAAATAATATTATAGCCTAATGTACACCCTTATTGGGATAGTGACAGGACCCAGAATCTCCTATCCTTATAGGAGAAGCCTAATTATAGTATTAACAAACTAAAATGGGTGTCTCGTTGGACATTCAGGTGCTGTAGGTCAAAGAATACTGAACAACAGTTTATAAAGGCTGGAAATTCTTACTCTTGAAAATAATTTTATAGCCTAATGTACACCCTTATTGGGTTAGTGATAGGACCCCGAATCTCTTATCCTTATAGGAGAAGCCTAATTATAGTATTAACAAACTAAAATGGGTGTCTCGTTGGACATTCAGGTGCTGTAGGTCAAAGAATACTGAACAACAGTTTATAAAGGCCGGAAATTCTTACTCTTGGAAATAATATTATAGCCTAATGTACACCCTTATTGGGATAGTGACAGGACCCCGAATCTCCTATCCTTATAGGAAAAGCCTAATTATAGTATTAACAAACTAAAATGGGTGTCTCGTTGGACATTCAGGTGCTGTAGGTCAAACAATACTGAACAAAAGTTTATAAAGGCTGGAAATTCTTACTCTTGGAAATAATTTTATAGCCTAATGTACACCCTTATTGGGTTAGTCACAGGACCCCAAATCTCCTATCCTTATAGCAGAAGCCTAATTATAGTATTAACAAACTAAAATGGGTGTCTCGTTGGACATTCAGGTGCTGTAGGTCAAAGAATACTGAACAACAGTTTATAAAGGCTGGAAATTCTTACTCTTGGAAATAATTTTATAGCCTAATGTACACCCTTATTGGGTTAGTGGCAGCACCCCGAATCTCCTATCCTTATAGGAGAAGCCTAATTATAGTATTAAAAAACTAAAATGGGTGTCTCGTTGGACATTCAGGTGCTGTAGGTCAAAGAATACTGAACAACAGTTTATAAAGGCTGGAAATTCTTACTCTTGGAAATAATATTATAGCCTAATGTACACCCTTATTGGGATAGTGACAGGACCCAGAATCTCCTATCCTTATAGGAGAAGCCTAATTATAGTATTAACAAACTAAAATGGGTGTCTCGTTGGACATTCAGGTGCTGTAGGTCAAAGAATACTGAACAACAGTTTATAAAGGCTGGAAATTCTTACTCTTGGAAATAATTTTATAGCCTAATGTACACCCTTATTGGGTTAGTGACAGGACCCCGAATCTCTTATCCTTATAGGAGAAGCCTAATTATAGTATTAACAAACTAAAATGGGTGTCTCGTTGGACATTCAGGTGCTGTAGGTCAAAGAATACTGAACAACAGTTTATAAAGGCCGGAAATTCTTACTCTTGGAAATAATATTATAGCCTAATGTACACCCTTATTGGGATAGTGACAGGACCCCGAATCTCCTATCCTTATAGGAAAAGCCTAATTATAGTATTAACAAACTAAAATGGGTGTCTCGTTGGACATTCAGGTGCTGTAGGTCAAACAATACTGAACAAAAGTTTATAAAGGCTGGAAATTCTTACTCTTGGAAATAATTTTATAGCCTAATGTACACCCTTATTGGGTTAGTCACAGGACCCCAAATCTCCTATCCTTATAGCAGAAGCCTAATTATAGTATTAACAAACTAAAATGGGTGTCTCGTTGGACATTCAGGTGCTGTAGGTCAAAGAATACTGAACAACAGTTTATAAAGGCTGGAAATTCTTACTCTTGGAAATAATTTTATAGCCTAATGTACACCCTTATTGGGTTAGTGGCAGGACCCCGAATCTCCTATCCTTATAGGAGAAGCCTAATTATAGTATTAAAAAACTAAAATGGGTGTCTCGTTGGACATTCAGGTGCTATAGGTCAAAGAATACTGAACAACAGTTTATAAAGGATGGAAATTTTTACTCTTGGAAATAATTTTATAGCCTAATGTACACCCTTATTGGGTTAGTGACAGGACCCCGAATCTCCTATCCTTATGGGAGAAGCCTAATTATAGTATAAACAAACTTAAATGGGTGTCTCGTTGGACATTCAGGTGCTGTAGGTAACAGAATACTGAACAACAGTTTATAAAGGCTGGAAATTCTTACTCTTGGAAATAATTTTATAGCCTAATGTACACCCTTATTGGGTTAGTGACAGGACCCCAAATCTCCTATCCTTATAGCAGAAGCCTAATTATAGTATTAACAAACTAAAATGGGTGTCTCGTTGGACATTCAGGTGCTGTAGGTCAAAGAATACTGAACAACAGTTTATAAAGGCTGGAAATTCTTACTCTTGGAAATAATTTTATAGCCTAATGTACACCCTTATTGGGTTAGTGGCAGCACCCCGAATCTCCTATCCTTATAGGAGAAGCCTAATTATTGTATTAAAAAACTAAAATGGGTGTCTCGTTGGACATTCAGGTGCTGTAGGTCAAAGAATACTGAACAACAGTTTATAAAGGCTGGAAATTCTTACTCTTGGAAATAATATTATAGCCTAATGTACACCCTTATTGGGATAGTGACAGGACCCAGAATCTCCTATCCTTATAGGAGAAGCCTAATTATAGTATTAACAAACTAAAATGGGTGTCTCGTTGGACATTCAGGTGCTGTAGGTCAAAGAATACTGAACAACAGTTTATAAAGGCTGGAAATTCTTACTCTTGGAAATAATTTTATAGCCTAATGTACACCCTTATTGGGTTAGTGACAGGACCCCGAATCTCTTATCCTTATAGGAGAAGCCTAATTATAGTATTAACAAACTAAAATGGGTGTCTCGTTGGACATTCAGGTGCTGTAGGTCAAAGAATACTGAACAACAGTTTATAAAGGCCGGAAATTCTTACTCTTGGAAATAATATTATAGCCTAATGTACACCCTTATTGGGATAGTGACAGGACCCCGAATCTCCTATCCTTATAGGAAAAGCCTAATTATAGTATTAACAAACTAAAATGGGTGTCTCGTTGGACATTCAGGTGCTGTAGGTCAAACAATACTGAACAAAAGTTTATAAAGGCTGGAAATTCTTACTCTTGGAAATAATTTTATAGCCTAATGTACACCCTTATTGGGTTAGTCACAGGACCCCAAATCTCCTATCCTTATAGCAGAAGCCTAATTATAGTATTAACAAACTAAAATGGGTGTCTCGTTGGACATTCAGGTGCTGTAGGTCAAAGAATACTGAACAACAGTTTATAAAGGCTGGAAATTCTTACTCTTGGAAATAATTTTATAGCCTAATGTACACCCTTATTGGGTTAGTGGCAGGACCCCGAATCTCCTATCCTTATAGGAGAAGCCTAATTATAGTATTAAAAAACTAAAATGGGTGTCTCGTTGGACATTCAGGTGCTGTAGGTCAAAGAATACTGAACAACAGTTTATAAAGGATGGAAATTTTTACTCTTGGAAATAATTTTATAGCCTAATGTACACCCTTATTGGGTTAGTGACAGGACCCCGAATCTCCTATCCTTATGGGAGAAGCCTAATTATAGTATAAACAAACTTAAATGGGTGTCTCGTTGGACATTCAGGTGCTGTAGGTAACAGAATACTGAACAACAGTTTATAAAGGCTGGAAATTCTTACTCTTGGAAATAATTTTATAGCCTAATGTACACCCTTATTGGGTTAGTGACAGGACCCCGAATCTCCTATCCTTATAGGAGAAGCCTAATTATAGTATTAACAAACTAAAATGGGTGTCTCGTTGGACATTCAGGTGCTGTAGGTCAAAGAATACTGAACAACAGTTTATAAAGGCTGGAAATTCTTACTCTTGGAAATAATATTATAGCCTAATGTACACCCTTATTGGGATAGTGACAGGACCCAGAATCTCCTATCCTTATAGGAGAAGCATAATTATAGTATTAACAAACTAAAATGGGTGTCTCGTTGGACATTCAGGTGGTGTAGGTCAAAGAATACTGAACAACAGTTTATAAAGGCTGGAAATTCTTACTCTTGGAAATAATTTTATAGCCTAATGTACACCCTTATTGGGTTAGTGACAGGACCCCGAATCTCCTATCCTTATAGGAGTAGCCTAATTATAGTATTAACAAACTAAAATGGGTGTCTCGTTGGACATTCAGGTGCTGTAGGTCAAAGAATACTGAACAACAGTTTATAAAGGCTGGAAATTCTTACTCTTGGAAATAATTTTATAGCCTAATGTACACCCTTATTGGGTTAGTCACAGGACCCCGAATCTCCTATCCTTATAGGAGAAGCCTAATTATAGTATTAACAAACGAAAATGGGTGTCTCGTTGGACATTTAGGTGCTGTAGGTCAAAGAATACTGAACAACAGTTTATAAAGGCTGGAAATTCTTACTCTTGGAAATAATTTTATAGCCTAATGTACACCCTTATTGGGTTAGTGGCAGGACCCCGAATCTCCTATCCTTATAGGAGAAGCCTAATTATAGTATTAACAAAATAAAATGGGTGTCTCGTTGGACATTCAGGTGCTGTAGGTCAAAGAATACTGAACAACAGTTTATATAGGCTGGAAATTCTTACTCTTGGAATTAATTTTATAGCCTAATGTACACCCTTATTGGGTTAGTGACAGGACCCCGAATCTCCTATCCTTATAGGAGAAGCCTAATTATAGTATTAACAAACTAAAATGGGTGTCTCGTTGGACATTCAGGTGCTGTAGGTCAAACAATACTGAACAAAAGTTTATAAAGGCTGGAAATTCTTACTCTTGGAAATAATTTTATAGCCTAATGTACACCCTTATTGGGTTAGTCACAGGACCCCAAATCTCCTATCCTTATAGCAGAAGCCTAATTATAGTATTAACAAACTAAAATGGGTGTCTCGTTGGACATTTAGGTGCTGTAGGTCAAAGAATACTGAACAACAGTTTATAAAGGCTGGAAATTCTTACTCTTGGAAATAATTTTATAGCCTAATGTACACCCTTATTGGGTTAGTGGTAGGACCCCGAATCTCCTATCCTTATAGGAGAAGCCTAATTATAGTATTAACAAAATAAAATGGGTGTCTCGTTGGACCTTCAGGTGCTGTAGGTCAAAGAATACTGAACAACAGTTTATAAAGGCTGGAAATTCTTACTCTTGGAAATAATTTTATAGCCTAATGTACACCCTTATTGGGTTAGTGACAGGACCCCGAATCTCCTATCCTTATAGGAGAAGCCTAATTATAGTATTAACAAACTAAAATGGGTGTCTCGTTGGACATTCAGGTGCTGTAGGTCAAAGAATACTGAACAACAGTTTATAAAGGCTGGAAATTCTTACTCTTGGAAATAATTTTATAGCCTAATGTACACCCTTATTGGGTTAGTGACAGGACCCCGAATCTCCTATCCTTATAGGAGAAGCCTAATTATAGTATTAACAAACTAAAATGGGTGTCTCGTTGGACATTCAGGTGCTGTAGGTCAAAGAATACTGAACAACAGTTTATAAAGGCTGGAAATTCTTACTCTTGGAAATAATATTATAGCCTAATGTACACCCTTATTGGGATAGTGACAGGACCCAGAATCTCCTATCCTTATAGGAGAAGCCTAATTATAGTATTAACAAACTAAAATGGGTGTCTCGTTGGACATTCAGGTGCTGTAGGTCAAAGAATACTGAACAACAGTTTATAAAGGCTGGAAATTCTTACTCTTGGAAATAATTTTATAGCCTAATGTACACCCTTATTGGGTTAGTGGCAGGACCCCGAATCTCCTATCCTTATAGGAGAAGCCTAATTATAGTATTAACAAAATAAAATGGGTGTCTCGTTGGACATTCAGGTGCTGTAGGTCAAAGAATACTGAACAACAGTTTATAAAGGCTGGAAATTCTTACTCTTGGAAATAATTTTATAGCCTAATGTACACCCTTATTGGGTTAGTGGCAGGACCCCGAATCTCCTATCCTTATAGGAGAAGCCTAATTATAGTATTAACAAAATAAAATGGGTGTCTCGTTGGACCTTCAGGTGCTGTAGGTCAAAGAATACTGAACAACAGTTTATAAAGGCTGGAAATTCTTACTCTTGGAAATAATTTTATAGCCTAATGTACACCCTTATTGGGTTAGTGACAGGACCCCGAATCTCCTATCCTTATAGGAGAAGCCTAATTATAGTATTAACAAACTAAAATGGGTGTCTCGTTGGACATTCAGGTGCTGTAGGTCAAAGAATACTGAACAACAGTTTATAAAGGCTGGAAATTCTTACTCTTGGAAATAATTTTATAGCCTAATGTACACCCTTATTGGGTTAGTGGCAGGACCCCGAATCTCCTATCCTTATAGGAGAAGCCTAATTATAGTATTAACAAAATAAAATGGGTGTCTCGTTGGACATTCAGGTGCTGTAGGTCAAAGAATACTGAACAACAGTTTATAAAGGCTGGAAATTCTTACTCTTGGAAATAATTTTATAGCCTAATGTACACCCTTATTGGGTTAGTGACAGGACCCCGAATCTCCTATCCTTATAGGAGAAGCCTAATTATAGTATTAACAAACTAAAATGGGTGTCTCGTTGGACATTCAGGTGCTGTAGGTCAAAGAATACTGAACAACAGTTTATAAAGGCTGGAAATTCTTACTCTTGGAAATAATTTTATAGCCTAATGTACACCCTTATTGGGTTAGTGGCAGGACCCCGAATCTCCTATCCTTATAGGAGAAGCCTAATTATAGTATTAAAAAACTAAAATGGGTGTCTCGTTGGACATTCAGGTGCTGTAGGTCAAAGAATAATGAACAACAGTTTATAAAGGCTGGAAATTCTTACTCTTGGAAATAATTTTATAGCCTAATGTACACCCTTATTGGGTTAGTGACAGGACCCCGAATCTCCTATCCTTATGGGAGAAGCCTAATTATAGTATAAACAAACTTAAATGGGTGTCTCGTTGGACATTCAGGTGCTGTAGGTAAAAGAATACTGAACAACAGTTTATAAAGGCTGGAAATTCTTACTCTTGGAAATAATTTTATAGCCTAATGTACACCCTTATTGGGTTAGTGACAGGACCCCGAATCTCCTATCCTTATAGGAGAAGCCTAATTATAGTATTAACAAACTAAAATGGGTGTCTCGTTGGACATTCAGGTGCTGTAGGTCAAAGAATACTGAACAACAGTTTATAAAGGCTGGAAATTCTTACTCTTGGAAATAATTTTATAGCCTAATGTACACCCTTATTGGGTTAGTGACAGGACCCCGAATCTCCTATCCTTATGGGAGAAGCCTAATTATAGTATAAACAAACTTAAATGGGTGTCTCGTTGGACATTCAGGTGCTGTAGGTAAAAGAATACTGAACAACAGTTTATAAAGGCTGGAAATTCTTACTCTTGGAAATAATTTTATAGCCTAATGTACACCCTTATTGGGTTAGTGGCAGGACCCCGAATCTCCTATCCTTATAGGAGAAGCCTAATTATAGTATTAACAAACTAAAATGGGTGTCTCGTTGGACATTCAGGTGCTGTAGGTCAAAGAATACTGAACAACAGTTTATAAAGGCTGGAAATTCTTACTCTTGGAAATAATATTATAGCCTAATGTACACCCTTATTGGGATAGTGACAGGACCCAGAATCTCCTATCCTTATAGGAGAATCCTAATTATAGTATTAACAAACTAAAATGGGTGTCTCGTTGGACATTCAGGTGCTGTAGGTCAAAGAATACTGAACAACAGTTTATAAAGGCTGGAAATTCTTACTCTTGGAAATAATTTTATAGCCTAATGTACACCCTTATTGGGTTAGTGACAGGACCCCGAATCTCCTATCCTTATGGGAGAAGCCTAATTATAGTATAAACAAACTTAAATGGGTGTCTCGTTGGACATTCAGGTGCTGTAGGTAAAAGAATACTGAACAACAGTTTATAAAAGCTGGAAATTCTTACTCTTGGAAATAATTTTATAGCCTAATGTACACCCTTATTGGGTTAGTGACAGGACCCCGAATCTCCTATCCTTATAGGAGAAGCCTAATTATAGTATTAACAAACTAAAATGGGTGTCTCGTTGGACATTCAGGTGCTGTAGGTCAAAGAATACTGAACAACAGTTTATAAAGGCTGGAAATTCTTACTCTTGGAAATAATATTATAGCCTAATGTACACCCTTATTGGGATAGTGACAGGACCCAGAATCTCCTATCCTTATAGGAGAAGCCTAATTATAGTATTAACAAACTAAAATGGGTGTCTCGTTGGACATTCAGGTGCTGTAGGTCAAAGAATACTGAACAACAGTTTATAAAGGCTGGAAATTCTTACTCTTGGAAATAATTTTATAGCCTAATGTACACCCTTATTGGGTTATTGGCAGGACCCCGAATCTCCTATCCTTATAGGAGAAGCCTAATTATAGTATTAACAAAATAAAATGGGTGTCTCGTTGGACATTCAGGTGCTGTAGGTCAAAGAATACTGAACAACAGTTTATAAAGGCTGGAAATTCTTACTCTTGGAAATAATTTTATAGCCTAATGTACACCCTTATTGGGTTAGTGGCAGGACCCCGAATCTCCTATCCTTATAGGAGAAGCCTAATTATAGTATTAACAAACTAAAATGGGTGTCTCGTTGGACATTCAGGTGCTGTAGGTCAAAGAATACTGAACAACAGTTTATAAAGGCTGGAAATTCTTACTCTTGGAAATAATTTTATAGCCTAATGTACACCCTTATTGGGTTAGTGACAGGACCCCGAATCTCCTATCCTTATGGGAGAAGCCTAATTATAGTATAAACAAACTTAAATGGGTGTCTCGTTGGACATTCAGGTGCTGTAGGTAAAAGAATACTGAACAACAGTTTATAAAGGCTGGAAATTCTTACTCTTGGAAATAATTTTATAGCCTAATGTACACCCTTATTGGGTTAGTGACAGGACCCCGAATCTCCTATCCTTATAGGAGAAGCCTAATTATAGTATTAACAAACTAAAATGGGTGTCTCGTTGGACATTCAGGTGCCGTAGGTCAAAGAATACTGAACAACAGTTTATAAAGGCTGGAAATTCTTACTCTTGGAAATAATTTTATAGCCTAATGTACACCCTTATTGGGTTAGTGACAGGACCCCGAATCTCCTATCCTTATGGGAGAAGCCTAATTATAGTATAAACAAACTTAAATGGGTGTCTCGTTGGACATTCAGGTGCTGTAGGTAAAAGAATACTGAACAACAGTTTATAAAGGCTGGAAATTCTTACTCTTGGAAATAATTTTATAGCCTAATGTACACCCTTATTGGGTTAGTGGCAGGACCCCGAATCTCCTATCCTTATAGGAGAAGCCTAATTATAGTATTAACAAACTAAAATGGGTGTCTCGTTGGACATTCAGGTGCTGTAGGTCAAAGAATACTGAACAACAGTTTATAAAGGCTGGAAATTCTTACTCTTGGAAATAATATTATAGCCTAATGTACACCCTTATTGGGATAGTGACAGGACCCAGAATCTCCTATCCTTATAGGAGAAGCCTAATTATAGTATTAACAAACTAAAATGGGTGTCTCGTTGGACATTCAGGTGCTGTAGGTCAAAGAATACTGAACAACAGTTTATAAAGGCTGGAAATTCTTACTCTTGGAAATAATTTTATAGCCTAATGTACACCCTTATTGGGTTATTGGCAGGACCCCGAATCTCCTATCCTTATAGGAGAAGCCTAATTATAGTATTAACAAAATAAAATGGGTGTCTCGTTGGACATTCAGGTGCTGTAGGTCAAAGAATACTGAACAACAGTTTATAAAGGCTGGAAATTCTTACTCTTGGAAATAATTTTATAGCCTAATGTACACCCTTATTGGGTTAGTGGCAGGACCCCGAATCTCCTATCCTTATAGGAGAAGCCTAATTATAGTATTAACAAACTAAAATGGGTGTCTCGTTGGACATTTAGGTGCTGTAGGTCAAAGAATACTGAACAACAGTTTATAAAGGCTGGAAATTCTTACTCTTGGAAATAATTTTATAGCCTAATGTACACCCTTATTGGGTTAGTGGCAGGACCCCGAATCTCCTATCCTTATAGGAGAAGCCTAATTATAGTATTAACAAAAAAAATGGGTGTCTCGTTGGACATTCAGGTGCTGTAGGTCAAAGAATACTGAACAACAGTTTATAAAGGCTGGAAATTCTTACTCTTGGAAATAATTTTATAGCCTAATGTACACCCTTATTGGGTTAGTGACAGGACCCCGAATCTCCTATCCTTATAGGAGAAGCCTAATTATAGTATTAACAAACTAAAATGGGTGTCTCGTTGGACATTCAGGTGCTGTAGGTCAAAGAATACTGAACAACAGTTTATAAAGGCTGGAAATTCTTACTCTTGGAAATAATTTTATAGCCTAATGTACACCCTTATTGGGTTAGTGGCAGGACCCCGAATCTCCTATCCTTATAGGAGAAGCCTAATTATAGTATTAAAAACTAAAATGGGTGTCTCGTTGGACATTCAGGTGCTGTAGGTCAAAGAATACTGAACAACAGTTTATAAAGGCTGGAAATTCTTACTCTTGGAAATAATTTTATAGCCTAATGTACACCCTTATTGGGTTAGTGACAGGACCCCGAATCTCCTATCCTTATGGGAGAAGCCTAATTATAGTATAAACAAACTTAAATGGGTGTCTCGTTGGACATTCAGGTGCTGTAGGTAAAAGAATACTGAACAACAGTTTATAAAGGCTGGAAATTCTTACTCTTGGAAATAATTTTATAGCCTAATGTACACCCTTATTGGGTTAGTGACAGGACCCCGAATCTCCTATCCTTATAGGAGAAGCCTAATTATAGTATTAACAAACTAAAATGGGTGTCTCGTTGGACATTCAGGTGCTGTAGGTCAAAGAATACTGAACAACAGTTTATAAAGGCTGGAAATTCTTACTCTTGGAAATAATATTATAGCCTAATGTACACCCTTATTGGGATAGTGACAGGACCCAGAATCTCCTATCCTTATAGGAGAAACCTAATTATAGTATTAACAAACTAAAATGGGTGTCTCGTTGGACATTCAGGTGCTGTAGGTCAAAGAATACTGAACAACAGTTTATAAAGGCTGGAAATTCTTACTCTTGGAAATAATTTTATAGCCTAATGTACACCCTTATTGGGTTAGTGACAGGACCCCGAATCTCTTATCCTTATAGGAGAAGCCTAATTATAGTATTAACAAACTAAAATGGGTGTCTCGTTGGACATTCAGGTGCTGTAGGTCAAAGAATACTGAACAACAGTTTATAAAGGCTGGAAATTCTTACTCTTGGAAATAATTTTATAGCCTAATGTACACCCTTATTGGGTTAGTCACAGGACCCCGAATCTCCTATCCTTATAGGAGAAGCCGAATTATAGTATTAACAAACTAAAATGGGTGTCTCGTTGGACATTTAGGTGCTGTAGGTCAAAGAATACTGAACAACAGTTTATAAAGGCTGGAAATTCTTACTCTTGGAAGTAATTTTATAGCCTAATGTACACCCTTATTGGGTTAGTGGCAGGACCCCGAATCTCCTATCCTTATAGGAGAAGCCTAATTATAGTATTAACAAAATAAAATGGGTGTCTCGTTGGACATTCAGGTGCTGTAGGTCAAAGAATACTGAACAACAGTTTATAAAGGCTGGAAATTCTTACTCTTGGAAATAATTTTATAGCCTAATGTACACCCTTATTGGGTTAGTGACAGGACCCCGAATCTCCTATCCTTATAGGAGAAGCCTAATTATAGTATTAACAAACTAAAATGGGTGTCTCGTTGGACATTCAGGTGCTGTAGGTCAAACAATACTGAACAAAAGTTTATAAAGGCTGGAAATTCTTACTCTTGGAAATAATTTTATAGCCTAATGTACACCCTTATTGGGTTAGTCACAGGACCCCAAATCTCCTATCCTTATAGCAGAAGCTTAATTATAGTATTAACAAACTAAAATGGGTGTCTCGTTGGACATTCAGGTGCTGTAGGTCAAAGAATACTGAACAACAGTTTATAAAGGCTGGAAATTCTTACTCTTGGAAATAATTTTATAGCCTAATGTACACCCTTATTGGGTTAGTGGCAGGACCCCGAATCTCCTATCCTTATAGGAGAAGCCTAATTATAGTATTAAAAAACTAAAATGGGTGTCTCGTTGGACATTCAGGTGCTGTAGGTCAAAGAATACTGAACAACAGTTTAT
The DNA here is from genome assembly GCA_028751855.1 of Ambrosia trifida. NCBI lineage: Eukaryota > Viridiplantae > Streptophyta > Magnoliopsida > Asterales > Asteraceae > Ambrosia > Ambrosia trifida. Next base: position 1,246,046 of record CM054129.1, read on the forward strand.
AAAGGCTGGAAATTCTTACTCTTGGAAATAATTTTATAGCCTAATGTACACCCTTATTGGGTTAGTGACAGGACCCCGAATCACCTATCCTTATGGGAGAAGCCTAATTATAGTATAAACAAACTTAAATGGGTGTCTCGTTGGACATTCAGGTGCTGTAGGTAAAAGAATACTGAACAACAGTTTATAAAGGCTGGAAATTCTTACTCTTGGAAATAATTTTATTGCCTAATGTACACCCTTATTGGGTTAGTGACAGGACCCCGAATCTCCTATCCTTATAGGAGAAGCCTAATTATAGTATTAACAAACTAAAATGGGTGTCTCGTTGGACATTCAGGTGCTGTAGGTCAAAGAATACTGAACAACAGTTTATAAAGGCTGGAAATTCTTACTCTTGGAAATAATATTATAGCCTAATGTACACCCTTATTGGGATAGTGACAGGACCCAGAATCTCCTATCCTTATAGGAGAAGCCTAATTATAGTATTAACAAACTAAAATGGGTGTCTCGTTGGACATTCAGGTGCTGTAGGTCAAAGAATACTGAACAACAGTTTATAAAGGCTGGAAATTCTTACTCTTGGAAATAATTTTATAGCCTAATGTACACCCTTATTGGGTTAGTCACAGGACCCCAAATCTCCTATCCTTATAGCAGAAGCTTAATTATAGTATTAACAAACTAAAATGGGTGTCTCGTTGGACATTCAGGTGCTGTAGGTCAAAGAATACTGAACAACAGTTTATAAAGGCTGGAAATTCTTACTCTTGGAAATAATTTTATAGCCTAATGTACACCCTTATTGGGTTAGTGGCAGGACCCCGAATCTCCTATCCTTATAGGAGAAGCCTAATTATAGTATTAACAAACTAAAATGGGTGTCTCGTTGGACATTCAGGTGCTGTAGGTAAAAGAATACTGAACAACAGTTTATAAAGGCTGGAAATTCTTACTCTTGGAAATAATTTTATAGCCTAATGTACACCCTTATTGGGTTAGTCACAGGACCCCAAATCTCCTATCCTTATAGCAGAAGCTTAATTATAGTATTAACAAACTAAAATGGGTGTCTCGTTGGACATTCAGGTGCTGTAGGTCAAAGAATACTGAACAACAGTTTATAAAGGCTGGAAATTCTTACTCTTGGAAATAATTTTATAGCCTAATGTACACATTTATTGGGTTAGTGGCAGGACCCCGAATCTCCTATCCTTATAGGAGAAGCCTAATTATAGTATTAAAAAACTAAAATGGGTGTCTCGTTGGACATTCAGGTGCTGTAGCTCAAAGAATACTGAACAACAGTTTATAAAGGCTGGAAATTCTTACTCTTGGAAATAATTTTATAGCCTAATGTACACCCTTATTGGGTTAGTGACAGGACCCCGAATCTCCTATCCTTATGGGAGAAGCCTAATTATAGTATAAACAAACTTAAATGGGTGTCTCGTTGGACATTCAGGTGCTGTAGGTAAAAGAATACTGAACAACAGTTTATAAAGGCTGGAAATTCTTACTCTTGGAAATAATTTTATAGCCTAATGTACACCCTTATTGGGTTAGTGACAGGACCCCGAATCTCCTATCCTTATAGGAGAAGCCTAATTATAGTATTAACAAACTAAAATGGGTGTCTCGTTGGACATTCAGGTGCTGTAGGTCAAAGAATACTGAACAACAGTTTATAAAGGCTGGAAATTCTTACTCTTGGAAATAATTTTATAGCCTAATGTACACCCTTATTGGGTTAGTGACAGGACCCCGAATCTCCTATCCTTATAGGAGAAGCCTAATTATAGTATTAACAAACTAAAATGGGTGTCTCGATGGACATTCAGGTGCTGTAGGTCAAAGAATACTGAACAACAGTTTATAAAGGCCGGAAATTCTTACTCTTGGAAATAATATTATAGCCTAATGTACACCCTTATTGGGATAGTGACAGGACCCCGAATCTCCTATCCTTATAGAAAAGCCTAATTATAGTATTAACAAACTAAAATGGGTGTCTCGTTGGACATTCAGGTGCTGTAGGTCAAACAATACTAAACAAAAGTTTATAAAGGCTGGAAATTCTTACTCTTGGAAATAATTTTATAGCCTAATGTACACCCTTATTGGGTTAGTCACAGGATCCCAAATCTCCTATCCTTATAGCAGAATCCTAATTATAGTATTAACAAACTAAAATGGGTGTCTCGTTGGACATTCAGGTGTTGTAGGTCAAAGAATACTGAACAACAGTTTATAAAGGCTGGAAATTCTTACTCTTGGAAATAATTTTATAGCCTAATGTACACCCTTATTGGGTTAGTGGCAGGACCCCGAATCTCCTATCCTTATAGGAGAAGCCTAATTATAGTATTAAAAAACTAAAATGGGTGTCTCGTTGGACATTCAGGTGCTGTAGGTCAAAGAATACTGAACAACAGTTTATAAAGGCTGGAAATTCTTACTCTTGGAAATAATTTTATAGCCTAATGTACACCCTTATTGGGTTAGTCACAGGACCCCAAATCTCCTATCCTTATAGCAGAAGCCTAATTATAGTATTAACACACTAAAATGGGTGTCTCGTTGGACATTCAGGTGCTGTAGGTCAAAGAATACTGAACAACAGTTTATAAAGGCTGGAAATTCTTACTCTTGGAAATAATTTTATAGCCTAATGTACACCCTTATTGGGTTAGTGGCAGGACCCCGAATCTCCTATCCTTATAGGAGAAGCCTAATTATAGTATTAAAAAACTAAAATGGGTGTCTCGTTGGACATTCAGGTGCTGTAGGTCAAAGAATACTGAACAACAGTTTATAAAGGCTGGAAATTCTTACTCTTGGAAATAATTTTATAGCCTAATGTACACCCTTATTGGGTTAGTGACAGGACCCCGAATCTCCTATCCTTATGGGAGAAGCCTAATTATAGTATTAACAACCTTAAATGGGTGTCTCGTTGGACATTCAGGTGCTGTAGGTAAAAGAATACTGAACAACAGTTTATAAAGGCTGGAAATTCTTACTCTTGGAAATAATTTTATAGCCTAATGTACACCCTTATTGGGTTAGTGACAGGACCCCGAATCTCCTATCCTTATAGGAGAAGCCTAATTATAGTATTAACAAACTAAAATGGGTGTCTCGTTGGACATTCAGGTGCTGTAGGTCAAAGAATACTGAACAACAGTTTATAAAGGCTGGAAATTCTTACTCTTGGAAATAATATTATAGCCTAATATACACCCTTATTGGGATAGTGACAGGACCCAGAATCTCCTATCCTTATAGGAGAAGCCTAATTATAGTATTAACAAACTAAAATGGGTGTCTCGTTGGACATTCAGGTGCTGTAGGTCAAAGAATACTGAACAACTGTTTATAAAGGCTGGAAATTCTTACTCTTGGAAATAATTTTATAGCCTAATGTACACCCTTATTGGGTTAGTGACAGGACCCCGAATCTCCTATCCTTATAGGAGAAGCCTAATTATAGTATTAACAAACTAAAATGGGTGTCTCGTTAGACATTCAGGTGCTGTAGGTCAAAGAATACTGAACAACAGTTTATAAAGGCCGGAAATTCTTACTCCTGGAAATAATATTATAGCCTAATGTACACCCTTATTGGGATAGTGACAGGACCCCGAATCTCCTATCCTTATAGGAAAAGCCTAATTATAGTATTAACAAACTAAAATGGGTGTCTCGTTGGACATTCAGGTGCTGTAGGTCAAACAATACTGAACAAAAGTTTATAAAAGCTGGAAATTCTTACTCTTGGAAATAATTTTATAGCCTAATGTACACCCTTATTGGGTTAGTCACAGGACCCCAAATCTCCTATCCTTATAGCAGAAGCCTAATTATAGTATTAACAAACTAAAATGGGTGTCTCGTTGGACATTCAGGTGCTGTAGGTCAAAGAATACTGAACAACAGTTTATAAAGGCTGGAAATTCTTACTCTTGGAAATAATTTTATAGCCTAATGTACACCCTTATTGGGTTAGTGACAGGACCCCGAATCTCCTATCCTTATAGGAGAAGCCTAATTATAGTATTAACAAACTAAAATGGTTGTCTCGTTGGACATTCAGGTGCTGTAGGTCAAAGAATACTGAACAACAGTTTATAAAGGCCGGAAATTCTTACTCTTGGAAATAATATTATAGCCTAATGTACACCCTTATTGGGATAGTGACAGGACCCCGAATCTCCTATCCTTATAGGAGAAGCCTAATTATAGTATTAACAAACTAAAATGGGTGTCTCGTTGGACATTCAGGTGCTGTAGGTCAAACAATACTGAACAAAAGTTTATAAAGGCTGGAAATTCTTACTCTTGGAAATAATTTTATAGCCTAATGTACACCCTTATTGGGTTAGTCACAGGACCCCAAATCTCCTATCCTTATAGCAGAAGCCTAATTATAGTATTAACAAACTAAAATGGGTGTCTCGTTGGACATTCAGGTGCTGTAGGTCAAAGAATACTGAACAACAGTTTATAAAGGCTGGAAATTCTTACTCTTGGAAATAATTTTATAGCCTAATGTACACCCTTATTGGGTTAGTGACAGGACCCCGAATCTCCTATCCTTATAGGAGAAGCCTAATTATAGTATTAACGAACTAAAATGGGTGTCTCGTTGGACATTCAGGTGCTGTAGGTCAAAGAATACTGAACAACAGTTTATAAAGGCTGGAAATTCTTACTCTTGGAAATAATATTATAGCCTAATCTACCCCCTTATTGGGTTAGTGACAGGACCCCGAATCTCCTATCCTTATAGGAGAAGCCTAATTATAGTATTAACAAACTAAAATGGGTGTCTCGTTGGACATTCAGGTGCTGTAGGTCAAAGAATACTGAACAACAGTTTATAAAGGCTGGAAATTCTTACTCTTGGAAATAATTTTATAGCCTAATGTACACCCTTATTGGGTTAGTGACAGGACCCCGAATCTCCTATCCTTATAGGAGAAGCCTAATTATAGTATTAACAAACTAAAATGGGTGTCTCGTTGGACATTCAGGTGCTGTAGGTAAAAGAATACTGAACAACAGTTTATAAAGGCTGGAAATTCTTACTCTTGGAAATAATTTTATAGCCTAATGTACACCCTTATTGGGTTAGTGACAGGACCCCGAATCTCCTATCCCTATAGGAGAAGCCTAATTATAGTATTAACAAACTAAAATGGGTGTCTCGTTGGACATTCAGGTGCTGTAGGTCAAAGAATACTGAACAGCAGTTTATAAAGGCTGGAAATTCTTACTCTTGGAAATAATATTATAGCCTAATGTACACCCTTATTGGGATAGTGACAGGACCGCGAATCTCCTATCCTTATAGAAAAAGCCTAATTATAGTATTAACAAACTAAAATGGGTGTCTCGTTGGACATTCAGGTGCTGTAGGTCAAAGAATACTGAACAACAGTTTATAAAGGCTGGAAATTCTTACTCTTGGAAATAATTTTATAGCCTAATGTACACCCTTTTTGGGTTAGTGACAGGACCCCGAATCTCCTATCCTTATAGGAGAAGCCTAATTATAGTATTAACAAACTAAAATGGGTGTCTCGTTGGACATTCAGGTGCTGTAGGTCAAACAATACTGAACAAAAGTTTATAAAGGCTGGAAATTCTTACTCTTGGAAATAATATTATAGCCTAATGTACACCCTTATTGGGTTAGTGACAGGACCCCGAATCTCCTATCCTTATAGGAGAAGCCTAATTATTGTATTAACAAACTAAAATGGGTGTCTCGTTGGACATTCAGGTGCTGTAGGTCAATGAATACTGAACAACAGTTTATAAAGGCTGGAAATTCTTACTCTTGGAAATAATTTTATAGCCTAATGTACACCCTTATTGGGTTAGTCACAGGACCCCAAATCTCCTATCCTTATAGCAGAAGCCTAATTATAGTATTAACAAACTAAAATGGGTGTCTCGTTGGACATTCAGGTGCTGTAGGTCAAAGAATACTGAACAACAGTTTATAAAGGCTGGAAATTCTTACTCTTGGAAATAATTTTATAGCCTAATGTACACCCTTATTGGGTTAGTGACAGGACCCCGAATCTCCTATCCTTATAGGAGAAGCCTAATTATAGTATTAACAAACTAAAATGGGTGTCTCGTTGGACATTCAGGTGCTGTAGGTCAAAGAATACTGAACAGCAGTTTATAAAGGCTGGAAATTCTTACTCTTGGAAATAATATTATAGCCTAATGTACACCCTTATTGGGATAGTGACAGGACCGCGAATCTCCTATCCTTATAGAAAAAGCCTAAATATAGTATTAACAAACTAAAATGGGTGTCTCGTTGGACATTCAGGTGCTGTAGGTCAAAGAATACTGAACAGCAGTTTATAAAGGCTGGAAATTCTTACTCTTGGAAATAATATTATAGCCTAATATACACCCTTATTGGGATAGTGACAGGACCGCGAATCTCCTATCCTTATAGAAAAAGCCTAATTATAGTATTAACAAACTAAAATGGGTGTCTCGTTGGACATTCAGGTGCTGTAGGTCAAAGAATACTGAACAGCAGTTTATAAAGGCTGGAAATTCTTACTCTTGGAAATAATGTTATAGCCTAATGTACACCCTTATTGGGATAGTGACAGGACCGCGAATCTCCTATCCTTATAGAAAAAGCCTAATTATAGTATTAACAAACTAAAATGGGTGTCTCGTTGGACATTCAGGTGCTGTAGGTCAAACAATACTGAACAAAAGTTTATAAAGGCTGGAAATTCTTACTCTTGGAAATAATTTTATAGCCTAATGTACACCCTTATTGGGTTAGTCACAGGACCCCAAATCTCCTATCCTTATAGCAGAAGCCTAATTATAGTAGACCCCGAATCTCCTATCCTTATAGGAGAAGCCTAATTATAGTATTAACGAACTAAAATGGGTGTCTCGTTGGACATTCAGGTGCTGTAGGTCAAAGAATACTGAACAACAGTTTATAAAGGCTGGAAATTCTTACTCTTGGAAATAATATTATAGCCTAATGTACACCCTTATTGGGTTAGTGACAGGACCCCGAATCTCCTATCCTTATAGCAGAAGCCTAATTATAGTATTAACAAACTAAAATGGGTGTCTCGTTGGACATTCAGGTGCTGTAGGTCAAACAATACTGAACAAAAGTTTATAAAGGCTGGAAATTCTTACTCTTGGAAATAATTTTATAGCCTAATGTACACCCTTATTGGGTTAGTCACAGGACCCCAAATCTCCTATCCTTATAGCAGAAGCCTAATTATAGTATTAACAAACTAAAATGGGTGTCTCGTTGGACATTCAGGTGCTGTAGGTCAAAGAATACTGAACAACAGTTTATAAAGGCTGAAATTCTTACTCTTGGAAATAATTTTATAGCCTAATGTACACCCTTATTGGGTTAGTGACAGGACCCCGAATCTCCTATCCTTATAGGAGAAGCCTAATTATAGTATTAACGAACTAAAATGGGTGTCTCGTTGGACATTCAGGTGCTGTAGGTCAAAGAATACTGAACAACAGTTTATAAAGGCTGGAAATTCTTACTCTTGGAAATAATATTATAGCCTAATCTACCCCCTTATTGGGTTAGTGACAGGACCCCGAATCTCCTATCCTTATAGGAGAAGCCTAATTATAGTATTAACAAACTAAAATGGGTGTCTCGTTGGACATTCAGGTGCTGTAGGTCAAAGAATACTGAACAACAGTTTATAAAGGCTGGAAATTCTTACTGTTGGAAATAATTTTATAGCCTAATGTACACCCTTATTGGGTTAGTGACAGGACCCCGAATCTCCTATCCTTATAGGAGAAGCCTAATTATAGTATTAACAAACTAAAATGGGTGTCTCGTTGGACATTCAGGTGCTGTAGGTCAAAGAATACTAAACAACAGTTTATAAAGGCTGGAAATTCTTACTCTTGGAAATAATTTTATAGCCTAATGTACACCCTTATTGGGTTAGTGACAGGACCCCGAATCTCCTATCCTTATAGGAGAAGCCTAATTATAGTATTAACAAACTAAAATGGGTGTCTCGTTGGACATTCAGGTGCTGTAGGTCAAAGAATAATGAACAACAGTTTATAAAGGCTGGAAATTCTTACTCTTGGAAATAATATTATAGCCTAATGTACACCCTTATTGGGTTAGTGACAGGACCCCGAATCTCCTATCCTTATAGCAGAAGCCTAATTATAGTATTAACAAACTAAAATGGGTGTCTCGTTGGACATTCAGGTGCTGTAGGTCAAACAATACTGAACAAAAGTTTATAAAGGCTGGAAATTCTTACTCTTGGAAATAATTTTATAGCCTAATGTACACCCTTATTGGGTTAGTCACAGGACCCCAAATCTCCTATCCTTATAGCAGAAGCCTAATTATAGTATTAACAAACTAAAATGGGTGTCTCGTTGGACATTCAGGTGCTGTAGGTCAAAGAATACTGAACAACAGTTTATAAAGGCTGAAATTCTTACTCTTGGAAATAATTTTATAGCCTAATGTACACCCTTATTGGGTTAGTGACAGGACCCCGAATCTCCTATCCTTATAGGAGAAGCCTAATTATAGTATTAACGAACTAAAATGGGTGTCTCGTTGGACATTCAGGTGCTGTAGGTCAAAGAATACTGAACAACAGTTTATAAAGGCTGGAAATTCTTACTCTTGGAAATAATATTATAGCCTAATCTACCCCCTTATTGGGTTAGTGACAGGACCCCGAATCTCCTATCCTTATAGGAGAAGCCTAATTATAGTATTAACAAACTAAAATGGGTGTCTCGTTGGACATTCAGGTGCTGTAGGTCAAAGAATACTGAACAACAGTTTATAAAGGCTGGAAATTCTTACTGTTGGAAATAATTTTATAGCCTAATGTACACCCTTATTGGGTTAGTGACAGGACCCCGAATCTCCTATCCTTATAGGAGAAGCCTAATTATAGTATTAACAAACTAAAATGGGTGTCTCGTTGGACATTCAGGTGCTGTAGGTCAAAGAATACTGAACAACAGTTTATAAAGGCTGGAAATTCTTACTCTTGGAAATAATTTTATAGCCTAATGTACACCCTTATTGGGTTAGTGACAGGACCCCGAATCTCCTATCCCTATAGGAGAAGCCTAATTATAGTATTAACAAACTAAAATGGGTGTCTCGTTGGACATTCAGGTGCTGTAGGTCAAAGAATACTGAACAGCAGTTTATAAAGGCTGGAAATTCTTACTCTTGGAAATAATATTATAGCCTAATGTACACCCTTATTGGGATAGTGACAGGACCGCGAATCTCCTATCCTTATAGAAAAAGCCTAATTATAGTATTAACAAACTAAAATGGGTGTCTCGTTGGACATTCAGGTGCTGTAGGTCAAAGAATACTGAACAACAGTTTATAAAGGCTGGAAATTCTTACTCTTGGAAATAATTTTATAGCCTAATGTACACCCTTATTGGGTTAGTCACAGGACCCCAAATCTCCTATCCTTATAGCAGAAGCCTAATTATAGTATTAACAAACTAAAATGGGTGTCTCGTTGGACATTCAGGTGCTGTAGGTCAAAGAATACTGAACAACAGTTTATAAAGGCCGGAATTTCTTACTCTTGGAAATAATATTATAGCCTAATGTACACCCTTATTGGGATAGTGACAGGACCCCGAATCTCCTATCCTTATAGGAAAAGCCTAATTATAGTATTAACAAACTAAAATGGGTGTCTCGTTGGACATTCAGGTGCTGTAGGTCAAACAATACTGAACAAAAGTTTATAAAGGCTGGAAATTCTTACTCTTGGAAATAATTTTATAGCCTAATGTACACCCTTATTGGGTTAGTCACAGGACCCCAAATCTCCTATCCTTATAGCAGAAGCCTAATTATAGTATTAACAAACTAAAATGGGTGTCTCGTTGGACATTCAGGTGCTGTAGGTCAAAGAATACTGAACAACAGTTTATAAAGGCTGGAAATTCTTACTCTTGGAAATAATTTTATAGCCTAATGTACACCCTTATTGGGTTAGTCACAGGACCCCAAATCTCCTATCCTTATAGCAGAAGCCTAATTATAGTATTAACAAACTAAAATGGGTGTCTCGTTGGACATTCAGGTGCTGTAGGTCAAAGAATACTGAACAACAGTTTATAAAGGCTGGAAATTCTTACTCTTGGAAATAATTTTATAGCCTAATGTACACCCTTATTGGGTTAGTGACAGGACCCCGAATCTCCTATCCTTATAGGAGAAGCCTAATTATAGTATTAACGAACTAAAATGGGTGTCTCGTTGGACATTCAGGTGCTGTAGGTCAAAGAATACTGAACAACAGTTTATAAAGGCTGGAAATTCTTACTCTTGGAAATAATATTATAGCCTAATGTACACCCTTATTGGGTTAGTGACAGGACCCCGAATCTCCTATCCTTATAGCAGAAGCCTAATTATAGTATTAACAGACTAAAATGGGTGTCTCGTTGGACATTCAGGTGCTGTAGGTCAAACAATACTGAACAAAAGTTTATAAAGGCTGGAAATTCTTACTCTTGGAAATAATTTTATAGCCTAATGTACACCCTTACTGGGTTAGTCACAGGACCCCAAATCTCCTATCCTTATAGGAGAAGCCTAATTATAGTATTAACAAACTAAAATGGGTGTCTCGTTGGACATTCAGGTGCTGTAGGTCAAAGAATACTGAACAACAGTTTATAAAGGCCGGAATTTCTTACTCTTGGAAATAATATTATAGCCTAATGTACACCCTTATTGGGATAGTGACAGGACCCCGAATCTCCTATCCTTATAGGAAAAGCCTAATTATAGTATTAACAAACTAAAATGGGTGTCTCGTTGGACATTCAGGTGCTGTAGGTCAAACAATACTGAACAAAAGTTTATAAAGGCTGGAAATTCTTACTCTTGGAAATAATTTTATAGCCTAATGTACACCCTTATTGGGTTAGTCACAGGACCCCAAATCTCCTATCCTAATAGCAGAAGCCTAATTATAGTATTAACAAACTAAAATGGGTGTCTCGTTGGACATTCAGGTGCTGTAGGTCAAAGAATACTGAACAACAGTTTATAAAGGCTGGAAATTCTTACTCTTGGAAATAATTTTATAGCCTAATGTACACCCTTATTGGGTTAGTGACAGGACCCCGAATCTCCTATCCTTATAGGAGAAGCCTAATTATAGTATTAACGAACTAAAATGGGTGTCTCGTTGGACATTCAGGTGCTGTAGGTCAAAGAATACTGAACAACAGTTTATAAAGGCTGGAAATTCTTACTCTTGGAAATAATATTATAGCCTAATGTACACCCTTATTGGGTTAGTGACAGGACCCCGAATCTCCTATCCTTATAGCAGAAGCCTAATTATAGTATTAACAAACTAAAATGGGTGTCTCGTTGGACATTCAGGTGCTGTAGGTCAAACAATACTGAACAAAAGTTTATAAAGGCTGGAAATTCTTACTCTTGGAAATAATTTTATAGCCTAATGTACACCCTTATTGGGTTAGTCACAGGACCCCAAATCTCCTATCCTTATAGCAGAAGCCTAATTATAGTATTAACAAACTAAAATGGGTGTCTCGTTGGACATTCAGGTGCTGTAGGTCAAACAATACTGAACAAAAGTTTATAAAGGCTGGAAATTCTTACTCTTGGAAATAATTTTATAGCCTAATGTACACCCTTATTGGGATAGTGACAGGACCCCGAATCTCCTATCCTTATAGGAGAAGCCTAATTATAGTATTAACGAACTAAAATGGGTGTCTCGTTGGACATTCAGGTGCTGTAGGTCAAAGAATACTGAACAACAGTTTATAAAGGCTGGAAATTCTTACTCTTGGAAATAATATTATAGCCTAATGTACACCCTTATTGGGATAGTGACAGGACCGCGAATCTCCTATCCTTATAGAAAAAGCCTAATTATAGTATTAACAAACTAAAATGGGTGTCTCGTTGGACATTCAGGTGCTGTAGGTCAAAGAATACTGAACAACAGTTTATAAAGGCTGGAAATTCTTACTCTTGGAAATAATTTTATAGCCTAATGTACACCCTTATTGGGTTAGTCACAGGACCCCAAATCTCCTATCCTTATAGCAGAAGCCTAATTATAGTATTAACAAACTAAAATGGGTGTCTCGTTGGACATTCAGGTGCTGTAGGTCAAAGAATACTGAACAACAGTTTATAAAGGCCGGAATTTCTTACTCTTGGAAATAATATTATAGCCTAATGTACACCCTTATTGGGATAGTGACAGGACCCCGAATCTCCTATCCTTATAGGAAAAGCCTAATTATAGTATTAACAAACTAAAATGGGTGTCTCGTTGGACATTCAGGTGCTGTAGGTCAAACAATACTGAACAAAAGTTTATAAAGGCTGGAAATTCTTACTCTTGGAAATAATTTTATAGCCTAATGTACACCCTTATTGGGTTAGTCACAGGACCCCAAATCTCCTATCCTTATAGCAGAAGCCTAATTATAGTATTAACAAACTAAAATGGGTGTCTCGTTGGACATTCAGGTGCTGTAGGTCAAAGAATACTGAACAACAGTTTATAAAGGCTGGAAATTCTTACTCTTGGAAATAATTTTATAGCCTAATGTACACCCTTATTGGGTTAGTGACAGGACCCCGAATCTCCTATCCTTATAGGAGAAGCCTAATTATAGTATTAACGAACTAAAATGGGTGTCTCGTTGGACATTTAGGTGCTGTAGGTCAAAGAATACTGAACAACAGTTTATAAAGGCTGGAAATTCTTACTCTTGGAAATAATATTATAGCCTAATGTACACCCTTATTGGGTTAGTGACAGGACCCCGAATCTCCTATCCTTATAGCAGAAGCCTAATTATAGTATTAACAAACTAAAATGGGTGTCTCGTTGGACATTCAGGTGCTGTAGGTCAAACAATACTGAACAAAAGTTTATAAAGGCTGGAAATTCTTACTCTTGGAAATAATTTTATAGCCTAATGTACACCCTTATTGGGTTAGTCACAGGACCCCAAATCTCCTATCCTTATAGCAGAAGCCTAATTATAGTATTAACAAACTAAAATGGGTGTCTCGTTGGACATTCAGGTGCTGTAGGTCAAACAATACTGAACAAAAGTTTATAAAGGCTGGAAATTCTTACTCTTGGAAATAATTTTATAGCCTAATGTACACCCTTATTGGGTTAGTGACAGGACCCCGAATCTCCTATCCTTATAGGAGAAGCCTAATTATAGTATTAACAAACTAAAATGGGTGTCTCGTTGGACATTCAGGTGCTGTAGGTCAAAGAATACTGAACAACAGTTTATAAAGGCCGGAAATTCTTACTCTTGGAAATAATATTATAGCCTAATGTACACCCTTATTGGGTTAGTGACAGGACCCCGAATCTCCTATCCTTATAGGAAAAGCCTAATTATAGTATTAACAAACTAAAATGGGTGTCTCGTTGGACATTCAGGTGTTGTAGGTCAAACAATACTGAACAAAAGTTTATAAAGGCTGGAAATTCTTACTCTTGGAAATAATTTTATAGCCTAATGTACACCCTTATTGGGTTAGTCACAGGACCCCAAATCTCCTATCCTTATAGCAGAAGCCTAATTATAGTATTAACAAACTAAAATGGGTGTCTCGTTGGACATTCAGGTGCTGTAGGTCAAAGAATACTGAACAACAGTTTATAAAGGCTGGAAATTCTTACTCTTGGAAATAATTTTATAGCCTAATGTACACCCTTATTGGGTTAGTGACAGGACCCCGAATCTCCTATCCTTATAGGAGAAGCCTAATTATAGTATTAACGAACTAAAATGGGTGTCTCGTTGGACATTCAGGTGCTGTAGGTCAAAGAATACTGAACAACAGTTTATAAAGGCTGGAAATTCTTACTCTTGGAAATAATATTATAGCCTAATCTACCCCCTTATTGGGTTAGTGACAGGACCCCGAATCTCCTATCCTTATAGGAGAAGCCTAATTATAGTATTAACAAACTAAAATGGGTGTCTCGTTGGACATTCAGGTGCTGTAGGTCAAAGAATACTGAATAACAGTTTATAAAGGCTGGAAATTCTTACTCTTGGAAATAATTTTATAGCCTAATGTACACCCTTATTGGGTTAGTGACAGGACCCCGAATCTCCTATCCTTATAGGAGAAGCCTAATTATAGTATTAACAAACTAAAATGGGTGTCTCGTTGGACATTCAGGTGCTGTAGGTCAAAGAATACTGAACAATAGTTTATAAAGGCTGGAAATTCTTACTCTTGGAAATAATTTTATAGCCTAATGTACACCCTTATTGGGTTAGTGACAGGACCCCGAATCTCCTATCCCTATAGGAGAAGCCTAATTATAGTATTAACAAACTAAAATGGGTGTCTCGTTGGACATTCAGGTGCTGTAGGTCAAAGAATACTGAACAGCAGTTTATAAAGGCTGGAAATTCTTACTCTTGGAAATAATATTATAGCCTAATGTACACCCTTATTGGGATAGTGACAGGACCGCGAATCTCCTATCCTTATAGAAAAAGCCTAATTATAGTATTAACAAACTAAAATGGGTGTCTCGTTGGACATTCAGGTGCTGTAGGTCAAAGAATACTGAACAACAGTTTATAAAGGCTGGAAATTCTTACTCTTGGAAATAATTTTATAGCCTAATGTACACCCTTATTGGGTTAGTCACAGGACCCCAAATCTCCTATCCTTATAGCAGAAGCCTAATTATAGTATTAACAAACTAAAATGGGTGTCTCGTTGGACATTCAGGTGCTGTAGGTCAAAGAATACTGAACAACAGTTTATAAAGGCCGGAATTTCTTACTCTTGGAAATAATATTATAGCCTAATGTACACCCTTATTGGGATAGTGACAGGACCCCGAATCTCCTATCCTTATAGGAAAAGCCTAATTATAGTATTAACAAACTAAAATGGGTGTCTCGTTGGACATTCAGGTGCTGTAGGTCAAACAATACTGAACAAAAGTTTATAAAGGCTGGAAATTCTTACTCTTGGAAATAATTTTATAGCCTAATGTACACCCTTATTGGGTTAGTCACAGGACCCCAAATCTCCTATCCTTATAGCAGAAGCCTAATTATAGTATTAACAAACTAAAATGGGTGTCTCGTTGGACATTCAGGTGCTGTAGGTCAAAGAATACTGAACAACAGTTTATAAAGGCCGGAAATTCTTACTCTTGGAAATAATTTTATAGCCTAATGTACACCCTTATTGGGTTAGTGACAGGACCCCGAATCTCCTATCCTTATAGGAGAAGCCTAATTATAGTATTAACGAACTAAAATGGGTGTCTCGTTGGACATTCAGGTGCTGTAGGTCAAAGAATACTGAACAACAGTTTATAAAGGCTGGAAATTCTTACTCTTGGAAATAATATTATAGCCTAATCTACCCCCTTATTGGGTTAGTGACAGGACCCCGAATCTCCTATCCTTATAGGAGAAGCCTAATTATAGTATTAACAAACTAAAATGGGTGTCTCGTTGGACATTCAGGTGCTGTAGGTCAAAGAATACTGAACAGCAGTTTATAAAGGCTGGAAATTCTTACTCTTGGAAATAATTTTATAGCCTAATGTACACCCTTATTGGGTTAGTGACAGGACCCCGAATCTCCTATCCTTATAGGAGAAGCCTAATTATAGTATTAACAAACTAAAATGGGTGTCTCGTTGGACATTCAGGTGCTGTAGGTCAAAGAATACTGAACAGCAGTTTATAAAGGCTGGAAATTCTTACTCTTGGAAATAATTTTATAGCCTAATGTACACCCTTATTGGGTTAGTGACAGGTCCCCGAATCTCCTATCCCTATAGGAGAAGCCTAATTATAGTATTAACAAACTAAAATGGGTGTCTCGTTGGACATTCAGGTGCTGTAGGTCAAACAATACTGAACAAAAGTTTATAAAGGCTGGAAATTCTTACTCTTGGAAATAATTTTATAGCCTAATGTACACCCTTATTGGGTTAGTCACAGGACCCCAAATCTCCTATCCTTATAGAAAAAGCCTAATTATAGTATTAACAAACTAAAATGGGTGTCTCGTTGGACATTCAGGTGCTGTAGGTCAAAGAATACTGAACAACAGTTTATAAAGGCTGGAAATTCTTACTCTTGGAAATAATATTATAGCCTAATGTACACCCTTATTGGGTTAGTGACAGGACCCCGAATCTCCTATCCTTATAGGAGAAGCCTAATTATTGTATTAACAAACTAAAATGGGTGACTCGTTGGACATTCAGGTGCTGTAGGTCAAAGAATACTGAACAACAGTTTATAAAGGCCGGAAATTCTTACTCTTGGAAATAATTTTATAGCCTAATGTACACCCTTATTGGGATAGTGACAGGACCCCGAATCTCCTATCCTTATAGGAAAAGCCTAATTATAGTATTAACAAACTAAAATGGGTGTCTCGTTGGACATTCAGGTGCTGTAGGTCAAACAATACTGAACAAAAGTTTATAAAGGCTGGAAATTCTTACTCTTGGAAATAATTTTATAGCCTAATGTACACCCTTTTTGGGTTAGTGACAGGACCCCGAATCTCCTATCCTTATAGCAGAAGCCTAATTATAGTATTAACAAACTAAAATGGGTGTCTCGTTGGACATTCAGGTGCTGTAGGTCAAACAATACTGAACAAAAGTTTATAAAGGCTGGAAATTCTTACTCTTGGAAATAATTTTATAGCCTAATGTACACCCTTATTGGGTTAGTGACAGGACCCCGAATCTCCTATCCTTATAGGAGAAGCCTAATTATAGTATTAACGAACTAAAATGGGTGTCTCGTTGGACATTCAGGTGCTGTAGGTCAAAGAATACTGAACAACAGTTTATAAAGGCTGGAAATTCTTACTCTTGGAAATAATATTATAGCCTAATCTACCCCCTTATTGGGTTAGTGACAGGACCCCGAATCTCCTATCCTTATAGGAGAAGCCTAATTATAGTATTAACAAACTAAAATGGGTGTCTCGTTGGACATTCAGGTGCTGTAGGTCAAAGAATACTGAACAACAGTTTATAAAGGCTGGAAATTCTTACTCTTGGAAATAATTTTATAGCCTAATGTACACCCTTATTGGGTTAGTCACAGGACCCCAAATCTCCTATCCTTATAGAAAAAGCCTAATTATAGTATTAACAAACTAAAATGGGTGTCTCGTTGGACATTCAGGTGCTGTAGGTCAAAGAATACTGAACAACAGTTTATAAAGGCTGGAAATTCTTACTCTTGGAAATAATATTATAGCCTAATGTACACCCTTATTGGGTTAGTGACAGGACCCCGAATCTCCTATCCTTATAGGAGAAGCCTAATTATTGTATTAACAAACTAAAATGGGTGACTTGTTGGACATTCAGGTGCTGTAGGTCAAAGAATACTGAACAACAGTTTATAAAGGCTGGAAATTCTTACTCTTGGAAATAATTTTATAGCCTAATGTACACCCTTATTGGGTTAGTGACAGGACCCCGAATCTCCTATCCTTATAGGAGAAGCCTAATTATAGTATTAACAAACTAAAATGGGTGTCTCGTTAGACATTCAGGTGCTGTAGGTCAAAGAATACTGAACAACAGTTTATAAAGGCCGGAAATTCTTACTCCTGGAAATAATATTATAGCCTAATGTACACCCTTATTGGGATAGTGACAGGACCCCGAATCTCCTATCCTTATAGGAAAAGCCTAATTATAGTATTAACAAACTAAAATGGGTGTCTCGTTGGACATTCAGGTGCTGTAGGTCAAACAATACTGAACAAAAGTTTATAAAGGCTGGAAATTCTTACTCTTGGAAATAATTTTATAGCCTAATGTACACCCTTATTGGGTTAGTCACAGGACCCCAAATCTCCTATCCTTATAGCAGAAGCCTAATTATAGTATTAACAAACTAAAATGGGTGTCTCGTTGGACATTCAGGTGCTGTAGGTCAAAGAATACTGAACAACAGTTTATAAAGGCTGGAAATTCTTACTCTTGGAAATAATTTTATAGCCTAATGTACACCCTTATTGGGTTAGTGACAGGACCCCGAATCTCCTATCCTTATAGGAGAAGCCTAATTATAGTATTAACGAACTAAAATGGGTGTCTCGTTGGACATTCAGGTGCTGTAGGTCAAAGAATACTGAACAACAGTTTATAAAGGCTGGAAATTCTTACTCTTGGAAATAATATTATAGCCTAATCTACCCCCTTATTGGGTTAGTGACAGGACCCCGAATCTCCTATCCTTATAGGAGAAGCCTAATTATAGTATTAACAAACTAAAATGGGTGTCTCGTTGGACATTCAGGTGCTGTAGGTCAAAGAATACTGAACAGCAGTTTATAAAGGCTGGAAATTCTTACTCTTGGAAATAATTTTATAGCCTAATGTACACCCTTATTGGGTTAGTGACAGGACCCCGAATCTCCTATCCTTATAGGAGAAGCCTAATTATAGTATTAACAAACTAAAATGGGTGTCTCGTTGGACATTCAGGTGCTGTAGGTCAAAGAATACTGAACAGCAGTTTATAAAGGCTGGAAATTCTTACTCTTGGAAATAATTTTATAGCCTAATGTACACCCTTATTGGGTTAGTGACAGGTCCCCGAATCTCCTATCCCTATAGGAGAAGCCTAATTATAGTATTAACAAACTAAAATGGGTGTCTCGTTGGACATTCAGGTGCTGTAGGTCAAACAATACTGAACAAAAGTTTATAAAGGCTGGAAATTCTTACTCTTGGAAATAATTTTATAGCCTAATGTACACCCTTATTGGGTTAGTCACAGGACCCCAAATCTCCTATCCTTATAGAAAAAGCCTAATTATAGTATTAACAAACTAAAATGGGTGTCTCGTTGGACATTCAGGTGCTGTAGGTCAAAGAATACTGAACAACAGTTTATAAAGGCTGGAAATTCTTACTCTTGGAAATAATATTATAGCCTAATGTACACCCTTATTGGGTTAGTGACAGGACCCCGAATCTCCTATCCTTATAGGAGAAGCCTAATTATTGTATTAACAAACTAAAATGGGTGACTCGTTGGACATTCAGGTGCTGTAGGTCAAAGAATACTGAACAACAGTTTATAAAGGCCGGAAATTCTTACTCTTGGAAATAATTTTATAGCCTAATGTACACCCTTATTGGGATAGTGACAGGACCCCGAATCTCCTATCCTTATAGGAAAAGCCTAATTATAGTATTAACAAACTAAAATGGGTGTCTCGTTGGACATTCAGGTGCTGTAGGTCAAACAATACTGAACAAAAGTTTATAAAGGCTGGAAATTCTTACTCTTGGAAATAATTTTATAGCCTAATGTACACCCTTTTTGGGTTAGTGACAGGACCCCGAATCTCCTATCCTTATAGCAGAAGCCTAATTATAGTATTAACAAACTAAAATGGGTGTCTCGTTGGACATTCAGGTGCTGTAGGTCAAACAATACTGAACAAAAGTTTATAAAGGCTGGAAATTCTTACTCTTGGAAATAATTTTATAGCCTAATGTACACCCTTATTGGGTTAGTGACAGGACCCCGAATCTCCTATCCTTATAGGAGAAGCCTAATTATAGTATTAACGAACTAAAATGGGTGTCTCGTTGGACATTCAGGTGCTGTAGGTCAAAGAATACTGAACAACAGTTTATAAAGGCTGGAAATTCTTACTCTTGGAAATAATATTATAGCCTAATCTACCCCCTTATTGGGTTAGTGACAGGACCCCGAATCTCCT
Source organism: Ambrosia trifida (assembly GCA_028751855.1). Classification (NCBI taxonomy): domain Eukaryota; kingdom Viridiplantae; phylum Streptophyta; class Magnoliopsida; order Asterales; family Asteraceae; genus Ambrosia; species Ambrosia trifida. Next base: position 1,265,913 of record CM054129.1, read on the forward strand.
ATCCTTATAGGAGAAGCCTAATTATAGTATTAACAAACTAAAATGGGTGTCTCGTTGGACATTCAGGTGCTGTAGGTCAAAGAATACTGAACAACAGTTTATAAAGGCTGGAAATTCTTACTCTTGGAAATAATTTTATAGCCTAATGTACACCCTTATTGGGTTAGTGACAGGACCCCGAATCTCCTATCCTTATAGGAGAAGCCTAATTATAGTATTAACAAACTAAAATGGGTGTCTCGTTGGACATTCAGGTGCTGTAGGTCAAAGAATACTGAACAACAGTTTATAAAGGCTGGAAATTCTTACTCTTGGAAATAATTTTATAGCCTAATGTACACCCTTATTGGGTTAGTGACAGGACCCCGAATCTCCTATCCCTATAGGAGAAGCCTAATTATAGTATTAACAAACTAAAATGGGTGTCTCGTTGGACATTCAGGTGCTGTAGGTCAAAGAATACTGAACAGCAGTTTATAAAGGCTGGAAATTCTTACTCTTGGAAATAATATTATAGCCTAATGTACACCCTTATTGGGTTAGTGACAGGACCCCGAATCTCCTATCCTTATAGGAGAAGCCTAATTATAGTATTAACAAACTAAAATGGGTGTCTCGTTGGACATTCAGGTGCTGTAGGTCAAAGAATACTGAACAACAGTTTATAAAGGCTGGAAATTCTTACTCTTGGAAATAATTTTATAGCCTAATGTACACCCTTATTGGGTTAGTGACAGGACCCCAAATCTCCTATCCCTATAGGAGAAGCCTAATTATAGTATTAACAAACTAAAATGGGTGTCTCGTTGGACATTCAGGTGCTGTAGGTCAAAGAATACTGAACAGCAGTTTATAAAGGCTGGAAATTCTTACTCTTGGAAATAATATTATAGCCTAATGTACACCCTTATTGGGATAGTGACAGGACCCCGAATCTCCTATCCTTATAGAAAAAGCCTAATTATAGTATTAACAAACTAAAATGGGTGTCTCGTTGGACATTCAGGTGCTGTAGGTCAAACAATACTGAACAAAAGTTTATAAAGGCTGGAAATTCTTACTCTTGGAAATAATATTATAGCCTAATGTACACCCTTATTGGGTTAGTGACAGGACCCCGAATCTCATATCCTTATAGCAGAAGCCTAATTATAGTATTAACAAACTAAAATGGGTGTCTCGTTGGACATTCAGGTGCTGTAGGTCAAAGAATACTGAACAACAGTTTATAAAGGCTGGAAATTCTTACTCTTGGAAATAATTTTATAGCCTAATGTACACCCTTATTGGGTTAGTGACAGGACCCCGAATCTCCTATCCTTATAGGAGAAGCCTAATTATAGTATTAACGAACTAAAATGGGTGTCTCGTTGGACATTCAGGTGCTGTAGGTCAAAGAATACTGAACAACAGTTTATAAAGGCTGGAAATTCTTACTCTTGGAAATAATATTATAGCCTAATCTACACCCTTATTGGGTTAGTGACAGGACCCCGAATCTCCTATCCTTATAGGAGAAGCCTAATTATAGTATTAACAAACTAAAATGGGTGTCTCGTTGGACATTCAGGTGCTGTAGGTCAAAGAATACTGAACAAAAGTTTATAAAGGCTGGAAATTCTTACTCTTGGAAATAATTTTATAGCCTAATGTACACCCTTATTGGGTTAGTGACAGGACCCCGAATCTCCTATCCTTATAGGAGAAGCCTAATTATAGTATTAACAAACTAAAATGGGTGTCTCGTTGGACATTCAGGTGCTGTAGGTCAAAGAATACGGAACAACAGTTTATAAAGGCTGGAAATTCTTACTCTTGGAAATAATTTTATAGCCTAATGTACACCCTTATTGGGTTAGTGACAGGACCCCGAATCTCCTATCCTTATAGGAGAAGCCTAATTATAGTATTAACGAACTAAAATGGGTGTCTCGTTGGACATTCAGGTGCTGTAGGTCAAAGAATACTGAACAACAGTTTATAAAGGCTGGAAATTCTTACTCTTGGAAATAATATTATAGCCTAATCTACACCCTTATTGGGTTAGTGACAGGACCCCGAATCTCCTATCCTTATAGGAGAAGCCTAATTATAGTATTAACAAACTAAAATGGGTGTCTCGTTGGACATTCAGGTGCTGTAGGTCAAAGAATACTGAACAACAGTTTATAAAGGCCGGAAATTCTTACTCTTGGAAATAATTTTATAGCCTAATGTACACCCTTATTGGGATAGTGACAGGACCCCGAATCTCCTATCCTTATAGGAAAAGCCTAATTATAGTATTAACAAACTAAAATGGGTGTCTCGTTGGACATTCAGGTGCTGTAGGTCAAACAATACTGAACAAAAGTTTATAAAGGCTGGAAATTCTTACTCTTGGAAATAATTTTATAGCCTAATGTACACCCTTTTTGGGTTAGTGACAGGACCCCGAATCTCCTATCCTTATAGCAGAAGCCTAATTATAGTATTAACAAACTAAAATGGGTGTCTCGTTGGACATTCAGGTGCTGTAGGTCAAACAATACTGAACAAAAGTTTATAAAGGCTGGAAATTCTTACTCTTGGAAATAATTTTATAGCCTAATGTACACCCTTATTGGGTTAGTGACAGGACACCGAATCTCCTATCCTTATAGGAGAAGCCTAATTATAGTATTAACGAACTAAAATGGGTGTCTCGTTGGACATTCAGGTGCTGTAGGTCAAAGAATACTGAACAACAGTTTATAAAGGCTGGAAATTCTTACTCTTGGAAATAATATTATAGCCTAATCTACACCCTTATTGGGTTAGTGACAGGACCCCGAATCTCCTATCCTTATAGGAGAAGCCTAATTATAGTTTTAACAAACTAAAATGGGTGTCTCGTTGGACATTCAGGTGCTGTAGGTCAAAGAATACTGAACAACAGTTTATAAAGGCTGGAAATTCTTACTCTTGGAAATAATTTTATAGCCTAATGTACACCCTTATTGGGTTAGTGACAGGACCCCGAATCTCCTATCCTTATAGGAGAAGCCTAATTATAGTATTAACAAACTAAAATGGGTGTCTCGTTGGACATTCAGGTGCTGTAGGTCAAAGAATACTGAACAACAGTTTATAAAGGCTGGAAATTCTTACTCTTGGAAATAATTTTATAGCCTAATGTACACCCTTATTGGGTTAGTGACAGGACCCCGAATCTCCTATCCCTATAGGAGAAGCCTAATTATAGTATTAACAAACTAAAATGGGTGTCTCGTTGGACATTCAGGTGCTGTAGGTCAAAGAATACTGAACAGCAGTTTATAAAGGCTGGAAATTCTTACTCTTGGAAATAATATTATAGCCTAATGTACACCCTTATTGGGTTAGTGACAGGACCCCGAATCTCCTATCCTTATAGGAGAAGCCTAATTATAGTATTAACAAACTAAAATGGGTGTCTCGTTGGACATTCAGGTGCTGTAGGTCAAAGAATACTGAACAACAGTTTATAAAGGCTGGAAATTCTTACTCTTGGAAATAATTTTATAGCCTAATGTACACCCTTATTGGGTTAGTGACAGGACCCCAAATCTCCTATCCCTATAGGAGAAGCCTAATTATAGTATTAACAAACTAAAATGGGTGTCTCGTTGGACATTCAGGTGCTGTAGGTCAAAGAATACTGAACAGCAGTTTATAAAGGCTGGAAATTCTTACTCTTGGAAATAATATTATAGCCTAATGTACACCCTTATTGGGATAGTGACAGGACCCCGAATCTCCTATCCTTATAGAAAAAGCCTAATTATAGTATTAACAAACTAAAATGGGTGTCTCGTTGGACATTCAGGTGCTGTAGGTCAAACAATACTGAACAAAAGTTTATAAAGGCTGGAAATTCTTACTCTTGGAAATAATATTATAGCCTAATGTACACCCTTATTGGGTTAGTGACAGGACCCCGAATCTCCTATCCTTATAGCAGAAGCCTAATTATAGTATTAACAAACTAAAATGGGTGTCTCGTTGGACATTCAGGTGCTGTAGGTCAAAGAATACTGAACAACAGTTTATAAAGGCTGGAAATTCTTACTCTTGGAAATAATTTTATAGCCTAATGTACACCCTTATTGGGTTAGTGACAGGACCCCGAATCTCCTATCCTTAAAGGAGAAGCCTAATTATAGTATTAACGAACTAAAATGGGTGTCTCGTTGGACATTCAGGTGCTGTAGGTCAAAGAATACTGAACAACAGTTTATAAAGGCTGGAAATTCTTACTCTTGGAAATAATATTATAGCCTAATCTACACCCTTATTGGGTTAGTGACAGGACCCCGAATCTCCTATCCTTATAGGAGAAGCCTAATTATAGTATTAACAAACTAAAATGGGTGTCTCGTTGGACATTCAGGTGCTGTAGGTCAAAGAATACTGAACAAAAGTTTATAAAGGCTGGAAATTCTTACTCTTGGAAATAATTTTATAGCCTAATGTACACCCTTATTGGGTTAGTGACAGGACCCCGAATCTCCTATCCTTATAGGAGAAGCCTAATTATAGTATTAACAAACTAAAATGGGTGTCTCGTTGGACATTCAGGTGCTGTAGGTCAAAGAATACGGAACAACAGTTTATAAAGGCTGGAAATTCTTACTCTTGGAAATAATTTTATAGCCTAATGTACACCCTTATTGGGTTAGTGACAGGTCCCCGAATCTCCTATCCCCATAGGAGAAGCCTAATTATAGTATTAACAAACTAAAATGGGTGTCTCGTTGGACATTCAGGTGCTGTAGGTCAAAGAATACTGAACAGCAGTTTATAAAGGCTGGAAATTCTTACTCTTGGAAATAATATTATAGCCTAATGTACACCCTTATTGGGTTAGTGACAGGACCCCGAATCTCCTATCCTTATACGAGAAGCCTAATTATAGTATTAACAAACTAAAATGGGTGTCTCGTTGGACATTCAGGTGCTGTAGGTCAAAGAATACTGAACAACAGTTTATAAAGGCCGGAAATTCTTACTCTTGGAAATAATATTATAGCCTAATGTACACCCTTATTGGGATAGTGACAGGACCCCGAATCTCCTATCCTTATAGGAAAAGCCTAATTATAGTATTAACAAACTAAAATGGGTGTCTCGTTGGACATTCAGGTGCTGTAGGTCAAACAATACTGAACAAAAGTTTATAAAGGCTGGAAATTCTTACTCTTGGAAATAATTTTATAGCCTAATGTACACCCTTATTGGGTTAGTCACAGGACCCCAAATCTCCTATCCTTATAGGAGAAGCCTAATTGTAGTATTAACAAACTAAAATGGGTGTCTTGTTGGACATTCAGGTGCTGTAGGTCAAAGAATACTGAACAACAGTTTATAAAGGCTGGAAATTCTTACTCTTGGAAATAATTTTATAGCCTAATGTACACCCTTATTGGGTTAGTGACAGGACCCCGAATCTCCTATCCTTATAGGAGAAGCCTAATTATAGTATTAACGAACTAAAATGGGTGTCTCGTTGGACATTCAGGTGCTGTAGGTCAAAGAATACTGAACAACAGTTTATAAAGGCTGGAAATTCTTACTCTTGGAAATAATATTATAGCCTAATCTACCCCCTTATTGGGTTAGTGACAGGACCTCGAATCTCCTATCCTTATAGGAGAAGCCTAATTATAGTATTAACAAACTAAAATGGGGGTCTCGTTGGACATTCAGGTGCTGAGGTCAAAGAATACGGAACAACAGTTTATAAAGGCTGGAAATTCTTACTCTTGGAAATAATTTTATAGCCTAATGTACACCCTTATTGGGTTAGTGACAGGACCCCGAATCTCCTATCCTTATAGGAGAAGCCTAATTATAGTATTAACAAACTAAAATGGGTGTCTCGTTGGACATTCAGGTGCTGTAGGTCAAAGAATACTGAACAACAGTTTATAAAGGCTGGAAATTCTTACTCTTGGAAATAATTTTATAGCCTAATGTACACCCTTATTGGGTTAGTGACAGGACCCCGAATCTCCTATCCTTATAGGAGAAGCCTAATTATAGTATTAACAAACTAAAATGGGTGTCTCGTTGGACATTCAGGTGCTGTAGGTCAAAGAATACTGAACAGCAGTTTATAAAGGCTGGAAATTCTTACTCTTGGAAATAATTTTATAGCCTAATGTACACCCTTATTGGGTTAGTGACAGGACCCCGAATCTCCTATCCTTATAGGAGAAGCCTAATTATAGTATTAACGAACTAAAATGGGTGTCTCGTTGGACATTCAGGTGCTGTAGGTCAAAGAATACTGAACAACAGTTTATAAAGGCTGGAAATTCTTACTCTTGGAAATAATATTATAGCCTAATCTACCCCCTTATTGGGTTAGTGACAGGACCTCGAATCTCCTATCCTTATAGGAGAAGCCTAATTATAGTATTAACAAACTAAAATGGGTGTCTCGTTGGACATTCAGGTGCTGAGGTCAAAGAATACGGAACAACAGTTTATAAAGGCTGGAAATTCTTACTCTTGGAAATAATTTTATAGCCTAATGTACACCCTTATTGGGTTAGTGACAGGACCCCGAATCTCCTATCCTTATAGGAGAAGCCTAATTATAGTATTAACAAACTAAAATGGGTGTCTCGTTGGACATTCAGGTGCTGTAGGTCAAAGAATACTGAACAACAGTTTATAAAGGCTGGAAATTCTTACTCTTGGAAATAATTTTATAGCCTAATGTACACCCTTATTGGGTTAGTGACAGGACCCCGAATCTCCTATCCTTATAGGAGAAGCCTAATTATAGTATTAACAAACTAAAATGGGTGTCTCGTTGGACATTCAGGTGCTGTAGGTCAAAGAATACTGAACAGCAGTTTATAAAGGCTGGAAATTCTTACTCTTGGAAATAATATTATAGCCTAATGTACACCCTTATTGGGATAGTGACAGGACCGCGAATCTCCTATCCTTATAGAAAAAGCCTAATTATAGTATTAACAAACTAAAATGGGTGTCTCGTTGGACATTCAGGTGCTGTAGGTCAAAGAATACTGAACAACAGTTTATAAAGGCTGGAAATTCTTACTCTTGGAAATAATATTATAGCCTAATGTACACCCTTATTGGGTTAGTGACAGGACCCCGAATCTCCTATCCTTATAGGAGAAGCCTAATTATTGTATTAACAAACTAAAATGGGTGTCTCGTTGGACATTCAGGTGCTGTAGGTCAAAGAATACTGAACAACAGTTTATAAAGGCTGGAAATTCTTACTCTTGGAAATAATATTATAGCCTAATCTACACCCTTATTGGGTTAGTGACAGGACCCCGAATCTCCTATCCTTATAGGAGAAGCCTAATTATAGTATTAACAAACTAAAATGGGTGTCTCGTTGGACATTCAGGTGCTGTAGGTCAAAGAATACTGAACAAAAGTTTATAAAGGCTGGAAATTCTTACTCTTGGAAATAATTTTATTGCCTAATGTACACCCTTATTGGGTTAGTGACAGGACCCCGAATCTCCTATCCTTATAGGAGAAGCCTAATTATAGTATTAACAAACTAAAATGGGTGTCTCGTTGGACATTCAGGTGCTGTAGGTCAAAGAATACGGAACAACAGTTTATAAAGGCTGGAAATTCTTACTCTTGGAAATAATTTTATAGCCTAATGTACACCCTTATTGGGTTAGTGACAGGTCCCCGAATCTCCTATCCCCATAGGAGAAGCCTAATTATAGTATTAACAAACTAAAATGGGTGTCTCGTTGGACATTCAGGTGCTGTAGGTCAAAGAATACTGAACAGCAGTTTATAAAGGCTGGAAATTCTTACTCTTGGAAATAATATTATAGCCTAATGTACACCCTTATTGGGTTAGTGACAGGACCCCGAATCTCCTATCCTTATACGAGAAGCCTAATTATAGTATTAACAAACTAAAATGGGTGTCTCGTTGGACATTCAGGTGCTGTAGGTCAAAGAATACTGAACAACAGTTTATAAAGGCCGGAAATTCTTACTCTTGGAAATAATATTATAGCCTAATGTACACCCTTATTGGGATAGTGACAGGACCCCGAATCTCCTATCCTTATAGGAAAAGCCTAATTATAGTATTAACAAACTAAAATGGGTGTCTCGTTGGACATTCAGGTGCTGTAGGTCAAACAATACTGAACAAAAGTTTATAAAGGCTGGAAATTCTTACTCTTGGAAATAATTTTATAGCCTAATGTACACCCTTATTGGGTTAGTCACAGGACCCCAAATCTCCTATCCTTATAGGAGAAGCCTAATTGTAGTATTAACAAACTAAAATGGGTGTCTTGTTGGACATTCAGGTGCTGTAGGTCAAAGAATACTGAACAACAGTTTATAAAGGCTGGAAATTCTTACTCTTGGAAATAATTTTATAGCCTAATGTACACCCTTATTGGGTTAGTGACAGGACCCCGAATCTCCTATCCTTATAGGAGAAGCCTAATTATAGTATTAACGAACTAAAATGGGTGTCTCGTTGGACATTCAGGTGCTGTAGGTCAAAGAATACTGAACAACAGTTTATAAAGGCTGGAAATTCTTACTCTTGGAAATAATATTATAGCCTAATCTACCCCCTTATTGGGTTAGTGACAGGACCTCGAATCTCCTATCCTTATAGGAGAAGCCTAATTATAGTATTAACAAACTAAAATGGGTGTCTCGTTGGACATTCAGGTGCTGTAGGTCAAAGAATACTGAACAACAGTTTATAAAGGCTGGAAATTCTTACTCTTGGAAATAATTTTATAGCCTAATGTACACCCTTATTGGGTTAGTGACAGGACCCCGAATCTCCTATCCTTATAGGAGAAGCCTAATTATAGTATTAACAAACTAAAATGGGTGTCTCGTTGGACATTCAGGTGCTGTAGGTCAAAGAATACTGAACAACAGTTTATAAAGGCTGGAAATTCTTACTCTTGGAAATAATTTTATAGCCTAATGTACACCCTTATTGGGTTAGTGACAGGACCCCGAATCTCCTATCCTTATAGGAGAAGCCTAATTATAGTATTAACAAACTAAAATGGGTGTCTCGTTGGACATTCAGGTGCTGTAGGTCAAAGAATACTGAACAGCAGTTTATAAAGGCTGGAAATTCTTACTCTTGGAAATAATATTATAGCCTAATGTACACCCTTATTGGGATAGTGACAGGACCGCGAATCTCCTATCCTTATAGAAAAAGCCTAATTATAGTATTAACAAACTAAAATGGGTGTCTCGTTGGACATTCAGGTGCTGTAGGTCAAAGAATACTGAACAACAGTTTATAAAGGCTGGAAATTCTTACTCTTGGAAATAATATTATAGCCTAATGTACACCCTTATTGGGTTAGTGACAGGACCCCGAATCTCCTATCCTTATAGGAGAAGCCTAATTATTGTATTAACAAACTAAAATGGGTGTCTCGTTGGACATTCAGGTGCTGTAGGTCAAAGAATACTGAACAACAGTTTATAAAGGCTGGAAATTCTTACTCTTGGAAATAATATTATAGCCTAATCTACACCCTTATTGGGTTAGTGACAGGACCCCGAATCTCCTATCCTTATAGGAGAAGCCTAATTATAGTATTAACAAACTAAAATGGGTGTCTCGTTGGACATTCAGGTGCTGTAGGTCAAAGAATACTGAACAAAAGTTTATAAAGGCTGGAAATTCTTACTCTTGGAAATAATTTTATTGCCTAATGTACACCCTTATTGGGTTAGTGACAGGACCCCGAATCTCCTATCCTTATAGGAGAAGCCTAATTATAGTATTAACAAACTAAAATGGGTGTCTCGTTGGACATTCAGGTGCTGTAGGTCAAAGAATACGGAACAACAGTTTATAAAGGCTGGAAATTCTTACTCTTGGAAATAATTTTATAGCCTAATGTACACCCTTATTGGGTTAGTGACAGGTCCCCGAATCTCCTATCCCCATAGGAGAAGCCTAATTATAGTATTAACAAACTAAAATGGGTGTCTCGTTGGACATTCAGGTGCTGTAGGTCAAAGAATACTGAACAGCAGTTTATAAAGGCTGGAAATTCTTACTCTTGGAAATAATATTATAGCCTAATGTACACCCTTATTGGGTTAGTGACAGGACCCCGAATCTCCTATCCTTATACGAGAAGCCTAATTATAGTATTAACAAACTAAAATGGGTGTCTCGTTGGACATTCAGGTGCTGTAGGTCAAAGAATACTGAACAACAGTTTATAAAGGCCGGAAATTCTTACTCTTGGAAATAATATTATAGCCTAATGTACACCCTTATTGGGATAGTGACAGGACCCCGAATCTCCTATCCTTATAGGAAAAGCCTAATTATAGTATTAACAAACTAAAATGGGTGTCTCGTTGGACATTCAGGTGCTGTAGGTCAAACAATACTGAACAAAAGTTTATAAAGGCTGGAAATTCTTACTCTTGGAAATAATTTTATAGCCTAATGTACACCCTTATTGGGTTAGTCACAGGACCCCAAATCTCCTATCCTTATAGGAGAAGCCTAATTGTAGTATTAACAAACTAAAATGGGTGTCTTGTTGGACATTCAGGTGCTGTAGGTCAAAGAATACTGAACAACAGTTTATAAAGGCTGGAAATTCTTACTCTTGGAAATAATTTTATAGCCTAATGTACACCCTTATTGGGTTAGTGACAGGACCCCGAATCTCCTATCCTTATAGGAGAAGCCTAATTATAGTATTAACGAACTAAAATGGGTGTCTCGTTGGACATTCAGGTGCTGTAGGTCAAAGAATACTGAACAACAGTTTATAAAGGCTGGAAATTCTTACTCTTGGAAATAATATTATAGCCTAATCTACCCCCTTATTGGGTTAGTGACAGGACCTCGAATCTCCTATCCTTATAGGAGAAGCCTAATTATAGTATTAACAAACTAAAATGGGTGTCTCGTTGGACATTCAGGTGCTGAGGTCAAAGAATACGGAACAACAGTTTATAAAGGCTGGAAATTCTTACTCTTGGAAATAATTTTATAGCCTAATGTACACCCTTATTGGGTTAGTGACAGGACCCCGAATCTCCTATCCTTATAGGAGAAGCCTAATTATAGTATTAACAAACTAAAATGGGTGTCTCGTTGGACATTCAGGTGCTGTAGGTCAAAGAATACTGAACAACAGTTTATAAAGGCTGGAAATTCTTACTCTTGGAAATAATTTTATAGCCTAATGTACACCCTTATTGGGTTAGTGACAGGACCCCGAATCTCCTATCCTTATAGGAGAAGCCTAATTATAGTATTAACAAACTAAAATGGGTGTCTCGTTGGACATTCAGGTGCTGTAGGTCAAAGAATACTGAACAGCAGTTTATAAAGGCTGGAAATTCTTACTCTTGGAAATAATATTATAGCCTAATGTACACCCTTATTGGGATAGTGACAGGACCGCGAATCTCCTATCCTTATAGAAAAAGCCTAATTATAGTATTAACAAACTAAAATGGGTGTCTCGTTGGACATTCAGGTGCTGTAGGTCAAAGAATACTGAACAACAGTTTATAAAGGCTGGAAATTCTTACTCTTGGAAATAATATTATAGCCTAATGTACACCCTTATTGGGTTAGTGACAGGACCCCGAATCTCCTATCCTTATAGGAGAAGCCTAATTATTGTATTAACAAACTAAAATGGGTGTCTCGTTGGACATTCAGGTGCTGTAGGTCAAAGAATACTGAACAACAGTTTATAAAGGCTGGAAATTCTTACTCTTGGAAATAATTTTATAGCCTAATGTACACCCTTATTGGGTTAGTGGCAGGACCCCGAATCTCCTATCCTTATAGGAGAAGCCTAATTATAGTATTAACAAACTAAAATGGGTGTCTCGTTGGACATTCAGGTGCTGTAGGTCAAAGAATACTGAACAGCAGTTTATAAAGGCTGGAAATTCTTACTCTTGGAAATAATATTATAGCCTAATCTACACCCTTATTGGGATAGTGACAGGACCGCGAATCTCCTATCCTTATAGGAGAAGCCTAATTATAGTATTAACGAACTAAAATGGGTGTCTCGTTGGACATTCAGGTGTTGTAGGTCAAAGAATACTGAACAACAGTTTATAAAGGCTGGAAATTCTTACTCTTGGAAATAATATTATAGCCTAATCTACCCCCTTATTGGGTTAGTGACAGGACCCCGAATCTCCTATCCTTATAGGAGAAGCCTAATTATAGTATTAACAAACTAAAATGGGTGTCTCGTTGGACATTCAGGTGCTGTAGGTCAAAGAATACTGAACAACAGTTTATAAAGGCTGGAAATTCTTACTCTTGGAAATAATTTTATAGCCTAATGTACACCCTTATTGGGTTAGTGGCAGGACCCCGAATCTCCTATCCTTATAGGAGAAGCCTAATTATAGTATTAACAAACTAAAATGGGTGTCTCGTTGGACATTCAGGTGCTGTAGGTCAAAGAATACTGAACAACAGTTTATAAAGGCTGGAAATTCTTACTCTTGGAAATAATTTTATAGCCTAATGTACACCCTTTTTGGGTTAGTGACAGGACCCCGAATCTCCTATCCTTATAGGAGAAGCCTAATTATAGTATTAACAAACTAAAATGGGTGTCTCGTTGGACATTCAGGTGCTGTAGGTCAAACAATACTGAACAAAAGTTTATAAAGGCTGGAAATTCTTACTCTTGGAAATAATTTTATAGCCTAATGTACACCCTTATTGGGTTAGTGACAGGACCCCGAATCTCCTATCCTTATAGGGGAAGCCTAATTATAGTATTAACGAACTAAAATGGGTGTCTCGTTGGACATTCAGGTGCTGTAGGTCAAAGAATACGGAACAACAGTTTATAAAGGCTGGAAATTCTTACTCTTGGAAATAATATTATAGCCTAATGTACCCCCTTATTGGGTTAGTGACAGGACCCCGAATCTCCTATCCTTATAGGAGAAGCCTAATTATAGTATTAACAAACTAAAATGGGTGTCTCGTTGGACATTCAGGTGCTGTAGGTCAAAGAATACTGAACAACAGTTTATAAAGGCTGGAAATTCTTACTCTTGGAAATAATTTTATAGCCTAATGTACACCCTTATTGGGTTAGTGACAGGACCCCGAATCTCCTATCCTTATAGGAGAAGCCTAATTATAGTATTAACAAACTAAAATGGGTGTCTCGTTGGACATTCAGGTGCTGTAGGTCAAAGAATACTGAACAACAGTTTATAAAGGCCGGAAATTCTTACTCTTGGAAATAATATTATAGCCTAATGTACACCCTTATTGGGATAGTGACAGGACCCCGAATCTCCTATCCTTATAGGAAAAGCCTAATTATAGTATTAACAAACTAAAATGGGTGTCTCGTTGGACATTCAGGTGCTGTAGGTCAAACAATACTGAACAAAAGTTTATAAAGGCTGGAAATTCTTACTCTTGGAAATAATTTTATAGCCTAATGTACACCCTTATTGGGTTAGTCACAGGACCCCAAATCTCCTATCCTTATAGCAGAAGCCTAATTATAGTATTAACAAACTAAAATGGGTGTCTCGTTGGACATTCAGGTGCTGTAGGTCAAAGAATACTGAACAACAGTTTATAAAGGCTGGAAATTCTTACTCTTGGAAATAATTTTATAGCCTAATGTACACCCTTATTGGGTTAGTGACAGGACCCCGAATCTCCTATCCTTATAGGAGAAGCCTAATTATAGTATTAACAAACTAAAATGGGTGTCTCGTTGGACATTCAGGTGCTGTAGGTCAAAGAATACTGAACAACAGTTTATAAAGGCCGGAAATTCTTACTCTTGGAAATAATATTATAGCCTAATGTACACCCTTATTGGGATAGTGACAGGACCCCGAATCTCCTATCCTTATAGGAAAAGCCTAATTATAGTATTAACAAACTAAAATGGGTGTCTCGTTGGACATTCAGGTGCTGTAGGTCAAACAATACTGAACAAAAGTTTATAAAGGCTGGAAATTCTTACTCTTGGAAATAATTTTATAGCCTAATGTACACCCTTATTGGGTTAGTCACAGGACCCCAAATCTCCTATCCTTATAGCAGAAGCCTAATTATAGTATTAACAAACTAAAATGGGTGTCTCGTTGGACATTCAGGTGCTGTAGGTCAAAGAATACTGAACAACAGTTTATAAAGGCTGGAAATTCTTACTCTTGAAAATAATTTTATAGCCTAATGTACACCCTTATTGGGTTAGTGACAGGACCCCGAATCTCCTATCCTTATAGGAGAAGCCTAATTATAGTATTAACGAACTAAAATGGGTGTCTCGTTGGACATTCAGGTGCTGTAGGTCAAAGAATACTGAACAACAGTTTATAAAGGCTGGAAATTCTTACTCTTTGAAATAATATTATAGCCTAATCTACCCCCTTATTGGGTTAGTGACAGGACCTCGAATCTCCTATCCTAATAGGAGAAGCCTAATTATAGTATTAACAAACTAAAATGGGTGTCTCGTTGGACATTCAGGTGCTGTAGGTCAAAGAATACTGAACAACAGTTTATAAAGGCTGGAAATTCTTACTCTTGGAAATAATTTTATAGCCTAATGTACACCCTTATTGGGTTAGTGACAGGACCCCGAATCTCCTATCCTTATAGGAGAAGCCTAATTATAGTATTAACAAACTAAAATGGGTGTCTCGTTGGACATTCAGGTGCTGTAGGTCAAAGAATACTGAACAACAGTTTATAAAGGCTGGAAATTCTTACTCTTGGAAATAATTTTATAGCCTAATGTACACCCTTATTGGGTTAGTGACAGGACCCCGAATCTCCTATCCCTATAGGAGAAGCCTAATTATAGTATTAACAAACTAAAATGGGTGTCTCGTTGGACATTCAGGTGCTGTAGGTCAAAGAATACTGAACAGCAGTTTATAAAGGCTGGAAATTCTTACTCTTGGAAATAATATTATAGCCTAATGTACACCCTTATTGGGATAGTGACAGGACCGCGAATCTCCTATCCTTATAGAAAAAGCCTAATTATAGTATTAACAAACTAAAATGGGTGTCTCGTTGGACATTCAGGTGCTGTAGGTCAAAGAATACTGAACAACAGTTTATACAGGCTGGAAATTCTTACTCTTGGAAATAATATTATAGCCTAATGTACACCCTTATTGGGTTAGTGACAGGACCCCGAATCTCCTATCCTTATAGGAGAAGCCTAATTATTGTATTAACAAACTAAAATGGGTGTCTCGTTGGACATTCAGGTGCTGTAGGTTAAAGAATACTGAACAACAGTTTATAAAGGCTGGAAATTCTTACTCTTGGAAATAATTTTATAGCCTAATGTACACCCTTATTGGGTTAGTGGCAGGACCCCGAATCTCCTATCCTTATAGGAGAAGCCTAATTATAGTATTAACAAACTAAAATGGGTGTCTCGTTGGACATTCAGGTGCTGTAGGTCAAAGAATACTGAACAACAGTTTATAAAGGCTGGAAATTCTTACTCTTGGAAATAATATTATAGCCTAATCTACCCCCTTATTGGGTTAGTGACAGGACCCCGAATCTCCTATCCTTATAGGAGAAGCCTAATTATAGTATTAACGAACTAAAATGGGTGTCTCGTTGGACATTCAGGTGCTGTAGGTCAAAGAATACTGAACAACAGTTTATAAAGGCTGGAAATTCTTACTCTTGGAAATAATATTATAGCCTAATCTACCCCCTTATTGGGTTAGTGACAGGACCCCGAATCTCCTATCCTTATAGGAGAAGCCTAATTATAGTATTAACAATCTAAAATGGGTGTCTCGTTGGACATTCAGGTGCTGTAGGTCAAAGAATACTGAACAACAGTTTATAAAGGCTGGAAATTCTTACTCTTGGAAATAATTTTATAGCCTAATGTACACCCTTATTGGGTTAGTGACAGGACCCCGAATCTCCTATCCTTATAGGAGAAGCCTAATTATAGTATTAACAAACTAAAATGGGTGTCTCGTTGGACATTCAGGTGCTGTAGGTCAAAGAATACTGAACAACAGATTATAAAGGCTGGAAATTCTTACTCTTGGAAATAATTTTATAGCCTAATGTACACCCTTATTGGGTTAGTGACAGGACCCCGAATCTCCTATCCCTATAGGAGAAGCCTAATTATAGTATTAACAAACTAAAATGGGTGTCTCGTTGGACATTCAGGTGCTGTAGGTCAAAGAATACTGAACAGCAGTTTATAAAGGCTGGAAATTCTTACTCTTGGAAATAATATTATAGCCTAATGTACACCCTTATTGGGATAGTGACAGGACCGCGAATCTCCTATCCTTATAGAAAAAGCCTAATTATAGTATTAACAAACTAAAATGGGTGTCTCGTTGGACATTCAGGTGCTGTAGGTCAAAGAATACTGAACAACAGTTTATAAAGGCTGGAAATTCTTACTCTTGGAAATAATATTATAGCCTAATGTACACCCTTATTGGGTTAGTGACAGGACCCCGAATCTCCTATCCTTATAGGAGAAGCCTAATTATTGTATTAACAAACTAAAATGGGTGTCTCGTTGGACATTCAGGTGCTGTAGGTCAAAGAATACTGAACAACAGTTTATAAAGGCTGGAAATTCTTACTCTTGGAAATAATTTTATAGCCTAATGTACACCCTTATTGGGTTAGTGGCAGGACCCCGAATCTCCTATCCTTATAGGAGAAGCCTAATTATAGTATTAACAAACTAAAATGGGTGTCTCGTTGGACATTCAGGTGCTGTAGGTCAAAGAATACTGAACAACAGTTTATAAAGGCTGGAAATTCTTACTCTTGGAAATAATATTATAGCCTAATCTATCCCCTTATTGGGTTAGTGACAGGACCCCGAATCTCCTATCCTTATAGGAGAAGCCTAATTATAGTATTAATGAACTAAAATGGGTGTCTCGTTGGACATTCAGGTGCTGTAGGTCAAAGAATACTGAACAACAGTTTATAAAGGCTGGAAATTCTTACTCTTGGAAATAATATTATAGCCTAATCTACCCCCTTATTGGGTTAGTGACAGGACCCCGAATCTCCTATCCTTATAGGAGAAGCCTAATTATAGTATTAACAAACTAAAATGGGTGTCTCGTTGGACATTCAGGTGCTGTAGGTCAAAGAATACTGAACAACAGTTTATAAAGGCTGGAAATTCTTACTCTTGGAAATAATTTTATAGCCTAATGTACACCCTTATTGGGTTAGTGACAGGACCCCGAATCTCCTATCCTTATAGGAGAAGCCTAATTATAGTATTAACAAACTAAAATGGGTGTCTCGTTGGACATTCAGGTGCTGTAGGTCAAAGAATACTGAACAACAGTTTATAAAGGCTGGAAATTCTTACTCTTGGAAATAATTTTATAGCCTAATGTACACCCTTATTGGGTTAGTGACAGGACCCCGAATCTCCTATCCCTATAGGAGAAGCCTAATTATAGTATTAACAAACTAAAATGGGTGTCTCGTTGGACATTCAGGTGCTGTAGGTTAAAGAATACTGAACAGCAGTTTATAAAGGCTGGAAATTCTTACTCTTGGAAATAATATTATAGCCTAATGTACACCCTTATTGGGATAGTGACAGGACCGCGAATCTCCTATCCTTATAGAAAAAGCCTAATTATAGTATTAACAAACTAAAATGGGTGTCTCGTTGGACATTCAGGTGCTGTAGGTCAAAGAATACTGAACAACAGTTTATAAAGGCTGGAAATTCTTACTCTTGGAAATAATATTATAGCCTAATGTACACCCTTATTGGGTTAGTGACAGGACCCCGAATCTCCTATCCTTATAGGAGAAGCCTAATTATTGTATTAACAAACTAAAATGGGTGTCTCGTTGGACATTCAGGTGCTGTAGGTCAAAGAATACTGAACAACAGTTTATAAAGGCTGGAAATTCTTACTCTTGGAAATAATTTTATAGCCTAATGTACACCCTTATTGGGTTAGTGGCAGGACCCCGAATCTCCTATCCTTATAGAAGAAGCCTAATTATAGTATTAACAAACTAAAATGGGTGTCTCGTTGGACATTCAGGTGCTGTAGGTCAAAGAATACTGAACAACAGTTTATAAAGGCTGGAAATTCTTACTCTTGGAAATAATATTATAGCCTAATCTACCCCCTTATTGGGTTAGTGACAGGACCCCGAATCTCCTATCCCTATAGGAGAAGCCTAATTATAGTATTAACAAACTAAAATGGGTGTCTCGTTGGACATTCAGGTGCTATAGGTCAAAGAATACTGAACAGCAGTTTATAAAGGCTGGAAATTCTTACTCTTGGAAATAATTTTATAGCCTAATGTACACCCTTATTGGGTTAGTGACAGGACCCCGAATCTCCTATCCTTATAGGAGAAGCCTAATTATAGTATTAACAAACTAAAATGGGTGTCTCGTTGGACATTCAGGTGCTGTAGGTCAAAGAATACTGAACAACAGTTTATAAAGGCTGGAAATTCTTACTCTTGGAAATAATTTTATAGCCTAATGTACACCCTTATTGGGTTAGTGACAGGACCCCGAATCTCCTATCCCTATAGGAGAAGCCTAATTATAGTATTAACAAACTAAAATGGGTGTCTCGTTGGACATTCAGGTGCTATAGGTCAAAGAATACTGAACAGCAGTTTATAAAGGCTGGAAATTCTTACTCTTGGAAATAATATTATAGCCTAATGTACACCCTTATTGGGATAGTGACAGGACCGCGAATCTCCTATCCTTATAGAAAAAGCCTAATTATAGTATTAACAAACTAAAATGGGTGTCTCGTTGGACATTCAGGTGCTGTAGGTCAAAGAATACTGAACAACAGTTTATAAAGGCTGGAAATTCTTACTCTTGGAAATAATATTATAGCCTAATGTACACCCTTATTGGGTTAGTGACAGGACCCCGAATCTCCTATCCTTATAGGAGAAGCCTAATTATTGTATTAACAAACTAAAATGGGTGTCTCGTTGGACATTCAGGTGCTGTAGGTCAAAGAATACTGAACAACAGTTTATAAAGGCTGGAAATTCTTACTCTTGGAAATAATTTTATAGCCTAATGTACACTCTTATTGGGTTAGTGGCAGGACCCCGAATCTCCTATCCTTATAGGAGAAGCCTAATTATAGTATTAACAAACTAAAATGGGTGTCTCGTTGGACATTCAGGTGCTGTAGGTCAAAGAATACTGAACAACAGTTTATAAAGGCTGGAAATTCTTACTCTTGGAAATAATTTTATAGCCTAATGTACACCCTTTTTGGGTTAGTGACAGGACCCCGAATCTCCTATCCTTATAGGAGAAGCCTAATTATAGTATTAACAAACTAAAATGGGTGTCTCGTTGGACATTCAGGTGCTGTAGGTCAAACAATACTGAACAAAAGTTTATAAAGGCTGGAAATTCTTACTCTTGGAAATAATTTTATAGCCTAATGTACACCCTTATTGGGTTAGTGACAGGACCCCGAATCTCCTATCCTTATAGGAGAAGCCTAATTATAGTATTAACGAACTAAAATGGGTGTCTCGTTGGACATTCAGGTGCTGTAGGTCAAAGAATACGGAACAACAGTTTATAAAGGCTGGAAATTCTTACTCTTGGAAATAATTTTATAGCCTAATGTACACCCTTATTGGGTTAGTGACAGGACCCCGAATCTCCTATCCTTATAGGAGAAGCCTAATTATAGTATTAACAAACTAAAATGGGTGTCTCGTTGGACATTCAGGTGCTGTAGGTCAAAGAATACTGAACAACAGTTTATAAAGGCTGGAAATTCTTACTCTTGGAAATAATTTTATAGCCTAATGTACACCCTTATTGGGTTAGTGACAGGACCCCGAATCTCCTATCCCTATAGGAGAAGCCTAATTATAGTATTAACAAACTAAAATGGGTGTCTCGTTGGACATTCAGGTGCTGTAGGTCAAAGAATACTGAACAGCAGTTTATAAAGGCTGGAAATTCTTACTCTTGGAAATAATTTTATAGCCTAATGTACACCCTTATTGGGTTAGTGACAGGACCGCGAATCTCCTATCCTTATAGAAAAAGCCTAATTATAGTATTAACAAACTAAAATGGGTGTCTTGTTGGACATTCAGGTGCTGTAGGTCAAAGAATACTGAACAACAGTTTATAAAGGCTGGAAATTCTTACTCTTGGAAATAATATTATAGCCTAATGTACACCCTTATTGGGTTAGTGACAGGACCCCGAATCTCCTATCCTTATAGGAGAAGCCTAATTATTGTATTAACAAACTAAAATGGGTGTCTCGTTGGACATTCAGGTGCTGTAGGTCAAAGAATACTGAACAACAGTTTATAAAGGCTGGAAATTCTTACTCTTGGAAATAATTTTATAGCCTAATGTACACCCTTATTGGGTTAGTGACAGGACCCCGAATCTCCTATCCCTATAGGAGAAGCCTAATTATAGTATTAACAAACTAAAATGGGTGTCTCGTTGGACATTCAGGTGCTGTAGGTCAAAGAATACTGAACAGCAGTTTATAAAGGCTGGAAATTCTTACTCTTGGAAATAATATTATAGCCTAATGTACACCCTTATTGGGATAGTGACAGGACCGCGAATCTCCTATCCTTATAGAAAAAGCCTAATTATAGTATTAACAAACTAAAATGGGTGTCTTGTTGGACATTCAGGTGCTGTAGGTCAAAGAATACTGAACAACAGTTTATAAAGGCTGGAAATTCTTACTCTTGGAAATAATATTATAGCCTAATGTACACCCTTATTGGGTTAGTGACAGGACCCCGAATCTCCTATCCTTATAGGAGAAGCCTAATTATTGTATTAACAAACTAAAATGGGTGTCTCGTTGGACATTCAGGTGCTGTAGGTCAAAGAATACTGAACAACAGTTTATAAAGGCTGGAAATTCTTACTCTTGGAAATAATTTTATAGCCTAATGTACACCCTTATTGGGTTAGTGACAGGACCCCGAATCTCCTATCCCTATAGGAGAAGCCTAATTATAGTATTAACAAACTAAAATGGGTGTCTCGTTGGACATTCAGGTGCTGTAGGTCAAAGAATACTGAACAGCAGTTTATAAAGGCTGGAAATTCTTACTCTTGGAAATAATATTATAGCCTAATGTACACCCTTATTGGGATAGTGACAGGACCGCGAATCTCCTATCCTTATAGAAAAAGCCTAATTATAGTATTAACAAACTAAAATGGGTGTCTTGTTGGACATTCAGGTGCTGTAGGTCAAAGAATACTGAACAACAGTTTATAAAGGCTGGAAATTCTTACTCTTGGAAATAATATTATAGCCTAATGTACACCCTTATTGGGTTAGTGACAGGACCCCGAATCTCCTATCCTTATAGGAGAAGCCTAATTATTGTATTAACAAACTAAAATGGGTGTCTCGTTGGACATTCAGGTGCTGTAGGTCAAAGAATACTGAACAACAGTTTATAAAGGCTGGAAATTCTTACTCTGGGAAATAATTTTATAGCCTAATGTACACCCTTATTGGGTTAGTGACAGGACCCCGAATCTCCTATCCTTATAGGAGAAGCCTAATTATAGTATTAACAAACTAAAATGGGTGTCTCGTTGGACATTTAGGTGTTGTAGGTCAAAGAATACTGAACAACAGTTTATAAAGGCTGGAAATTCTTACTCTTGGAAATAATTTTATAGCCTAATGTACACCCTTATTGGGTTAGTCACAGGACCCCAAATCTCCTATCCTTATAGCAGAAGCCTAATTATAGTATTAACAAACAAAAATGGGTGTCTCGTTGGACATTCAGGTGCTGTAGGTCAAAGAATACTGAACAACAGTTTATAAAGGCTGGAAATTCTTACTCTTGGAAATAATTTTATAGCCTAATGTACACCCTTATTGGGTTAGTGACAGGACCCCGAATCTCCTATCCTTATAGGAGAAGCCTAATTATAGTATTAACGAACTAAAATGGGTGTCTCGTTGGACATTCAGGTGCTGTAGGTCAAAGAATACTGAACAACAGTTTATAAAGGCTGGAAATTCTTACTCTTGGAAATAATATTATAGCCTAATCTACCCCCTTATTGGGTTAATGACAGGACCCCGAATTTCCTATCCTTATAGGAGAAGCCTAATTATAGTATTAACAAACCAAAATGGGTGTCTCGTTGGACATTCAGGTGCTGTAGGTCAAAGAATACTGAACAACAGTTTATAAAGGCTGGAAATTCTTACTCTTGGAAATAATTTTATAGCCTAATGTACACCCTTATTGGGTTAGTGACAGGACCCCGAATCTCCTATCCTTATAGGAGAAGCCTAATTATAGTATTAACAAACTAAAATGGGTGTCTCGTTGGACATTCAGGTGCTGTAGGTCAAAGAATACTGAACAACAGTTTATAAAGGCTGGAAATTCTTACTCTTGGAAATAATTTTATAGCCTAATGTACACCCTTATTGGGTTAGTGACAGGACCCCGAATCTCCTATCCCTATAGGAGAAGCCTAATTATAGTATTAACAAACTAAAATGGGTGTCTCGTTGGACATTCAGGTGCTGTAGGTCAAAGAATACTGAACAGCAGTTTATAAAGGCTGGAAATTCTTACTCTTGGAAATAATATTATAGCCTAATGTACACCCTTATTGGGATAGTGACAGGACCGCGAATCTCCTATCCTTATAGAAAAAGCCTAATTATAGTATTAACAAACTAAAATGGGTGTCTCGTTGGACATTCGGGTGCTGTAGGTCAAAGAATACTGAACAACAGTTTATAAAGGCTGGAAATTCTTACTCTTGGAAATAATATTATAGCCTAATGTACACCCTTATTGGGTTAGTGACAGGACCCCGAATCTCCTATCCTTATAGGAGAAGCCTAATTATTGTATTAACAAACTAAAATGGGTGTCTCGTTGGACATTCAGGTGCTGTAGGTCAAAGAATACTGAACAACAGTTTATAAAGGCTGGAAATTCTTACTCTTGGAAATAATTTTATAGCCTAATGTACACCCTTATTGGGTTAGTGGCAGGACCCCGAATCTCCTATCCTTATAGGAGAAGCCTAATTATAGTATTAACAAACTAAAATGGGTGTCTCGTTGGACATTCAGGTGCTGTAGGTCAAAGAATACTGAACAACAGTTTATAAAGGCTGGAAATTCTTACTCTTGGAAATAATTTTAAAGCATAATGTACACCCTTTTTGGGTTAGTGACAGGACCCCGAATCTCCTATCCTTATAGGAGAAGCCTAATTATAGTATTAACAAACTAAAATGGGTGTCTCGTTGGACATTCAGGTGCTGTAGGTCAAACAATACTGAACAAAAGTTTATAAAGGCTGGAAATTCTTACTCTTGGAAATAATTTTACAGCCTAATGTACACCCTTATTGGGTTAGTGACAGGACCCCGAATCTCCTATCCTTATAGGAGAAGCCTAATTATAGTATTAACGAACTAAAATTGGTGTCTCGTTGGACATTCAGGTGCTGTAGGTCAAAGAATACGGAACAACAGTTTATAAAGGCTGGAAATTCTTACTCTTGGAAATAATATTATAGCCTAATGTACACCCTTATTGGATTAGTGACAGGACCCCGAATCTCCTATCCTTATAGGAGAAGCCTAATTATTGTATTAACAAACTAAAATGGGTGTCTCGTTGGACATTCAGGTGCTGTAGGTCAAAGAATACTGAACAACAGTTTATAAAGGCTGGAAATTCTTACTCTTGGAAATAATATTATAGCCTAATCTACCCCCTTATTGGGTTAGTGACAGGACCCCGAATCTCCTATCCTTATAGAGAAGCCTAATTATAGTATTAACAAACTAAAATGGGTGTCTCGTTGGACATTCAGGTGCTGTAGGTCAAAGAATACTGAACAACAGTTTATAAAGGCTGGAAATTCTTACTCTTGGAAATAATTTTATAGCCTAATGTACACCCTTATTGGGTTAGTGACAGGACCCCGAATCTCCTATCCTTATAGGAGAAGCCTAATTATAGTATTAACAAACTAAAATGGGTGTCTCGTTGGACATTCATGTAACATCGCAAAATTTTCACGAAACTTTTATTATCCTTAATTCTATACTAAGGTGCCCAAGTCTATATTTACTTTTCCTAACTCACAATATATATATATATATATATATATATATATATATATATATACACATCTATATAATGCATTTTTTTTTTCTAATAATAATAATAATAATGATAATAATAATAATTATAATTCAGCTTTTAAAAAAAAAAAAAAAAATATACTACACACAAATCTGATTTTTTTGTAAAGACCCCATCTCCTTTTAGCCCAGTTTGGCCGGCCCAGACCCCCAAGCCCAAACAACATGGCCCAACCCCCTTTCCCTTTTCCTTACTTTAAAAAAAAAAAAACGTGGGAACCGCTCCTCCCAGGATTCGAACCGGACACCAAGGGCACACAACACACGCGTGTTATCCACTGATCCAAACCCTTCAATTTGCTTTTAACACAGACCTACTTATATTTATAATCGTTTTCTGCTCTCTCTTCTTCTTTCCTAAGGGTCGCGCAGCAGCAGATATGACCATGGTTTAATATTTTGACCATCCAATTAACTAAATTGATACACTTAAATCTATATATAGAATGATTACTTGATATTCGGCCATCAGTAACTAAGCATTACGTTAATTATCAATCAATTGTCAACCAATTGACATTATACGCGTATGAACTTCAATGCGTGGTCAATCCTTGCCATTTCACCAATCCAGTCATCTCACTATAAATTGAACATCATACCACCATCCCTACTCGCTCATACATCTTTCCTTAACCTCCAATCTCTTTAATTTCACTCTGTTCTTGTTCTTGGTTCGCAACTTTGACTAGTGGTTTTGACCAAGCAATCGAGCACAAATCAGACTTGTAAGCATAATTATTGTTATGGGTTTTGTTCATCGGCATTCACACATCAAAAACCCTAACATTAATCGGGTTAAAGATGTGTGAATTGCTTGATTGAAAATTCTAGGGTTCATATTTATAATTTGGGGATAAACTAGTTTTGGCACAGAATATTTATATAATTTTAATCAGGATTAATCACAACCACTGGCCTAGGCCAAGTGGTTGTGACCATGACCTGCAACTGAAAGGGCCTGGGTTCGAGTCCCTCTGGCCGTTTTTGGCATTCTTTTCTTTTCTTTTCTTTTTTAGCAAACAATTAAATATATATATATATTAAATCCTTTAATCTTTTAAATTCCTTTTAAAATACCTAAACTATTTTATAAATTCTAAAAAAATTATAATTGTTTAATCTGATATAAAAGTGTTATTTACAATTTTTATTTTTCAGAAATTCTTTTATTTAATATTTATAATAATTAAATCATTTTTATACTATTATATTTATAAAAATCCATTATTATATCAAAACAGTTTTATTAAATTTCCCAAAATTTATCCTGACTTTTTATAAAGTCAACCTTTACTAAAATAATTTTTAAATCAGTAAAATCATTTATTTTATATTTTTAATCAATTTTTGTTAGATTTAATCATAATTAAATCATAATAAATCCAATTTTCATCATTTTTGCACCAAAATTTTATACAAATTATTTTTAATCATTTAGAACAGAAATATGATTTTTAAAATAATAATTCTTTAATTTTAATATTTTTAATTATTAAAGTTAAAGTTTGACAATTTGTTATAAATAGATTTAATAATCTATTTTAAAGAAAATAATTTTATAAAAATTATTTTTACACTTTAAACACATTCTTGAAACCATCTTAAGTTTAAATTTTATAAAAAGATTTTTAGTTATTTATTTACTAAATTTCTCTCAATCGGCGAATATTTTTAATATTAATCAAACGAGAAAAGACACAGTACAATCATTAACAATGATCAAGCCGCCTGTTTAGATTATAGCGCTATAGGTCTGACAAACCCATCCCACCCGCATAGACTCAGGGATGATCGATAACAGTAACAACATTTAACTAACTTGCGAGTTAGTCATCAGTCGACACAAGGTTTGGTTGTACAAAGACGCATTGTTGCATGTCAGTATCATACTCTATCATCATACAACCCTGAGTGTTGTACAAACTATTGTTATCAACTATTTCTCAAAAACCTATGTAATTCTCACCAACTTTTGTTGACCCAAAATATTTTCAACTTAACATGTTTCAGGTTCTACTTGCTTGAAGATTTGCTTGAAGATATGTGCATAGTTTTATTCAATTTGATGTACGAATTCTTGTAGAATCATTGTATGTAAATTATTTAAATCATTTAATGAAATTATTATTCACCATGAGCTACTGAACAATCATTCAATACGTGACATCCCGATGTTTCCGCCATCGGTTGGGGTGTTACAGATTGGTATCAGAGCCATGGTTATAGGGAATTAGGTTATTAGAAAAATAATCTAGTCTATAACCATAGGATATAACCAGTACTTGATTCTTTTGCTTGCTATTCTCTACCTCCTACTTCTTATCCCTACTTTCATTCCTACAAGAAGGTTGCTCTCCATCAGAGGATCTACTCCCAATAAGACAAAATCCTCAGGTTTAACCTGAACCACCTTGAGATCTCGTCGAAGTTCTAGATTTTAATAACGAACACGTGCAATCTGGAAGGGTGAACGCCTGTATTCTGAGTCTTCTGTCTAGGCTGGCATTGCGCATATATCCCAATCAGACGAGGGACCCGGATGCCTACCTGGGAATTCTCGGGATGAGTGTTCACTTATAGGCTAAAGCATGTCTTCATATGTTATTAGAATTTGGAATCTTTGATAAGTCAACGTTTTCGTTTATTCGTTTTAATTAATGAGTAAATGATTACATTCCTTGTATCACCTCATTCATTTCATGCCCTCATTGTGTCCCTTACGGATCATGTCTCCACGTCGTAGCACTCGCAATAACAATGGTGAAAACCAAGAGGAAAGTAACAACAACCACAACACCAACCACAACAACAACAAAAACAACAAAGGTATTGATGCCCAACTGACTGCAATTATTCACAACCCTGGTAATTATGTTATAAATGTGGAAACCCAAATCACTACTGTAACCGATGCCGAGATCAAGACCCTCCAGCTACTTAACAACATGTCCCACCATTCGAATGTTGTTCGCTTTTATTCTATGTATTGACGCTTTTTGATCCAAGTAATAAAATTCAAGTATTATCATAACATCGGTGTGCATGCTTGTTTGAATGTGAATTAATTGCTATATCTACTTGCTTACTTGTACAACAATTAGTAGACTACCAAACAACCAGCTTAACGATTGGTAGAGGTCATCATGTCATTCCAACAGTCGGGAGAGGCCCTACCACCTGAACGACTGGCAGAGACTATCAGACCTGCTTAACAATCGGTAAAGTCATAAAAGGACACAAAACCCTAATGTAAGGTAAATTGGTAATTACGGTCCGGAACGTAATCATGAATTTACAGGTACGTTAAGGTAGTGTGAAATTTTATCAAGGTTCCGGTAGTTGACCAATTGTAAACCTAGTGTTTCTCTTAACTTCGGGACGAAGTTCCTAAAAGTAGGGGAGACTGTAACATCGCAAAATTTTCACGAAACTTTTATTATCCTTAATTCTATACTAAGGTGCCCAAGTCTATATTTACTTTTCCTAACTCACAATATATATATATATATATATATATATATATACACATCTATATAATGCATTTTTTTTTTCTAATAATAATAATAATAATGATAATAATAATAATTATAATTCAGCTTTTAAAAAAAAAAAAAAAAATATACTACACACAAATCTGATTTTTTTGTAAAGACCCCATCTCCTTTTAGCCCAGTTTGGCCGGCCCAGACCCCCAAGCCCAAACAACATGGCCCAACCCCCTTTCCCTTTTCCTTACTTTAAAAAAAAAAAAACGTGGGAACCGCTCCTCCCAGGATTCGAACCGGACACCAAGGGCACACAACACACGCGTGTTATCCACTGATCCAAACCCTTCAATTTGCTTTTAACACAGACCTACTTATATTTATAATCGTTTTCTGCTCTCTCTTCTTCTTTCCTAAGGGTCGCGCAGCAGCAGATATGACCATGGTTTAATATTTTGACCATCCAATTAACTAAATTGATACACTTAAATCTATATATAGAATGATTACTTGATATTCGGCCATCAGTAACTAAGCATTACGTTAATTATCAATCAATTGTCAACCAATTGACATTATACGCGTATGAACTTCAATGCGTGGTCAATCCTTGCCATTTCACCAATCCAGTCATCTCACTATAAATTGAACATCATACCACCATCCCTACTCGCTCATACATCTTTCCTTAACCTCCAATCTCTTTAATTTCACTCTGTTCTTGTTCTTGGTTCGCAACTTTGACTAGTGGTTTTGACCAAGCAATCGAGCACAAATCAGACTTGTAAGCATAATTATTGTTATGGGTTTTGTTCATCGGCATTCACACATCAAAAACCCTAACATTAATCGGGTTAAAGATGTGTGAATTGCTTGATTGAAAATTCTAGGGTTCATATTTATAATTTGGGGATAAACTAGTTTTGGCACAGAATATTTATATAATTTTAATCAGGATTAATCACAACCACTGGCCTAGGCCAAGTGGTTGTGACCATGACCTGCAACTGAAAGGGCCTGGGTTCGAGTCCCTCTGGCCGTTTTTGGCATTCTTTTCTTTTCTTTTCTTTTTTAGCAAACAATTAAATATATATATATATATTAAATCCTTTAATCTTTTAAATTCCTTTTAAAATACCTAAACTATTTTATAAATTCTAAAAAAATTATAATTGTTTAATCTGATATAAAAGTGTTATTTACAATTTTTATTTTTCAGAAATTCTTTTATTTAATATTTATAATAATTAAATCATTTTTATACTATTATATTTATAAAAATCCATTATTATATCAAAACAGTTTTATTAAATTTCCCAAAATTTATCCTGACTTTTTATAAAGTCAACCTTTACTGAAATAATTTTTAAATCAGTAAAATCATTTATTTTATATTTTTAATCAATTTTTGTTAGATTTAATCATAATTAAATCATAATAAATCCAATTTTCATCATTTTTGCACCAAAATTTTATACAAATTATTTTTAATCATTTAGAACAGAAATATGATTTTTAAAATAATAATTCTTTAATTTTAATATTTTTAATTATTAAAGTTAAAGTTTGACAATTTGTTATAAATAGATTTAATAATCTATTTTAAAGAAAATAATTTTATAAAAATTATTTTTACACTTTAAACACATTCTTGAAACCATCTTAAGTTTAAATTTTATAAAAAGATTTTTAGTTATTTATTTACTAAATTTCTCTCAATCGGCGAATATTTTTAATATTAATCAAACGAGCAATTATCCCCAATTCGAAGCCCTAGAACTTATACATTTGTAGACTTGATAGACTTAGACATATTTATTACCTCATTTTAGGGTGATACTTGATACATTTGGTCAACACATTTCTCAACAGATATAACATTTTACCAAGGTGAGTTTACATAGCCCCTTTACTCTATTTTCACTATTTTTGGGGTGAAACATGTTCAAATATTTTATACTATCATTTACTCATATTTACTTGTGATTCAATTACAACATCATCCTATCATCTGACTGTAACAAAAAGACACAGTACAATCATTAACAATGATCAAGCCGCCTGTTTAGATTATAGCGCTATAGGTCTGACAAACCCATCCCACCCGCATAGACTCAGGGATGATCGATAACAGTAACAACATTTAACTAACTTGCGAGTTAGTCATCAGTCGACACAAGGTTTGGTTGTACAAAGACGCATTGTTGCATGTCAGTATCATACTCTATCATCATACAACCCTGAGTGTTGTACAAACTATTGTTATCAACTATTTCTCAAAAACCTATGTAATTCTCACCAACTTTTGTTGACCCAAAATATTTTCAACTTAACATGTTTCAGGTTCTACTTGCTTGAAGATTTGCTTGAAGATATGTGCATAGTTTTATTCAATTTGATGTACGAATTCTTGTAGAATCATTGTATGTAAATTATTTAAATCATTTAATGAAATTATTATTCACCATGAGCTACTGAACAATCATTCAATACGTGACATCCCGATGTTTCCGCCATCGGTTGGGGTGTTACAATTCAGGTGCTGTAGGTCAAAGAATACTGAACAACAGTTTATAAAGGCTGGAAATTCTTACTCTTGGAAATAATTTTATAGCCTAATGTACACCCTTATTGGGTTAGTGACAGGACCCCGAATCTCCTATCCCTATAGGAGAAGCCTAATTATAGTATTAACAAACTAAAATGGGTGTCTCGTTGGACATTCAGGTGCTGTAGGTCAAAGAATACTGAACAGCAGTTTATAAAGGCTGGAAATTCTTACTCTTGGAAATAATATTATAGCCTAATGTACACCCTTATTGGGATAGTGACAGGACCGCGAATCTCCTATCCTTATAGAAAAAGCCTAATTATAGTATTAACAAACTAAAATGGGTGTCTCGTTGGACATTCAGGTGCTGTAGGTCAAAGAATACTGAACAACAGTTTATAAAGGCTGGAAATTCTTACTCTTGGAAATAATATTATAGCCTAATGTACACCCTTATTGGGTTAGTGACAGGACCCCGAATCTCCTATCCTTATAGGAGAAGCCTAATTATTGTATTAACAAACTAAAATGGGTGTCTCGTTGGACATTCAGGTGCTGTAGGTCAAAGAATACTGAACAACAGTTTATAAAGGCTGGAAATTCTTACTCTTGGAAATAATTTTATAGCCTAATGTACACCCTTATTGGGTTAGTGGCAGGACCCCGAATCTCCTATCCTTATAGGAGAAGCCTAATTATAGTATTAACAAACTAAAATGGGTGTCTCGTTGGACATTCAGGTGCTGTAGGTCAAAGAATACTGAACAACAGTTTATAAAGGATGGAAATTCTTACTCTTGGAAATAATATTATAGCCTAATCTACCCCCTTATTGGGTTAGTGACAGGACCCCGAATCTCCTATCCCTATAGGAGAAGCCTAATTATAGTATTAACAAACTAAAATGGGTGTCTCGTTGGACATTCATGTGCTATAGGTCAAAGAATACTGAACAGCAGTTTATAAAGGCTGGAAATTCTTACTCTTGGAAATAATTTTATAGCCTAATGTACACCCTTATTGGGTTAGTGACAGGACCCCGAATCTCCTATCCTTATAGGAGAAGCCTAATTATAGTATTAACAAACTAAAATGGGTGTCTCGTTGGACATTCAGGTGCTGTAGGTCAAAGAATACTGAACAACAGTTTATAAAGGCTGGAAATTCTTACTCTTGGAAATAATTTTATAGCCTAATGTACACCCTTATTGGGTTAGTGACAGGACCCCGAATCTCCTATCCCTATAGGAGAAGCCTAATTATAGTATTAACAAACTAAAATGGGTGTCTCGTTGGACATTCAGGTGCTATAGGTCAAAGAATACTGAACAGCAGTTTATAAAGGCTGGAAATTCTTACTCTTGGAAATAATATTATAGCCTAATGTACACCCTTATTGGGATAGTGACAGGACCGCGAATCTCCTATCCTTATAGAAAAAGCCTAATTATAGTATTAACAAACTAAAATGGGTGTCTCGTTGGACATTCAGGTGCTGTAGGTCAAAGAATACTGAACAACAGTTTATAAAGGCTGGAAATTCTTACTCTTGGAAATAATATTATAGCCTAATGTACACCCTTATTGGGTTAGTGACAGGACCCCGAATCTCCTATCCTTATAGGAGAAGCCTAATTATTGTATTAACAAACTAAAATGGGTGTCTCGTTGGACATTCAGGTGCTGTAGGTCAAAGAATACTGAACAACAGTTTATAAAGGCTGGAAATTCTTACTCTTGGAAATAATTTTATAGCCTAATGTACACTCTTATTGGGTTAGTGGCAGGACCCCGAATCTCCTATCCTTATAGGAGAAGCCTAATTATAGTATTAACAAACTAAAATGGGTGTCTCGTTGGACATTCAGGTGCTGTAGGTCAAAGAATACTGAACAACAGTTTATAAAGGCTGGAAATTCTTACTCTTGGAAATAATTTTATAGCCTAATGTACACCCTTTTTGGGTTAGTGACAGGACCCCGAATCTCCTATCCTTATAGGAGAAGCCTAATTATAGTATTAACAAACTAAAATGGGTGTCTCGTTGGACATTCAGGTGCTGTAGGTCAAACAATACTGAACAAAAGTTTATAAAGGCTGGAAATTCTTAGTCTTGGAAATAATTTTATAGCCTAATGTACACCCTTATTGGGTTAGTGACAGTACCCCGAATCTCCTATCCTTATAGGAGAAGCCTAATTATAGTATTAACGAACTAAAATGGGTGTCTCGTTGGACATTCAGGTGCTGTAGGTCAAAGAATACGGAACAACAGTTTATAAAGGCTGGAAATTCTTACTCTTGGAAATAATTTTATAGCCTAATGTACACCCTTATTGGGTTAGTGACAGGACTCCGAATCTCCTATCCTTATAGGAGAAGCCTAATTATAGTATTAACAAACTAAAATGGGTGTCTCGTTGGACATTCAGGTGCTGTAGGTCAAAGAATACTGAACAACAGTTTATAAAGGCTGGAAATTCTTACTCTTGGAAATAATTTTATAGCCTAATGTACACCCTTATTGGGTTAGTGACAGGACCCCGAATCTCCTATCCCTATAGGAGAAGCCTAATTATAGTATTAACAAACTAAAATGGGTGTCTCGTTGGACATTCAGGTGCTGTAGGTCAAAGAATACTGAACAGCAGTTTATAAAGGCTGGAAATTCTTACTCTTGGAAATAATATTATAGCCTAATGTACACCCTTATTGGGATAGTGACAGGACCGCGAATCTCCTATCCTTATAGAAAAAGCCTAATTATAGTATTAACAAACTAAAATGGGTGTCTTGTTGGACATTCAGGTGCTGTAGGTCAAAGAATACTGAACAACAGTTTATAAAGGCTGGAAATTCTTACTCTTGGAAATAATATTATAGCCTAATGTACACCCTTATTGGGTTAGTGACAGGACCCCGAATCTCCTATCCTTATAGGAGAAGCCTAATTATTGTATTAACAAACTAAAATGGGTGTCTCGTTGGACATTCAGGTGCTGTAGGTCAAAGAATACTGAACAACAGTTTATAAAGGCTGGAAATTCTTACTCTTGGAAATAATTTTATAGCCTAATGTACACCCTTATTGGGTTAGTGACAGGACCCCGAATCTCCTATCCTTATAGGAGAAGCCTAATTATAGTATTAACAAACTAAAATGGGTGTCTCGTTGGACATTCAGGTGCTGTAGGTCAAAGAATACTGAACAACAGTTTATAAAGGCTGGAAATTCTTACTCTTGGAAATAATTTTATAGCCTAATGTACACCCTTATTGGGTTAGTCACAGGACCCCAAATCTCCTATCCTTATAGCAGAAGCCTAATTATAGTATTAACAAACAAAAATGGGTGTCTCGTTGGACATTCAGGTGCTGTAGGTCAAAGAATACTGAACAACAGTTTATAAAGGCTGGAAATTCTTACTCTTGGAAATAATTTTATAGCCTAATGTACACCCTTATTGGGTTAGTGACAGGACCCCGAATCTCCTATCCTTATAGGAGAAGCCTAATTATAGTATTAACGAACTAAAATGGGTGTCTCGTTGGACATTCAGGTGTTGTAGGTCAAAGAATACTGAACAACAGTTTATAAAGGCTGGAAATTCTTACTCTTGGAAATAATATTATAGCCTAATCTACCCCCTTATTGGGTTAGTGACAGGACCCCGAATCTCCTATCCTTATAGGAGAAGCCTAATTATAGTATTAACAAACCAAAATGGGTGTCTCGTTGGACATTCAGGTGCTGTAGGTCAAAGAATACTGAACAACAGTTTATAAAGGCTGGAAATTCTTACTCTTGGAAATAATTTTATAGCCTAATGTACACCCTTATTGGGTTAGTGACAGGACCCCGAATCTCCTATCCTTATAGGAGAAGCCTAATTATAGTATTAACAAACTAAAATGGGTGTCTCGTTGGACATTCAGGTGCTGTAGGTCAAAGAATACTGAACAACAGTTTATAAAGGCTGGAAATTCTTACTCTTGGAAATAATATTATAGCCTAATGTACACCCTTATTGGGTTAGTGACAGGACCCCGAATCTCCTATCCTTATAGGAGAAGCCTAATTATTGTATTAACAAACTAAAATGGGTGTCTCGTTGGACATTCAGGTGCTGTAGGTCAAAGAATACTGAACAACAGTTTATAAAGGCTGGAAATTCTTACTCTTGGAAATAATTTTATAGCCTAATGTACACTCTTATTGGGTTAGTGGCAGGACCCCGAATCTCCTATCCTTATAGGAGAAGCCTAATTATAGTATTAACAAACTAAAATGGGTGTCTCGTTGGACATTCAGGTGCTGTAGGTCAAAGAATACTGAACAACAGTTTATAAAGGCTGGAAATTCTTACTCTTGGAAATAATTTTATAGCCTAATGTACACCCTTTTTGGGTTAGTGACAGGACCCCGAATCTCCTATCCTTATAGGAGAAGCCTAATTATAGTATTAACAAACTAAAATGGGTGTCTCGTTGGACATTCAGGTGCTGTAGGTCAAACAATACTGAACAAAAGTTTATAAAGGCTGGAAATTCTTACTCTTGGAAATAATTTTATAGCCTAATGTACACCCTTATTGGGTTAGTGACAGTACCCCGAATCTCCTATCCTTATAGGAGAAGCCTAATTATAGTATTAACGAACTAAAATGGGTGTCTCGTTGGACATTCAGGTGCTGTAGGTCAAAGAATACGGAACAACAGTTTATAAAGGCTGGAAATTCTTACTCTTGGAAATAATTTTATAGCCTAATGTACACCCTTATTGGGTTAGTGACAGGACTCCGAATCTCCTATCCTTATAGGAGAAGCCTAATTATAGTATTAACAAACTAAAATGGGTGTCTCGTTGGACATTCAGGTGCTGTAGGTCAAAGAATACTGAACAACAGTTTATAAAGGCTGGAAATTCTTACTCTTGGAAATAATTTTATAGCCTAATGT
Organism: Ambrosia trifida; assembly: GCA_028751855.1. Lineage (NCBI taxonomy): Eukaryota > Viridiplantae > Streptophyta > Magnoliopsida > Asterales > Asteraceae > Ambrosia > Ambrosia trifida. Next base: position 1,301,183 of record CM054129.1, read on the forward strand.
ACACCCTTATTGGGTTAGTGACAGGACCCCGAATCTCCTATCCCTATAGGAGAAGCCTAATTATAGTATTAACAAACTAAAATGGGTGTCTCGTTGGACATTCAGGTGCTGTAGGTCAAAGAATACTGAACAGCAGTTTATAAAGGCTGGAAATTCTTACTCTTGGAAATAATATTATAGCCTAATGTACACCCTTATTGGGATAGTGACAGGACCGCGAATCTCCTATCCTTATAGAAAAAGCCTAATTATAGTATTAACAAACTAAAATGGGTGTCTTGTTGGACATTCAGGTGCTGTAGGTCAAAGAATACTGAACAACAGTTTATAAAGGCTGGAAATTCTTACTCTTGGAAATAATATTATAGCCTAATGTACACCCTTATTGGGTTAGTGACAGGACCCCGAATCTCCTATCCTTATAGGAGAAGCCTAATTATTGTATTAACAAACTAAAATGGGTGTCTCGTTGGACATTCAGGTGCTGTAGGTCAAAGAATACTGAACAACAGTTTATAAAGGCTGGAAATTCTTACTCTTGGAAATAATTTTATAGCCTAATGTACACCCTTATTGGGTTAGTGACAGGACCCCGAATCTCCTATCCTTATAGGAGAAGCCTAATTATAGTATTAACAAACTAAAATGGGTGTCTCGTTGGACATTCAGGTGCTGTAGGTCAAAGAATACTGAACAACAGTTTATAAAGGCTGGAAATTCTTACTCTTGGAAATAATTTTATAGCCTAATGTACACCCTTATTGGGTTAGTCACAGGACCCCAAATCTCCTATCCTTATAGCAGAAGCCTAATTATAGTATTAACAAACAAAAATGGGTGTCTCGTTGGACATTCAGGTGCTGTAGGTCAAAGAATACTGAACAACAGTTTATAAAGGCTGGAAATTCTTACTCTTGGAAATAATTTTATAGCCTAATGTACACCCTTATTGGGTTAGTGACAGGACCCCGAATCTCCTATCCTTATAGGAGAAGCCTAATTATAGTATTAACGAACTAAAATGGGTGTCTCGTTGGACATTCAGGTGCTGTAGGTCAAAGAATACTGAACAACAGTTTATAAAGGCTGGAAATTCTTACTCTTGGAAATAATATTATAGCCTAATCTACCCCCTTATTGGGTTAGTGACAGGACCCCGAATCTCCTATCATTATAGGAGAAGCCTAATTATAGTATTAACAAACCAAAATGGGTGTCTCGTTGGACATTCAGGTGCTGTAGGTCAAAGAATACTGAACAACAGTTTATAAAGGCTGGAAATTCTTACTCTTGGAAATAATTTTATAGCCTAATGTACACCCTTATTGGGTTAGTGACAGGACCCCGAATCTCCTATCCTTATAGGAGAAGCCTAATTATAGTATTAACAAACTAAAATGGGTGTCTCGTTGGACATTCAGGTGCTGTAGGTCAAAGAATACTGAACAACAGTTTATAAAGGCTGGAAATTCTTACTCTTGGAAATAATATTATAGCCTAATCTACCCCCTTATTGGGTTAGTGACAGGACCCCGAATCTCCTATCCCTATAGGAGAAGCCTAATTATAGTATTAACAAACTAAAATGGGTGTCTCGTTGGACATTCAGGTGCTATAGGTCAAAGAATACTGAACAGCAGTTTATAAAGGCTGGAAATTCTTACTCTTGGAAATAATTTTATAGCCTAATGTACACCCTTATTGGGTTAGTGACAGGACCCCGAATCTCCTATCCTTATAGGAGAAGCCTAATTATAGTATTAACAAACTAAAATGGGTGTCTCGTTGGACATTCAGGTGCTGTAGGTCAAAGAATACTGAACAACAGTTTATAAAGGCTGGAAATTCTTACTCTTGGAAATAATTTTATAGCCTAATGTACACCCTTATTGGGTTAGTGACAGGACCCCGAATCTCCTATCCCTATAGGAGAAGCCTAATTATAGTATTAACAAACTAAAATGGGTGTCTCGTTGGACATTCAGGTGCTATAGGTCAAAGAATACTGAACAGCAGTTTATAAAGGCTGGAAATTCTTACTCTTGGAAATAATATTATAGCCTAATGTACACCCTTATTGGGATAGTGACAGGACCGCGAATCTCCTATCCTTATAGAAAAAGCCTAATTATAGTATTAACAAACTAAAATGGGTGTCTCGTTGGACATTCAGGTGCTGTAGGTCAAAGAATACTGAACAACAGTTTATAAAGGCTGGAAATTCTTACTCTTGGAAATAATATTATAGCCTAATGTACACCCTTATTGGGTTAGTGACAGGACCCCGAATCTCCTATCCTTATAGGAGAAGCCTAATTATTGTATTAACAAACTAAAATGGGTGTCTCGTTGGACATTCAGGTGCTGTAGGTCAAAGAATACTGAACAACAATTTATAAAGGCTGGAAATTCTTACTCTTGGAAATAATTTTATAGCCTAATGTACACTCTTATTGGGTTAGTGGCAGGACCCCGAATCTCCTATCCTTATAGGAGAAGCCTAATTATAGTATTAACAAACTAAAATGGGTGTCTCGTTGGACATTCAGGTGCTGTAGGTCAAAGAATACTGAACAACAGTTTATAAAGGCTGGAAATTCTTACTCTTGGAAATAATTTTATAGCCTAATGTACACCCTTTTTGGGTTAGTGACAGGACCCCGAATCTCCTATCCTTATAGGAGAAGCCTAATTATAGTATTAACAAACTAAAATGGGTGTCTCGTTGGACATTCAGGTGCTGTAGGTCAAACAATACTGAACAAAAGTTTATAAAGGCTGGAAATTCTTACTCTTGGAAATAATTTTATAGCCTAATGTACACCCTTATTGGGTTAGTGACAGTACCCCGAATCTCCTATCCTTATAGGAGAAGCCTAATTATAGTATTAACGAACTAAAATGGGTGTCTCGTTGGACATTCAGGTGCTGTAGGTCAAAGAATACGGAACAACAGTTTATAAAGGCTGGAAATTCTTACTCTTGGAAATAATTTTATAGCCTAATGTACACCCTTATTGGGTTAGTGACAGGACTCTGAATCTCCTATCCTTATAGGAGAAGCCTAATTATAGTATTAACAAACTAAAATGGGTGTCTCGTTGGACATTCAGGTGCTGTAGGTCAAAGAATACTGAACAACAGTTTATAAAGGCTGGAAATTCTTACTCTTGGAAATAATTTTATAGCCTAATGTACACCCTTATTGGGTTAGTGACAGGACCCCGAATCTCCTATCCCTATAGGAGAAGCCTAATTATAGTATTAACAAACTAAAATGGGTGTCTCGTTGGACATTCAGGTGCTGTAGGTCAAAGAATACTGAACAGCAGTTTATAAAGGCTGGAAATTCTTACTCTTGGAAATAATATTATAGCCTAATGTACACCCTTATTGGGATAGTGACAGGACCGCGAATCTCCTATCCTTATAGAAAAAGCCTAATTATAGTATTAACAAACTAAAATGGGTGTCTTGTTGGACATTCAGGTGCTGTAGGTCAAAGAATACTGAACAACAGTTTATAAAGGCTGGAAATTCTTACTCTTGGAAATAATATTATAGCCTAATGTACACCCTTATTGGGTTAGTGACAGGACCCCGAATCTCCTATCCTTATAGGAGAAGCCTAATTATTGTATTAACAAACTAAAATGGGTGTCTCGTTGGACATTCAGGTGCTGTAGGTCAAAGAATACTGAACAACAGTTTATAAAGGCTGGAAATTCTTACTCTTGGAAATAATTTTATAGCCTAATGTACACCCTTATTGGGTTAGTGACAGGACCCCGAATCTCCTATCCTTATAGGAGAAGCCTAATTATAGTATTAACAAACTAAAATGGGTGTCTCGTTGGACATTCAGGTGCTGTAGGTCAAAGAATACTGAACAACAGTTTATAAAGGCTGGAAATTCTTACTCTTGGAAATAATTTTATAGCCTAATGTACACCCTTATTGGGTTAGTCACAGGACCCCAAATCTCCTATCCTTATAGCAGAAGCCTAATTATAGTATTAACAAACAAAAATGGGTGTCTCGTTGGACATTCAGGTGCTGTAGGTCAAAGAATACTGAACAACAGTTTATAAAGGCTGGAAATTCTTACTCTTGGAAATAATTTTATAGCCTAATGTACACCCTTATTGGGTTAGTGACAGGACCCCGAATCTCCTATCCTTATAGGAGAAGCCTAATTATAGTATTAACGAACTAAAATGGGTGTCTCGTTGGACATTCAGGTGCTGTAGGTCAAAGAATACTGAACAACAGTTTATAAAGGCTGGAAATTCTTACTCTTGGAAATAATATTATAGCCTAATCTACCCCCTTATTGGGTTAGTGACAGGACCCCGAATCTCCTATCCTTATAGGAGAAGCCTAATTATAGTATTAACAAACCAAAATGGGTGTCTCGTTGGACATTCAGGTGCTGTAGGTCAAAGAATACTGAACAACAGTTTATAAAGGCTGGAAATTCTTACTCTTGGAAATAATTTTATAGCCTAATGTACACCCTTATTGGGTTAGTGACAGGACCCCGAATCTCCTATCCTTATAGGAGAAGCCTAATTATAGTATTAACAAACTAAAATGGGTGTCTCGTTGGACATTCAGGTGCTGTAGGTCAAAGAATACTGAACAACAGTTTATAAAGGCTGGAAATTCTTACTCTTGGAAATAATATTATAGCCTAATGTACACCCTTATTGGGATAGTGACAGGACCGCGAATCTCCTATCCTTATAGAAAAAGCCTAATTATAGTATTAACAAACTAAAATGGGTGTCTCGTTGGACATTCAGGTGCTGTAGGTCAAACAATACTGAACAAAAGTTTATAAAGGCTGGAAATTCTTACTCTTGGAAATAATTTTATAGCCTAATGTACACCCTTATTGGGTTAGTGACAGTACCCCGAATCTCCTATCCTTATAGGAGAAGCCTAATTATAGTATTAACGAACTAAAATGGGTGTCTCGTTGGACATTCAGGTGCTGTAGGTCAAAGAATACGGAACAACAGTTTATAAAGGCTGGAAATTCTTACTCTTGGAAATAATTTTATAGCCTAATGTACACCCTTATTGGGTTAGTGACAGGACTCCGAATCTCCTATCCTTATAGGAGAAGCCTAATTATAGTATTAACAAACTAAAATGGGTGTCTCGTTGGACATTCAGGTGCTGTAGGTCAAAGAATACTGAACAACAGTTTATAAAGGCTGGAAATTCTTACTCTTGGAAATAATTTTATAGCCTAATGTACACCCTTATTGGGTTAGTGACAGGACCCCGAATCTCCTATCCCTATAGGAGAAGCCTAATTATAGTATTAACAAACTAAAATGGGTGTCTCGTTGGACATTCAGGTGCTGTAGGTCAAAGAATACTGAACAGCAGTTTATAAAGGCTGGAAATTCTTACTCTTGGAAATAATATTATAGCCTAATGTACACCCTTATTGGGATAGTGACAGGACCGCGAATCTCCTATCCTTATAGAAAAAGCCTAATTATAGTATTAACAAACTAAAATGGGTGTCTTGTTGGACATTCAGGTGCTGTAGGTCAAAGAATACTGAACAACAGTTTATAAAGGCTGGAAATTCTTACTCTTGGAAATAATATTATAGCCTAATGTACACCCTTATTGGGTTAGTGACAGGACCCCGAATCTCCTATCCTTATAGGAGAAGCCTAATTATTGTATTAACAAACTAAAATGGGTGTCTCGTTGGACATTCAGGGGCTGTAGGTCAAAGAATACTGAACAACAGTTTATAAAGGCTGGAAATTCTTACTCTTGGAAATAATTTTGTAGCCTAATGTACACCCTTATTGGGTTAGTGACAGGACCCCGAATCTCCTATCCTTATAGGAGAAGCCTAATTATAGTATTAACAAACTAAAATGGGTGTCTCGTTGGACATTCAGGTGCTGTAGGTCAAAGAATACTGAACAACAGTTTATAAAGGCTGGAAATTCTTACTCTTGGAAATAATTTTATAGCCTAATGTACACCCTTATTGGGTTAGTCACAGGACCCCAAATCTCCTATCCTTATAGCAGAAGCCTAATTATAGTATTAACAAACAAAAATGGGTGTCTCGTTGGACATTCAGGTGCTGTAGGTCAAAGAATACTGAACAACAGTTTATAAAGGCTGGAAATTCTTACTCTTGGAAATAATTTTATAGCCTAATGTACACCCTTATTGGGTTAGTGACAGGACCCCGAATCTCCTATCCTTATAGGAGAAGCCTAATTATAGTATTAACGAACTAAAATGGGTGTCTCGTTGGACATTCAGGTGCTGTAGGTCAAAGAATACTGAACAACAGTTTATAAAGGCTGGAAATTCTTACTCTTGGAAATAATATTATAGCCTAATCTACCCCCTTATTGGGTTAGTGACAGGACCCCGAATCTCCTATCCTTATAGGAGAAGCCTAATTATAGTATTAACAAACCAAAATGGGTGTCTCGTTGGACATTCAGGTGCTGTAGGTCAAAGAATACTGAACAACAGTTTATAAAGGCTGGAAATTCTTACTCTTGGAAATAATTTTATAGCCTAATGTACACCCTTATTGGGTTAGTGACAGGACCCCGAATCTCCTATCCTTATAGGAGAAGCCTAATTATAGTATTAACAAACTAAAATCGGTGTCTCGTTGGACATTCAGGTGCTGTAGGTCAAAGAATACTGAACAACAGTTTATAAAGGCTGGAAATTCTTACTCTTGGAAATAATTTTATAGCCTAATGTACACCCTTATTGGGTTAGTGACAGGACCCCGAATCTCCTATCCTTATAGGAGAAGCCTAATTATAGTATTAACAAACTAAAATGGGTGTCTCGTTGGACATTCAGGTGTTGTAGGTCAAAGAATACTGAACAACAGTTTATAAAGGCTGGAAATTCTTACTCTTGGAAATAATTTTATAGCCTAATGTACACCCTTATTGGGTTAGTGACAGGACCCCGAATCTCCTATCCTTATAGGAGAAGCCTAATTATAGTATTAACGAACTAAAATGGGTGTCTCGTTGGACATTCAGGTGCTGTAGGTCAAAGAATACGGAACAACAGTTTATAAAGGCTGGAAATTCTTACTCTTGGAAATAATTTTATAGCCTAATGTACACCCTTATTGGGTTAGTGACAGGACCCCGAATCTCCTATCCTTATAGGAGAAGCCTAATTATAGTATTAACAAACTAAAATGGGTGTCTCGTTGGACATTCAGGTGCTGTAGGTCAAAGAATACTGAACAACAGTTTATAAAGGCTGGAAATTCTTACTCTTGGAAATAATTTTATAGCCTAATGTACACCCTTATTGGGTTAGTGACAGGACCCCGAATCTCCTATCCCTATAGGAGAAGCCTAATTATAGTATTAACAAACTAAAATGGGTGTCTCGTTGGACATTCAGGTGCTGTAGGTCAAAGAATACTGAACAGCAGTTTATAAAGGCTGGAAATTCTTACTCTTGGAAATAATATTATAGCCTAATGTACACCCTTATTGGGATAGTGACAGGACCGCGAATCTCCTATCCTTATAGAAAAAGCCTAATTATAGTATTAACAAACTAAAATGGGTGTCTTGTTGGACATTCAGGTGCTGTAGGTCAAAGAATACTGAACAACAGTTTATAAAGGCTGGAAATTCTTACTCTTGGAAATAATATTATAGCCTAATGTACACCCTTATTGGGTTAGTGACAGGACCCCGAATCTCCTATCCTTATAGGAGAAGCCTAATTATAGTATTAACGAACTAAAATGGGTGTCTCGTTGGACATTCAGGTGCTGTAGGTCAAAGAATACTGAACAACAGTTTATAAAGGCTGGAAATTCTTACTCTTGGAAATAATATTATAGCCTAATCTACCCCCTTATTGGGTTAGTGACAGGACCCCGAATCTCCTATCCTTATAGGAGAAGCCTAATTATAGTATTAACAAACCAAAATGGGTGTCTCGTTGGACATTCAGGTGCTGTAGGTCAAAGAATACTGAACAACAGTTTATAAAGGCTGGAAATTCTTACTCTTGGAAATAATTTTATAGCCTAATGTACACCCTTATTGGGTTAGTGACAGGACCCCGAATCTCCTATCCTTATAGGAGAAGCCTAATTATAGTATTAACAAACTAAAATGGGTGTCTCGTTGGACATTCAGGTGCTGTAGGTCAAAGAATACTGAACAACAGTTTATAAAGGCTGGAAATTCTTACTCTTGGAAATAATTTTATAGCCTAATGTACACCCTTATTGGGTTAGTGACAGGACCCCGAATCTCCTATCCTTATAGGAGAAGCCTAATTATAGTATTAACAAACTAAAATGGGTGTCTCGTTGGACATTCAGGTGCTGTAGGTCAAAGAATACTGAACAACAGTTTATAAAGGCTGGAAATTCTTACTCTTGGAAATAATTTTATAGCCTAATGTACACCCTTATTGGGTTAGTGACAGGACCCCGAATCTCCTATCCTTATAGGAGAAGCCTAATTATAGTATTAACGAACTAAAATGGGTGTCTCGTTGGACATTCAGGTGCTGTAGGTCAAAGAATACGGAACAACAGTTTATAAAGGCTGGAAATTCTTACTCTTGGAAATAATTTTATAGCCTAATGTACACCCTTATTGGGTTAGTGACAGGACCCCGAATCTCCTATCCTTATAGGAGAAGCCTAATTATAGTATTAACAAACTAAAATGGGTGTCTCGTTGGACATTCAGGTGCTGTAGGTCAAAGAATACTGAACATCAGTTTATAAAGGCTGGAAATTCTTACTCTTGGAAATAATTTTATAGCCTAATGTACACCCTTATTGGGTTAGTGACAGGACCCCGAATCTCCTATCCCTATAGGAGAAGCCTAATTATAGTATTAACAAACTAAAATGGGTGTCTCGTTGGACATTCAGGTGCTGTAGGTCAAAGAATACTGAACAGCAGTTTATAAAGGCTGGAAATTCTTACTCTTGGAAATAATATTATAGCCTAATGTACACCCTTATTGGGATAGTGACAGGACCGCGAATCTCCTATCCTTATAGAAAAAGCCGAATTATAGTATTAACAAACTAAAATGGGTGTCTTGTTGGACATTCAGGTGCTGTAGGTCAAAGAATACTGAACAACAGTTTATAAAGGCTGGAAATTCTTACTCTTGGAAATAATATTATAGCCTAATGTACACCCTTATTGGGTTAGTGACAGGACCCCGAATCTCCTATCCTTATAGGAGAAGCCTAATTATAGTATTAACGAACTAAAATGGGTGTCTCGTTGGACATTCAGGTGCTGTAGGTCAAAGAATACTGAACAACAGTTTATAAAGGCTGGAAATTCTTACTCTTGGAAATAATATTATAGCCTAATCTACCCCCTTATTGGGTTAGTGACAGGACCCCGAATCTCCTATCCTTATAGGAGAAGCCTAATTATAGTATTAACAAACCAAAATGGGTGTCTCGTTGGACATTCAGGTGCTGTAGGTCAAAGAATACTGAACAACAGTTTATAAAGGCTGGAAATTCTTACTCTTGGAAATAATTTTATAGCCTAATGTACACCCTTATTGGGTTAGTGACAGGACCCCGAATCTCCTATCCTTATAGGAGAAGCCTAATTATAGTATTAACAAACTAAAATGGGTGTCTCGTTGGACATTCAGGTGCTGTAGGTCAAAGAATACTGAACAACAGTTTATAAAGGCTGGAAATTCTTACTCTTGGAAATAATTTTATAGCCTAATGTACACCCTTATTGGGTTAGTGACAGGACCCCGAATCTCCTATCCTTATAGGAGAAGCCTAATTATAGTATTAACAAACTAAAATGGGTGTCTCGTTGGACATTCAGGTGCTGTAGGTCAAAGAATACTGAACAACAGTTTATAAAGGCTGGAAATTCTTACTCTTGGAAATAATTTTATAGCCTAATGTACACCCTTATTGGGTTAGTGACAGGACCCCGAATCTCCTATCCTTATAGGAGAAGCCTAATTATAGTATTAACGAACTAAAATGGGTGTCTCGTTGGGCATTCAGGTGCTGTAGGTCAAAGAATACGGAACAACAGTTTATAAAGGCTGGAAATTCTTACTCTTGGAAATAATTTTATAGCCTAATGTACACCCTTATTGGGTTAGTGACAGGACCCCGAATCTCCTATCCTTATAGGAGAAGCCTAATTATAGTATTAACAAACTAAAATGGGTGTCTCGTTGGACATTCAGGTGCTGTAGGTCAAAGAATACTGAACAGCAGTTTATAAAGGCTGGAAATTCTTACTCTTGGAAATAATATTATAGCCTAATGTACACCCTTATTGGGATAGTGACAGGACCGCGAATCTCCTATCCTTATAGAAAAAGCCTAATTATAGTATTAACAAACTAAAATGGGTGTCTTGTTGGACATTCAGGTGCTGTAGGTCAAAGAATACTGAACAACAGTTTATAAAGGCTGGAAATTCTTACTCTTGGAAATAATATTATAGCCTAATGTACACCCTTATTGGGTTAGTGACAGGACCCCGAATCTCCTATCCTTATAGGAGAAGCCTAATTATAGTATTAACGAACTAAAATGGGTGTCTCGTTGGACATTCAGGTGCTGTAGGTCAAAGAATACTGAACAACAGTTTATAAAGGCTGGAAATTCTTACTCTTGGTAATAATATTATAGCCTAATCTACCCCCTTATTGGGTTAGTGACAGTACCCCGAATCTCCTATCCTTATAGGAGAAGCCTAATTATAGTATTAACAAACCAAAATGGGTGTCTCGTTGGACATTCAGGTGCTGTAGGTCAAAGAATACTGAACAACAGTTTATAAAGGCTGGAAATTCTTACTCTTGGAAATAATTTTATAGCCTAATGTACACCCTTATTGGGTTAGTGACAGGACCCCGAATCTCCTATCCTTATAGGAGAAGCCTAATTATAGTATTAACAAACAAAAATGGGTGTCTCGTTGGACATTCAGGTGCTGTAGGTCAAAGAATACTGAACAACAGTTTATAAAGGCTGGAAATTCTTACTCTTGGAAATAATTTTATAGCCTAATGTACACCCTTATTGGGTTAGTGACAGGACCCCGAATCTCCTATCCTTATAGGAGAAGCCTAATTATAGTATTAACGAACTAAAATGGGTGTCTCGTTGGACATTCAGGTGCTGTAGGTCAAAGAATACTGAACAACAGTTTATAAAGGCTGGAAATTCTTACTCTTGGAAATAATTTTATAGCCTAATGTACACCCTTATTGGGTTAGTGACAGGACCCCGAATCTCCTATCCTTATAGGAGAAGCCTAATTATAGTATTAACAAACCAAAATGGGTGTCTCGTTGGACATTCAGGTGCTGTAGGTCAAAGAATACTGAACAACAGTTTATAAAGGCTGGAAATTCTTACTCTTGGAAATAATTTTATAGCCTAATGTACACCCTTATTGGGTTAGTGACAGGACCCCGAATCTCCTATCCTTATAGGAGAAGCCTAATTATAGTATTAACAAACTAAAATGGGTGTCTCGTTGGACATTCAGGTGCTGTAGGTCAAAGAATACTGAACAACAGTTTATAAAGGCTGGAAATTCTTACTCTTGGAAATAATTTTATAGCCTAATGTACACCCTTATTGGGTTAGTGACAGGACCCCGAATCTCCTATCCTTATAGGAGAAGCCTAATTATAGTATTAACAAACTAAAATGGGTGTCTCGTTGGACATTCAGGTGCTGTAGGTCAAAGAATACTGAACAACAGTTTATAAAGGCTGGAAATTCTTACTCTTGGAAATAATTTTATAGCCTAATGTACACCCTTATTGGGTTAGTGACAGGACCCCGAATCTCCTATCCTTATAGGAGAAGCCTAATTATAGTATTAACGAACTAAAATGGGTGTCTCGTTGGACATTCAGGTGCTGTAGGTCAAAGAATACGGAACAACAGTTTATAAAGGCTGGAAATTCTTACTCTTGGAAATAATTTTATAGCCTAATGTACACCCTTATTGGGTTAGTGACAGGACCCCGAATCTCCTATCCTTATAGGAGAAGCCTAATTATAGTATTAACAAACTAAAATGGGTGTCTCGTTGGACATTCAGGTGCTGTAGGTCAAAGAATACTGAACAACAGTTTATAAAGGCTGGAAATTCTTACTCTTGGAAATAATTTTATAGCCTAATGTACACCCTTATTGGGTTAGTGACAGGACCCCGAATCTCCTATCCCTATAGGAGAAGCCTAATTATAGTATTAACAAACTAAAATGGGTGTCTCGTTGGACATTCAGGTGCTGTAGGTCAAAGAATACTGAACAGCAGTTTATAAAGGCTGGAAATTCTTACTCTTGGAAATAATATTATAGCCTAATGTACACCCTTATTGGGATAGTGACAGGACCGCGAATCTCCTATCCTTATAGAAAAAGCCTAATTATAGTATTAACAAACTAAAATGGGTGTCTTGTTGGACATTCAGGTGCTGTAGGTCAAAGAATACTGAACAACAGTTTATAAAGGCTGGAAATTCTTACTCTTGGAAATAATATTATAGCCTAATGTACACCCTTATTGGGTTAGTGACAGGACCCCGAATCTCCTATCCTTATAGGAGAAGCCTAATTATTGTATTAACAAACTAAAATGGGTGTCTCGTTGGACATTCAGGTGCTGTAGGTCAAAGAATACTGAACAACAGTTTATAAAGGCTGGAAATTCTTACTCTTGGAAATAATTTTATAGCCTAATGTACACCCTTATTGGGTTAGTGACAGGACCCCGAATCTCCTATCCTTATAGGAGAAGCCTAATTATAGTATTAACAAACTAAAATGGGTGTCTCGTTGGACATTCAGGTGCTGTAGGTCAAAGAATACTGAACAACAGTGTATAAAGGCTGGAAATTCTTACTCTTGGAAATAATTTTATAGCCTAATGTACACCCTTATTGGGTTAGTCACAGGACCCCAAATCTCCTATCCTTATAGCAGAAGCCTAATTATAGTATTAACAAACAAAAATGGGTGTCTCGTTGGACATTCAGGTGCTGTAGGTCAAAGAATACTGAACAACAGTTTATAAAGGCTGGAAATTCTTACTCTTGGAAATAATTTTATAGCCTAATGTACACCCTTATTGGGTTAGTGACAGGACCCCGAATCTCCTATCCTTATAGGAGAAGCCTAATTATAGTATTAACGAACTAAAATGGGTGTCTCGTTGGACATTCAGGTGCTGTAGGTCAAAGAATACTGAACAACAGTTTATAAAGGCTGGAAATTCTTACTCTTGGAAATAATATTATAGCCTAATCTACCCCCTTATTGGGTTAGTGACAGGACCCCGAATCTCCTATCCTTATAGGAGAAGCCTAATTATAGTATTAACAAACCAAAATGGGTGTCTCGTTGGACATTCAGGTGCTGTAGGTCAAAGAATACTGAACAACAGTTTATAAAGGCTGGAAATTCTTACTCTTGGAAATAATTTTATAGCCTAATGTACACCCTTATTGGGTTAGTGACAGGACCCCGAATCTCCTATCCTTATAGGAGAAGCCTAATTATAGTATTAACAAACTAAAATGGGTGTCTCGTTGGACATTCAGGTGCTGTAGGTCAAAGAATACTGAACAACAGTTTATAAAGGCTGGAAATTCTTACTCTTGGAAATAATTTTATAGCCTAATGTACACCCTTATTGGGTTAGTGACAGGACCCCGAATCTCCTATCCCTATAGGAGAAGCCTAATTATAGTATTAACAAACTAAAATGGGTGTCTCGTTGGACATTCAGGTGCTGTAGGTCAAAGAATACTGAACAGCAGTTTATAAAGGCTGGAAATTCTTACTCTTGGAAATAATATTATAGCCTAATGTACACCCTTATTGGGATAGTGACAGGACCGCGAATCTCCTATCCTTATAGAAAAAGCCTAATTATAGTATTAACAAACTAAAATGGGTGTCTCGTTGGACATTCGGGTGCTGTAGGTCAAAGAATACTGAACAACAGTTTATAAAGGCTGGAAATTCTTACTCTTGGAAATAATATTATAGCCTAATTTACACCCTTATTGGGTTAGTGACAGGACCCCGAATCTCCTATCCTTATAGGAGAAGCCTAATTATTGTATTAACAAACTAAAATGGTTGTCTCGTTGGACATTCAGGTGCTGTAGGTCAAAGAATACTGAACAGCAGTTTATAAAGGCTGGAAATTCTTACTCTTGGAAATAATATTATAGCCTAATGTACACCCTTATTGGGATAGTGACAGGACCGCGAATCTCCTATCCTTATAGAAAAAGCCTAATTATAGTATTAACAAACTAAAATGGGTGTCTTGTTGGACATTCAGGTGCTGTAGGTCAAAGAATACTGAACAACAGTTTATAAAGGCTGGAAATTCTTACTCTTGGAAATAATATTATAGCCTAATGTACACCCTTATTGGGTTAGTGACAGGACCCCGAATCTCCTATCCTTATAGGAGAAGCCTAATTATAGTATTAACAAACCAAAATGGGTGTCTCGTTGGACATTCAGGTGCTGTAGGTCAAAGAATACTGAACAACAGTTTATAAAGGCTGGAAATTCTTACTCTTGGAAATAATTTTATAGCCTAATGTACACCCTTATTGGTTAGTGACAGGACCCCGAATCTCCTATCCTTATAGGAGAAGCCTAATTATAGTATTAACAAACTAAAATGGGTGTCTCGTTGGACATTCAGGTGCTGTAGGTCAAAGAATACTGAACAACAGTTTATAAAGGCTGGAAATTCTTACTCTTGGAAATAATTTTATAGCCTAATGTACACCCTTATTGGGTTAGTGACAGGACCCCGAATCTCCTATCCTTATAGGAGAAGCCTAATTATAGTATTAACAAACTAAAATGGGTGTCTCGTTGGACATTCAGGTGCTGTAGGTCAAAGAATACTGAACAACAGTTTATAAAGGCTGGAAATTCTTACTCTTGGAAATAATTTTATAGCCTAATGTACACCCTTATTGGGTTAGTGACAGGACCCCGAATCTCCTATCCCTATAGGAGAAGCCTAATTATAGTATTAACAAACTAAAATGGGTGTCTCGTTGGACATTCAGGTGCTGTAGGTCAAAGAATACTGAACAGCAGTTTATAAAGGCTGGAAATTCTTACTCTTGGAAATAATATTATAGCCTAATGTACACCCTTATTGGGATAGTGACAGGACCGCGAATCTCCTATCCTTATAGAAAAAGCCTAATTATAGTATTAACAAACTAAAATGGGTGTCTCGTTGGACATTCGGGTGCTGTAGGTCAAAGAATACTGAACAACAGTTTATAAAGGCTGGAAATTCTTACTCTTGGAAATAATATTATAGCCTAATGTACACCCTTATTGGGTTAGTGACAGGACCCCGAATCTCCTATCCTTATAGGAGAAGCCTAATTATTGTATTAACAAACTAAAATGGTTGTCTCGTTGGACATTCAGGTGCTGTAGGTCAAAGAATACTGAACAGCAGTTTATAAAGGCTGGAAATTCTTACTCTTGGAAATAATATTATAGCCTAATGTACACCCTTATTGGGATAGTGACAGGACCGCGAATCTCCTATCCTTATAGAAAAAGCCTAATTATAGTATTAACAAACTAAAATGGGTGTCTTGTTGGACATTCAGGTGCTGTAGGTCAAAGAATACTGAACAACAGTTTATAAAGGCTGGAAATTCTTACTCTTGGAAATAATATTATAGCCTAATGTACACCCTTATTGGGTTAGTGACAGGACCCCGAATCTCCTATCCTTATAGGAGAAGCCTAATTATTGTATTAACAAACTAAAATGGGTGTCTCGTTGGACATTCAGGTGCTGTAGGTCAAAGAATACTGAACAACAGTTTATAAAGGCTGGAAATTCTTACTCTTGGAAATAATTTTATAGCCTAATGTACACCCTTATTGGGTTAGTGACAGGACCCCGAATCTCCTATCCTTATAGGAGAAGCCTAATTATAGTATTAACAAACTAAAATGGGTGTCTCGTTGGACATTCAGGTGCTGTAGGTCAAAGAATACTGAACAACAGTTTATAAAGGCTGGAAATTCTTACTCTTGGAAATAATTTTATAGCCTAATGTACACCCTTATTGGGTTAGTCACAGGACCCCAAATCTCCTATCCTTATAGCAGAAGCCTAATTATAGTATTAACAAACAAAAATGGGTGTCTCGTTGGACATTCAGGTGCTGTAGGTCAAAGAATACTGAACAACAGTTTATAAAGGCTGGAAATTCTTACTCTTGGAAATAATTTTATAGCCTAATGTACACCCTTATTGGGTTAGTGACAGGACCCCGAATCTCCTATCCTTATAGGAGAAGCCTAATTATAGTATTAACGAACTAAAATGGGTGTCTCGTTGGACATTCAGGGGCTGTAGGTCAAAGAATACTGAACAACAGTTTATAAAGGCTGGAAATTCTTACTCTTGGAAATAATATTATAGCCTAATCTACCCCCTTATTGGGTTAGTGACAGGACCCCGAATCTCCTATCCTTATAGGAGAAGCCTAATTATAGTATTAACAAACCAAAATGGGTGTCTCGTTGGACATTCAGGTGCTGTAGGTCAAAGAATACTGAACAACAGTTTATAAAGGCTGGAAATTCTTACTCTTGGAAATAATTTTATAGCCTAATGTACACCCTTATTGGGTTAGTGACAGGACCCCGAATCTCCTATCCTTATAGGAGAAGCCTAATTATAGTATTAACAAACTAAAATGGGTGTCTCGTTGGACATTCAGGTGCTGTAGGTCAAAGAATACTGAACAACAGTTTATAAAGGCTGGAAATTCTTACTCTTGGAAATAATTTTATAGCCTAATGTACACCCTTATTGGGTTAGTGACAGGACCCCGAATCTCCTATCCCTATAGGAGAAGCCTAATTATAGTATTAACAAACTAAAATGGGTGTCTCGTTGGACATTCAGGTGCTGTAGGTCAAAGAATACTGAACAGCAGTTTATAAAGGCTGGAAATTCTTACTCTTGGAAATAATATTATAGCCTAATGTACACCCTTATTGGGATAGTGACAGGACCGCGAATCTCCTATCCTTATAGAAAAAGCCTAATTATAGTATTAACAAACTAAAATGGGTGTCTCGTTGGACATTCGGGTGCTGTAGGTCAAAGAATACTGAACAACAGTTTATAAAGGCTGGAAATTCTTACTCTTGGAAATAATATTATAGCCTAATGTACACCCTTATTGGGTTAGTGACAGGACCCCGAATCTCCTATCCTTATAGGAGAAGCCTAATTATTGTATTAACAAACTAAAATGGTTGTCTCGTTGGACATTCAGGTGCTGTAGGTTAAAGAATACTGAACAACAGTTTATAAAGGCTGGAAATTCTTACTCTTGGAAATATATTTATAGCCTAATGTACACCCTTATTGGGTTAGTGGCAGGACCCCGAATCTCCTATCCTTATAGGAGAAGCCTAATTATAGTATTAACAAACTAAAATGGGTGTCTCGTTGGACATTCAGGTGCTGTAGGTCAAAGAATACTGAACAACAGTTTATAAAGGCTGGAAATTCTTACTCTTGGAAATAATTTTAAACCCTAATGTACACCCTTTTTGGGTTAGTGACAGGACCCCGAATCTCCTATCCTTATAGGAGAAGCCTAATTATAGTATTAACAAACTAAAATGGGTGTCTCGTTGGACATTCAGGTGCTGTAGGTCAAACAATACTGAACAAAAGTTTATAAAGGCTGGAAATTCTTACTCTTGGAAATAATTTTATAGCCTAATGTACACCCTTATTGGGTTAGTGACAGGACCCCGAATCTCCTATCCTTATAGGAGAAGCCTAATTATAGTATTAACGAACTAAAATTGGTGTCTCGTTGGACATTCAGGTGCTGTAGGTCAAAGAATACGGAACAACAGTTTATAAAGGCTGGAAATTCTTACTCTTGGAAATAATATTATAGCCTAATGTACACCCTTATTGGGTTAGTGACAGGACCCCGAATCTCCTATCCTTATAGGAGAAGCCTAATTATTGTATTAACAAACTAAAATGGGTGTCTCGTTGGACATTCAGGTGCTGTAGGTCAAAGAATACTGAACAACAGTTTATAAAGGCTGGAAATTCTTACTCTTGGAAATAATTTTATAGCCTAATGTACACCCTTATTGGGTTAGTGACAGGACCCCGAATCTCCTATCCTTATAGGAGAAGCCTAATTATAGTATTAACAAACCAAAATGGGTGTCTCGTTGGACATTCAGGTGCTGTAGGTCAAAGAATACTGAACAACAGTTTATAAAGGCTGGAAATTCTTACTCTTGGAAATAATTTTATAGCCTAATGTACACCCTTATTGGGTTAGTGACAGGACCCCGAATCTCCTATCCCTATAGGAGAAGCCTAATTATAGTATTAACAAACTAAAATGGGTGTCTCGTTGGACATTCAGGTGCTGTAGGTCAAAGAATACTGAACAACAGTTTATAAAGGCTGGAAATTCTTACTCTTGGAAATAATTTTATAGCCTAATGTACACCCTTATTGGGTTAGTGACAGGACCCCGAATCTCCTATCCTTATAGGAGAAGCCTAATTATAGTATTAACAAACCAAAATGGGTGTCTCGTTGGACATTCAGGTGCTGTAGGTCAAAGAATACTGAACAACAGTTTATAAAGGCTGGAAATTCTTACTCTTGGAAATAATTTTATAGCCTAATGTACACCCTTATTGGGTTAGTGACAGGACCCCGAATCTCCTATCCCTATAGGAGAAGCCTAATTATAGTATTAACAAACTAAAATGGGTGTCTCGTTGGACATTCAGGTGCTGTAGGTCAAAGAATACTGAACAACAGTTTATAAAGGCTGGAAATTCTTACTCTTGGAAATAATTTTATAGCCTAATGTACACCCTTATTGGGTTAGTGACAGGACCCCGAATCTCCTATCCTTATAGGAGAAGCCTAATTATAGTATTAACAAACTAAAATGGGTGTCTCGTTGGACATTCAGGTGCTGTAGGTCAAAGAATACTGAACAACAGTTTATAAAGGCTGGAAATTCTTACTCTTGGAAATAATTTTATAGCCTAATGTACACCCTTATTGGGTTAGTGGCAGGACCCCGAATCTCCTATCCTTATAGGAGAAGCCTAATTATAGTATTAACAAACTAAAATGGGTGTCTCGTTGGACATTCAGGTGCTGTAGGTCAAAGAATACTGAACAACAGTTTATAAAGGCTGGAAATTCTTACTCTTGGAAATAATTTTATAGCCTAATGTACACCCTTATTGGGTTAGTGACAGGACCCCGAATCTCCTATCCCTATAGGAGAAGCCTAATTATAGTATTAACAAACTAAAATGGGTGTCTCGTTGGACATTCAGGTGCTGTAGGTCAAAGAATACTGAACAACAGTTTATAAAGGCTGGAAATTCTTACTCTTGGAAATAATTTTATAGCCTAATGTACACCCTTATTGGGTTAGTGACAGGACCCCGAATCTCCTATCCTTATAGGAGAAGCCTAATTATAGTATTAACAAACTAAAATGGGTGTCTCGTTGGACATTCAGGTGCTGTAGGTCAAAGAATACTGAACAACAGTTTATAAAGGCTGGAAATTCTTACTCTTGGAAATAATTTTATAGCCTAATGTACACCCTTATTGGGTTAGTGGCAGGACCCCGAATCTCCTATCCTTATAGGAGAAGCCTAATTATAGTATTAACAAACTAAAATGGGTGTCTCGTTGGACATTCAGGTGCTGTAGGTCAAAGAATACTGAACAACAGTTTATAAAGGCTGGAAATTCTTACTCTTGGAAATAATTTTATAGCCTAATGTACACCCTTTTTGGGTTAGTGACAGGACCCCGAATCTCCTATCCTTATAGGAGAAGCCTAATTATAGTATTAACAAACTAAAATGGGTGTCTCGTTGGACATTCAGGTGCTGTACGTCAAACAATACTGAACAAAAGTTTATAAAGGCTGGAAATTCTTACTCTTGGAAATAATTTTATAGCCTAATGTACACCCTTATTGGGTTAGTGACAGGACCCCGAATCTCCTATCCTTATAGGAGAAGCCTAATTATAGTATTAACGAACTAAAATTGGTGTCTCGTTGGACATTCAGGTGCTGTAGGTCAACGAATACGGAACAACAGTTTATAAAGGCTGGAAATTCTTACTCTTGGAAATAATATTATAGCCTAATGTACCCCCTTATTGGGTTAGTGACAGGACCCCGAATCTCTTATCCTTATAGGAGAAGCCTAATTATAGTATTAACAAACTAAAATGGGTGTCTCGTTGGACATTCAGGTGCTGTAGGTCAAAGAATACTGAACAACAGTTTATAAAGGCTGGAAATTCTTACTCTTGGAAATAATTTTATAGCCTAATGTACACCCTTATTGGGTTAGTGACAGGACCCCGAATCTCCTATCCTTATAGGAGAAGCCTAATTATAGTATTAACAAACTAAAATGGGTGTCTCGTTGGACATTCAGGTGCTGTAGGTCAAAGAATACTGAACAACAGTTTATAAAGGCTGGAAATTCTTACTCTTGGAAATAATTTTATAGCCTAATGTACACCCTTATTGGGTTAGTGACAGGACCCCGAATCTCCTATCCCTATAGGAGAAGCCTAATTATAGAATTAACAAACTAAAATGGGTGTCTCGTTGGACATTCAGGTGCTGTAGGTCAAAGAATACTGAACAACAGTTTATAAAGGCTGGAAATTCTTACTCTTGGAAATAATTTTATAGCCTAATGTACACCCTTATTGGGTTAGTGACAGGACCCCGAATCTCCTATCCTTATAGGAGAAGCCTAATTATAGTATTAACAAACTAAAATGGGTGTCTCGTTGGACATTCAGGTGCTGTAGGTCAAAGAATACTGAACAACAGTTTATAAAGGCTGGAAATTCTTACTCTTGGAAATAATTTTATAGCCTAATGTACACCCTTATTGGGTTAGTGACAGGACCCCGAATCTCCTATCCCTATAGGAGAAGCCTAATTATAGTATTAACAAACTAAAATGGGTGTCTCGTTGGACATTCAGGTGCTGTAGGTCAAAGAATACTGAACAGCAGTTTATAAAGGCTGGAAATTCTTACTCTTGGAAATAATATTATAGCCTAATGTACACCCTTATTGGGATAGTCACAGGACCGCGAATCTCCTATCCTTATAGAAAAAGCCTAATTATAGTATTAACAAACTAAAATGGGTGTCTCGTTGGACATTCAGGTGCTGTAGGTCAAAGAATACTGAACAACAGTTTATAAAGGCTGGAAATTCTTACTCTTGGAAATAATATTATAGCCTAATGTACACCCTTATTGGGTTAGTGACAAGACCCCGAATCTCGTATCCTTATAGGAGAAGCCTAATTATTGTATTAACAAACTAAAATGGGTGTCTCGTTGGACATTCAGGTGCTGTAGGTCAAAGAATACTGAACAACAGTTTATAAAGGCTGGAAATTCTTACTCTTGGAAATAATTTTATAGCCTAATGTACACCCTTATTGGGTTAGTGGCAGGACCCCGAATCTCCTATCCTTATAGGAGAAGCCTAATTATAGTATTAACAAACTAAAATGGGTGTCTCGTTGGACATTCAAGTGCTGTAGGTCAAAGAATACTGAACAACAGTTTATAAAGGCTGCAAATTCTTACTCTTGGAAATAATTTTATAGCCTAATGTACACCCTTATTGGGTTAGTGACATGACCCCGAATCTCCTATCCTTATAGGAGAAGCCTAATTATTGTATTAACAAACTAAAATGGGTGTCTCGTTGGACATTCAGGTGCTGTAGGTCAAAGAATACTGAACAACAGTTTATAAAGGCTGGAAATTCTTACTCTTGGAAATAATTTTATAGCCTAATGTACACCCTTATTGGGTTAGTGGCAGGACCCCGAATCTCCTATCCTTATCGGAGAAGCCTAATTATAGTATTAACAAACTAAAATGGGTGTCTCGTTGGACATTCAGGTGCTGTAGGTCAAAGAATACTGAACAACAGTTTATAAAGGCTGGAAATTCTTACTCTTGGAAATAATTTTATAGCCTAATGTACACCCTTTTTGGGTTAGTGACAGGACCCCGAATCTCCTATCCTTGTAGGAGAAGCCTAATTATAGTATTAACAAACTAAAATGGGTGTCTCGTTGGACATTCAGGTGCTGTAGGTCAAACAATACTGAACAAAAGTTTATAAAGGCTGGAAATTCTTACTCTTGGAAATAATTTTATAGCCTAATGTACACCCTTATTGGGTTAGTGACAGGACCCCGAATCTCCTATCCTTATAGGAGAAGCCTAATTATAGTATTAACGAACTAAAATTGGTGTCTCGTTGGACATTCAGGTGCTGTAGGTCAAAGAATACGGAACAACAGTTTATAAAGGCTGGAAATTCTTACTCTTGGAAATAATATTATAGCCTAATGTACCCCCTTATTGGGTTAGTGACAGGACCCCGAATCTCCTATCCTTATAGGAGAAGCCTAATTATAGTATTAACAAACTAAAATGGGTGTCTCGTTGGACATTCAGGTGTTGTAGGTCAAAGAATACTGAACAACAGTTTATAAAGGCTGGAAATTCTTACTCTTGGAAATAATTTTATAGCCTAATGTACACCCTTATTGGGTTAGTGACAGGACCCCGAATCTCCTATCCTTATAGGAGAAGCCTAATTATAGTATTAACAAACTAAAATGGGTGTCTCGTTGGACATTCAGGTGCTGTAGGTCAAAGAATACTGAACAACAGTTTATAAAGGCTGGAAATTCTTACTCTTGGAAATAATTTTATAGCCTAATGTACACCCTTATTGGGTTAGTGACAGGACCCCGAATCTCCTATCCCTATAGGAGAAGCCTAATTATAGTATTAACAAACTAAAATGGGTGTCTCGTTGGACATTCAGGTGCTGTAGGTCAAAGAATACTGAACAACAGTTTATAAAGGCTGGAAATTCTTACTCTTGGAAATAATTTTATAGCCTAATGTACACCCTTATTGGGTTAGTGACAGGACCCCGAATCTCCTATCCTTATAGGAGAAGCCTAATTATAGTATTAACAAACTAAAATGGGTGTCTCGTTGGACATTCAGGTGCTGTAGGTCAAAGAATACTGAACAACAGTTTATAAAGGCTGGAAATTCTTACTCTTGGAAATAATTTTATAGCCTAATGTACACCCTTATTGGGTTAGTGGCAGGACCCCGAATCTCCTATCCTTATAGGAGAAGCCTAATTATAGTATTAACAAACTAAAATGGGTGTCTCGTTGGACATTCAGGTGCTGTAGGTCAAAGAATACTGAACAACAGTTTATAAAGGCTGGAAATTCTTACTCTTGGAAATAATTTTATAGCCTAATGTACACCCTTTTTGGGTTAGTGACAGGACCCCGAATCTCCTATCCTTATAGGAGAAGCCTAATTATAGTATTAACAAACTAAAATGGGTGTCTCGTTGGACATTCAGGTGCTGTACGTCAAACAATACTGAACAAAAGTTTATAAAGGCTGGAAATTCTTACTCTTGGAAATAATTTTATAGCCTAATGTACACCCTTATTGGGTTAGTGACAGGACCCCGAATCTCCTATCCTTATAGGAGAAGCCTAATTATAGTATTAACGAACTAAAATTGGTGTCTCGTTGGACATTCAGGTGCTGTAGGTCAAAGAATACGGAACAACAGTTTATAAAGGCTGGAAATTCTTACTCTTGGAAATAATATTATAGCCTAATGTACCCCCTTATTGGGTTAGTGACAGGACCCCGAATCTCTTATCCTTATAGGAGAAGCCTAATTATAGTATTAACAAACTAAAATGGGTGTCTCGTTGGACATTCAGGTGCTGTAGGTCAAAGAATACTGAACAACAGTTTATAAAGGCTGGAAATTCTTACTCTTGGAAATAATTTTATAGCCTAATGTACACCCTTATTGGGTTAGTGGCAGGACCCCGAATC
This sequence comes from Ambrosia trifida, assembly GCA_028751855.1. Lineage (NCBI taxonomy): Eukaryota > Viridiplantae > Streptophyta > Magnoliopsida > Asterales > Asteraceae > Ambrosia > Ambrosia trifida. Next base: position 1,325,281 of record CM054129.1, read on the forward strand.
TCCTATCCTTATAGGAGAAGCCTAATTATAGTATTAACAAACTAAAATGGGTGTCTCGTTGGACATTCAAGTGCTGTAGGTCAAAGAATACTGAACAACAGTTTATAAAGGCTGCAAATTCTTACTCTTGGAAATAATTTTATAGCCTAATGTACACCCTTATTGGGTTAGTGACATGACCCCGAATCTCCTATCCTTATAGGAGAAGCCTAATTATTGTATTAACAAACTAAAATGGGTGTCTCGTTGGACATTCAGGTGCTGTAGGTCAAAGAATACTGAACAACAGTTTATAAAGGCTGGAAATTCTTACTCTTGGAAATAATTTTATAGCCTAATGTACACCCTTATTGGGTTAGTGGCAGGACCCCGAATCTCCTATCCTTATAGGAGAAGCCTAATTATAGTATTAACAAACTAAAATGGGTGTCTCATTGGACATTCAGGTGCTGTAGGTCAAAGAATACTGAACAACAGTTTATAAAGGCTGGAAATTCTTACTCTTGGAAATAATTTTATAGCCTAATGTACACCCTTTTTGGGTTAGTGACAGGACCCCGAATCTCCTATCCTTGTAGGAGAAGCCTAATTATAGTATTAACAAACTAAAATGGGTGTCTCGTTGGACATTCAGGTGCTGTAGGTCAAACAATACTGAACAAAAGTTTATAAAGGCTGGAAATTCTTACTCTTGGAAATAATTTTATAGCCTAATGTACACCCTTATTGGGTTAGTGACAGGACCCCGAATCTCCTATCCTTATAGGAGAAGCCTAATTATAGTATTAACGAACTAAAATTGGTGTCTCGTTGGACATTCAGGTGCTGTAGGTCAAAGAATACGGAACAACAGTTTATAAAGGCTGGAAATTCTTACTCTTGGAAATAATATTATAGCCTAATGTACCCCCTTATTGGGTTAGTGACAGGACCCCGAATCTCCTATCCTTATAGGAGAAGCCTAATTATAGTATTAACAAACTAAAATGGGTGTCTCGTTGGACATTCAGGTGTTGTAGGTCAAAGAATACTGAACAACAGTTTATAAAGGCTGGAAATTCTTACTCTTGGAAATAATTTTATAGCCTAATGTACACCCTTATTGGGTTAGTGACAGGACCCCGAATCTCCTATCCTTATAGGAGAAGCCTAATTATAGTATTAACAAACTAAAATGGGTGTCTCGTTGGACATTCAGGTGCTGTAGGTCAAAGAATACTGAACAACAGTTTATAAAGGCTGGAAATTCTTACTCTTGGAAATAATTTTATAGCCTAATGTACACCCTTATTGGGTTAGTGACAGGACCCCGAATCTCCTATCCCTATAGGAGAAGCCTAATTATAGTATTAACAAACTAAAATGGGTGTCTCGTTGGACATTCAGGTGCTGTAGGTCAAAGAATACTGAACAACAGTTTATAAAGGCTGGAAATTCTTACTCTTGGAAATAATTTTATAGCCTAATGTACACCCTTATTGGGTTAGTGACAGGACCCCGAATCTCCTATCCTTATAGGAGAAGCCTAATTATAGTATTAACAAACTAAAATGGGTGTCTCGTTGGACATTCAGGTGCTGTAGGTCAAAGAATACTGAACAACAGTTTATAAAGGCTGGAAATTCTTACTCTTGGAAATAATTTTATAGCCTAATGTACACCCTTATTGGGTTAGTGGCAGGACCCCGAATCTCCTATCCTTATAGGAGAAGCCTAATTATAGTATTAACAAACTAAAATGGGTGTCTCGTTGGACATTCAGGTGCTGTAGGTCAAAGAATACTGAACAACAGTTTATAAAGGCTGGAAATTCTTACTCTTGGAAATAATTTTATAGCCTAATGTACACCCTTTTTGGGTTAGTGACAGGACCCCGAATCTCCTATCCTTATAGGAGAAGCCTAATTATAGTATTAACAAACTAAAATGGGTGTCTCGTTGGACATTCAGGTGCTGTACGTCAAACAATACTGAACAAAAGTTTATAAAGGCTGGAAATTCTTACTCTTGGAAATAATTTTATAGCCTAATGTACACCCTTATTGGGTTAGTGACAGGACCCCGAATCTCCTATCCTTATAGGAGAAGCCTAATTATAGTATTAACGAACTAAAATTGGTGTCTCGTTGGACATTCAGGTGCTGTAGGTCAAAGAATACGGAACAACAGTTTATAAAGGCTGGAAATTCTTACTCTTGGAAATAATATTATAGCCTAATGTACCCCCTTATTGGGTTAGTGACAGGACCCCGAATCTCTTATCCTTATAGGAGAAGCCTAATTATAGTATTAACAAACTAAAATGGGTGTCTCGTTGGACATTCAGGTGCTGTAGGTCAAAGAATACTGAACAACAGTTTATAAAGGCTGGAAATTCTTACTCTTGGAAATAATTTTATAGCCTAATGTACACCCTTATTGGGTTAGTGACAGGACCCCGAAGCTCCTATCCTTATAGGAGAAGCCTAATTATAGTATTAACAAACTAAAATGGGTGTCTCGTTGGACATTCAGGTGCTGTAGGTCAAAGAATACTGAACAACAGTTTATAAAGGCTGGAAATTCTTACTCTTGGAAATAATTTTATAGCCTAATGTACACCCTTATTGGGTTAGTGACAGGACCCCGAATCTCCTATCCCTATAGGAGAAGCCTAATTATAGAATTAACAAACTAAAATGGGTGTCTCGTTGGACATTCAGGTGCTGTAGGTCAAAGAATACTGAACAACAGTTTATAAAGGCTGGAAATTCTTACTCTTGGAAATAATTTTATAGCCTAATGTACACCCTTATTGGGTTAGTGACAGGACCCCGAATCTCCTATCCTTATAGGAGAAGCCTAATTATAGTATTAACAAACTAAAATGGGTGTCTCGTTGGACATTCAGGTGCTGTAGGTCAAAGAATACTGAACAACAGTTTATAAAGGCTGGAAATTCTTACTCTTGGAAATAATTTTATAGCCTAATGTACACCCTTATTGGGTTAGTGACAGGACCCCGAATCTCCTATCCCTATAGGAGAAGCCTAATTATAGTATTAACAAACTAAAATGGGTGTCTCGTTGGACATTCAGGTGCTGTAGGTCAAAGAATACTGAACAGCAGTTTATAAAGGCTGGAAATTCTTACTCTTGGAAATAATATTATAGCCTAATGTACACCCTTATTGGGATAGTCACAGGACCGCGAATCTCCTATCCTAATAGAAAAAGCCTAATTATAGTATTAACAAACTAAAATGGGTGTCTCGTTGGACATTCAGGTGCTGTAGGTCAAAGAATACTGAACAACAGTTTATAAAGGCTGGAAATTCTTACTCTTGGAAATAATATTATAGCCTAATGTACACCCTTATTGGGTTAGTGACAAGACCCCGAATCTCGTATCCTTATAGGAGAAGCCTAATTATTGTATTAACAAACTAAAATGGGTGTCTCGTTGGACATTCAGGTGCTGTAGGTCAAAGAATACTGAACAACAGTTTATAAAGGCTGGAAATTCTTACTCTTGGAAATAATTTTATAGCCTAATGTACACCCTTATTGGGTTAGTGGCAGGACCCCGAATCTCCTATCCTTATAGGAGAAGCCTAATTATAGTATTAACAAACTAAAATGGGTGTCTCGTTGGACATTCAAGTGCTGTAGGTCAAAGAATACTGAACAACAGTTTATAAAGGCTGCAAATTCTTACTCTTGGAAATAATTTTATAGCCTAATGTACACCCTTTTTGGGTTAGTGACAGGACCCCGAATCTCCTATCCTTATAGGAGAAGCCTAATTATAGTATTAACAAACTAAAATGGGTGTCTCGTTGGACATTCAGGTGCTGTAGGTCAAACAATACTGAACAAAAGTTTATAAAGGCTGGAAATTCTTACTCTTGGAAATAATTTTATAGCCTAATGTACACCCTTATTGGGTTAGTGACAGGACCCCGAATCTCCTATCCTTATAGGAGAAGCCTAATTATAGTATTAACGAACTAAAATGGGTGTCTCGTTGGACATTCAGGTGCTGTAGGTCAAAGAATACGGAACAACAGTTTATAAAGGCTGGAAATTCTTACTCTTGGAAATAATATTATAGCCTAATGTACCCCCTTATTGGGTTAGTGACAGGACCCCGAATCTCCTATCCTTATAGGAGAAGCCTAATTATAGTATTAACAAACTAAAATGGGTGTCTCGTTGGACATTCAGGTGCTGTAGGTCAAAGAATACTGAACAACAGTTTATAAAGGCTGGAAATTCTTACTCTTGGAAATAATTTTATAGCCTAATGTACACCCTTATTGGGTTAGTGACAGGACCCCGAATCTCCTATCCTTATAGGAGAAGCCTAATTATAGTATTAACAAACTAAAATGGGTGTCTCGTTGGACATTCAGGTGCTGTAGGTCAAAGAATACTGAACAACAGTTTATAAAGGCTGGAAATTCTTACTCTTGGAAATAATTTTATAGCCTAATGTACACCCTTATTGGGTTAGTGACAGGACCCCGAATCTCCTATCCTTATAGGAGAAGCCTAATTATTGTATTAACAAACTAATATGGGTGTCTCGTTGGACATTCAGGTGCTGTAGGTCAAAGAATACGTAACAACAGTTTATAAAGGCTGGAAATTCTTACTCTTGGAAATAATTTTATAGCCTAATGTACACCCTTATTGGGTTAGTGGCAGGACCCCGAATCTCCTATCCTTATAGGAGAAGCCTAATTATAGTATTAACAAACAAAAATGGGTGTCTCGTTGGACATTCAGGTGCTGTAGGTCAAAGAATACTGAACAACAGTTTATAAAGGCTGGAAATTCTTACTCTTGGAAATAATTTTATAGCCTAATGTACACCCTTATTGGGTTAGTGACAGGACCCCGAATCTCCTATCCTTATAGGAGAAGCCTAATTATAGTATTAACAAACTAAAATGGGTGTCTCGTTTGACATTCAGGTGCTGTAGGTCAAACAATACTGAACAAAAGTTTATAAAGGCTGTAAATTCTTACTCTTGGAAATAATTTTATAGCCTAATGTACACCCTTATTGGGTTAGTGACAGGACCCCGATTCTCCTATCCTTATAGGAGAAGCCTAATTATAGTATTAACGAACTAAAATGGGTGTCTCGTTGGACATTTAGGTCCTGTAGGTCAAAGAATACTGAACAACAGTTTATAAAGGCTGGAAATTCTTACTCTTGGAAATAATATTATAGCCTAATGTACCCCCTTATTGGGTTAGTGACAGGACCCCGAATCTCCTATCCTTATAGGAGAAGCCTAATTATAGTATTAACAAACTAAAATGGGTGTCTCGTTGGACATTCAGCTGCTGTAGGTCAAAAAATACTGAACAACAGTTTATAAAGGCTGGAAATTCTTACTCTTGGAAATAATTTTATAGCCTAATGTACACCCTTATTGGGATAGTGACAGGAGCCCGAATCTCCTATCCTTATAGAAAAAGCCTAATTATAGTATTAACAAACTAAAATGGGTGTCTCGTTGGACATTCAGGTGCTGTAGGTCAAAGAATACTGAACAACAGTTTATAAAGGCTGGAAATTCTTACTCTTGGAAATAATTTTATAGCCTAATGTACACCCTTATTGGGTTAGTGACAGGACCCCGAATCTCCTATCCTTATAGGAGAAGCCTAATTATAGTATTAACAAACTAAAATGGGTGTCTCGTTTGACATTCAGGTGCTGTAGGTCAAAAATACTCAACAACAGTTTATAAAGGCTGGAAATTCTTACTCTTGGAAATAATTTTATAGCCTAATGTACACCCTTATTGGGTTAGTGGCAGGACCCCGAATCTCCTATCCTTATAGGAGAAGCCTAATTATAGTATTAACAAACAAAAATGGGTGTCTCGTTGGACATTCAGGTGCTGTAGGTCAAAGAATACTGAACAACAGTTTATAAAGGCTGGAAATTCTTACTCTTGGAAATAATTTTATAGCCTAATGTACACCCTTATTGGGTTAGTGACAGGACCCCGAATCTCCTATCCTTATAGGAGAAGCCTAATTATAGTATTAACAAACTAAAATGGGTGTCTCGTTTGACATTCAGGTGCTGTAGGTCAAACAATACTGAACAAAAGTTTATAAAGGCTGGAAATTCTTATTCTTGGAAATAATTTTATAGCCTAATGTACACCCTTATTGGGTTAGTGACAGGACCCCGAATCTCCTATCCTTATAGGAGAAGCCTAATTATAGTATTAACGAACTAAAATGGGTGTCTCGTTGGACATTCAGGTGCTGTAGGTCAAAGAATACTGAACAACAGTTTATAAAGGCTGGAAATTCTTACTCTTGGAAATAATATTATAGCCTAATGTACCCCCTTATTGGGTTAGTGACAGGACCCCGAATCTCCTATCCTTATAGGAGAAGCCTAATTATAGTATTAACAAACTAAAATGGGTGTCTCGTTGGACATTCAGGTGCTGTAGGTCAAAGAATACTGAACAACAGTTTATAAAGGCTGGAAATTCTTACTCTTGGAAATAATTTTATAGCCTAATGTACACCCTTATTGGGTTAGTGACAGGACCCCGAATCTCCTATCCTTATAGGAGAAGCCTAATTATAGTATTAACAAACTAAAATGGGTGTCTCGTTTGACATTCAGGTGCTGTAGGTCAAACAATACTGAACAAAAGTTTATAAAGGCTTGAAATTCTTACTCTTGGAAATAATTTTATAGCCTAATGTACACCCTTATTGGGTTAGTGACAGGACCCCGAATCTCCTATCCTTATAGGAGAAGCCTAATTATAGTATTAACGAACTAAAATGGGTGTCTCGTTGGACATTTAGGTCCTGTAGGTCAAAGAATACTGAACAACAGTTTATAAAGGCTGGAAATTCTTACTCTTGGAAATAATATTATAGCCTAATGTACCCCCTTATTGGGTTAGTGACAGGACCCCGAATCTCCTATCCTTATAGGAGAAGCCTAATTATAGTATTAACAAACTAAAATGGGTGTCTCGTTGGACATTCAGGTGCTGTAGGTCAAAGAATACTGAACAACAGTTTATAAAGGCTGGAAATTCTTACTCTTGGAAATAATTTTATAGCCTAATGTACACCCTTATTGGGATAGTGACAGGACCCCGAATCTCCTATCCTTATAGAAAAAGCCTAATTATAGTATTAACAAACTAAAATGGGTGTCTCGTTGGACATTCAGGTGCTGTAGGTCAAAGAATACTGAACAACAGTTTATAAAGGCTGGAAATTCTTACTCTTGGAAATAATTTTATAGCCTAATGTACACCCTTATTGGGTTAGTGACAGGACCCCGAATCTCCTATCCTTATAGGAGAAGCCTAATTATAGTATTAACAAACTAAAATGGGTGTCTCGTTTGACATTCAGGTGCTGTAGGTCAAAAATACTCAACAACAGTTTATAAAGGCTGGAAATTCTTACTCTTGGAAATAATTTTATAGCCTAATGTACACCCTTATTGGGTTAGTGGCAGGACCCCGAATCTCCTATCCTTATAGGAGAAGCCTAATTATAGTATTAACAAACAAAAATGGGTGTCTCGTTGGACATTCAGGTGCTGTAGGTCAAAGAATACTGAACAACAGTTTATAAAGGCTGGAAATTCTTACTCTTGGAAATAATTTTATAGCCTAATGTACACCCTTATTGGGTTAGTGACAGGACCCCGAATCTCCTATCCTTATAGGAGAAGCCTAATTATAGTATTAACAAACTAAAATGGGTGTCTCGTTTGACATTCAGGTGCTGTAGGTCAAACAATACTGAACAAAAGTTTATAAAGGCTGGAAATTCTTACTCTTGGAAATAATTTTATAGCCTAATGTACACCCTTATTGGGTTAGTGACAGGACCCCGAATCTCCTATCCTTATAGGAGAAGCCTAATTATAGTATTAACGAACTAAAATGGGTGTCTCGTTGGACATTCAGGTGCTGTAGGTCAAAGAATACTGAACAACAGTTTATAAAGGCTGGAAATTCTTACTCTTGGAAATAATATTATAGCCTAATGTACCCCCTTATTGGGTTAGTGACAGGACCCCGAATCTCCTATCCTTATAGGAGAAGCCTAATTATAGTATTAACAAACTAAAATGGGTGTCTCGTTTGACATTCAGGTGCTGTAGGTCAAACAATACTGAACAAAAGTTTATAAAGGCTGGAAATTCTTACTCTTGGAAATAATTTTATAGCCTAATGTACACCCTTATTGGGTTAGTGACAGGACCCCGAATCTCCTATCCTTATAGGAGAAGCCTAATTATAGTATTAACGAACTAAAATGGGTGTCTCGTTGGACATTCAGGTGCTGTAGGTCAAAGAATACTGAACAACAGTTTATAAAGGCTGGAAATTCTTACTCTTGGAAATAATATTATAGCCTAATGTACCCCCTTATTGGGTTAGTGACAGGACCCCGAATCTGCTATCCTTATAGGAGAAGCCTAATTATAGTATTAACAAACTAAAATGGGTGTCTCGTTGGACATTCAGGTGCTGTAGGTCAAAGAATACTGAACAACAGTTTATAAAGGCTGGAAATTCTTACTCTTGGAAATAATTTTATAGCCTAATGTACACCCTTATTGGGTTAGTGACAGGACCCCGAATCTCCTATCCTTATAGGAGAAGCCTAATTATAGTATTAACAAACTAAAATGGGTGTCTCGTTTGACATTCAGGTGCTGTAGGTCAAACAATACTGAACAAAAGTTTATAAAGGCTGGAAATTCTTACTCTTGGAAATAATTTTATAGCCTAATGTACACCCTTATTGGGTTAGTGACAGGACCCCGAATCTCCTATCCTTATAGGAGAAGCCTAATTATAGTATTAACGAACTAAAATGGGTGTCTCGTTGGACATTTAGGTCCTGTAGGTCAAAGAATACTGAACAACAGTTTATAAAGGCTGGAAATTCTTACTCTTGGAAATAATATTATAGCCTAATGTACTCCCTTATTGGGTTAGTGACAGGACCCCGAATCTCCTATCCTTATAGGAGAAGCCTAATTATAGTATTAACAAACTAAAATGGGTGTCTCGTTGGACATTTAGGTGCTGTAGGTCAAAGAATACTGAACAACAGTTTATAAAGGCTGGAAATTCTTACTCTTGGAAATAATTTTATAGCCTAATGTACACCCTTATTGGGATAGTGACAGGACCCCGAATCTCCTATCCTTATAGAAAAAGCCTAATTATAGTATTAACAAACTAAAATGGGTGTCTCGTTGGACATTCAGGTGCTGTAGGTCAAAGAATACTGAACAACAGTTTATAAAGGCTGGAAATTCTTACTCTTGGAAATAATTTTATAGCCTAATGTACACCCTTATTGGGTTAGTGACAGGACCCCGAATCTCCTATCCTTATAGGAGAAGCCTAATTATAGTATTAACAAACTAAAATGGGTGTCTCGTTTGACATTCAGGTGCTGTAGGTCAAAAATACTCAACAACAGTTTATAAAGGCTGGAAATTCTTACTCTTGGAAATAATTTTATAGCCTAATGTACACCCTTATTGGGTTAGTGGCAGGACCCCGAATCTCGTATCCTTATAGGAAAAGCCTAATTATAGTATTAACAAACAAAAATGGGTGTCTCGTTGGACATTCAGGTGCTGTAGGTCAAAGAATACTGAACAACAGTTTATAAAGGCTGGAAATTCTTACTCTTGGAAATAATTTTATAGCCTAATGTACACCCTTATTGGGTTAGTGACAGGACCCCGAATCTCCTATCCTTATAGGAGAAGCCTAATTATAGTATTAACAAACTAAAATGGGTGTCTCGTTTGACATTCAGGTGCTGTAGGTCAAACAATACTGAACAAAAGTTTATAAAGGCTGGAAATTCTTACTCTTGGAAATAATTTTATAGCCTAATGTACACCCTTATTGGGTTAGTGACAGGACCCCGAATCTCCTATCCTTATAGGAGAAGCCTAATTATAGTATTAACGAACTAAAATGGGTGTCTCGTTGGACATTCAGGTGCTGTAGGTCAAAGAATACTGAACAACAGTTTATAAAGGCTGGAAATTCTTACTCTTGGAAATAATATTATAGCCTAATGTACCCCCTTATTGGGTTAGTGACAGGACCCCGAATCTCCTATCCTTATAGGAGAAGCCTAATTATAGTATTAACAAACTAAAATGGGTGTCTCGTTGGACATTCAGGTGCTGTAGGTCAAAGAATACTGAACAACAGTTTATAAAGGCTGGAAATTCTTACTCTTGGAAATAATTTTATAGCCTAATGTACACCCTTATTGGGATAGTGACAGGACCCCGAATCTCCTATCCTTATAGAAAAAGCCTAATTATAGTATTAACAAACTAAAATGGGTGTCTCGTTGGACATTCAGGTGCTGTAGGTCAAAGAATACTGAACAACAGTTTATAAAGGCTGGAAATTCTTACTCTTGGAAATAATTTTATAGCCTAATGTACACCCTTATTGGGTTAGTGGCAGGACCCCGAATCTCCTATCCTTATAGGAGAAGCCTAATTATAGTATTAACAAACAAAAATGGGTGTCTCGTTGGACATTCAGGTGCTGTAGGTCAAAGAATACTGAACAACAGTTTATAAAGGCTGGAAATTCTTACTCTTGGAAATAGTTTTATAGCCTAATGTACACCCTTATTGGGTTAGTGACAGGACCCCGAATCTCCTATCCTTATAGGAGAAGCCTAATTATAGTATTAACAAACTAAAATGGGTGTCTCGTTTGACATTCAGGTGCTGTAGGTCAAAAATACTCAACAACAGTTTATAAAGGCTGGAAATTCTTACTCTTGGAAATAATTTTATAGCCTAATGTACACCCTCATTGGGTTAGTGGCAGGACCCCGAATCTCCTATCCTTATAGGAGAAGCCTAATTATAGTATTAACAAACAAAAATGGGTGTCTCGTTGGACATTCAGGTGCTGTAGGTCAAAGAATACTGAACAACAGTTTATAAAGGCTGGAAATTCTTACTCTTGGAAATAATTTTATAGCCTAATGTACACCCTTATTGGGTTAGTGACAGGACCCCGAATCTCCTATCCTTATAGGAGAAGCCTAATTATAGTATTAACAAACTAAAATGGGTGTCTCGTTTGACATTCAGGTGCTGTAGGTCAAACAATACTGAACAAAAATTATAAAGGCTGGAAATTCTTACTCTTGGAAATAATTTTATAGCCTAATGTACACCCTTATTGGGTTAGTGACAGGACCCCGAATCTCCTATCCTTATAGGAGAAGCCTAATTATAGTATTAACGAACTAAAATGGGTGTCTCGTTGGACATTCAGGTGCTGTAGGTCAAAGAATACTGAACAACAGTTTATAAAGGCTGGAAATTCTTACTCTTGGAAATAATATTATAGCCTAATGTACCCCCTTATTGGGTTAGTGACAGGACCCCGAATCTCCTATCCTTATAGGAGAAGCCTAATTATAGTATTAACAAACTAAAATGGGTGTCTCGTTGGACATTCAGGTGCTGTAGGTCAAAGAATACTGAACAACAGTTTATAAAGGCTGGAAATTCTTACTCTTGGAAATAATTTTATAGCCTAATGTACACCCTTATTGGGATAGTGACAGGACCCCGAATCTCCTATCCTTATAGAAAAAGCCTAATTATAGTATTGACAAACTAAAATGGGTGTCTCGTTGGACATTCAGGTGCTGTAGGTCAAAGAATACTGAACAACAGTTTATAAAGGCTGGAAATTCTTACTCTTGGAAATAATTTTATAGCCTAATGTACACCCTTATTGGGTTAGTGGCAGGACCCCGAATCTCCTATCCTTATAGGAGAAGCCTAATTATAGTATTAACAAACAAAAATGGGTGTCTCGTTGGACATTCAGGTGCTGTAGGTCAAAGAATACTGAACAACAGTTTATAAAGGCTGGAAATTCTTACTCTTGGAAATAGTTTTATAGCCTAATGTACACCCTTATTGGGTTAGTGACAGGACCCCGAATCTCCTATCCTTATAGGAGAAGCCTAATTATAGTATTAACAAACTAAAATGGGTGTCTCGTTGGACATTCAGGTGCTGTAGGTCAAAGAATACTGAACAACAGTTTATAAAGGCTGGAAATTCTTACTCTTGGAAATAATTTTATAGCCTAATGTACACCCTTATTGGGATAGTGACAGGACCCCGAATCTCCTATCCCTATAGGAGAAGCCTAATTATAGTATTAACAAACTAAAATGGGTGTCTCGTTGGACATTCAGGTGCTGTAGGTCAAAGAATACTGAACAGCAGTTTATAAAGGCTGGAAATTCTTACTCTTGGAAATAATATTATAGCCTAATGTACACCCTTATTGGGATAGTGACAGGACCGCGAATCTCCTATCCTTATAGAAAAAGCCTAATTATAGTATTAACAAACTAAAATGGGTGTCTCGTTGGACATTCAGGTGCTGTAGGTCAAAGAATACTGAACAACAGTTTATAAAGGCTGGAAATTCTTACTCTTGGAAATAATTTTATAGCCTAATGTACACCCTTATTGGGATAGTGACAGGACCCCGAATCTCCTATCCTTATAGAAAAAGCCTAATTATAGTATTAACAAACTAAAATGGGTGTCTCGTTGGACATTCAGGTGCTGTAGGTCAAAGTATACTGAACAACAGTTTATAAAGGCTGGAAATTCTTACTCTTGGAAATAATATTATAGCCTAATGTACACCCTTATTGGGATAGTGACAGGACCCCGAATCTCCTATCCTTATAGAAAAACCCTAATTATAGTATTAACAAACTAAAATGGGTGTCTCGTTGGACATTCAGGTGCTGTAGGTCAAAGAATACTGAACAACAGTTTATAAAGGCTGGATATTCTTACTCTTGGAAATAATTTTATAGCCTAATGTACACCCTTATTGGGTTAGTGGCAGGACCCCGAATCTCCTATCCTTATAGGAGAAGCCTAATTATAGTATTAACAAACTAAAATGGGTGTCTCGTTGGACATTCAGGTGCTGTAGATCAAAGAATACTGAACAACAGTTTATAATGGCTGGAAATTCTTACTCTTGGAAATAGTTTTATAGCCTAATGTACACCCTTATTGGGTTAGTGGCAGGACCCCGAATCTCCTATCCCTATAGGAGAAGCCTAATTATAGTATTAACAAACTAAAATGGGTGTCTCGTTGGACATTCAGGTGCTGTAGGTCAAAGAATACTGAACAACAGTTTATAAAGGCTGGAAATTCTTACTCTTGGAAATAATTTTATAGCCTAATGTACACCCTTATTGGGTTAGTGACAGGACCCCGATTCTCCTATCCTTATAGGAGAAGCCTAATTATAGTATTAACAAACTAAAATGGGTGTCTCGTTGGACATTCAGGTGCTGTAGGTCAAAGAATACTAAACAACAGTTTATTGGGGCTGGAAATTCTTACTCTTGGAAATAATTTTATAGCCTAATGTACACCCTTATTGGGTTAGTCACAGGACCCCGAATCTCCTATCCTTATAGGAGAAGCCTAATTATAGTATTAACAAACTAAAATGGGTGTCTCGTTGGACATTCAGGTGCTGTAGGTCAAACAATACTGAACAACAGTTTATAAAGGTTGGAAATTCTTACTCTTGGAAATAGTTTTATAGCCTAATGTACACCCTTATTGGGTTAGTGGCAGGACCCCGAATCTCCTATCCCTATAGGAGAAGCCTAATTATAGTATTAACAAACTAAAATGGGTGTCTCGTTGGACATTCAGGTGCTGTAGGTCAAAGAATACTGAACAACAGTTTATAAAGGCTGGAAATTCTTACTCTTGGAAATAATTTTATAGCCTAATGTACACCCTTATTGGGTTAGTGACAGGACCCCGATTCTCCTATCCTTATAGGAGAAGCCTAATTATAGTATTAACAAACTAAAATGGGTGTCTCGTTGGACATTCAGGTGCTGTAGGTCAAAGAATACTGAACAACAGTTTATAAAGGCTGGAAATTCTTACTCTTGGAAATAATTTTATAGCCTAATGTACACCCTTATTGGGATAGTGACAGGACCCCGAATCTCCTATCCTTATAGAAAAAGCATAATTATAGTATTAACAAACTAAAATAGGTGTCTCGTTGGACATTCAGGTGCTGTAGGTCAAAGAATACTGAACAACAGTTTATAAAGGCTGGAAATTCTTACTCTTGGAAATAATATTATAGCCTAATGTACACCCTTATTGGGTTAGTGACAGGACCCCGAATCTCCTATCCTTATAGGAGAAGCCTAATTATAGTATTAACAAACTAAAATGGGTGTCTCGTTGGACATTCAGGTGTTGTAGGTCAAAGAATACTGAACAACAGTTTATAAAGGCTGGAAATTCTTACTCTTGGAAATAATTTTATAGCCTAATGTACACCCTTATTGGGTTAGTGGCAGGACCCCGAATCTCCTATCCTTATAGGAGAAGCCTAATTATAGTATTAACAAACTAAAATGGGTGTCTCGTTGGACATTCAGGTGCTGTAGGTCAAAGAATACTGAACAACAGTTTATAAAGGCTGGAAATTCTTACTCTTGGAAATAATATTATAGTCTAATGTACACCCTTATTGGGTTAGTGACAGGACCCCGAATCTCCTATCCTTATAGGAGAAGCCTAATTATAGTATTAACAAACTAAAATGGGTGTCTCGCTGGACATTCAGGTGCTGTAGGTCAAAGAATACTGAACAACAGTTTATAAAGGCTGGAAATTCTTACTCTTGGAAATAATTTTATAGCCTAATGTTACCCCTTATTGGGTTAGTGGCAGGACCCCGAATCTCCTATCCTTATAGGAGAAGCCTAATTATAGTATTAACAAACTAAAATGGGTGTCTCGTTGGACATTCAGGTGCTGTAGGTTAAAGAATACTAAACAACAGTTTATAAAGGCTGGAAATTCTTACTCTTGGAAATAATTTTATAGCCTAATGTACACCCTTATTGGGTTAGTGACAGGACCCCGAATCTCCTATCCTTATGGGAGAAGCCTAATTATAGTATTAACAAACTAAAATGGGTGTCTCGTTGGACATTCAGGTGCTGTAGGTCAAAGAATACTGAACAACAGTTTATAAAGGCTGGAAATTCTTACTCTTGGAAATAATTTTATAGCCTAATGTACACCCTTATTGGGTTAGTGACAGGACCCCGATTCTCCTATCCTTATAGGAGAAGCCTAATTATAGTATTAACAAACTAAAATGGGTGTCTCGTTGGACATTCAGGTGCTGTAGGTCAAAGAATACTGAACAACAGTTTATAAAGGCTGGAAATTCTTACTCTTGGAAATAATTTTATAGCCTAATGTACACCCTTATTGGGATAGTGACAGGACCCCGAATCTCCTATCCTTATAGAAAAAGCATAATTATAGTATTAACAAACTAAAATAGGTGTCTCGTTGGACATTCAGGTGCTGTAGGTCAAAGAATACTGAACAACAGTTTATAAAGGCTGGAAATTCTTACTCTTGGAAATAATATTATAGCCTAATGTACACCCTTATTGGGTTAGTGACAGGACCCCGAATCTCCTATCCTTATAGGAGAAGCCTAATTATAGTATTAACAAACTAAAATGGGTGTCTCGTTGGACATTCAGGTGTTGTAGGTCAAAGAATACTGAACAACAGTTTATAAAGGCTGGAAATTCTTACTCTTGGAAATAATTTTATAGCCTAATGTACACCCTTATTGGGTTAGTGGCAGGACCCCGAATCTCCTATCCTTATAGGAGAAGCCTAATTATAGTATTAACAAACTAAAATGGGTGTCTCGTTGGACATTCAGGTGCTGTAGGTCAAAGAATACTGAACAACAGTTTATAAAGGCTGGAAATTCTTACTCTTGGAAATAATATTATAGTCTAATGTACACCCTTATTGGGTTAGTGACAGGACCCCGAATCTCCTATCCTTATAGGAGAAGCCTAATTATAGTATTAACAAACTAAAATGGGTGTCTCGCTGGACATTCAGGTGCTGTAGGTCAAAGAATACTGAACAACAGTTTATAAAGGCTGGAAATTCTTACTCTTGGAAATAATTTTATAGCCTAATGTTACCCCTTATTGGGTTAGTGGCAGGACCCCGAATCTCCTATCCTTATAGGAGAAGCCTAATTATAGTATTAACAAACTAAAATGGGTGTCTCGTTGGACATTCAGGTGCTGTAGGTTAAAGAATACTAAACAACAGTTTATAAAGGCTGGAAATTCTTACTCTTGGAAATAATTTTATAGCCTAATGTACACCCTTATTGGGTTAGTGACAGGACCCCGAATCTCCTATCCTTATGGGAGAAGCCTAATTATAGTATTAACAAACTAAAATGGGTGTCTCGTTGGACATTCAGGTGCTGTAGGTCAAAGAATACTGAACAACAGTTTATAAAGGCTGGAAATTCTTACTCTTGGAAATAATTTTATAGCCTAATGTACACCCTTATTGGGTTAGTGACAGGACCCCGATTCTCCTATCCTTATAGGAGAAGCCTAATTATAGTATTAACAAACTAAAATGGGTGTCTCGTTGGACATTCAGGTGCTGTAGGTCAAAGAATACTGAACAACAGTTTATAAAGGCTGGAAATTCTTACTCTTGGAAATAATTTTATAGCCTAATGTACACCCTTATTGGGATAGTGACAGGACCCCGAATCTCCTATCCTTATAGAAAAAGCATAATTATAGTATTAACAAACTAAAATAGGTGTCTCGTTGGACATTCAGGTGCTGTAGGTCAAAGAATACTGAACAACAGTTTATAAAGGCTGGAAATTCTTACTCTTGGAAATAATATTATAGCCTAATGTACACCCTTATTGGGTTAGTGACAGGACCCCGAATCTCCTATCCTTATAGGAGAAGCCTAATTATAGTATTAACAAACTAAAATGGGTGTCTCGTTGGACATTCAGGTGTTGTAGGTCAAAGAATACTGAACAACAGTTTATAAAGGCTGGAAATTCTTACTCTTGGAAATAATTTTATAGCCTAATGTACACCCTTATTGGGTTAGTGGCAGGACCCCGAATCTCCTATCCTTATAGGAGAAGCCTAATTATAGTATTAACAAACTAAAATGGGTGTCTCGTTGGACATTCAGGTGCTGTAGGTCAAAGAATACTGAACAACAGTTTATAAAGGCTGGAAATTCTTACTCTTGGAAATAATATTATAGTCTAATGTACACCCTTATTGGGTTAGTGACAGGACCCCGAATCTCCTATCCTTATAGGAGAAGCCTAATTATAGTATTAACAAACTAAAATGGGTGTCTCGCTGGACATTCAGGTGCTGTAGGTCAAAGAATACTGAACAACAGTTTATAAAGGCTGGAAATTCTTACTCTTGGAAATAATTTTATAGCCTAATGTTACCCCTTATTGGGTTAGTGGCAGGACCCCGAATCTCCTATCCTTATAGGAGAAGCCTAATTATAGTATTAACAAACTAAAATGGGTGTCTCGTTGGACATTCAGGTGCTGTAGGTTAAAGAATACTAAACAACAGTTTATAAAGGCTGGAAATTCTTACTCTTGGAAATAATTTTATAGCCTAATGTACACCCTTATTGGGTTAGTGACAGGACCCCGAATCTCCTATCCTTATGGGAGAAGCCTAATTATAGTATTAACAAACTTAAATGGGTGTCTCGTTGGATATTCGGGTGCTGTAGGTCAAACAATACTGAACAAAAGTTTATAAAGGCTGGAAATTCTTACTCTTGGAAATAATTTTATAGCCTAATGTACACCCTTATTGGGTTAGTCACAGGACCCCAAATATCCTATCCTTATAGGAGAAGCCTAATTATAGTATTAACAAACTAAAATGGGTGTCTCGTTGGACATTCAGGTGCTGTAGGTCAAAGAATACTGAACAACAGTTTATAAAGGCTGGAAATTCTTACTCTTGGAAATAATTTTATAGCCTAATGTACACCCTCATTGGGTTAGTGACAGGACCCCGAATCTCCTATCCTTATAGGAGAAGCCTAATTATAGTATTAGCGAACTAAAATGGGTGTCTCGTTGGACATTCAGGTGCTGTAGGTCAAAGAATACTAAACAAAAGTTTATAAAGGCTGGAAATTCTTACTCTTGGAAATAATTTTATAGCCTAATGTACACCCTTATTGGGTTAGTCACGGGACCCCAAATCTCCTATCCTTATAGGAGAAGCCTAATTATAGTATTAACAAACTAAAATGGGTGTCTCGTTGGACATTCAGGTGCTGTAGGTCAAAGAATACTGAACAACAGTTTATAAAGGCTGGAAATTCTTACTCTTGGAAATAATTTTATAGCCTATTGTACACCCTTATTGGGTTAGTGACAGGACCCCGAATCTCCTATCCTTATAGGAGAAGCCTAATTATAGTATTAACGAACTAAAATGGGTGTCTCGTTGGACATTCAGGTGCTGTAGGTCAAAGAATACTAAACAACAGTTTATTGGGGCTGGAAATTCTTACTCTTGGAAATAATTTTATAGCCTAATGTACACCCTTATTGGGTTAGTCACAGGACCCCGAATCTCCTATCCTTATAGGAGAAGCCTAATTATAGTATTAACAAACTAAAATGGGTGTCTCGTTGGACATTCAGGTGCTGTAGGTCAAACAATACTGAACAACAGTTTATAAAGGTTGGAAATTCTTACTCTTGGAAATAATTTTATAGCCTAATGTACACCCTTATTGGGTTAGTCACAGGACCCCAAATCTCCTATCCTTATAGGAGAAGCCTAATTATAGTATTAACAAACTAAAATAGGTGTCTCGTTGGACATTCAGGTGCTGTAGGTCAAAGAATACTGAACAACAGTTTATAAAGGCTGGAAATTCTTACTCTTGGAAATAATTTTATAGACTAATGTACACCCTTATTGGGTTAGTGGCAGGACCCCGAATCTCCTATCCTTATAGGAGAAGCCTAATTATAGTATTAACAAACTAAAATGGGTGTCTCGTTGGACATTCAGGGGCTGTAGGTCAAAGAATACTGAACAACAGTTTATAAAGGCTGGAAATTCTTACTCTTGGAAATAATATTATAGCCTAATGTACACCCTTATTGGGATAGTGACAGGACCCCGAATCTCCTATCCTTATAGGAAAAGCCTAATTATAGTATTAACAAACTAAAATGGGTGTCTCGTTGGACATTCAGGGGCTGTAGGTCAAAGAATACTGAACAGCAGTTTATAAAGGCTGGAAATTCTTACTCTTGGAAATAATTTTATAGCCTAATGTACACCCTTATTGGGTTAGTCACAGGACCCCGAATCTCCTATCCCTATAGGAGAAGCCTAATTATAGTATTAACAAACTAAAATGGGTGTCTCGTTGGACATTCAGGTGCTGTAGGTCAAAGAATACTGAACAACAGTTTATAAAGGCTGGAAATTCTTACTCTTGGAAATAATTTTATAGACTAATGTACACCCTTATTGGGTTAGTGGCAGGACCCCGAATCTCCTATCCTTATAGGAGAAGCCTAATTATAGTATTAACAAACTAAAATGGGTGTCTCGTTGGACATTCAGGGGCTGTAGGTCAAAGAATACTGAACAACAGTTTATAAAGGCTGGAAATTCTTACTCTTGGAAATAATTTTATAGCCTAATGTACACCCTTATTGGGTTAGTCACAGGACCCCGAATCTCCTATCCCTATAGGAGAAGCCTAATTATAGTATTAACAAACTAAAATGGGTGTCTCGTTGGACATTCAGGTGCTGTAGGTCAAAGAATACTGAACAACAGTTTATAAAGGCTGGAAATTCTTACTCTTGGAAATAATTTTATAGACTAATGTACACCCTTATTGGGTTAGTGGCAGGACCCCGAATCTCCTATCCTTATAGGAGAAGCCTAATTATAGTATTAACAAACTAAAATGGGTGTCTCGTTGGACATTCAGGGGCTGTAGGTCAAAGAATACTGAACAACAGTCTATAAAGGCTGGAAATTCTTACTCTTGGAAATAATTTTATAGACTAATGTACACCCTTATTGGGTTAGTGGCAGGACCCCGAATCTCCTATCCTTATAGGAGAAGCCTAATTATAGTATTAACAAACTAAAATGGGTGTCTCGTTGGACATTCAGGGGCTGTAGGTCAAAGAATACTGAACAACAGTTTATAAAGGCTGGAAATTCTTACTCTTGGAAATAATTTTATAGCCTAATGTACACCCTTATTGGGTTAGTCACAGGACCCCGAATCTCCTATCCCTATAGGAGAAGCCTAATTATAGTATTAACAAACTAAAATGGGTGTCTCGTTGGACATTCAGGTGCTGTAGGTCAAAGAATACTGAACAACAGTTTATAAAGGATGGAAATTCTTACTCTTGGAAATAATTTTATAGACTAATGTACACCCTTATTGGGTTAGTGGCAGGACCCCGAATCTCCTATCCTTATAGGAGAAGCCTAATTATAGTATTAACAAACTAAAATAGGTGTCTCGTTGGACATTCAGGGGCTGTAGGTCAAAGAATACTGAACAACAGTTTATAAAGGCTGGAAATTCTTACTCTTGGAAATAATATTATAGCCTAATGTACACCCTTATTGGGATAGTGACAGGACCCCGAATCTCCTATCCTTATAGGAAAAGCCTAATTATAGTATTAACAAACTAAAATGGGTGTCTCGTTGGACATTCAGGGGCTGTAGGTCAAAGAATACTGAACAACAGTTTATAAAGGCTGGAAATTCTTACTCTTGGAAATAATTTTATAGCCTAATGTACACCCTTATTGGGTTAGTCACAGGACCCCGAATCTCCTATCCCTATAGGAGAAGCCTAATTATAGTATTAACAAACTAAAATGGGTGTCTCGTTGGACATTCAGGTGCTGTAGGTCAAAGAATACTGAACAACAGTTTATAAAGGCTGGAAATTCTTACTCTTGGAAATAATTTTATAGACTAATGTACACCCTTATTGGGTTAGTGGCAGGACCCCGAATCTCCTATCCTTATAGGAGAAGCCTAATTATAGTATTAACAAACTAAAATGGGTGTCTCGTTGGACATTCAGGGGCTGTAGGTCAAAGAATACTGAACAACAGTTTATAAAGGCTGGAAATTCTTACTCTTGGAAATAATTTTATAGCCTAATGTACACCCTTATTGGGTTAGTCACAGGACCCCGAATCTCCTATCCCTATAGGAGAAGCCTAATTATAGTATTAACAAACTAAAATGGGTGTCTCGTTGGACATTCAGGTGCTGTAGGTCAAAGAATACTGAACAACAGTTTATAAAGGCTGGAAATTCTTACTCTTGGAAATAATTTTATAGACTAATGTACACCCTTATTGGGTTAGTGGCAGGACCCCGAATCTCCTATCCTTATAGGAGAAGCCTAATTATAGTATTAACAAACTAAAATGGGTGTCTCGTTGGACATTCAGGGGCTGTAGGTCAAAGAATACTGAACAACAGTTTATAAAGGCTGGAAATTCTTACTCTTGGAAATAATTTTATAGACTAATGTACACCCTTATTGGGTTAGTGGCAGGACCCCGAATCTCCTATCCTTATAGGAGAAGCCTAATTATAGTATTAACAAACTAAAATGGGTGTCTCGTTGGACATTCAGGGGCTGTAGGTCAAAGAATACTGAACAACAGTTTATAAAGGCTGGAAATTTTTACTCTTGGAAATAATTTTATAGCCTAATGTACACCCTTATTGGGTTAGTCACAGGACCCCGAATCTCCTATCCCTATAGGAGAAGCCTAATTATAGTATTAACAAACTAAAATGGGTGTCTCGTTGGACATTCAGGTGCTGTAGGTCAAAGAATACTGAACAACAGTTTATAAAGGCTGGAAATTCTTACTCTTGGAAATAATTTTATAGACTAATGTACACCCTTATTGGGTTAGTGGCAGGACCCCGAATCTCCTATCCTTATAGGAGAAGCCTAATTATAGTATTAACAAACTAAAATGGGTGTCTCGTTGGACATTCAGGGGCTGTAGGTCAAAGAATACTGAACAACAGTTTATAAAGGCTGGAAATTCTTACTCTTGGAAATAATATTATAGCCTAATGTACACCCTTATTGGGATAGTGACAGGACCCCGAATCTCCTATCCTTATAGGAGAAGCCTAATTATAGTATTAACAAACTAAAATGGGTGTCTCGTTGGACATTCAGGGGCTGTAGGTAAAAGAATACTGAACAACAGTTTATAAAGGTTGGAAATTCTTACTCTTGGAAATAATTTTATAGCCTAATGTACACCCTCATTGGGTTAGTGACAGGACCCCGAATCTCCTATCCTTATAGGAGAAGCCTAATTATAGTATTAGCGAACTAAAATGGGTGTCTCGTTGGACATTCAGGTGCTGTAGGTCAAAGAATACTAAACAAAAGTTTATAAAGGCTGGAAATTCTTACTCTTGGAAATAATTTTATAGCCTATTGTACACCCTTATTGGGTTAGTGACAGGACCCCGAATCTCCTATCCTTATAGGAGAAGCCTAATTATAGTATTAACGAACTAAAATGGGTGTCTCGTTGGACATTCAGGTGCTGTAGGTCAAAGAATACTAAACAACAGTTTATAGGGGCTGGAAATTCTTACTCTTGGAAATAATTTTATAGCCTAATGTACACCCTTATTGGGTTAGTCACAGGACCCCGAATCTCCTATCCTTATAGGAGAAGCCTAATTATAGTATTAACAAACTAAAATGGGTGTCTCGTTGGACATTCAGGTGCTGTAGGTCAAACAATACTGAACAACAGTTTATAAAGGTTGGAAATTCTTACTCTTGGAAATAATTTTATAGCCTAATGTACACCCTTATTGGGTTAGTCACAGGACCCCAAATCTCCTATCCTTATAGGAGAAGCCTAATTATAGTATTAACAAACTAAAATAGGTGTCTCGTTGGACATTCAGGTGCTGTAGGTCAAAGAATACTGAACAACAGTTTATAAAGGCTGGAAATTCTTACTCTTGGAAATAATTTTATAGACTAATGTACACCCTTATTGGGTTAGTGGCAGGACCCCGAATCTCCTATCCTTATAGGAGAAGCCTAATTATAGTATTAACAAACTAAAATGGGTGTCTCGTTGGACATTCAGGGGCTGTAGGTCAAAGAATACTGAACAACAGTTTATAAAGGCTGGAAATTCTTACTCTTGGAAATAATATTATAGCCTAATGTACACCCTTATTGGGATAGTGACAGGACCCCGAATCTCCTATCCTTATAGGAAAAGCCTAATTATAGTATTAACAAACTAAAATGGGCGTCTCGTTGGACATTCAGGTGCTGTAGGTCAAACAATACTGAACAACAGTTTATAAAGGTTGGAAATTCTTACTCTTGGAAATAATTTTATAGCCTAATGTACACCCTTATTGGGTTAGTGACAGGACCCCGAATCTCCTATCCTTATAGTAGAAGACTAATTATAGTATTAACAAACTAAAATGGGTGTCTCGTTGGACATTCAGGTGCTGTAGGTCAAACAATACTGAACAACAGTTTATAAAGGTTGGAAATTCTTACTCTTGGAAATAATTTTATAGCCTAATGTACACCCTTATTGGGTTAGTGACAGGACCCCGAATCTCCTATCCTTATAGGAGAAGCCTAATTATAGTATTAACAAACTAAAATGGGTGTCTCGTTGGACATTCAGGGGCTGTAGGTCAAAGAATACTGAACAACAGTTTATAAAGGCTGGAAATTCTTACTCTTGGAAATAATTTTATAGCCTAATGTACACCCTTATTGGGTTAGTCATAGGACCCCGAATCTCCTATCCCTATAGGAGAAGCCTAATTATAGTATTAACAAACTAAAATGGGTGTCTCGTTGGACATTCAGGTGCTGTAGGTCAAAGAATACTGAACAACAGTTTATAAAGGCTGGAAATTCTTACTCTTGGAAATAATATTATAGCCTAATGTACACCCTTATTGGGTTAGTGACAGGACCCCGAATCTCCTATCCTTATAGGAGAAGCCTAATTATAGTATTAACAAACTAAAATGGGTGTCTCGTTGGACATTCAGGGGCTGTAGGTCAAAGAATACTGAACAACAGTTTATAAAGGTTGGAAATTCTTACTCTTGGAAATAATTTTATAGCCTAATGTACACCCTCATTGGGTTAGTGACAGGACCCCGAATCTCCTATCCTTATAGGAGAAGCCTAATTATAGTATTAGCGAACTAAAATGGGTGTCTCGTTGGACATTCAGGTGCTGTAGGTCAAAGAATACTAAACAAAAGTTTATAAAGGCTGGAAATTCTTACTCTTGGAAATAATTTTATAGCCTATTGTACACCCTTATTGGGTTAGTGACAGGACCCCGAATCTCCTATCCTTATAGGAGAAGCCTAATTATAGTATTAACGAACTAAAATGGGTGTCTCGTTGGACATTCAGGTGCTGTAGGTCAAAGAATACCAAACAACAGTTTATAGGGGCTGGAAATTCTTACTCTTGGAAATAATTTTATAGCCTAATGTACACCCTTATTGGGTTAGTCACAGGACCCCGAATCTCCTATCCTTATAGGAGAAGCCTAATTATAGTATTAACAAACTAAAATGGGTGTCTCGTTGGACATTCAGGTGCTGTAGGTCAAACAATACTGAACAACAGTTTATAAAGGTTGGAA
Source organism: Ambrosia trifida (assembly GCA_028751855.1). Taxonomy (NCBI): domain Eukaryota; kingdom Viridiplantae; phylum Streptophyta; class Magnoliopsida; order Asterales; family Asteraceae; genus Ambrosia; species Ambrosia trifida. The sequence continues at coordinate 1,350,021 of CM054129.1, forward strand.
ATTCTTACTCTTGGAAATAATTTTATAGCCTAATGTACACCCTTATTGGGTTAGTCACAGGACCCCAAATCTCCTATCCTTATAGGAGAAGCCTAATTATAGTATTAACAAACTAAAATAGGTGTCTCGTTGGACATTCAGGTGCTGTAGGTCAAAGAATACTGAACAACAGTTTATAAAGGCTGGAAATTCTTACTCTTGGAAATAATTTTATAGACTAATGTACACCCTTATTGGGTTAGTGGCAGGACCCCGAATCTCCTATCCTTATAGGAGAAGCCTAATTATAGTATTAACAAACTAAAATGGGTGTCTCGTTGGACATTCAGGGGCTGTAGGTCAAAGAATACTGAACAACAGTTTATAAAGGCTGGAAATTCTTACTCTTGGAAATAATATTATAGCCTAATGTACACCCTTATTGGGATAGTGACAGGACCCCGAATCTCCTATCCTTATAGGAAAAGCCTAATTATAGTATTAACAAACTAAAATGGGTGTCTCGTTGGACATTCAGGTGCTGTAGGTCAAACAATACTGAACAACAGTTTATAAAGGTTGGAAATTCTTACTCTTGGAAATAATTTTATAGCCTAATGTACACCCTTATTGGGTTAGTGACAGGACCCCGAATCTCCTATCCTTATAGTAGAAGACTAATTATAGTATTAACAAACTAAAATGGGTGTCTCGTTGGACATTCAGGTGCTGTAGGTCAAACAATACTGAACAACAGTTTATAAAGGTTGGAAATTCTTACTCTTGGAAATAATTTTATAGCCTAATGTACACCCTTATTGGGTTAGTGACAGGACCCCGAATCTCCTATCCTTATAGGAGAAGCCTAATTATAGTATTAACAAACTAAAATGGGTGTCTCGTTGGACATTCAGGGGCTGTAGGTCAAAGAATACTGAACAACAGTTTATAAAGGCTGGAAATTCTTACTCTTGGAAATAATTTTATAGCCTAATGTACACCCTTATTGGGTTAGTCACAGGACCCCGAATCTCCTATCCCTATAGGAGAAGCCTAATTATAGTATTAACAAACTAAAATGGGTGTCTCGTTGGACATTCAGGTGCTGTAGGTCAAAGAATACTGAACAACAGTTTATAAAGGCTGGAAATTCTTACTCTTGGAAATAATATTATAGCCTAATGTACACCCTTATTGGGATAGTGACAGGACCCCGAATCTCCTATCCTTATAGGAAAAGCCTAATTATAGTATTAACAAACTAAAATGGGTGTCTCGTTGGACATTCATGTGCTGTAGGTCAAACAATACTGAACAAAAGTTTATAAAGGCTGGAAATTCTTACTCTTGGAAATAATTTAATAGCCTAATGTACACCCTTATTGGGTTAGTCACAGGACCCCAAATCTCCTACCTTATAGGAGAAGCCTAATTATAGTATTAACAAACTAAAATGGGTGTCTCGTTGGACATTCAGGTGCTGTAGGTCAAAGAATACTGAACAACAGTTTATAAAGGCTGGAAATTCTTACTCTTGGAAATAATTTTATAGCCTAATGTACACCCTTATTGGGTTAGTGACAGGACCCCGAATCTCCTATCCGTATAGGAGAAGCCTAATTATAGTATTAACGAACTAAAATGGGTGTCTCGTTGGACATTCAGGTGCTGTAGGTCAAAGAATACTGAACAAAAGTTTATAAAGGCTGGAAATTCTTACTCTTGGAAATAATTTTATAGCCTAATGTACACCCTTATTGGGTTAGTCACAGGACCCCAAATCTCCTATCCTTATAGGAGAAGCCTAATTATAGTATTAACAAACTAAAATGGGTGTCTCGTTGGACATTCAGGTGCTGTAGGTCAAAGAATACTGAACAACAGTTTATAAAGGCTGGAAATTCTTACTCTTGGAAAAAGTTTTATAGCCTCATGCACACCCTTATTGGGTTAGTGACAGGACCCCGAATCTCCTATCCTTATAGGAGAAGCCTAATTATAGTATTAACAAACTAAAATGGGTGTCTCGTTGGACATTCAGGTGTTGTAGGTCTAACAATACTGAACAACAGTTTATAAAGGTTGGAAATTCTTACTCTTGGAAATAATTTTATAGCCTAATGTACACCCTTATTGGGTTAGTGACAGGACCCCGAATCTCCTATCCCTATAGGAGAAGCCTAATTATAGTATTAACAAACTAAGATGGGTGTCTCGTTGGACATTCAGGTGCTGTAGGTCAAAGAATACTGAACAACAAGTTATAAAGGTTGGAAATTCTTACTCTTGGAAATAATTTTATAGCCTAATGTACACCCTTATTGGGTTAGTGACAGGACCCCGAATCTCCTATCCTTATAGGAGAAGCCTAATTATAGTATTAACAAACTAAAATGGGTGTCTCGTTGGACATTCAGGTGCTGTAGGTCAAAGAATACTGAACAACAGTTTATAGAGGCTGGAAATTCTTACTCTTGGAAAAAGTTTTATAGCCTCATGCACACCCTTATTGGGTTAGTGACAGGACCCCGAATCTCCTATCCTTATAGGAGAAGCCTAATTATAGTATTAACAAACTAAAATGGGTGTCTCGTTGGACATTCAGGTGCTGTAGGTCAAAGAATACTGAACAACAGTTTATAAAGGCTGGAAATTCTTACTCTTGGAAATAATTTTATAGCCTAATGTACACCCTTATTGGGTTAGTGACAGGACCCCGAATCTCCTATCCGTATAGGAGAAGCCTAATTATAGTATTAACGAACTAAAATGGGTGTCTCGTTGGACATTCAGGTGCTGTAGGTCAAAGAATACTGAACAAAAGTTTATAAAGGCTGGAAATTCTTACTCTTGGAAATAATTTTATAGCCTAATGTACACCCTTATTGGGTTAGTCACAGGACCCCAAATCTCCTATCCTTATAGGAGAAGCCTAATTATAGTATTAACAAACTAAAATGGGTGTCTCGTTGGACATTCAGGTGCTGTAGGTCAAAGAATACTGAACAACAGTTTATAAAGGCTGGAAATTCTTACTCTTGGAAAAAGTTTTATAGCCTCATGCACACCCTTATTGGGTTAGTGACAGGACCCCGAATCTCCTATCCTTATAGGAGAAGCCTAATTATAGTATTAACAAACTAAAATGGGTGTCTCGTTGGACATTCAGGTGTTGTAGGTCTAACAATACTGAACAACAGTTTATAAAGGTTGGAAATTCTTACTCTTGGAAATAATTTTATAGCCTAATGTACACCCTTATTGGGTTAGTGACAGGACCCCGAATCTCCTATCCCTATAGGAGAAGCCTAATTATAGTATTAACAAACTAAGATGGGTGTCTCGTTGGACATTCAGGTGCTGTAGGTCAAAGAATACTGAACAACAGTTTATAAAGGTTGGAAATTCTTACTCTTGGAAATAATTTTATAGCCTAATGTACACCCTTATTGGGTTAGTGACAGGACCCCGAATCTCTTATCCTTATAGGAGAAGCCTAATTATAGTATTAACAAACTAAAATGGGTGTCTCGTTGGACATTCAGGTGCTGTAGGTCAAAGAATACTGAACAACAGTTTATAAAGGCTGGAAATTCTTACTCTTGGAAATAATTTTATAGCCTAATGTACACCCTTATTGGGTTAGTGACAGGACCCCGAATCTCCTATCCTTATAGGAGAAGCCTAATTATAGTATTAACAAACTAAAATGGGTGTCTCGTTGGACATTCAGGGGCTGTAGGTCAAAGAATACTGAACAACAGTTTATAAAGGCTGGAAATTCTTACTCTTGGAAATAATTTTATAGCCTAATGTACACCCTTATTGGGTTAGTGGCAGGACCCCGAATCTCCTATCCCTATAGGAGAAGCCTAATTATAGTATTAACAAACTAAAATGGGTGTCTCGTTGGACATTCAGGTGCTGTAGGTCAAAGAATACTGAACAACAGTTTATAAAGGCTGGAAATTCTTACTCTTGGAAATAATATTATAGCCTAATGTACACCCTTATTGGGATAGTGACAGGACCCCGAATCTCCTATCCTTATAGGAAAAGCCTAATTATAGTATTAACAAACTAAAATGGGTGTCTCGTTGGACATTCAGGTGCTGTAGGTCAAACAATACTGAACAACAGTTTATAAAGGCTGGAAATTCTTACTCTTGGAAATAATTTTATAGCCTAATGTACACCCTTATTGGGTTAGTCACAGGACCCCAAATCTCCTATCCTTATAGGAGAAGCCTAATTATAGTATTAACAAACTAAAATGGGTGTCTCGTTGGACATTCAGGTGCTGTAGGTCAAAGAATACTGAACAACAGTTTATAAAGGCTGGAAATTCTTACTCTTGGAAATAATTTTATAGCCTAATGTACACCCTTATTGGGTTAGTGACAGGACCCCGAATCTCCTATCCCTATAGGAGAAGCCTAATTATAGTATTAACGAACTAAAATGGGTGTCTCGTTGGACATTCAGGGGTTGTAGGTCAAAGAATACTGAACAACAGTTTATAAAGGGTGGAAATTTTTACTCTTGGAAATAATATTATAGCCTAATGTACACCCTTATTAGGTTAGTCACAGGACCCCGAATCTCCTATCCTTATAGGAGAAGCCTAATTATAGTATTAACAAACTAAAATGGGTGTCTCGTTGGACATTCAGGTGCTGTAGGTCAAACAATACTAAACAAAAGTTTATAAAGGCTGGAAATTCTTACTCTTGGAAATAATTTTATAGCCTAATGTACACCCTTATTGGGTTAGTGACAGGACCCCGAATCTCCTATCCTTAGAGGAGAAGCCTAATTATAGTATTAACAAACTAAAATGGGTGTCTCGTTGGACATTTAGGAGCTGTAGGTCAAAGAATACTTAACAACAGTTTATAAAGGCTGGAAATTCTTACTCTTGGAAAAAGTTTTATAGCCTAATGTACACTCTTATTGGGTTTGTGACAGGACCCCGAATCTCCTATCCTTATAGGAGAAGCCTAATTATAGTATTAAAAAACTAAAATGGGTGTCTCGTTGGACATTCAGGTGCTGTAGGTCAAAGAATACTGAACAACAGTTTATAAAGGCTGGAAATTCTTACTCTTGGAAATAATTTTATAGCCTAATGTACACCCTTATTGGGTTAGTGACAGGACCCCGAATCTCCTATCCTAATAGGAGAAGCCTAATTATAGTATTAACAAACTAAAATGGGTGTCTCGTTGGACATTCAGGTGCTGTAGGTCAAACAATACTGAACAAAAGTTTATAAAGGCTGGAAATTCTTACTCTTGGAAATAATTTTATAGCCTAATGTACACCCTTATTGGGTTAGTCACAGGACCCCAAATCTCCTATCCTTATAGGAGAAGCCTAATTATAGTATTAACAAACTAAAATGGGTGTCTCGTTGGACATTCAGGTGCTGTAGGTCAAAGAATACTGAACAACAGTTTATAAAGGCTGGAAATTCTTACTCTTGGAAATAATTTTATAGCCTAATGTACACCCTTATTGGGTTAGTGACAGGACCCCGAATCTCCTATCCCTATAGGAGAAGCCTAATTATAGTATTAACGAACTAAAATGGGTGTCTCGTTGGACATTCAGGGGTTGTAGGTCAAAGAATACTGAACAACAGTTTATAAAGGGTGGAAATTTTTACTCTTGGAAATAATATTATAGCCTAATGTACACCCTTATTAGGTTAGTCACAGGACCCCGAATCTCCTATCCTTATAGGAGAAGCCTAATTATAGTATTAACAAACTAAAATGGGTGTCTCGTTGGACATTCAGGTGCTGTAGGTCAAACAATACTAAACAAAAGTTTATAAAGGCTGGAAATTCTTACTCTTGGAAATAATTTTATAGCCTAATGTACACCCTTATTGGGTTAGTGACAGGACCCCGAATCTCCTATCCTTAGAGGAGAAGCCTAATTATAGTATTAACAAACTAAAATGGGTGTCTCGTTGGACATTTAGGAGCTGTAGGTCAAAGAATACTTAACAACAGTTTATAAAGGCTGGAAATTCTTACTCTTGGAAAAAGTTTTATAGCCTAATGTACACCCTTATTGGGTTTGTGACAGGACCCCGAATCTCCTATCCTTATAGGAGAAGCCTAATTATAGTATTAAAAAACTAAAATGGGTGTCTCGTTGGACATTCAGGTGCTGTAGGTCAAAGAATACTGAACAACAGTTTATAAAGGCTGGAAATTCTTACTCTTGGAAATAATATTATAGCCTAATGTACACCCTTATTGGGATAGTGACAGGACCCCGAATCTCCTATCCTAATAGGAGAAGCCTAATTATAGTATTAACAAACTAAAATGGGTGTCTCGTTGGACATTCAGGTGCTGTAGGTCAAACAATACTGAACAAAAGTTTATAAAGGCTGGAAATTCTTACTCTGGGAAATAATTTTATAGCCTAATGTACACCCTTATTGGGTTAGTGACATGACCCCGAATCTCCTATCCTTATAGGAGAAGCCGAATTATAGTATTAACTAACTAAAATGGGTGTCTCGTTGGACATTCAGGTGCTGTAGGTCAAAGAATACTGAACAACAGTTTATAAAGGCTGGAAATTCTTACTCTTGGAAATAATTTTATAGCCTAATGTACACCCTTATTGGGTTAGTGACAGGACCCCGAATCTCCTATCCTTATAGGAGAAGCCTAATTATAGTATTAACAAACTAAAACGGGTGTCTCGTTGGACATTCAGGTGCTGTAGGTCAAACAATACTGAACAACAGTTTATAAAGGCTGGAAATTCTTACTCTTGGAAATAATTTTATAGCCTAATGTACACCCTTATTGGGTTAGTGACAGGACCCCAAATCTCCTATCCTTATAGGAGAAGCCTAATTATAGTATTAACAAACTAAAATGGGTGTCTCGTTGGACATTCAGGTGCTGTAGGTCAAAGAATACTGAACAACAGTTTATAAAGGCTGGAAATTCTTACTCTTGGAAAAAGTTTTATAGCCTCATGCACACCCTTATTGGGTTAGTGACAGGACCCCGAATCTCCTATCCTTATAGGAGAAGCCTAATTATAGTATTAACAAACTAAAATGGGTGTCTCGTTGGACATTCAGGTGCTGTAGGTCAAAGAATACTGAACAACAGTTTATAAAGGCTGGAAATTCTTACTCTTGGAAATAATATTATAGCCTAATGTACACCCTTATTGGGATAGTGACAGGACCCCGAATCTCCTATCCTAATAGGAGAAGCCTAATTATAGTATTAACAAACTAAAATGGGTGTCTCGTTGGACATTCAGGTGCTGTAGGTCAAACAATACTGAACAAAAGTTTATAAAGGCTAGAAATTCTTACTCTTGGAAATAATTTTATAGCCTAATGTACACCCTTATTGGGTTAGTGACAGGACCCCGAATCTCCTATCCTTATAGGAGAAGCCTAATTATAGTATTAACAAACTAAAATGGGTGTCTCGTTGGACATTCAGGGGCTGTAGGTCAAAGAATACTGAACAACAGTTTATAAAGGCTGGAAATTCTTACTCTTGGAAATAATTTTATAGCCTAATGTACACCCTTATTGGGTTAGTGACAGGACCCCGAATCTCCTATCCCTATAGGAGAAGCCTAATTATAGTATTAACAAACTAAAATGGGTGTCTCGTTGGACATTCAGGTGCTGTAGGTCAAAGAATATTGAACAACAGTTTATAAAGGCTGGAAATTCTTACTCTTGGAAATAATATTATAGCCTAATGTACACCGTTATTGGGATAGTGACAGGACCCCGAATCTCCTATCCTTATAGGAAAAGCCTAATTATAGTATTAACAAACTAAAATGGGTGTCTCGTTGGACATTCAGGTGCTGTAGGTCAAACAATACTGAACAAAAGTTTATAAAGGCTGGAAATTCTTACTCTTGGAAATAATTTTATAGCCTAATGTACACCCTTATTGGGTTAGTCACAGGACCCCAAATCTCCTATCCTTATAGGAGAAGCCTAATTATAGTATTAACAAACTAAAATGGGTGTCTCGTTGGACATTCAGGTGCTGTAGGTCAAAGAATACTGAACAACAGTTTATAAAGGCTGGAAATTCTTACTCTTGGAAATAATTTTATAGCCTAATGTACACCCTTATTGGGTTAGTGACAGGACCCCGAATCTCCTATCCTTATAGGAGAAGCCTAATTATAGTATTAACGAACTAAAATGGGTGTCTCGTTGGACATTCAGGGGTTGTAGGTCAAAGAATACTGAACAACAGTTTATAAAGGGTGGAAATTTTTACTCTTGGAAATAATATTATAGCCTAATGTACACCCTTATTAGGTTAGTCACAGGACCTCGAATCTCCTATCCTTATAGGAGAAGCCTAATTATAGTATTAACAAACTAAAATGGGTGTCTCGTTGGACATTCAGGTGCTGTAGGTCAAACAATACTAAACAAAAGTTTATAAAGGCTGGAAATTCTTACTCTTGGAAATAATTTTATAGCCTAATGTACACCCTTATTGGGTTAGTGACAGGACCCCGAATCTCCTATCCTTAGAGGAGAAGCCTAATTATAGTATTAACAAACTAAAATGGGTGTCTCGTTGGACATTTAGGAGCTGTAGGTCAAAGAATACTTAACAACAGTTTATAAAGGCTGGAAATTCTTACTCTTGGAAAAAGTTTTATAGCCTAATGTACACCCTTATTGGGTTTGTGACAAGACCCCGAATCTCCTATCCTTATAGGAGAAGCCTAATTATAGTATTAAAAAACTAAAATGGGTGTCTCGTTGGACATTCAGGTGCTGTAGGTCAAAGAATACTGAACAACAGTTTATAAAGGCTGGAAATTCTTACTCTTGGAAATAATATTATAGCCTAATGTACACCCTTATTGGGATAGTGACAGGACCCCGAATCTCCTATCCTAATAGGAGAAGCCTAATTATAGTATTAACAAACTAAAATGGGTGTCTCGTTGGACATTCAGGTGCTGTAGGTCAAACAATACTGAACAAAAGTTTATAAAGGCTGGAAATTCTTACTCTTGGAAATAATTTTATAGCCTAATGTACACACTTATTGGGTTAGTGACAGGACCCCAAATCTCCTATCCTTATAGGAGAAGCCTAATTATAGTATTAACAAACTAAAATGGGTGTCTCGTTGGACATTCAGGTGCTGTAGGTCAAAGAATACTGAACAACAGTTTATAAAGGCTGGAAATTCTTACTCTTGGAAATAATTTTATAGCCTAATGTACACCCTTATTGGGTTAGTGACAGGACCCCGAATCTCCTATCCTTATAGGAGAAGCCTAATTATAGTATTAACAAACTAAAACGGGTGTCTCGTTGGACATTCAGGTGCTGTAGGTCAAACAATACTGAACAACAGTTTATAAAGGCTGGAAATTCTTACTCTTGGAAATAATTTTATAGCCTAATGTACACACTTATTGGGTTAGTGACAGGACCCCAAATCTCCTATCCTTATAGGAGAAGCCTAATTATAGTATTAACAAACTAAAATGGGTGTCTCATTGGACATTCAGGTGCTGTAGGTCAGAGAATACTGAACAACAGTTTATAAAGGCTGGAAATTCTTACTCTTGGAAAAAGTTTTATAGCCTCATGCACACCCTTATTGGGTTAGTGACAGGACCCCGAATCTCCTATCCTTATAGGAGAAGCCTAATTATAGTATTAACAAACTAAAATGGGTGTCTCGTTGGACATTCAGGTGCTGTAGGTCAAAGAATACTGAACAACAGTTTATAAAGGCTGGAAATTCTTACTCTTGGAAATAATTTTATAGCCTAATGTACACCCTTATTGGGTTAGTGACAGGACCCCGAATCTCCTATCCTTATAGGAGAAGCCTAATTATAGTATTAACGAACTAAAATGGGTGTCTCGTTGGACATTCAGGGGTTGTAGGTCAAAGAATACTGAACAACAGTTTATAAAGGGTGGAAATTTTTACTCTTGGAAATAATATTATATCCTAATGTACACCCTTATTAGGTTAGTCACAGGACCCCGAATCTCCTATCCTTATAGGAGAAGCCTAATTATAGTATTAACAAACTAAAATGGGTGTCTCGTTGGACATTCAGGTGCTGTAGGTCAAACAATACTAAACAAAAGTTTATAAAGGCTGGAAATTCTTACTCTTGGAAATAATTTTATAGCCTAATGTACACCCTTATTGGGTTAGTGACAGGACCCCGAATCTCCTATCCTTAGAGGAGAAGCCTAATTATAGTATTAACAAACTAAAATGGGTGTCTCGTTGGACATTTAGGAGCTGTAGGTCAAAGAATACTTAACAACAGTTTATAAAGGCTGGAAATTCTTACTCTTGGAAAAAGTTTTATAGCCTAATGTACACCCTTATTGGGTTTGTGACAGGACCCCGAATCTCCTATCCTTATAGGAGAAGCCTAATTATAGTATTAAAAAACTAAAATGGGTGTCTCGTTGGACATTCAGGTGCTGTAGGTCAAAGAATACTGAACAACAGTTTATAAAGGCTGGAAATTCTTACTCTTGGAAATAATATTATAGCCTAATGTACACCCTTATTGGGTTAGTGACAGGACCCCGAATCTCCTATCCTTATAGGAGAAGCCTAATTATAGTATTAACAAACTAAAATGGGTGTCTCGTTGGACATTTAGGAGCTGTAGGTCAAAGAATACTTAACAACAGTTTATAAAGGCTGGAAATTCTTACTCTTGGAAAAAGTTTTATAGCCTAATGTACACCCTTATTGGGTTTGTGACAGGACCCCGAATCTCCTATCCTTATAGGAGAAGCCTAATTATAGTATTAAAAAACTAAAATGGGTGTCTCGTTGGACATTCAGGTGCTGTAGGTCAAAGAATACTGAACAACAGTTTATAAAGGCTGGAAATTCTTACTCTTGGAAATAATATTATAGCCTAATGTACACCCTTATTGGGTTAGTGACAGGACCCCGAATCTCCTATCCTTATAGGAGAAGCCTAATTATAGTATTAACGAACTAAAATGGGTGTCTCGTTGGACATTCAGGGGTTGTAGGTCAAAGAATACTGAACAACAGTTTATAAAGGGTGGAAATTTTTACTCTTGGAAATAATATTATATCCTAATGTACACCCTTATTAGGTTAGTCACAGGACCCCGAATCTCCTATCCTTATAGGAGAAGCCTAATTATAGTATTAACAAACTAAAATGGGTGTCTCGTTGGACATTCAGGTGCTGTAGGTCAAACAATACTAAACAAAAGTTTATAAAGGCTGGAAATTCTTACTCTTGGAAATAATTTTATAGCCTAATGTACACCCTTATTGGGTTAGTGACAGGACCCCGAATCTCCTATCCTTAGAGGAGAAGCCTAATTATAGTATTAACAAACTAAAATGGGTGTCTCGTTGGACATTTAGGAGCTGTAGGTCAAAGAATACTTAACAACAGTTTATAAAGGCTGGAAATTCTTACTCTTGGAAAAAGTTTTATAGCCTAATGTACACCCTTATTGGGTTTGTGACAGGATCCCGAATCTCCTATCCTTATAGGAGAAGCCTAATTATAGTATTAAAAAACTAAAATGGGTGTCTCGTTGGACATTCAGGTGCTGTAGGTCAAAGAATACTGAACAACAGTTTATAAAGGCTGGAAATTCTTACTCTTGGAAATAATATTATAGCCTAATGTACACCCTTATTGGGATAGTGACAGGACCCCGAATCTCCTATCCTAATAGGAGAAGCCTAATTATAGTATTAACAAACTAAAATGGGTGTCTCGTTGGACATTCAGGTGCTGTAGGTCAAACAATACTGAACAAAAGTTTATAAAGGCTGGAAATTCTTACTCTGGGAAATAATTTTATAGCCTAATGTACACCCTTATTGGGTTAGTGACATGACCCCGAATCTCCTATCCTTATAGGAGAAGCCGAATTATAGTATTAACTAACTAAAATGGGTGTCTCGTTGGACATTCAGGTGCTGTAGGTCAAAGAATACTGAACAACAGTTTATAAAGGCTAGAAATTCTTACTCTTGGAAATAATTTTATAGCCTAATGTACACCCTTATTGGGTTAGTGACAGGACCCCGAATCTCCTATCCTTATAGGAGAAGCCTAATTATAGTATTAACAAACTAAAACGGGTGTCTCGTTGGACATTCAGGTGCTGTAGGTCAAACAATACTGAACAAAAGTTTATAAAGGCTGGAAATTCTTACTCTTGGAAATAATTTTATAGCCTAATGTACACCCTTATTGGGTTAGTGACAGGACCCCAAATCTCCTATCCTTATAGGAGAAGCCTAATTATAGTATTAACAAACTAAAATGGGTGTCTCGTTGGACATTTAGGTGCTGTAGGTCAAAGAATACTGAACAACAGTTTATAAAGGCTGGAAATTCTTACTCTTGGAAAAAGTTTTATAGCCTCATGCACACCCTTATTGGGTTAGTGACAGGACCCCGAATCTCCTATCCTTATAGGAGAAGCCTAATTATAGTATTAACAAACTAAAATGGGTGTCTCGTTGGACATTCAGGTGCTGTAGGTCAAAGAATACTGAACAACAGTTTATAAAGGCTGGAAATTCTTACTCTTGGAAATAATATTATAGCCTAATGTACACCCTTATTGGGATAGTGACAGGACCCCGAATCTCCTATCCTAATAGGAGAAGCCTAATTATAGTATTAACAAACTAAAATGGGTGTCTCGTTGGACATTCAGGTGCTGTAGGTCAAACAATACTGAACAAAAGTTTATAAAGGCTAGAAATTCTTACTCTTGGAAATAATTTTATAGCCTAATGTACACCCTTATTGGGTTAGTGACAGGACCCCGAATCTCCTATCCCTATAGGAGAAGCCTAATTATAGTATTAACAAACTAAAATGGGTGTCTCGTTGGACATTCAGGTGCTGTAGGTCAAAGAATACTGAACAACAGTTTATAAAGGCTGGAAATTCTTACTCTTGGAAATAATATTATAGCCTAATGTACACCCTTATTGGGATAGTGACAGGACCCCGAATCTCCTATCCTTATAGGAAAAGCCTAATTATAGTATTAACAAACTAAAATGGGTGTCTCGTTGGACATTCAGGTGCTGTAGGTCAAACAATACTGAACAAAAGTTTATAAAGGCTGGAAATTCTTACTCTTGGAAATAATTTTATAGCCTAATGTACACCCTTATTGGGTTAGTCACAGGACCCCAAATCTCCTATCCTTATAGGTGAAGCCTAATTATAGTATTAACAAACTAAAATGGGTGTCTCGTTGGACATTCAGGTGCTGTAGGTCAAAGAATACTGAACAACAGTTTATAAAGGCTGGAAATTCTTACTCTTGGAAATAATTTTATAGCCTAATGTACACCCTTATTGGGTTAGTGACAGGACCCCGAATCTCCTATCCTTATAGGAGAAGCCTAATTATAGTATTAACGAACTAAAATGGGTGTCTCGTTGGACATTCAGGGGTTGTAGGTCAAAGAATACTGAACAACAGTTTATAAAGGGTGGAAATTTTTACTCTTGGAAATAATATTATAGCCTAATGTACACCCTTATTAGGTTAGTCACAGGACCCCGAATCTCCTATCCTTATAGGATAAGCCTAATTATAGTATTAACAAACTAAAATGGGTGTCTCGTTGGACATTCAGGTGCTGTAGGTCAAACAATACTAAACAAAAGTTTATAAAGGCTGGAAATTCTTACTCTTGGAAATAATTTTATAGCCTAATGTACACCCTTATTGGGTTAGTGACAGGACCCCGAATCTCCTATCCTTAGAGGAGAAGCCTAATTATAGTATTAACAAACTAAAATGGGTGTCTCGTTGGACATTTAGGAGCTGTAGGTCAAAGAATACTTAACAACAGTTTATAAAGGCTGGAAATTCTTACTCTTGGAAAAAGTTTTATAGCCTAATGTACACCCTTATTGGGTTTGTGACAGGACCCCGAATCTCCTATCCTTATAGGAGAAGCCTAATTATAGTATTAACAAACTAAAATGGGTGTCTCGTTGGACATTCAGGTGCTGTAGGTCAAAGAATACTGAACAACAGTTTATAAAGGCTGGAAATTCTTACTCTTGGAAATAATATTATAGCCTAATGTACACCCTTATTGGGATAGTGACAGGACCCCGAATCTCCTATCCTAATAGGAGAAGCCTAATTATAGTATTAACAAACTAAAATGGGTGTCTCGTTGGACATTCAGGGGCTGTAGGTCAAACAATACTGAACAAAAGTTTATAAAGGCTGGAAATTCTTACTCTTGGAAATAATTTTATAGCCTAATGTACACCCTTATTGGGTTAGTGACAGGACCCCGAATCTCCTATCCTTATAGGAGAAGCCTAATTATAGTATTAACAAACTAAAATGGGTGTCTCGTTGGACATTCAGGTGCTGTAGGTCAAAGAATACTGAACAACAGTTTATAAAGGCTGGAAATTCTTACTCTTGGAAATAATATTATAGCCTAATGTACACCCTTATTGGGATAGTGACAGGACCCCGAATCTCCTATCCTAATAGGAGAAGCCTAATTATAGTATTAACAAACTAAAATGGGTGTCTCGTTGGACATTCAGGTGCTGTAGGTCAAAGAATACTGAACAACAGTTTATAAAGGCTGGAAATTCTTACTCTTGGAAAAAGTTTTATAGCCTCATGCACACCCTTATTGGGTTAGTGACAGGACCCCGAATCTCCTATCCTTATAGGAGAAGCCTAATTATAGTATTAACAAACTAAAATGGGTGTCTCGTTGGACATTCAGGTGCTGTAGGTCAAACAATACTGAACAAAAGTTTATAAAGGCTGGAAATTCTTACTCTTGGAAATAATTTTATAGCCTAATGTACACCCTTATTGGGTTAGTCACAGGACCCCAAATCTCCTATCCTTATAGGTGAAGCCTAATTATAGTATTAACAAACTAAAATGGGTGTCTCGTTGGACATTCAGGTGCTGTAGGTCAAACAATACTGAACAACAGTTTATAAAGGCTGGAAATTCTTACTCTTGGAAATAATTTTATAGCCTAATGTACACCCTTATTGGGTTAGTGACAGGACCCCGAATCTCCTATCCTTATAGGAGAAGCCTAATTATAGTATTAACGAACTAAAATGGGTGTCTCGTTGGACATTCAGGGGTTGTAGGTCAAAGAATACTGAACAACAGTTTATAAAGGGTGGAAATTTTTACTCTTGGAAATAATATTATAGCCTAATGTACACCCTTATTGGGTTAGTGACAGGACCCCGAATCTCCTATCCTTATAGGATAAGCCTAATTATAGTATTAACAAACTAAAATGGGTGTCTCGTTGGACATTCAGGTGCTGTAGGTCAAACAATACTAAACAAAAGTTTATAAAGGCTGGAAATTCTTACTCTTGGAAATAATTTTATAGCCTAATGTACACCCTTATTGGGTTAGTGACAGGACCCCAAATCTCCTATCCTTAGAGGAGAAGCCTAATTATAGTATTAACAAACTAAAATGGGTGTCTCGTTGGACATTTAGGAGCTGTAGGTCAAAGAATACTTAACAACAGTTTATAAAGGCTGGAAATTCTTACTCTTGGAAAAAGTTTTATAGCCTAATGTACACCCTTATTGGGTTTGTGACAGGACCCCGAATCTCCTATCCTTATAGGAGAAGCCTAATTATAGTATTAAAAAACTAAAATGGGTGTCTCGTTGGACATTCAGGTGCTGTAGGTCAAAGAATACTGAACAACAGTTTATAAAGGCTGGAAATTCTTACTCTTGGAAATAATATTATAGCCTAATGTACACCCTTATTGGGATAGTGACAGGACCCCGAATCTCCTATCCTAATAGGAGAAGCCTAATTATAGTATTAACAAACTAAAATGGGTGTCTCGTTGGACATTCAGGGGCTGTAGGTCAAACAATACTGAACAAAAGTTTATAAAGGCTGGAAATTCTTACTCTGGGAAATAATTTTATAGCCTAATGTACACCCTTATTGGGTTAGTGACATGACCCCGAATCTCCTATCCTTATAGGAGAAGCCGAATTATAGTATTAACTAACTAAAATGGGTGTCTCGTTGGACATTCAGGTGCTGTAGGTCAAAGAATACTGAACAACAGTTTATAAAGGCTGGAAATTCTTACTCTTGGAAATAATTTTATAGCCTAATGTACACCCTTATTGGGTTAGTGACAGGACCCCGAATCTCCTATCCTTATAGGAAAAGCCTAATTATAGTATTAACAAACTAAAATGGGTGTCTCGTTGGACATTCAGGTGCTGTAGGTCAAAGAATACTGAACAACAGTTTATAAAGGCTGGAAATTCTTACTCTTGGAAATAATATTATAGCCTAATGTACACCCTTATTGGGATAGTGACAGGACCCCGAATCTCCTATCCTTATAGGAGAAGCCTAATTATAGTATTAACAAACTAAAATGGGTGTCTCGTTGGACATTCAGGTGCTGTAGGTCAAAGAATACTGAACAACAGTTTATAAAGGCTGGAAATTCTTACTCTTGGAAATAATTTTATAGCCTAATGTACACCCTTATTGGGTTAGTGACAGGACCCCGAATCTCCTATCCTTATAGGAGAAGCCTAATTATAGTATTAACAAACTAAAACGGGTGTCTCGTTGGACATTCAGGTGCTGTAGGTCAAACAATACTGAACAACAGTTTATAAAGGCTGGAAATTCTTACTCTTGGAAATAATTTTATAGCCTAATGTACACCCTTATTGGGTTAGTGACAGGACCCCAAATCTCCTATCCTTATAGGAGAAGCCTAATTATAGTATTAACAAACTAAAATGGGTGTCTCGTTGGACATTCAGGTGCTGTAGGTCAAAGAATACTGAACAACAGTTTATAAAGGCTGGAAATTCTTACTCTTGGAAAAAGTTTTATAGCCTCATGCACACCCTTATTGGGTTAGTGACAGGACCCCGAATCTCCTATCCTTATAGGAGAAGCCTAATTATAGTATTAACAAACTAAAATGGGTGTCTCGTTGGACATTCAGGTGCTGTAGGTCAAAGAATACTGAACAACAGTTTATAAAGGCTGGAAATTCTTACTCTTGGAAATAATATTATAGCCTAATGTACACCCTTATTGGGATAGTGACAGGACCCCGAATCTCCTATCCTAATAGGAGAAGCCTAATTATAGTATTAACAAACTAAAATGGGTGTCTCGTTGGACATTCAGGTGCTGTAGGTCAAACAATACTGAACAAAAGTTTATAAAGGCTAGAAATTCTTACTCTTGGAAATAATTTTATAGCCTAATGTACACCCTTATTGGGTTAGTGACAGGACCCCGAATCTCCTATCCCTATAGGAGAAGCCTAATTATAGTATTAACAAACTAAAATGGGTGTCTCGTTGGACATTCAGGTGCTGTAGGTCAAAGAATACTGAACAACAGTTTATAAAGGCTGGAAATTCTTACTCTTGGAAATAATATTATAGCCTAATGTACACCCTTATTGGGATAGTGACAGGACCCCGAATCTCCTATCCTTATAGGAAAAGCCTAATTATAGTATTAACAAACTAAAATGGGTGTCTCGTTGGACATTCAGGTGCTGTAGGTCAAACAATACTGAACAAAAGTTTATAAAGGCTGGAAATTCTTACTCTTGGAAATAATTTTATAGCCTAATGTACACCCTTATTGGGTTAGTCACAGGACCCCAAATCTCCTATCCTTATAGGTGAAGCCTAATTATAGTATTAACAAACTAAAATGGGTGTCTCGTTGGACATTCAGGTGCTGTAGGTCAAAGAATACTGAACAACAGTTTATAAAGGCTGGAAATTCTTACTCTTGGAAATAATTTTATAGCCTAATGTACACCCTTATTGGGTTAGTGACAGGACCCCGAATCTCCTATCCTTATAGGAGAAGCCTAATTATAGTATTAACGAACTAAAATGGGTGTCTCGTTGGACATTCAGGGGTTGTAGGTCAAAGAATACTGAACAACAGTTTATAAAGGGTGGAAATTTTTACTCTTGGAAATAATATTATAGCCTAATGTACACCCTTATTAGGTTAGTCACAGGACCCCGAATCTCCTATCCTTATAGGATAAGCCTAATTATAGTATTAACAAACTAAAATGGGTGTCTCGTTGGACATTCAGGTGCTGTAGGTCAAAGAATACTGAACAACAGTTTATAAAGGCTGGAAATTCTTACTCTTGGAAATAATTTTATAGCCTAATGTACACCCTTATTGGGTTAGTCACAGGACCCCAAATCTCCTATCCTTATAGGTGAAGCCTAATTATAGTATTAACAAACTAAAATGGGTGTCTCGTTGGACATTCAGGTGCTGTAGGTCAAAGAATACTGAACAACAGTTTATAAAGGCTGGAAATTCTTACTCTTGGAAATAATTTTATAGCCTAATGTACACCCTTATTGGGTTAGTGACAGGACCCCGAATCTCCTATCCTTATAGGAGAAGCCTAATTATAGTATTAACAAACTAAAACGGGTGTCTCGTTGGACATTCAGGTGCTGTAGGTCAAACAATACTGAACAACAGTTTATAAAGGCTGGAAATTCTTACTCTTGGAAATAATTTTATAGCCTAATGTACACCCTTATTGGGTTAGTGACAGGACCCCAAATCTCCTATCCTTATAGGAGAAGCCTAATTATAGTATTAACAAACTAAAATGGGTGTCTCGTTGGACATTCAGGTGCTGTAGGTCAAAGAATACTGAACAACAGTTTATAAAGGCTGGAAATTCTTACTCTTGGAAAAAGTTTTATAGCCTAATGTACACCCTTATTGGGTTAGTGACAGGACCCCGAATCTCCTATCCTTAGAGGAGAAGCCTAATTATAGTATTAACAAACTAAAATGGGTGTCTCGTTGGACATTTAGGAGCTGTAGGTCAAAGAATACTTAACAACAGTTTATAAAGGCTGGAAATTCTTACTCTTGGAAAAAGTTTTATAGCCTAATGTACACCCTTATTGGGTTTGTGACAGGACCCCGAATCTCCTATCCTTATAGGAGAAGCCTAATTATAGTATTAAAAAACTAAAATGGGTGTCTCGTTGGACATTCAGGTGCTGTAGATCAAAGAATACTGAACAACAGTTTATAAAGGCTGGAAATTCTTACTCTTGGAAATAATATTATAGCCTAATGTACACCCTTATTGGGATAGTGACAGGACCCCGAATCTCCTATCCTAATAGGAGAAGCCTAATTATAGTATTAACAAACTAAAATGGGTGTCTCGTTGGACATTCAGGGGCTGTAGGTCAAACAATACTGAACAAAAGTTTATAAAGGCTGGAAATTCTTACTCTGGGAAATAATTTTATAGCCTAATGTACACCCTTATTGGGTTAGTGACATGACCCCGAATCTCCTATCCTTATAGGAGAAGCCGAATTATAGTATTAACTAACTAAAATGGGTGTCTCGTTGGACATTCAGGTGCTGTAGGTCAAAGAATACTGAACAACAGTTTATAAAGGCTGGAAATTCTTACTCTTGGAAATAATTTTATAGCCTAATGTACACCCTTATTGGGTTAGTGACAGGACCCCGAATCTCCTATCCTTATAGGAGAAGCCTAATTATAGTATTAACAAACTAAAACGGGTGTCTCGTTGGACATTCAGGTGCTGTAGGTCAAACAATACTGAACAACAGTTTATAAAGGCTGGAAATTCTTACTCTTGGAAATAATTTTATAGCCTAATGTACACCCTTATTGGGTTAGTGACAGGACCCCAAATCTCCTATCCTTATAGGAGAAGCCTAATTATAGTATTAACAAACTAAAATGGGTGTCTTGTTGGACATTCAGGTGCTGTGGGTCAAAGAATACTGAACAACAGTTTATAAAGGCTGGAAATTCTTACTCTTGGAAAAAGTTTTATAGCCTCATGCACACCCTTATTGGGTTAGTGACAGGACCCCGAATCTCCTATCCTTATAGGAGAAGCCTAATTATAGTATTAACAAACTAAAATGGGTGTCTCGTTGGACATTCAGGTGCTGTAGGTCAAAGAATACTGAACAACAGTTTATAAAGGCTGGAAATTCTTACTCTTGGAAATAATATTATAGCCTAATGTACACCCTTATTGGGATAGTGACAGGACCCCGAATCTCCTATCCTAATAGGAGAAGCCTAATTATAGTATTAACAAACTAAAATGGGTGTCTCGTTGGACATTCAGGTGCTGTAGGTCAAACAATACTGAACAAAAGTTTATAAAGGCTAGAAATTCTTACTCTTGGAAATACTTTTATAGCCTAATGTACACCCTTATTGGGTTAGTGACATGACCCCGAATCTCCTATCCTTATAGGAGAAGCCTAATTATAGTATTAACAAACTAAAATGGGTGTCTCGTTGGACATTCAGGTGCTGTAGGTCAAAGAATACTGAACAACAGTTTATAAAGGCTGGAAATTCTTACTCTTGGAAATAATTTTATAGCCTAATGTACACCCTTATTGGGTTAGTGACAGGACCCCGAATCTCCTATCCTTATAGGAGAAGCCTAATTATAGTATTAACAAACTAAAATGGGTGTCTCGTTGGACATTCAGGTGCTGTAGGTCAATGAATACTGAACAACAGTTTATAAAGGCTGGAAATTCTTACTCTTGGAAATAATTTTATAGCCTAATGTACACCCTTATTGGGTTAGTGACAGGACCCCGAATCTCCTATCCTTATAGGAGAAGCCTAATTATAGTATTAAAAAACTAAAATGGGTGTCTCGTTGGACATTCAGGTGCTGTAGGTCAAAGAATACTGAACAACAGTTTATAAAGGCTGGAAATTCTTACTCTTGGAAATAATATTATAGCCTAATGTACACCCTTATTGGGATAGTGACAGGACCCCGAATCTCCTATCCTAATAGGAGAAGCCTAATTATAGTATTAACAAACTAAAATGGGTGTCTCGTTGGACATTCAGGTGCTGTAGGTCAAACAATACTGAACAAAAGTTTATAAAGGCTGGAAATTCTTACTCTTGGAAAAAGTTTTATAGCCTAATGTACACCCTTATTGGGTTAGTGACATGACCCCGAATCTCCTATCCTTATAGGAGAAGCCGAATTATAGTATTAACTAACTAAAATGGGTGTCTCGTTGGACATTCAGGTGCTGTAGGTCAAAGAATACTGAACAACAGTTTATAAAGGCTGGAAATTCTTACTCTTGGAAATAATTTTATAGCCTAATGTACACCCTTATTGGGTTAGTGACAGGACCCCGAATCTCCTATCCTTATAGGAGAAGCCTAATTATAGTATTAACAAACTAAAACGGGTGTCTCGTTGGACATTCAGGTGCTGTAGGTCAAACAATACTGAACAACAGTTTATAAAGGCTGGAAATTCTTACTCTTGGAAATAATTTTATAGCCTAATGTACACCCTTATTGGGTTAGTGACAGGACCCCAAATCTCCTATCCTTATAGGAGAAGCCTAATTATAGTATTAACAAACTAAAATGGGTGTCTTGTTGGACATTCAGGTGCTGTGGGTCAAAGAATACTGAACAACAGTTTATAAAGGCTGGAAATTCTTACTCTTGGAAAAAGTTTTATAGCCTCATGCACACCCTTATTGGGTTAGTGACAGGACCCCGAATCTCCTATCCTTATAGGAGAAGCCTAATTATAGTATTAACAAACTAAAATGGGTGTCTCGTTGGACATTCAGGTGCTGTAGGTCAAAGAATACTGAACAACAGTTTATAAAGGCTGGAAATTCTTACTCTTGGAAATAATTTTATAGCCTAATGTACACCCTTATTGGGTTAGTGACAGGACCCCGAATCTCCTATCCTTATAGGAGAAGCCTAATTATAGTATTAACAAACTAAAACGGGTGTCTCGTTGGACATTCAGGTGCTGTAGGTCAAACAATACTGAACAACAGTTTATAAAGGCTGGAAATTCTTACTCTTGGAAATAATTTTATAGCCTAATGTACACCCTTATTGGGTTAGTGACAGGACCCCAAATCTCCTATCCTTATAGGAGAAGCCTAATTATAGTATTAACAAACTAAAATGGGTGTCTCGTTGGACATTCAGGTGCTGTAGGTCAAAGAATACTGAACAACAGTTTATAAAGGCTGGAAATTCTTACTCTTGGAAAAAGTTTTATAGCCTAATGTACACCCTTATTGGGTTAGTGACAGGACCCCGAATCTCCTATCCTTAGAGGAGAAGCCTAATTATAGTATTAACAAACTAAAATGGGTGTCTCGTTGGACATTTAGGAGCTGTAGGTCAAAGAATACTTAACAACAGTTTATAAAGGCTGGAAATTCTTACTCTTGGAAAAAGTTTTATAGCCTAATGTACACCCTTATTGGGTTTGTGACAGGACCCCGAATCTCCTATCCTTATAGGAGAAGCCTAATTATAGTATTAAAAAACTAAAATGGGTGTCTCGTTGGACATTCAGGTGCTGTAGATCAAAGAATACTGAACAACAGTTTATAAAGGCTGGAAATTCTTACTCTTGGAAATAATATTATAGCCTAATGTACACCCTTATTGGGATAGTGACAGGACCCCGAATCTCCTATCCTAATAGGAGAAGCCTAATTATAGTATTAACAAACTAAAATGGGTGTCTCGTTGGACATTCAGGGGCTGTAGGTCAAACAATACTGAACAAAAGTTTATAAAGGCTGGAAATTCTTACTCTGGGAAATAATTTTATAGCCTAATGTACACCCTTATTGGGTTAGTGACATGACCCCGAATCTCCTATCCTTATAGGAGAAGCCGAATTATAGTATTAACTAACTAAAATGGGTGTCTCGTTGGACATTCAGGTGCTGTAGGTCAAAGAATACTGAACAACAGTTTATAAAGGCTGGAAATTCTTACTCTTGGAAATAATTTTATAGCCTAATGTACACCCTTATTGGGTTAGTGACAGGACCCCGAATCTCCTATCCTTATAGGAGAAGCCTAATTATAGTATTAACAAACTAAAACGGGTGTCTCGTTGGACATTCAGGTGCTGTAGGTCAAACAATACTGAACAACAGTTTATAAAGGCTGGAAATTCTTACTCTTGGAAATAATTTTATAGCCTAATGTACACCCTTATTGGGTTAGTGACAGGACCCCAAATCTCCTATCCTTATAGGAGAAGCCTAATTATAGTATTAACAAACTAAAATGGGTGTCTTGTTGGACATTCAGGTGCTGTGGGTCAAAGAATACTGAACAACAGTTTATAAAGGCTGGAAATTCTTACTCTTGGAAAAAGTTTTATAGCCTCATGCACACCCTTATTGGGTTAGTGACAGGACCCCGAATCTCCTATCCTTATAGGAGAAGCCTAATTATAGTATTAACAAACTAAAATGGGTGTCTCGTTGGACATTCAGGTGCTGTAGGTCAAAGAATACTGAACAACAGTTTATAAAGGCTGGAAATTCTTACTCTTGGAAATAATATTATAGCCTAATGTACACCCTTATTGGGATAGTGACAGGACCCCGAATCTCCTATCCTAATAGGAGAAGCCTAATTATAGTATTAACAAACTAAAATGGGTGTCTCGTTGGACATTCAGGTGCTGTAGGTCAAACAATACTGAACAAAAGTTTATAAAGGCTAGAAATTCTTACTCTTGGAAATAATTTTATAGCCTAATGTACACCCTTATTGGGTTAGTGACATGACCCCGAATCTCCTATCCTTATAGGAGAAGCCTAATTATAGTATTAACAAACTAAAATGGGTGTCTCGTTGGACATTCAGGTGCTGTAGGTCAAAGAATACTGAACAACAGTTTATAAAGGCTGGAAATTCTTACTCTTGGAAATAATTTTATAGCCTAATGTACACCCTTATTGGGTTAGTGACAGGACCCCGAATCTCCTATCCTTATAGGAGAAGCCTAATTATAGTATTAACAAACTAAAATGGGTGTCTCGTTGGACATTCAGGTGCTGTAGGTCAATGAATACTGAACAACAGTTTATAAAGGCTGGAAATTCTTACTCTTGGAAATAATTTTATAGCCTAATGTACACCCTTATTGGGTTAGTGACAGGACCCCGAATCTCCTATCCTTATAGGAGAAGCCTAATTATAGTATTAAAAAACTAAAATGGGTGTCTCGTTGGACATTCAGGTGCTGTAGGTCAAAGAATACTGAACAACAGTTTATAAAGGCTGGAAATTCTTACTCTTGGAAATAATATTATAGCCTAATGTACACCCTTATTGGGATAGTGACAGGACCCCGAATCTCCTATCCTAATAGGAGAAGCCTAATTATAGTATTAACAAACTAAAATGGGTGTCTCGTTGGACATTCAGGTGCTGTAGGTCAAACAATACTGAACAAAAGTTTATAAAGGCTGGAAATTCTTACTCTTGGAAAAAGTTTTATAGCCTAATGTACACCCTTATTGGGTTAGTGACATGACCCCGAATCTCCTATCCTTATAGGAGAAGCCGA
Organism: Ambrosia trifida; assembly: GCA_028751855.1. Classification (NCBI taxonomy): domain Eukaryota; kingdom Viridiplantae; phylum Streptophyta; class Magnoliopsida; order Asterales; family Asteraceae; genus Ambrosia; species Ambrosia trifida. Next base: position 1,374,555 of record CM054129.1, read on the forward strand.
ATTATAGTATTAACTAACTAAAATGGGTGTCTCGTTGGACATTCAGGTGCTGTAGGTCAAAGAATACTGAACAACAGTTTATAAAGGCTGGAAATTCTTACTCTTGGAAATAATTTTATAGCCTAATGTACACCCTTATTGGGTTAGTGACAGGACCCCGAATCTCCTATCCTTATAGGAGAAGCCTAATTATAGTATTAACAAACTAAAACGGGTGTCTCGTTGGACATTCAGGTGCTGTAGGTCAAACAATACTGAACAACAGTTTATAAAGGCTGGAAATTCTTACTCTTGGAAATAATTTTATAGCCTAATGTACACCCTTATTGGGTTAGTGACAGGACCCCAAATCTCCTATCCTTATAGGAGAAGCCTAATTATAGTATTAACAAACTAAAATGGGTGTCTTGTTGGACATTCAGGTGCTGTGGGTCAAAGAATACTGAACAACAGTTTATAAAGGCTGGAAATTCTTACTCTTGGAAAAAGTTTTATAGCCTCATGCACACCCTTATTGGGTTAGTGACAGGACCCCGAATCTCCTATCCTTATAGGAGAAGCCTAATTATAGTATTAACAAACTAAAATGGGTGTCTCGTTGGACATTCAGGTGCTGTAGGTCAAAGAATACTGAACAACAGTTTATAAAGGCTGGAAATTCTTACTCTTGGAAATAATATTATAGCCTAATGTACACCCTTATTGGGATAGTGACAGGACCCCGAATCTCCTATCCTAATAGGAGAAGCCTAATTATAGTATTAACAAACTAAAATGGGTGTCTCGTTGGACATTCAGGTGCTGTAGGTCAAACAATACTGAACAAAAGTTTATAAAGGCTAGAAATTCTTACTCTTGGAAATAATTTTATAGCCTAATGTACACCCTTATTGGGTTAGTGACATGACCCCGAATCTCCTATCCTTATAGGAGAAGCCTAATTATAGTATTAACAAACTAAAATGGGTGTCTCGTTGGACATTCAGGTGCTGTAGGTCAAAGAATACTGAACAACAGTTTATAAAGGCTGGAAATTCTTACTCTTGGAAATAATATTATAGCCTAATGTACACCCTTATTGGGATAGTGACAGGACCCCGAATCTCCTATCCTTATAGGAGAAGCCTAATTATAGTATTAACAAACTAAAACGGGTGTCTCGTTGGACATTCTGGTGCTGTAGGTCAAAGAATACTGAACAACAGTTTATAAAGGCTGGAAATTCTTACTCTTGGAAATAATTTTATAGCCTAATGTACACCCTTATTGGGTTAGTGACAGGACCCCGAATCTCCTATCCTTATAGGAGAAGCCTAATTATAGTATTAACGAACTAAAATGGGTGTCTCGTTGGACATTCAGGTGCTGTAGGTCAAAGAATACTGAACAACAGTTTATAAAGGCTGGATATTCTTACTCTTGGAAATAATTTTATAGCCTAATGTACACCCTTATTGGGTTAGTGACAGGACCCCGAATCTCCTATCCTTATAGGAGAAGCATAATTATAGTATTAACGAACTAAAATGGGTGTCTCGTTGGACATTCAGGTGCTGTGGGTCAAAGAATACTGAACAACAGTTTATAAAGGCTGGAAATTCTTACTCTTGGAAATAATTTTATAGCCTAATGTACACCCTTATTGGGTTAGTCACAGGACCCCGAATCTCCTATCCTTATAGGAGAAGCCTAATTATAGTATTAACAAACTAAAATGGGTGTCTAGTTAGACATTTAGGTGTTGTAGGTCAAAGAATACTGAACAACAGTTTATAAAGGCTGGAAATTCTTACTCTTGGAAATAATTTTATAGCCTAATGTACACCCCTATTGGGTTAGTCACGGGACCCAGAATCTCCTATCCTTATAGGGGAAGCCTAATTATAGTATTAACAAACTAAAACGGGTGTCTCGTTGGACATTCTGGTGCTGTAGGTCAAAGAATACTGAACAACAGTTTATAAAGGCTGGAAATTCTTACTCTTGGAAATAATTTTATAGCCTAATGTACACCCTTATTGGGTTAGTGACAGGACCCCGAATCTCCTATCCTTATAGGAGAAGCCTAATTATAGTATTAACGAACTAAAATGGGTGTCTCGTTGGACATTCAGGTGCTGTAGGTCAAAGAATACTGAACAACAGTTTATAAAGGCTGGATATTCTTACTCTTGGAAATAATTTTATAGCCTAATGTACACCCTTATTGGGTTAGTGACAGGACCCCGAATCTCCTATCCTTATAGGAGAAGCATAATTATAGTATTAACGAACTAAAATGGGTGTCTCGTTGGACATTCAGGTGCTGTGGGTCAAAGAATACTGAACAACAGTTTATAAAGGCTGGAAATTCTTACTCTTGGAAATAATTTTATAGCCTAATGTACACCCTTATTGGGTTAGTCACAGGACCCCGAATCTCCTATCCTTATAGGAGAAGCCTAATTATAGTATTAACAAACTAAAATGGGTGTCTAGTTAGACATTTAGGTGTTGTAGGTCAAAGAATACTGAACAACAGTTTATAAAGGCTGGAAATTCTTACTCTTGGAAATAATTTTATAGCCTAATGTACACCCCTATTGGGTTAGTCACGGGACCCAGAATCTCCTATCCTTATAGGGGAAGCCTAATTATAGTATTAACAAACTAAAATGGGTGTCTCGTTGGACATTCAGGTGCTGTAGGTCAAAGAATACTGAACAACAGTTTATAAAGGCTGGAAATTCTTACTCTTGGAAATAATATTATAGCCTAATGTACACCCTTATTGGGATAGTGACAGGACCCCGAATCTCCTATCCTTATAGGAGAAGCCTAATTATAGTATTAACAAACTAAAATGGTGTCTCGTTGGACATTCAGGTGCTGTAGGTCAAAGAATACTGAACAACAGTTTATAAAGGCTGGAAATTCTTACTCTTGGAAATAGTTTTATAGCCTCATGCACACCCTTATTGGGTTAGTGACAGGACCCCGAATCTCCTATCCTTATAGGAGAAGCCTAATAATAGTATTAACAAACTAAAATGGGTGTCTCGTTGGACATTCAGGTGCTATAGGTCAATGAATACTGAACAACAGTTTATAAAGGCTGGAAATTCTTACTCTTGGAAATAATATTATATCCTAATGTACACCCTTATTGGGATAGTGACAGGACCCCGAATCTCCTATCCTTTTAGGAGAAGCCTAATTATAGTATTAACAAACTAAAATGGGTGTCTCGTTGGACATTCAGGTGCTGTAGGTCAAAGAATACTGAACAACAGTTTATAAAGGCTGGAAATTCTTACTCTTGGAAATAATTTTATAGCCTAATGTACACCCTTATTGGGTTAGTGACAGGACCCCGAATCTCCTATCCTTATAGGAGAAGCCTAATTATAGTATTAACAAACTAAAATGGGTGTCTCGTTGGACATTCAGGTGATGTAGGTCAAAGAATACTTAACAACAGTTTATAAAGGCTGGAAATTCTTACTCTTGGAAAAAGTTTTATAGCCTAATGTACACCCTTATTGGGTTAGTGACAGGACCCCGAATCTCCTATCCTTATAGGAAAAGCCTAATTATAGTATTAACAAACTAAAATGGGTGTCTCGTTGGACATTCAGGTGCTGTAGGTCAAACAATACTTAACAACAGTTTATAAAGGCTGGAAATTCTTACTCTTGGAAATAGTTTTATAGCCTAATGTACACCCTTATTGGGTTAGTAACAGGACCCCGAATCTCCTATCCTTATAGGAGAAGCCTAATTATAGTATTAACAAACTAAAATGGGTGTCTCGTTGGACATTCAGGTGTTGTGGGTCAAAGAATACTGAACAAAAGATTATAAAGGCTGGAAATTCTTACTCTTGGAAATAATTTTATAGCCTAATGTACACCCTTATTGGGTTAGTGACAGGACCCCGAATCTCCTATCCTTATAGGAGAAGCCTAATTATAGTATTAACGAACTAAAATGGGTGTCTCGTTGGACATTCAGGTGCTGTAGGTCAAAGAATACTGAACAACAGTTTATAAAGGCTGGAAATTCTTACTCTTGGAAATAATTTTATAGCCTAATGTACACCCTTATTGGGTTAGTCACAGGACCCCGAATCTCCTATCCTTATAGGAGAAGCCTAATTATAGTATTAACAAACTAAAATGGGTGTCTAGTTAGACATTTAGGTGTTGTAGGTCAAAGAATACTGAACAACAGTTTATAAAGGCTGGAAATTCTTACTCTTGGAAATAATTTTATAGCCTAATGTACACCCCTATTGGGTTAGTCACGGGACCCAGAATCTCCTATCCTTATAGGGGAAGCCTAATTATAGTATTAACAAACTAAAACGGGTGTCTCGTTGGACATTCTGGTGCTGTAGGTCAAAGAATACTGAACAACAGTTTATAAAGGCTGGAAATTCTTACTCTTGGAAATAATTTTATAGCCTAATGTACACCCTTATTGGGTTAGTGACAGGACCCCGAATCTCCTATCCTTATAGGAGAAGCCTAATTATAGTATTAACGAACTAAAATGGGTGTCTCGTTGGACATTCAGGTGCTGTAGGTCAAAGAATACTGAACAACAGTTTATAAAGGCTGGATATTCTTACTCTTGGAAATAATTTTATAGCCTAATGTACACCCTTATTGGGTTAGTGACAGGACCCCGAATCTCCTATCCTTATAGGAGAAGCATAATTATAGTATTAACGAACTAAAATGGGTGTCTCGTTGGACATTCAGGTGCTGTGGGTCAAAGAATACTGAACAACAGTTTATAAAGGCTGGAAATTCTTACTCTTGGAAATAATTTTATAGCCTAATGTACACCCTTATTGGGTTAGTCACAGGACCCCGAATCTCCTATCCTTATAGGAGAAGCCTAATTATAGTATTAACAAACTAAAATGGGTGTCTAGTTAGACATTTAGGTGTTGTAGGTCAAAGAATACTGAACAACAGTTTATAAAGGCTGGAAATTCTTACTCTTGGAAATAATTTTATAGCCTAATGTACACCCCTATTGGGTTAGTCACGGGACCCAGAATCTCCTATCCTTATAGGGGAAGCCTAATTATAGTATTAACAAACTAAAATGGGTGTCTCGTTGGACATTCAGGTGCTGTAGGTCAAAGAATACTGAACAACAGTTTATAAAGGCTGGAAATTCTTACTCTTGGAAATAATATTATAGCCTAATGTACACCCTTATTGGGATAGTGACAGGACCCCGAATCTCCTATCCTTATAGGAGAAGCCTAATTATAGTATTAACAAACTAAAATGGTGTCTCGTTGGACATTCAGGTGCTGTAGGTCAAAGAATACTGAACAACAGTTTATAAAGGCTGGAAATTCTTACTCTTGGAAATAGTTTTATAGCCTCATGCACACCCTTATTGGGTTAGTGACAGGACCCCGAATCTCCTATCCTTATAGGAGAAGCCTAATAATAGTATTAACAAACTAAAATGGGTGTCTCGTTGGACATTCAGGTGCTATAGGTCAATGAATACTGAACAACAGTTTATAAAGGCTGGAAATTCTTACTCTTGGAAATAATATTATATCCTAATGTACACCCTTATTGGGATAGTGACAGGACCCCGAATCTCCTATCCTTTTAGGAGAAGCCTAATTATAGTATTAACAAACTAAAATGGGTGTCTCGTTGGACATTCAGGTGCTGTAGGTCAAAGAATACTGAACAACAGTTTATAAAGGCTGGAAATTCTTACTCTTGGAAATAATTTTATAGCCTAATGTACACCCTTATTGGGTTAGTGACAGGACCCCGAATCTCCTATCCTTATAGGAGAAGCCTAATTATAGTATTAACAAACTAAAATGGGTGTCTCGTTGGACATTCAGGTGATGTAGGTCAAAGAATACTTAACAACAGTTTATAAAGGCTGGAAATTCTTACTCTTCGAAAAAGTTTTATAGCCTAATGTACACCCTTATTGGGTTAGTGACAGGACCCCGAATCTCCTATCCTTATAGGAAAAGCCTAATTATAGTATTAACAAACTAAAATGGGTGTCTCGTTGGACATTCAGGTGCTGTAGGTCAAACAATACTTAACAACAGTTTATAAAGGCTGGAAATTCTTACTCTTGGAAATAGTTTTATAGCCTAATGTACACCCTTATTGGGTTAGTAACAGGACCCCGAATCTCCTATCCTTATAGGAGAAGCCTAATTATAGTATTAACAAACTAAAATGGGTGTCTCGTTGGACATTCAGGTGTTGTAGGTCAAAGAATACTGAACAAAAGATTATAAAGGCTGGAAATTCTTACTCTTGGAAATAATTTTATAGCCTAATGTACACCCTTATTGGGTTAGTGACAGGACCCCGAATCTCCTATCCTTATAGGAGAAGCCTAATTATAGTATTAACGAACTAAAATGGGTGTCTCGTTGGACATTCAGGTGCTGTAGGTCAAAGAATACTGAACAACAGATTATAAAGGCTGGAAATTCTTACTCTTGGAAATAATATTATAGCCTAATGTACACCCTTATTGGGATAGTGACAGGACCCCGAATCTCCTATCCTTATAGGAGAAGCCTAATTATAGTATTAACAAACTAAAATGGGTGTCTCGTTGGACATTCAGGTGCTGTAGGTCAAAGAATACTGAACAACAGTTTATAAAGGCTGGAAATTCTTACTCTTGGAAATAATTTTATAGCCTAATGTACACCCTTATTGGGTTAGTGACAGGACCCCGAATCTCCTATCCTTATAGGAGAAGCCTAATTATAGTATTAACAAACTAAAATGGGTGTCTCGTTGGACATTCAGGTGCTGTAGGTCAATGAATACTGAACAACAGTTTATAAAGGCTGGAAATTCTTACTCTTGGAAATAATTTTATAGCCTAATGTACACCCTTATTGGGTTAGTGACAGGACCCCGAATCTCCTATCCTTATAGGAGAAGCCTAATTATAGTATTAAAAAACTAAAATGGGTGTCTCGTTGGACATTCAGGTGCTGTAGGTCAAAGAATACTGAACAACAGTTTATAAAGGCTGGAAATTCTTACTCTTGGAAATAATATTATAGCCTAATGTACACCCTTATTGGGATAGTGACAGGACCCCGAATCTCCTATCCTAATAGGAGAAGCCTAATTATAGTATTAACAAACTAAAATGGGTGTCTCGTTGGACATTCAGGTGCTGTAGGTCAAACAATACTGAACAAAAGTTTATAAAGGCTGGAAATTCTTACTCTGGGAAATAATTTTATAGCCTAATGTACACCCTTATTGGGTTAGTGACATGACCCCGAATCTCCTATCCTTATAGGAGAAGCCGAATTATAGTATTAACTAACTAAAATGGGTGTCTCGTTGGACATTCAGGTGCTGTAGGTCAAAGAATACTGAACAACAGTTTATAAAGGCTGGAAATTCTTACTCTTGGAAATAATTTTATAGCCTAATGTACACCCTTATTGGGTTAGTGACAGGACCCCGAATCTCCTATCCTTATAGGAGAAGCCTAATTATAGTATTAACAAACTAAAACGGGTGTCTCGTTGGACATTCAGGTGCTGTAGGTCAAACAATACTGAACAACAGTTTATAAAGGCTGGAAATTCTTACTCTTGGAAATAATTTTATAGCCTAATGTACACCCTTATTGGGTTAGTGACAGGACCCCAAATCTCCTATCCTTAAAGGAGAAGCCTAATTATAGTATTAACAAACTAAAATGGGTGTCTCGTTGGACATTCAGGTGCTGTGGGTCAAAGAATACTGAACAACAGTTTATAAAGGCTGGAAATTCTTACTCTTGGAAAAAGTTTTATAGCCTCATGCACACCCTTATTGGGTTAGTGACAGGACCCCGAATCTCCTATCCTTATAGGAGAAGCCTAATTATAGTATTAACAAACTAAAATGGGTGTCTCGTTGGACATTCAGGTGCTGTAGGTCAAAGAATACTGAACAACAGTTTATAAAGGCTGGAAATTCTTACTCTTGGAAATAATTTTATAGCCTAATGTACACCCTTATTGGGTTAGTGACAGGACCCCGAATCTCCTATCCTTATAGGAGAAGCCTAATTATAGTATTAACAAACTAAAATGGGTGTCTCGTTGGACATTCAGGTGCTGTAGGTCAATGAATACTGAACAACAGTTTATAAAGGCTGGAAATTCTTACTCTTGGAAATAATTTTATAGCCTAATGTACACCCTTATTGGGTTAGTGACAGGACCCCGAATCTCCTATCCTTATAGGAGAAGCCTAATTATAGTATTAAAAAACTAAAATGGGTGTCTCGTTGGACATTCAGGTGCTGTAGGTCAAAGAATACTGAACAACAGTTTATAAAGGCTGGAAATTCTTACTCTTGGAAATAATATTATAGCCTAATGTACACCCTTATTGGGATAGTGACAGGACCCCGAATCTCCTATCCTAATAGGAGAAGCCTAATTATAGTATTAACAAACTAAAATGGGTGTCTCGTTGGACATTCAGGTGCTGTAGGTCAAACAATACTGAACAAAAGTTTATAAAGGCTGGAAATTCTTACTCTGGGAAATAATTTTATAGCCTAATGTACACCCTTATTGGGTTAGTGACATGACCCCGAATCTCCTATCCTTATAGGAGAAGCCGAATTATAGTATTAACTAACTAAAATGGGTGTCTCGTTGGACATTCAGGTGCTGTAGGTCAAAGAATACTGAACAACAGTTTATAAAGGCTGGAAATTCTTACTCTTGGAAATAATTTTATAGCCTAATGTACACCCTTATTGGGTTAGTGACAGGACCCCGAATCTCCTATCCTTATAGGAGAAGCCTAATTATAGTATTAACAAACTAAAACGGGTGTCTCGTTGGACATTCAGGTGCTGTAGGTCAAACAATACTGAACAACAGTTTATAAAGGCTGGAAATTCTTACTCTTGGAAATAATTTTATAGCCTAATGTACACCCTTATTGGGTTAGTGACAGGACCCCAAATCTCCTATCCTTATAGGAGAAGCCTAATTATAGTATTAACAAACTAAAATGGGTGTCTCGTTGGACATTCAGGTGCTGTGGGTCAAAGAATACTGAACAACAGTTTATAAAGGCTGGAAATTCTTACTCTTGGAAAAAGTTTTATAGCCTCATGCACACCCTTATTGGGTTAGTGACAGGACCCCGAATCTCCTATCCTTATAGGAGAAGCCTAATTATAGTATTAACAAACTAAAATGGGTGTCTCGTTGGACATTCAGGTGCTGTAGGTCAAAGAATACTGAACAACAGTTTATAAAGGCTGGAAATTCTTACTCTTGGAAATAATATTATAGCCTAATGTACACCCTTATTGGGATAGTGACAGGACCCCGAATCTCCTATCCTAATAGGAGAAGCCTAATTATAGTATTAACAAACTAAAATGGGTGTCTCGTTGGACATTCAGGTGCTGTAGGTCAAACAATACTGAACAAAAGTTTATAAAGGCTAGAAATTCTTACTCTTGGAAATAATTTTATAGCCTAATGTACACCCTTATTGGGTTAGTGACATGACCCCGAATCTCCTATCCTTATAGGAGAAGCCTAATTATAGTATTAACTAACTAAAATGGGTGTCTCGTTGGACATTCAGGTGCTGTAGGTCAAAGAATACTGAACAACAGTTTATAAAGGCTGGAAATTCTTACTCTTGGAAATAATATTATAGCCTAATGTACACCCTTATTGGGATAGTGACAGGACCCCGAATCTCCTATCCTTATAGGAGAAGCCTAATTATAGTATTAACAAACTAAAACGGGTGTCTCGTTGGACATTCTGGTGCTGTAGGTCAAAGAATACTGAACAACAGTTTATAAAGGCTGGAAATTCTTACTCTTGGAAATAATTTTATAGCCTAATGTACACCCTTATTGGGTTAGTGACAAGACCCCGAATCTCCTATCCTTATAGGAGAAGCCTAATTATAGTATTAACGAACTAAAATGGGTGTCTCGTTGGACATTCAGGTGCTGTAGGTCAAAGAATACTGAACAACAGTTTATAAAGGCTGGATATTCTTACTCTTGGAAATAATTTTATAGCCTAATGTACACCCTTATTGGGTTAGTGACAGGACCCCGAATCTCCTATCCTTATAGGAGAAGCATAATTATAGTATTAACGAACTAAAATGGGTGTCTCGTTGGACATTCAGGTGCTGTGGGTCAAAGAATACTGAACAACAGTTTATAAAGGCTGGAAATTCTTACTCTTGGAAATAATTTTATAGCCTAATGTACACCCTTATTGGGTTAGTCACAGGACCCCGAATCTCCTATCCTTATAGGAGAAGCCTAATTATAGTATTAACAAACTAAAATGGGTGTCTAGTTAGACATTTAGGTGTTGTAGGTCAAAGAATACTGAACAACAGTTTATAAAGGCTGGAAATTCTTACTCTTGGAAATAATATTATAGCCTAATGTACACCCTTATTGGGATAGTGACAGGACCCCGAATCTCCTATCCTTATAGGAGAAGCCTAATTATAGTATTAACAAACTAAAATGGGTGTCTCGTTGGACATTCAGGTGCTGTAGGTCAAAGAATACTGAACAACAGTTTATAAAGGCTGGAAATTCTTACTCTTGGAAATAATTTTATAGCCTAATTTACACCCTTATTGGGTTAGTGACAGGACCCCGAATCTCCTATCCTTATAGGAGAAGCCTAATTATAGTATTAACAAACTAAAATGGGTGTCTCGTTGGACATTCAGGTGCTGTAGGTCAATGAATACTGAACAACAGTTTATAAAGGCTGGAAATTCTTACTCTTGGAAATAATTTTATAGCCTAATGTACACCCTTATTGGGTTAGTGACAGGACCCCGAATCTCCTATCCTTATAGGAGAAGCCTAATTATAGTAATAAAAAACTAAAATGGGTGTCTCGTTGGACATTCAGGTGCTGTAGGTCAAAGAATACTGAACAACAGTTTATAAAGGCTGGAAATTCTTACTCTTGGAAATAATATTATAGCCTAATGTACACCCTTATTGGGATAGTGACAGGACCCCGAATCTCCTATCCTAATAGGAGAAGCCTAATTATAGTATTAACAAACTAAAATGGGTGTCTCGTTGGACATTCAGGTGCTGTAGGTCAAACAATACTGAACAAAAGTTTATAAAGGCTGGAAATTCTTACTCTTGGAAAAAGTTTTATAGCCTAATGTACACCCTTATTGGGTTAGTGACATGACCCCGAATCTCCTATCCTTATAGGAGAAGCCGAATTATAGTATTAACTAACTAAAATGGGTGTCTCGTTGGACATTCAGGTGCTGTAGGTCAAAGAATACTGAACAACAGTTTATAAAGGCTGGAAATTCTTACTCTTGGAAATAATTTTATAGCCTAATGTACACCCTTATTGGGTTAGTGACAGGACCCCGAATCTCCTATCCTTATAGGAGAAGCCTAATTATAGTATTAACAAACTAAAACGGGTGTCTCGTTGGACATTCAGGTGCTGTAGGTCAAACAATACTGAACAACAGTTTATAAAGGCTGGAAATTCTTACTCTTGGAAATAATTTTATAGCCTAATGTACACCCTTATTGGGTTAGTGACAGGACCCCAAATCTCCTATCCTTATAGGAGAAGCCTAATTATAGTATTAACAAACTAAAATGGGTGTCTCGTTGGACATTCAGGTGCTGTGGGTCAAAGAATACTGAACAACAGTTTATAAAGGCTGGAAATTCTTACTCTTGGAAAAAGTTTTATAGCCTCATGCACACCCTTATTGGGTTAGTGACAGGACCCCGAATCTCCTATCCTTATAGGAGAAGCCTAATTATAGTATTAACAAACTAAAATGGGTGTCTCGTTGGACATTCAGGTGCTGTAGGTCAAAGAATACTGAACAACAGTTTATAAAGGCTGGAAATTCTTACTCTTGGAAATAATATTATAGCCTAATGTACACCCTTATTGGGATAGTGACAGGACCCCGAATCTCCTATCCTAATAGGAGAAGCCTAATTATAGTATTAACAAACTAAAATGGGTGTCTCGTTGGACATTCAGGTGCTGTAGGTCAAACAATACTGAACAAAAGTTTATAAAGGCTAGAAATTCTTACTCTTGGAAATAATTTTATAGCCTAATGTACACCCTTATTGGGTTAGTGACAGGACCCCGAATCTCCTATCCTTATAGGAGAAGCCTAATTATAGTATTAACAAACTAAAATGGGTGTCTCGTTGGACATTCAGGTGCTGTAGGTCAATGAATACTGAACAACAGTTTATAAAGGCTGGAAATTCTTACTCTTGGAAATAATTTTATAGCCTAATGTACACCCTTATTGGGTTAGTGACAGGACCCCGAATCTCCTATCCTTATAGGAGAAGCCTAATTATAGTATTAAAAAACTAAAATGGGTGTCTCGTTGGACATTCAGGTGCTGTAGGTCAAAGAATACTGAACAACAGTTTATAAAGGCTGGAAATTCTTACTCTTGGAAATAATATTATAGCCTAATGTACACCCTTATTGGGATAGTGACAGGACCCCGAATCTCCTATCCTAATAGGAGAAGCCTAATTATAGTATTAACAAACTAAAATGGGTGTCTCGTTGGACATTCAGGTGCTGTAGGTCAAACAATACTGAACAAAAGTTTATAAAGGCTGGAAATTCTTACTCTGGGAAATAATTTTATAGCCTAATGTACACCCTTATTGGGTTAGTGACATGACCCCGAATCTCCTATCCTTATAGGAGAAGCCGAATTATAGTATTAACTAACTAAAATGGGTGTCTCGTTGGACATTCAGGTGCTGTAGGTCAAAGAATACTGAACAACAGTTTATAAAGGCTGGAAATTCTTACTCTTGGAAATAATTTTATAGCCTAATGTACACCCTTATTGGGTTAGTGACAGGACCCCGAATCTCCTATCCTTATAGGAGAAGCCTAATTATAGTATTAACAAACTAAAACGGGTGTCTCGTTGGACATTCAGGTGCTGTAGGTCAAACAATACTGAACAACAGTTTATAAAGGCTGGAAATTCTTACTCTTGGAAATAATTTTATAGCCTAATGTACACCCTTATTGGGTTAGTGACATGACCCCGAATCTCCTATCCTTATAGGAGAAGCCGAATTATAGTATTAACTAACTAAAATGGGTGTCTCGTTGGACATTCAGGTGCTGTAGGTCAAAGAATACTGAACAACAGTTTATAAAGGCTGGAAATTCTTACTCTTGGAAATAATTTTATAGCCTAATGTACACCCTTATTGGGTTAGTGACAGGACCCCGAATCTCCTATCCTTATAGGAGAAGCCTAATTATAGTATTAACAAACTAAAACGGGTGTCTCGTTGGACATTCAGGTGCTGTAGGTCAAACAATACTGAACAACAGTTTATAAAGGCTGGAAATTCTTACTCTTGGAAATAATTTTATAGCCTAATGTACACCCTTATTGGGTTAGTGACAGGACCCCAAATCTCCTATCCTTATAGGAGAAGCCTAATTATAGTATTAACAAACTAAAATGGGTGTCTCGTTGGACATTCAGGTGCTGTGGGTCAAAGAATACTGAACAACAGTTTATAAAGGCTGGAAATTCTTACTCTTGGAAAAAGTTTTATAGCCTCATGCACACCCTTATTGGGTTAGTGACAGGACCCCGAATCTCCTATCCTTATAGGAGAAGCCTAATTATAGTATTAACAAACTAAAATGGGTGTCTCGTTGGACATTCAGGTGCTGTAGGTCAAAGAATACTGAACAACAGTTTATAAAGGCTGGAAATTCTTACTCTTGGAAATAGTATTATAGCCTAATGTACACCCTTATTGGGATAGTGACAGGACCCCGAATCTCCTATCCTAATAGGAGAAGCCTAATTATAGTATTAACAAACTAAAATGGGTGTCTCGTTGGACATTCAGGTGCTGTAGGTCAAACAATACTGAACAAAAGTTTATAAAGGCTAGAAATTCTTACTCTTGGAAATAATTTTATAGCCTAATGTACACCCTTATTGGGTTAGTGACATGACCCCGAATCTCCTATCCTTATAGGAGAAGCCTAATTATAGTATTAACTAACTAAAATGGGTGTCTCGTTGGACATTCAGGTGTTGTAGGTCAAAGAATACTGAACAACAGTTTATAAAGGCTGGAAATTCTTACTCTTGGAAATAATATTATAGCCTAATGTACACCCTTATTGGGATAGTGACAGGACCCCGAATCTCCTATCCTTATAGGAGAAGCCTAATTATAGTATTAACAAACTAAAACGGGTGTCTCGTTGGACATTCTGGTGCTGTAGGTCAAAGAATACTGAACAACAGTTTATAAAGGCTGGAAATTCTTACTCTTGGAAATAATTTTATAGCCTAATGTACACCCTTATTGGGTTAGTGACAAGACCCCGAATCTCCTATCCTTATAGGAGAAGCCTAATTATAGTATTAACGAACTAAAATGGGTGTCTCGTTGGACATTCAGGTGCTGTAGGTCAAAGAATACTGAACAACAGTTTATAAAGGCTGGATATTCTTACTCTTGGAAATAATTTTATAGCCTAATGTACACCCTTATTGGGTTAGTGACAGGACCCCGAATCTCCTATCCTTATAGGAGAAGCATAATTATAGTATTAACGAACTAAAATGGGTGTCTCGTTGGACATTCAGGTGCTGTGGGTCAAAGAATACTGAACAACAGTTTATAAAGGCTGGAAATTCTTACTCTTGGAAATAATTTTATAGCCTAATGTACACCCTTATTGGGTTAGTCACAGGACCCCGAATCTCCTATCCTTATAGGAGAAGCCTAATTATAGTATTAACAAACTAAAATGGGTGTCTAGTTAGACATTTAGGTGTTGTAGGTCAAAGAATACTGAACAACAATTTATAAAGGCTGGAAATTCTTACTCTTGGAAATAATATTATAGCCTAATGTACACCCTTATTGGGATAGTGACAGGACCCCGAATCTCCTATCCTAATAGGAGAAGCCTAATTATAGTATTAACAAACTAAAATGGGTGTCTCGTTGGACATTCAGGTGCTGTAGGTCAAACAATACTGAACAAAAGTTTATAAAGGCTAGAAATTCTTACTCTTGGAAATAATTTTATAGCCTAATGTACACCCTTATTGGGTTAGTGACATGACCCCGAATCTCCTATCCTTATAGGAGAAGCCTAATTATAGTATTAACTAACTAAAATGGGTGTCTCGTTGGACATTCAGGTGTTGTAGGTCAAAGAATACTGAACAACAGTTTATAAAGGCTGGAAATTCTTACTCTTGGAAATAATATTATAGCCTAATGTACACCCTTATTGGGATAGTGACAGGACCCCGAATCTCCTATCCTTATAGGAGAAGCCTAATTATAGTATTAACAAACTAAAACGGGTGTCTCGTTGGACATTCTGGTGCTGTAGGTCAAAGAATACTGAACAACAGTTTATAAAGGCTGGAAATTCTTACTCTTGGAAATAATTTTATAGCCTAATGTACACCCTTATTGGGTTAGTGACAAGACCCCGAATCTCCTATCCTTATAGGAGAAGCCTAATTATAGTATTAACGAACTAAAATGGGTGTCTCGTTGGACATTCAGGTGCTGTAGGTCAAAGAATACTGAACAACAGTTTATAAAGGCTGGATATTCTTACTCTTGGAAATAATTTTATAGCCTAATGTACACCCTTATTGGGTTAGTGACAGGACCCCGAATCTCCTATCCTTATAGGAGAAGCATAATTATAGTATTAACGAACTAAAATGGGTGTCTCGTTGGACATTCAGGTGCTGTGGGTCAAAGAATACTGAACAACAGTTTATAAAGGCTGGAAATTCTTACTCTTGGAAATAATTTTATAGCCTAATGTACACCCTTATTGGGTTAGTCACAGGACCCCGAATCTCCTATCCTTATAGGAGAAGCCTAATTATAGTATTAACAAACTAAAATGGGTGTCTAGTTAGACATTTAGGTGTTGTAGGTCAAAGAATACTGAACAACAATTTATAAAGGCTGGAAATTCTTACTCTTGGAAATAATATTATAGCCTAATGTACACCCTTATTGGGATAGTGACAGGACCCCGAATCTCCTATCCTTATAGGAGAAGCCTAATTATAGTATTAACAAACTAAAATGGGTGTCTCGTTGGACATTCAGGTGCTGTAGGTCAAAGAATACTGAACAACAGTTTATAAAGGCTGGAAATTCTTACTCTTGGAAATAATTTTATAGCCTAATTTACACCCTTATTGGGTTAGTGACAGGACCCCGAATCTCCTATCCTTATAGGAGAAGCCTAATTATAGTATTAACAAACTAAAATGGGTGTCTCGTTGGACATTCAGGTGCTGTAGGTCAATGAATACTGAACAACAGTTTATAAAGGCTGGAAATTCTTACTCTTGGAAATAATTTTATAGCCTAATGTACACCCTTATTGGGTTAGTGACAGGACCCCGAATCTCCTATCCTTATAGGAGAAGCCTAATTATAGTAATAAAAAACTAAAATGGGTGTCTCGTTGGACATTCAGGTGCTGTAGGTCAAAGAATACTGAACAACAGTTTATAAAGGCTGGAAATTCTTACTCTTGGAAATAATATTATAGCCTAATGTACACCCTTATTGGGATAGTGACAGGACCCCGAATCTCCTATCCTAATAGGAGAAGCCTAATTATAGTATTAACAAACTAAAATGGGTGTCTCGTTGGACATTCAGGTGCTGTAGGTCAAACAATACTGAACAAAAGTTTATAAAGGCTGGAAATTCTTACTCTTGGAAAAAGTTTTATAGCCTAATGTACACCCTTATTGGGTTAGTGACATGACCCCGAATCTCCTATCCTTATAGGAGAAGCCGAATTATAGTATTAACTAACTAAAATGGGTGTCTCGTTGGACATTCAGGTGCTGTAGGTCAAAGAATACTGAACAACAGTTTATAAAGGCTGGAAATTCTTACTCTTGGAAATAATTTTATAGCCTAATGTACACCCTTATTGGGTTAGTGACAGGACCCCGAATCTCCTATCCTTATAGGAGAAGCCTAATTATAGTATTAACAAACTAAAACGGGTGTCTCGTTGGACATTCAGGTGCTGTAGGTCAAACAATACTGAACAACAGTTTATAAAGGCTGGAAATTCTTACTCTTGGAAATAATTTTATAGCCTAATGTACACCCTTATTGGGTTAGTGACAGGACCCCAAATCTCCTATCCTTATAGGAGAAGCCTAATTATAGTATTAACAAACTAAAATGGGTGTCTCGTTGGACATTCAGGTGCTGTGGGTCAAAGAATACTGAACAACAGTTTATAAAGGCTGGAAATTCTTACTCTTGGAAAAAGTTTTATAGCCTCATGCACACCCTTATTGGGTTAGTGACAGGACCCCGAATCTCCTATCCTTATAGGAGAAGCCTAATTATAGTATTAACAAACTAAAATGGGTGTCTCGTTGGACATTCAGGTGCTGTAGGTCAAAGAATACTGAACAACAGTTTATAAAGGCTGGAAATTCTTACTCTTGGAAATAATTTTATAGCCTAATTTACACCCTTATTGGGTTAGTGACAGGACCCCGAATCTCCTATCCTTATAGGAGAAGCCTAATTATAGTATTAACAAACTAAAATGGGTGTCTCGTTGGACATTCAGGTGCTGTAGGTCAATGAATACTGAACAACAGTTTATAAAGGCTGGAAATTCTTACTCTTGGAAATAATTTTATAGCCTAATGTACACCCTTATTGGGTTAGTGACAGGACCCCGAATCTCCTATCCTTATAGGAGAAGCCTAATTATAGTAATAAAAAACTAAAATGGGTGTCTCGTTGGACATTCAGGTGCTGTAGGTCAAAGAATACTGAACAACAGTTTATAAAGGCTGGAAATTCTTACTCTTGGAAATAATATTATAGCCTAATGTACACCCTTATTGGGATAGTGACAGGACCCCGAATCTCCTATCCTAATAGGAGAAGCCTAATTATAGTATTAACAAACTAAAATGGGTGTCTCGTTGGACATTCAGGTGCTGTAGGTCAAACAATACTGAACAAAAGTTTATAAAGGCTGGAAATTCTTACTCTTGGAAAAAGTTTTATAGCCAAATGTACACCCTTATTGGGTTAGTGACATGACCCCGAATCTCCTATCCTTATAGGAGAAGCCGAATTATAGTATTAACTAACTAAAATGGGTGTCTCGTTGGACATTCAGGTGCTGTAGGTCAAAGAATACTGAACAACAGTTTATAAAGGCTGGAAATTCTTACTCTTGGAAATAATTTTATAGCCTAATGTACACCCTTATTGGGTTAGTGACAGGACCCCGAATCTCCTATCCTTATAGGAGAAGCCTAATTATAGTATTAACAAACTAAAACGGGTGTCTCGTTGGACATTCAGGTGCTGTAGGTCAAACAATACTGAACAACAGTTTATAAAGGCTGGAAATTCTTACTCTTGGAAATAATTTTATAGCCTAATGTACACCCTTATTGGGTTAGTGACAGGACCCCAAATCTCCTATCCTTATAGGAGAAGCCTAATTATAGTATTAACAAACTAAAATGGGTGTCTCGTTGGACATTCAGGTGCTGTGGGTCAAAGAATACTGAACAACAGTTTATAAAGGCTGGAAATTCTTACTCTTGGAAAAAGTTTTATAGCCTCATGCACACCCTTATTGGGTTAGTGACAGGACCCCGAATCTCCTATCCTTATAGGAGAAGCCTAATTATAGTATTAACAAACTAAAATGGGTGTCTCGTTGGACATTCAGGTGCTGTAGGTCAAAGAATACTGAACAACAGTTTATAAAGGCTGGAAATTCTTACTCTTGGAAATAATATTATAGCCTAATGTACACCCTTATTGGGATAGTGACAGGACCCCGAATCTCCTATCCTAATAGGAGAAGCCTAATTATAGTATTAACAAACTAAAATGGGTGTCTCGTTGGACATTCAGGTGCTGTAGGTCAAACAATACTGAACAAAAGTTTATAAAGGCTAGAAATTCTTACTCTTGGAAATAATTTTATAGCCTAATGTACACCCTTATTGGGTTAGTGACAGGACCCCGAATCTCCTATCCTTATAGGAGAAGCCTAATTATAGTATTAACAAACTAAAATGGGTGTCTCGTTGGACATTCAGGTGCTGTAGGTCAATGAATACTGAACAACAGTTTATAAAGGCTGGAAATTCTTACTCTTGGAAATAATTTTATAGCCTAATGTACACCCTTATTGGGTTAGTGACAGGACCCCGAATCTCCTATCCTTATAGGAGAAGCCTAATTATAGTATTAAAAAACTAAAATGGGTGTCTCGTTGGACATTCAGGTGCTGTAGGTCAAAGAATACTGAACAACAGTTTATAAAGGCTGGAAATTCTTACTCTTGGAAATAATATTATAGCCTAATGTACACCCTTATTGGGATAGTGACAGGACCCCGAATCTCCTATCCTAATAGGAGAAGCCTAATTATAGTATTAACAAACTAAAATGGGTGTCTCGTTGGACATTCAGGTGCTGTAGGTCAAACAATACTGAACAAAAGTTTATAAAGGCTGGAAATTCTTACTCTGGGAAATAATTTTATAGCCTAATGTACACCCTTATTGGGTTAGTGACATGACCCCGAATCTCCTATCCTTATAGGAGAAGCCGAATTATAGTATTAACTAACTAAAATGGGTGTCTCGTTGGACATTCAGGTGCTGTAGGTCAAAGAATACTGAACAACAGTTTATAAAGGCTGGAAATTCTTACTCTTGGAAATAATTTTATAGCCTAATGTACACCCTTATTGGGTTAGTGACAGGACCCCGAATCTCCTATCCTTATAGGAGAAGCCTAATTATAGTATTAACAAACTAAAACGGGTGTCTCGTTGGACATTCAGGTGCTGTAGGTCAAACAATACTGAACAACAGTTTATAAAGGCTGGAAATTCTTACTCTTGGAAATAATTTTATAGCCTAATGTACACCCTTATTGGGTTAGTGACAGGACCCCAAATCTCCTATCCTTATAGGAGAAGCCTAATTATAGTATTAACAAACTAAAATGGGTGTCTCGTTGGACATTCAGGTGCTGTGGGTCAAAGAATACTGAACAACAGTTTATAAAGGCTGGAAATTCTTACTCTTGGAAAAAGTTTTATAGCCTCATGCACACCCTTATTGGGTTAGTGACAGGACCCCGAATCTCCTATCCTTATAGGAGAAGCCTAATTATAGTATTAACAAACTAAAATGGGTGTCTCGTTGGACATTCAGGTGCTGTAGGTCAAAGAATACTGAACAACAGTTTATAAAGGCTGGAAATTCTTACTCTTGGAAATAATATTATAGCCTAATGTACACCCTTATTGGGATAGTGACAGGACCCCGAATCTCCTATCCTTATAGGAGAAGCCTAATTATAGTATTAACAAACTAAAATGGGTGTCTCGTTGGACATTCAGGTGCTGTAGGTCAAAGAATACTGAACAACAGTTTATAAAGGCTGGAAATTCTTACTCTTGGAAATAATTTTATAGCCTAATGTACACCCTTATTGGGTTAGTGACAGGACCCCGAATCTCCTATCCTTATAGGAGAAGCCTAATTATAGTATTAACAAACTAAAATGGGTGTCTCGTTGGACATTCAGGTGCTGTAGGTCAATGAATACTGAACAACAGTTTATAAAGGCTGGAAATTCTTACTCTTGGAAATAATTTTATAGCCTAATGTACACCCTTATTGGGTTAGTGACAGGACCCCGAATCTCCTATCCTTATAGGAGAAGCCTAATTATAGTATTAAAAAACTAAAATGGGTGTCTCGTTGGACATTCAGGTGCTGTAGGTCAAAGAATACTGAACAACAGTTTATAAAGGCTGGAAATTCTTACTCTTGGAAATAATATTATAGCCTAATGTACACCCTTATTGGGATAGTGACAGGACCCCGAATCTCCTATCCTAATAGGAGAAGCCTAATTATAGTATTAACAAACTAAAATGGGTGTCTCGTTGGACATTCAGGTGCTGTAGGTCAAACAATACTGAACAAAAGTTTATAAAGGCTGGAAATTCTTACTCTGGGAAATAATTTTATAGCCTAATGTACACCCTTATTGGGTTAGTGACATGACCCCGAATCTCCTATCCTTATAGGAGAAGCCGAATTATAGTATTAACTAACTAAAATGGGTGTCTCGTTGGACATTCAGGTGCTGTAGGTCAATGAATACTGAACAACAGTTTATAAAGGCTGGAAATTCTTACTCTTGGAAATAATTTTATAGCCTAATGTACACCCTTATTGGGTTAGTGACAGGACCCCGAATCTCCTATCCTTATAGGAGAAGCCTAATTATAGTATTAACAAACTAAAACGGGTGTCTCGTTGGACATTCAGGTGCTGTAGGTCAAACAATACTGAACAACAGTTTATAAAGGCTGGAAATTCTTACTCTTGGAAATAATTTTATAGCCTAATGTACACCCTTATTGGGTTAGTGACAGGACCCCAAATCTCCTATCCTTATAGGAGAAGCCTAATTATAGTATTAACAAACTAAAATGGGTGTCTCGTTGGACATTCAGGTGCTGTGGGTCAAAGAATACTGAACAACAGTTTATAAAGGCTGGAAATTCTTACTCTTGGAAAAAGTTTTATAGCCTCATGCACACCCTTATTGGGTTAGTGACAGGACCCCGAATCTCCTATCCTTATAGGAGAAGCCTAATTATAGTATTAACAAACTAAAATGGGTGTCTCGTTGGACATTCAGGTGCTGTAGGTCAAAGAATACTGAACAACAGTTTATAAAGGCTGGAAATTCTTACTCTTGGAAATAATATTATAGCCTAATGTACACCCTTATTGGGATAGTGACAGGACCCCGAATCTCCTATCCTTATAGGAGAAGCCTAATTATAGTATTAACAAACTAAAATGGGTGTCTCGTTGGACATTCAGGTGCTATAGGTCAAAGAATACTGAACAACAGTTTATAAAGGCTGGAAATTCTTACTCTTGGAAATAATTTTATAGCCTAATGTACACCCTTATTGGGTTAGTGACAGGACCCCGAATCTCCTATCCTTATAGGAGAAGCCTAATTATAGTATTAACAAACTAAAATGGGTGTCTCGTTGGACATTCAGGTGCTGTAGGTCAATGAATACTGAACAACAGTTTATAAAGGCTGGAAATTCTTACTCTTGGAAATAATTTTATAGCCTAATGTACACCCTTATTGGGTTAGTGACAGGACCCCGAATCTCCTATCCTTATAGGAGAAGCCTAATTATAGTATTAAAAAACTAAAATGGGTGTCTCGTTGGACATTCAGGTGCTGTAGGTCAAAGAATACTGAACAACAGTTTATAAAGGCTGGAAATTCTTACTCTTGGAAATAATATTATAGCCTAATGTACACCCTTATTGGGATAGTGACAGGACCCCGAATCTCCTATCCTAATAGGAGAAGCCTAATTATAGTATTAACAAACTAAAATGGGTGTCTCGTTGGACATTCAGGTGCTGTAGGTCAAACAATACTGAACAAAAGTTTATAAAGGCTGGAAATTCTTACTCTTGGAAAAAGTTTTATAGCCTAATGTACACCCTTATTGGGTTAGTGACATGACCCCGAATCTCCTATCCTTATAGGAGAAGCCGAATTATAGTATTAACTAACTAAAATGGGTGTCTCGTTGGACATTCAGGTGCTGTAGGTCAAAGAATACTGAACAACAGTTTATAAAGGCTGGAAATTCTTACTCTTGGAAATAATTTTATAGCCTAATGTACACCCTTATTGGGTTAGTGACAGGACCCCGAATCTCCTATCCTTATAGGAGAAGCCTAATTATAGTATTAACAAACTAAAACGGGTGTCTCGTTGGACATTCAGGTGCTGTAGGTCAAACAATACTGAACAACAGTTTATAAAGGCTGGAAATTCTTACTCTTGGAAATAATTTTATAGCCTAATGTACACCCTTATTGGGTTAGTGACAGGACCCCAAATCTCCTATCCTTATAGGAGAAGCCTAATTATAGTATTAACAAATTAAAATGGGTGTCTCGTTGGACATTCAGGTGCTGTGGGTCAAAGAATACTGAACAACAGTTTATAAAGGCTGGAAATTCTTACTCTTGGAAAAAGTTTTATAGCCTCATGCACACCCTTATTGGGTTAGTGACAGGACCCCGAATCTCCTATCCTTATAGGAGAAGCCTAATTATAGTATTAACAAACTAAAATGGGTGTCTCGTTGGACATTCAGGTGCTGTAGGTCAAAGAATACTGAACAACAGTTTATAAAGGCTGGAAATTCTTACTCTTGGAAATAATATTATAGCCTAATGTACACCCTTATTGGGATAGTGACAGGACCCCGAATCTCCTATCCTAATAGGAGAAGCCTAATTATAGTATTAACAAACTAAAATGGGTGTCTCGTTGGACATTCAGGTGCTGTAGGTCAAACAATACTGAACAAAAGTTTATAAAGGCTAGAAATTCTTACTCTTGGAAATAATTTTATAGCCTAATGTACACCCTTATTGGGTTAGTGACAGGACCCCGAATCTCCTATCCTTATAGGAGAAGCCTAATTATAGTATTAACAAACTAAAATGGGTGTCTCGTTGGACATTCAGGTGCTGTAGGTCAATGAATACTGAACAACAGTTTATAAAGGCTGGAAATTCTTACTCTTGGAAATAATTTTATAGCCTAATGTACACCCTTATTGGGTTAGTGACAGGACCCCGAATCTCCTATCCTTATAGGAGAAGCCTAATTATAGTATTAAAAAACTAAAATGGGTGTCTCGTTGGACATTCAGGTGCTGTAGGTCAAAGAATACTGAACAACAGTTTATAAAGGCTGGAAATTCTTACTCTTGGAAATAATATTATAGCCTAATGTACACCCTTATTGGGATAGTGACAGGACCCCGAATCTCCTATCCTAATAGGAGAAGCCTAATTATAGTATTAACAAACTAAAATGGGTGTCTCGTTGGACATTCAGGTGCTGTAGGTCAAACAATACTGAACAAAAGTTTATAAAGGCTGGAAATTCTTACTCTGGGAAATAATTTTATAGCCTAATGTACACCCTTATTGGGTTAGTGACATGACCCCGAATCTCCTATCCTTATAGGAGAAGCCGAATTATAGGATTAACTAACTAAAATGGGTGTCTCGTTGGACATTCAGGTGCTGTAGGTCAAAGAATACTGAACAACAGTTTATAAAGTCTGGAAATTCTTACTCTTGGAAATAATTTTATAGCCTAATGTACACCCTTATTGGGTTAGTGACAGGACCCCGAATCTCCTATCCTTATAGGAGAAGCCTAATTATAGTATTAACAAACTAAAACGGGTGTCTCGTTGGACATTCAGGTGCTGTAGGTCAAACAATACTGAACAACAGTTTATAAAGGCTGGAATTCTTACTCTTGGAAATAATTTTATAGCCTAATGTACACCCTTATTGGGTTAGTGACAGGACCCCAAATCTCCTATCCTTATAGGAGAAGCCTAATTATAGTATTAACAAACTAAAATGGGTGTCTCGTTGGACATTCAGGTGCTGTGGGTCAAAGAATACTGAACAACAGTTTATAAAGGCTGGAAATTCTTACTCTTGGAAAAGGTTTTATAGCCTCATGCACACCCTTATTGGGTTAGTGACAGGACCCCGAATCTCCTATCCTTATAGGAGAAGCCTAATTATAGTATTAACAAACTAAAATGGGTGTCTCGTTGGACATTCAGGTGCTGTAGGTCAAAGAATACTGAACAACAGTTTATAAAGGCTGGAAATTCTTACTCTTGGAAATAATATTATAGCCTAATGTACACCCTTATTGGGATAGTGACAGGACCCCGAATCTCCTATCCTAATAGGAGAAGCCTAATTATAGTATTAACAAACTAAAATGGGTGTCTCGTTGGACATTCAGGTGCTGTAGGTCAAACAATACTGAACAAAAGTTTATAAAGGCTAGAAATTCTTACTCTTGGAAATAATTTTATAGCCTAATGTACACCCTTATTGGGTTAGTGACATGACCCCGAATCTCCTATCCTTATAGGAGAAGCCTAATTATAGTATTAACTAACTAAAATGGGTGTCTCGTTGGACATTCAGGTGTTGTAGGTCAAAGAATACTGAACAACAGTTTATAAAGGCTGGAAATTCTTACTCTTGGAAATAATATTATAGCCTAATGTACACCCTTATTGGGATAGTGACAGGACCCCGAATCTCCTATCCTTATAGGAGAAGCCTAATTATAGTATTAACAAACTAAAACGGGTGTCTCGTTGGACATTCTGGTGCTGTAGGTCAAAGAATACTGAACAACAGTTTATAAAGGCTGGAAATTCTTACTCTTGGAAATAATTTTATAGCCTAATGTACACCCTTATTGGGTTAGTGACAGGACCCCGAATCTCCTATCCTTATAGGAGAAGCCTAATTATAGTATTAACGAACTAAAATGGGTGTCTCGTTGGACATTCAGGTGCTGTAGGTCAAAGAATACTGAACAACAGTTTATAAAGGCTGGATATTCTTACTCTTGGAAATAATTTTATAGCCTAATGTACACCCTTATTGGGTTAGTGACAGGACCCCGAATCTCCTATCCTTATAGGAGAAGCATAATTATAGTATTAACGAACTAAAATGGGTGTCTCGTTGGACATTCAGGTGCTGTGGGTCAAAGAATACTGAACAACAGTTTATAAAGGCTGGAAATTCTTACTCTTGGAAATAATTTTATAGCCTAATGTACACCCTTATTGGGTTAGTCACAGGACCCCGAATCTCCTATCCTTATAGGAGAAGCCTAATTATAGTATTAACAAACTAAAATGGGTGTCTAGTTAGACATTTAGGTGTTGTAGGTCAAAGAATACTGAACAACAGTTTATAAAGGCTGGAAATTCTTACTCTTGGAAATAATTTTATAGCCTAATGTACACCCCTATTGGGTTAGTCACGGGACCCAGAATCTCCTATCCTTATAGGGGAAGCCTAATTATAGTATTAACAAACTAAAATGGGTGTCTCGTTGGACATTCAGGTGCTGTAGGTCAAAGAATACTGAACAACAGTTTATAAAGGCTGGAAATTCTTACTCTTGGAAATAATATTATAGCCTAATGTACACCCTTATTGGGATAGTGACAGGACCCCGAATCTCCTATCCTTATAGGAGAAGCCTAATTATAGTATTAACAAACTAAAATGGTGTCTCGTTGGACATTCAGGTGCTGTAGGTCAAAGAATACTGAACAACAGTTTATAAAGGCTGGAAATTCTTACTCTTGGAAATAATTTTATAGCCTAATGTACACCCTTATTGGGTTAGTGACAGGACCCCGAATCTCCTATCCTTATAGGAGAAGCCTAATTATAGTATTAACAAACTAAAATGGGTGTCTCGTTGGACATTCAGGTGCTGTAGGTCAATGAATACTGAACAACAGTTTATAAAGGCTGGAAATTCTTACTCTTGGAAATAATATTATATCCTAATGTACACCCTTATTGGGATAGTGACAGGACCCCGAATCTCCTATCCTTTTAGGAGAAGCCTAATTATAGTATTAACAAACTAAAATGGGTGTCTCGTTGGACATTCAGGTGCTGTAGGTCAAAGAATACTGAACAACAGTTTATAAAGGCTGGAAATTCTTACTCTTGGAAATAATTTTATATCCTAATGTACACCCTTATTGGGTTAGTGACAGGACTCCGAATCTCCTATCCTTATAGGAGAAGCCTAATTATAGTATTAACAAACTAAAATGGGTGTCTCGTTGGACATTCAGGTGATGTAGGTCAAAGAATACTTAACAACAGTTAATAAAGGCTGGAAATTCTTACTCTTGGAAAAAGTTTTATAGCCTAATGTACACCCTTATTGGGTTAGTGACAGGACCCCGAATCTCCTATCCTTATAGGAGAAGCCTAATTATAGTATTAACAAACTAAAATGGGTGTCTCGTTGGACATTCAGGTGCTGTAGGTCAAAGAATACTTAACAACAGTTTATAAAGGCTGGAAATTCTTACTCTTGGAAATAATTTTATAGCCTAATGTACACCCTTATTGGGTTAGTGACAGGACCCCGAATCTCCTATCCTTATAGGAGAAGCCTAATTATAGTATTAACGAACTAAAATGGGTGTCTCGTTGGACATTCAGGTGCTGTAGGTCAAAGAATACTGAACAACAGTTTATAAAGGCTGGATATTCTTACTCTTGGAAATAATTTTATAGCCTAATGTACACCCTTATTGGGTTAGTGACAGGACCCCGAATCTCCTATCCTTATAGGAGAAGCATAATTATAGTATTAACGAACTAAAATGGGTGTCTCGTTGGACATTCAGGTGCTGTGGGTCAAAGAATACTGAACAACAGTTTATAAAGGCTGGAAATTCTTACTCTTGGAAATAATTTTATAGCCTAATGTACACCCTTATTGGGTTAGTCACAGGACCCCGAATCTCCTATCCTTATAGGAGAAGCCTAATTATAGTATTAACAAACTAAAATGGGTGTCTAGTTAGACATTTAGGTGTTGTAGGTCAAAGAATACTGAACAACAGTTTATAAAGGCTGGAAATTCTTACTCTTGGAAATAATTTTATAGCCTAATGTACACCCCTATTGGGTTAGTCACGGGACCCAGAATCTCCTATCCTTATAGGGGAAGCCTAATTATAGTATTAACAAACTAAAATGGGTGTCTCGTTGGACATTCAGGTGCTGTAGGTCAAAGAATACTGAACAACAGTTTATAAAGGCTGGAAATTCTTACTCTTGGAAATAATATTATAGCCTAATGTACACCCTTATTGGGATAGTGACAGGACCCCGAATCTCCTATCCTTATAGGAGAAGCCTAATTATAGTATTAACAAACTAAAATGGTGTCTCGTTGGACATTCAGGTGCTGTAGGTCAAAGAATACTGAACAACAGTTTATAAAGGCTGGAAATTCTTACTCTTGGAAATAATTTTATAGCCTAATGTACACCCTTATTGGGTTAGTGACAGGACCCCGAATCTCCTATCCTTATAGGAGAAGCCTAATTATAGTATTAACAAACTAAAATGGGTGTCTCGTTGGACATTCAGGTGCTGTAGGTCAATGAATACTGAACAACAGTTTATAAAGGCTGGAAATTCTTACTCTTGGAAATAATATTATATCCTAATGTACACCCTTATTGGGATAGTGACAGGACCCCGAATCTCCTATCCTTTTAGGAGAAGCCTAATTATAGTATTAACAAACTAAAATGGGTGTCTCGTTGGACATTCAGGTGCTGTAGGTCAAAGAATACTGAACAACAGTTTATAAAGGCTGGAAATTCTTACTCTTGGAAATAATTTTATATCCTAATGTACACCCTTATTGGGTTAGTGACAGGACTCCGAATCTCCTATCCTTATAGGAGAAGCCTAATTATAGTATTAACAAACTAAAATGGGTGTCTCGTTGGACATTCAGGTGATGTAGGTCAAAGAATACTTAACAACAGTTAATAAAGGCTGGAAATTCTTACTCTTGGAAAAAGTTTTATAGCCTAATGTACACCCTTATTGGGTTAGTGACAGGACCCCGAATCTCCTATCCTTATAGGAGAAGCCTAATTATAGTATTAACAAACTAAAATGGGTGTCTCGTTGGACATTCAGGTGCTGTAGGTCAAAGAATACTTAACAACAGTTTATAAAGGCTGGAAATTCTTACTCTTGGAAAAAGTTTTATAGCCTAATGTACACCCTTATTGGGTTAGTAACAGGACCCCGAATTTCCTATCCTTATAGGAGAAGCCTAATTATAGTATTAACAAACTAAAATGGGTGTCTCGTTGGACATTCAGGTGTTGTAGGTCAAACAATACTGAACAAAAGATTATAAAGGCTGGAAATTCTTACTCTTGGAAATAATTTTATAGCCTAATGTACACCCTTATTGGGTTAGTGACAGGACCCCGAATCTCCTATCCTTATAGGAGAAGCCTAATTATAGTATTAACGAACTAAAATGGGTGTCTCGTTGGACATTCAGGTGCTGTAGGTCAAAGAATACTGAACAACAGATTATAAAGGCTGGAAATTCTTACTCTTGGAAATAATATTATAGCCTAATGTACACCCTTATTGGGATAGTGACAGGACCCCGAATCTCCTATCCTTATAGGAGAAGCCTAATTATAGTATTAACAAACTAAAATGGGTGTCTCGTTGGACATTCAGGTGCTGTAGGTCAAAGAATACTGAACAACAGTTTATAAAGGCTGGAAATTCTTACTCTTGGAAATAATTTTATAGCCTAATGTACACCCTTATTGGGTTAGTGACAGGACCCCGAATCTCCTATCCTTATAGGAGAAGCCTAATTATAGTATTAACAAACTAAAATGGGTGTCTCGTTGGACATTCAGGTGCTGTAGGTCAATGAATACTGAACAACAGTTTATAAAGGCTGGAAATTCTTACTCTTGGAAATAATTTTATAGCCTAATGTACACCCTTATTGGGTTAGTGACAGGACCCCGAATCTCCTATCCTTATAGGAGAAGCCTAATTATAGTATTAAAAAACTAAAATGGGTGTCTCGTTGGACATTCAGGTGCTGTAGGTCAAAGAATACTGAACAACAGTTTATAAAGGCTGGAAATTCTTACTCTTGGAAATAATATTATAGCCTAATGTACACCCTTATTGGGATAGTGACAGGACCCCGAATCTCCTATCCTAATAGGAGAAGCCTAATTATAGTATTAACAAACTAAAATGGGTGTCTCGTTGGACATTCAGGTGCTGTAGGTCAAACAATACTGAACAAAAGTTTATAAAGGCTGGAAATTCTTACTCTGGGAAATAATTTTATAGCCTAATGTACACCCTTATTGGGTTAGTGACATGACCCCGAATCTCCTATCCTTATAGGAGAAGCCGAATTATAGTATTAACTAACTAAAATGGGTGTCTCGTTGGACATTCAGGTGCTGTAGGTCAAAGAATACTGAACAACAGTTTATAAAGGCTGGAAATTCTTACTCTTGGAAATAATTTTATAGCCTAATGTACACCCTTATTGGGTTAGTGACAGGACCCCGAATCTCCTATCCTTATAGGAGAAGCCTAATTATAGTATTAACAAACTAAAACGGGTGTCTCGTTGGACATTCAGGTGCTGTAGGTCAAACAATACTGAACAACAGTTTATAAAGGCTGGAAATTCTTACTCTTGGAAATAATTTTATAGCCTAATGTACACCCTTATTGGGTTAGTGACAGGACCCCAAATCTCCTATCCTTATAGGAGAAGCCTAATTATAGTATTAACAAACTAAAATGGGTGTCTCGTTGGACATTCAGGTGCTGTGGGTCAAAGAATACTGAACAACAGTTTATAAAGGCTGGAAATTCTTACTCTTGGAAAAAGTTTTATAGCCTCATGCACACCCTTATTGGGTTAGTGACAGGACCCCGAATCTCCTATCCTTATAGGAGAAGCCTAATTATAGTATTAACAAACTAAAATGGGTGTCTCGTTGGACATTCAGGTGCTGTAGGTCAAAGAATACTGAACAACAGTTTATAAAGGCTGGAAATTCTTACTCTTGGAAATAATATTATAGCCTAATGTACACCCTTATTGGGATAGTGACAGGACCCCGAATCTCCTATCCTAATAGGAGAAGCCTAATTATAGTATTAACAAACTAAAATGGGTGTCTCGTTGGACATTCAGGTGCTGTAGGTCAAACAATACTGAACAAAAGTTTATAAAGGCTAGAAATTCTTACTCTTGGAAATAATTTTATAGCCTAATGTACACCCTTATTGGGTTAGTGACATGACCCCGAATCTCCTATCCTTATAGGAGAAGTCTAATTATAGTATTAACTAACTAAAATGGGTGTCTCGTTGGACATTCAGGTGCTGTAGGTCAAAGAATACTGAACAACAGTTTATAAAGGCTGGAAATTCTTACTCTTGGAAATAATATTATAGCCTAATGTACACCCTTATTGGGATAGTGACAGGACCCCGAATCTCCTATCCTTATAGGAGAAGCCTAATTATAGTATTAACAAACTAAAACGGGTGTCTCGTTGGACATTCTGGTGCTGTAGGTCAAAGAATACTGAACAACAGTTTATAAAGGCTGGAAATTCTTACTCTTGGAAATAATTTTATAGCCTAATGTACACCCTTATTGGGTTAGTGACAGGACCCCGAATCTCCTATCCTTATAGGAGAAGCCTAATTATAGTATTAACGAACTAAAATGGGTGTCTCGTTGGACATTCAGGTGCTGTAGGTCAAAGAATACTGAACAACAGTTTATAAAGGCTGGATATTCTTACTCTTGGAAATAATTTTATAGCCTAATGTACACCCTTATTGGGTTAGTGACAGGACCCCGAATCTCCTATCCTTATAGGAGAAGCATAATTATAGTATTAACGAACTAAAATGGGTGTCTCGTTGGACATTCAGGTGCTGTGGGTCAAAGAATACTGAACAACAGTTTATAAAGGCTGGAAATTCTTACTCTTGGAAATAATTTTATAGCCTAATGTACACCCTTATTGGGTTAGTCACAGGACCCCGAATCTCCTATCCTTATAGGAGAAGCCTAATTATAGTATTAACAAACTAAAATGGGTGTCTAGTTAGACATTTAGGTGTTGTAGGTCAAAGAATACTGAACAACAGTTTATAAAGGCTGGAAATTCTTACTCTTGGAAATAATTTTATAGCCTAATGTACACCCCTATTGGGTTAGTCACGGGACCCAGAATCTCCTATCCTTATAGGGGAAGCCTAATTATAGTATTAACAAACTAAAATGGGTGTCTCGTTGGACATTCAGGTGCTGTAGGTCAAAGAATACTGAACAACAGTTTATAAAGGCTGGAAATTCTTACTCTTGGAAATAATATTATAGCCTAATGTACACCCTTATTGGGATAGTGACAGGACCCCGAATCTCCTATCCTTATAGGAGAAGCCTAATTATAGTATTAACAAACTAAAATGGGTGTCTCGTTGGACATTCAGGTGCTGTAGGTCAAAGAATACTGAACAACAGTTTATAAAGGCTGGAAATTCTTACTCTTGGAAATAATTTTATAGCCTAATGTACACCCTTATTGGGTTAGTGACAGGACCCCGAATCTCCTATCCTTATAGGAGAAGCCTAATTATAGTATTAACAAACTAAAATGGGTGTCTCGTTGGACATTCAGGTGCTGTAGGTCAATGAATACTGAACAACAGTTTATAAAGGCTGGAAATTCTTACTCTTGGAAATAATATTATATCCTAATGTACACCCTTATTGGGATAGTGACAGGACCCCGAATCTCCTATCCTTTTAGGAGAAGCCTAATTATAGTATTAACAAACTAAAATGGGTGTCTCGTTGGACATTTAGGTGCTGTAGGTCAAAGAATACTGAACAACAGTTTATAAAGGCTGGAAATTCTTACTCTTGGAAATAATTTTATATCCTAATGTACACCCTTATTGGGTTAGTGACAGGACTCCGAATCTCCTATCCTTATAGGAGAAGCCTAATTATAGTATTAACAAACTAAAATGGGTGTCTCGTTGGACATTCAGGTGATGTAGGTCAAAGAATACTTAACAACAGTTTATAAAGGCTGGAAATTCTTACTCTTGGAAAAAGTTTTATAGCCTAATGTACACCCTTATTGGGTTAGTGACAGGACCCCGAATCTCCTATCCTTATAGGAGAAGCCTAATTATAGTATTAACAAACTAAAATGGGTGTCTCGTTGGACATTCAGGTGCTGTAGGTCAAAGAATACTTAACAACAGTTTATAAAGGCTGGAAATTCTTACTCTTGGAAAAAGTTTTATAGCCTAATGTACACCCTTATTGGGTTAGTAACAGGACCCCGAATTTCCTATCCTTATAGGAGAAGCCTAATTATAGTATTAACAAACTAAAATGGGTGTCTCGTTGGACATTCAGGTGTTGTAGGTCAAACAATACTGAACAAAAGATTATAAAGGCTGGAAATTCTTACTCTTGGAAATAATTTTATAGCCTAATGTACACCCTTATTGGGTTAGTGACAGGACCCCGAATCTCCTATCCTTATAGGAGAAGCCTAATTATAGTATTAACGAACTAAAATGGGTGTCTCGTTGGACATTCAGGTGCTGTAGGTCAAAGAATACTGAACAACATATTATAAAGGCTGGAAATTCTTACTCTTGGAAATAATTTTATAGCCTAATGTACACCCTTATTGGGTTAGTGACAGGACCCCGAATCTCCTATCCTTATAGGAGAAGCCTAATTATAGTATTAACAAACTAAAATGGGTGTCTCGTTGGACATTCAGGTGCTGTAGGTCAAAGAATACTTAACAACAGTTTATAAAGGCTGGAAATTCTTACTCTTGGAAAAAGTTTTATAGCCTAATGTACACCCTTATTGGGTTAGTAACAGGACCCTGAATCTCCTTTCCTTATAGGAGAAGCCTAATTATAGTATTAACAAACTAAAATGGGTGTCTCGTTGGACATTCAGGTGCTGTAGGTCAAAGAATACTTAACAACAGTTTATAAAGGCTGGAAATTCTTACTCTTGGAAAAAGTTTTATAGCCTAATGTACACCTTTATTGGGTTAGTGACAGGACCCCGAATCTCCTATCCTTATAGGAGAAGCCTAATTATAGTATTAACAAACTAAAATGGGTGTCTCGTTGGACATTCAGGTGCTGTAGGTCAAACAATACTGAACAAAAGTTTATAAAGGCTGGAAATTCTTACTCTTGGAAATAATTTTATAGCCTAATGTACACCCTTATTGGGTTAGTGACAAGACCCCGAATCTCCTATCCTTATAGGAGAAGCCTAATTATAGTATTAACGAACTAAAATGGGTGTCTCGTTGGACATTCAGGTGCTGTAGGTCAAAGAATACTGAACAACAGTTTATAAAGGCTGGAAATTCTTACTCTTGGAAATAACTTTATAGCCTAATGTACACCCTATTGGGTTAGTCACGGGACTCAGAATCTCATATCCTTATAGGGGAAGCCTAATTATAGTATTAACGAACTAAAATGGGTATCTCGTTAGACTTTCAGGTGCTGTAGGTCAAAAATACTGAACAACAGTTTATAAAGGCTGGAAATTCATACTCTTGGAAATAATTTTATAGCCTAATGTACACCCCTATTGGGTTAGTCACGGGACCCAGAATCTCCAATCCTTATAGGGGAAGCCTAATTATAGTATTTACGAACTAAAATGGGTATCTTGTTGGACTTTCAGGTGCTGTAGGTCAAAGAATACTGAACAACAGTTTATAAAGGCTGGAAATTCTTACTCTTGGAAATAATTTTATAGCCTAATGTACACCCTTATTGGGTTAGTGACAGGACCCCGAATCTCCTATCCTTATAGGAGAAGCCTAATTATAGTATTAACGAACTAAAATGGGTGTCTCGTTGGACATTCAGGTGCTGTAGGTCAAAGAATACTGAACAACAGATTATAAAGGCTGGAAATTCTTACTCTTGGAAATAATTTTATAGCCTAATGTACACCCTTATTGGGTTAGTGACAGGACCCCGAATCTCCTATCCTTATAGGAGAAGCCTAATTATAGTATTAACAAACTAAAATGGGTGTCTCGTTGGACATTCAGGTGCTGTAGGTCAAAGAATACTTAACAACAGTTTATAAAGGCTGGAAATTCTTACTCTTGGAAAAAGTTTTATAGCCTAATGTACACCCTTATTGGGTTAGTAACAGGACCCTGAATCTCCTTTCCTTATAGGAGAAGCCTAATTATAGTATTAACAAACTAAAATGGGTGTCTCGTTGGACATTCAGGTGCTGTAGGTCAAAGAATACTTAACAACAGTTTATAAAGGCTGGAAATTCTTACTCTTGGAAAAAGTTTTATAGCCTAATGTACACCCTTATTGGGTTAGTGACAGGACCCCGAATCTCCTATCCTTATAGGAGAAGCCTAATTATAGTATTAACAAACTAAAATGGGTGTCTCGTTGGACATTCAGGTGCTGTAGGTCAAACAATACTGAACAAAAGTTTATAAAGGCTGGAAATTCTTACTCTTGGAAATAATTTTATAGCCTAATGTACACCCTTATTGGGTTAGTGACAGGACCCCGAATCTCCTATCCTTATAGGAGAAGCCTAATTATAGTATTAACGAACTAAAATGGGTGTCTCGTTGGACATTCAGGTGCTGTAGGTCAAAGAATACTGAACAACAGTTTATAAAGGCTGGAAATTCTTACTCTTGGAAATAACTTTATAGCCTAATGTACACCCTATTGGGTTAGTCACGGGACTCAGAATCTCATATCCTTATAGGGGAAGCCTAATTATAGTATTAACGAACTAAAATGGGTATCTCGTTGGACTTTCAGGTGCTGTAGGTCAAAAATACTGAACAACAGTTTATAAAGGCTGGAAATTCATACTCTTGGAAATAATTTTATAGCCTAATGTACACCCCTATTGGGTTAGTCACGGGACCCAGAATCTCCAATCCTTATAGGGGAAGCCTAATTATAGTATTTACGAACTAAAATGGGTATCTTGTTGGACTTTCAGGTGCTGTAGGTCAAAGAATACTGAACAACAGTTTATAAAGGCTGGAAATTCTTACTCTTGGAAATAATTTTATGGCCTAATGTACACCCCTATTGGGTTAGTCACGGGACCCAGAATCTCCTATCCTTATAGGGGAAGCCTAATTATAGTATTAACGAACTAAAATGGGTATCTCATTCGATTTTCAGGTGCTGTAGGTCAAAAATACTGAACAACAGTTTATAAAGGCTGGAAATTCTTACTCTTGGAAATAACTTTATAGCCTAATGTACACACCTATTGGGTTAGTCACGGGACCCAGAATCTCCTATCCTTATAGTGGAAGCCTAATTATAGTATTAACGAACTAAAATGGGTATCTCGTTGGACTTTCAGGTGCTGTAGGTCAAAAATACTGAACAACAGTTTATAAAGGCTGGAAATTCCTACTCTTGGAAATAATTTTATAGCCTAATGTACACCCCTATTGGGTTAGTCACGGGACCCAGAATCTCCTATCCTTATAGGGGAAGCCTAATTATAGTATTAACGAACTAAAATGGGTATCTCGTTGGACTTTCAGGTGCTGTAGGTCAAAAATACTGAACAACAGTTTATAAAGGCTGGAAATTCTTACTCTCGGAAATAATTTTATAGCCTAATGTACACCCCTATTGGGTTAGTCACGGGACCCAGAATCTCCTATCCTTATAGGGGAAGCCTAATTATAGTATTAACGAACTAAAATGGGTATCTTGTTGGACTTTCAGGTGCTGTAGGTCAAAGAATACTGAACAACAGTTTATAAAGGCTGAAAATTCTTACTCTTGGAAATAATTTTATAGCCTAATGTACACCCCTATTGGGTTAGTCACGGGACCCAGAATCTCCTATCCTTATAGGGGAAGCTTAATTATAGTATTAACGAACTAAAATGGGTATCTCGTTGGACTTTCAGGTGCTGTAGGTCAAAAATACTGAACAACAGTTTATAAAGGCTGGAAATTCTTACTCTTGGAAATAATTTTATAGCCTAATGTACACCCTTATTGGGTTAGTGACAGGACCCCGAATCTCCTATCCTTATAGGAGAAGCCTAATTATAGTATTAACGAACTAAAATGGGTGTCTCGTTGGACATTCAGGTGCTGTAGGTCAAAGAATACTGAACAACAGTTTATAAAGGCTGGAAATTCTTACTCTTGGAAATAACTTTATAGCCTAATGTACACCCTATTGGGTTAGTCACGGGACTCAGAATCTCATATCCTTATAGGGGAAGCCTAATTATAGTATTAACGAACTAAAATGGGTATCTCGTTGGACTTTCAGGTGCTGTAGGTCAAAAATACTGAACAACAGTTTATAAAGGCTGGAAATTCATACTCTTGGAAATAATTTTATAGCCTAATGTACACCCCTATTGGGTTAGTCACGGGACCCAGAATCTCCAATCCTTATAGGGGAAGCCTAATTATAGTATTTACGAACTAAAATGGGTATCTTGTTGGACTTTCAGGTGCTGTAGGTCAAAGAATACTGAACAACAGTTTATAAAGGCTGGAAATTCCTACTCTTGGAAATAATTTTATGGCCTAATGTACACCCCTATTGGGTTAGTCACGGGACCCAGAATCTCCTATCCTTATAGGGGAAGCCTAATTATAGTATTAACGAACTAAAATGGGTATCTCGTTAGATTTTCAGGTGCTGTAGGTCAAAAATACTGAACAACAGTTTATAAAGGCTGGAAATTCTTACTCTTGGAAATAACTTTATAGCCTAATGTACACACCTATTGGGTTAGTCACGGGACCCAGAATCTCCTATCCTTATAGTGGAAGCCTAATTATAGTATTAACGAACTAAAATGGGTATCTCGTTGGACTTTCAGGTGCTGTAGGTCAAAAATACTGAACAACAGTTTATAAAGGCTGGAAATTCCTACTCTTGGAAATAATTTTATAGCCTAATGTACACCCCTATTGGGTTAGTCACGGGACCCAGAATCTCCTATCCTTATAGGGGAAGCCTAATTATAGTATTAACGAACTAAAATGGGTATCTCGTTGGACTTTCAGGTGCTGTAGGTCAAAAATACTGAACAACAGTTTATAAAGGCTGGAAATTCTTACTCTCGGAAATAATTTTATAGCCTAATGTACACCCCTATTGGGTTAGTCACGGGACCCAGAATCTCCTATCCTTATAGGGGAAGCCTAATTATAGTATTAACGAACTAAAATGGGTATCTTGTTGGACTTTCAGGTGCTGTAGGTCAAAGAATACTGAACAACAGTTTATAAAGGCTGAAAATTCTTACTCTTGGAAATAATTTTATAGCCTAATGTACACCCCTATTGGGTTAGTCACGGGACCCAGAATCTCCTATCCTTATAGGGGAAGCTTAATTATAGTATTAACGAACTAAAATGGGTATCTCGTTGGACTTTCAGGTGCTGTAGGTCAAAGAATACTGAACAACAGTTTATAAAGGCTGGAAATTCTTACTCTTGGAAATAATTTTATAGCCTAATGTACACCCTTATTGGGTTAGTGACAGGACCCCGAATCTCCTATCCTTATAGGAGAAGCCTAATTATAGTATTAACGAACTAAAATGGGTGTCTCGTTGGACATTCAGGTGCTGTAGGTCAAAGAATACTGAACAACAGTTTATAAAGGCTGGATATTCTTACTCTTGGAAATAATTTTATAGCCTAATGTACACCCTTATTGGGTTAGTGACAGGACCCCGAATCTCCTATCCTTATAGGAGAAGCATAATTATAGTATTAACGAACTAAAATGGGTGTCTCGTTGGACATTCAGGTGCTGTGGGTCAAAGAATACTGAACAACAGTTTATAAAGGCTGGAAATTCTTACTCTTGGAAATAATTTTATAGCCTAATGTACACCCTTATTGGGTTAGTCACAGGACCCCGAATCTCCTATCCTTATAGGAGAAGCCTAATTATAGTATTAACAAACTAAAATGGGTGTCTAGTTAGACATTTAGGTGTTGTAGGTCAAAGAATACTGAACAACAGTTTATAAAGGCTGGAAATTCTTACTCTTGGAAATAATTTTATAGCCTAATGTACACCCCTATTGGGTTAGTCACGGGACCCAGAATCTCCTATCCTTATAGGGGAAGCCTAATTATAGTATTAACAAACTAAAATGGGTGTCTCGTTGGACATTCAGGTGCTGTAGGTCAAAGAATACTGAACAACAGTTTATAAAGGCTGGAAATTCTTACTCTTGGAAATAATTTTATAGCCTAATGTACACCCTTATTGGGTTAGTCACAGGACCCCGAATCTCCTATCCTTATAGGAGAAGCCTAATTATAGTATTAACAAACTAAAATGGGTGTCTAGTTAGACATTTAGGTGTTGTAGGTCAAAGAATACTGAACAACAGTTTATAAAGGCTGGAAATTCTTACTCTTGGAAATAATTTTATAGCCTAATGTACACCCCTATTGGGTTAGTCACGGGACCCAGAATCTCCTATCCTTATAGGGGAAGCCTAATTATAGTATTAACAAACTAAAATGGGTGTCTCGTTGGACATTCAGGTGCTGTAGGTCAAAGAATACTGAACAACAGTTTATAAAGGCTGGAAATTCTTACTCTTGGAAATAATATTATAGCCTAATGTACACCCTTATTGGGATAGTGACAGGACCCCGAATCTCCTATCCTTATAGGAGAAGCCTAATTATAGTATTAACAAACTAAAATGGGTGTCTCGTTGGACATTCAGGTGCTGTAGGTCAAAGAATACTGAACAACAGTTTATAAAGGCTGGAAATTCTTACTCTTGGAAATAATTTTATAGCCTAATGTACACCCTTATTGGGTTAGTGACAGGACCCCGAATCTCCTATCCTTATAGGAGAAGCCTAATTATAGTATTAACAAACTAAAATGGGTGTCTCGTTGGACATTCAGGTGCTGTAGGTCAATGAATACTGAACAACAGTTTATAAAGGCTGGAAATTCTTACTCTTGGAAATAATATTATATCCTAATGTACACCCTTATTGGGATAGTGACAGGACCCCGAATCTCCTATCCTTTTAGGAGAAGCCTAATTATAGTATTAACAAACTAAAATGGGTGTCTCGTTGGACATTTAGGTGCTGTAGGTCAAAGAATACTGAACAACAGTTTATAAAGGCTGGAAATTCTTACTCTTGGAAATAATTTTATATCCTAATGTACACCCTTATTGGGTTAGTGACAGGACTCCGAATCTCCTATCCTTATAGGAGAAGCCTAATTATAGTATTAACAAACTAAAATGGGTGTCTCGTTGGACATTCAGGTGATGTAGGTCAAAGAATACTTAACAACAGTTTATAAAGGCTGGAAATTCTTACTCTTGGAAAAAGTTTTATAGCCTAATGTACACCCTTATTGGGTTAGTGACAGGACCCCGAATCTCCTATCCTTATAGGAGAAGCCTAATTATAGTATTAACAAACTAAAATGGGTGTCTCGTTGGACATTCAGGTGCTGTAGGTCAAAGAATACTTAACAACAGTTTATAAAGGCTGGAAATTCTTACTCTTGGAAAAAGTTTTATAGCCTAATGTACACCCTTATTGGGTTAGTAACAGGACCCCGAATTTCCTATCCTTATAGGAGAAGCCTAATTATAGTATTAACAAACTAAAATGGGTGTCTCGTTGGACATTCAGGTGTTGTAGGTCAAACAATACTGAACAAAAGATTATAAAGGCTGGAAATTCTTACTCTTGGAAATAATTTTATAGCCTAATGTACACCCTTATTGGGTTAGTGACAGGACCCCGAATCTCCTATCCTTATAGGAGAAGCCTAATTATAGTATTAACGAACTAAAATGGGTGTCTCGTTGGACATTCAGGTGCTGTAGGTCAAAGAATACTGAACAACATATTATAAAGGCTGGAAATTCTTACTCTTGGAAATAATTTTATAGCCTAATGTACACCCTTATTGGGTTAGTGACAGGACCCCGAATCTCCTATCCTTATAGGAGAAGCCTAATTATAGTATTAACAAACTAAAATGGGTGTCTCGTTGGACATTCAGGTGCTGTAGGTCAAAGAATACTTAACAACAGTTTATAAAGGCTGGAAATTCTTACTCTTGGAAAAAGTTTTATAGCCTAATGTACACCCTTATTGGGTTTGTAACAGGACCCTGAATCTCCTTTCCTTATAGGAGAAGCCTAATTATAGTATTAACAAACTAAAATGGGTGTCTCGTTGGACATTCAGGTGCTGTAGGTCAAAGAATACTTAACAACAGTTTATAAAGGCTGGAAATTCTTACTCTTGGAAAAAGTTTTATAGCCTAATGTACACCTTTATTGGGTTAGTGACAGGACCCCGAATCTCCTATCCTTATAGGAGAAGCCTAATTATAGTATTAACAAACTAAAATGGGTGTCTCGTTGGACATTCAGGTGCTGTAGGTCAAACAATACTGAACAAAAGTTTATAAAGGCTGGAAATTCTTACTCTTGGAAATAATTTTATAGCCTAATGTACACCCTTATTGGGTTAGTGACAGGACCCCGAATCTCCTATCCTTATAGGAGAAGCCTAATTATAGTATTAACGAACTAAAATGGGTGTCTCGTTGGACATTCAGGTGCTGTAGGTCAAAGAATACTGAACAACAGTTTATAAAGGCTGGAAATTCTTACTCTTGGAAATAACTTTATAGCCTAATGTACACCCTATTGGGTTAGTCACGGGACTCAGAATCTCATATCCTTATAGGGGAAGCCTAATTATAGTATTAACGAACTAAAATGGGTATCTCGTTGGACTTTCAGGTGCTGTAGGTCAAAAATACTGAACAACAGTTTATAAAGGCTGGAAATTCATACTCTTGGAAATAATTTTATAGCCTAATGTACACCCCTATTGGGTTAGTCACGGGACCCAGAATCTCCAATCCTTATAGGGGAAGCCTAATTATAGTATTTACGAACTAAAATGGGTATCTTGTTGGACTTTCAGGTGCTGTAGGTCAAAGAATACTGAACAACAGTTTATAAAGGCTGGAAATTCTTACTCTTGGAAATAATTTTATAGCCTAATGTACACCCTTATTGGGTTAGTGACAGGACCCCGAATCTCCTATCCTTATAGGAGAAGCCTAATTATAGTATTAACGAACTAAAATGGGTGTCTCGTTGGACATTCAGGTGCTGTAGGTCAAAGAATACTGAACAACGGATTATAAAGGCTGGAAATTCTTACTCTTGGAAATAATTTTATAGCCTAATGTACACCCTTATTGGGTTAGTGACAGGACCCCGAATCTCCTATCCTTATAGGAGAAGCCTAATTATAGTATTAACAAACTAAAATGGGTGTCTCGTTGGACATTCAGGTGCTGTAGGTCAAAGAATACTTAACAACAGTTTATAAAGGCTGGAAATTCTTACTCTTGGAAAAAGTTTTATAGCCTAATGTACACCCTTATTGGGTTAGTAACAGGACCCTGAATCTCCTTTCCTTATAGGAGAAGCCTAATTATAGTATTAACAAACTAAAATGGGTGTCTCGTTGGACATTCAGGTGCTGTAGGTCAAAGAATACTTAACAACAGTTTATAAAGGCTGGAAATTCTTACTCTTGGAAAAAGTTTTATAGCCTAATGTACACCCTTATTGGGTTAGTGACAGGACCCCGAATCTCCTATCCTTATAGGAGAAGCCTAATTATAGTATTAACAAACTAAAATGGGTGTCTCGTTGGACATTCAGGTGCTGTAGGTCAAACAATACTGAACAAAAGTTTATAAAGGCTGGAAATTCTTACTCTTGGAAATAATTTTATAGCCTAATGTACACCCTTATTGGGTTAGTGACAGGACCCCGAATCTCCTATCCTTATAGGAGAAGCCTAATTATAGTATTAACGAACTAAAATGGGTGTCTCGTTGGACATTCAGGTGCTGTAGGTCAAAGAATACTGAACAACAGTTTATAAAGGCTGGAAATTCTTACTCTTGGAAATAACTTTATTGGGTTAGTCACGGGACTCAGAATCTCATATCCTTATAGGGGAAGCCTAATTATAGTATTAACGAACTAAAATGGGTATCTCGTTGGACTTTCAGGTGCTGTAGGTCAAAAATACTGAACAACAGTTTATAAAGGCTGGAAATTCTTACTCTTGGAAATAATTTTATGGCCTAATGTACACCCCTATTGGGTTAGTCACGGGACCCAGAATCTCCTATCCTTATAGGGGAAGCCTAATTATAGTATTAACGAACTAAAATGGGTATCTCGTTAGATTTTCAGGTGCTGTAGGTCAAAAATACTGAACAAAAGTTTATAAAGGCTGGAAATTCTTACTCTTGGAAATAATTTTATAGCCTAATGTACACCCTTATTGGGTTAGTGACAGGACCCCGAATCTCCTATCCTTATTGGAGAAGCCTAATTATAGTATTAACGAACTAAAATGGGTATCTCGTTGGACATTCAGGTGCTGTAGGTCAAAGAATACTTAACAACAGTTTATAAAGGCTGGAAATTCTTACTCTTGGAAAAAGTTTTATAGCCTAATGTACACCCTTATTGGGTTAGTGACAGGACCCCGAATCTCCTATCCTTATAGGAGAAGCCTAATTATAGTATTAACAAACTAAAATGGGTGTCTCGTTGGACATTCAGGTGCTGTAGGTCAAACAATACTGAACAAAAGTTTATAAAGGCTGGAAATTCTTACTCTTGGAAAT
Organism: Ambrosia trifida; assembly: GCA_028751855.1. Classification (NCBI taxonomy): domain Eukaryota; kingdom Viridiplantae; phylum Streptophyta; class Magnoliopsida; order Asterales; family Asteraceae; genus Ambrosia; species Ambrosia trifida. The sequence continues at coordinate 1,418,052 of CM054129.1, forward strand.
AATTTTATAGCCTAATGTACACCCCTATTGGGTTAGTCACGGGACCCAGAATCTCCTATCCTTATAGGGGAAGCCTAATTATAGTATTGACGAACTAAAATGGGTATCTCGTTGGACTTTCAGGTGCTGTAGGTCAAAGAATACTGAACAACAGATTATAAAGGCTGGAAATTCTTACTCTTGGAAATAACTTAATAGCCTAATGTACAACCCTATTGGGTTAGTCACGGGACCCTGAATCTCCTATCCTTATAGGGGAAGCTTAATTATAGCATTAACGAACTAAAATGGGTATCTCGTTAGACTTTCAGGTGCTGTAGGTCAAAAATACAGAACAACAGTTTATAAAGGCTGGAAATTCTTACTCTTGGAAATAGTTTTATAGCCTAATGTACACCCCTATTGGGTTAGTCACGGGACGCAGAATATCCTATCCTTATAGGGGAAGCCTAATTATAGTATTAACGAACTAAAATGGGTATCTCGTTGGACTTTCAGGTGCTGTAGGTCAAAAATACTGAACAACAGTTTATAAAGGCTGGAAATTCTTACTCTTGGAAATAATTTTATAGCCTATTGTACACCCCTATTGGGTTAGTCACGGGACCCAGAATCTCCTATCCTTATAGGGGAAGCCTAATTATAGTATTAACGAACTAAAATGGGTATCTTGTTGGACTTTCAGGTGCTGTAGGTCAAAGAATACTGAACAACAGTTTATAAAGGCTGAAAATTCTTACTCTTGGAAATAATTTTATAGCCTAATGTACACCCCTATTGGGTTAGTCACGGGACCCAGAATCTCCTATCCTTATAGGGGAAGCCTAATTATAGTATTAACAAACTAAAATGGGTATCTCGTTAGACTTTCAGGTGCTGTAGGTCAAAAATACTGAACAACAGTTTATAAAGGCTGGAAATTCTTACTCTTGGAAATAATTTTATAGCCTAATGTACACCCTTATTGGGTTAGTGACAGGACCCCGAATCTCCTATCCTTATAGGAGAAGCCTAATTATAGTATTAACGAACTAAAATGGGTGTCTCGTTGGACATTCAGGTGCTGTAGGTCAAAGAATACTGAACAACAGATTATAAAGGCTGGAAATTCTTACTCTTGGAAATAATTTTATAGCCTAATGTACACCCTTATTGGGTTAGTGACAGGACCCCGAATCTCCTATCCTTATAGGAGAAGCCTAATTATAGTATTAACAAACTAAAATGGGTGTCTCGTTGGACATTCAGGTGCTGTAGGTCAAAGAATACTTAACAACAGTTTATAAAGGCTGGAAATTCTTACTCTTGGAAAAAGTTTTATAGCCTAATGTACACCCTTATTGGGTTAGTAACAGGACCCTGAATCTCCTTTCCTTATAGGAGAAGCCTAATTATAGTATTAACAAACTAAAATGGGTGTCTCGTTGGACATTCAGGTGCTGTAGGTCAAAGAATACTTAACAACAGTTTATAAAGGCTGGAAATTCTTACTCTTGGAAAAAGTTTTATAGCCTAATGTACACCCTTATTGGGTTAGTGACAGGACCCCGAATCTCCTATCCTTATAGGAGAAGCCTAATTATAGTATTAACAAACTAAAATGGGTGTCTCGTTGGACATTCAGGTGCTGTAGGTCAAACAATACTGAACAAAAGTTTATAAAGGCTGGAAATTCTTACTCTTGGAAATAATTTTATAGCCTAATGTACACCCTTATTGGGTTAGTGACAGGACCCCGAATCTCCTATCCTTATAGGAGAAGCCTAATTATAGTATTAACGAACTAAAATGGGTGTCTCGTTGGACATTCAGGTGCTGTAGGTCAAAGAATACTGAACAACAGTTTATAAAGGCTGGAAATTCTTACTCTTGGAAATAACTTTATAGCCTAATGTACACCCTATTGGGTTAGTCACGGGACTCAGAATCTCATATCCTTATAGGGGAAGCCTAATTATAGTATTAACGAACTAAAATGGGTATCTCGTTGGACTTTCAGGTGCTGTAGGTCAAAAATACTGAACAACAGTTTATAAAGGCTGGAAATTCTTACTCTTGGAAATAATTTTATGGCCTAATGTACACCCCTATTGGGTTAGTCACGGGACCCAGAATCTCCTATCCTTATAGGGGAAGCCTAATTATAGTATTAACGAACTAAAATGGGTATCTCGTTAGATTTTCAGGTGCTGTAGGTCAAAAATACTGAACAAAAGTTTATAAAGGCTGGAAATTCTTACTCTCGGAAATAATTTTATAGCCTAATGTACACCCCTATTGGGTTAGTCACGGGACCCAGAATCTCCTATCCTTATAGGGGAAGCCTAATTATAGTATTAACGAACTAAAATGGGTATCTTGTTGGACTTTCAGGTGCTGTAGGTCAAAGAATACTGAACAACAGTTTATAAAGGCTGAAAATTCTTACTCTTGGAAATAATTTTATAGCCTAATGTACACCCCTATTGGGTTAGTCACGGGACCCAGAATCTCCTATCCTTATAGGGGAAGCCTAATTATAGTATTAACAAACTAAAATGGGTATCTCGTTAGACTTTCAGGTGCTGTAGGTCAAAAATACTGAACAACAGTTTATAAAGGCTGGAAATTCTTACTCTTGGAAATAATTTTATAGCCTAATGTACACCCTTATTGGGTTAGTGACAGGACCCCGAATCTCCTATCCTTATAGGAGAAGCCTAATTATAGTATTAACGAACTAAAATGGGTGTCTCGTTGGACATTCAGGTGCTGTAGGTCAAAGAATACTGAACAACAGATTATAAAGGCTGGAAATTCTTACTCTTGGAAATAATTTTATAGCCTAATGTACACCCTTATTGGGTTAGTGACAGGACCCCGAATCTCCTATCCTTATAGGAGAAGCCTAATTATAGTATTAACAAACTAAAATGGGTGTCTCGTTGGACATTCAGGTGCTGTAGGTCAAAGAATACTTAACAACAGTTTATAAAGGCTGGAAATTCTTACTCTTGGAAAAAGTTTTATAGCCTAATGTACACCCTTATTGGGTTAGTAACAGGACCCTGAATCTCCTTTCCTTATAGGAGAAGCCTAATTATAGTATTAACAAACTAAAATGGGTGTCTCGTTGGACATTCAGGTGCTGTAGGTCAAAGAATACTTAACAACAGTTTATAAAGGCTGGAAATTCTTACTCTTGGAAAAAGTTTTATAGCCTAATGTACACCCTTATTGGGTTAGTGACAGGACCCCGAATCTCCTATCCTTATAGGAGAAGCCTAATTATAGTATTAACAAACTAAAATGGGTGTCTCGTTGGACATTCAGGTGCTGTAGGTCAAACAATACTGAACAAAAGTTTATAAAGGCTGGAAATTCTTACTCTTGGAAATAATTTTATAGCCTAATGTACACCCTTATTGGGTTAGTGACAGGACCCCGAATCTCCTATCCTTATAGGAGAAGCCTAATTATAGTATTAACGAACTAAAATGGGTGTCTCGTTGGACATTCAGGTGCTGTAGGTCAAAGAATACTGAACAACAGTTTATAAAGGCTGGAAATTCTTACTCTTGGAAATAACTTTATAGCCTAATGTACACCCTATTGGGTTAGTCACGGGACTCAGAATCTCATATCCTTATAGGGGAAGCCTAATTATAGTATTAACGAACTAAAATGGGTATCTCGTTGGACTTTCAGGTGCTGTAGGTCAAAAATACTGAACAACAGTTTATAAAGGCTGGAAATTCTTACTCTTGGAAATAATTTTATGGCCTAATGTACACCCCTATTGGGTTAGTCACGGGACCCAGAATCTCCTATCCTTATAGGGGAAGCCTAATTATAGTATTAACGAACTAAAATGGGTATCTCGTTAGATTTTCAGGTGCTGTAGGTCAAAAATACTGAACAAAAGTTTATAAAGGCTGGAAATTCTTACTCTTGGAAATAATTTTATAGCCTAATGTACACCCTTATTGGGTTAGTGACAGGACCCCGAATCTCCTATCCTTATAGGAGAAGCCTAATTATAGTATTAACGAACTAAAATGGGTATCTCGTTGGACATTCAGGTGCTGTAGGTCAAAGAATACTTAACAACAGTTTATAAAGGCTGGAAATTCTTACTCTTGGAAAAAGTTTTATAGCCTAATGTACACCCTTATTGGGTTAGTGACAGGACCCCGAATCTCCTATCCTTATAGGAGAAGCCTAATTATAGTATTAACAAACTAAAATGGGTGTCTCGTTGGACATTCAGGTGCTGTAGGTCAAACAATACTGAACAAAAGTTTATAAAGGCTGGAAATTCTTACTCTTGGAAATAATTTTATAGCCTAATGTACACCCCTATTGGGTTAGTCACGGGACCCAGAATCTCCTATCCTTATAGGGGAAGCCTAATTATAGTATTGACGAACTAAAATGGGTATCTCGTTGGACTTTCAGGTGCTGTAGGTCAAAGAATACTGAACAACAGATTATAAAGGCTGGAAATTCTTACTCTTGGAAATAACTTAATAGCCTAATGTACAACCCTATTGGGTTAGTCACGGGACCCTGAATCTCCTATCCTTATAGGGGAAGCTTAATTATAGCATTAACGAACTAAAATGGGTATCTCGTTAGACTTTCAGGTGCTGTAGGTCAAAAATACAGAACAACAGTTTATAAAGGCTGGAAATTCTTACTCTTGGAAATAGTTTTATAGCCTAATGTACACCCCTATTGGGTTAGTCACGGGACGCAGAATATCCTATCCTTATAGGGGAAGCCTAATTATAGTATTAACGAACTAAAATAGGTATCTCGTTGGACTTTCAGGTGCTGTAGGTCAAAAATACTGAACAACAGTTTATAAAGGCTGGAAATTCTTACTCTTGGAAATAATTTTATAGCCTATTGTACACCCCTATTGGGTTAGTCACGGGACCCAGAATCTCCTATCCTTATAGGGGAAGCCTAATTATAGTATTAACGAACTAAAATGGGTATCTTGTTGGACTTTCAGGTGCTGTAGGTCAAAGAATACTGAACAACAGTTTATAAAGGCTGAAAATTCTTACTCTTGGAAATAATTTTATAGCCTAATGTACACCCCTATTGGGTTAGTCACGGGACCCAGAATCTCCTATCCTTATAGGGGAAGCCTAATTATAGTATTAACAAACTAAAATGGGTATCTCGTTAGACTTTCAGGTGCTGTAGGTCAAAAATACTGAACAACAGTTTATAAAGGCTGGAAATTCTTACTCTTGGAAATAATTTTATAGCCTAGTGTACACCCCTATTGGGTTAGTCACGGGACCCAGAATCTCCTATCCTTATAGGGGAAGCCTAATTATAGTATTAACGAACTAAAATGGGTATCTCGTTGGACTTTCAGGTGCTGTAGGTCAAAGAATACTGAACAACAGTTTATAAAGGCTGGAAATTCTTACTCTTGGAAATAACTTTATAGCCTAATGTACACCCCTATTGGGTTAGTCACGGGACCCAGAATCTCCTATCCGTATAGGGGAAGCCTAATTATAGTATTAACGAACTAAAATGGGTATCACGTTGGACTTTCAGGTTCTGTAGGTCAAAAATACTGAACAACAGTTTATAAAGGCTGGAAATTCTTACTCTTGGAAATAATTTTATAGCCTAATGTACACCCCTATTGGGTTAGTCACGGGACCCAGAATCGCCTATCCTTATAGGGGAAGCCTAATTATAGTATTAACGAACTAACATGGGTATCTCATTGGACTTTCAGGTGCTGTAGGTCAAAAATACTGAACAACAGTTTATAAAGGCTGGAAATTCTTACTCTTGGAAATAATTTTATAGCCTAATGTACACCCCTATTGGGTTAGTCACGGGACCCAGAATCTCCTATCCTTATAGGGGAAGCCTAATTATAGTATTAACTAACTAAAATGGGTATCTTGTTGGACTTTCAGGTGATGTAGGTCAAAAATACTCAACAACAGTTTATAAAGGCTGGAAATTCTTACTCTTGGAAATAATTTTATAGCCTAATGTACACCCCTATTGGGTTAGTCACGGGACCCAGAATCTCCTATCCTTATAGGGGAAGCCTAATTATAGTATTAACGAACTAAAATGGGTATCTCGTTGGACTTTCAGGTGCTGTAGGTCAAAGAATACTGAACAACAGATTATAAAGGCTGGAAATTCTTACTCTTGGAAATAACTTTATAGCCTAATGTACACCCCTATTGGGTTAGTCACGGGACCCAGAATCTCCTATCCTTATAGGGGAAGCTTAATTATAGCATTAACGAACTAAAATGGGTATCTCGTTGGACTTTCAGGTGCTGTAGGTCAAAAATACTGAACAACGGTTTATAAAGGCTGGAAATTCTTACTCTTGGAAATAATTTTATAGCCTAATGTACACCCCTATTGGGTTAGTCACGGGACCCAGAATCTCCAATCCTTATAGGGGAAGCCTAATTATAGTATTTATGAACTAAAATGGGTATCTTGTTGGACTTTCAGGTGCTGTAGGTCAAAGAATACTGAACAACAGTTTATAAAGGCTGGAGATTCTTACTCTTGGAAATAGTTTTATAGCCTAATGTACACCCCTATTGGGTTAGTCACGGGACCCAGAATCTCCTATCCTTATAGGGGAAGCCTAATTATAGTATTAACGAACTAAAATGGGTATTTCGTTGGACTTTCAGGTGCTGTAGGTCAAAAATACTGATCAACAGTTTATAAAGGCTGGAAATTCTTACTCTTGGAAATAATTTTATAACCTAATGTACACCCCTATTGGGTTAGTCACGGGACCCAGAATCTCCTATCCTTATAGGGGAAGCCTAATTATAGTATTAACGAACTAAAATGGGTATCTCGTTGGACTTTAAGGTGCTGTAGGTCAAAGAATACTGAACAACAGTTTATAAAGGCTGGAAATTCTTACTCTTGGAAATAATTTTATAGCCTAATGTACACCCTTATTCGGTTAGTCACGGGACCCAGAATCTCCTATCCATATAGGGGAAGCCTAATTATAGTATTAACGAACTAAAATGGGTATCTCGTTGGACTTTCAGGTGCTGTAGGTCAAAAATACTGAACAACAGTTTATAAAGGCTGGAAATTCTTACTCTCGGAAATAATTTTATAGCCTAATGTACACCCCTATTGGGTTAGTCACGGGACCCAGAATCTCCAATCCTTATAGGGGAAGCCTAATTATAGTATTTCCGAACTAAAATGGGTATCTTGTTGGACTTTCAGGTGCTATAGGTCAAAGAATACTGAACAACAGTTTATAAAGGCTGGAAATTCTTACTCTTGGAAATAATTTTATAGCCTAATGTACACCCCTATTGGGTTAGTCACGGGACCCAGAATCTCCAATCCTTATAGGGGAAGCCTAATTATAGTATTTATGAACTAAAATGGGTATCTTGTTGGACTTTCAGGTGCTGTAGGTCAAAGAATACTGAACAACAGTTTATAAAGGCTGGAGATTCTTACTCTTGGAAATAGTTTTATAGCCTAATGTACACCCCTATTGGGTTAGTCACGGGACCCAGAATCTCCTATCCTTATAGGGGAAGCCTAATTATAGTATTAACGAACTAAAATGGGTATTTCGTTGGACTTTCAGGTGCTGTAGGTCAAAAATACTGATCAACAGTTTATAAAGGCTGGAAATTCTTACTCTTGGAAATAATTTTATAACCTAATGTACACCCCTATTGGGTTAGTCACGGGACCCAGAATCTCCTATCCTTATAGGGGAAGCCTAATTATAGTATTAACGAACTAAAATGGGTATCTCGTTGGACTTTCAGGTGCTGTAGGTCAAAGAATACTGAACAACAGTTTATAAAGGCTGGAAATTCTTACTCTTGGAAATAATTTTATAGCCTAATGTACACCCTTATTCGGTTAGTCACGGGACCCAGAATCTCCTATCCATATAGGGGAAGCCTAATTATAGTATTAACGAACTAAAATGGGTATCTCGTTGGACTTTCAGGTGCTGTAGGTCAAAAATACTGAACAACAGTTTATAAAGGCTGGAAATTCTTACTCTTGGAAATAACTTTATAGCCTAATGTACACCCCTATTGGGTTAGTCACGGGACCCAGAATCTCCTATCCTTATAGGGGAAGCTTAATTATAGCATTAACGAACTAAAATGGGTATCTCGTTGGACTTTCAGGTGCTGTAGGTCAAAAATACTGAACAACGGTTTATAAAGGCTGGAAATTCTTACTCTTGGAAATAATTTTATAGCCTAATGTACACCCCTATTGGGTTAGTCACGGGACCCAGAATCTCCAATCCTTATAGGGGAAGCCTAATTATAGTATTTATGAACTAAAATGGGTATCTTGTTGGACTTTCAGGTGCTGTAGGTCAAAGAATACTGAACAACAGTTTATAAAGGCTGGAGATTCTTACTCTTGGAAATAGTTTTATAGCCTAATGTACACCCCTATTGGGTTAGTCACGGGACCCAGAATCTCCTATCCTTATAGGGGAAGCCTAATTATAGTATTAACGAACTAAAATGGGTATTTCGTTGGACTTTCAGGTGCTGTAGGTCAAAAATACTGATCAACAGTTTATAAAGGCTGGAAATTCTTACTCTTGGAAATAATTTTATAACCTAATGTACACCCCTATTGGGTTAGTCACGGGACCCAGAATCTCCTATCCTTATAGGGGAAGCCTAATTATAGTATTAACGAACTAAAATGGGTATCTCGTTGGACTTTCAGGTGCTGTAGGTCAAAGAATACTGAACAACAGTTTATAAAGGCTGGAAATTCTTACTCTTGGAAATAATTTTATAGTCTAATGTACACCCTTATTCGGTTAGTCACGGGACCCAGAATCTCCTATCCATATAGGGGAAGCCTAATTATAGTATTAACGAACTAAAATGGGTATCTCGTTGGACTTTCAGGTGCTGTAGGTCAAAAATACTGAACAACAGTTTATAAAGGCTGGAAATTCTTACTCTCGGAAATAATTTTATAGCCTAATGTACACCCCTATTGGGTTAGTCACGGGACCCAGAATCTCCAATCCTTATAGGGGAAGCCTAATTATAGTATTTCCGAACTAAAATGGGTATCTTGTTGGACTTTCAGGTGCTATAGGTCAAAGAATACTGAACAACAGTTTATAAAGGCTGGAAATTCTTACTCTTGGAAATAATTTTATAGCCTAATGTACACCCCTATTGGGTTAGTCACGGGACCCAGAATCTCTTATCCTTATAGGGGAAGCCTAATTATAGTATTAACGAACTAAAATGGGTATCTTGTTGGACTTTCAGGTGCTGTACGTCAAAAATACTCAACAACAGTTTATAAAGGCTGGAAATTCTTACTCTTGGAAATAATTTTATAGCCTAATGTACACCCTATTGGGTTAGACACGGGACCCAGAATCTCCTATCCTTATAGGGGAAGCCTAATTATAGTATTAACGAACTAAAATGGGTATCTCGTTGGACTTTCAGGTGCTGTAGGTCAAAGAATACTGAACAACAGTTTATAAAGGCTGGAAATTCTTACTCTTGAAAATAACTTTATAGCCTAATGTACACCCCTATTGGGTTAGTCACGGGACCCAGAATCTCCTATGCTTATAGGGGAAGCCTAATTATAGTATTAACGAACTAAAATGGGTATCTCGTTGGACTTTCAGGTGCTGTAGGTCAAAAATACTGAACAACAGTTTATAAAGGCTGGAAATTCTTACTCTTGGAAATAATTCTATAGCCTAATGTACACCCCTATTGGGTTAGTCACGGGACCCAGAATCTCCTATCATTATAGGGGAAGCCTAATTATAGTATTAACGAACTAAAATGGGTATCTCGTTGGACTTTCAGGTGCTGTAGGTCAAAGAATACTGAACAACAGTTTATAAAGGCTGGAAATTCTTACTCTTGGAAATAATTTTATAGCCTAATGTACACCCTTATTCGGTTAGTCACGGGACCCAGAATCTCCTATCCTTATAGGGGAAGCCTAATTATAGTATTAACGAACTAAAATGGGTATCTCGTTGGACTTTCAGGTGCTGTAGGTCAAAAATACTGAACAACAGTTTACAAAGGCTGGAAATTCTTACTCTTGGAAATAATTTTATAGCCTAATGTACACCCCTATTGGGTTAGTCACGGGACCCAGAATCTCTAATCCTTATAGGGGAAGCCTAATTATAGTATTAACGAACTAAAATGGGTATCTTGTTGGACTTTCAGGTGCTGTAGGTCAAAAATCAATAACTTCCATATGAGCAATTGTAAGATAGTCTCAACTCCTATGGCCTAACATTTTAAGCTATTAAGACAAGACTCTCCCAAAACTGATATTGGATATGGGTAAGTTTGTTAAGTATGTACTTATCCAATCCAGGGAAGTTGCATTTAGAGGCTGCTAAATGGTTAGTAAGGTACTTAAATGGAACTAGCACTGTTGGGTTGGTTTTTAGTAACAATGATCATGATAGAAACATAGTTCAGGGGTTTGTGGATTCTAATTATGCTAAAGATATGGACAAGGGGAGGTCCATAACAGGTTATGTGTTTGTTGGTAAGTTTAAGTTGTGTTTAGAAAGAATTGGATATTGGTTGACTTGAATTTCAAGGTATAGATTGTTATGAAATGGTGAAAATAAGTCAACCTAGTTAATCATTTAGTTTAGGTAGTAGTTTATTAAGTTATGTAAGCTTGAGGGCTGAAGTTGTAAAAGTCAGGGGGTAATGCTATCGAAGACAGAAAGATGAGGGACTGTTAGTGTTAGAAGTTTGTTAATTCTTTTAACGAACAAATTGGGGATTTAGGGCTTGTGTTCTATAAAAGCTCTGGATCATCAATTGATTAGTAATTCTTTTCTTTGTATTTAATTCGTTTTCAATTCATTAATAAGAAATTTGTGTCGACTGTTTCTTGATTGATTGTTTTGGTTTCTGGATATTATTATTCTTTTACAGCTTTAGTTACAAACGGTAAAAAATTTCAAATTTTGCTTTAGTTACAGTTTTTTTAACAGTAAAAAAACTTCATTCATCACCAAAATATTACAAACTTAGTCAAGCAAAAAGCTAGACCATAAACACGCGATGCAACCATTTGTTACAACCATTTGTTACAATCCTCACCTAATACAACTTTTGTTTCACATTTATAGATTAAAAGACACCCAGTTTGCCCATTCCAGTTGAAACCCTTTGACCCTGTTTTTTATCTATAGGAAAGACGTTGCGTGCACCTCCTCTATTAATTGTTAAATATTTATTCTTTTGATCGAGAAGACAATATCGTTTCAACCTTTCCAAATAACCCAACTTGCTACCATAATTATGCTTGTTCTAGTTTCTTTTCCAGGCAACTCACACCCGAATACGTGTATATTTGTAGTAGTCCCCTCACTAAGAAAGCAAAGATAGGAGGTATTTTACACCACATACTAACTTTGTACCAAATGACCAAGGCAATATAACATGATGTCAACAAATGATCCGTTTTTATTATATTCAGCACATAAACGACAAGTCGAATAACCCCTCAGTATGTTTCTATTGTGCAATCCCTGAAGCGTGGGAATAAGGTCTTGTTCGATTCTCCATCTGGATATGTTAAACTTTCTTGGTACCCTACTTTTCTAATTCCAAATACATATATGTAGCATTCAGGGCCGGATTAGGGGTAGGGCAAGGTGGGTGACGGCCCGAGGCCCAGTCTCCTCGAGGGCCCGAAACATTTTTTTAAAGTTATATATATATTCGGTGTAGATATATACATTTTGCTTTGCAAGTGTAAACAAGTTCCTTTCTTATTCTTATAATTGCGCTTTAAAACTTGGAGGTGGCTTGTGTAGGATTTGAGGCATGAGGCAAAAATTCGAATATTGAGCTGTGCCATTACTTTTATCCTTGTTTTTCTCCAATTTCTTTTAAGATTTTCTTATTCTTTGTTTTTGTTTTTCATTTTGTTCCTATTTTAGTTTCAAGTTTTCCTCTTCAATTTAAGATTGAACTTTTTTTTTTTTTTTTGCTATTATTTACTTTAACACTTTTAATAATTAATAATTTTTAAAATGTTTTTTTTCCTTTTTATCATACAAAAACTAATGAAACAAGCATATTTTGTGTTAAGAAGCGGTTCCAATCGAAACTGATTTGGCATGATATGTACCGACCCGTGGAAGTAACCCGGTCCGCAATGACCCAAGTCTGCCAGCGAGATTAGGCCTGTAAACGAACCGAACGTTCATGAACTGTTCGTGAACTGTTCGGCTGGAAGTTCGTTTATGTTCGTTTATTTAAATAAATGAATGAACACGAACATAATTTTTCGTTCGCTTAGTTAAACGAACGAACATGAACACACGTTTTGTTCGTTCATTTATGTTCATGAACGTTCGTTTATGTTCGTTTATTTATGTTCGTTTATTTATGTTCGTTTGTTTATTTTTGTTCGTTTAATTAAACTTTAAGTTATTTTTATTATTTATTTCTCTTTTGTTAAAGTAACCTTAATTCATATTATACTATATACAATATATTTGATATGTTCTCAAAACTTAAACCTAACCCTAATATTCTAAACATATCAGCCGCTCTCCACACTTCACAGCTCCATCTCCATTCTTCTCCACACTCCACAGCCCTACCTTCTTCCACTTCCGGCTGACCACATCCACAGCCCCGTCTCCACTCTCCAGCCTCCTACCTCCACAACGCCGCAAGTATGACTCACCTTCTATTATCGTTTTTTTTTTTTTTTTTCTATATAGCTTTGTGGGTTTTATCATTTACCACGATTAGAAGCTAGGCATATGACCCACCTTCTTCCACTTCCGGCTGACCACATCCACAGCCCCGTCTCCACTCTCCAGCCTCCTACCTCCACAACGCCGCAAGTATGACCCACCTTCTCTTATCGTTTTTTTTTCTTTCTATATAGCTTTGTGGGTTTTATCATTTACCACGATTAGAAGCTAGGCATATGCCATCCACCATTGATTGTTTTGGCTAAAGCTTATTGATGTAAGTTCATTATTTTTCGCTATAGCTCATCTTATACATGGTCTTAATTGGTTTTTGTTTACGTTCATTGATGTTCGTTTATGTTCATGTGTGTTCATTTATATTGATCATTTGTGTTCGTTTATGTTCATGAACTGTTCGTTTAGGTTTAAATGAACGAACATAAACGAACACGAACACGAACACGACAAATTTCTTAATGAACGAACACGAAAACAAAAATGTGTTCGATTATGTGTTCGTGTTCGGTTAAAGTTAAATGAACAAACACGAACACACCTGTGTTAGTGTTCGTTCGATTCGTTTACAGGCCTAAGCGAGATCATGGGATTGAAGGGTCAAAGTCAAACTCACTAGTTTTGCTCTTAATTTACGTAATGCATGCATGACATATAGGAAGGCATGGGTGGTTTAGTTTAGCAAATCTTATCCATGTTCTAGCTGATCCTTATTATTAGGAAGCACACTTTGTTTCTGGTTTCATTTTGTTTTCTTTAAATTGTAATCATTGGCATAATGAAAGAGTAGAGAAGAAAATTGTTTGAAAAGAAAATATTGGCTTGTTATTTGTCTATTTCTTTTGGAGACTAGCCATACCAACTTCCTGGGGTGAAGCTTGGTTTTTCAGGTGGGGCCGGACTCAAATTTTCTTAATCGGTTGTAGCAAATAGACGGGGACCGGACTCAATTCACCTACTAAAATCGCAAATTTATACCAATGCACCAAAAGAGTTGGGGGGTGGCCCAAGCAATCCTTCACCTCTGCCAACTTCTATCACTCCAAAGTCCCGGTTTGAACTCGATCCAATCAATTTGAGTAGCTTGGGTTCATTGTCAACCCTAGAATAGGTTTATAATCCGAACATGTTTTCCGCAAATCGATTTGGCCGATAAAAGAATCAGTTCCGTTTTTAAAACCGGTTCAGTTTAGTCCCAAATGGGTTTTTGTACACCCATAGTTTGTCTTTATTAAAACTTCATATGAACATTGGGCTTTTAACCCATTAAAAACTATTGGGCCTTTTAACATATCATTGGATAGAAAAATTAAAGTTTTCTTACAGATGCAACAAATTTATTGATGTTTTAAAACACTAATACATCAACTTTAGAGGATCTGCAAACATATATCTTAACAGAAAGTTATAGATGATTAAGTTTTATTATCCCATATCAACAACCAGCACCACAATGCCACACACAATCTCCAACTTCAAGTGGGAAAGACCGACTTAGCCATTAAGGTTTCGGAAGAGTTCAGGAAGATGAGCATTGGTGAGTTTGGTCCTTTTACTGATCTCAGTCTTCTTCTTCTTCTTCTGTTTTGGTTTATTCAAAATATTACCATTCTGAGCCATCACTCTTCTTTTGGCTGTGTTTGTCGCCGGTTTCATCCCATTCTTCTGTAGGTCCCGCTCAATGTCCAGCATGTCTCGTGGCAACTCGATTGACCTAAACAACTGTTTCAGTTCATCATCGACCTTGATGGGGACCCTTGGATCGTTTGGGTACGCTATCTCTTCCTGGGAGTCGAAATTTGATAGCAGCCAGATCTGTCGACTAGCTTTCAGGGCCTGAACGTCACCAAGGAATAATAATCAATATCATGGTTGCATATAAAGACATAGACAAGCCAAGCCGCTTGTCAACTACGCGATAAAAGTTCAAATCGTCACCAAGGAATAATAATAATAAATTTCATGGTTGCATATAAGGACATAGACAAGCCGAGCCGCTTGTCAGCTACTCGATAAAAGTTCAAATCGAGCTGGACTTCAACAAGCCTAAACTAGAGCACGTTTAAGAAATGAGCTAAAGTCCGAGCATCATATGTGTGCAGCTTGACTATATGCTTGAGAGCGTAATAGAGCCTCGTATTCATTTACACCTCTAGTAGCATATCCATGCGATTATCCGCAGTCCTAAAATTACATTAAAAAAAAGGCCAAGCCCTCATACAAAGGATTTTGTGATTACCTGTAAGTCATCCATGACAGTTGGGTACGCATCTTTGAGATCAGCAACAGCAATACCCTCTGCAAATGTCCGTATTAATCGTAAAAGTTCTTTCTGGTCTCTCACATTATGCTTCGACTGTAAATAACAAATCACACCAACATACAAGTTTATATACATCAAAAGATAAAGAAATGGTTAACAAATGATGTCAAAACAGATTAAGATTACCTTATAAGAGAAACGTTTTCCATCATAATTAACTTTCGGGTTCTTTGCCAAACTTTCGAACACGGCCTTATTGCCTTTGACATCAACATAGCATGCTTCATTTATTTGCTCAGCTGTAAAGGACTGCCTTGACTGTAAAATACCAAAACAAAGTTATTTTGACAAATGATTATAAAACCGCATTTATAAATGCTAATACTTCATAATGTCATAAGTCCTAACCATACTTGTCTGCACCAACAGGACTCTCAGTCCCTTTAAAAAGAAATTACAGGCTGTCACAAAAGCGGGCTCAATGGGTATATTTGATATTTCATTTGGAGCAAGTTTATAGGGGTATATATCAAATTGCCCCATGGGTATATTTGAGATTTCAAAAATTGTCGTGGGTCTCATTTGGAGCAAGTTTATAGGGGTATATATCAAATTGCCCCCAAATCGCCCCATGATCATAGTCTTGCTAAAATAAATTACAATTTAAAGTTTAACTAAATAGAGTATTGTTGTACACACTTCTCTAACCATCTCACTATTCAAGCATCCTGCTTTAGTTCTAGGTACTTGAATGTAATTTTCCCATCAGTTTTGGAGCGCAGTAAATTGCCTGCATATTTTTAGATGCTTGACAACATATTACCATCCATACGGTACTCAAACAAATCTATCATGGCATATTCCAAAGCACAGGCAATAAATAAAGATGATGACCAATTAAACACACACAAAAAAAGGCAAGTACGTACCTCAAATAGCAGATCGATCACTTTCTTGATTTGAGCTCCCACAGGGCTCTTCCTTACATTATTAATATGTTGCAACCTCTCAGTGTCATTAGAGAATTTAACTGCAGGAACAGGTGATTTTGCCAATGTGCTTGCAGGCACAGCTCTAGGAGCAGAAGTTGTTGTCGTCCTATTGCTTGTTTTAGAGCCCGCAATGCTTGTAAGAGTTGACTGACATTTTTCTTGTTGCTTATTAAACCTATTCAAACTTTCTCGCAATGATCCCATTTGAGCGCCCAAAACTAGATATCAAAGCAAAACAAACTCAAACATAGTAAGTAGATTGATTTCAGTGGCACACTCAACTACTAAAGAATAGTCGATTAGTTAGCTTGAAAATTGTACCGAATTTAAGAAATGAACACAGGATGCAAAAATATGTGTACCAATTGAGATGAAGTAGAACTTTGAAGAAGCATGTGCTATTGGCAAGAAGACATTACCTGATCAACAAATCGAATAAGCTCAGCTGAATATTGATTAGGATAATAACATAAAAGACAACAGTTTAATCGTATTGTAATATCTTGAAATCTTGTTATATTACACAATGGAAAAGAATGTAAACTTGATAAATAAATAAATTAGGAAGAACACAACGAATCTTGTAAAACATCTACATTCATAACAATACTATTGAATTTAATTTGGAAGATATGAACACAAATTGATAGTTATAGTTGATTAACATAAAAAAAACCATAAATTTATATGCATATACGGTTAGGTTAGTAAACCTATAAATGAATTAAGGTTAAAGCAAAAGAAGAGCATAATGGGGATAACGATTAAGGAAATTAGGGCATTGAAAGAAATAACAATTGGTAAAGCCGTAGTACTGGGTTTAAAATCTAGAATACGTACAGTAAGATGAAGAACATAGATCGAAAAGCAATAAAAAGAAAAAGGAATTAGGGATTTACATGTGAATTAATTAAGAACACTATACCTTTCTTTCAATAGGAATTAGGGATCTACATGCATAGAGAATCAATCAAGTGGAAGGAAGAAGCAATTGTTAGGGTTTGTGTGTCGGGTTGAGTATAAAACAAGAATCGGGTTGGCCGGAGATTTTGAGTTAGGTTTAATTACACTGAAGAAAAAAAAAAAAGAGATGGGCTTGTTGAATGGAGAGGGTAGGGTTTTGACACAAAACTGGATATGAAATAGGGATCCATGGGTTGGGTCCGTCAAACATTGTATGCTTGATATGTGTAAGTTGACAAGTTGGGTTAACAAAACTGGATATGAAATAGGGATCCATGGATCGGGCTCTCCTTTGGAAAGACCCGGCTTCGATCCCCAACGGACGACATTTGAGGGACACTAGGCAATGAAGAGGAAAATCTATAAAACATTAGTTGCGTGTTGCGCAGGTTCGAATCTGAGCTGACTCGATTTTAATTCGGTCGTTACTCCAGCGAGTTTATTCGTGTAGAGACGGTACGGTTTCTGGGCGGAAGCCGCTAATAGCTCCCACGGCACCAGCGTCCTCTGTTGTGCACAATAGTCTGGGCTCGTGGAGGGTCAGGGCTGCCCATGTCGGGCGATGTGATAATCTTTACCACACAGTTAAAGAAGTCGCCTTTCAAAAAAAAATGGATAAACATGCATAAATGGAAAATAACACTATCTCCTAATAACATTTAATAAATAAATGTGGCTAAATAAACATGGCTTGCAATCTTTTACCATGTCTTCTTAGGTCGGGTCATGGTGGATCATGGGCATGATGGATCGTATCAAAATGCCAAGTTAATTTCTACTAAAATCAACATTCAAGAAGTTATTTTCTTTTAATCAAACGAGAGATTTCACAATAATAACACCTTACACCAGAGGTGCTCACATTGGTTTTTTAAGAACCCAAACCAGTTTGGAAGCGGTTAGGTTGGTCACAAATCAATTTTTTTTACTTGGTTTCGGTTCTATTCCGGTTCGATTTCGGTTCCATTCCTATTCATGTACGCATGTTCTAAAATCATATAAATGACATAAAATCTTACTTTTATTAACTTTTAGGTTTTTTTTAAGAAGAAATTTAATTTTAATACAAAAAATCAAAGTTTTTATTTGTGTTTATGGCCAAAAATGTTGTTTTTTTTAAAACCGGTTTTGTTTTTTTTTTTCCCCGGTTTTTAGCGGTATCGGTTCCGGTTTGTGTACGGTTCCGGTACCGGTTCCGGTTCGTGTTCGTTTGACCGGTTTTGCATCAGTTTTAGCCTGATGTTTTGTTCGGTTTCGGTTAGTGATTTTTTTAGTACCGGTTTTGAATCGGTTCAGTTTACCGGTTTTGATTCCCGAACTAGTTTTTTTGTGCACATCTACCTTACACACCCTATCTATTTGGGTAGTTCAAGTTCCTGTAGTTTTGGTAGCTGATGATATATCATCTATGATATTTGGTTTCTGGCAATGCCAAGAGGCCCGGTAGCATCAGTGGCGAAGCTTGAGAAATTGGTCTGGGGGGTCGAAAATTACCAGTCACGGGATGAGACCTAATTTTTTTTCTATAATTATGTTTCGGATTATATGTTCGGGTCGATGATTCGATTCAGGTTGGGTAATAGTTTATTGAGTTGATGATGGTCAAAATCCTCCCTAATGTTTGGTCAGTTTTGTCACATTCGTCCAAAATAGTTTTTTTTTACATATTTGGATGATTCAGGTTTACGATACATGAAAACAAAGATAATTTTTTCCCCACTATTGACAGGAAAATTGAGGGGTAACGCAGGCACCCTCTCAAATGGGTTTTTGTACACCAACATTTGTCTTTATTAAAACTTAACTTACGAACATTGGGCTTTTAACCAGACTTTAACCCACTAAAAAGTATTGGGCCTTTCAACATTTTATCTGATACTCAAGCTTCTGAATTTGGTTGGTATATTATTATTTTAAGAGAGAATTACATAAATGGTCCTTGTGGTTTTGTTTTGTTGAGTTTCACCTTAGAGTGCTAAGGTTTTTTAATTCTGGGTTGAGGTTTCAAAGTATGTTTTTGTAACATCTTTAGGTATTAGCACTAACTGTTGTTAAAAGATAACTGGATTCACCCTCATGTGCCACACACGTGAGGGTATTTTCATCCAATCCCATTTTAAATTTTGTATAACTGTACTCCAGCCAGCCTCATTGACGTTTAGGCTTTTCTTCTTCTTCTTGCAGGGGATGTGCGTTTGAAAGATGGGTTGTTAATTGTTAAATAATAGACATTAATGGGATTTGACAAAAATACCCTCACGTGTGTGACACGTGAGGGTGAATCCAGTTATCTTTTAACGATAGTTAGTGCTAATACCTAAAGATGTTACAAAAACGTATGTTAAAACCTCAACTTGAAACTAAAAAATCTTAGTACTCTAAAGTGAAACAGAAGGACTATTTGTATAGTTTAACATACAGAAAACCCCTCAAGTCTTAACCGCCTCTCAAACCCTACAAAATATCAACCATTCGCTGCTCCTCTTCTTCTTCCTACTTTCTTCATCTTCAATCAACCTATGTCTCTACTGGTATTATTATTTCTTTCATTATTCTCTAGAAACTTCGTCGTTCTTTATTTAATTTTATCAATCAGTAGGCGATTTTTAATTTCTGCTTACCGTTTTAATAGATTTAATTTGATTACAGAGTGAATTCAGGTTTGTTTTAGTATTCATTTTCATTTCAATTTTTTGATTAAGCTTATATGTTAATTAGTTAATAGTTAGTTTGAAAATATTAATGCCCTAGGTTTGGACACATATTATTATTATTATTATTATTATTATTATTATTATTATTATTATTATTATTATTATTATTATTATTATTATTATTATTGACATAGATTTAGAATTAGTGGATTAAATAAAGGTTTAGTTGGACCAGAAAAGATATATTTCACGATCTTTTTTATTGGAGACTCTCTAGATTGTTATTTTGCTGCGTTGATCAGGTTTTTTAGCTGGATTATTGCTTACATATTTTAGTTAATTGGATTTGTACGTTCATCCCGTTGGATGCGCAAGGTTGTAGCAGGCGCTAGGCAGGAGGTGGGGTATAGCCTAGGGACTAGGCGGAATTAAGCGTTTTGGAATTTTTATATGTATTTTATACACACACACACAAAGATTTAGGTGTTTTTTGAAAATATGTTTAGATATATGCACATAATACTTGGAATATGTTAAAATATATACACACATATACACAGATTTAGGTGTTTTTTTTGTGGAATTTAAAAAGCATAAAAAACCCAGTGCCTAGGACCGCCTAATCGCTGCCTAATCACCAAAACGCCTAATCCCCAGGCCTAGGTCTTTATTCCGATATTGGGTACCGACTAGCGCCTAGGCGCCTCCTTGGATGCGTGTTATTAGGTAGCAGGCTAGGTCAATTTTTCGGGGTCGTGTATTTTATAATTATTGTAAGGGGCTGGAGATATGGATGGTTTGAGTCCTGCATCCATATTCAAACACATATATTTGTTGTTATAAATACAATATTATGTTTAATTTTGCAAATACCTTAGGAGGCCGCCCGGCCTATTTCCCTTCTTCTACAATCATGCTCTGTTTTCACTCATCTCTCTTTGAAGAACCATGAGTTTTATTAAAATTTATATGTCAAACATCAAACATGATTCTAAACACCTAACAAACATGTTTCAAACATGATATTATTGTTGAATGATTTTATAGAGTTGCTACATCAACGTCATATTTTGCAATTATAATCATAAATGAGAGTCAATGAGTCATAAGTTAGCTTTAGAAAAGCATATGTAATGTCTTCAAATGCAACCAAATTTCATGTATTTTGTTACCAAATTTGGTTTTAAAAATATAAAATTGTATTGATAAGTTGAATCATGGTTACACTAATCGGTATTCACAAATTCACTTAGTTCCATTTATTGATAAATACGTGAATAATGATTGCATTTTTTGCCCCGAATCGATCCCCCTTTCATTTTTTTTAACCAAGTTTCACTTTTAGTAACTTCAAATAATCAAATTGCTTTGGAATTTTTACGTTTTTTTGCATAAGTTGGTACAAGTGGAATCATGGTTGCACTTAGGTGTGTTATTCGGCTTGAAACCAATTAAAACCGAAACTGAGTAAACGAACCAAATAACCAAACCAAATACTAAACCACATGAGTTTTTGGGTTGGTTTGGTTTGGTTTGAAACAGAAACCGAATAACTAAATCGGGTTTCGGTCTACAAATTCTGAATTCGGTTGGACCCGAATAGCCCATTTCAGTAGTTATTCCTGATTCAAAGTAGGGTAGGCTAGCCCACTTTTAAGTTTTATGTTGGCCCAACCCAACCAAGATCTCAAAATCCCATAAGCTTTCCTTCATTCCATGCTGCTTGACCTAAATCCTCCTATTTCAGGTTTTGCGACCACCTGCTCTGCTCAGCCGCTGCTACCTATTGCTATCTGATCTTTAGTCTTCATCGATTTTGTTTGACAAAAGCAATCAACTAACTGATATGTAAGATTCTAGCACTTTGTGTCTTTGTTTGTGAGTTGTTGTTTACAACTTAGATAAAATTTTTGGCCTTAGATGTATATAAAATCCAATCCAACCCAACAGGATTTGAAATTAGACATCAATCAGATTGTTGTTTAGATTTTAAGTTATTCCTGATTCAAAGTAGACATCAGATTGTTGTTTAGAACTTAGATAAAATTTTTGGCCTTAGATGCAAACTGAATTCCTATTTGGTGTTTCGGTTCGGTTCGGTTTTCTGTTCCACCCAAAAAAACTGCCAACCTGCAACCTGTACATTTGTGGAACCTATTGTTTTTTTTTTTTATTTAAATTGTTTATGCCATATTTTTCTTTGAATTTTTGTAGTTAGTTAGTTCTAAAGCTGTGGAAGAAATGTTCTTTTAGAAATCAAATCCTATATAAAGACTGTTAGAGCAACTTTACTACATTTTTTTATGAATAGATCAATGCATTACTTCTTTAAAACGTTGTTATTGATATAATAGACATTTTCCTAATTCATGTATGTGGCTTCTTCTGTTAGCATAGCAGCAATGGCCGGAGAAGCGGGGATGTTTACAGTCCAACAAACTGTAGGAAGTGTCTTGTGTTGCAAATGTGGCATTTTGATGGCCCCAAATGCTGCAAATATGTGTGTCAAATGTCTACGCTCTGAAGTGGACATAACAGAGGGTCTCCAGAAGCATGTTATCATCATTCACTGCCCAGAGTGTGATTGCTACTTGCAGCCACCAAGAACTTGGCTAAAAGCCCAGCTAGAATCAAAAGAACTATTGACTTTCTGTGTTAAAAGATTAAAAAATTTGAATAAAGTACGGCTGGTACATGCAGAGTTTATCTGGACCGAACCTCACTCGAAGAGAATTAAAGTCAAGCTCAGGGTTCAAAAGGAGGTACTTAACGGAGCTGTTCTCGAGCAAGCTTATATGGTCGAGTATGTGGTTCAGGATCAGATGTGTGAGTCCTGTTCTAAAGTCCAAGCCAACCCAGATCAGTGGGTGGCTGCTGTTCAGCTGAGACAACACGTTTCTCATAGACGCACCTTCTTTTATTTGGAGCAACTTATCCTTAAACATGATGCTGCTGTCAGAGCCATTAGAATTAAGCAAATGGACCGCGGTATTGATTTCTTTTTTTCTAATCGCAGTCATGCAGTTAAGTTTGTGGAGTTTATTCAGAAGGTTGTCCCGATTAAGAGCCGTCACGACAAACAACTTGTATCCCAAGATACAAAAAGCAATAACTACAATTACAAGTACACTTTTTCTGTTGAAATTTGCCCGATTTGTCGTGAGGATCTGGTTTGTCTCCCTCCAAAACTAGCTGCTAGTTTGGGAAACCTAGGCCCCCTTGTCATCTGCACAAAAATCAGCAACAGTATCGCTTTACTTGACCCGTTAACTCTCAGGCACTGTTTTCTTGATGCTGACCAATACTGGAGGGCATCATTCACTTCACTCCTTTCCTCTAAACAGCTTGTGGAATATATTGTCTTGGATGTTGATCCCGATTCGTCTGAAGTCAACGTTGGTGGGTCAAAGTATTTGATGGCCGATGTACAAGTGGCTCGTGTGTCTGATTTCGGGAAGAATGACACCATGTTTATGGTAAGGACTCATCTAGGACATCTGTTAAATGCAGGCGATTATGCTCTTGGTTACGATTTGTATGCTGCCAACAATAATGACGTGGAAATAGACAAGTATAAAGGTCTTGTGATTCCCGAGGTTATTTTAGTTAAGAAAAGCTACGAGGAAAGGAGACAAAAGAAGCGTGGAAAGCCTCGTTCTTGGAAGCTTAAATCTCTTCCAATCGAGGTTGATGCAAGTGATACCCGAGGCAGAGTAGACGAAGAAAAGATGAACAACGAGTATGAACAGTTCTTGAGGGATCTTGAGGAGCAGCCTGAGTTGAGATTTAATATATCACTTTACCGAAACAAAGAGTATCAGCCATCAGAAATGGCGTCTGTGACAGATGGTGAGGATCTGCCTTCTGTGCCATTGGAAGAACTCTTGGATGATCTTAAATTAAGCGATGAAGATGAAGATTATGAGGATGGAGGTATGCAGGAATAATCAATCAATTTTCAATGAACCAAATGTTTTGTTGCTTTACTAATTTAGTGTTTGGTATTTTTTTTTTTTTGTGAAATTGTATAAGTTTTGAGATGATGTTTGGAATTTATATTATTATTATTATTGCATGTTTTGTTGAGGAATAAGTTTTGTCTGTCTGTTTTTAAAACAACTTGTGTGTGTTGAGCTGGAGTTGTAGAATCAAGAAATACATGGATTGGTAAACAAAAAATGAAGTTCATGTTAGTTTAAAACAACTTGAAAAATGTTATAAATTATTATATTGATGTTTGTTGGTTTAATTGATCTCCGGTGAGTGTGGCAAAGCAAACGGATTGGGTAAGGTTGTGTATGTGGTCAGAATGAGTTCTGGGCAAAATAGATTCTGGTCATAACATGTCATATGGGCGGAAAACTGTGACGGCATCTCAAGGTTGGAGTTGGCAGTTGATGGTGACGATGGTGTTATTGGAGATGGCGGCAGGGTGGATGGTGTGGCAATGTTTATGTTGTGACGATGGTCAATGGTGGTGATGATACATGGTGGTGTCAACAAGCCGTAGGTGGTGGTGCCATCTAGTGTTGGTGGGGGGTGTTGATGCATCTGGACCAAATTTTAAGTTAGCAAGATTTATTAGAGTGATCCATTTTGACCATGTGTGTATTTGAAACAGGGGTGTTCATGGTCAAGTTTGGTCGGTGTTAATATAATTTCCACGCCGAACAAGTAATAAACTAACTGTACTTGTTGGTTTGTTGGGTCAATGGATTGCCCAAACCGATAGGTATTGTTCGGTTTTGGTTTGCCTGTTTGCGTTGTATTATCTCTCTTTTAAGAATGAAAACGTACTATTAGACTTTGAAAGTTCAGTGTAATGAT
The DNA here is from genome assembly GCA_028751855.1 of Ambrosia trifida. Taxonomy (NCBI): domain Eukaryota; kingdom Viridiplantae; phylum Streptophyta; class Magnoliopsida; order Asterales; family Asteraceae; genus Ambrosia; species Ambrosia trifida. Next base: position 1,442,526 of record CM054129.1, read on the forward strand.
AGACTTTAAAAGACAAATACGTTTACTTTTTGAGTATTACCATGCTTACGTGAAACAAGGAGAAAAGAATACTATAAGTTAAACTAATAATATCTATCTATGGATAGTATATAATAAAAAAAAATTATGGACAATACGTGTCATCCGTTGTAGCGATGTATCTTTTGGTTTTCCGGTCTCTTTCACTTACTTAATTATGGATACTTATTTTTAGATTAAAAAATTATTATATAATCAAATAAATTTAAATATGAAATTAATTATTAATTATAAACAAACTTATATTTTGTTTAAAAGATAAAAGATACACAAAGTTCAAAGTTATGTTCAACAGTGATACTCAATTTCAGACACAAATTAGAACTATATTTATTTTTATTAGTGTCACATAAATATGAAAAAAAATACATACTCATGAAATTATTATTAAATCTATTTACTTTTTCAAAATAAAACATGACGTTAAATTTTCTTTTGTCGAGTGGAAGTTAAACAACTTCTTCGTTTATGTTCGTTTATTTATGTTCGTTTATTTATGTTCGTTTGTTTATTTTTGTTCGTTTAATTAAACTTTAAGTTATTTTTATTATTTATTTCTCTTTTGTTAAAGTAACCTTAATTCATATTATACTATATACAATATATTTGATATGTTCTCAAAACTTAAACCTAACCCTAATATTCTAAACATATCAGCCGCTCTCCACACTTCACAGCTCCATCTCCATTCTTCTCCACACTCCACATCCCTACCTTCTTCCACTTCCGGCTGACCACATCCACAGCCCCGTCTCCACTCTCCAGCCTCCTACCTCCACAACGCCGCAAGTATGACTCACCTTCTATTATCGTTTTTTTTTCTATATAGCTTTGTGGGTTTTATCATTTACCACGATTAGAAGCTAGGCATATGACCCACCTTCTTCCACTTCCGGCTGACCACATCTACAGCCCCGTCTCCACTCTCCAGCCTCCTACCTCCACAACGCCGCAAGTATGACCCACCTTCTCTTATCGTTTTTTTTTTCTATATAGCTTTGTGGGTTTTATCATTTACCACGATTAGAAGCTAGGCATATGCCATCCACCATTGATTGTTTTGGCTAAAGCTTATTGATGTAAGTTCATTATTTTTCGCTATAGCTCATCTTATACATGGTCTTAATTGGTTTTTGTTTACGTTCATTGATGTTCGTTTATGTTCATGTGTGTTCATTTATATTGATCATTTGTGTTCGTTTATGTTCATGAACTGTTCGTTTAGGTTTAAATGAACGAACATAAACGAACACGAACACGAACACGACAAATTTCTTAATGAACGAACACGAAAACAAAAATGTGTTCGATTATGTGTTCGTGTTCGGTTAAAGTTAAATGAACAAACACGAACACGCCTGTGTTAGTGTTCGTTCGATTCGTTTACAGGCCTAAGCGAGATCATGGGATTGAAGGGTCAAAGTCAAACTCACTAGTTTTGCTCTTAATTTACGTAATGCATGCATGACATATAGGAAGGCATGGGTGGTTTAGTTTAGCAAATCTTATCCATGTTCTAGCTGATCCTTATTATTAGGAAGCACACTTTGTTTCTGGTTTCATTTTGTTTTCTTTAAATTGTCATCATTGGCATAATGAAAGAGTAGAGAAGAAAATTGTTTGAAAATAAAATATTGGCTTGTTATTTGTCTATTTCTTTTGGAGACTAGCCATACCAACTTCCTGGGGTGAAGCTTGGTTTTTCAGGTGGGGCCGGACTCAAATTTTCTTAATCGGTTGTAGCAAATAGACGGGGACCGGACTCAATTCACCTACTAAAATCGCAAATTTATACCATTGCACCAAAAGAGTTGGGGGGGGGGGGGGGGGGAGGGGGGGTGGCCCAAGCAATCCTTCACCTCTGCCAACTTCTATCACTCCAAAGTCCCGGTTTGAACTCGATCCAATCAATTTGAGTAGCTTGGGTTCATTGTCAACCCTAGAATAGGTTTATAATCCGAACATGTTTTCCGCAAATCGATTTGGCCGATAAAAGAATCAGTTCCGTTTTTAAAACCGGTTCAGTTTAGTCCCAAATGGGTTTTTGTACACCCATAGTTTGTCTTTATTAAAACTTCATATGAACATTGGGCTTTTAACCCATTAAAAATTATTGGGCCTTTTAACATATCATTGGATAGAAAAATTAAAGTTTTCTTACAGATGCAACAAATTTATTGATGTTTTAAAACACTAATACATCAACTTTAGAGGATCTGCAAACATATATCTTAACAGAAAGTTATAGATGATTAAGTTTTATTATCCCATATCAACAACCAGCACCACAATGCCACACACAATCTCCAACTTCAAGTGGGAAAGACCGACTTAGCCATTAAGGTTTCGGAAGAGTTCAGGAAGATGAGCATTGGTGAGTTTGGTCCTTTTACTGATCTCAGTCTTCTTCTTCTTCTTCTGTTTTGGTTTATTCAAAATATTACCATTCTGAGCCATCACTCTTCTTTTGGCTGTGTTTGTCGCCGGTTTCATCCCATTCTTCTGTAGGTCCCGCTCAATGTCCAGCATGTCTCGTGGCAACTCGATTGACCTAAACAACTGTTTCAGTTCATCATCGACCTTGATGGGGACCCTTGGATCGTTTGGGTACGCTATCTCTTCCTGGGAGTCGAAATTTGATAGCAGCCAGATCTGTCGACTAGCTTTCAGGGCCTGAACGTCACCAAGGAATAATAATCAATATCATGGTTGCATATAAAGACATAGACAAGCCAAGCCGCTTGTCAACTACGCGATAAAAGTTCAAATCGTCACCAAGGAATAATAATAATAAATTTCATGGTTGCATATAAGGACATAGACAAGCCGAGCCGCTTGTCAGCTACTAGATAAAAGTTCAAATCGAGCTGGACTTCAACAAGCCTAAACTAGAGCACGTTTAAGAAATGAGCTAAAGTCCGAGCATCATATGTGTGCAGCTTGACTATATGCTTGAGAGCGTAACAGAGCCTCGTATTCATTTACACCTCTAGTAGCATATCCATGCGATTATCCGCAGTCCTAAAATTACATTAAAAAAAAGGCCAAGCCCTCATACAAAGGATTTTGTGATTACCTGTAAGTCATCCATGACAGTTGGGTACGCATCTTTGAGATCAGCAACAGCAATACCCTCTGCAAATGTCCGTATTAATCGTAAAAGTTCTTTCTGGTCTCTCACATTATGCTTCGACTGTAAATAACAAATCACACCAACATACAAGTTTATATACATCAAAAGATAAAGAAATGGTTAACAAATGATGTCAAAACAGATTAAGATTACCTTATAAGAGAAACGTTTTCCATCATAATTAACTTTCGGGTTCTTTGCCAAACTTTCGAACACGGCCTTATTGCCTTTGACATCAACATAGCATGCTTCATTTATTTGCTCAGCTGTAAAGGACTGCCTTGACTGTAAAATACCAAAACAAAGTTATTTTGACAAATGATTATAAAACCGCATTTATAAATGCTAATACTTCATAATGTCATAAGTCCTAACCATACTTGTCTGCACCAACAGGACTCTCAGTCCCTTTAAAAAGAAATTACAGGCTGTCACAAAAGCGGGCTCAATGGGTATATTTGATATTTCATTTGGAGCAAGTTTATAGGGGTATATATCAAATTGCCCCATGGGTATATTTGAGATTTCAAAAATTGTCGTGGGTCTCATTTGGAGCAAGTTTATAGGGGTATATATCAAATTGCCCCCAAATCGCCCCATGATCATAGTCTTGCTAAAATAAATTACAATTTAAAGTTTAACTAAATAGAGTATTGTTGTACACACTTCTCTAACCATCTCACTATTCAAGCATCCTGCTTTAGTTCTAGGTACTTGAATGTAATTTTCCCATCAGTTTTGGAGCGCAGTAAATTGCCTGCATATTTTTAGATGCTTGACAACATATTACCATCCATACGGTACTCAAACAAATCTATCATGGCATATTCCAAAGCACAGGCAATAAATAAAGATGATGACCAATTAAACACACACAAAAAAAGGCAAGTACGTACCTCAAATAGCAGATCGATCACTTTCTTGATTTGAGCTCCCACAGGGCTCTTCCTTACATTATTAATATGTTGCAACCTCTCAGTGTCATTAGAGAATTTAACTGCAGGAACAGGTGATTTTGCCAATGTGCTTGCAGGCACAGCTCTAGGAGCAGAAGTTGTTGTCGTCCTATTGCTTGTTTTAGAGCCCGCAATGCTTGTAAGAGTTGACTGACATTTTTCTTGTTGCTTATTAAACCTATTCAAACTTTCTCGCAATGATCCCATTTGAGCGCCCAAAACTAGATATCAAAGCAAAACAAACTCAAACATAGTAAGTAGATTGATTTCAGTGGCACACTCAACTACTAAAGAATAGTCGATTAGTTAGCTTGAAAATTGTACCGAATTTAAGAAATGAACACAGGATGCAAAAATATGTGTACCAATTGAGATGAAGTAGAACTTTGAAGAAGCATGTGCTATTGGCAAGAAGACATTACCTGATCAACAAATCGAATAAGCTCAGCTGAATATTGATTAGGATAATAACATAAAAGACAACAGTTTAATCGTATTGTAATATCTTGAAATCTTGTTATATTACACAATGGAAAAGAATGTAAACTTGATAAATAAATAAATTAGGAAGAACACAACGAATCTTGTAAAACATCTACATTCATAACAATACTATTGAATTTAATTTGGAAGATATGAACACAAATTGATAGTTATAGTTGATTAACATAAAAAAAACCATAAATTTATATGCATATACGGTTAGGTTAGTAAACCTATAAATGAATTAAGGTTAAAGCAAAAGAAGAGCATAATGGGGATAACGATTAAGGAAATTAGGGCATTGAAAGAAATAACAATTGGTAAAGCCGTAGTACTGGGTTTAAAATCTAGAATACGTACAGTAAGATGAAGAACATAGATCGAAAAGCAATAAAAAGAAAAAGGAATTAGGGATTTACATGTGAATTAATTAAGAACACTATACCTTTCTTTCAATAGGAATTAGGGATCTACATGCATAGAGAATCAATCAAGTGGAAGGAAGAAGCAATTGTTAGGGTTTGTGTGTCGGGTTAGATCCTTGAGTATAAAACAAGAATCGGGTTGGCCGGAGATTTTGAGTTAGGTTTAACTAGATTATACCCCGGGAGCGTCCCGGGTTGAGAAATTTAATATGATACATCAATTTTACATATGAAATTGACTGGTGTATAACTCTAATATTAATATCTAACTTAAAACAAATTAACAATGTACAAACCTAACCTAAAAGAATGTAGAACTTTAATGTAACTCTAATATTAATACCTATCCTGAAGACTAAACAAATGTACAACTCTAACATACTAATATTGATACCTAACTTAAAACAACGTATAACTCTATTAACCTATTCGGCTCTGGTTGAAAAAAAAAAATTCATATTTACTGATTTGAACATAATTAGTGACTTCCCCAACGTATAACTCTATTAACCTATTCGGCTCTGGTTGAAAAAAAAAATTCATATTTACTGATTTGAACATAATTAGTGACTTCCCTATACATGATTAATGATTTACCTGAACACTTTGTGTTTTTTTCTTGTATGAACAAAAAACCCCACAAAAAAATTTCTCCGTTTTTTATATAGCACTATGGTACTCGTTGGAAACATAATAAAACGCTCGTTAATTTAGTGTAATTTTTTTCTTTAAAAAATCTTGTATATTAAAGATATTAACGTTTAAAAATTATGGGAGTAAACATGAAGGTGAAAAATCCAATTTTGTTTTTAAATTATTTTTTTCCTAAAATATCTCAATGCCACATGGGATGACACATGGCACACTCAAGGAAGAGAATGCCTCTTTGAGTGACATGTCATTAAAATGGCTTTGATTTATTATATGTATAGATTACACTGAAGAAAAAAAAAAAAAAAAAAAGAGATGGGCTTGTTGAATGGAGAGGGTAGGTAGGGTTTGGACAATTTTCTTCTCTATTTACTCTAAGGATAATGGCCTTTAAATAGGCTTACAAACTAACAAACGCATGAATGAAACGTGATGTGAGATGATAAGGGACCATGGGTAAACATGTGTCCTTCACTTGTATCTTAGTTGGTAGGTGATCGGGTTCTCCTTTGGAAAGACCCGGCTTCGATCCCCAACGGACGACATTTGAGGGACACTAGGCAATGAAGAGGAAAATCTATAAAACATTAGTTGCGTGTTGCGCAGGTTCGAATCTGAGCTGACTCGATTTTAATTCGGTCGTTACTCCAGCGAGTTTATTCGTGTAGAGACGGTACGGTTTCTGGGCGGAAGCCGCTAATAGCTCCCACGGCACCAGCGTCCTCTGTTGTGCACAATAGTCTGGGCTCGTGGAGGGTCAGGGCTGCCCATGTCGGGCGATGTGATAATCTTTACCACACAGTTAAAGAAGTCGCCTTTCAAAAAAAATGGATAAACATGCATAAATGGAAAATAACACTATCTCCTAATAACATTTAATAAATAAATGTGGCTAAATAAACATGGCTTGCAATCTTTTACCATGTCTTCTTAGGTCGGGTCATGGTGGATCATGGGCATGATGGATCGTATCAAAATGCCAAGTTAATTTCTACTAAAATCAACATTCAAGAAGTTATTTTCTTTTAATCACACGAGAGATTTCACAATAATAACACCTTACACCAGAGGTGCTCACATTGGTTTTTTAAGAACCCAAACCAGTTTGGAAGCGGTTAGGTTGGTCACAAATCAATTTTTTTTACTTGGTTTCGGTTCTATTCCGGTTCGATTTCGGTTCCATTCCTATTCATGTACGCATGTTCTAAAATCATATAAATGACATAAAATCTTACTTTTATTAACTTTTAGGTTTTTTTAAGAAGAAATTTAATTTTAATACAAAAAATCAAAGTTTTTATTTGTGTTTATGGCCAAAAATGTTGTTTTTTTTAAAACCGGTTTTGTTTTTTTTTTTCCCCGGTTTTTAGCGGTATCGGTTCCGGTTTGTGTACGGTTCCGGTTCGTGTTCGTTTGACCGGTTTTGCATCAGTTTTAGCCTGATGTTTTGTTCGGTTTCGGTTAGTGATTTTTTTAGTACCGGTTTTGAATCGGTTCAGTTTACCGGTTTTGATTCCCGAACTAGTTTTTTTGAACCCTGAATCCAGAAGGGCGTGTAGCATTATCTACTCTATAAAGGTGCTACACTACCGGGTTGAGATGGTTGATCGTCTCGACCCTTCGATTAATGTTGTTATTCCTCTGATGGAAGGTTTATCCTATCTTCGTGTCATTGCGTAGATTCTTGGAACAATGGAACAATTTCGACCTTGAGTCGATAGTGGTGTTCCCAGTTATCCTTAGGAAGCATTGCTCGCGTTAGAGCAAAATCCCCTGTCCTTGACAGACACTGGTGGAGACACCATAGTTATGTGATATGCCAGGTCAGTGCGTTTGGTACTGATGTGTCGCAAAACAGATCCATTTTCCTATGTAGTTTGAGTCATAATTTAGTCTTTTGTATATAGTTTTTAGTAGTTTTAGGCGTGTATTCGTTTGTTGGCCTATTTTTGTCATTGTATAGTTTTTTATTAATTTTTAGTACTTATTTATTTATTTTATATTTTGGTAGGTGTTCGTGTGGACGTTAGAGCATAAACGAGAAATTTTGGTCGAGCCAAGAACACCCGAGTCAAGAGCATGAAGTCATAATACTATATATAATAATAGTATCTAATAATAATAATAATAATAATAATAAAACAAAAATTATGTTGAATTGACTTTGGGCCGACCCAAAGTAATGAGGCAGCGATATCAATTGGCTTGGAGCAGAATATTAATTCATTCATTCAAAGGGAATTAGAGCGCCGCACGATAGCGAACAACATTCAACAATTCACAATTTTATTTGGATTCGCACAGAACCAAAAGAAGAATAAGTCAACCGGCCTCAAGCGGTGACGATCGAACGAGCACGGAAGGAGAAAAGGCCACGGGCACGTTAAAGATTAAGAGCCAACGAGCCTTGGGTTAGGTTTAATTTTTATTAATTTTTCTCTAGACATGCTTAAAACTATGTTTAATTATTTTGTGATGGTATTTTTTAATATTATGAGTGGCTAGACATTTTTATGGCTACTTAGGATGATGATTTAGACAATAATATGATTGAATGACGTTTGGTTTCCGTTTGGATGTGTAGAATTACATGATTTTTATTTTTATTGTTGGATTTGATATATGTGTGTTGGCGTTAATTTTATTTGAAGTTTGTTTATTGATTTTGTGGAGCTAGGCATGTAGAGATACCCCCTAGGTCTATAAATCAATCTAGTTCGTCAACTTAGGTTAGCGTGCTAGTATTTGGAGTTGGAGTACGACACAAATATAACAAACTAATATAATAAATTAACTAAAACGTGCAGTCCATTCTTGAAGGTGAGAAATCTAACTCGAGTTTGCTAGGTAACTAACTAGGCATTGTTCGGTAGTTGGCAAGCGCTAGGGCGGGAGTCGCTACTTGTCCGTGTTTAGAGTTTTCCTAGGTTTTCTTCAGTAGAGTTTAAGTCTGCTTCATAGTTTGAGGGTTTTAATCCAGGAGAGGTTTTAATCTGATTTCTGTGGGATTTTGGTACGCTAGGGCGATCCAGATCCATCTTAGCATTTCTACACTTGTCCCGCCTTGAGTCTAGTGAGCTATCTTTGACAGGAGGTTTGTTAGATAAGAATAGGGTCTCAAGTTAATTACCAGATTTATGATTTATTGCTAGTGTCTAGGGATTTTACCTAAGTAACCAACCTTCTTCCTATCCGATTTCTTCAAGTTCCTAGTTCCCATAAGCAGCTGAGGTTACTTTATATTTAGTTTCTTTTAAGTTTTTAATCATTAGTTTAACCCCCCACATAAGTATATATTTATTTAGGCTAGTATTCGGTATAGGTTGTGATCTAGAGTTGCATTCGCGTCTTTGGGTTCGATACTCGGTCTTACCTGTTTACTGCTTTGCGACCGGTACACTTGCCGTGCGTGTGTAGTTTTTAGGTGAGTCGTTTTAATTAAAGCTTGTGTTATTTTTATATATACATTTACACACATCAGGTACCTAACAAATCAAGATGAGCTTGAAAGCTTACGGATTGCGCCCATAATTGTGACTATCCGAGTCGTTGAATGGAATGCCTTATGGGAAGGCTCGAGACTATTGCTTGTGGTGCGATCTCAGTCTTTCGTTTGTTGTTTTAAGTAATAAATTTGGGCACAAGAAGCCGTCAAACCCAAAGGTGAAGTCTATGCCAAAGGCATGCATCGATGACTCGATTTCACCTTTTATCTCGAAAGATTCCGGAGGGATGGAAACTTCGGCGAGTGAGGATTCCGGTTTCAGGACTCCTTTCACTCAAATCTCTGCATGAGATCTGATAGTCAATTCGAGGGCGTGTGGCCTGTATTATTCAGATTTGATTTACTAGGTTGCTAATGACGATAGGACACTAGTGCCCAGGAAGCACATATAACAGAACTAGTACTGGATACCCATGTTTTGGGTAAGCTACTAGTGTTCTGTGTTCTTGTCGCAATGGGGGCCAACGTGTTGATATGTCTTAAGAGACCATATACGTTGTTCATTGCGACAACAATTTATGATGTTTCATATATCTCTTTCCGGTATGGACCTATGTGCTGGAAGCATCTGGTCATTGGTGTTTGAGCCGATTGGAAATTCTCGAGGACTGTGGAATCGTACGGCCAGGTGTCATATATACACTGCTTACTGTCAGGAAACTGAAGGGTGAAAGCGACTCAAAAACTTTCGACCCCCATCAGTCCCTACTAGGCACCCTAGTACCATTAACCACAATTGCTCAGATGGAAGGTAGAAATTCAGTACCTAGAGGGTTCTACAGAAATAAAGTCCCATTTTGAATATAGTTGTTCGGTCGACAAGAACCTAGTATATTTATCTTAATGGGGAGGTAAATGTATGGTAAAGTGAGTCGAGCCAAAGGGTAAACAAAATGGAATACCCGACGAGGTTTCCAAGGGGACTTTTATGTGGTACGGTGAGATCACCTGTTTGACATCACCATGACACCCGAGGTGTCCCGAGGTCGGATGTGACCCAAGTGATGAATGATTGTTGTTTGGAACCCTCTCACTCCATACCCATCCATAGCTCCGAGATGAGGCATATGGATAGCTACCTATACTCTTGGAGAGTAGTGGCTAGACACTGGGTTGCCAACTTCCATTATATCGGATGGTAGTACTCACTCTACCTTGATTTTGAAAAACTTTGTACACAAGCATGGGATACTCGATTTGAGATGAGTATGGCTTATCATTTTCGGACAAATTGAAGGTACTTGATGGAATGGTTCCGTGACGACACGATTGATGTCCGTGGCACATCGAATTCGTGTGCTTCATCGCCAGAATTTCCTATGTGATAGGAATCATCATCCCAGTGCTCGGGGTGTACTGCTCGAAGCCCTTGGAGGGCATACGTGTACATCTCCAGTACGTCGAATGACAGACGGAGATAGATACATAACCAGGTTCGAGTTATTCGAGAGATGGCCAGTAAATCTTGCAGTTTAGAGCCTGCTTGGATGAGATGCGAACCTAATAAGAAGTCATACGAACAAGGCGTAGGCCTTAATGACTTCGAACTAATAATAGGTTTACACTGAGAGTCACACTCTGGGAGAGTGTTGGTAAGCATAGAAATTATAGTAGGCCCAATTGTTGATACTCCGGTGGCACGGAGTTATCGATCAAAATTGGTCTCATGATGATTAAGCTCGAACTATCGTAAGAGCTTAGTGGGACTCTTGATGAATCCTGCAAGTCAAGACCGAGGAAGTGTTGCCAATTCCTAGACCGATGGGATCTAGGTTGACGTAAGCTCTATTATGTCGGGAAACCGATAGATGTGACGGATTGGGACGTCCAAGAGCTTAGTCATAGTTGGGTCATGATATTGTGTTCGTTAGAACGCTAAGATGAACCTAAGTTCACTTAGGAAAGAGGAAATCTCATGAAGCGCAAACACTCCGCCCTGTTCAAGAATACTGTTGGGACGGATTGCTTGAATTGAATTCCGGGACGGAATTCTCTTAACGGGGGGAGAATGTAACATCCGGCAAAAATCGATGTGATTCCGTACGTAATTAGTATATGTAATTAACGGTTTAAGTGCATGTTTAAATTAATTGGATTAATTTAATTGATGCCGTAGAGAATAGCAAATTCCCCATAAGATGCATAGGTATGCACACGTTTAATGATGAAGCATGACAAGATCATGTGCGAATAAACTTGTCCGGTACGGACGTTGGTGATTACCCGGCAAAAATTAAATAAACGAAAAGGATCCCGGACACCCAGGATATAAAATAAAAGGTATTTTCACAAAATATAATGTATTTTGGAACTCCAAAACCATAAGTGGTAATGAATAAAGTGCGCGTACCGCACCCGGTACGCGTACAACTTATAATTTCACCCGACAAGAGCCTAAATAACCAATCAACACTTAAAATAGACTATGTTTAAGGGTTATTAGAGGCACTTTTAATGTCCGAATAACACGCGGTTAAAGTCCGAAAAATACCCGAACGACACCCGAACGATAAAGAATTAAACTTAACATATTATTTAGCAAATATTTTGTGTTGTGGACCCCACCAATACCCACCCAAAAACCGGCCCAAATCTTACCATGCTTAAAATAAATCTCTTTTGTACTAAACAATCTAAGGAAAGATCATGTAATATATGGAAAAGATCTTGGGAAGATTATATAGAAGATCATGTGTACTTGTAAGATTGAGAAAAATCTTTTCTTTTGCCTACAAAACTCACGGCCAAACACTCCAAGAAAACAATCCATCCAATATTTAATTAGTACAAAGAATCCATATTTTAAGGCATTGGAATCCATACTAGATTGTAGGTGATCTTGGGAGATCATGTATGGATCTTAGGAGATCACAATAAAATCCTCCCTTTTCTTTATAAACCTTCGGCCAAACACCCTCTTATAATTTATCAAAGATCACCCTAGTACAAACATATCCATGATATATGGGATTGAGATCTAATGTTAGATCTTGGTGATCTTGAAAGATTATTGAAAGATATGATGAAGCTATAAGATATCACAAGACTTAAACATTTGATCAAAACTCTTCTTCTTTTTTTCTTCTTTGTGCCGTGGATAAACAAGAACAACCACACACTTTCCTTCAAGTTTAAAACACTCCAAATTTCCTTCATAAACATCCATCTTCCAAACCCCCATTGTGTGTTTCAAGCTTGGAGCTTAACCACTAAGGAAGAACACACTAAACCCCATCATAATCAAGCATTGAAAGCTTCCCTAGCCTTGTGCTAGTTGCAAGTATTCTTGATCTTGTTTTGTCTTTAAAAAGTTCATGTTTATTAGCTTAGAGCAAGTTGTACAAGGGGTGAACTTGAATAAGCTTTTCATAAGAAAACATATGATTTTAAAGACTAAAATGGTGTTTAGTTAATGTGAATAAATTGAAAGTTTAGTGATGGATGTTAAGTATTCTTGTAGTTGTTATTAAAATGATGAATACTTGAAGAAAAATAGTGATTTGGGTAACACTTGTTAATGAAACTTGGATGAACTTGAGAATGATTTTAATCATCGTAACTTAAAAATATAAGACTTGTTAAAGTGGTAAATACTAGTGAACATACACATGTATTTTGCATAAAGGTGTATTTTTATAAAATGGAGTTTTATAAAAATGTGGACTTTTTCTAACATATGGATTTATATAAAAACAAAGGTTTTTATAAAAATGTTAGACAAACTAAAACTTGGGAGAACTTATATAGAAATGAACACTTTTATATAAATGGGAATATAAAAGTGTTGGAACATTTTTGTATATAAGTTGTCAAGTTTTGTGTTAAAAATACAAAAGTGGTTATAAAACTTCCAAGTAACATGTGTTAGGAAGTAGAAATATGGATAATATTTCTATAAAACACATATTGAGGAAAACTTGGGAAAAATAAACAATACAAGTTAGGAGATCGGACTTGGACATATTAACGAGCAATAAACGGACAAAACATGAGAAAAATGCCGTTGCGGCAAGATGAGAAAATATATATTTTTAGAAGTAAGATATATATATATGTCATGGGTGAAAATTAATTAACACTTTCCTAAGTGTTGAAGAAATTATTCGTGGGAGAAAAACATAACGTAAATAAATAAGACGTTAAACGAACGTATGGATTTAACGATGAAAGTACATGTATGTATATATATATGTTCGGCTCGACGAAATTCTAGTATATCTACTTAGTGGGAAAATAGATATACGGGAAGGAAAACCGAGACGAGTAAATAATATACATATATATATGTGTATACCGAACCGACGAGATCCTAGTATATTTACTTAATGGGAAAGTAAATATACGGTATGGTGAGTCGAGTCGGGCGTTAAGAATATACTATCGAACGACAAGACCCTAGCATATTTACTTAATGGGAAAGTAAATATACGGTATGGTGAGTCGAGTCGAGCGTAGAAAACGTATTATCGAACGACAAGACCTTAGTATATTTATTTGAATGGGAAAATAAATATACGGTATAGTGAGTCGTGTCGAGCGTTAAAAATATTATATCGAACGATGCGATCTTAAGTATAATTATTTAATGGGAAAATAATTATACGTTAAGTGAAGTCGAGTCGAGGATAATATTATACAAGTTAAAGAAATATTAACGCGAATATATATAACTTGTAACAATGGTAATCCATCACCAACGGACCTAGGACATATGTTTAATTAAACGGGGAATTGGATTAATTCGTGGTTTGGGAGTTGGGTGTACAACTTGCCGAAGCACATGCACTATAGGTTTAGTGGCTTATACGTCTAGGACGTTCGTAGGTGCTTGACCACGGACTTGCTATTCTCTGCTATTTGATTGCACGCTATACTTCAGGTGAGTTTCACGGCCCCATTTTACTGTTTTTAACTGGGGGAAAGATATGTTTGTCAAACGTTGTCACATGTTGAAATAGTTTCAAAGGTTAAAATGTGATAAGTGGTATGATGAGTACTTGAGCAGTGATCGCCACTCGGGGTTGAGTCCTCTCTTCTGTAATCATTAATTCAGGGAAATGAAACCGAAGGAATATTTGGATAGTACTATCGGTGCCTGACAAGGCCCACCCCTAATCGATAGCGTCGATTATGCATCGGCGTATGCCGGGGGTGCACGTATTCTGAAATTAAGTCGTTGAGTTCCGAGGAACGACTTGGAGCGGGGCATTATTATTATTAGTCTTGGTTTGGTTATGGGGTTCAAGGGATTGCTCATCATCATTGTTTGTAGAAGCTAGCTACTCCTTACAAAGGCCACAAGTTGTGCAGGTTTCGCACATGATGTAAAAAAAAGGAATATCGATCGACAAGATCCTAGTATAATTATTTAATGGGAAAATAATTATACGGTAAAGTGAGTCGAGTCGATGGTTGTGAAAATGTTGTTGTTATGAAACTAAAACCTGTGAGCTCACCAATATTTTATATATTGACGTCTTTTTAAACATATCTTTCAGGTAACTAAGTGCTGAATAGATATGGGGCTAGTGCGGTGGAATTTGGGATGTCGGATACTGGTTGGGGTCTCATCTATTGTTACCAACGGGTTGGAACATAAACGGAAATACCCCCACATTGAAACTAAATGTTCATTGTTTTATGTAATGCGTTGCGCAATATTGTAACGAGATACTAAATTTCAACATCCTAATAAATTGATCTTTTCTAATTAAATATAGTTTGTGTTAATCTTGAGTTTGATATGCCTTCGAGCGTCGCGCCACGTGTTTCCGCCATTGGCGTGGTGTGACATAAGTCTTCTCTCTACTGATGTTAGTGATGGGTCAGAAAATGGTGGTGATCAGGGTAAAATTTCACAAACTAAAACTGAAATGAAAAATCTTAAAAAAAGGTTTTGTGAAAAGTATTTTAACGAAAACCCCACTGAGTCCAAGGATAAGTGTGGAGGAGTTAAGGTTGTCCCCTTCCCATTGGCTTTAGTAAAGCCAAATTTAACATCAGGTTTGGGTAAACAAGGTCCACCTAAACTCCAAGATCCGGGAGCGCCCCTTATTTCAATCCAAATTGGGGATATTAGCATTGATCGGGCACTCCTAGATCTTGGAGCTTGTGTTAGCATCCTCCCGGGCCACTTATATGACCAGTTTGACTTTGGTCCTTTAAAGAAAGTCCACACCACCATGGTGTTGGCTGATCAAAAGCCTATACAGCCTAGGGGAATGTTGACTAATGTCACAGTGAAGGTGGAAGGTTGCCAGTACCTAGTTGACTTCTTGGTTTTAGATAGTGAGCCGAATGAGAAAAATACAAAGTCTACAGTCATTTTAGGTAGACCATTCCTAGCCACTGTTCATGCTATCATTAATTGTGCTAGTGGATTGGTCACTATGAGGTTTGGGAAAAAGGAGTTTTGTTTTAATGTGTTTTCCAATCTAACTACTAATCAATCCGAGGAGGAGTGTTTTATGATTAACAGGATCGAGGTAGCAGATGAAGACGACACAAGAAAGAGAAGGAAAAAGAAAGCCAAGAAGCCACCTGAATTTGATAAAGAGAAGCATAGGCTGGCATTGTTTGGACCAATCTGGAGGACTGTGGATGACCTACCTGAGTGCTGGAGGAGCACATACCTTGAGGCATTGGGACGCAAACATCCCACTAGACCACCATGAGTAGATATGTCGGGTATGTTTACTTGTAGAGTTTGTATCGTTGTGTGGAGTATTACAGTTTCAGGTTTGTTTATCGACCGCGAAAGAAATGCTATACGGCTCGATTGGGAGGAACTGCAGAGACTCATATGCGCACTGCCTATATCCAGGGGAGTCTGTTCCTTTTATTAGTGTTGTACAATTTATTTTATTATTATTATTATTATTATTATTATTTCTACTTTATTTTATTCCTATCTCACATTGAGGACAATGTGTCGTTCAAGTGTGGGGGTGGGGGAAATTTCATTTTTATTTATTTTTGAGTCTTTAAAAAAAATTGAAAATTGTTCTTAAAAAGCACTCTAATCAGACATAAAGCGGCTCTTTCGGTACCTACCAGTTGTTTATTGATTGTTTTGGCAGTAGATCCTTAGTCATGGTCTAATTTGTGGAAAAGTAGTATGAACCGTTTTCAGCAGGTGTTTTTAAGAAAAAAACTTTAGAATTGTCTAACTAGATTTAACAAGCTATTGGTAATAAATGCATGCACACATCGGTAACCCATTTCCCCACTTCTGTGAGATCTTGAGCCTACTAGATGATAGATTGATTTATAGATATTTTCGTTTGTTGAGAGTAGGCCAGATGTTTCTCTGTTGCAGAACTTGTGTGATTTGATACATGCTGAGACTGTAGACTAGATATGCACGTAGATGATAAAGGCAATCTAAGATTTCCCTTTTTCTATTGATACCTTGTTACTTATTCATGTGTTGATCCATTTCCCCAAAATATTACCCTTAGTAGCCAATTTTGAGCCTTATACCCATTCGTTTGTTAAGCCTATATAGTCACCCAAATTGACCCGTAAACCCTTACCAGCACTACTAGAAAATAACCCTTCAATGACACACATTTAATGACATACAGTAATTTAATGACATAAAAAAATGTATGTCATGAAAAAAGTGTCATCTTTGATAAAAACTAATAAATTCTTGACGTTTTTCTCTGCGTGTCAAGAAATTTCCGTCATTAGTTTAAAAAGCATGACAGTAAAGTAATTTGTGTGTCATAATTTGGTGTCCTCTCAAAAACTCACGCACGTCTCCCCATAAAACTTCCTCCTCTCTCTCCTAAAACAAAACATCGCTTCTTCCCATTCCACAATCAGTTCTTCCCCATTCCACACTTCTAAACAAACCCTAACATCGATTCTTCAAACCATTGAATCAATTATCCAGTTTTTGTAAAGAAAATATCCAGGTCGCGCGTTTAAACCAATTTAGGGTTCAAAACAAAGAGAAAAACACAAACGCCAACCAGACTTGCAGATGATGACCCACTGATTCTTCAAACCCTAACAACCTTTGAATCATTCTCCATTCTTCAAACCCTAACACACCTTCATGCACGCACACCTCCCGCACCATACATCACCGTCGAGACAGCCCCACCATTGAACACCTCGTCTCTGACCAGTCACCATCGTCTCTTTCACTGTCGAGACAACCCCCTTTTGCAGACGACCCACTTTATTAGTTTTGTGGTAAGTCTCTAAAATCCATTCTTTTAAGCTTTACTTTCAATTGATTTTTTCTTTGTATTTTGTTGAATCTATGAGAATATGAACTTGTGATTTTAGGGCTAGTATTTAAATATAATGATTAGTGACAAGAGTCTAACATTAATGGGTTTTCAAGAACAAAGTGTTTGGATTGTATACTAATAAAGGGCCAACCTTTCTTCTTTTTGCTGCACTTCAGTTGTCTTTTATCTTCTACTGTTTTGGATTTGTGGTTAATAGTTTCTATTAGAGAGTTGTGACTGTGAGCTAGTGAGGGATTAGTTATGACAGTTGGATTGTCATGTGGTGATTGTCAGTTTAGCATCTAGTTGGTTAAAAACCAATCGATTCTTCGTTGCTGGTAAATGAAGTTTAAACCGTGGTAGATTGAGACTCAGAGCCGAATTCTTGAATTGGTTCTATTTTTGATTAATTTTGGATAACAGAATTGTTGATTTGGTTGTTGTTGCAGCTGCTATGGCATCGGAGTAGTCGGAGGTCGTCTTCAACCTTGTCCCTGCTTTTACACCATTAGTTTACGTCGTGTTCTTAACGGATAATCTTCGATAATAACCTCACCATTTGCTTCAGCAAGATTCAGCTAGGGGTGTAAACGAGCCGAGTCGAGCCCGAGCCTGACTAGGCTCGGCTCGGGCTCGTTACGGTTTTGTGAAGCTCGAGCTCAAGCTCGGCTCGGTTCGAGCCTACAATCTTGAGCTCGAGCTCGGCTCGCTAGCAAAATCCAAAGCTCGAGCTCGGCTCGGCTCGGCTCGAGGTGATTTGAGAATCTCAAACGAGCTCAAAAGCTCGGCTCGAGCACGCAAAAGCTCGGCTATAACTTAGGCTCGGTTGTAACTTAGGTTCGGGCTAGAGGTTCGGGCACTAGCTCGTTCGGGCACTAGCTCATTACATCGTTGAAAAATGACGTGACTTCACTTGAGGTAATACTTTTAGTGATTTTCTGGATTTAACTAATTAACTGTGAAATCCACACAGAAGTGAATGAATTGTTTTGTTTTGTTAAACAGGTTAAAGCGTCATTGGATGCTAGTGATCAGGTTAAAAAGGCGCATACACGTTTTCATGAATTGGAGAAGCAGGTTTGCGTGATATATCGATCTGCCTTTAGATGAGTCTTATTGGGAAGTTGTGGATTTATTGCAGGTGGGTGAGCTTCAAACAAAGATTAAATTGAAGGAAAATGTAAGGGAGAGTTTGGAAACGCGCATAAAAGAGTTGGAGGAGAAAACAGTTGATCTGAACTCTAAGCTTAATGATGTAAGTTGTTTTGTGATTCAAACCTCTTAGTTTGGAGACCTGTATTAATGTTTGCAATATTGGTATTATTCAACATGTGCTGGCTTCTAGTTGTTAAAATCTATTTACCATAATTTATAGTCGGTTTCACTTAACTTTGTGAAGAATTTAAGACAACGACATGTGGATCATTCATGGTTGCATTGCACATTAGTTTGTTACAATTATATGCCCTAGTTTATAGCATTTAATGCAAATTTATTATGAAGAACATATCTTTATTTGGTTAATTATTACCAATTCTTAAGATTTAACTATTTACTATTTTTGCATGAAACATATTGTGATGGTCTTCATGCCAACCATCTTTTCTGTTACTGATCCTTTTAGTCCTGAATTTGTTAGCCCTTTTATCTATGTGATTGAGACATATCGGTTTGGTGGGTTGGGTTAAGTTGAAGCCTTACACATTTTTGTTTTGGTTGTTCTATTGTTTGTTCAGCTTCAACAAGTCGCTGATGAACGGAAGAGAAAACTTCGTAAACTGAGCGTGCTCTAAAAATTGCTGAGGTTTGTCCAAGCTAAGCAGTTAATGCGGAAAAATATCGGTTATCGGTCAATGACCGATATTTGATATATCGGTTTTCGTGGTGAGATATCGGTGGGATATCGGTAATATATATATATATATATATATATATAACACTAAAGAAAACTATATAAAGATATTAAACAAGCTTAACTCTTAATGAAATAAGGAAAAAAAACAAATAAACAAAGTTTTAGGTTAAAATTGAAAGAAAATAATAAACAAGTAAAGTTTCAAGTTAAAATTGAAAAAAACAAAAAAGCTTGAGGGTGTAACTAGTAAAATGGTACTAGGTTAAATTAGATAATTAGGTTAAAATACAAGAAACACAGCCGTCATCATGGTTCATCCTTATCCTCCATCTTCTTATCATCTCTCCTGCCTCCATGTCCATCCTTCATACTTCTGCTTCATCTTCATATAGCGTGCTTCTACATCATCATCAATGGTAAGCTCACATTTCTTCACCTTTATCGCCATTCTTGAGCATAAATGGGCCAAAAAACAAAACAAAACGAGATAATCGGTTAAATCACCGATATTATGAAGGGTGTATCGGCCGATATATCACCTATATCGGCCGAGATTATCGGCAACGAGATAATGACCGATATTTTCTACCGATATAAACCTCTAAGGCCGATAACCGAGATATCACCGATATATCTCCGAGATATCGCCGAGATTAACTGCTTAGTGTCCAAGTCAATTGGGTTTAATATATTTGTGTGAATATGAAAAGATGCATTGTCTTTACATGTGTGCTCATATGCAGAAGGAGCTTATGAAGCCTAAATTTGAAGCAACATAAAAAATCAAAGAACTGAGGTAAATCGAAACTTAGCTATCTCACAATGACATTAGCTCTTTTATATGTACATGTTCGTTTACTATTCTAAACAGATTTTGAGTGATTTTACTTGCATTTTAGAAACCCTATTCTATGATCTGTTTATTGTATTTAGGTTCATGGTGCATGGATGCCACCTTGGCTTGCAGCTCGCTTGGCTGGTTTTCAGATAGTTTTCTTAGTATGTCATTTGTGGCTAAAACAATCAAGTTTGATTACATTATTATCATGCAGTCTTATGCGGATAGCCACTGGAAAGAACATGGAAAACCTGCTTTTGAGTCACTTAAGCAAAAGGTAGTATTTGTACATGATGTAGTAGGCATTATTGCATGCGCTTTTTATAAAAATATGCTACACTCATTTTAGGTAACTGTTCATTTCATGCTTTATGCCTTATGAGAAACATGTAACGTCTCATTTTGGTTGGGTCAGGCTTTTGAGAAAAAGGCGCAAGCTGAAAAATGGGCTGAACCTCATTTGCAGACAATCAAAACTGTAAGTAACTTTCTGAATTTGAATGTTATTTTAAATTTTGCTTTTGTTTATCACTTTATACTAATTCTAGTTGATGTTGCAAGACTACAACAAACAATATATACATATACATACACAATACGATAACTTTTCTTAATGAGAGATGATATGTACATTAAAAAAACTATAAAGGTAAACTTCACAAACATATCTTTCTATGTTCACTGTCGACATCTTTAAAAACTGAAAGCAAGTCATGAGATCAAGTAGCCAACCAAGAACATGTATTTCTACTTACTCCATCATCATCGGTTTTAAACTTTTTGAGAACTTCGTCAATGGGGATTCTAGTCTAGCCAATGTACTCTTCCACTTTGTCATGTCTTTATCATGTAGAAAAGTGCCCAAACTTTTAAGTGCTGATGGATGACCACCACATTTAGAAACTAAACTTCGTGAAAGCTTCTCATAACCTTCTATAGGTCTAACTGATTCAAATGCATGCCAGCTAAAGAGCTCAATAGCCTCTTCTGCATCTAACATTCTCACATAATGTGTTATACAGTTGTAAGCATTCACCAGATCTTGGTTTCTGGTGGTGAATATTATTCGACTTCCATCACCAAACCAGTTCTGTGACAGAATTCAATTCAGTTTCTGATATAGCCACGACTGTTAGGCATGTTACTGTACCTGGTTGTGTTTTTGTTAGGTAGTCTGCAAGTCTGCACAACACTTGTGGGGCACTGGCCATTACTAGTCTACAAATTGGTACTAATTTGGGAATTGTTTGGTTATCTTTTGGATTATGTTTGCTTAATATGTGAATGTCAGAATATGCTGAATTGTATCTAAAATTAATATTGTTTCGGTTCGCAGTTATAAATGAGTTGATAGTACTGCTTAGTGATGTGGTAAATTGATGAAATTTGTAGGTTAAGTGTGTTAATCATGATTTACAATTATTAGCTAAACTAGATACTGTTACTGCTCAAAATATTTGATATTAAGTATTATCTTTAGTTATCATATTTCGTATAAAGTTGCTTCTATACACAGTATTGGTTATTCTCTAATTAGGTTTAATATTTTTCTTATTTTTTTTAATGTGTAGTGTCCATTGCTAGCCGGGAATCACAGAATGTGATTTTTATGTCATGAAATTCATGAAAGAGATAGTGCAAGGAGAAGTCGAAATGTTGGGCAATGTTAGTTAAGGCAAAATAAATGTAGCGATGCGTTATGATTTATGTAAAATAATTGGCCGGCCTCGACTAATGTATTAATTTTATTGTTGTCTCATGTTGGGGGAGGAGCGGATCATTACGAGGATGAGGACTTGGATGTCGTATGCGAAGGATGGTTAAGCTACGCCGCAACATTTATTTTCAAATGATCAAAACTTGTTTGAAGGCAATGTAATAGCGATACAATCTATTTTTGTAAAAGTTAAACGTTGTCTTGGATTAGTTTGTAATTAGATAAATATGGATTATATAATGAAATGATGTTTTTGTTGTTAGTTTGTTAATTATTTTGCATATAATAAAATGGCAATAAATCCAGGAGGGTAAATATGTAATTTTACAGGAATGTTTTTTAGATAAAAAATTATGACACGCAAAGAACGTCATAAAATTCTGTCAAAATGTGTCGCTAAAAACTGTCATAAAAATGTGTCATTAAAAAGTGTCATAACGCGTGTCAATGAATGCTGTCATAAATGTGTGTCATAAACAGATGACACGCGAAAATATGTCATGTTAAATTTATGACACCGCCATCCTTGACATTCTTTTCCCTGTCATCAGACCCATTTCTTGACACGCAATGCGTGTCAAGAAAGGGCTTTTTTCTAGTAGTGCAGTTATTGATGACATCCAAAGTGTTAAGTGCTTGTGTTTGTTTATTAGAAATTATATATATGTGTGAAAAAAAAAGAAAAAAAATATAAAAAGCGAAAAAAAAAGAGAAAAGAAAAAAAAAGAAAACGAAAAAAAAAAGAAAGGAAAAGAAAAATAAATAGAAGTATGTGTTACGGGTCAAATATGCCCAAAGTTATGTTTATTTATGTGTATTGTGAATAAGGATTGTCAATCATGTTGGTGTCACCATTTTATTTTAGCCACTTCTAGCCAAATCTATCCGACCTTTACCCTAAGCCCAAAACCCGTAAGTCCTTTAGATATGTGCATTGTCTACAGTTGAGGTGTGATTGTCATACAAGCCTATGATAACAGAGTTGCATACTTGGTTTTTGAGTGATTAATACTAGCGCATTACATGCTAGTCCAGATATCAACCGAGTGGAGTGAAAAATTGTGAGGGGTGTGTTGCATGAAAATAAAAACCGGAAGCATGTTAGATTTAGTCAGGTTAATTCTGTTTTTAAATGGATATCAATTTGACTTGCTGAATTAACACATCTAATGCTGATCTGTAAATGGGGTATGACTTTGGACCTTACCTAAGGTATGATGGGGCAACTGTGGTGCTAGTCTGTGATGTCTTGAGCGGAGTGTCTATAATTTTTTCGAGACGAAAAAAGATAAGTGTGGGGTGTGATGCGCGGTTGCACGCATCATGCTTATTTGCCACTTTTGTATATTTTTTTAGTCGATTAGATAGTATTTTTATTAGTTTTATGTCTGTAGTTTATTATTTTAGTATTGTATATATTTTATTACTTTTTGGTTGTTTTTACTATTAATTTGTTTATTTTATATTTTTTTGTAGGTGATCGCAGGGAGCGGGGCTAAAACAGTACAAATTATATTCGAGACCCGAACACCCGAGTCGAGAGCACGGGGTTATAATACCATTTATAATAATAATAATAATAATAATAATAATAATAATAATAATAATAATGTATGCCTAAATAGACATAAAGTGGCCTTAGGCCCATTTCGGAAAAAAAGAAAAGAGTAGGAAATTAGGGATTTAGTGTAGGGATGCCAATTTAAATGAGAGATTAAAATCGTAAGCGAGGAGTTAGTATTATTTTTTGGTTTTGGACGGCTCCAATTCGAGGGAAAAAGATCGCACAAAAGGGAGGACACACAAGAGACAGGGCATCATCTTTGGAGACATAACAATAGTCACGCACAACAATCATGAGCGGCTAAACCCTTTGTGACTTTCCCCGGGTGAACGGTTTTAGTTTTCTTTTACATTAGACTAAGTTTATTTATGTTTGAATTGGTATATCTTGACCACTTGTGTTTGAGTTGTTGAAACGTTTATTTATATCTGAATTATTTATCTTTTACCAAACGTATTGGCAATTTCTTGCATTGTTAGCGGGGTGGTAATTGGTGGGTAATTGATATTTTTGAGCGGACAATTAGGTTGTACGGTTATTATTAAAAACTGTCCTTGGTTGTTAATTCAACTCATAAATCCCAAGGCCATGTCTATGTGGTGTTCTAATAATTAAACTAAGTTTATGTTAAAGTCTATACCTGGATCCCGGGTGAAAGTTACTTTTCCTTAATTTGATAACTCTTTAATTTTTAATTGTTTACTCACTTTTTATCAAACAAAACCCCAATTCAAAATCAGTAGTTTATTAATTTAATTTTCAAACTTATACTGACCACGCGTTCCCTGTGGAGACGACCTTACTTACCCGTACTAGTATAGGTATTTAAGTCTTAAATACTTGTTTTTTATTAGCCCACGACAGCTACATCACTGTCTTTCTTTAATTCATCCTTCTTTTTTCTGATTCAATCCTTGAAATTCCAATGCTTTCTTTAGCACTTCGTTGAGATCTGAAAGCAATATTTTATAAGAACTTGTTCCAGAGTTTGGCGAGTTGTTTTTTCTGAACATCTTCTTTTGTTGATATGCCACATGTCCATGGCTCTTCACCCAGTTTCCATATGCCGCATCATTTGAACTCCACAATCTACCTTGTTTTCTGTAGTTCTCTATTCCATGGCTTTTCTCGCTTTCAAATATTCACATAGTGCATTTCTCTGCAATGTATTAAAAGCATGTTAGTTTTTAAAGATGTAGAGTAATTTGATACTTGAATGTGCTTTGACATTCTGTTCTTTAATTCCACAATTAGCTTTGTCCCCTTGAGTTGAAGCAATTTCACTTGAATCATTATTAGCAAGACCTTTAATATTGTCAAAACAAACGTATCTCAGTTACATGGTAATTATATAAAAAACTAGACTTACTATTAGTTGTAGAGTAATTCCATACCTATTTCAATTCCACCTTTGCCCCTTTGATTCAAAGCAATTTCATTTGAATCATTTGTACCAAGACCTTTAATATAATTAAAACACATATTTCTTAGCTACAGAGTAATTATTAAAAACAACTTTACTTACTATTAGGTGTAGAGTGATTTCATACCTATTTCAATTGCACCTTCAGCTTTGTCCCCTTGATTCAAAGCAACTGCATTTGAATCATTTGTACCAAGACCTTCAACATTGTCAACAGTCAACACACATATATATCAGTTTAAGGGTACTTACTAAAAAAAACCTGGAGTTACTATAGGATGTACAGTAATTTCATTCAAAATTCTTAAAAAATAAGCCTGGGGTAAATTTCACAAATTACTCTACATACAAATGCGATACCAAGTTCAGAAATTACTCTACAAAACAAACCATAACCACTTCACAAGTTAATATTACTCTACAAAATAAACCATAACCACTTCACAAATTTCTCCACAAAGACATGCAATAACTACTTCAAAAATTACTCTACAAGTTCAAAAATTACTTTACAAGAACATTCAGTCTCTTTTGATACCTTTGGGGGCCTTGCCCCCGAAGCCATCCGATTTCTAGATCGGGTACAAAAGGTGACACATAGTAATTGCTTGATAGTCAGGGACCAAAGGTTTATTTTTAGTAGAGTAGGTTTTGCTATCCAAAAGGGGGTGGCGGCGCAGCTTGTTGCCCGCTTACCAACCGTTCACTTGTAATCTCTTTGTGGGTTTATGAAATGAAATTTCATGATACAACTCAAAAATTCAGTCTCTAGTTCCAAAATTACTCTAAAAACCAAACCATAACTACTTCACAAATTCCTCTACAAAATATAGAACTACTACTTAAGAAAATTACTCTACAAACCAAACTGTACCGTACAAGGTTCACTAATTATGCTATAAGTAAAAGCATGTATAACTTCACTAATTACTCTAAATAAAAAAGGAACATTATACAAAACTAATGAAAGTAGAACAAATATCAAAAGAAAAATTGTTTAGAATACTTTCAAACCCTAATTTATTCTACAGAGACACCGTTTACCACTTTTAAAGGCAATAAATCAAAATTACACAAGTACAACACCACATTTTACCTGCGTATTCGTTAATCTTGACGAGATTAAACTTCATGATCTTTGATCGCCTTCGATTTTGGTGTATAATTTGGGGTTTTGTTAGTGGTTTGTGTAATGTAAATTTTGATTAAACCTTGTTTTAGGTGGGTTTTATAGAAAAGACTTTTCTCACTTAATTACAAAATTGCCACTGCATTTTTTATTTGATTCGTATGGTTCGTACAAAAATTCAATTTGTACATGAACTTGACTCTAAATTTAAATATAAAAAATTAAAAACCCTACTGAACTATCGAACACAGACAAACATAAACGAACACGTTCACGAACATAAATGAACAAACGCGGCCTCAGTTCATGTTCGCTTGTTTAACTAAACGAACGGAATTTCTTGTTTGTGTTTGTTCATTTATTAAACGAACGAACAGAAATGAACTTCCCGCCGAACAGTTCACAAACTGTTCGCCGAACATTTGGTTTGTTGACAGCCCTATTTATAAGTTCTTTTTTTCAGTGTTTATATTTGTATATGTAATAATGCGTATGTGTGTATATATATTTAAGAAATATACATTTACAGTTTTTATTCCAATTTAGAATCGAATTTAAAATTATAAATTCGTATTCGATTCGTATTTAATTTACTGGACTCGAATTCGAATTCTTAATAATCGAATCGAATTCTGAACACCCCTAGTTAAAAGTAAAGTTTTAGAATAATAATTTTAGAGTTGGTTAAAGTAATAAGTAAGGAGGGAGGCGCTTGGTTTAACCGACGTTTTATCTAGGGTTGTTCAAATCGTTTGTCGTTCGTGGCTCGCTCACCGCTCGTTCGAAAAATGCTCGCCCAATTGTCCGCTCGGTTGTAAATAAGCCGATCGGCTCGGCTCGGTTTGTAAACGAGCCAAGCACGAGAAAAGATCTGCTCGGCTTGGTTCGACTCGAATAAATTATTATTTATGTATTATATACAATTATATAAATACCCACAAATCATAGTATTGTTTATAGCTTTATACATAACATTTGGCACAATATATGCAAATAAAATATTACTAGCCCGCTTTATCAATTAAAAATCTAACACTAAGTTTAATAGTAAAACCCTAAGTCGTAACGTGACAAACTTGACTTGTTAGTGTTATTAGTCGTCCATTGCTAATCGTCGCTTGATATCACCATATGCCAAAATGCGACAATTGTTCTTTGTAATATGCTCATTGCCTCACCAGCCTTAATCTAAGCCCCATTCTCGAAAACTCGGACCTCAATATTAGTGTCCTCATCGGACAGTTCGACCTTAATAGTCACTCGACAACGAAAACATTGAAGAAAACGTCTCAATTTCATGGTTGTCAAAATTACTCTACGCTCGCTCTTCAGATCGGTTGTAAACAAGCCAGTCAGCTCGGTTTAATTTGTAAACGAGTGAAGCATAAGCAAAAGTCGGTTCGGCTCAACTCGTCAACCACCCTAGTCTTATCCAATCCCCAACCGCACATCCATGAGGTAAAATGTCGTCTTATCTGAATATCATCATCATCAATCATCTGGTTTTGATTGGATTGGATTGCTTTGCTGCTGGCTGAAACAATTGAGAGAGAGCAAAAATGGCTTCAGCAGCATCGGCGACATTTCGGCTGCCCTCCCATTCTCTAAAATCAATACCTCATTTCTCCTTGGCTTTGAAGCCCTCCTTCTCCCCCTTACCCAAACACCCAAACCTCCAAATCACCGCAAAATCTACCAAAGAAGACATACCACCGGAGTATACACGTGAACCGGAATCGACTACCACTACAGAACCGGAAACAGAAGAGGCGTTGGATAAACGTAGGCTAGAGGAGAAATTCGCAGTGCTAAACACGGGAATATACGAGTGCCGGTCGTGCGGGTACTTGTACAACGAGGCAGCGGGGGACCCCTCCTATCCGATAGCCCCAGGGCTGCCCTTGGACCGAGTCCCAGATGACTGGAGGTGTCCCACATGCGGCGCTGCTAAGAGCTTCTTCGCCAGTAAGAGCGTCGAGATCGCCGGCTTTGCTCAGAATCAGCAGTTTGGGCTTGGGGGTAACACCCTTACTTCCGGTCAGAAGGCTATTCTCATCTACGGTAGCCTTTTGTTCTTCTTTGTCCTCTTCTTATCTGGTTATTTTCTTCAATGACCATTTTATTATTATTATTTATACAAGAACAAGAATTTTGTAATAATATATATTCTTCCTTCCTTCCTTCCTTGTATCTATGTATGTATGTTTTCATTACACCCTTCCATAAACTAACTTACTTTATATTCATCTCCTCTTCTTTCTTTCTTTCTTTCTTTCTTTCTGTATGTTTGTATGGTGTGATTACGAATGTGTTTGGTCAGCTGCTGATGCATCTCTTAGATGCAACAAAATAGTGAATTACAAACTCTACCAAGGATTTGGTTTTGTAATTTTGTAATGCATTCATAAGAATGTGTCTAGTCATTACTTACCAAAATGATAAACCAATAAATTATTATTGTCAAGGTCCGATCTTCCTCAATCCAACCATGGAACTACCCATATAATCCGGTCTCTTTGTTTCTGTTTTAAGCTCTCCAATTTGTTCTAATTTGGAAGACATGGATTCTACACTCTGCCTTTTTCTTTCTACTCATGATGGAAAGTATAAAACTGAGGTTATGGCGGCCGGTGCTGTTGAAATTTTTACAGGAAGACTCTCGCGTCTATTGCCATACACTCAGGTATGTTTAAATCAATCTGATTACAACATATACGTTAATCTCTTTACGTATGCACCATCATCTGTTTGTATAAATAATTAATAGGATCACTTATTTGTGCAGTTGGATATCGATAAGGATAGTAGCATCTGGATATGCACACTACTATTAGTTATCATCTGTTTAAAGCCCTTTCTAGTTTATTGAGGTCAGAGGTCCAGCCTATAGATATTTTTCTGCACAGACTTCCGATTTAGCTTTCAGGAGATAGTCCATCAATTAAGATTGCCATGGTTGAGTCTCCATTGCCCCCCAAGATGTCACCGAGGAAGCTGCAACTTATCTACTTAGCATCCTATTCAGCACTGCTGAAATTCGAACGAGTCAGCTTGTAGTTGTAGGTGGAACTTGGAAGTTCTAGAGAGTCTATTTTCTGCTTATCACATAAAAAATTTAGAATCTTCTCAAGAAGCTGTTCAACCATTGGTGGGTTTATTTAACACCAGTTTGGAAAGAAAAAAAAAGCATCAGTATTGCTATTGCTGCATTAGTTAGACTACTGAGTGGGAATCCATGAAGAGGCCTTAATGCTCGGATGTTGGCTTGTAAGCAGCGATGTTCTTTGTATGATTTGAAAACAGGGCACTGCTGGTGATGAGAATTCGGCTGGCTGGATTAGTAGCTGCACATGGTGCAGTAGTTCTTTTTGTAGGTCTTCTTGAGACTCAAAGTTGCAGAACTACTCAAATGCTTAATATGCAGCATAGTGCATTGCAGTTCTAGTAAGCATGGTGGAGCATGAACAAGGTCGTGTTGTGTTGTGTTGTTGGCTCCACACTGAGCCATTGAATCGCCCATTCTGTAACTAGTTTCTCCACACTTTAAAGGGTCTCGTTAGCATTTCTTTAACGTTAGCTAGTGAAATTGCAAGAGGGAGGTGTTACCCTAATGAATCATGTTATTAACAGATCCCTTCTCCCTAATCGTATATGGTAATCAGCTGCCACTGTTTTTATATAGTATTTTAAAGCTCAGTTAAGAGTTCTATATGGAAGTACCTATGGCAGTTTTGGTACGGTTGTCACGTTGAGGCTCAGAAGGAACCGAAACTGATACATTAAATGTACTCTTAGTTATTGTGAAAGTGGTGCAATCTAAGCTTTTTTTACAGCTTTCCATATGCCATCTGTATGGGGAGCTACGTACTGCTATATTGTTAGATGTTTTATTTGTATAACTTGAAGATTAGAGAAACCGAAGCTATTCTATCGGCTTTTTACGCATGTCCTCATATATGTTAGGGACATTATTGACAACTCTTGCTTTGAGGATTTATCCCGGAACGAAACTTTGGCACAGCTATCGATGCTGCTGTAGCTTGTTGGGATCTGGTGAATTTGCTAGAATGTAGCGCTATATGCTTTGCAGAATATTGTAATGTATAGTCCAAAAGTGAGACATTGGTTGATCACTCTGTGCCCATCTCAACAGACTGATTTGGCCTCGGTAAAAATGTTTACAAACCCTTAAATGGGTTCACAGGTTAACCCAGTTATTAAACGGACCGTGTCTTGATTAAATTGTTTTACAAAAGGCTTATAGAACTAGGTGCAAAGGAACAGTTTTTGAACGAGTAATATCATATATTACATAAAACTTCACGGGGTAGAGGTAAGGCTGTCTACATCTTACCCTCCTCAGACCCTACCCTAGCTTTGCTATTGGTGGGTGGGATTAACTGAGTATGATGATGATGATGACATAAAACTATAAAACTAGCAAGATGCTATAGAACCAAAGACACTTTGGGTTACAGGTGTTATCCAAGATGCATTTGTTCCATCTATCCAAACAATTGATGAGTTTAACTGTTGGAATAAATATACGTGACGTTTGTATATTTATCGATAGCCTTTATAATCATTTGTATAAAAATGATCAATTATTAATTATCCTAAGCCCAATAACAAGATGAGTCTTTGATGGGCGGGCTTATTATTAGATAGGCCTTGTAGGGTGTCCCGTGGGTATGTATAAAAATGAGAGTTTACTAGGGAATAGGGGTTGCACAAATAAAAAAAAAAACATAACACCTCTCAAGATTTCGGCCCCCCTCTCTCAAAACTGATTCTTCTTCAAGAATCATAAATCCATCATAACTGCATATCCTAAAGGAAACCCAATCATACTAACAATCATGTCAACCTCTACTTTCTCAGCATCAATGTCAGGTCTTACGAATCTCTCAGGTATTATCATTATTATTATGTTTTCCATTATATACAATCAAAACTGATCAACATGTGGTATCAGAGCGATGTTGCTCAATCAGTTTTGATTGTTTTCCATTAAGATCTGGAATTAAAATCGGAAAACAATTATGTTGAAACCTGATAATGATTTTAGGGTTCCTTGATTTTTTCGGCCAAAAGAAAAAAAATCGATTATATATAAATTTTTTTATTATAGTCGATTATTTTTTGTATGTTTTATTAATTTTTCGAAATCAGTTAATAAACATTAAAGTTCTCAGATTTCAATTCCAGATTATGAATGTTCTTAAATTCTTGGAATTTTTCGGTTGATGTTCTTCAAGAACATCATAAATTTTCCAAAATTTCTTTATGTTTTGGTTCAAGATTGGATTAAATCTTGTTTTCGATATTTTAGGAAACTTAATCTCCATGAATTTTGAAATCTTGTTGATAAAGTCAAAGATTTCAAAATATTATGAAATTTTTTGGAGATAATTAGTTCATATCTAAAATTGGAAAAAAGATATAATTAAATCCCTAATTTTTGAACCACCTGACTCTATCACTTTGGGTTTTCGATAATAATAACTGGTTTTTGGTTTTTTAAAGATTAATAAATTTAGTTATTGAAGAATCTCTTAGTTCCCGAATTCAGGTTCTCAGTTTTAAGTTCTCGGTTATAAAGCTTTCGATCAGGTTCACGGACAGGAGTTCTCGGTCAAGGTTTTCTACTTCGAAAACCCATGATGTTTTCGAGATTCCATAATTTTTTCGAGAACCCATCTTATTTATCGATAACTATCATGTATTCGAGAACCAATATTTTTTCGAGAACTATTAAAAAATCTGAGAACTGTTAAAGTTGTCCGAAAACATAAGTTATTTGAGTACTCATAATATATTCGAAAACTCATTATGATATCTGAGAACTCATTAAGTCTTCGAGTTCTCACAATTTATTTGAGATCTCATAAGTTTTCCGGGAACTCATCACTTTCGAGAACTCATAATCTCGAGAACCCTTTATGTTATCTCATAAGTTTTCCAGGAACACATTATTTTTCCGAGAACTCCTTATGATATTCTGAGAACTCATATAAATTTTTTTTAGAACTCAATTACTGAGAACTCATTATTTTTTCGGGATCTTTAATAAAATTTACTGTTTTGAGAAAACCTAATGTATCCAATCTATTCAAAACAAATAAAACCTTGCTTAACTTGAAATAATATTTTACATGTCACTTCTGCCCAAAGGTGATGTGTCACATTAGTTCGTTATATAAGATCTCATTAAGCATTGTAACTCGGTTCACATAATTTCCACAAGGTTTCACTTGTGCCCAAAGGTGATGTGTAACAGATTATGTTAATCAACTGAGCGTATTGCATTAAAACTTTGAATGTCTCACTTCTGCCCAAATGTGATATGTTACATTCACTGTTTGCAACTTAATACTTAAATAAATAGCGTATAGCCAAAGCTAGGGCATGTTATTTAAGTAGCTTATGATTTGGTGTTATAATAAGTTATCACAGCTTCATTAGTATAATGGTCTTTGTTCTGTCTGCCTTAGATAATTACTTGCCCCCTTAGATCACTATAAGTTCTTCTCTAACTTAGTATCTTACTATTCTCATCTTTTTCCACTATTAGCTCCCAACTGCGACATCACTACCTTAACTGGTGATAACTTTGCTGCCTTGAAAGATTCACTTATGTTGACTTTGGCGTTGCTGGATTTTGATTAAGCACTAAGATAGGATGCTCCTCCCAAACTCACTGACAAAAGCACCACTACTGATAAAATGGTGCATGAGAAATGGGAAAGATGCAACCGTATGTCTGTCATGTTCATTAAGAACTCCATCAGCATGCCTATTAGAGGATCTATTCCAGATTCTAAGATTGCTGAAGTCTATCTGGCTTCTGTGGAGGATCAGTTCAAAGGAACCTCAAAGGCTCATGCTTCCACTCTGATTCTGAAACTTGTGATAACTAAATATGATGGGAGAAGCGGTATTCATGAGCACATCATGTCCATTAACGATATGGCCCATAAGCTCAAGGGTTTAGAAATGGAGATTAGTGACGGTTTCCTGGTGCATTTCATCATGACTTCGCTTCCCTCTGATTATGATGCTTTAATGATCAACTATAACACACAGAAAGAAAAGTGGACAATGCAGGAATTGATCGCTATGTGCGTGCAAGAGGAGGAACAAATGAAGCTGGAGAAACCTGAGGCTGGTTACCTTATGACTGCTAATCTAAAGAAGAGGAAGAGGCAATATAACAAGAATCATAACGCTAAAACTCAGAGGAATGATGCAAGTACCTCATCTAGGCATACGAACTCCAAAGGCAAGTTCCTCTGCAAGTTCTGTAAGAAAGAAGGACATAAGCAGAAGGACTGCCATGAATTTAAGGAGTGTCTAACTAAGAAAGGTAATCATCTGCTTATGATACTTGAGTCCTTTAATTTAAATTTTCCATCTAATACTTGGTGGTTTGACTCTGGTTCTATGGTCCATGTGACCAATTCTCTTCAGGGATTCCGTTCAATCTAAAAGCTGGCAAGAAACCAAAGAATACTTAATGTAAGGAATAGAAAGTCTTTTATTGTCGAGGCCGTGGGAACATTATAACTAAGATTCAAAACTGGTTTATGTATTGTTCTTTATTATAATTTATATAATCCTGAGATTACTCGGAATCTTGTATCTGGACCTAAGTTAGACATGGATGGTTTTGACGTTTCTCACGGTCATGGCAAACTTACGATTACTTATGATTCCCAAGTGTATGGTTATGGTTTTCTGGATGGTGGTCTCTATAAGTTAGAACTAGATGATTATTTTTCCAAGTCTTTGTTATCATATAACGTTAATGAATTACTAACAAAGAAGAAATGCAAGAGAGACTTAGAAACTTCATCCATGTTGTGGCATCAGCGTTTAGGCCACATTTCACGAGAAAGGTTAACCAGACTCATGAAGGATAGGGGTATGTATTACCCTCTCTTAATTTCGATGATTTTGGAACATGTGTCAAATGCCTTAAAGGCAAAATGACATCAGCAAATAAGAAAGGTGTCACTATGAGCTCTAATTTATTAGAACTCATTCATACTGACATCAGTGGCTCTTATAACGTTGCTTGAATTACTGGGCATACTTCATTTATCACTTTTATTGATGATTATTCTCGTTACATGTACTTGTATCTCATTAAGGAAAAATCTGAATCACTAACAACTTTTAAAGATTATAAAGCTGAAGTTGAAAAACAATTAGATCGTCAGATAGCTTTAATTCACTCCTTTCCAACAAAAGGTGCACCTTTAAGACCGTCGACTCAATCACATCCTACAGTGGTTGTTTCTGGCTCTACTCGTTATCAAAATGTACATCTTCTTTTAAATATACATTTTCATTCTTATTCACTTGATTTAAACTATTGATTTCTCATATTGTAGTACATTAATTTTTGTGTTACATTATAACACATATTTTATTACTTCATATTAGATTTGTCTATCCCGAAAAACTGTCTTGATATAATCTAGAGGGTGTTTGGGATTGAGTTTTGAAATGTAAAACTGCTTTTGGTTAAAAGTGCTTATTGGCTTATGACTTTTTGAAAATGAGTTTTAAAAAAAAAGTGTTTGGATTAGCTTTTGGGATGAAAAACGTCAAAAAAATCAATAGATTGTCTTTTTTAGAAGTGTTTCGCTTAACTTATTGTGAATATTGGTTGTATGGGTGGTAAATTTGTAATTTTTATCCAAAAGTTAAAAGCCAAAAGCCAGGATTTCTAACTTTTCAAAAACAGCTTTTCCACCATTAAGGGGGTGTTTGGGATTGATTATTCAAAACAGATTATGCGTTTTGAAAAAGCAAGGGTGGAGCTAGGCCTGTAAACGAACCGAACGTTCATGAACTGTTCGGCGGGAAGTTCGTTTATTTAAATAAATGAACGAACACGAACACAATTTTTTGTTCGTTTAATTAAACGAACGAACATGAACACACGTTGTGTTCGTTCATTTATGTTCGTTTATTTTGTTCGTTTATGTTCGTTTAATTAAACTTAGCTTTATTTTTATTATTTATTTCCTTTTGTTAATTAACCTTAATTCATATGTTCTAAAAACTTAACCCTAACCCTAACATTATAAACATATCACTTATTAGCCGCTCTTCACACTTCACAGCCCCACATTTCACAGCCACTCTCCACCCTAACCCTAACGTTCATTTATGTTCATGAATCATTATTAACTTGTTTTTGTTTGTGTTCGTTTATGTTCATTTGTGTTCGTTTATATTGATCATTTGTGTTCGTTTATGTTCATGAACTGTTCGTTTAGGTTTAAATGAACGAACATAAACGAACACGAACACGGCAAATTTCTTAATGAACGAACACGAACACAAAAATGTGTTCGATTATGTGTTCGTGTTCGTGTTCGGTTAAAGTTAAATGAACAAACACGAACACGCGTGTGTTCGTGTTCGTTCGGTTCATTTACAGGCCTAGGTGGAGCTGCTTATAGATTATTGCGTTTTGGTAGCCTAAAAAACTGATTATCTGCGTTTTCAAAACGCCATCCCAAACACTTATCTACGTTTTCAAAACGCAATAATCTAAAAATCAGATTCAAAACGCAATCCCAAACACCCTCTAAAAGCAAAAGCCAAAAGTCAAAACAGAAAGTACTTTTAAGTTACAAAAACAACTTATTGACTTATTGGCTTAAATTGGTTTGAAACTCAATCCCAAACACGCTCCTCTCAGGCTATGGGGTGTGGTCACCCTTCCCCCTTCCTTCCCCCTTGTCCACGTCAGCGCCATGTCATTTCCCCCTTCCCCTCCCCCTTCTAAGGGAAATGGTTCCCCCTTCCCCCTTCCCTTTTTTATTGTTTTTCTTTTTTATTTTTTTGTACATTTTATATTTCATTAATTTTTTTTTTCATTAAAATTAAAAACCAAATTACATGTAAAATAAAAAACACTAACACAAAAAAAAAAAAAAAAAAAACCTTAAACGAAAAATATTAAAAAAAACGAAACTAAAGAAAAAAAAAATACAAACTACTCGTTATCAACGTCATCGACACGGAAATTGTTCCAAATATGGTCGATTAAATCCGAGCAAAGGTTGGCGTGCATATTACTATCCTCTAATGCCCACCTGTTCGATTGTTGTTGTGTCGCGTCAACCGGCTCGAGATTCTCTTCAACGTCATTTGGGTCATACTCACATATCGCACGGCCTTCATCTTCGATTATCATATTATGTAGTATCGTACAAGCGTACATAATATATCTCAAGCTTTGTGGATGCCATGCACGTGCGGGTCGCCCAATTACATGCCATTTCGACTTTAAGACACCGTATAACCGTTCGACGTCTTTTCTCGCCGACTCTTGGCACTTTGCAAACTTTTTCCTTTTATCGTCCGTGGGAATTTGTATGGTTTTCACAAGAGATGTATAACTTGGGTATATACCGTCAGCCAGATAATACCTGTGCTTATATTCTACCCCGTTGAGAACGAACGAATCATCCGGACCGGTACCATTAATGATGGGGTCGAAAACCATGGATCTTGCTAGAACATTTAAATCGTTACATGAACCAGCAACTCCGAAGAATGCATGCCAAATCCAAAGGTCTTGTGAGCAAACAGATTCTAGAATAATTGACGGCTCTCCAATGTCACCCCGCGTAAATTGCCCTTTCCATGCAGTGGGGCAATTACGCCATGGCCAATGCGTGCAATCGATGCTTCCAAGCATGCCAGGAAAGCCATGTTTCTCTGCATGGTGTGCGTAAAGCTTTTGGATTTCGTTCTTCGTTGGCCTACGCAAGTAAACTTTGCTATATAACTTGACGACATTTTCGGTAAACCGATACAAGCATTCCCGACTCATTCTAGCAGACATCCTTAAGTACTCATCCCATGAGTCACTAGCAGTCCCGTACGCCAACTGACGAAGTGCGGAAGTGCACTTTTGTAGCGTCGTAAAACCTCGTCTTCCTCTAGCATCATAGCGTAGTGTGAAAAACTCATCATAAGTAGCCATGTCGTTGGCAATTCGTTGGAATAATCGCCGACTCATTCGAAAGCGACGCCTAAATAGTTCGTCCGTGTATACGCAGTCGTCAGCGAAGTAGTCAGCAACCAAACGATCGTGTGCACCTTAAATTAAAAAAAAGTATAAGAAAATATAATACCATAACATAAATAAATATCAAAAAATATAACACATGAAATATAAAACATTAAGTAAATTAAAAGTTATAAAAAATAAAATATACCTTCACGATCTCTGTTTAAAGCGGCCCGCCTTGTTCTTGGTTCCGAAGTTGTTTCGTCGTCACTGTCTACAAACTCCAACAATATTTTTGCCGTTTCCACCATCGCGCCCGCGAAAAAATTAGCAACGTTTGCCTCGTCTGAAGACATACTCATGATTGTAAAAAAAATTTGTTGTGTAGTTTATAAAATTTGAGAATAAATATATAAAGATGGAGTAGTTTTGTTTGATTTGGTGTTAAAAATGAGAGGTTAAATATATATATATATATATATATATATATATATAAATAAAAAGGTTTTTTTTTTTTTTTTTTTTCTAACGGTACAATGCCCCAACGGATACATTGCAACGTTTGAATTTTTTTGGAAAATGGGACGGTACCTTCGGTGAGATTTCCCCGCCTTTGCCGTCGGTGGGTCGGGGGGGCGGTGTTCCCCTTCGGCAAAATGCTCCAGCTGGGATGCCGAGCCCCTTCCCCGAGCCCATACCCCAAAGCCTCATGGTTGTAAATAGGGATGAGCATGGTACCGGTCCGGTACCGAACCGGTACCGGTACCGAAAATACCGGTACCGAAATTCCCCAAAAGTGGGTACCGGTACCGGTACCGAAAACAACCGGTACGGTACGATACGGTACCGGTACCGGTATATAAGCATAAAAACCGGTAAATACCGGTTCGGTACCGGTACCCGGTACCATTTGCTCATCCCTATTTGTAAAATAAGGCGTAAAAAAATTAGATTGGTTATGGTGGTAAATAAAATATCCGGTGATAGTGTGTATGTATAT
This sequence comes from Ambrosia trifida, assembly GCA_028751855.1. Classification (NCBI taxonomy): domain Eukaryota; kingdom Viridiplantae; phylum Streptophyta; class Magnoliopsida; order Asterales; family Asteraceae; genus Ambrosia; species Ambrosia trifida. The sequence goes on from CM054129.1 coordinate 1,480,528, forward strand.
ATGGGCAAGTCTTCCTTGAAGGAGATCTGATATCTCTCTTCTCCTATTATCCCCGTTGTGACTTGATCTACTACTAGTTTTGTGGATCCAGCAGATCTCCGACAGCCGGCAACTTGAGGTTCAGTTCACAATCTCATCATCCAAATTACCTGTAACTTATTTTTTCAGATCTAATCTAATAATACATTTCCTCATCTTGATTTAGTTTTTCTCCTTCGATTATTTATATCTTATATTGCCCATTCAATTAGCTAAACCCTAGTTATCTATCTACATGTAGTAGTAATGTTATGCTAGCTAAACCACATCTGCTATTGATTTACAAATTATCTGTATAAGAGATATGTGCTTTCAGTTTATGCTTTCTGATATTCTCAACTGTTTACATTATATTATTTTTCATTAAACAATGTTTTTTCAGCCTATTTATACCTAAGCCACATCTGCTATTGCTTTATAAATTATCTCTACAACATATATATATATATCTCTGTTTTCCAGTTTATGCTGCTAAGTGCTAACTATGATCTTTGTTTACATTATTTCTAATTAAACAATGTTTTCTAATATCTTATTTATTATAAAATATGTCTGTTTTAGATCTAACTCCCAAAAGTCAGACCGACGTGATGGAGAAAACATGCTCTCTACTTGTCCACTTTGACAAAGGAACCCCTGCCCTTGCCAATGAAATTAAGGAGGCTCTTGAAGGCCACGACGATGCTGCTAAAGTCGACGCCATGAAAAAAGCAGTTATGCTTTTACTCAATGGTGAGACACTGCCACAGCTCTTTATCACAATTGTCCGATACGTTCTCCCTTCCGAGGATCACACTGTTCAGAAGCTACTTCTTCTCTATCTAGAGATCATCGACAAAACCGACTCTAAAGGTAAGATATTGCCTGAAATGATTTTAATCTGCCAGAATTTGAGAAACAATCTCCAACATCCCAACGAATACATTCGTGGTGTTACTTTAAGGTTTCTCTGTCGTCTCAATGAGACGGAGATTATTGAGCCCTTAATCCCCTCTATACTCGCTAATCTTGAACATCGCCATCCGTATATAAGAAGGAACGCAATACTTGCTGTAATGGCAATCTACAAGCTTCCACAAGGTGAACAGCTTCTAATTGATGCTCCGGAGATGATTGAGAAACTTCTCTCAACCGAAGCAGACCAATCAGCCAAAAGAAATGCTTTTCTCATGCTTTTCACATGTGCACAGGAACGCGCTGTTAATTACCTTTTGACCCATGTTGACCGAGTCTCTGAATGGGGAGAGTTGCTGCAAATGGTTGTGTTGGACTTGATTCGTAAAGTGTGTAGAGCGAACAAAGGGGAAAAAGGCAAGTATATTAAGATTATCATATCTCTATTAACCGTTCCTTCGGCTGCTGTTATTTATGAATGTGCTGGCACACTCGTGTCGTTATCATCTGCTCCTACTGCAATTAAGGCTGCAGCCAATACTTATTGCCAGCTACTACTCTCTCAGAGTGACAACAACGTGAAACTTATTGTTCTTGATCGTCTAAATGAACTCAAAGTTTCTCACAGGGAGATTATGGTTGATATGATAATGGATATACTCAGGGCTCTTTCAAGCCCTAATCATGACATTAGAAGAAAAACACTTGATATTGTTCTTGATTTGATCACTCCACGAAACATCAACGAAGTTGTTCTTACGTTGAAGAAAGAAGTTGTAAAAACTCAGAGTGGAGAACTAGAAAAAGATGGTGAGTATCGCCAAATGCTCATTCAAGCAATCCATTCATGTGCTATTAAGTTCCCTGAAGTTGCAAGCACAGTGGTGCATTTGTTAATGGATTTCTTGGGTGATAGTAATGTTGCTTCTGCAATGGATGTAGCTGTTTTTGTACGGGAAATTATTGAAACAAATCCAAAGTTAAGGGTTTCGATTATAACAAGGTTATTAGACACTTTTTATCAAATTCGATCTGCACGTGTTTGTTCTTGTGCTCTTTGGATCATTAGCGAGTACTGTCTTTCACTATCAGAAGTTGAAAGTGGAATTTCAACTATAAAACAGTGTCTCGGAGACTTACCATTTTACATGGCTTCAGAAGAAGGGGACGCAAATGATTCATCAAAGAAATCTCAACAAGTTAACTCAATTACTGTTTCATCTAAAAGGCCAGCTATTCTTGCTGATGGCACTTATGCAACTCAAAGTGCAGCTTCTGAAACCGCTTTTTCACCTCCTACTGTGGTCAACACAACTTCGACTTCAGGGAATTTGAGATCTCTTCTTCTAACTGGTGATTTCTTCCTTGGGGCAGTTGTAGCTTGCACATTGACAAAGCTTGTGTTGCGTTTGGCGGAGGTACAACCGTCAAAAAGTGAAGTTAATAAAGCATCAACTCAAGTTTTGCTGATTATTGTTTCAATGCTACAACTTGGGCAGTCTTCGTTTCTTCCGCACCCGATTGATAATGACTCTAATGACCGAATTGTTCTTTGCATAAGATTGCTTTGTAATCCAGGTGAAGAAATCAAGAAAATATGGCTGCAGTCTTGCCGTGAAAGTTTTGTTCAAATGCTTGCTGATAAACAACTGAGGGAAACGGAGGAACTCAAAGCAAAGGCTCAGGTGTCACATGCACAGCCTGATGATCTCATTGATTTTTACCATCTGAAGAGCAGGAAGGTAAGTTTATTCTTGCTATTCATTGTATATTTATGTTCTATGGCGCCTGCTAATTTTTTTTTATAGGATTACGTTTAGCTATTTCATGAGGTTTATCCAAATTCTTGCAAGTTATAAAGATCTGACCAAAATCCCATTTAATTCTCACACTTAATTTTATTTACTTTGTAAGGTTGTTAAGGAATTTTGAGATGTTATTGAAGAGGCTGAGAGGCCAATTAAAACGTAATATCGAGTGTTTCAGTGAGGTTCTTATTCAGGTTTTGCATGTGGCTTATAAAATTAACCCAATATAAAGCAATTAACAGGGCAAAACTTTGGTTCGCCTGAACTTGGATTGCATGAATTAGGTAACTTGATTCTTATTAGATCTTCGGGTTTTCAGCCCTAACTACACACCCTTCTACACCTCGAATGGGTTAGGTGAGGAGCTCACACAATTGTTTTTGAATAAAATCAAAATAAAGAAGTCAAAATCGACCTAAATTGGAATTTTAAATCATGTTATAGACTTATGGTCAGCTCAACTTCTTTAATTTATACATCAACCAGAAACATATATCATGTGTATGTTTAACCATCATTATGGAAGTCATTTCTGAATTCTGAGTTTTAAGTTTGTTGCGGCACTTATGTTCGGTTCCATGTTCTACAGTTCTGTTAATTACCGGAGTCTTGATGTTTAGTCATTCAGTAAAGAATTAAGTGTTGTTTCTACACTGCCCATATGAATTTTAAAAGTTGGCTTATAATCTATAACTTAGGAGTTAGGACGATGTATAGTTTATATAACTTGGGACGATGTATAGGGAGGCCACCTAAGTGTTCATCTTTAGTAAAAATAATAATGATAATAATAATAATAATAATTATTTATAGAAAATCCGCAAAAGTAAAAAAAAACAGCCATGTGGCGACTATAACCTTTAAATTTTTGGAAAAAAAATACAAGATACATTATTAAGTAGTCAGAAAATGAAGGACGTTTTCTCCATCCGACATGTTTTTAGCAGATTTTGGTATAATATGAAAATGGTTGGGTGGTCTCTTCATACATTAATTATTTTAGCTATGAAGTGATAATTACGAATATGGCAATTTGCTTGATTAATTTATGCACTCACTAATTTTAATCACATTTGTTTTATGGATGGCTTTGTCAACTTTATAGGGCATGAGCCAGCTGGAGTTGGAGGATGAGGTTCAAGATGATCTAAAACGGGCCACTGGGGAATTTATAAAGGAAGGAGATGATGCAAATAAACTGAACCGTATTCTTCAATTAACTGGTTTTAGTGATCCAGTGTATGCTGAAGCTTATGTTACTGTTAATCACTATGATATCGTACTTGATGTAACTGTTATCAACCGAACCAAAGAAACTCTCCAAAATCTTTGTTTGGAATTGGCAACAATGGGTGACCTTAAACTTGTAGAACGTCCACAAAACTATACTCTTGCTCCTGAGTCAAGCAAACAGATAAAAGCAAACATTAAGGTGTCATCAACTGAGACGGGGGTCATTTTTGGGAACATTGTCTATGAAACTTCAAATGTGATGGAGCGTACTGTTATTGTCCTCAATGATATTCATATTGACATTATGGATTATATATCTCCAGCTGTCTGTAGTGATGCGGCTTTCAGAACTATGTGGGCTGAGTTTGAGTGGGAAAATAAGGTAATACTTCCTCTTTACATGTCTGGTTTTAGTAGCTTTTTAGAGGTGGCAAAATGCGCTTGTTGGCTGGGTTGCATTGGGTATCTGGTCAAACAGAACAGGTAAATTTTAGTACGGGTTGTAATTCAAGTGATTAATATTCTTCTTTATTTACTTCATTGTGCATATGATTAGGTCTAGAGCACAAGAACCAATATGACTATTTATTTTCTGAAAGGACTTGTGGTTTCGAGACGGTGGATTATTATTATTATCAAGGTTGTAGAAGGCGCTAGGCGGGCGGTGAGGTCCAGCCTAGGGACTAGTCGGGACTAGGCGAAAATTAGGCGGAATTAGGCGTTTTGGTATTTTATATGTATTTTATATATATACACAAATTTAGGTGTTTTTTGAAAATATATTAAGATATATACACATAAGGGGAGGGTTATCTTGAGAACGTTAAATATCGCGAGAACCGTGAGAACAAATGAGAAAACCAATCAAAATCATTTTTTTTCATTACAAACCTAATTATAATAAAAATACAACATTAAAAATCAAATTTTCTTTCCAAATAATTCATTTTTTCTTGTAAAAACACTTTCAATTTAACTTTTTACACATGTGTAAATGAAACAGTTTACACATGTACAAACAGTAAATTTACACATGTGTAAAAACAATTTATTTCCGTATACGTTTAAATTTTTACGCGTAAATTGTGTTTTTGGGATTGTATTTTAGTAATAAAGATAAGTGTAAAAAGAAAATTTTGATTTGAATGGTTTTAGATAGCGTTCTCGCGGTTCGCACGAAATATAGGTGTTCTCAAATTAACTTTCCCCATACACATAATACTTAGATATATACACATAATACTTAGAAATACTTAGAAATTTAATAAAAAAATTAAAAATAAATAAAAAATACGGCCGCCTAGGACCGCCCAGACTCCGCCTAATCCCCATTTCGCCTAATTCATCGCCTAGGGTGAAATTCCTATAAAGACTTCCGCCTAGCGCCTAGGCGCCTTCTGCAACGGTGATTATTATTATTACTATTACCAATACTAGTTTATTGTAATATGTAGAAGTATAACCTGAAATGAGAATTTAGCCTCACTGCCACTGAAGTCGACATTAGTTAGCAGGGTCTTGGTGGGGTCCCTTGAATTTACCGGTGAGAAAATTTGAGTTGACTCATGACAAGTCATCGTTATGGACTATTAATAGAAGCACTTTGGCAGTTCCATGTAATGTTATTGTCAATACTAAAACATTTCATGTCCATGTTATAAATGTTAACTAGATTTACAATACATTTGTATCTTGTATATTCATAAGTGATGTTAAGGGAGTGAAAATTGATATGGTTTGGGCATGTGAAAACTGGCGGATAACGGAGCCAGCTAGGTATTAACTATTAAAGAGCGCGCCTTAAGCGCGAGGTGACCTGAGGCGCGAATCCATGCGTCTTATGTCACACAAGGCGCGCAGTGTACAAAAAGCGCAAGAAAATCACTTTTTTGGAGAGAAAAAAGCCCCTGAGGCGCATGCTTTTCGTACACGGGGAGTTTTTGTGCTTCAAAGTGTTATACATGTAGCTAAAAAGGTTGTGCATTTAAGTTAAATCATATATAAACCTTATTTATATCTATATTTGGGGTAAAGGATGCCAAAAACCTATAGAATATATAGAAAATTATATAATCATCTTGCGCCTCGCGTACAAAAAGCCAACCGCTTTTGCGCTTTGCGCCTCGGTTTTAGACCTCATTGCTTTTTGCGCTTCACGCTTTTTAAAACCAAGGGGTAGAGGCAGACCCAAAACCTGGGATGAGTGGGTTAGACAGGATTCGATAGACTTACACCGCTCCGAGGACATGGTCGAGAATAGGATTTCGTGGAGGTAGGATTTAGGTTAGGGATTGTCAGTGGGAGGGTATAGATTCGGCTTAGCTTTATCTTGGGACATGGTTCTATACAGACTTGTGATGCCCTTTGAATGTTACATTTTTCTTCTTGGTTTGGTTTGGTACCTTTATTATGTTCGCCTTTTCATCACTTACACTGTTCACCATTTACTATTGTTAGTGTACATTTTTCTTCTTGATTGGTACCTGTATTATGTTCGCTTAGCTCTATTGGTGGGATTTTACTGGGTATGGTTGTTATATTCATAGGTGAAGTTAAAGCGTTTGTTGGGCTCATCTATCAACAATTTTTCAAAATGAATCATCTCTCATGTTTTAATTGTTTATTTTATATAATGTACTAATTACTAGGTTGCTGTCAACACTGTAATTCAAGATGAGAAAGAATTCCTTGATCATATTATCAAATCCACCAACATGAAATGCCTCACTGCACCGTAAGTTATTTATCCGTACCAATATGCAACTTCGTATATACGTACACACACAAATATGTGTGTGTGTGCGCGCACTTTTTTAAAGAACAGTAATAATTTGAGTATTTGGGATGGGGTGGGCAGGTCTGCACTGGAAGGTGATTGTGGGTTCCTGGCTGCCAACTTATATGCAAAGAGTGTCTTTGGAGAGGACGCGTTGGTAAATTTGAGCACTGAGAAGCAAGGAGATGGTAAGCTAAGTGGATATATTCGTATTAGGAGCAAAACACAGGGAATAGCTCTAAGCTTGGGAGACAAAATCACTCTTAAGCAGAAGGGAGGTGCCTGATCGGATTTGGTAAGACCTAATTAGTCAAATCAAAACGATTTAAAAGATGAACTTATATGTATTTTTTTAAATTTATTTCATTTTCCATCTTGTCAGATTAGGAAAGTAAGAGGACTTGTATGTCGCATACAGAAGAAGAATAATGGTATAATTTTGGATTTGGACTTTGTTTAAGATAAGGTGATCACTATTTGTCGCAGCTGTAGATTCGTTATCAACATAACAATCCTTTTTTTTTTGTTTGCTTATGCTATTATTGTTTTTGGTTGATGTAAGAAGCTTATGCTAGTTGTTTAATTACTACTATCAATTCAGATTTCAGAGGTCCTATATAGTTGTTTAATTCCCCTCATTCACCGATAGGATTGGTATATAAATTCATCTTAACAGCCATACTAGGAATGCATCATGTATTCATGTTCTCTAGAAAATATTTGATTTATGGATCTGTTCAGGTATGCGAAACGAACAAAGCATGTGATGCTAGGAATTTTATAAGATTCCCAAAACCCTTTATGCAACCTATATTGGTGGGGGAACTGTATACTTATAGGGTCAACAAGAATGCCATGTAAATTCCATCACTTTACCAAAAATTACCCATCTTGTAGTCAAGCTGCACATGGAGAATACTGCATATGGACTCCGTGTAAGTGATGATGGTTATCATCAAATCCATGAATGCAGTGAGGGACTTCATTAAGCCGAATGAAATAACAACAAACCATAACCTGATCTGGTGCTATCTACAGTCTTGGGAACATTCTTCTCCGCCTTAACCTGGTGATAGCCTTACTTCAAATCAATTTTGGCAAACCTAGACAGAGTACGCATCTTGCAATTGAACAAAGAGATCGTTAGTTGTACATGGGTATCTATTTTCAATAGTCACGGTTAAGTTCTCCAGTTTTTCTTCTATAAATACATAGTAATCACTGAACATTCACATGCTTCCATACATGGATATCTAATTCAACACTCAACGTAAACAATACATGATAATCATTGAACATGCAGATGCTTCCATGTTTCTTTATCAGTGTGCCTCAAAGGAACATGTTATGTCTTATAAGAAAATATTGTAAAGGGGACATCAACTCCTACATTTCAGTGCATGCATTTGCAATTGTTGTGATTTGGAAAAGCCCATCCCCTTGACTTTGGGTTTCAACAGTCTTCCCTGCTTTCGCATGTTTCGCTAGCTTTCTTCCAATTATTTCTCTTTCAGACGATGTCAACTTCAAGCGTTCTCTCTTAATGTGGTCAAATTCATAGCGGGGAAAACAAAGCTGCATAGGACTCGAATAATGGGGGTTTTGTGTGGTTTTGTTTATATCAATACCAACTTGATTTTGTTATCATAGATATGGTTCTTTAAAAAAAAAAAAATACAATGCTGAGATTCATCGTGGGTTATAGGACCAACAAACTTTCTCTTCTTAGCTGGTAAGATTATTTGTTTAAAAGAGGAGAACATGTTGGCAAGTTGTAAACGGTTTTAGTGAAGCTGTAAATGTGTTAAATGGTTGAATGGTTATAATAGATGGGTAAAATGCTTAGTAAATAGGTTAGCTGTTTGACTATTTAAATATGCGTTGACCTATTTACTTAGATGGGTTAAAGTGGTGATGCAACGCCAGGTTGCATATTTTGTAGATGAAGCATGAGAAGACTAAAGAAATTTAGAAGCTCCTTGATGCTTGATCAAACCCCGTGATGATTGATCAAAGAACATCAGCATAAAGAGTTGTTTTAGAAGCATACTTGACTGAACACAAAAACGACACAATCAATGGATTGGAGTGAATACATAAAACTAGAAGCATCAAACTTATATTTGTCCAGTTGTTTTAGTGCTTCTTTTGATCCTTAACAGCACCCAGCTTCTCGCTTTACTCGACATTCATTTTTTAGATAATAACAGCAAAGCAAAACAGAAGAAAATGAAACATGGGGCGGGGAAGGATGAATATAACTCTAGGACAAGAGGTGAAATACAAAACAAAATCCCCCTTTAAAAGTTGAATTTGAAGAAATTAGATGTTATCTATCAACAAGGGAATAGAATGGGAGATGGATCCCTTTGCAGCTTTCCTGATATATCTAGCTTCTTCATCTTTTCTTCACTCCAAAACAATTGCTCTTTGCTAATCTTGACCATCCTCAGCACCCTGCCCATCACCTTCACATCTATTAGTCCAAGTAACAACTCCACCTCCTCTTGCGTTGCAGGCCACTCGTTCTTCTTCCCGCCTTTCCTCCTCTTCCACAGCTCCTTCAGCTTCACCTTCCTCTGCATATATATATACATACATAAGAAATCAACATAAAACAACTTTGGGGCTGACTGTCGTTTACCTTGTCGAGTGAAGCCTGAACCTGCTGAAGAGGGGTAGCCAGCTGGTTCTGGCTTTGGCTTCCAAACAGAGTACGGACACCATTGGACTTCTTCTTCTTCTTCTTGTCCAGCTTTATGAACATCTGGAAAGTAAGTATGGAGCTCTCAATTATTCTGAGAAGATCCGGGGCGCGCACCAACATATCTGATTCCTCTTCTGTCATCTCTTGACCTGCAAATAACATCTTGTGTTTAGAACAATAAATGACTCTGAAAACAACTTTCCCAAACTTGCAAGAAACATAGTTGGTTTGAATAAGCAATCTCAGCTTATTGGAAAACACATTTAAAACCATCAATGAGGGCATGATTAAGAATTTTGAGACATGTAAAGTGAGGGGATACAAAATTGTAAAGAATAAGGAAAGAATTGTGAAAGTAAAATAGAGAAATGAGTGAGAGACCTTACCTGATATATTAGGAACCTGCAGAAGGTTGGGAAAGGAAGTTCTGGAGTGAGCATAAATTTGGGGCCTGAGGCCAGGCTGGAAAGGTTCGTTTTCGATGAAGCGCTGCAGCAACACCTGAAACTGCTGGAAGTGTTGGGCGCTGTGGTTGTAGCATTTGGATTCAGATTGGCATGCAGCCAGCTGCGTATACTGGCAGTGGAGTGCCTCCCAAGTCAAGCATAGCTGAGAGACGTAGGAAGTCTCGAGATCCAGATAGGGATCATCATCATAAGCATCATCATCATCTTCATCTTGATCTTGTTGTTGGGTCTTTTTCAAAGACAGACAGCGAAGGGGGGATGTGAACTTCTTGGAGGCAGACCAACTCCTTGGTGAGGGATGATTGTCTGAAGCTGCTTACAGTTACATAATTATTATTATTATTAATTAAGAGAGAGAGAGAGATTTATAAAGTGAAATAATAATTATACTTAGAAGAGAAGAGAAGAGAAGAGAAGGGAACCAATTAGTTTGAGAAGGAGACGATCGAAGAAGAGCATGCGGTCGCAGTACTTATCATAGAAGGCACCAAAACAGGACCACAGGCGTCGCCCTTCTTCTTCCACGTCTCTCCATTCGTTGTTGGAGCTGCCTTCACACTCTTCTTCCTCTTCTTCTTCTTCTTCTTCTGCGCATGCTTCTTCTTCCGGAATGAGCACCATAAAACTGTTTCTTCGGAGCTCCTTGAGCCTCCTCTTCACCTCGTTCATGATGAAATCGTCATCGTCTTCATCAGCATCCACCACCGGCTTAACCAACTCATCGTCATCAACAGCAGCAGCAGCAGCCCCATTCAGTTTCTCTTTCTCAGGCTCCTTGTCATGTTTAAGGGCCTTTCTTAACTTGTTCATTTTAAGGAACTCCATCTACAAAGGAAGAAAAAAAAACCCCCAAAACTTAGAGCAACAGATCTAAGCCTTGAAGTCTTCAAGGATCAACAACACTGGATGAAACCTAGAAGACTGAGTGTCGATCTTTTAACTCTTATAATTCATTCAGCATTAGATTCTACTCAAGTGAGCTGAGCAGAGAGAGCAGATCAATATAAAACATAAATATAAATATAAAAAACAAGAGTGTATGAGAGAGAGAGAGAGAGAATATTGTCAGAAACCCCACTAGGGTAGGGTAGGCCAGGCCTCTTTACTCCCAACTCCAAACAGAGAAACAGGCCCGCCAATATATGTCCACTGTTTTTTAAACTTTTCTCCTCAAACCCACCGCTCTACATACCCATACACATACTATATTTAAGCGAAAATTACTGTATTAGCCTTTGACTAAGGGAATTATCAAATTAGTCGTCTTCTTCTGTCCTGTCTTTTAGGAGAGACGGCTCACAAGTTTCGAAACGTCTATATGAGGCTTCAGTGGTGAATCAATAGCTGAGTGACACGTGTTAAAAACTATAATAAGGATAGCCCCTTCTGACCAAACATAAGGGGGGAGGGGCATTCCACTGAAACATTTTTCACTTCACTAAAACTGTTTTTAGGAGACAACACTTCACTTATTCGTTTATTTTTTTCATTTAAATAAATAAAATGGATTGATTATAATTTTAATAAATAAATAAGTGGAAATGAGATTGAAATCAGTCATCTTCTCCACGTGAAGATGGTCATAAGTGAACAAAACAACACCATTATCACAACCATCTTCTCCACCCCCATACGAATTCCACCCTTACCCATCATCAGCCTTCACCCACCCCTCACCAATCCAGCCATGATAACCACCTCAAACCAAACAAGAAAGTTATTCATGAGATTGTTGATGTTTATGCGTCATGACGGTGGCGGTGGTGGCATGGTGGTGATGGTTACAGATGATGGTGATGATGATAGTTGGGGAAAAGGTGGAATGAAATAATATTATAAAGGTCCACGGATACTGTTCACTCCCATTAGATAGAATCAGAAATTGTACTGTTTCATTAAAATCTCTGAACTATTCAAACCGTAGTTTATCACACCCGCAAAACTGTACTGTTTCATTAGTAATTTGATTTCCTGGATGACATTTTTGTTGAGCCCAAAATTACTTTTTGACCCGAGTAGCCTAAAGTAAATATTTTTAATGCATAAACCTCCTAGGTTAGAGTCCTGCGTGGACACACGATGCATCCAAAAGTAAAATGAAAAAAATATCAAATAATATAATAAGTCTCGGTGAAAATGTTTTATATAACGACAATTAAGAAATGCATAAAATATAACACCAATATGTGTATCAACTATATAATTATTAAATCTCTAAATACTTCTAACGATCGAAATTACATTATACATAATACATATAATAACTAAAATGAAAATTTACGGTTATAATTTGCATGCTTATAAACAACGTTGATTTGGCAAAGGGCTTGAATTGTGGAACAACATCCTACCACATGTAAAAACTTTTAGTAAATTGACCACTTTGTGAGTAAAATGTAGGGGTGTTCATCGGGTTTGGTTTTCAGTTATCGGGTTATTCGGATCGGGTTATTCGGGTTTTCAGTGGTGAAAATATTACCCTTTAACAGACCTAATCTAGTTAAGTGGCTATCGGTTATGGGGTTAATTGGGTTTGGGTTTTTTGGGTCGGGTTAAATGGTTAAATGGTTTGGGTGTTTGAGTTACATATTTCCAACCATTTGGGTTGCGTATTTCTATCCATTTGGGATATAATATGTGTAAAATAAAACCACAACATGAGCTATAATATTTAGTTGCAAATTTGGCTACAAAATCACTACTCCAATATACATAAAAATATGAAAACTGGATCATTTATTTGTTTTTGAATTGTTCGGGTTATTCGGGTCAACCCGAATTATACAAAACTAATCCGAAGACCGACCCTAAAAACTCTAGTCGGGTTCGGGTATGCACTTAATCGGGTTCGGATTAATCGGGTAAGGTAGTTTCTCGGATCGGGTAACTTCGGGTTCGATTCGGCCATTGGTTATCAGTTAAAAAGAACACCCCTAGTACAATGTACCTTTGCTCTCATCAAAATAGAAGTCAGTCAAAGAGCCTAATTGCGGAAGATTATAAGGTCATCCGTAGTGGCCCGTTAAAGGGCGTTGTGAAGCCTTATAGCGCCGGGGAACACCGCCCCCTGGGCGCTATAGGGCGTTTGGGCTTGAGGCGTTTTATATATAACGGGCGCTTTGGGTTTGAATTTATTGGGGTTTGTGTATTTGACCGTTTTACAACGGTTATTTTCTTTAATTTTTTTCTTTATTTTTTTTTACAAACTCTTATATATATATACACACTAGGTGAAATCCCGTGTGAAAACACGGTAAGACTAATTCCAACTAAAGCTGGAAAATCCATTCATTGGTGGTTCTGCTTCTACCTTTGGTAACCACTGATAAATGAAATAGCTGATTGGAAATCACTGATGAATCGGTAACCACTGATGATTATCCACGGATGAAGCAAGCAACAGACGATGAAACAAATTTCTGATGACAGCAATGGTTTGCACTTAATAGATGTTGTCATCAGAAGTATGTTTCAGAGCAGACCGTTAGTAATAAAATGCTCGTTTTTTTTTGTATAGCACTTTGATACTCGTTGGAAAGATAATAAAACGCTCGTTAATTTGGTGTAATTTTTTTTTAAAATGTCGTTTAAAAAAAGTTATTAACGTTTAAAAACCATGGAGAAAGTGCATGTGCCATGCACATGAGAGAGAAAATATAAATTAATAGTAAATGGAGTATCCATGACCCATTTAGTTGACCCGATAAAATGAGCGGGAAAAACTTAAAGGAAGCTCCAATAAGGTGCCATGTGTCCCTCATTAGCTTTCATTTATATATTATAGAAGATACAACATACACAAACACATACACTTTAAACAAAAACAAACCAATGGCTGCGTGGACTAATCAGGATCAACTCCATTTGGTGACGGCATGGATCAAGACTAAAGAGAACCCGCCAAACACTAGGGCGTCTTTTTGGCAAAATGTCTTGGACGAGTACAACCAACTTACCCAAACGAACAACCGTAACGTCGATCAGATCTATAGTAAGTGGTCTGCCATACAAACGTCAATCATATTTGTAGTAAGTGGTCTGCCATTTCAAACGTTTGAAATGGGGGGGGGGGGGGGACGGTTTCAAATTCAAACGTTTGGAACAGTAACCGTTTGAAATTCAAATGTTTGAATATATATATTTTTTATTTTTTTAATAAATATTATTTTTTAATATTAAATATATATTTTTTATTATTTTATTAATTTAATAAATTTTGGGCTTAAATTTTTATTATTATTATTATTTTTACTATTATTAATATAATTATTTAAATAAGAAAAATAATAATTAACCAATGATTACCCAATCATTTATAAAGCCTCATAACGTCCCTTCCTACTACACCCTCTTTTTTCATAACGCCTCATAACCCCCTTCTATTACTTTATAATATTTTAATTCTCATAATGCCGTATAACCACTTTCCACTATACATGAACTAAGACATAAGAATCTTTCTACAGACCAAGAACACATCATGTAGAAAAAGTGGAGCCCATAGCTTTGATTAATAAGAATGCATAGATGTAACCTAAAAATAGTATAAATAAAGGCCACGGGGTATACTCTAACCATCTTTAACTCCATCTAGATGCCACATCCTCCATTTTGTCTCTTTTCACACTAACTCACTTCAAGGAAATGATTTAACGCCCCTTAACTCTACCTCACCCCCTTAACTTTCTCTCTTTTAAGTCATGTTAAAATGTTAACTTAGTGCCAATTTAATGCCCCTTAACATGGGAAGGGAGTGGTGTACAATGAAAGTTAAAATGTCACGTCACCGTTAACACCCTTGATGTGAAGGTACACCCGATGGCAAGTAAGAGTACATAACATAAGTCAAAGGTTGTCATTAGTAGTCCACTTTTGAATCATAGCAGAAACAGTGTTCGAAAGTAAGTTAGAAAGACCAATGTTAATACCTTAAGATATGGATCAAATAGCAAACATGCCATAAGGTTTGCTTCAAACCTCCTTCCATGTACCAAACATCATGCTATATGGGTTAGAAAATATATAATAATACCAAATCAGATTTAAAAAAAAAACATCTTTTACCTTGCTTCAGCACATCACTATAGGGTAAAAGGATTGTCCATTAAGCAGTGAACAACTTTGGATCAGAGTGTGACACCCGTCAAAATCATAGGTCATATCCGTACACCTAGCTATATGTATACAGTGTGCATAGCATTACATGTCATCATAGTTGGGCTATACATGGTTCCAACGAGTCAATCCCAAGGCATACAATCTAACAGTAGACACACTAGTTAACACAAAACCCCAGTTAGTTGAATAATTCATGATAGATTATAGGAAATCCATGCAATTGAACAAGAATTCCAACTTGTTACCCCAACAAGAACAAAAACAAACAATGTTCACCTACATGAACTATCCATATACATTGTCCATATAAACAACAAGGGTGATTAAACTCCAATTAACTTGTGTACAAGGGCATTAGTTGAAATGCATATACATATGTACATCCATAGACAAGTTAATATTAAGCAAGATCCAAATTATATACTTATGTGTATATGTACACGATCACACACACATCACTAATCCCACCAAAACTTCCATGTTACACATTTCAATTTCCCATGAAAGCACCAAAGTGGAATGAGGAACACACACTAGCCTATTCTTACACAAGTTGACTTCCAAAATTGTCAAAAACACTATGTAGAAATCGGCCTATGCACATGAGAATAGTTTAGGAACGAACAACTCTCCTTACCCATATACACATACATACATACGACATACATGTACACACACCACCAACTCACCATTCTTATCCAAACTTCACCACATATTTATAGTTCTATACATTATACTAACATGGAAACAACACAAAATACATGGTTATCCAAGACACATTGACTTGACACAAAACTCTTTCTTTTCCCCATGAATTTTCAGCTCCCAAGAGTTTCCAAGGAGTGTGCACACAACATCCTAGATCACTAGTCAACACCTTACACTAGAATGACAAGACATAAAATACATGAGCTAGATTACCTTGTCAACCTTGCCACAAATAAAATGTCCCTTCCCTATGCTTATTTCGGCCGAACACCACCCCTACACAACCAACCAAAACTTCCCAGTCAACTCTTTTCACTTATAAGGCTTCTAGTGAGGTGCAGTCCAAGAAAGAAAAGGTTGACCTTCTACAATTGTGCACCAATGAGCTCTTGGCTACCCTCCCCACCTTCGACTATATATAGAGGCCTTAGGAGCTTTGTGATCACACCACAACCACACAATATACACTAACACTTGAAAACACCTCTTTTCCTCTTGTTCACCACGCGGCTGAAGGGTTCCACACCCAAGAAGCTTGTTTCGATCGACCACCATCATCTTTTAGGAGCTCCAAGTCTCTAGCAAGCATCTAGGAAGTTACATTGTGGGAGTTAGCATATTTTTCTTTGATATTTCGACTATACACACTCAAGGTATAACATCCAAACCATTTACCTTGTTTGTATAAAATGTTCGATCATGAAGGTTCACCCGAGGCACACACATAGTCGCACACCCTATAACAACTAGTTTTTCAAGTTAAACTAACTTAAACACTTAAGTTTTATGTTAAAGGATCAATGTTTTCACTTAGAAATACACACACATGTATGCGATTTCATACAGCATAAGACACATATATGGACATATGCGTACACCTACGCATACATACGAGGGTATGCGTGAGTGTATAGGGCCGAGGCCGGCCCAAAGTAGACCAAACTTGGTTAGTTTTATGAAGTATACCATGACTTGTTTTATGAACATGTGTTGAAGACCTTAAAAACACGTGTTAATGAGCTTAACCCAAGAGTTTTCGTGGAAACCAATGATATACACTAACATGTGGGTATACTCAAGGACAAAATACGTAAAAATGTCATTTTTATACAAAATTGCCGAAAGATGTGTCCATATGCCACCCTAGACTTACATAACTGAGACTTAAGTAACACTCGGTAACATTTAGTAAGTCAAGACACTTGTTTTACCAAAAATAGACTAAACATAGTCACCTTACCAACAAAACGAACATTTCTGACACATACAGTGTGTGACACACGTGGATAGAGGTACAAAAGCCTCAAGTCCATAGGTGTCTCAGTCGGGTGAACAGTTGCATGGAAATTAGAACAAAACATAGACTTAAGGTTGCCTTTAAATGAACTTAGGGCATCCCAGACCAGACACACCGCATCAGATTCAGTTCAGTCTAGCATCCAGATACCAAGTGAGTATTTCACGGCCCCTTTTTACAGTTTTTACATTTTTTGGGGGAAAACATGCGTACAGTTTTCAGTTACAATCATGACTATTATGTGAACATGAGACATTAAGGTTCAGGATCCATTAAGCCCTCGTGTCGGGGAAAAACATGCGTACAGTTTTCAGTTACAATCATGACTAGTATGTGAACATGATACATTAAGGTTCAGGATCCATTAAGCCCTCGTATCATACATCATACCATAACCATTAGCTATGGACTTAGCCATGAAACACCGGGATAGATCTATTGGGTTGACACCCCCACTCTTGGTCAGTCTCTCTGACCGGATGACAGATATCAAAAGAGTGCTTGTATTTCACATTATTCATTGTTTTTAGTGTACAATGGGCGAGGCACAACATGCCAAGGTTTGGTTATGGGCTCATGTCAGATCACATATTGATTATTGCCCTAGCTAGGCAATGATTTAGTCGGTTTTGGATTACATGTCCACTATATAGAAAACCCGTGAACTCACCAACTTTATGTTGACCTATATTTCCTTAAATGCATGTTTTTCAGGAAACTAGCATGGATAATGGAGCTTGCGGGGGTCGCGTGTGAGCATTTGTGGATACCTTCTTTTGGATCGTTGTGTTGTTGTTTTAACTCTAGACATTTACATACAATGGTTTTATTTTTAAATAATTGACGTTATGTTAGGCAAATTTGGTTGTTTAATGAAAGTTCCCACTTTATTTTAATTAATGCTCGTGCAACCTTTGTGCTTGGAAATCATTCGAAGGCGCACCTCGCGTTTCTGCCTTGGCGGGGTGTGACACAGAGTAGCAAAGATCTTTAACATAATAAAAGCATGTTACTTAAACATAATTGATGCTTATGTTACTTAAAATGAAAATCATGTTACTTAAAATGCATAGTGATGCTTATATCTTGTTCACACTAATAAAAGCACTATATACCTGTATGTAAGCTATGGCATCAACTCTAACTATAGTGCTCTTGCAATTGTTGATACCTATAGCTGATCCATCACTATCACTCAAATCAGAATTAGATGACATTAATCCAAAGTTCCACTTGGACAGTCCGATGCGATCAATGAGTTGGAGTCTTTTGGGTGACCCTAAACAACTTTCAATAAAATAATATGGTTACTTTATCGAGATGCTGCAAGAATAAGGTTAGTGTTTGTTTTAGTTTCATTGCACCCATACTCACGCACACCCATACTTACATCAAATTAATTTGGAAAGTAAAATATGCAGTATCACTCTAAGGGAAGATATTGGGTTGGAACTTGAATAATTGGACTAAAGTCTAAGAACGAATGCCTTGACTCAACTAAGAATGAGTATATAAATGGCTCCATGAGAGAAGATGAATAATCTGATGAGTTTTGTAAACCGAGTGTTGAACCATGACATGACACTAAAAAGCATGATTATATAGGTGACTTTACCCAATTTACCTTCACTTCACAATTATTGATCTGCTCCCCTTAGTCGTCCATAGGACTGGCTAGCTAGTCTCCTTCAGAGGCACAAGACTATCTAGCTAGTCGCCTCCTAAAAGGCGACTGAGTAACTAGTCGTCTGTTCTGCAGGCTGTTGGCCTTTTTGATGCGCAAAACCTTCCAAACCAGATCTGAAACATATTGGAACACCTCCAATCAATCCACAATCATTATCAAACCCAACCCCATCATTACACCCCAATTACCATCTCGTTTATCATGAAAATTGCATGCGGTTATTGATAGACAAAAGAATCATGGTATACACTTCCGTGTACTAGCTAAAGCATTACGTATGTCTGGTGGAGATCACATTCATGCCTTTTGTGGGGCGTGTTTCCTTTCAAGATTAATCAATTAGAATCCTATTTTTAGTACATAGCTTTTGCTTTTTCTAATTATATTAGTATCTATAATTGATTTCTTCTGTGTAATACTAAGCGATAGGGCCTCATTGGCAAGTGCTACCCCCGAATACCTGAAATAGAGATGATCATAGAAAATGTGAAATATTTGATAGAATCCGTTTAGGGAACGTAGAATGTAAGAGAAATTCAAATGTTAGAACTCCTAAGAGTCAGGATTCCCTACGGACGGGTCCGCACTCCCCTGAGTGGACGAGAAAGAAAGGATTTCTCGGAGCAACCCCCAGGTTCCAGACCCAGGAGTCAACTTTCCCGTATGAGCCCCATTTGTCTAATTTTTACTTGGATTCCGATAAACTAATTACTTGTTTGCTCAAAATAATTGAACTTAATGTTTTAATTTTGATTCAAAGGAAAGAAAGTGTGGAGTTGAAAAAATTGAAGATACAAATCAAGAAATTGACTTGGTTTTCCCAAAATGGATAACATTATGGGTAAGTCACATCAACAACATGCAAAAGTTTCCTTAAATGGAAAATAACCTAATTTAATCACATAATCACGTTCCAATCATCGTCGAGTTGTAGTATGATCATTCTAACTAAACCTTAACAAGTTACAATCATCAAATCATCATATTGCATCCTAGATTCCCCTAAAATCCTAAAACGGGTCAAAAGTCATCAAAGCCACATAACACATCGAACAAGCTTCTAATACTTAGATAATATTCATAACAACCTCCCAAAATCATTCTAATAGCAAACACACAAGAAACCTCATGTTTTAGATTACCAACACCATCTAAAGTTTTCATTTTTATAAAAAAAACTCATAGGATATGTTAAGACTTAGTTTAGAAAGGCTTTTCAATAGTGTTTATTGATGAAAACATATAAATGTAACATCATGCCCCTTACACCACCAATATTGTCCGCTTTGCCCTGATGGGTGCCCACCCAGAGCTCACGGATTTGCTTTTGGTTGCCCTGGTGGAAACTTCCCAAGAGGTCACCCATCCTGATATTGCTCCCACCTAAGCATGCTTAACTGTGGAGTTCTCCTCTAATCCACTAACATTAAGCCCCAAAACGCGTTGATGATTTAAGAGGCAAGACATTACTTATGAACCAAGGATCTCTCCTGGCCACGGCCAATGTGGGATTTTTCTGGGGTGTCACATTCACCCCCTGTTAGAGTCTCATCGTCCTTGATGAGGTATGCACCCACCATCCCGAATGACACAGGAGTGGCTCTGATACCATCTGTAACATCCTGCCCCTTGCACCACCAATATTGTCCGCTTTGCCCTGATGGGTTGCCCACCCAGAACTCACGGATTTGCTTTTGGTTGCCCCAGTGGAAACTTCCCGGGACGTCACCCATCCTGATATTGCTCCCACCTAAGCACGCTTAACTGTGGAGTTCCCCTCTAATCCACTAACATTAAGCCCCAAAACGCGTTGGTGATTTAAGAAGGATCTCTCCTGGCCACGGCCGATGTGGGATTTTCCTGGGGTGTCACATTGATGTGATACCCTGTAATTTCAGGTTCTCACTTTAACTAAGCTCTAGTTACTTGTAGTTACATTCCTTGCATTCTACTTAACTAGGGTTAGCTAGATAAGTCACACGTTGCACAATTATAAGTTAATAACTGCATGAAGTGGTAATTCGGGGAATTACCAAACTACATACATGAGTAGTGAACCCCGGACGTTGGTGAATTGTGAACTTAGATAATTGTGAATTGATTGATTGAGATTGATTATAGCTACGTGTTTTTGTGAAACTATGTGCAAACTGTATGTGATTACGTGAACTTAAACTGAACGCGTTATTAAAAACCATAATCAATGAACCATTAGGATGGTTGGGGTTCTTAATACATGGGGCTACACTTGATATGGTCCAAAATAGCGAAAACGTCAAAGGAAATGCGCAATACATTGGACCAGACCACCCGGAGCGAGCCCAGGTTGAGTGAGCGACCGCTCACTCAGACCGAGCGGCCGTTCACGGGTGTCAGACTCACCAAAACCGCCTCAAAACCCTATTTAAGTAATCTTAAGCCCCAAGTACATCATAACCCAAACCCTAATCTCCCCTACTGCCTAATTACGAAAATATCAAACCCCAAACACCTGCTAAGGCTCAAGAACACCATTCAGGAAGCTTAGAGAGCAATCGATTGATAGCTTTGAAGTGCTTTCGGTAAAATACTCAACCCTATATGTTTTAATCATCCTTAATGTATTTTAAAACATCATAACCAAGTTTGTCCAGATCTGAAACTGTAGGGTCAAAGAGGATTGACAAGCCAATTATAAACCTTAGTCTTATATCCTCTTCACATTTTGTGAAACTGCTGAAGTGAAAGATATCTAAAGTTCTGAAGAGTAAAAGCATCAGAAGTTCTGAAGATGATCCAGACAAATATCTGAAGAACAAACTACTGAAGGCAAACTCCTGAAGATCTTTCATTAGAAGTTTGTCACTCATCAGCACTTTCATTAACCGACCTTAAACTCAACAGTTTAGTATTATATTAGTTTTGTTAAAGTCTTTGTTCAAGTTTTGATAACTACAGCCTGTTGTAGTATTATCTTACATTATTTAAAGCTTTTGATTACTTAGTCTGTATGTAATCTTTCGTCTATAAATAGAGGGATCACTCCCACTATTATAGACAAGTTATTCATTCACTCATCAATCAAAGACTTGAACATTTTCCTTCATATTACTTTGTAGTTAACCTTTCATATATTTGAGAATCATTCTGCATTTACTGTTATATTCATTTACTATTGATTCTCATCTTTACTTCCTAGTTCATTGATTGAGGGGGAGTCATAACTCCTGTTAAAAGTGATGCTTTAACTTGAACACTTTAATATTCCGCTGTGCTATTTACTTTGATACATTTATAACACACAAGTGTTCATGGATAAGAACTGTTAAGTAGAGCCACTGATCCAACAATTGGTATCAGAGCCCTGGTTTATCTGATCAAATATCAATCTAACAAATTGAGAATCAGACACATGCTCTTATTGATATTCAATAAAGGATAAAAGTTCACTTTTTAACATCCATCACTTTGAGAAAAACTTGACAAATCAAAATTCTCAAAAATGGATCCTCATAATATTGGATCCGCCACTAAACCTGCTATGCTGGTTAGAAATGAGTATAATATCTGGCATAAAAGGTTGGTACATACTTTGTCACAGACCATCACTGGTTGTTGGAGATCTGTCATGTATGGACCTCATAAATCAGTAAATATAAATCTTGAAACTAAGGAAGAAATTCCAAAAGACCCAAAAGACTATACTGATGAAGATTTCCTAAAACTTGAGCTTGATGCTAAGGCATTCTCTATGTTGGCAATGGCTCTCCCAAATGATATCTACTTTGGACTTTTACATTTTGAAAGTGGCAAAGAGCTTTGGGACTACCTAAAAAAACAGTTTGGAGGAACTGAAGAGGTGATTGCCAACACCAGAGAAATTCTTGCTCAACAATATGAAACATTTACTCACATTAATGGAGAAACTTTGACACAACAATTTGAAAGATTTTCCTCATTAATCTCTGAGTTAAAGTTAAATGGTCAGACCTATACAGCAATATCTATGCTTCATAGATTTTTAAGGTCTTTACCAGAAAAATGGGAAACTTACTCAATAGTTCTTAGATCTGGACCAGATTTTAACTCCCTCACTCTTACAAAATTACATGGGAGATTGTTAAATTTTGAAAGACAAATAAATCAAAAGAAAAAGTTACAAAATTCTAGCAAAACAGCTAATGACTATGTTCCAGGTAGTACAACACTTTTAGGACAAGACTCACCTTCTTGTCCAAATGATTTTGGATCTTTTGACCACATTGACATAACCACTGGGATCTCACCAGAAAGGTCATATCCAGGTTATGACAATAAAGAAGACAGTCAAACTACTGGTAACATGTGTTTTATAATGGATGATTTAAAAATTTTTCAGTAGTGATGACATAGAAGAAATGGACTTACTACATCAACTGGCCATGTTAAGCATAAAATCAAATAAATTTTATAAAAGGTCAGGAAGGAAATTTCCAGGACTGAACAGTTCAACAAAAGTTAGTTTTGACAAATCAAAACTTAGATGTCATATGTGTCAGAAGTTGGGACACTTTGCTAGAGAGTGTAGAAGCTCTAGCTTTAACCAACCACAGTCTGGAAATCAGTTTAACTCCAGTTATAATAGGAATAATGGAACTCAAGGGAGTGCTCATTTTGTACAGGCACAAGCTCCACAAATCCAATATATGCCTCAAATACAATATGTTCAGATGCCTGCTTAACAACAGGGCCAACAACAAACAGCTCCTGTTCCAGCTACTCGACATCCTCCACAAACTTAACAACCCTCTTAACAAAGTCTTTTTACATCAGGGTATGTTGATTGGAGCAGTCTTCCTTTTGACACATCTGAGTGCAGTCCAGATGCAGACAACAAAGTCTATGACATCAACTGGGGAGAACCTGATAATGGCAGAAAGAGTTTTGCCTTAATGGCATTTGAGGGATGCACCTCCAAATCTGCCTTGTCTCGGGTATCAAAAGAATCTTTGTTAAAACTTTGTTCAACTTCTTGCAAAGAATTTTTTGCTCTCATAAGAGAGACCAATGTGCATCTACATGGCAAAGCAAATGACTCTGAAAGAAAATATACTCAGATAAAATGTGATTTAGAAAGAAAACTTGTTGCAAAAACTAAAGAAATTTCTAAATTAACAAATAATGCCATTGAATCTCAAGCACAGATCAAAATCATGATAGAAGACCTAGGAAATGTCAGAAAAGAGCTTGCTGACACCAAGGTTGATTGTGAAAATTGGGTTGAGTCATGTGGAGGTTACCAAATGCTGCTTAACAAACAAACTGTATCAAATGTTAAGTTTGGCATAGGGTACCACCATACTGAAACACCAATTGATTTTACTCCTAAAATTGCTGATGATGGGAGTAGAATAGTTATAAATCAAACTTCCAATATGAAAGAATGCACATCCTTTCATCAGAACTTTCTCAAAATTGAAAAAGAAAGTCCTACAGAAGTTTTAAATACTGGCATTAAGTCATCAGTAGTTTCATCTACATCAGGAGTTGAGAACCTGAAAACTACTGATAACCTAACTCAAAACTCTAAAACTGTCAGTAATTTGCCTTCCACATCTCATGATGAATTGAAAAGGAAGGAGAAGGCAAAAGAATGTGAAATTTGTGGTTTGTTTAACCACAAAACAGAATTTTGTAGATACAGAAAAGGAAATCAGTACAACAAGAAAATCTTACAACTGGTTGTGGGAAAACAAATCAAACAAGAGTTTGAAGAAACTTTTTATCCCAACAAACAACAACCAAGTAACACCTTTTCTCAGAAAAAGACTAAATCTCAACAAAGGCCTTTTTCTCAAAATTCTTCTTCAATAGTTAGACCTGAATCATCAGCAGCTTCACAAACTGCTGAGATTAAACATCTCATGAATTTGGTAAAACTATTGATGACCAAAGTTGAAGGTGGTCCTCAAAAGGACTCCACCATTGTCCTTAATGACAAATCCATTGTAAAAAAGACATGGATTTCCAAAAATGGTCCAAAACAAACTGTTCCTGTTCTCAAGAGCAAACCCAAAGCCAAACTGGCTTGGGTTGCAAAATCTAACTAATTTGCTATATGGTGCAGAGGGTCTCCAGAGGTTTAAATAGCATTTGGTATGTTGATAGTGGAGGCTCAATGCACATGACAGGATGCAGATACCTGATAAGCAATTTTATCAGTCAAAGATAAGGATCTGTTTCCTTTGGGAACAATGCCAAGGGATATGTGCTAGGACATGGCAATGTATCCTCTGGTAAAATACAGTTTGACAAGGTCAACCTGGTTGAAAACTTGGAATACACTCAGCATTGAGTGTATCTCAAATGTGTGACAAGGGATATTCTTCCTTTTTCACAAAAACAACATGCAAGATCATATCACCAGAAGGCCAAAAGTTGATAGAGAAGATTATTGAATATAATACTTTGCTGATAGCCAAAAGATGTGGCAATGTCTATGCAGTGGACATTGAAAAAGACAAAGTACTGAACAACACTGCTTGTTTCTTCTCAAGAGCATCAACTTCTGAAAATGATCTCTGGCATAGGAGACTTGGCCATGTGAACTTTAAAACCATAAATAAAGTCACAAAAATGGGCTTGGTCAAAGGTCTACCTTTGAAGGAATACCAGTGTAAAGAACACTGTGTTTCCTGTCTTAAAGATAAACAGCATAAGTCCTCCTATATGTCTATTGAAGAATAAAACACAACTGCATGTCTTCAACTACTCCATAGGACTTATTTGGAGTAGTCAAGATTATGAGCCTTGATAAGAAGAATTACTGCTTGGTCATCATTGATGACAACTCAAGATTTGCATGGGTCTTCTTCTTATACTCCAAGGATGAGGCAGCTGATATTATCAAGTTCTTCATTCTACAAGTAGAGAAACAATTCTCTCTCTCTCTCTCTGTCAAAGTCATCAGGAGTGACAATGGGACAGAGTTCAGGAACAAAACTCTGGATGAATTCTGTTTGTCTAAAGGGATTATTAGACATTTCAGCATTCCCAGAACTCCTGAGCAAAATGGTGTGGTAGAATGAAAGAACAGAACATTAATTGAAGCAGCTAGAACTATGTTAGCTGATTCAGGCCTACCATTGTATTTTTGGGCTGAAGCAGTCAACACAGCTTGTTATGTTCAAAACAGGGTCCTTGTCAACAAAAGACATTCCAAAACTGCCTATGAAGTTCTTCATAGCATCAAGCCCCTTATCTCCTTTTTCAGGGCTTTTGGTTGTCAATGTTTCATTCTAAACATCAAAGACTCTATTTCAAAGTTTGCTGCAAAAGTTGATTCAGGTTATTTTCTTGGTTATTCTTCCACCAGAAAAGCCTACAAGGTTTTTAATTCCAGAACCAAGATAGTTGAAGAAACACTGAATGTCAAGTTTAATGAGTCAAAACAAACTCTCATTCCAGCACATCCTGCTGAACTCTTTGACCTTGACAGTTTTCATTCAGACCTGAAAAGACTGTTACATCATCTAAACCCACTTATTATGGTGATCAAGGGTATTATGATGATAGTCCTCCACCATGGACTCCAAACACATTCATTAAATCAACTTTCAAACCATTAGAAGTTTTGCAAACTTCTACTTCAACAACCGCTGATGAACAAATTCAAACGAATGATTCAGCTCCACAGACTCCTGAACCACAACATACAGTTGAACCAGATATCATCAACCTTAGTGGTTTGTTTAAAGAAGATCAAGAGCTATCACTAAGTACAGGGCTACAACAACTGATTGAACACAGAGATCATCCATTGGATCAAATCATGGGTGATATTGCTTCAGGGGTACTTACAAGAAACCAGCTTTCCAACTTCTGCTTATTCTCAGCATTTATCTCTCAGTTGGAACCAAAGAAATATCAAGAAGCCCTTAAAGATAACAATTGGGTTCAAGCTATGTAAGAAGAATTGCTTCAATTCAAGAAGCAACGGGTCTGGGAAATTTGTCCCTTACCTCCAAACAAGCTACCAATTGGCACAAGATGGGTTTTCAGAAACAAACAAGATGAAGCTGGTATGATTATCAAGAACAAGGCAAGACTGGTAGTACAAGGTTATTCACAAGAAGAAGGAATTGATTATGATGAAACCTTTGCTCCAGTTGCAAGGCTTGAAGCCATCAGGTTATTTTTGGCTTATGCACTTTCCAACAAAATTATAGTTTTTCAAATGGATGTCAAGAGTGCATTTTTATATGGAAAAATAAAAGAGGAAGTGTATGTTTGTCAGCCACCTGGGTTTGAGGATCCTTCTCATCCTAATTGGGTGTACAAACTTGACAAAGCTCTTTATGGGCTAAAAAAGGCTCCCAGAGCTTGGTATGAAACACTTTCTACCTTTTTACTAAAACATAACTTCACAAGAGGCTCCATTGATAAAACACTCTTTATAAAGCATGTTGGAAATCGTGTCTTACTTGTTCAAATTTATGTTGATGACATCATTTTTGATTCAACAAACACAAAACTGTGTGATGAATTTAAGAAACTCATGCAATCAAAATTTGAGATGAGTACAATGGGAGAACTGCAGTACTTTTTAGGACTGCAGATCAAGCAACAAACAAATGGAACTTTTATACATCAATCTAAATATGTTAAAGAATTATTGAATAAATTTTCTTTACAAGACAGTAAATCATGTTCCACTCCCAAGACACCTTCCACACAAGTTGAACCAGATGATCAAGGCAAACAGGTTGATCAAACCATGTGTAGATGTATGATAGGTTCCCTTCTGTACTTAACTGCTTCTAGACCAGATATTATGTTCTCAACTTGTGTCTGTGCAAGATATCAATCTGCACCAAGGGAATCACACCTAATTGTTGTCAAAAGAATTTTCAGATATCTGAAAGGAACTCCTACATAAGGAATTTGGTATCCTGCTTCAAGTAATACCAAGTTAACAACTTTTTCAGATAGTGACTATGCAGGGTGTAAAATGTCAAGAAAATCTACATCTGGTGGTTGTCAATTCTTAGGAAACTGTCTGGTGTCCTAGCAATCTAAGAAGCAAACATCTGTGGCAACTTCAACAGCTGAAGCTGAATACATTGCTGCTGCAAGTTGTACATCACAGATTCAATGGCTCCAATATCAACTTCTTGATTATGGAATCTGTCACACCCTCAAATTCCACATGCGGGGTTTTACCGCGAGGCGCGTGACACACCAGGATCCCAGTCAACGATCACAATAAACAAACAACAAACATTCATTCATATATATTTTTAAAACCAAAATATCATGCTTTGAGCCGTAAACCAGTAGCGGAAGCATTTCTTGTTTACAACCAAAAGACATATCATAGTTTACAAAACATTGTTTAATATGCTTCAAAATTCTAGACGCTGTGCAAAACTCCGTGCGCCTAGTCCATTAACTGCTACCTTAGCGACCTGAGAAAACATGCCAAAAATGTCAACATATAATGCTGGTGAGTTCACAGGTTTTCTTTTATAAAAGAGTTGTTACAAGTTTGAAAAGGCCATATCCGTTACTACTAGGTTATAAGAACGTTAGCTAGACGTTAAGTGTTTGTTTACCACCACGGTTGGGAACCCATTACTATACGTGTGTAAGTTGTTGAATCATGCCCAGACGTTTTGGCTATAACCGATGCCTCGGCGAGCCAGTAATAAGAGACAATATGCACCCGCCCGGCCCCGCCGTCGAGTGGGGTTTGTGAGGCCCAATAGATCTATCCACATTTCCCCTGTTGTGCTTTCCCGCACATTCATGGTTTCCCCCTGGGACTTCCGTAAAAGCTGCATAGTATAATAAAGTAACCATAGTATAACATGACCTTTAATAAGTAAGTATGTAGCATGTTTCTCCCCCGAAAGTAAAACAGTAAAAGTGGGGCTGTGACACTCACCTTAGATTGCGTTTCTTGAAAACAGTTAAGTAATTATGCTATGATAGCCCCAAATAGCAGCGACCTATCATAAGATGTGTATAAGTATTCGGACTAATAACCTGCAGGTTAACTAGTCCCTGAATGTCCAGACCATAACCATAAACGTTTGAAAACACCTTTGACTGTTAAACCGACCGTACCAGACAAGACCCGACATCCCATTGGTGACCCGACATCCCACGTGTTAGACAATACAAGACATCATGCAATATATGCAATTAAGCACTTAGTATGCGCAAGAGTTCACCTAGTCTAGCATAACGCTTAATTAACGCATAAACAAGTCCGAACAGGTGTTACTAAGTCATTGGGTGTATCCCGGGGTTCCTATCATGTTCCTAGGTGTCAAATCATGTTCCGGGATGTCAAAATACGCTTACGACAGTAGTACACGCGATTAGGAAACTAACATGCAATTAGGAAAAGTCAACAGGCGAGTAGGGGCCTAATCGCCTGATACATCAGGAGATTGGGCTGTAATCGCCTGATGTATCTAGCGAGTAGAGCCCTATTCGCCCCTAAGGTTGCTGTCACGCGTTTTCGCGCGTTAAACCCTCCAAATCAGATCCGAAACATGCAAAAACACCCAATATCAATCCTAAACCATTTACCAACCCATTCCAAGCAAAAACCCCCAATTTATCTTTGCTCTAACGGCCTCGGTGCGATTGTTTCCAAAAATGGCAAAGTACTAGGTTTCATTAACTATGAAATCTTTCCTTAAATGGCAAAGGCCAGATTACACCTCCTACAACTTGCAAATCATCATCTCCATGTTATAATATCATTCTAGCATGATTCCTAACAATAAACAAGCAATGAATCATATCATAACATCCTAATTCTTCAAGAATCACCCAAATGGATCAAAATGCATACTTTCATCAAAACACTATAACAATAGCTCAAACTCATAGATAATCATCCTAACAACTCCTACACATCAGAAGTACATCAAATTCACGGAAACATTCATGTTATAATCACCAAAAATCATCATATGCCTCAATACTTCACATATAGCAAGTATTATGGTGTAGACTTGTTTTAGAACTCATTTCCAAGGTTTTTAAAGACACATTCTTAGCAAAACAAGGTCTGGACTTTTGGGGAACCAAAACAATAACATTACAAAGGTTTGGGATGAAGAACACACCTTGGATTTTATCAAAGAAAGGTGTATTAGCTTGGAAATGGTGAGTTTTGAAGCAAAACAAGTTCCAGAAGTGTTTTGAGGTGTGTGGGAGGCTTAGTATCTGTTAGGGTTGCACTAAGGGTGTTTGGGGAGTCAAGGGTTGTATTTATAGGTGTTTTGACTCGTGCATAGCAGATCAGGCGAGTAGGAGAACTCATCAGGTGATTAGAAGCTCTAATCGCCTATATACTAGCGATTAGCAGCTCTAATCGCCCCAATGGGCTGCCAATCGCCTATAACATTGGCGATTAGGAGCCCCCTGGTTCCTAATCGCATGTAGGGTTCCATATTGGGTTTTTGGCGCGTTAAACACTATTTTAACACATATAGACACGTATTCACATCCCGACAAGTCACATAATGATTACAAACACATAATGCACGATAACTAACACGTTTACATCCGATCACCAATTCCCGGGACTCGAGACTTGCGTGTGTGCGTTAAACCCGGTGATTCCACGGATCACCAATCCTTGTACCCATGGTTATGGACCGACTCCCGATGATCCCGTGGATCATCATAACGACTCCCGATGATTCCCAGAATCATCGTAACGACTCGACTGACCCAGTTAAGTACGTAATATGCATGACTCGCTAAGGTAGACTTACTAGTTTAGTCAATGTTACTAACCCGAGTTTTCCGGGTGTCACAGAATCAAAGAGACCAAGACTCCACTCTTAGTAGATAGTAAGTCTGCCATTAGCATCATTCAAAACCCTATTCAGTTTTCAAAGACAAAACACATAGAAATCAGGTATCATTTCATCATGGATTGCTATGAAAAAGGCAAGATTGAGGTGAAACATGTCACAAAAGCTAATCAAATAGCTGATATATTCACCAAACCCCTTGACACATCAACATTTCAGAGGTTAGTTTCCATGCTTGGAATGCTAAACTTTGAGTAAACTCTGTAAGTGTGTTTCATTTTTCTTTTCTGTACAACTTTTACTTTCACTTGCTTGTTTACTCACTCTATCTCAAACCTCTGTTGATAAACAAAACAAGAGAGAAAAACTACTGATGTACAAAAACATCTGTAAAGGAAAATTTCTGAAAAGAAAAATCTGCTAATGATAATAAAATCATCAAATATTGATTTTAGGGGTATTTTTAATCTTCCCAGTAGTTCAAAACTACTGAAGAACAAAATAGGAAACTCCTGATGAATAAATATTCATCAGAGGTTTTAGACAAAAAGGACAAAACAGTCTTTTCCTATCATTCTCAGAATTTTGACTTAAAAGGACTATTAAACTTCTCAAACCCCTCTTTTTATTAATATCGTTTCAAAAACAAAAACTTCCCTCTCTTTCAAACCCTCTCTGAATCCTTCAACTGTTCTATCAAAAACAATGGCTCTAGTTCTCAAACAGGGACACAATCAAAATGGCTACTTCGAAAAAGCTGAAGCCTGGTCCCAATACGATGAAATCATTGATTTGATCGTAAAATCTCAATATTACACGACGTTCACCATTGACCCACCAATCCATACTGATACTCTTAATAAGTTTTGGGCAAACGCTAAGACTGTTACCAAAGATGTTAAAGTCCTTTCCTTGAAGACGAAGATCAAAGGGACAGAAATGACAATCACACCTGCTAGCCTGGGAGAAAGATTAGGTCTTGATGATGCTGAAGCTCCTGATCAAATTCCCAGTGGAATAATTCAATCAACCATCATTGAGTGTGGTTACCAAGGTACATTATCACATGCTACCATTTACAAGAAATATTTTGATGCAAAATATAAACTTTTGTTTCACTACATTATCATGTGTTTAAGTCCAAAGACAGGATCTTCTGATCAGATGTCCTCAACCATGCAACCAATTTTTCATTCAATCATTAATGAAACTAAATATAGGGCATCTTCATTCTTTTTCAATGAGTTGGTGTTGCATCACTAAAATAATAAAAAGAAATTTTTGTTGTATCTAAGGTTCGTCATGCAATGTATTATCAAAGAACTTAGACAAGAGGTGCTTGTGGGTAAAACAACTGTTTTAAACCCTTTAACCTCACAAGCATACTCTAGGCATAACAAACCGGCAGTCCTGCCAGAGGATGACCAAGGGGAATATGTCACAGTCCCTAAGGAACCAACATCCTCAAAACCCATTTCCAAAAAGCCAAAACAACCCAAACAACAAAAATCCAAACCCACCAACCCCAAAAGAAAAGCAATTCAGAAAGGTGAGATGCTTGAAGCTGCTAATGTGCAATTTGCACTTTCAAAAGATGTGACTGAAACTTCCTCTCAGTCTCATTCATCTCAAACACCAGAAAGAGCACCAATATCCATTCTGTTTTCAAGAAAGAAACTCAAAAAGACCATAACTATTGGCCCTTCTTTCAAAACAACTGAATCAACTGAACAAAACCCAACTGCTGAACCCATAACTACTGACCCACAAACATCACCAGCAGTTGAGATAGCTAATATTCTCTCTGGGCTGAAACAACACACTCCATCTGAAAATGTTAATCCCCAATCACCTCATAAAACAGGGGATGAAAATACAGAAATGGACATTGATGTGAATGTGTTCAGCCCTAACCAAAGAGATGAGGAGGAACCAAGGCCTCTAAGCCTAAACTTAGATTCCTTAGGTATATTTGAGGCTGCTACTACTCTTATACCATCCAGTGATGGATTTGAGGACAGTAGTACCATAGCTAAGACCTCAAATGTGGCAACTACTGATGAAGGCCCTGTGCCTGAAGTAGGAAAACCTCAGTACCAAGAACAAGAGGTTCATGAGACAACTAGGTTGGGCCTAGCTCATGAGACAATTGATACTGTTCTCATTGAGGACTATGTCAGTGATTAAGATGATTCCATTGATTTGGATGATGGATAAAAATCTCCACAAAATGAATTGACGGCTGACTGTGAAGGTCCTGATTCTAATGTATCTGTACACAAAGAGATAGTCACAGAAGAACAGGTTAAAGACCACTTAAACCGCAATTCCCCAAAAGTGGCATCCTCAGTTCACACTGAGGATCACCCCAAAACTCACCCTCCACAATCACAAAAGCCTACCCAATTCTCTGGGTCATCAAGCATAGACATGAACCAACTATGCAGCCCAGATGGTCCCTATACCAGATGGTACATCAACTTATTTCTAATCATCTCAAAGATTTTATGACTGCTATGGAGTAAAAGAACAACACTCAAATTGTGATGATTAACAATGCCATTGATCATAAGCTTAGTGAATTGTCAAGAAAGATGAAAAACAACAGAAGACAATTAGCCCATCTATCTGGTGTAACACCTCCACTTCCATGGTTTCCAGAAGTGGATGAAGCCAAAAAGGGGGAGATGTCAAAGGAACCTGAAACTGTGTCTCTTGAGGCCTCAAAAAAAGCTAGAGAAGCACAGAATCTCAAGGAATCTTAAAAATTAACTGCCATGACTAGACAAGAAAAAGCTCTGAAAGAAAGAGAAGAATGGTAACAAAAACAAGAGAGAGACCTTAGAGAAAAGACTAAAAAGTCCTCCCAAGACCATAGTGAAGCTGTTGCTGAAGACAAGACCAAAAGTACTGAAGACGATCCTTCAGTAGTTGATGCTGCTCAGATCAACACTTCAGTAGTTGACAATTCCTGCACTGAACCAGAACAGCCTTCTAAAGCAACAAAAACAAAGCCAGCTGATATTCCAAAGCCTGTTCCCATTTCTTCTATACCAGTTACAGAAGATCAATCACGAGAAGAAGAAATGACAGAAAAAGAAAGAATAAAAGCAGAAAGAAGGGCAAAGGAAGATAAGATATGGGAAAGCTTAGAAGCAATGGATGACTTGAGTCTTGATGAAAAGCTACAAATCTATGAACAAAAGTTAAATGAGTTGGAAGCACAAAAAAGGCTTGCTA
Organism: Ambrosia trifida; assembly: GCA_028751855.1. Taxonomy (NCBI): domain Eukaryota; kingdom Viridiplantae; phylum Streptophyta; class Magnoliopsida; order Asterales; family Asteraceae; genus Ambrosia; species Ambrosia trifida. The sequence continues at coordinate 1,514,300 of CM054129.1, forward strand.
AGCAAACTCTCCTTGTTGCAGAAGAAGATAAAAGGCAACCGCTGATGACTTATATCAGCAAAAACAGCAAGACAAGGAAATTCTCACTCAAGGGACTTTCAACTAAAGAACTAACAAGACAGGCGGAGCTTGCATCAGAAAGGGTGGCCAAAGAAAAAGAAAGAAAGTTGAAAAGAGCCCAAATCATTCAAGAATTGGTAGAGAACAATTATGGTTCAAAACAACAGATATGTAAGTGGAAAGAAGATGTACTTTATGATACTTACAAAAAGTTCAAGGCTGACAAACTTGCAAATCCGGAGAAATTCAAACCCACACAGCCTGCTACCAAAAAGTCAGGGGAAAATACAACAACTAACTTCAAAATGGTTTTGCTTGAGAAGAACACCATTGTTGAAGATGATTTCACTGTTGAAGAAAAACCTCTGTTGACACAATATACGGATCCTGCAACATTAGCTTATCAACTACAACAAACCATTAAAGAACAAAAACATACCAAGGTGGTCACTGAACATCACATGCCTATTTCAAAAGGTGATACACCTGGTACTGTGCTAGTTGAAATGAGAAGGAGGTCCAATCTGATCAATGCTGAAAAAGAAAAACCTCCAACAACAGACCTATATTCAAACCTACAAATTGTACCATACAAAGACAATTTCTTCAAATCCAAATCTCCAATTGTCAAATGGTGCTTCACCCACAAGTCCAGTTCCTTGATTCTAGAAAGAAAAGACTTCTCAACTAACGTCCTTCATGACTTGACTGAATTGGAAAAATTATTAAATGAAGATCTAATGACCATTCAGGATATGATACCAGAAAAATGACTACTTTTAGAATCAGAGGTCAGAGAACTCAGACATTAAACAGTCAAAGAAATCTAGAGAGTTCTTGACTTAAGGAAGAGAGGATCGTATAAATAAAGATAGATAAATGTTTTGGCTTCATCAATCCAGGTGGAGATTGTAGGGTCAAAGAGGATTGACAAGCCAGTTATAAACCTTAGTCTTATATCCTCTTCACATTTTGTGAAACTGCTGAAGTGAAAGATATCTAAAGTTCTGAAGAGTAAAAGCATCAGAAGTTCTGAAGATAAACCAGACAAATATCTGGAGAACTAACTACTGAAGACAAACTCCTGAAGATCTTTCATTAGAAGTTTGTCACTCATCAGCACTTTCATTAACCGACCTTAAACTCAGCAGTTTAGCATTATATTAGTTTTGTTAAAGTCTTTGTTCAAGTTTCGATAACTACAACCTGTTGTAGTATTATCTTACATTATTTAAAGCTTTTGATTACTTAGTCTGTATGTAATCTTTTGTCTATAAATAGAGGTATCACTCCCACTATTATAGACAAGTTGTTCATTCACTCATCAATCAAAGACTTGAACATTTTCCTTCATATTACTTTGTAGTTAACCTTTCATATATTTGAGAATCATTCTGCATTTACTGTTATATTCATTTACTATTGATTCTCATCTTTACTTCCTAGTTCATTGATTGAGGGGGAGTCATAACTCCTGTTAAAAGTGATGCTTTAACTTGAACACTTTAATATTCCGCTGTGCAATTTACTTTGATACATTTATAACACACAAGTGTTCATGGATAAGAATTGTTAAGTAGAGCCACTGATCCAATAGAAACACTTTTATAAAGATTAAACCTTGTTGTTCATAAAGATTAATGGGGATAAACATGGTGTTATGCGATGATTATTGTATGTATTTCATGAGTTTGCATGTTCTTGATGTTTTAGACTTCTAGGGTTTATGATTGATGATGATTAACATGTATCTTGCTAGATCTTGATCAGGTTATGCTTTATTAATGTTATATGATTTTTTTTGAGTTTGGTTGATCGTTAATATGCAAAGATAATGATTAAAATTAGGGTTTATGCATGATTTAAAATCTGGACAGAATGATTAGATCGACTTGCAGAGGCTGTAACATGATGATAAATTTTTTTTTTTGATTATTTCTTTGTATGAAAACATTGTAAATGGTCTTAGCTTTTCATAATGGGCAAAACCATCTGTTTTGGACGTTGTTTGATAGGTTTTTGGAATTTTCTTTGATTAAAGGTCATATCAGATTTTCGGATTAGTAAAGTGGGTCAACTTTAAATGATCATAACTTGAGTTTTACAAAGAGTTAGATTATGAAATTTGGACAGTAGGTCAAGATTGGAATAACTTGTATTTTCCAATTAGATTCATCCCGTTTGGATGAATACACAATCTTTGGAAATTTTTCTACTAATCTGATCTGTTGTGAGTTTTTTCTGGACATAGCTGTATTGTATGATTTTTCATAATTTTTGTGTATGGTTTTGTCATGAAATAAAAATGTGAACTTGTCCGGTAGACTCTCTGGAATATTAAGTACACTTTGAGAGTCTAACTCATTGGATAAGTATTTTTAATAAATTGTTTTTTTACAGAGCATAATCTGTCCTAAAAACGCAGATTATGTAATGTACACTTATGTGGCTATTTGGAGTCTTGTATGACTTGTAATTGACATGAACTTTTATGAGAACTTATATGAGGTGTATATGAAGTGCATAACAGACGTTAATCATCGTGTTCACCAACGGGTCCATAGGGTCTTCCTGTGCATTTAGAATCATTAGGTGTCACTTACACGGTTTTGAACTTTTAAACGTCTTGGACAAACGGGTCATATGGTGTGATGATATTGCACATATACTCACTTAGTGACACATGTAATAGGGAGTTAGTAGTACATCCTATTTGTGGAGTTTTGATTATTTTCTTGCAACATAAGGTGAGTTTCACTACTCTTTTCTCAAAAGCATGCATCTTGGGTTTGAGACAACTTACAAAACGTTTTCTAGTCCGGTTTGGGACTACTTTTACACATCCCGGGTTTTGGGGTGCTATGACTCCTTGTGTGGGTCGGGTTTTGACTCCTTGTGTGGGTCGGGTTTTGCTAGTTCACAAACTTTGTCCTTGATGAACTAAACCAACTTTATCACTGTAAGTCCTTCACATACCGAATAAGTTACCAGGTTATGCAAGCGGGTTACTAGTTGATAGCGCTATTAGGTCTGACAAACCTTACACCGGCTCAGGGGAGTGCGGGAGTGAACTGTAACTTAACATATTATCATTGTTGATAGGCAATGATGTAAGGCAATCTGCTCACATTTATGACAACGCGTACATTAGCAGTTCGGTATATCGGTGTTAGTTATCATGAATGGGTTAGCTACCCTTGGCATGGGATGAACTAGTGGTTACACGGTTTTTGGAACCTACTCATTTACTTACTCGTCTATTCTACTTTGTAAACTCACCAACTTTATGTTGACACAAGATATACATGCTTTTGCAGGTAGTTAGCTTCCGGTGTCACGATTAGGAAGCACTGCACGTTTCACTGCATTTGGGGTCTTGGGCATACACCTAAATTACATATCATGCTTTTACGTTTTCTTTCATATGGTTTTAATTTGGGCGCGTTGTTTTGCGCATGGTTTTAAAATGTTTAAATTTGTTTTACGCTTCCGCATCCTAACTAAACTTGATTTTTGAAAATGAACTAAATGGTTTGGGCATTTAGAGTTCGTTCATATGACTTATGGCTATGGGATCCTGGTATGTCATGCGCCTCGGGGTATAAACCCCGCAGTGAAAATTTGAGGGTGTGACAGATCGGTATCAGAGCCATTGGTTATAGTGAACTAGGATTTGCATTTTAGTCTATAATCATCATAGCATAAGTAGAACATTGATTACACTCACAGCTTAAGTGCACAACTAGCTTTTGGCTACATATATCTACAAAACATGATTTTAGGAGATATGTTATCTTCTAGTTCTAAACCTGATTCTGAGCACGGCGCTGGTGGGGACCCAGGGTTACACCAGGTGGCGCATTACTGGGATTATTATCCTAACAAACCTCATGGATGAGGAAACAATAATAGTACTGGGGAGAGAGCCCTTGCGAGCGTTGTGGCGCATGTACACGGAAAGCTGCACGACGCCTATGACGCGGTACCACTAAACCGAATCGAACTCGAAGGAATCAAATACTGAGACTCATCATTTTCCTCACCGAGCAAGGAGACAATTAGTTCCTGTTCCTTTCCGTTTGATCTTTCTTACTTCCATTCAAAACTCAGACGAGACCGGGTTACTCATATAGAATTTTATTCTTACTCTAGTACATTTACGCCCAGTACGAACGAGCGATTATATGACATGCGTGTCCCTGTTCCTCGTGAGTATATAGTAAATTCATAGTAACACATCAGATCAGGACTTGTTACTCACACTCTTGAGGAGTCGTGTAAAGCCTGCGACGTAGTGCAACATCTCAAGGGAAGACGGAACTTACTAATGAATTACAGCCATGATTGGAGGAACGAGTGGTGCAGCTGACCATTGACATGACGTACACAGGACCGGAGTTAGAGACTATACGCGAAGAGATCCATATAACACTGATACCTGTGAAGAAGGAAGAAAAAGGGATGGAAGGAAAACCTGAGCAGGACGAACACATGGAAAGTGAGGATGAAGGCTCTACTATCTCGACAGAGCGTGGCGACGATTTGCTCCTACCTTTCCTTGCTAGTATTTCTTTTATGTTTCTTTTGTGAACTTAGATAAGGGTGAATTCTTATGAGCAACAATAGGGTGGTTGAGGCCCTCGCATCTTTCCAAGCTAGTAAAGACCTATTTTGCTAAATCATTCTTTTCCCTTGACTTCCGCAATTGAACTTCCTTACTCCTTGAACGCATATGCCGCAACAACAACTCGCTAGCGTATTTCCAAGACTTTTATGGGTTGTAAACCTCAATAACTCCAACGGGACTGAAGGAGACTGTTTGATTACTTCGATAGTATAAGCCTTTGCCATGTGCAATTGCCCCAAGCAGGATGGGTAATGTATGCTACGTACACACTCGATGAGTTACAGATATTTGGGTGGAGAATGTAACACCCTGTGACGAAATGAGAAATTTGTTATCTAAAGACGGTCGGGTCTGAGATCGACTCCTACACTTCCAAGCTACAGGAGTTAGCCACTATATACTTAAATCTAATTAACCTACCTTACTAGCGGATTGAGCATTACACCAAAAAGGGTTGGTCCCACAGATTCGTGGCATGGTCACTGCAGCTCACCTACCCAGAATCTATCAAATCTTTCACCTAGCTCACAAACATCCTAGTGAGGCTGTTGAGCACGGTACTTTTCTGAAGCATGGTGCTTCATCTTCCGTTTCTTATGATAGCAAGAGAACGTAGAATGGTGTGAGATATAAGTTCTTCAAAAGCAACAACTAGAATAACAACAACCTCAGAGGTGCTCGGGGAATAGTTTGCGTAGTTGGCTCGGAAGAAGCCAAGGGCGACAACAATGTGTTGACAAGTAAGTTTTCTGGGAAAGACAATCTGGTTTCTGTTCTTTCGATTCTGGTGCGAATATCAGCTTTGTGCTTTCTTTTAAAACTTATTAACTCCTATGGTTAGCCACTACTCTTCTCGAAACCCCATTTTCTGTAGAATTAGCTGATGGCAAGCCTGTTGAGGCGACCCATGTTCATCGCAATTGTAAACACGAGTTGGATGGTAATTTATTGACATCAACCTTATACCTATCACCTTGGGAAGCTTTGACAAAGTAGTTGGTATAAACTAGGTTGTCCAAACATCGAGCGGGGATTCTTCGTCTTGAGAAGATCGTTCGCATACCTCTTCCTAGTGGAGAACTATTATCTATCCAGGGTGATCGTGGTGGTGCCATGGTGGGCATCATCTCCTTTTTGAAAGCCCAGAAGTGCATTCAAAAGGGCTATCCAACCATGTTGGCTAACATTTCTAACACTCGAACTGAAGTTGAAACGAAAATTGAGGACATCCTAGTAGTCCGTGACTTCCCAAATGTATTCCCCGAGGAACTACCTGGACTTCCACTTGTTCGTCAAGTGGAATTTCAAATCGATCTTGCACCTGGAGCAGCTCCAGTTGCATGCGCACCATATCGCTTAGCACCAGGCGAACTACAAGAACTGTCTACACAACTCCAAGAGCTATTGGATAGGTGCTTTATTAGACCTAGTTCTTCACCTTGGGGAGCCCCAGTCCTGTTTGTTAAGAAGAAGGATGGGAGCTTCCGCATGTGTATTGATTATCGGGAATTGAACAAGGTGACGGTTAAGAACTGCTACCCTTTGCCTCGTATTGATGACTTGTTCGACCAGCTTCAAGGGTCGAGTTTCTATTCCAAGATTGACTTGAGGTCAGGGTATCATCAGCTGAGAGTCCGAGATGAGGATGTGGCAAAAACAAACTTTCGAACTCGTTATGGACATTATGAGTTTTTGGTGATGCCATTTGGGCTAACCAATGCACCGGCTGTGTTCATGAATCTTATGAACCGCGTGTGTAAGCCTTATTTGGACAAATTCGTCATAGTGTTCATAGATGACATATTGACTTATCTAAGAGCAGGGAAGAGCATGAGCAACACCTGTAGCTGATCTTAGAACTCTTGAGGAATGAGCAGCTGTATGCGAAATTCTCCAAGTGTGATTTCTGGATTCAAGAGGTCTAATTTCTAGGACATGTGGTTAACGAGGCAAGAATACATGTCGATCCCGCCAAGATTGATGCTATTAAAAATTGGGAGGCTCCTAAGACTCTTACAAAGGTGCGCTAGTTTCTTGGTCTTGCGGGACATTATCGCAGATTCATTGAGGGATTCTCTAAGATCGCTCAACTCCTCACTGCTTTGATGCAGAAGGGTTTACTTACAAGTGGAGAGATGCCCAAGAATGTGCTTTTCAATTGTTAAAGGAAAAGCTCTGCAGTGCACCCATCCTATCGTTACCTGAGGGAACAGAGGACTTTGTGGTGTATTGTGATGCGTCTATCCAAGGGTTAGGGTGTGTGTTGATGCAGCGTGATAAGGTGATAGCATATGCTTCACGTCAATTGAAGGTTCATGAGAAGAATTACACCACCCACGACTTGGAACTAGGAGCGGTGATTTTTGCTTTAAAGATTTGGAGGCATTATCTCTATTGTAAGTCCAAGATCCTCTCTACCGGGTATCAAAAACACACAACAAAAGGCGGAAACAATGATTGTATGAAAGAACAAGAAAGTAACTAGTCTGAATCAACGATTGAATTATAAAAGTGCACATGGTTTCAAGAACAATCTGGTACACGATGCCAACTACAAGAGAATAATCTATCAAAAGACTAGAAATCCCAAAAAAACTTATAAACCTCCTATTTATAGTTAACATAGGCGGTTCATGATACATGGGCCTAGAAGGCCGAAACCCACTACTAGACAATCCTAAGTCCAAGACAAACGCAAACCTCTAATCATAGCCCAACAATATCCCCCTAGGTTTGTGTTGGCTTGGAAAGCTCACTGCTGCTTCTTGCTGCATTTTTTAGACGCCTTTTTCTTTTTCTCCAAAGCTTTCTTCCAATTTTCAGCTGATTTTCCAACATATGGACCAAACAATCTAGTATCCACTCTTCCTCTACGATCCGCTTCCAATCCCAATCTGGCTATCTGAGCAACTGCACCTGTAAATGATTTTGCACGAGCTTCATAATCTGGATCACATTGAATCTGATGTTTCACCAGAACTTGAATATCTTCAGAATGCAGGCTCATCAAATCTTTTGCATCAAAAACTCTCAATTCATCGCTGTCACAAACAATCACTGCAGGTCGAGAAGTAGGATCATAAACCCAAAACCTCTTTTCTTTCAAACATCCTCTGTCCAATGGCTTAGATAACAGTATAGTTTTCATCTTGTCAGTAGGGGCCATTGAACATTTTTGAATGGCTTTCCGTCTGGTGTCAACACGTCTTTATACTCTACCAAAAGTGAATTTGCAGTATTCATGTCTCTAAAATTTACCTTTACTTGCTCTTGAATCTTCTTATGAAATGTGATTCCGATCCTATTTCTAGGATTTCTCACTTGATTAATAAAGGAAGCCCTCGCAAGTTCTGCCAGATCAACTTTGGTCCAAAAATTGAATGCAGCAGTAGAAGCATAATACTCAACTGCTCCATTTGCTCTATGAACAACGAACACTCCTTTATCATCATTGTATCTCCAACAATCTATTCATGTTTGATTTCCATACGTATCAAACCGATCTCTAGTAATCGTCACAAACCTTAAAGGTTGTTCTTCCATAGGATCAATAGATGGTTCAGCTGTATTCTTGAGGACATATGCACTCCCTGGACGACGATCCCGAACACGAGGGATCTGGTCTTCAAAATACTTTCTCATATGTTCTTCATGCTCCTTTTGTGCTCTTTCATGCTCAGCATGTGTCATAACCTTCTCAACGAATGAAGATATCTTTGAGAACTCTTTTCCAAACTTATTCTCCAACTTCTGAGTTAAATTGAGCAGTCTAGCTGAAACATCACCTAAGCTTGACTCCAATTCATTGATCTTTTGATTCTTTTCAATGACAGTCTCCATCAAGCTTTGTACTTGTGCAGTGAGCCATACATTTTTAGTTTCCAAGTTCAATACTCTTGTCTGCAATTTATGAACATCCACTTCAACAAAAATATCTTCATCACTATCGATTCCTTCCTTACTTGCCTCTCTTTCTTCAGTTGTTAGAAATTCAACATCTACATTCCTTCCACTTTCTTTATCAGCAAAATAAGCCTTCTAAGCTCTTTGAAAAGCCTCCTCATCAAACAACACCTTGCTCGAACCAGATGCACTGGAAGATCCAACCTCTTCATTTATTCTTCCAGTAATAGGTGCCTTGCTCATGAACTGTGAAAATGATTCAGTTGCAATAGCAGGCACTGTAGTGGAAATAACAGCATCAACGGGAAGTTTCGTGGACATATCAGCATGGGTCATAACATCATTAGCAGCAGCAGAAATGGTTTCAGCAATAGGAATTGAAACATCAGGAACAACATCAGCAGTAGTGGTCAGTCTGGGATCTCTCTTGCTTCTCTTTCTGGGTCTTAAATCAGCATTTGGGTCTTCAGAAACTTCAACATCAACAGGTGTCTCAACTATAACATTGGATGGAGGAATCCTTTGTTCAGCTTCACGGACAGTGTTAAGTATACTTGTAAGGACATTTGCTTGAGGAATGGCAACCTCAACAGCAGCAGTGTTAGGAACTTCAGTCATGATCTCTTCTTGATCCAATTCTTTCTCAGCTTCAGACACTGATCTTATCTCAGCATTTTCAATAATAAAGTCATCAATTTCTTCATCATTCAAATCATCGAATTCAAAATCATCAAATTGTTCTTCATCATTGCCTGCAATCTTTACATCTTCTTTTACTACCTCCTCGTCTTCACTTTCCTCTTCAGTTAAGTCCACATTTTCAGGAGGCGAACGTTGTTCAGCAGGTGGAGGTTCAACAATCTGCACATCATGCTCTTCAGCTACCAGAGCAGGTGGAGGAGTTGGTGTTTCTTCAATAATTTCACTGAAGTTCCCAAACTTTACCAGCGGGAATCTTCCTTCAAACATTTGCTTGGCATCTTTACGATTCTGTTGTATTAATCCAAAAACCCGAGGAGCCATGCATTTCTGATCATATGTTTCAACAGTCCTTTCCAGATTCGGATATTTGGACTCCAATATCATTTGTACGAATCTTGGAAACTTGTAAAAGTACTTCTTGTTTAGAGTATTCACATTCAACAACATATCTTCAAAAATACACTTGGAATAGTTGAAACTCCATCCCTCAATCAAAGCTACCACTCCCGATGTGTATTTCAAATTCATTTGATCTAATCCTACGAGCTTAATTATCGCACAGTGACTATATACAGTATTTGACTTACACATAATAAAGTAACTAGTTTTTGTTCTTACTAAACCCATATCAAACCAGTTACCTATTTTTCAAAAGGTTGTTGTGAAGAAACCAACCAAGTCTACTAACAATCTAATGTTAGAGAGATTTGTGCTATGGTATTGGGTGACAAAGGACAGTCAAGACTCATCCAAATCAGTCCCCAAACTTTGCTTAAACTTCTTAGCTATACTATATAATAATATAAACATATACTTTCAAGTTTCTATCTTACTGGCTTATTATTAATCTTTGGAAGGTTTGTGGTTACACCCTACCTTACCAACTCTCTTGACTCTTCTTGTGCTACGGATTTATCCACACTAGAAAGGGGAAATCCTGTGTCCAAAACCCACGTTTATTCCATAAACGAAGTGGTTATGACATGTACCTATCAAATGGATTCACATTCCTAACCTTATACCATCCGAATTATCTATGATGTTTTTGTGCTTGGTCTAACTTAATCTCATGACCATACGGATTGCCCTAAAGGCAATTTGTGCTTGGTTTGCCTAAAAGTCTTGCATGACTCTTGTGAATCTATAATCTAAACTCGAACCTAAGACCCTTTATTCTCTAATTCTAGTTAACCAAGGCTAAGGAACTAACCTCCCAAGACTCGTCTTTGGAACCTTACTAAACGCACCCAAAGGTGAGTTCATACTTGTCCCCTTTTTACTCTTTATCACTTTTGGGGTGTAAACATGTATCATATGCAAAACACACTAATGCTTTCATAAACACACATGCTCAATCTATTAAACATACTTATATGCTACTTGCCATGCTTATGATTCATAGATACCTAGACAAAAATCATTAACTATTATTAGCCCACTTAACATGTATAGCGCTATAGGACTAGCACACCGCCCCCTTTATGGGTCATTGTTAAGATTTAAACGGCCTAACATGAATATGTTAGGTATACGCCGTGGTACTCGCAGGTTTGAGTTATGTCTTTTGTATGATAGGTATGTGCAATGCTATAGTATGAGATTTGAGTAAACCATTCTAAAATACTATGTATGTAAACTAAAACTAGTATGCTCACCAATGCTTTATGTGTTGACAGATATTTTATACATGTTGCAGGAAATGTTTAATGCAGGATTTACAAGAAAAACTACTTAAGATTGGACTAGAAACTCACGCTAGTTTAAGTTCTATGTTTTGATGTTGTATTTCTCCTTTTCATGAAACAATTTGTATTCCGTATCTTTTAGACAATGATTATGCTATGAATGAAATTTTATTTTTAAATTATATTGTCACGAATTCTAGTGTCATGAAGTCTTTGAACAATCTATCACAAGTGGCGCCTCGATGTATTTCGCCATCGGTTGGGGTGTGACATCTACCTCAGTTCCTCGAATCCTTGAGCGAATTGAGGTGTCTGTCTTTCGTGCAGCTGCGTTATTCCAAAATTCTGTAATCCAGTCTGCAAGCACAACTGGATTTTCTCTCAAAGCATGTGCAACTCTACAGGTATTGAGGCCCACGATCAAAGACTTGAACTCTTGCACGTGATCCTCGGGAGGGTCAGATAAAAAACAGACTACATTATGATCCCTTTCGAACTTTGGTACGTGAGCGGCCATTTCTGCACAAAAACGTGTCGGATTAGACATTAAAACCCAAATAAAATTTTAAAACATCAAAAATATCTTAATGGGCCCCCCTTTTGAGGTTTCTAGATCATAAGCAGGTTCATTTCAATATGAGTCTGATAACCATATGGGCCTTGGGTAACAAAACAGCCCAAACATGAGAGTGTCTGAGGGCCTTCTTGTCAAGAGCACAGGGTTTCCGAGGGCAAACATGTCAAAGACATGTGTGTCCGAATGAAGAGAGGGTGTTTTGAGGGAAAATATGTCAAAGACATGTGTGTCCGAGTGCAGAGAGAGTGTCAGAGGGTAGTGTGGTCAACAGACACGGGTGTCCGAGGGCAAGATGGTAATTTTCTTCATTCGAGTTTGAATTCCCAGGCGTGTGAGAGCCACGCGCCAGACGAGTTCGAGTCCTTAGGCGTGTGAGACTCACGTGCCGCCGTCTGGACCAATAAAGCTCCATGATCGTCTTCTTCAATGATCACTCTTAGGTTTCCATCATCCTTCTTTACCTGCAAAACCCTTAAAAACACTATTCCGAACATAATCATTTAAACATCATCAGTCAAGAACTCTAACGTGGTGGTGGTGGTTCGTCGGTGACCATTGTTTTGTCGAGAACAATCACCTCTCCACCATCAATGATGCAGCCCAAGAACAAGAATTTGTTATTTCAAACTTTTACCTTTTTCAAATCCTTGAGAATCTTGATGAACACAAAAAGATGAAGCGGCGGGTTTTGGGGAGTTTGTGAGTGTGAAAGAAAATGAAAAGAGTGGATTGTTAATTGTAATTTTGAATAAGATAATCAACCCATCGCCGCCTCCCTTTTGTTAAAGCAAGATTTTGTGTGGCCCACCAAAAGTGTGGTGGGCCCAACTCGGATCCCGAACCCATTTAAAAGCTTTCGAGGTGTATTTTTGAAAACAGGTCCAAATTAGATCGTGAACTCGTCAAATAAAAAATTTATGATAAAATATTCTAAACAAAAACTTCACACAATATTTTTGTCATGAGATCAAATCACTAAGTTTCGGGCTGAGCTACACTTGTCAACACTAATCTACTTAAGTTGGTCTTAGCAACTGCCAGTATATTTGTCCACTTAAACTTATTCCCTTAGGCCTTCTTGTATAACGATCTGTGATATTCTTTATCATGTTTTGGTGTATTAATTACGAGCACTCAAGCAAGTCACTATCATATCCTAGAGTCGCAAGTGGTACACTCTATCATGCAAGCAGTTTCCCTACCGCATATTTTTCATAGTATCTGTTCTAGAGTTCTGAAACCTTGATTGGGACTGGATTGAGAAGAGAAAAGAATATATCGATGAGAGATTCAGAGTAATATATACAAGTCAGATGATTTCTCAAATGATGAAGGCTTTGGGTTTTGGACTCTAGAGGGTCTCTTTTATGACATCCTGACTGTGTCCAGGTCAGCATATATCTGGATGCAGCAGAGGAGCAGTCAGGACATCTTTGGACACTAAGGTCTCTTTTTGGTAAAAAAAAATGATCTACAGCACGACAACGAATAACTAGGGTTACAAATTGTAAGTCAAGAATCCTCTCCGGGGTATCAAACAAACAATCGAGTGCGGAAAAACAAGATTGAATGTGAAGAACAAAAGATTAAAACACGATGAAATCCCTTGTATTGTTGCTTTACCTTACACACAATCTCTAGGATTGTCTGGTACAAGGTGGTGGCTCTAAAGTTACAAATGAAAGGTCTAACCCTAAAATAAACTAGAACAAGACATTATATAGGGTCCACTAAAGTCTTGGCCCACATGGCCTAACCCAAGCCTAATAACCAAAACTAAACCCAAGGATGCACCTTCCTCTCATCTTCCTCCCACTATGGATGCCATCTTCCTAGAAGCATCCTTATCTCCTCTGTAAATACCCCCTCTCCCTCCCTCTCTTTATCACTCCCACTTGTAACTCTCTCACCCTCTCTCCCCTGTACAAGGACCGGCCGACCACCACCATGCTCCGGTGGTGGCGGCGCTGCAATTTCAGACCCCATTTGGCCGAACCAGTCACGAATCAGAGGTGCAGGAGCCGGGTTTTGTTCCAGACGTGGTGGTGCTTCGGAGTGGTGGCTGTGATGCGGTGGTGGCTGTGACGCGGTGGTGGTTCAGCAGTGGATTCAGTCGGGTCTCAGGTTGTGGGGACCAGATCTAGGCTGACCCGGTTATGTTGATGTTCGGGTTAGATCTCGAGGTGGTGGTTTTTGGGTTAACACTTACACGTGTCAGTTGCGAGTCCGGTTCGGGTTCGATCAGATTTCGTATGGTTCGGGATAGATCTTGCTTGCTACGGGTCAGATCTGGTTGGATTCGCATCTCGGCTACGGATCGGGGTCTACTTGGTTCGTTTGGATCTGGTCAACCCGGGCATATCTGGTCGGACCTGGAGTCGCGAAGCGCTTCGGTATAACTAACTTTTAATCATTTCGTTGTATTATTATAGCACACGACTAACTCGCTAACGAACCGATATATATAATAAACAAAATGCGCGACTTATAATATTAATATGTTGGACTATATATATAACTATGGTAATTACACTAAGTTGTCGAAAAGTATAATGTTTGTCTCGACGTTTAGTTTTCGGATATCAAAGTTATTGCCTTGAGTTGTGTATTAATTTTGGGGAAAATTGTAAACAACTGGTGTTGTCTGGTTCGTTCAAAAACAGAGGAAACTCTGTCGGATTTTTATAAAATCCTAAACACGACAAAAGCAATATTGTTACTTATTTTTATAAATAATTTCTCCCAAATGTTTTGACAAGTATATTGTGTACAAATCGGAACGTTTTCGCAAAACTTTTATTTAAAGCACCAACGATGATTCTCGGATGATATTTTCAAAACAACTTTACAACATCTAGCAAGCGTCAAATGTGTCATTTATAAAAGGTTTTCAATAATGTTTATTGTTCCGATTTGAACTACATAAATTTAATCGTTGGAAACAATTTTATGAAAAACAATGTTTTGAAAACCTTAAAATACTTGTATTTTGGGAAAGAAATAACAAATATTATTAATCGTTTTAAACAAATATATTGGTATTTCCACAACACAAGGCAAACACATGCATCCGAACTACAAGACAAACTACGGTTTAGGATAAGTTATACGTTTCGCGATATTAGTCCAACATGGTTTACACAAGATAAGTAACAAGTGCGCAACTTGGGTACTATGCCGTATGGTAAACGCAATTAAGATAAGTCACCATCGGTTCGTTGAGTTCAGATACATAAGACTCGGGTTATCACCCACGAGTCTAGATAGTTGGATAAACTATCTTTTAGCCGGATAATGAGCTAGGCTTATTGGCGTTAGACTTTAAGGTTTCCTTTGATGATAATTAGGACACGGGAAAGTCAGTCAAGTTCAGGCTTTACTTGCTAGCACTGTAGCGGTATTTCTAGGTGAGTTCATGACCCCACCTTTTACTGTTTTTGCAAATGTTTTCGGGGTGGAAAAGCATGCAAGTTTCGCAAAGGCATTTGATATTTCAATAAATATTTTATGCATTTCTTAAACCATTTTAACAGATGAATATCGAACTCTCACATCGATTTATGCAAATTTTACAATCGAAATACACTAGTTTTATATACAATTAAACTAGTATTGCAATCATGCATGAGTTATCTCTAAGGATGGGGTTATCCTTGTTCATTTCAGAGGACGGGTTGTCCTTGTTTATCTCAAAGGTCTGGACTGTCCTCGTTCGTTTCATAGGATTGAATTGCCTTTAAACACACACATTTAAGGGTTATAGGGTCCTTGTCATCGTTCAACTGTACAGTTAAGTCCTCACGACTATTCGCTACTATAACCAGCTGCTAGTTGGCATCGTAGCGAGAGCGCGATCTTCGTGAGGCACATACTAGCCTGGGGTTGGTTATAGGCTCATGCAAGGATTTTCATTTATAATCCAAACGAACGATTTATGTTTTTAACCGTTCCAAACAAATAGCTTTCCAAGGTTATTATGGAATGCCCGATGAGGATTCCATGGGGACTTTTTACCGGAATCTCCCCAATTTTGATTTGAGTAACGAAGTTGAACTTTCTCACAATGCTTTACTATTATTTTCCATGATTTAAAGGAAAATAGTTATACGAGAAACAAACATAAAACCGTGAACTCACCAACTTTATGTTGACTTTTTAAGCATGTTATTCTCAGGTATCAATTGGCACGGCACAGTTGGATTAGGTGGAATTATTGAAATCCGTTACCCTAGCAAACTCTTAGATGGCGTTTATTAGATTTTGAAGTCTTAGACCTATCATTTCCGCTGCGTAGTCAAGGTACCAATGGGTCACGACCGAAGGCAGATTTCGGGGTGTGACACTTGTGCAAAGGTTAAGATTGAATATCAGAAACCTTTAGGCTTACTCCAGCAACCATAAATCCCTATGTGGAACTGGGACGGAATTTCTTTGGACTTTATCACAAAGCTCCCTAAAACGCCAAGTAGGCATAACATGATTTGGGTTATCGTCAATCGTTTAACCAAATCGGCACATTTTCTAGCAATAAAGGAAACTGACACGCTGGAGAAACTGGCCAACATCTATATCAAGGATGTCGTCTCTAGGCACGGGATGCCTACTTGTATAATATCTGATCGCGACGCGCGATTTACTTCTCATTTTTGACTACTCTCCAAGATGCTTTGGGGAATCGCTTAGATATGAGCACAGCCTATCACCCACAGACGGATGGACAAAGTGAACAAACCATCCAAACATTGGAAGATCTACTACGAGCGTGCATGGTGGATTTTGGCAACAGTTGGGATAAGCACTTACCTTTAATCGAATTCTTGTATAACAACAGTTACCACACTTCTATTTAGTGTGCACCTTTTGAGGCACTATATGGACGCAAGTGTAGGTCTCCCATCTACTGGACTGAAGTTGGGGATAGCCAGCTGATAGGTCCCGAACTCGTGCACGGAACTTCTAAGAAGATAGTGCAAATCAGAAACCGGATGGCTGCTGCTCGTGATCGACAGAAAAGCTACGCTGATAAGCGTAAGAAACCTTTGGAGTTCCAGATTGAGGAAAAAGGTACTATTAAAGTTGTCACCTTGGAAGGGTGTGATACGCTTTGGGAAACAGGGAAAGTTGAACCCGCGATACGTTGGACCATTCGAGATCGTCGAAAGGATTGGCCCAATAGCTTACAGGTTAAACCTGCCTGATGAACTCGGTGGAGTGCACAATGTATTCCACGTATCGAATCTAAAGAAATGTCTATCTGATACAACACTAGTAGTGCCACTGGAGGAGATCCAGGTGGATGACCAACTACGGTTCGTGGAAGACCAGTGGAGATTCTTGAGCAGGGCGTCAAGAAACTCAGACAGAGCACCATACCTATTGTTAAGGTGCGATGGAATTCCCGTCTAGGTGGACCGAAATATACGTGGGAACTCAGAGATCAAATGCGGCTCAAATACCCACATCTCTTTACTGAACCGGAACCTGTGCATAGATCAAACGCTAAACATAAAGCAGCTCGCTCAAAGTGAATTTTGGGGCGGAATTCCTTTTAACTTGGGGATGATGTGACATCCGGGAACCAAGCACACATTGTTAAGCTGGCTTTACTGTTTACTTACTGAATTTCGGGATGAAATTCTTTTCAACTAGGGGATGATGTGATACCCCACAATTTCAGGTTCTCACTTTAACTAAACTCTAGTTACTTGTAGTTACATTCCTTGCATTCTACTTAACTAGGGTTAGCTAGATAAGTCACACGTTGCACAGTTATAGGTTAATAACTGCATGAAGTGGTAATTCGGGGAATTACCAAACTATATACATGAGTAGTGAACCCCGGACGTTGGTGAATTGTGAAATTAGATAATTGTGAATTGAATGATTGATATTGATTACAATTACGTGTTTATGTGAAACTATGTGGAAACTGTATGTGATTACGTGAACTTGAACCAAACGCGTTGTTAAAAATCGTAATCAAGGAACTGTTAGGATGGTTGGGGGTCTTAATACATGGGGTTACACTTGATATGGTCCAAAATAGCGAAAACGTCAAAGGAAATACGCAATACACTGGACCAGACCACCTAAAGCGAACCCAAGCTGAGTGAGTGAGCGGCCGTTCACTTAGACCGAGCGGCCGCTCACGGGTGTCAGACCCACCAAAACCGCCTTAAAACCCTATTTAAGCAATCTTAAGCCCCAAGTACCTCATAACCCTAACCATAATCGCCCCCTACTGCCTAATTACGAAAATATCAAACCCCAAATACCTGCTAAGGGTCAAGAACACCATTCGGGAAGCTTAGAGAGCAATCGATTGGTAGCTTTGAAGTGCTTTCGGTAAAATACTCAACCCTATATGTTTTAATCATCCTTAATTTATTTTAAAACATCATAACCAAATTTGTCCAGATCTGAAATGCTTTTATAAAGATTAAAACTTGTTGTTCATAAAGATTAATAGGGATAAACATGGTGTTATGCGATGATTATTGTATGTATTTCATGAGTTTGCATGTTCTTGATGTTTTAGACTTCTAGGGTTTATGATTGATGATGATTAACATGTATCTTGCTAGATCTTGATCAGGTTATGTGTTAGTAATGTTATATGATGTTTGTTGATTATTGTTGATCGTTAATATGCAAAGATAATGATTAAAACTAGGGTTTATGCATGATTTAAAATCTGGACAGAATGATTAGATAGACTTGGAGAGGCTGTAACGTGATGATAAAAACATTGTACATGGTCTTAGCTTTTCATGATGGGCAAAACCATCTGTTTTGGACGTCGTTTGATAGGTTTTTGGAATTTTCTTTGATTAAAGGTTATATCAGATTTTCGGATTAGTAAAGTGGGTCAACTTTAAACGATCATAACTTGAGTTTTACAAAGAGTTAGATTATAAAATTTGGAACAGTATGTCAAAATTGGAATAACATGGCTTTTCCAAGTGGATTCATCCTGTTTGGATAAATACACAATCTTTGGGAATTTTTCTAATAATCTGATCTGTTGTGAGTATTTTCTGGACATAGTTGTATTGTATGATTTTTCATAATTTTTGTGTATGGTTTTGTCACGAAATAAAAATATGGACTTGTCCGGTACACTCTATGGAATATTCAGTAAATTTTGAGAGTCTAACTCATTGGATAAGTATTTTTAATAAATTGGTTTTTACAGAGCATAATTTGTCCTAAAAATGCAGATTATATAATGTACACTTATGTGGCTATTTGGAGTCTTGTATGACTTGTAATTGACATGAACTTTTATGAGAACTTATATGAGGTGTATATGAAGTTCAAAACTGACGTTAATCATTGTGTTCACCAACGGGTCCGTAGGGTCTACTTGTGCATTTAAAATCATTAGGTGTCACTTACACGGTTTTGAACTTTTAAACTTCTTGGACAAACGAGTCATATGATGTGATGATAGTGCACATATACTCACTTAGTGACACATGTAATAGGGAGTCGATAGTACATCCTATTTGCGGAGTTTGGATTATTTGCTTGCAACATAAGGTGAGTTTCACTACTCTTTTCTCAAAAGCATGCGTCTCGTGTTTGAGACAACTTACAAAACGTTTTCTAGTCCGGTTTGGGACAACTTTTACACATGCCGGGTTTTAGGGTGCTATGACTCCTTGTGTGGGTCAGGTTTTGACTCCTTGTGTGGGTCAGGTTTTGCTAGTTCGCAAACTTTGTCCTTGATGAACTAAACCAACTCTATCACTGTAAGTCCTTCATATACCGAATGAGTTGCCGGGTTATGGCAAGCGGGTTACTAGTTGATAGCGCTATTAGGTCTGACAAACCTCACACCGGCTCAGGGGAGTGCGTGAGTGAACTGTAAATTAACATATTATCATTGTTGATAGGCAATGATGTAAGGCAATATGCTCACATTTGTGACAACGTGTACATTAGCAGTTCAGTATATCGGTGTTAGTTATCATGAATAGGTTAGCTACCCTTGACATGCGATGAACTAGTGGTTACACGGTTTTTGGAACCTACTCATTTACTTACTCATCTACTCTACTTTGTAAACTCACAAACTTTATGTTGACACACGATATACATGCTTTTACAGGTAGTTAGCTTCTGGTGTTACGATTCGGAAGCACTACACGTTTCACTGCATTTGGGGTCTTGGGCATACACCTAAATTACATATCATGCTTTTACGTTTTCTTTCATATGGTTTTAATTTGGGCGCGTTGTTTTGCGCATGGTTTTAAAATGTTTAAATTTGTTTTACACTCCCGCATCCTAACTAAACTTGATTTTTGAAAACAAACTAAGGGCATTTAGAGTTCGTTTATATGACTTATGGCTATGGGATCCTGGTATGTCATGTGCCTCGCGGTATAAACCCCGCAATGGAAATTTGAGGGTGCGACAATAAAGATCAGGTATGGACCTTTATGGTTAAAAAAAATAACATAATAATGTTTGAAAAATGATTTAGATGAATCATGAATCACACACCTTAGATCTTTGCTTGTAAAGGTTGTTTAAGCTTGGATATGGTGATTTTAGGGCAAAAACTGGTGTACAGAGGTTAATGGTAGTGAAAGAGCACTTTGGAGCGAGTTAGGGTTGCACAAATGATGAAAAACAAGTTAAGTATGGTATTTATAGTTGTTACTAGTCGTGCCAGATATTTTGGGCGACTAGGGTTTGCAACATGCAACTAGCTAGCTAGTAGCGTCTTGATGCACACAATTAGCTAGCTAGTAGACTCCTGATGCACACCACTAGCTAGCTAGTAGCCTCCTGATGCACACCACTAGCTAAGCTAGTAGCCTCCTGAAACACACCACTAGCTAAGCTAGTAGCCTCCATAGAGTCGTTTGCTATGTTAACATATAATTTCACGTATACATATATCTGCATGTTATATAATGATTGTAAAACATTTAATACCCGATAATTCACACTTTTAAGTTATTTCACCAACCCCCCGAGACTCGATACTTGCGTGTGTGCATTTTACCCGGTGATCCGAATCACCAACCCTTGGACATATGTGTGTAAACCGAATACCGATGATCCATCGGATCATCGAACCGACTCCAAATGATTCCCTGATTCATCGAATTGACTCAACTAACCCATTTAAGTATGTTTTATGAATGACTCGCTAAGGTAGACTTATGTGTTTGATAAAAGTATTAACCTGAGTTTGTTGGGTGTCACATCATCCCCGCGTTGAAAGAATTTTCGTCCCGAAAATTGCTCGAAGTCGAAAGGAAAGAAAGAATTTTTTTTTCTGGTTTCTACATCATCCCCTTGTTGAAAAGAATTTCATCCCGAAATTCAGTTTGTTTCAACAGTGATATGTGCTGGTTTCTCGAATAGATGAGGGTACTTGAGTTTCATATGATCCTCGCATTTCCAGGTGAACTCCGGTCCACGGTTGGAGTTCCAACGAACCTTAACGATACGGATCTTACTTTGTCTAAGGCTTCTGGTCTTGGAATCCAAGATTTCGACTGGTTCCTCTACGATGCACAGGTGATCATTAACCATGTTCTCTTCGAGAGGAACAATGAGTGTCTCGTTAGACATACAACTTTTTTTCAAGTTAGAAACATGGAAGACATTATGCACGCCACCAAGTTTAGCTTGCAAGTCAAGTCTGTATTCCACCGGCCTAATCCGTTCCAGGATTGCGAACGGTCCGACATAACAAGTGTTCAGTTTACCGTGTTTCCCAAAGCATATAATGCCCTTCCATAGAGAGACCTTTAAGAGAACTTTGTAGCCAACCTTGAATTCCAAGGGTTTGCGACGGCGATCGGCATAGTTCTTTTGACGATCCCAAGCTACTGCCATACGATTTCAGATTTGTACGATCTTCTCGGAAGTCTCATACACAAGTTCCGGGCCGGTGAGTTGGCTCCCACCCACCTCAGCCCAACAAAGAGGAGATCGACATTTCCGTCTGAAAAGAGCCTCTAACGGAGTTGCCTTGATGCTAGAATGGTAGCTGTTGTGGTAAGAGAATTATACCAACGGTAGATGACTCTTCCAACTATTCTCAAAGCATATCCTCCAAAGTTTGAATTTTCCGCTCACTTAGATCATCATTTGGCGGATGATAAGCCGTACTCATATCCAATCGAGTACCCAATTGTGACAATTGGCAAAAATAAGGTAATTCTGTAGTATCTAATATATGTAATTAACTGATCTTAAGTGCAATATGAAAGTAATTGGATTAATTTAGTCAATTGAGAATAAAACAATTCCCATAGGATCCATAAATTTGCAGTTGATGACTGTTAGTGGTTACTGTTTTGCATGCGATTAACTCGTCGGTTACAAATGCTTGTGATAAATCCTACAATACTAGTAAAGTATTACATATGCTAGTTCTATAAACATAAATTTAATGTTTATACGTGTAATATACAAGTATATAACATATGTTGGTTGGTGATTTTATATATAAATAACCATCTCCATTCATTCACTTATACACTCTAATTTACATGAGTTAATATATACAAAAGTATATAGAAAAAAACGTAAGCATGGAGGTTTGCATTCATGGAGCATGAAGACAAGCTAGATAATTATGTCACAGATGGGTCAACACATGATGTGTCCAACACCTATTTGACTTACACCAAAATGCTTATACAACACAATGTCCAACACCTATTTGACTACCATATTTGTATAATCAACTTCCCTCCCTAAAACATCCTTATCATGCACATCTATCAATGGTAAGAATGCATGCATACATGCATGCATGGGATGATGAGAAATCAAGTATGGACAAGAAGACAAACTCACATATGCATACATGGGAAAGGTGAGTCTCGTCTAGACAAATATGGATAACATGTCATGAAATCTCTAAAAAGCCACCATCCCATTTAGGTGTAACTAGGATATGGTCAAATAGAAATATGCATGAGCCATAAAGAACATCTAGATGAGACAAAAGTTTCACTAAATTAGTTAATCATGCATCCATCCCCATGACATTTGACTAACCCAAACAAACACACCCTTTCTCCTATTTAAGAGCATTCACGGCCAAACTCCATACACACATACACTCACTTTTCAAGTTTCAAACACTCCAAAACTCCTATATTCAAACCTTTTTACAAAGATCAAAGTGTGTTTCAAGCTTGGAGCTTAACCCCTTTGGAAGAACACACTAAACCCCATCCAAACCAAGTGTCTTTATCTTCCCTAGACTTGGGCTAGTTGTAAGTGTTCTTGATCATATTCTTGTTCTTAAAAGTTTATGTTTTGTTGTTTTGAAAAGCAAGTTGACATAACAAAGTTTACTAGTTTAGTAAGAACTTGTCACTTTTAAAAGAATAAGGATAAAAATGTAACTTTTAGAAGTTAAAGGGGTGTAAAATGTCATTTTAGAAACTTAAGTCTAAAAATGTGACATTGGAAAAGTTTAGTGTTCAAAATGGAAAGTTGTGCTTATTAAGTGTTGTTAATGTAAAATGTGTTATCAAATCAACAAGATCCTAGTATATTTATTTAATGGGAAAATAAATATATGGTAAAGTGAGTTGAGTCGAATGTTGAAAATGAAATCTCGATCGACAAGATCCTAATATAATTACTTAATGCGAAAATAAGTATACGGTAAAGTGGATCGTGCCGAGGATAATATACAGGTTAATTAATATGGAAATATAAGTGTAACTTGTAACGAGGGTAATCCATCACCAACGGTCCTAGGACACACATTCAATTAAATGGGGAATTATATTCAATAGTGGTGTTGGGTGTACAACTTGCCGGAAAACACGCACTATAGACTTAGTGATTTATACGTCTAGGGAATTTGTAGGTGATTGACCCTGGGCTTGCTATTTCTCTGTTACTTGATTTCACGCTGTACTTGAGGTGAGTTTCACGACCTCTTTTTTTCTAAATGTTTTCAATATGAGGGAAATATGTGTTATAAAATTTGTGCTGTAATCTGGGAAATATGGGTAAGTAACGTGGCTACTTGGGTAACGATTATACATGTGGTGGCAAACTCCATCATGAACTGTAACCAATTGTTCCGAGAGAGAGAGAGAGAGAGAGAGAGAGAGAGAGAGAGAGAGAGAGAGAGAGAGAGAGAGAGAGAGAGGGAGTTAATGGAATAATACATAATGTAGCCGTACGATATGATGAATAGTACTATTGGTGCCCAACGAGGCCTACCCCTGAACTGATAGCGTTGGTTCTTGTGGGGGTGCATTATATGCTGAATTAGTTATTGATCGAAAAACATCGTAGCGGAGGATTCGTCTTGGTTTGGTTATGGGCCTAAGTGATGCCATAGACTGAGGGGAGTAGCTACCCCAAAGGCCAATACTTATAATGTTTCTTTTACATGCACTGTGTTGTTATGTTGTGTTGTTGTTGCGAAAGAAAAACCTGTGAACTCACCAATATTTTATATATTGACGTTTTCTATAAAACATATCTTGTAGGTGAATGAATGGAAGGGAGCTTGGATGGACGGGGATCACAAAATAATAAGTGTCCGTCTTTTGTTAGTGGTTATACTTCCATCTCCCATGATTGAGAAATGGATAAAAAAAACCTCTACTTTTGTGATATTTTGAAACTGGGAATGTACTCTGAATTTATTTCTACGACTTCTACAATCGGAACTAATTAACTATGAACTTTTATAATTAAACATGTTTGTGGTAATCTTATCTCTGACTATATCACGGTCGCGCCATGTGTTTCCGCCTTTGGCGTGGTGTGACACCAATGATTTCTGCAAAGCTTGCCAGAAATGAGAGGTAAATGAGAATCACGATCCGAAATGATGGAGACAGGCACCCCGTGCCAAGAGACTACTTCCTGGACATAGATGTGAGCCAATCGCTCCATCTTTTCAGTTTCCCTGATAGCTAGGAAGTGTGCCGATTTGGTCAGGCGATCGACAATTACCCAAATAGTATCACAACCACTTGGTGATCTCAAAAGTTTGGTTATGAAGTCCATAGACATTTTCTCCCATTTCCAAACAGGGATTTCAGGTTGCTCGATAAGACCAGACGGCTTATGATATTCAACATTGACTTTAGCACTAGTTAAGCATTTACTTACATATGAAGCTATCACAGCCTTCATATTCGACCACCAATAGAGTGTCTTCAAATCCTAATACATCTTGTCGGAGCATGGATGAATATAGTACGGGATTTGTGGGCTTTGTCCAAGACCAGCTCTCGCAAGTTAACGAACAATGGAACCCAAACACACTCTGCAAAGTAGTGTATGCCATCAGATCTAAGCTCAAGATGTTTGTCAGCACCATGCATAGTTTCAGCCTTAAGGTTTTCTTCCTTCAAAACTTCTTGCTGAGCAGAACGGATTCGGTCAGGCAGACCAGAATGAATGGTGAGCTGCAAGTCTCAAACATGACGAGGTTTAATTGATTCCTTCCGGTTTAAGGCGTCTGCCACGACATTAGCCTTACCAAGATGGTATTTAATGGCACAATCATAATCATTAAGGAGTTTCACCCATCAACGTTGTCACATGTTCAAATCCTTCTGATCAAAGATATGTTGAAGACTCTTGTGATTGGTGTAAATGGTGCACTTGGTACCGTACAAGTAATGTCTCCAGATTTTTACTGCAAAATCAATATCACCCAATTCCAGATCATGGGTAGTGTAGTTCTTCTCATGGATTTTAAGCTAACGAGAAGCACATACAACAACCTTCTCACATTGCATCGACACGCAACCGAGACCTTGGATAGAAGCATCACAATAAACAACAAAATCATTAGTACCCTCAAGCGAGGATAAGATAGGTGCAGAACAGAGTTTAAGTTTCAGCGTCTGAAACACCGACTGTTAGGACAAAGAGGATTGGTGAAACCACTTTTGGAAACCTTAGTCTAATTCACTTCTGTCATTTTGGCTAAGTATAGAAGTACTGAAAAGAAAACAAAGAACTGCTGAAGAGAAGATAAGAGAAGTGTTGAAGAAGAAACTTCATCAGAAGTTCTGAAGTCCAAACCAGACAAGTTCACTTCAGAAGTACTGAAGACAAACTACTCATCAGTAGTTTGTCATTCATCAGCACTTAGCATCAGATATTTTCCACCGCCTTTTGCATCAGTAGTTTATTGTTTATTATTACTTTTAGCTGTATTTGTTTGTTTCAATGTTGCAACTTGTGCAACTTGTTTCTGTTGTTTCTGTACTTGCTTTTTGGGCAAGATACATGTTTGTAAACGTCTATAAATAGGAGGCTTCAACCTTCTATTTTAGACATTGATTTTAACAGAAAAATCCTTCAAACACTATCACTGTTCTATTCCATTTCAGTATTTATTGTGAATCTGTCTAAGTATCTAATTCTCATTTACTGCTTGGATTCATAATAAATACTTGTCATTTATTAAGTTTCAATCATCAAGGGGGAGTAATAACTCTTCCTTAGTATAAAAAGTGTTGCTTTAACTTATACATTCCGCTGTGCTTATAATCTGATATACAAGGACTTGCTAAACACTTAAGTGTCAAGATAGCAAGTTCTTACTTAGCAAAAAGAGCAAACTGATCCAACAATTGGTATCAGAGAATTGGTTTATCTGATCACATATCAATCTAACAAATTGAGAATCAGACACAAAGCTCTTATTGATACTCAATAAAAAGATCAAAAGTTCACTTTTTATCAACATCCATCACTTAAAAGAGTCATCTGACAAATCTATACTCTTTAAAATGGATCCACATAATATTGGTTCTGCCACTAAACCTGCCATGCTTGTTAGAAATGAATACAACATATGGCAAAAGAGAATGGCACATACCTTGTCACAAACCAACACAGGTTGTTGGAGATCTGTGATATATGGTCCTCACAAACCAGTAAATGTTAATCTTGAAACTAATGTTAAGGTCCCTAAGGACCCTAAAGAATATACAGATGATGATTTCCTAAAACTTGAGCTAGATGCAAAAGCATTCTCTATGTTGGCAATGGCTCTCCCAAATGAGATATACTCTGGCCTTTTACATTGTGAAAGTGCCAAAGAACTCTGGGATTGTCTTAAAGAACAGTTTGGAGGAACTGAAGAGGTGATTGCCAACACCAGAGAGATTTTAGCTCAACAATATGAAACATTTGCTCATATTAATGGGGAAACTTTAACTCAACAATTTGAAAGATTCTCCTCATTAATATCTGAGCTAAAGTTAAATGGTCAGACCTATACAACAGTGTCTATGCTACATAGATTTTTAAGGTCTTTACCAGACAAATGGGAAACATACTCCATTGTTTTAAGATCCTCACCAGATTTTAGCTCCCTCACTCTTACAAAACTCCATGGGAGATTACTTACTTTTGAGAGAGAAATTGATCAAAAGAAGAAATTACAATCATCTGGTAAAACTGCTGATGACTACCTACCAGGTAGTACAGCACTTTTGGGACAAGATTCACCAACTTGTTCCTATGGATCTTATGACAATATTGACATAACCACTGGGATCTCATCAGAAAGATCTTTCCCAGGTTATGACAACAATGACCAAAGTCAAACTGCTGATAATCTATGTTTTATCATGGATGATTTGAAAAACTTTAGCAGTGATGACTTAGAAGAAATGGACATATTACACCAACTGGCCATGCTAAGCATTAAAACTAACAAGTTTTATAAAAGGTCAGGAAGGAAATTTCCAGGATTGACCAGTAATACAAAAATTGGTTTTGACAATTCTAAATTAAGATGTCACAAGTGTCAGAAGTTGGGACACTTTGCTAGAGAGTGTAGAAGCTCTAGCTTTAACCAATCACAATCTGGAAATAACTATAACCCCAATTATAATAGGAATAATGGAACTCAAGGGAGTGCTCATTTTGTACAGGCACAAGCTCCTCAACAGCAATACATGCCACAAGTACAATATGTTCAAATGCCTGCTCAACAGATGCAGAGCCAACAATCAATCCCTCCCTTTCCAGCTGCTCAACATCCTCCACAGCCTCAACAACCCTCTCAACAAAGTCTTTTCACCTCAGGGTATGTTGACTGGAGCAGTCTTCCTTTTGACACCACAGAGTGCAATCCTGATGCAAACAACAAAGTGTTTGACATCAACTGGGGAGAACCAGACAATGGCAGAAAGAACTTTGCCTTAATGGCATTTGAAGGCTGTACCTCATAATCTGCATTGTCACAGGTATCAAAAGAATCTTTGACAAAACTTTGCTCAAATTCTTGCAAAGAAACTTTTGCTCTCATAAGAGAGACAAATCTGCACTTACAAGGTAAAGCCAATGATTTAGAAAGAAAATACACACAGATAAAATGTGATTTAGAAAGAAAACTGTGTGCTAAAACAAAAGAAGTTTCTAAATTAACTGACTCAGCTATTGAAACCCAAGCACAAATTAAAATCATGCTAAATGACCTGGGAGATGTCAGACAAGAGCTTGCTGACACCAGGATCACATGTGAAAAATGGGTGGAATCTTGTAAGGGGTATCAATTATTGCTAAACAAACAAAGTGCTTCAAATGTTAAGTTTGGCATAGGATACCATCATGTTGAAACACCAACAGATTTTTCTCCCAAAACTACTGAAGATGGGAGAAGAATTGTTTCAAATGAAACTTCTGAAGGGAAAGAATGCACATCTTTCCATGAAAACTTTCTAAACAGAAATCCTGGCATTTTTAAAGAAAGTACTTCAGAAGTATTAACAAAATCTGACAACAAGCCATCAGTAGTTTCATCTACATCAGGAGTTGAGACCCTGAAAACTACTGATGAGCAAAATCTCTTCACAAATGTCAGAAATTTGCCTTTAGATCAAAAACAAAAGGCAAAAGAGTGTGAAATTTGTGGTCTGTTCAACCACAAAACTGAATTTTGTAGATACAGAAAAGGAATTCAGTTCAATCAAAAATTTAAACAACAGGTTGTGGGAAATCAAATCAGAAATGATTATGAAAGAATCTTTAAACCCAAGAAACAACAACCTGAAAACACCTTTTCTCAGAAAAAGATAAAATCTCAACCAAAATCTTTTTCTCAAAATTCTTTGTCAGTAGTTAGACCTGGATCATCAGCAGTTTCACAAACTGCTGAGATACAAAATCTAATGAACATGGTACAACTACTGATGACCAAGGTTGATGGTGTTCCTGAAAAGGATACCACCATGGTTCTTAATGAAAAATCCATTGCCAAAAAGACATGGATTTCTCAACCTGGTCAAGAACAAACTGTAACTGTTCTCAAGAGCAAACCCAAAGCCAAACAGGCTTGGGTTCCTAGATCTAACTAATTTGCTTTTATGTGCAGAGAGTTTCCAGGGGCTTAAACAGCATATGGTATGTTGATAGTGGAGGCTCTATGCACATGACTGGATGCAGATACCTGATAAACAACTTTATCAGCCAAAGAGAAGGATCTGTATCCTTTGGGAACAATGCTAAGGGATATGTGCTAGGACATGGCAATGTCTCCTCTGGCAAAATACAGTTTGACAAGGTCAATCTGGTGGAAAACCTTGAATACAACTTGCTGAGTGTGTCACAAATGTGTGATAAAGGATATTCTTCCTTTTTCACAAAGAAAGCATGCAAGATCATCTCACCAGAAGGCCAGAAGTTGATAGAGAAGATCATTGAAGATCATACTTTGCTGATTGCCAAAAGATGTGGCAATGTCTATGCAGTGGACATTGAGAAAGACAAAGTATTGAACAACACTGCCTGTTTCTTCTCAAGGGCATCAACTTCAGAAACAGATCTCTGGCACAGGAGACTTGGCCATGTGAACTTTAAAACCATAAATAAAGTCACAAAAATGGGCTTGGTCAGAGGTCTACCTTTGAAAGTATACCAGTGTCAAGAACACTGTGTATCCTGTTTAAAGGGAAAACAGCATAAGTCCTCCTATAAGTCTATTGAAGAATAAAAAACAACTGCATGTCTTCAACTACTCCATATGGACTTATTTGGACCTGTCAAGATTATGAGCCTTGGTAAAAAGAAGTACTGCTTAGTCATCATTGATGACTACTCAAGATTCACATGGGTATTCTTCTTATTCTCCAAGGATGAGGCTGCTGAAATCATCAAGTTCTTCATTCTACAAGTAGAGAAACAATACTCTCTATCTGTCAAAACCATTAGAAGTGACAATGGGACAGAGTTCAGGAACAAAACTCTGGATGAATTCTGTTTGTCTAAAGGGATTATTAGACAATACAGTGTTCCCAGAACTCCTGAACAAAATGGTGTAGTAGAAAGGAAGAACAGAACATTGATAGAAGGAGCAAGAACAATGTTAGCTGATTCTGGACTGCCCTTGTACTTTTGGGCAGAAGCAGTTAACACATCATGTTATGTTCAGAATAGAGTTCTTGTGGTCAAGAAACACTCCAAGACTGCCTATGAAGTTCTTCATGGCATGAAGCCCCTTATCTCCTTTTTCAGGGCTTTTGGGTGTCAATGTTTCATCTTGAACATCAAGGAATCTATTTCAAAGTTTGCTGCCAAAGTTGACTCAGGTTACTTTCTTGGTTACTCTTCAACTAGAAAAGCCTACAAGGTTTTTAATTCTCACACCAGGATAGTAGAAGAAACATTGAATGTCAAGTTCAATGAGTCAAAACACACTCTTATTCCAGCACATCCTGCTGAACTCTTTGACCTTGACAACTTTCACTTTGGACCTGAAAAGACTGTTACTCCTTCCAAACCTACTTATTATGGTGATCAAAGGTTTGAAGATGAGGATCCTACACCATGGACTCCTCAAATACTCATTAAGTCAACTTCAACACCATCAGAAGTTTCACAAACTTCTGATCAAACAAATACTGAAGGCCAAACTCAAACATCTGCTTCAGCACCTGCAACTACTGAAGAAGCTAAAACTGCTGAACCAGATATTATAGACCTCAGTAGTTTGTTTGAAGAACAAGAGCCACCTACACCTGTCAGTGGTTTACAACAACTGATTGAACATAGAGATCATCCACTTGATCAAATCATGGGTGATATAGCTTCAGGTGTTCTTACCAGAAACCAGCTCTCCAACTTTTGCCTATTTTCAGCCTTTATTTCACAGTTGGAACCAAAGAAGTACCAGGAAGCCCTCAAAGACAATAATTGGGTGCAAGCTATGCAAGATGAACTGCTTCAGTTCAACAAGCAACAGGTCTGGGAAATCTGTCCCTTACCTCCAAACAAGCAACCAATTGGCACAAGATGGGTTTTCAGGAACAAACAAGATGAAGCTGGTATGATAATCAAGAACAAGGCAAGGCTGGTAGTTCAAGGGTACTCTCAAGAAGAGAGAATTGACTATGATGAAACCTTTGCTCTAGTTGCAAGGCTTGAGGCCATCAGGTTATTTCTGGCCTATGCCATTTCCAACAAAATTAAAGTTTATCAAATGGATGTGAAAAGTGCATTTTTGTATGGAAAAATAAAAGAGGAGGTGTATGTCTGTCAGCCACCTGGGTTTGAGGATCCTTCTCATCCTGAGTGGGTGTACAGACTGGACAAAGCTCTTTATGGGCTCAAACAGGCTCCAAGAGCCTGGTATGATACTCTCTCCACCTTTTTACTCAAAAATAACTTTACAAGAGGTGCCATTGATAAAACTCTTTTCATTAAACATGTTGGAAATCATGTCTTACTTGTTCAAATTTATGTGGATGATATCATTTTTGGTTCAACAAACACAAAAATGTGTGATGATTTTAAGAAACTCATGCAATCAAAATTTGAGATGAGTACCATGGGAGAACTGCAGTACTTTCTAGGACTGCAGATCAAGCAACAAACAAATGGAACTTTTATACATCAATCAAAATATGTTAAAGAATTATTGAACAAATTTTCTTTAAATGACTGTAAATCATGTTCCACTCCCATGACACCAATCACACAAGTTGAACCTGATGATCAAGGAAAACAGGTTGATCAAACCATGTACAGATGCATGATAGGTTCCCTTTTATACTTAACTGCTTCTAGACTAGATATTATGTTTTCAACATGTGTCTGTGCTAGATATCAATCAGCACCAAGGGAATCACACCTTATAGCAGTCAAAAGAATTTTCAGATATCTGAAAGGAACTCCAACACTTGGAATTTGGTATCCTTCTTCAAGCAATACCAAGTTATCAGCTTTTTCAGATAGTGACTATGCAGGGTGTAAGATGACAAGAAAGTCAACATCTGGTGGTTGTCAATTCCTGGGTAACTGTCTAGTGTCATGGCAATCAAAGAAGCAAACATCTGTTGCAACTTCAACTGCTGAAGCTGAATACATTGCAGCTGCAAGTTGTACATCACAGATACAATGGCTCCAATATCAACTTCTTGATTATGGAATCAAAGAGACCAAGACACCTTTGTTTGTAGATAGCAAATCTGCCATTAGCATCATTCAAAATCCGGTACAGTTCTCAAAAACCAAACATATTGAGATCAGGTACCATTTCATAAGAGATTGCTATGAAAAAGGCAAGATTGAGGTGAAGCATGTAGCAACAGCTAATCAAATAGCTGACATCTTCACAAAACCCCTTGACACATCAACATTTCAGAAGTTAGTATCCATGCTTGGGATGCTAAATTTGTAAGTGTTTATTTTATTATTCTGCAATTTTTCATTTTTCACTTACAAAACAGACAAAAGTCTGAAACAAAACTTCTGAAAAAGAGAGAAACTACTGATGAACAAAACATCAGTATGGGGATAATTTCTGAAAAGTGTGTAACTTCTGATAAAATAAACTTCAGAAGTTATGAATAAAAGTATTTATAAAAACATTTCTCATCAGCTGTTAAAACTACTGAAGAGGAAATGGGAACTACTGATGAAGTAATCCTTCATCAGCAGTTTTAGTCAAAAAGGCAAATCTGACTTTTCCCATCATCAGAGGTTTGACCTAATCAGTTTAAAACCTCTGATAAAAAGATTTTTTAACCTAAGGCGGTTTAAAAACTGCTAATAAAGAAGATTCAAGCGGTTAAAACTTCTGATAAATACCTTTTCTCCACACTTATCCTTTCAAACTCAAAAATATCCCTCCTTCTCTCTCAAAAACTCTCTCAATAACCTAAACCTGCAAATCCACTGTTCGATCAAAACCCAAACCACATGGCTCTAGTTCTAAAACAGGGACACAATCAAAGGGCCTTTCTTGAAAAACAAGAAGGCTGGTCCCAATACGATGAGATCATTGATCTTGTCGTAAAATCCCAATATTTTACTGCTCTCACAATAAACCCACCAATTCACACTGAAACTCTGAATGAGTTCTGGGCAAATGCTGAGACGGTGACAACGGATGATGAGGTCATTTCCCTCAACTCAAGAATAAAAGGGAAACCACTGACCATCACACCGGCCACACTGGCAACAAGACTGGGTCTGGATGATGTAACTGCCCCTGACCATGTTGCTAATACTGATATTCACCTAACCATGACTGAGTGTGGTTATCAAGGTACTCTCTCCCATGCTACAATCTTCAAAAAATACTTTGAACCAAAATACAAGCTTTTGTTTCATTATATTATTATGTGTTTGAGTCCAAAAACAGGGTCTTATGACCAGATGCCCTCCACTTTTCAACCAATATTTCATTCCATTGTGAATGAAACTAAATTCAGGGCATCAAAACTATTTTTCAATGAGTTGGTGTTACATCACAATAATACCAAGAAAAAGTTTTTGTTGTACCCAAGGTTCATTATGCAATGCA
Organism: Ambrosia trifida; assembly: GCA_028751855.1. Classification (NCBI taxonomy): domain Eukaryota; kingdom Viridiplantae; phylum Streptophyta; class Magnoliopsida; order Asterales; family Asteraceae; genus Ambrosia; species Ambrosia trifida. Next base: position 1,547,641 of record CM054129.1, read on the forward strand.
TAATAGGGGAACTGGGTAATGAGGTGCTTGTGGGAAAAATTTCAACTTTAAATCCTTTAACATCACAAGCATACTCAAGGCATAACAAACCGGCTGCCTGGCCAGAAGATGATCAGGGAGAACAACAGCAAGTCCCCCTGAAACCCACATCTTCCAAACTCACACCACCAAAAGCCAAAAAGCCCAAGCCAACAAAAACTAAAACCCACCAACCCAAAAGAAAAGCTGTTCAGGAGGTTGAGATGCCTGAACATCCTCATGAGCAGTCTGCTCTTCAAATAGGTGAGACTGAAACACCCTCTCAGTCTCATCCATCTCAAACCCCACCAAGAGCACCCATAACCATTTTATTCAAAAGAAAAAGACTTAGAAAAACATATGAAACACACTCTTCTTTTGAAACTGCTGAACAACAACTTTCACCCTTTGCCCAAACTACTGAACCAACCCCACAAATTTCTGAACAAGAGGCAATAGAAATTGCCAAACTTCTCTCTGGGCTAAAAGAGAAGGTCCCATCTGATCATGTCAGTCCCCTACAACCACAACAAACAGGGGACATAACCACTACATCAGACATGGATGTGGACATCTCTAGCCCTATCCCAAGAGATGAGGGTGGACCAGAGTCTTTAAGCCCAACTTTAGAGACTCTTGGGGCATCTGAGGCTGCTACTACTCAGTTACCACCCAGTGGTGGATCTGAGGATAGAAGTAACATAGCTAAGACCTCAGATGTGGCAACTACTGATGAAGGCTTAATGCCTGAAGTAGGAAATCCTCAGAACCAAGAACAAGAGGTTCATGAGAGAACTGAGTTGGGCTCAGCTCATGATTTAACTGAGACAGTCCTCATTGAGGGCAACATCAGGGATTCAGATGATTCCATTAATTTGGATGATGTTTCAAAAACACAAACTACTGAATTGACGGCACATTATGAAGGTCCTGTTTCAGGGGTATCCAGGCTCAAGAAGCCAGTCACCCCTGCTCAGGTTAAAGCCCACTCAATCCCTAAAACCCCTAGAGTGGCATCCTCTGTACAACATGAGGATCTCCCAAAAACACCCCCTTCACAACAAATGCCTACCCAATTCCCTGGGCAAACAAGCATAGACCTGAACCAGCTATGCAGCCCAGAGGGTCCCCTGTACCATATGATGAATACACTCATTAGAAATCACTTCCAAACATACACAGCTGACTTGGAGCTGTCTATCAAGAATCAATTTGGAGTGATCAAGACAAAGATGAATGATCTGTCCAACAAAATAGACTTCAACAGCAAACAGATTGCTCATCTTCAAGGACAATTCTCCCAACCCTCTGCTTCAAGGGTTAAAATTGATGAATCCAAAAAGGGGGAGAAGATCAGGGAACCTAAGGAGTCATTCCAAGCCAGGAAAAGGGCAAGAGTGGCCATCCTTGAAAGAGATCAAAAAGATCAGGCTAGGAAAGAAAAACTGGCCAAACAGTTTGGTGTCTCAATATAAGAGATTGAAGCAGCAGAAAAAGAAGATGAGACCCAAACATCTGAAGAATCCCTAAGGCACAATGAAGAAACTTCTGATGGCAAAAGTTCTGATGAAGAATCAGAAAGTACTGAAGACAATCCTTCAGTAGTTGACAAACCATCAGCAGTTGTCAACCCATCAGAGGTTAACACTTCCAAACCTCAAATCACTGAACCTTCCAGAACCACTGCTCCCATTCAACCAACATCTGATCCCATCAGGCCTACAACTGTTACAACAATGACTGTACTAAACCCTTCTCCTATCTCTCAATCAGCTGAATTATTAGAGAAGAGCTTAGTTGCAGCCAACAAGAAGGCCAGAGAAGATCTGATTTGGAAAACTCTGGAAGAAAGGGATGATCTAGATTTAAGCCATGAAGAAAAACTTCAGGCTTATGAAGCTAAACTACAAAGGCAGGCTAGCCTTGATGAGATTGCTGAACAAGATAAAAGACAACAACTGGTGTCTTACATTACCAAGAACAGCAAGACTAAAGCCTATACACTCAAAGGACTCTCCATGCAAGAGCTGACAAGAAGAGCACAACTGCTTGCAGACAAAATGGCCACAAGCAAAGAAGGAAAGGCCAAGAGAGCCCAAATAATAGAAGAGTTAGTAGCAGAGGGCTATGGTTCAAAAGCCTCAGTATCCAGATGGAAAGAAGAAAGACTAATGGATACTTACAAGAAATATTTGGCTGCCAAGGCTGCAAATCCAGAGAAGTTTCAAACTGCTGATCCTTCAAGATCAGTAGTTAGAACTTCTGGTGTATCAAAGAGAAAAACTGCTACTCAGAGGAAGAAGGCAGAGGACAATGTCAAAACTGACTTCAAAATGGTACTACTTGAAGGAAGTTCAATAGTCCATTCAGATTTTGACATTGAGGAGAAACCTCTGTTAACACAATTCAGGGATCCTTCCACTTTTGCCTACCAAATACAAAAGATCATCAAAGAAAAGCTGCATACCAGAGTAGTGACTGAACACCATCTCCCAACTGTTCAGATGCCTGATATGCAACAACAACAAGGAAGAGACTCCCACCTGAGGCTAACTGAAACTGAAAGCATCCAGCACTCAGGACCATCAACCCAAGGGACAAGTCTGGTTCCCTATTCTTCTGACTTTAACAAGTCAAAGATACCTATCATTAGATGGTCACTTACTGATAACAACTCAGTATTGTTGACAAGAAGAGACCTCTCAAGCAGGGCTTACAAGAAGATCAGTGATCTGAAAAAACTGTCAACACAAGACCTGCTCACAATTCAACATCTAGAACCACAGAGAGGATCTCTATCTGATGGTCAGTTAAACCAGCTCAAGAACACCATGTACAAAGAGATATGGAAGATTGTTCAAGACAGAAGAAAAACAAAAGGAATTAGTAAGGTTTTGGCTTCATCAATCCAGGGGGAGATTGTTAGGACAAAGAGGATTGGTGAAACCACTTTTGGAAACCTTAGTCTAATTCACTTCTGTCATTTTGGCTAAGTATAGAAGTACTGAAAAGAAAACAAAGAACTGCTGAAGAGAAGATAAGAGAAGTGCTGAAGAAGAAACTTCATCAGAAGTTCTGAAGTCCAAACCAGACAAGTTCACTTCAGAAGTACTGAAGACAAACTACTCATCAGTAGTTTGTCATTCATCAGCACTTAGCATCAGATATTTTCCACCGCCTTTTGCATCAGTAGTTTATTGTTTATTATTACTTTTAGCTGTATTTGTTTGTTTCAATGTTGCAACTTGTGCAACTTGTTTCTGTTGTTTCTGTACTTGCTTTTTGGGCAAGATACATGTATGTAAACGTCTATAAATAGGAGGCTTCAACCTTCTATTTTAGACATTGATTTTAACAGAAAAATCCTTCAAACACTATCACTGTTCTATTCCATTTCAGTATTTATTGTGAATCTGTCTAAGTATCTAATTCTCATTTACTGCTTGGATTCATAATAAATACTTGTCATTTATTAAGTTTCAATCATCAAGGGGGAGTAATAACTCTTCCTTAGTATAAAAAGTGTTGCTTTAACTTATACATTCCGCTGTGCTTATAATCTGATATACTAGGACTTGCTAAACACTTAAGTGTCAAGATAGCAAGTTCTTACTTAGCAAAAAGAGCAAACTGATCCAACACCGACTCTTGAGCTTCACCCTAGTTAAACATCTTGTCTTTCTAGGTAAGAGATGTGAGGGGTTGAACAATCTTTGAAAATCACTTGATAAAATGACAATAGTAACCCGAGAGACCTAGGAATTACCGCACCTCGGTTGGCGTTTTCGGTGCTTCCCAGTCTTTGATGGCTTTTATCTTGGCTAGATTGACATGAATTCACAGTTTATTAACCACATGACCAAGGGATTGGACTTCACGCAACCAGAAGTCACATTTAGAGAATTTAGCGTAGAGCCATTCTCGTTTTAAGAGTTCTAATACAAGTCGTAGGTGCTCCTCGTGGTCCTCCTTGCTCTTGGACCATATCATAATATCATCAATGAAAATAATGACAAATTTATCAAGATCAGGCTTACAAACACGATTCATCAGATCCATAAATATTGCTGGAGCATTAGTGAGACCAAAAGGCATGACTAAGAATTCAAAATGGCCATAACGGGTTCGAAAAGCAGTTTTCGAAATAGCTAGACCCCTGAAGTTGGTCAAAAAGATCATCAATGCGAGGAAGAGGATATCGATTCTTGATTGTCACCTTGTTAAGCTCACTATAATTAATGCACATGTGAAGGCTTCCATCTTTCTTCTTAACAAACAAGATAAGGGCTCTCCACGGGGAAGAATTAGGTTGAATGAAACCCTTCTCCAATAACTCTAGGAGTTGGTTAGATAATTATTGCATCTTAGGAGGTGCAAGACGATAAGGGGCTCGAGCGATAGGAGCTGGACCAGGTGCAAGATCAGTATGAAACTCAACCTAATGTTGAGTTTCGAATCATAGGACAATGATGGTATGAGAAGAGTAATTCACTAGGAATACACTTCTACAAGTGTGCGAGTAGACATAGTATGTGTGAGTGAGTGTGTCCATCGGAGTATAGAAGTGAGATGTTCGAATCTTGAACATATCTTCGAATAACACCGAAAGCCACTCCAATTTACCCCACCGCCGTGTTGGATCAACAAGCTAACAGCTCCGTCTTCAGACCAGAAGAGGGAGACAGGAGAGAGAGATAGATCATAGAAAATAGATAAAAATGGATGATGTAACATATAAGTGATGATGATATCGGCACCCCAGCAATGTTAGTTAATTCCTACTTGACTCGACTCTCAAATGTGTGACCGTCTAGTGTTTGAGACTCGGCTATAGACCAGACTCTACATGCAGTCCTAGTTCACTCTAACCATTGGCTTTGATACCAATCTGTCATACCCTTAATTTCACTTGCGGGGTTTTACCGCGAGGCGCGTCACATACCAAGATCCAAGTCAACGGTCACAATAAACGACAACTAAATGAGTAAAAGAACATTTAATCAACCATGTAGTTTAAAAACCGGTTAGACAAATACAATGGAAGTAGTAATAAGTTTACAAACCATGATAAGGACTAGGAGATAATTCAAAAGTTTTAAAAGTAATGTTCAACATGATGCATGACAAACAAGACTCCGTACGACTCCAGTGCACCTAGCTTCACTGCTACCTTAGTGACCTGAGAAAACATGCTATGTTTGTCAACATATAATGCTGGTGAGTTCACAAAATTTATATTTGCAAAGTATGTAAACGTTTGAAAATGTTTGTAAACCAGACCCACACTAACCTTTACATCTATACCTGATGCTAGCTAGACAACGTTATACGATACTAAAGTGTTATGAACCATTGTTAAACGTTAGTGAGTTGCCTTAATTCCCCGCCACCGGTCATTACTGAGTGTCGTATGTTAGATAGGACAAATATGCACCCGTCCGACCTCTAGTCGACCCGAATGAGGCTTGTCGGGCCCAATAGATCTATTCACACTTTCCCCACTATGTATCCACATATTCATGGTTCAAAAGTTAGAAGGACTTTAGATGGACATTGCTTAGTACCCATGTGATATAATGTAATAATGTGGTCTAAAACATTAAAGTTTGTACAACATGTTTCTCCCCTAACAGGAAAACGGTAAAAAGGGGCTGTGACACTCACCTTAGGTGGCGCTTCGAAAATAATACTCAAAGTTTGTGTGAGAGCCTTCACTACGGAAAATCTATCATAAGACGCCTATAAGTGTTTGATCGATGGTACATTTATTCAATAACCCTTGGTTGTCCAAGACTATGACTTTGTATGTTTGTAAAAGTGTTTGGTGATTGACACGACCACACAAGACTCGACATCCCATTGGTGACCCATTATAACCGTATGTTAGTCAAGTACAAGTTCATTAGCGATAATATATAGACACGCACCTCGTATGACGAATATATCACAAAACCTAGCATATAGATCATGTAACGCATGTATGAGTCATAGAACATGTTACGGGGTTTCCAAACATCCCACAAGGTTTACAATATGTCACTGAGTGTCCGAACACACTACGAGGTTCCAAAATGCACTTCTGGCTTCAAAACACCCGACGGGCTACCAAAACGCACGACTAGCATCAAAAGACACGACTAGCTAGCTAGTCGCCTCCTGACAGGCAACTGGGTAACTAGTCGCCTACTCTGCAGGCTGATGGCCTTTTTGACGTGCGAAACCCTCCAAACCAGATTTGAAACATATTGGAACACCCCCAATCAATCCACAATCATTATCCAACCCAACCCCATCATTATGACCCAATTACCATCTATTTTATCACGCAAATTGCAAGTTTTCTCAAAATGGATAACATTATGGGTAAGTCACATCAACAACATGCAAAAGTTTCCTTAAATGAAAAATAACCTGATTTAATCACATAATCACGTACCAATCATCATTAAGCTATAGTGTGATCATTCTAACATAAATCCTAACAAGTTACAATCATCAAATCATTATATTACATCCTAGATTCCCCTAAAATCCTCAAACGGGTCAAAACTCATAAAAGCCACATAACACATCGAAAAAGTTTCTAATACATAGAAAATCATCATAACAACCTCCCTAAATCATTCTAATAGAAAACACACAATAAACCCCATGTTTTAGATCACCAACACCATCTAAAGTTTACATTTTTATCAAAAACTCATAGGATATGTTAAGACTTAGTTTAGAAAGGGTTCAATGGTTTTTATTGATGAAAACATATAAAGATCAGGTCTGGAACTTTAGGGTTCAAAATAATAACCTAACAATGTTTGAAAAATGATTTGGATGAATCATACACCTTAGATCTTTGCTTGTAAAGGTTGTTTAAGCTTGGATTTGGTGAATTTAGGGCGAAAGCGGGTGTACAGAGGCTATGGGTAGTGAGAGAGCACTCTGGGGTGAATTAGGGTTGCACAAATAATGAAAAACAAGTCCATTATGGTATTTATAGCAGTTACTAGTCGTGCAAGACATTCTCGACGACTAGGGTTTGCAACAGGCAACTAGCTAGCTAGCTAGTAGCCTCTTGATGCACACCATAAGCTAGCAAGTAGCCACCCGATGGACATCATTTGCTAAGCTATTAGCCTCCTGATGCACACCACTAGCTAATAGTAGCCTCCTGAAACACACCACTAGCTAAGCTAGTAGCCTCTATAGAGTCGATTGCTATGTTAACACATAATTTAACGTATACACATACCGGCACGTTATATAATGATTAAAAAACATTTTAATATCCGACAATTCACACTTTTAAGTTATTTCTCCAACCCCCGAGAATCGCGTGTGTGCATTTTACCTAGTGATCCGAATCACCAACCCTTGGACATATATGTGTAAACCGACTACCGATGATCCACTGGATCATCTAACTGGCTCCTGATGATTCCCCGAATCATCGAATTGACTCAACTAACCCAGTTAAGTATGCTTTATGAATGACTCGCTAAGGTAGACTTATGTGTTTGATAAAAGTATTAACCTGAGTTTGTCGAGTGTCACACATTTAAAACTCAAAATCGTAAAATTGAATTTGTTTCTAAATACTGTCTCGCCCAATAATGAAAAATTCACATCAGTCAAATGCAACGATTCATAATACTAAATATGGCACTCGAAATCTATAGACAAGCTTTGGTGATTCTTAAAACATGATATGTTGTTAAACGTTATGGTTCATCCTTCCTTTGGCAGGCAAATAATTTGTCACGCGGTAACAATACTGGAACACAAGACTAGGCTCTAAAAATGCTTTATCACATTTGTTACCGATAGCTTTAATTATAGTACCCTGTTTAAATAATTAACATTAGAAGTATGTGCACATGAATATGGGTATGCATGTATATATTAATAAGTATACACATAAATATTATTAACTAAAAGAAATCTTAGTAAACTTTTAAATATACATAATTAGCAAAATATATAATACTTTAGAATAATTAAGTTTAGAAAATGTAAAGATGCATATTAGACATTAATTGTAGGTAAATTTCTTTTAAAAACATGCATCAATTTAGCAGAAAACACCTTATGCATATTATATATACATGCGATATTAATATCTATGTTAATAAAAACAAAACTCCATAATTTGAATGGTTCTTTTTAACAAGTTTAAAAAAGAAATAAAAGATAAAAACATTGAATTCGGTATTCATAGAAAACATAATAATTTTTTTTACATTTTAGTCAAAGATAAATAAAATTTCCTAATTTAAAAGGGTGGGAAAACCATAAGTTTTAAAATTTAAACAAATACTAACATACTAAAGTTTATCCTATAAATACATAGTAATGCACACTTATTTCACTTGCTAAAATACATAGACATAGATCTAAATCTGAATTCAATGGTTGAAGCTTATATTGGTTCTTTGTTAATTTATGGTTATCATTCATCCCATTTTACTAATTATACCTTTTTATACATATCTTAGCCATGTAAATGTTAACTTCTTGGTTTTTCAGATTCATTTAGACGAAAAACATACGGAAATGAACAAACCAATAACCATCTAATCATCTAAAGTAGCGTCTAAGGTTGTATTTATTAATGTTTACTTTTTAATATTAACATGGTTGTTAACTTGTTATTTTATTTGGTATATTGTATGTGTTTATTATAGGATAATGGTGGTAATAGTGTAGAAATTATTTGCTATGGTGCAATGTTTAGTCTCTACAAATCTGATCTTCAACGTGAATTTAGTGAAGAGGTAATATAAATATTTATTTCATCTTCTATTAACTTGTGTATTAAATATTTTTAATTTATTTTAAGGATCGGATGCATGAAACTAATAGGGAGAGATCCAAGAGGCTCTCTGAATGAAAATGGAGTCAAGTTATTGATCTAAACAGTTCTGATGAAAATGACAAAGAAGACGTATTTAATGATACTGCAGATATGATAAGATGGAGAAAACTCATCCTCGTCAAAAAAAAGTAATAATCAAACATAAAGATACACAAGAAATTCCGGGGATCACTCTTAATGACGAATGGTGGGCAGACTATATAGATGAGATCATGCAGATTTGGAAGCTTTTGACTAAATTGATCTCATGATTTGAGTAGTTCATACTTGAGCTTTTAGTTTTCAACTTTTATGTTTATTAATACTTATTTTTCCTTTTTTTATGATGATGATATTATCCTTTCCAAATGTGTTCATTAGATGCACAATAAAAACCAAGTTACATCTGGATAATGGGTAAGCGAGAACCAAGTTGGGCCGTTATCCCATTTTAAATCGCAAAGCCTATTATACTAAATATAAACCCTTGGTTCCTTGGGCTCTGTGAGTCACTGTGGACCACCTTCTGTACCCGCTCCAAAAATCGAACCGCCTCAGGGGCTAGGGATCCAAATGTGTCGAAGGAAAACAGAATGAATACGTGCTGATTCTCTAAACATGCTGCCTCGTGCTTAGCAACCTTCCTAGCTTCCGCCTTCAAAACTGCCTGTCCCGAAACGAAGTCACTATCTCTCAGCCCAACCAATGGGGACACCCCAGTGAGGTCGACACATGCATGCTTACCCCCCCCCCCCCCCCGCCTAGCCAAACACAAGGACGTCCGCATGATGCATGGTCGATCTCCCATCTATGGGCTTCTTTCTTGGCTGAGATTCCTTTCGTATGTTATTTTATTTTATCAAATGTTTCTTAAAGTATTTTATAATTTAGATGTAACACCCCAACCGATGGCGGAATCATCGAGGTGTCACGTAGTGACGATTGTTCAAAAGCACATGGTACTAAAATGTAAATATATTATTGAATAATTTAAATTGTCTTACATGGATGAAATGGGAAAAAAATACATAAGTCTGAACAAAACATGAAATTTGAAATAAATTATTTAAAGCAAGCACTAAAATCCAATGCTATGGAACTATGATCAAACTGCACCTGAAACATGTACAAAATAAGTTTTGTCAACATATGAAATGTTGGTGAGCATTCCTAGTTTTAATACATATAGTAAGTTGGAAAAATGTTATACAATTCAAGTGCAAACTACAGTGCATTTATGTAAACTATGTATCATACAAATGAGCGAAATCAATCCTGTGACTGTATAATGTACTAAATGAACGGCAGTGTACTTATCCAAATAATTGGATAATAACTTAAAAATGACCATGGATTCTCCGATGAAAAAGGGGGAGAATCACCTAGGTGGGTTGTCAATCCAATAGCGCTATCCAATGTTAAGGTCGGCTTGTACATGGTTAATGATTTCACTAAGTACAAATGTATTCTACATGTAATGTCTAAGCATAAAGCACGTATGTAAGCAAATGAACACCGTACTAGAATTGTATTGTAAAAATGTGAACTTGTATGTGTATTTTGTTTAAGTGTACATGTAACACCCCAAAAGTGAATAAAGACAAAAAGGGGATAGGAAATACCCATCGCCAAATGACTAGATGACTAAGCGAGCGTGAAAATGCGAGCAATCCAAAGATTCAACAACGAAACTAGTCCAATTTAGAAGAAAATAAACCGAATAGGAAAAAATATCAAGCTTCCAATTAGTCAATTACAAGAGCTTATAATCAAAGCTTCATATGTAGAAATAATATATTATAGAAGAAAGGTATGAGGGAGAGTTTAATTGAATTGAAACAATCGATTTAGAGGTGCAAAGTGTAATGGGTCATAGGTGAGTTTTTATACTAGTTTTGGATTTAATTAGGCTTTAAAATTGGTCAACACAATAAAGTAAGGTTTTAAGATGAATTGACTATTTGACTAGGACTTTGACTAGGATTTTGACTAAGACTTTGACTAGGATGTGACATCCGTCATTTTTTTTTTCCATTATATATATATATACATATATTTTTTTTACAATAATAATAATAATAATAATAATAATAATAATAATAATAATAAAAATAATAATAATGATAATAATAATAATAATGATAATAATAATAATAATAATCATACTTTTTTTTTCTAACACTTGAAACCCATTATCAACTATAATTAAACCCATTACCAAACCATAACCCAAACCAAGCCAAACCCACTACCTAACCTAACACCTCTAGCCCAAAAACACACTAAATGATTCGGAGCCCACCTGAGCCCAAGAACCGGCCCAGCCCACCTCCTTTCTTCCCTTTCTTTTTCCCTGCGCAACATACAGCCTCACCACAGTTGACTTTTTGGCCTTCAGACTTTGACCGATCAAACAAAGCTTAATCTTGGAAGCTTTGACGAAATTAAAGAACGATTATGGACCAGTAATGATTTTCGCTCATCAAGGACGCCACTACAAGCTCAATACACGTGAATTTAGGGCCTGATTTCTCGTTTTTGACCGAGCTTGACGCTATCATCAAGCATATCTGTAACACCCCAACCGATGGCGGAAACATCGGGATGTCACGTATTGATGATTGTTCAGTAGCTCATGGTAGTACACAAGTTTAAATAATCCTTTATTACATTACAATATTGAATTACATTAAAGTCTACATCAAGTAATCAACAAAGCTTCAAATATCTCCTCATGCTAGCTCTAGACTTCAAGCATCAGTATTTCCTGTTGAGTTTGGAAAAATGGGGGGGTCAACTAGAAGTTGGTGAGAATTACATAGGTTTTTGATAATTGAATAAAAATGATGTGCAATTCATGTGTCATGTCAATCTAGTCCATATGTGAGAACATACTAGAAATAAATCGAGTGCATAATCAACCCTGATGACTGTTATAATATGATACATACCATACGCTCATGGTCCAATATGTTATACGATAACAAACACCCACGTAACCTTTGTAGGAGGCACGTATCCGGGTGGGATTGTCAGTCCAATAGATCTATCAATGTATACCGCCGGCTGATCAATGTTAATGATTATGCTAGAATGGTGCTTACTCTAATCATGCTCAAGACATAATGCAACATAGAAAACACATAGACACATTGATGATTGAATTGCATAAATGATGTTGTAACATGTTTCACCCCAAAAATGGTGATAAATAGAAAAGGGGCTATGTAAAACTCACCATTAAGCTTTCCCTTCATGATCAGTAATGACCCTCTCAATTATGACAAACAAGCCTCCTATAATAGTACAACTAACTTTAATATTTTACAATATTCGATAGCTATATATGTCAGTGTTTGAGTCGATCGGTTGAGTTTCTAGTGTGTTATATTAATCCATGAGACCCACAAAATAGTTTGAACGACTCTTTTATAATGATTTTATGTTAAGAGACCAACTAATATAACTTCTAAATTTTCAAACCGAGTCTTTTTAGTTAACAATTTGTGTTATCATAAAAGCATTCATATCATAAGGAAAAAAAAAACGTATGAATTCTTTTGATCCAAATAATAATCTTTCATCATTTTTTTTTTAACTAACAAAACTTTAATTTTATTAATTTGTTATATAGTTCCACCAATAGACTTTAGAATTGCTAGTCATTGGCATATGAAAATATATAACCATCTTCCCACAGAAACTTTTCAACAATACATTATGACAATTATATTATTCTTTAAACAAAATACTTATATTATTCTTTAAACAAAACACTTGAGATAATACTAACACACTAGTTTGGTAATTAACCACATGAAACTCAACCAAAATGACCATACGTGTGTGGGCAGTTGTTATGCTCCATCCAAACAAATAAATCCAAAACAGAAAGTAGTATAGTATGGTTCGCTAACCTAAGTTGGACAATGAGTTACTCAGATGAAATCAAAGGGGGCGAACCAATTGCTTGTGATTGATCAGGAACGAGTCATAGCAGCGGCGATAAATATGGTTCGTGGCGGAAAGTGACGCTGTGGTTCATGGCTGCCAGCGCTATCACAACAACTCCAGCAGTGCTCAAGAACTAGAGAATGATCAGGCGCTGGTTTATAGGCCATTTTTTTTGGAGAAATCGGAAAGAGTTTCGGTCATGGGTTGGCTCGTTGGTTACCGGTAGCTCGTAAGAGAGACAGAGGCGGTGACCGGTGGGAGTTGAACGACATGAGGGAGAGGCGTTTAGGCTTGGAGTGGTGTTGGGAACCAAAGTAAAGGTCATATATTTAAAGGGTTAAAGGACTAGTTCGGGGTTATGGTGATCCGAGATTTCTGACATGATTTGCGGCCACAAATCGAAGGGGCTTTGAAGGTAAAATGATCCTTGATTTATTCGATTACGATTTGTGGTTTGTACGCAATTAATTTTGGGCTAATATGGAAAGTTGGAGCTGATTTGGAATTGCCGAAATCTTGTCCAAAGTTTGACCGAAATGATGATCCTTAAATTGATTACCATTGTAGGAGGTGAAGGTTTAACCTTTTTGTCTCAAGCCATTATTAAAAAAAATATATATATATAGATTTTAATATATTGTTTTTTTTGTCAACGAGCTCAAGGGATGTGTTTGTATAACTGTATATTTTTTTTTCTATATTAAATTTAATTTTTTGTTAATAGTATTATTGTTATTATTATCATTATTATTATTATAAAAAGGTTTTAAAAAAATATATATGTATAGTTTATTGAGAAAACTTTGTATTTATAAGATATTTATAAGTTTGACGTGACAAACACATGAGAAATTGACATAGCGAATAGAAACGGAAATTTTTTATTAGTTTAAAATTTGGGAAAAATTCCATAGGGGTTACAGTCTCCCCTACTTTTAGGAACTTCGTCCCGAAGTTAGAAGAAAACATAGAGTTGAGGGTATTTGGTACAAGCTAAGGTGTCCGTGGTAAAAGCTTAAGAGCGACATGATCAAGGTTTTGAGTGATATTGGTCTGCGATATGGTAAGAGTTTAAGGGATGTACAGGATGACCATTAATGCTAAAGGGTTACCAAATAACCAGGGTTTGTTATTGGGTGCCTACCGAAAACCTTGATAGAATTTCACACTACCTTAACGTACCTGTAAATTCATGATTACGTTCCGGACCACAATCACCAATTTACCTTACATTAGGGTTTTGTGTCCTTCTATGACTCTAAACACTCATGCAAAACAAATAATGCAAAATAACCTTGTGATTGAATCTTTGTATCAATGAGTCTAACTGTTGAGCAGGAAAAAGACTTCTACCAGTCAGTGAGTAGGAACCTCTACCGATTGTTGAGCAGGTGCGATAGCCTCTACCAGTCGTTGAGCAGGTTATTAGAACCTCTACCGACTGTTGAGCAGGCATGATGACCTCTACCATTCGTTGAGCAGGTTATTAGGTACTCTACCAACTGTTGAGCAAGTACTTCATCCCCTACCAGTTGTTTAATTAAGTGTAACAATTGTTTTTGGCTTAACACATAAGTTGCAAACTGATAATACACACATGTAAACAAGTTGGTAAATGCATCAAGTATCAAGTATAGCATGCGAGCTGCAATAGAGTTGCCCTAGACAAGGTTAATGATTTTAGGTGTATTTATAGCAAATAGTTTATTTTCCATGCTTCCAAATATCATGAATAATCAAATGTTTAGGTAGATAATAAAATCCTCATGGATACCTAAGAATCAAGTTTGATGCAACGGATAATCAAGTTTTCAATAGTTTGGTTATCATAGGGATCAAGTTCATGTTCAAGAAGGTAAAGAGTATGAATTTAGTTCTTGAGAGGATGATGGAGAACTCAAAGTATCATCAAAGTTATGAAAGATAATGCGTGTGAAAATAGTTTTATGGGTTTTCCAAGGAGGCACAAATAGTATGGAGATTATTTAGCAGTATGAATCGTGGGGTTTGAATCAAATATTAAAATCAAGGGTATGAGGAAACATGATTGCGGTATTTGCCAAAAATTTGTAATGGTTCAAACAAGTTTAAAATAAGTAGGTGTCAATAGAAAAATTGTAGAGTAAATTTTGTTCCTGTGGATGGAAAGATTTTATTTTTAAAAATTGGTTTTGTATATAAAGCAAAAGTCATTAAACTGTACAACTAAATTGATTTAGATCAAAATATTTCGATGAGTCATAGGTTTTAAACACGATGTCGGATTTCAAAAATCAAGAATTTGTTCAGACGTTTCGTATAATAGGCTTCGAATATTACATAAAAGAAATCATTCTTAATAGATTAAAACATTTTTTTATCGTAAATCATTTGCTACGCCAATAAACTGTTCAATAAAATTTTAAATTTAACAAATAAGTTTGTGGAAATAAAAGACTCTTTTAAAAATAATAAATAAATAATATTTATTTGTTATAGTTGGTGAAATTCCCAAGTGATGAAAGTTTGGCAAAATTCAGTACTCTTTAGTTTTGGTGCTACAGTATCTCCTATACACAGATTACAAGGTTACAGTTTTAAACAAGGATTTTAAAATCTCGAATGTGGTGAAATTTTATGGTTGATGGTATCTTCAAAATATACATATATATATATATATACACATAAATAAAAATGTAGGGGGGGGGGTATAAATGAAAATGAAACACAAAGATTGTGAATATTTAACCATGAATAAACAAAAATGTTGACTTATCAAAACACGTCAAATCTAAGCCAAAGGAATTTGCCCTAATAATCTAGAAGTACGTTATGATTGTAGCAAGTAAGTGAAAGAGAGTAGGCAAGACCAAGTTAGACTAAGAATAAGGATGATGATAGGGATAGAGATAAGGATAAGGTAGAGCTACAAGTAATTGAAGCAAGTACTGGTTAAAGTCCTAAGGTTATAGACTAGATTATTTTTCTAATAACCTAATTCCCTATAACCATGGCTCTGATACCAATCTGTAACACCCCAACCGATGGCGGAAACATCGGGATGTCACGTATTGATGATTGTTCAGTAGCTCATGGTAGTACACAAGTTTAAATAATCCTTTATTACATTACAATATTGAATTACATTAAAGTCTACATCAAGTAATCAACAAAGCTTCAAATATCTCCTCATGCTAGCTCTAGACTTCAAGCATCAGTATTTCCTGTTGAGTTTGGAAAAATGGGGGGGTCAACTAGAAGTTGGTGAGAATTACATAGGTTTTTGATAATTGAATAAAAATGATGTGCAATTCATGTGTCATGTCAATCTAGTCCATATGTGAGAACATACTAGAAATAAATCGAGTGCATAATCAACCCTGATGACTGTTATAATATGATACATACCATACGCTCATGGTCCAATATGTTATACGATAACAAACACCCACGTAACCTTTGTAGGAGGCACGTATCCGGGTGGGATTGTCAGTCCAATAGATCTATCAATGTATACCGCCGGCTGATCAATGTTAATGATTATGCTAGAATGGTGCTTACTCTAATCATGCTCAAGACATAATGCAACATAGAAAACACATAGACACATTGATGATTGAATTGCATAAATGATGTTGTAACATGTTTCACCCCAAAAATGGTGATAAATAGAAAAGGGGCTATGTAAAACTCACCATTAAGCTTTCCCTTCATGATCAGTAATGACCCTCTCAATTATGACAAACAAGCCTCCTATAATAGTACAACTAACTTTAATATTTTACAATATTCGATAGCTATATATGTCAGTGTTTGAGTCGATCGGTTGAGTTTCTAGTGTGTTATATTAATCCATGAGACCCACAAAATAGTTTGAACGACTCTTTTATAATGATTTTATGTTAAGAGACCAACTAATATAACTTCTAAATTTTCAAACCGAGTCTTTTTAGTTAACAATTTGTGTTATCATAAAAGCATTCATATCATAAGGAAAAAAAAAACGTATGAATTCTTTTGATCCAAATAATAATCTTTCATCATTTTTTTTTAACTAACAAAACTTTAATTTTATTAATTTGTTATATAGTTCCACCAATAGACTTTAGAATTGCTAGTCATTGGCATATGAAAATATATAACCATCTTCCCACAGAAACTTTTCAACAATACATTATGACAATTATATTATTCTTTAAACAAAATACTTATATTATTCTTTAAACAAAACACTTGAGATAATACTAACACACTAGTTTGGTAATTAACCACATGAAACTCAACCAAAATGACCATACGTGTGTGGGCAGTTGTTATGCTCCATCCAAACAAATAAATCCAAAACAGAAAGTAGTATAGTATGGTTCGCTAACCTAAGTTGGACAATGAGTTACTCAGATGAAATCAAAGGGGGCGAACCAATTGCTTGTGATTGATCAGGAACGAGTCATAGCAGCGGCGATAAATATGGTTCGTGGCGGAAAGTGACGCTGTGGTTCATGGCTGCCAGCGCTATCACAACAACTCCAGCAGTGCTCAAGAACTAGAGAATGATCAGGCGCTGGTTTATAGGCCATTTTTTTTGGAGAAATCGGAAAGAGTTTCGGTCATGGGTTGGCTCGTTGGTTACCGGTAGCTCGTAAGAGAGACAGAGGCGGTGACCGGTGGGAGTTGAACGACATGAGGGAGAGGCGTTTAGGCTTGGAGTGGTGTTGGGAACCAAAGTAAAGGTCATATATTTAAAGGGTTAAAGGACTAGTTCGGGGTTATGGTGATCCGAGATTTCTGACATGATTTGCGGCCACAAATCGAAGGGGCTTTGAAGGTAAAATGATCCTTGATTTATTCGATTACGATTTGTGGTTTGTACGCAATTAATTTTGGGCTAATATGGAAAGTTGGAGCTGATTTGGAATTGCCGAAATCTTGTCCAAAGTTTGACCGAAATGATGATCCTTAAATTGATTACCATTGTAGGAGGTGAAGGTTTAACCTTTTTGTCTCAAGCCATTATTAAAAAAATATATATATATAGATTTTAATATATTGTTTTTTTTTGTCAACGAGCTCAAGCGATGTGTTTGTATAACTGTATATATTTTTTTCTATATTAAATTTAATTTTTTGTTAATAGTATTATTGTTATTATTATCATTATTATTATTATAAAAAGGTTTTAAAAAAATATATATGTATAGTTTATTGAGAAAACTTTGTATTTATAAGATATTTATAAGTTTGACGTGACAAACACATGAGAAATTGACATAGCGAATAGAAACGGAAATTTTTTATTAGTTTAAAATTTGGGAAAAATTCCATAGGGGTTACAATTACCATTTACACGAATCCAGTATAAATTGAACACTCATGGTGAGCCTATGAGTGCCGAATAACAAATCCCCATACCCAATTCCACCTAAAGACCCTCAATAATCTATGAATCATTCGTGTCTGACCATTCCGTTGACCAAGCATTCGAACACGATTTCATTATTGTAAGTAACATTTTTCTTGTGGGTTTTGTCATACGGCATTCACACAACAATAACCCTATGATTAATTGGGTTATTGTTGTGTTAATCACTCGATTGAATAGCTAGGGCTCGATTTGTATGATTTGGGGAAGAACATGAATATTAGTTATGAGTTAAATATAAAACAAGTTGAGATCCATCACAAAAAGCACCACAGATCAGTTGGTCAGAGGCGTTTCTTGACAGCCCGGGGTCTCAGGTTCAAACCCAAGGAGGGGCAACCATTTTTATTTTACAACTCCCTTTCTTTTACATTTTTGCTTTTAACTTTTAAAATTAGTTTTAAAATACTAAAACACCTTTATAAATTCTACAAAATTTATTTTATGTTATTCCACTGATAAAGTTCATCATCCAATTTTTAGTTTTTCAAAAATAATTTATTTAATATATATTATAAATATTACAAGTTTATTCAATTAAAATTATAAAATTCTATAAAAATATCTAAACGATTTTATAAAATTCCACAAAAATTATCCTAAACTTTTACAACAATATACATTTCAGAAAATATTTTTATTTCAGAAAAACCGTTTATTTTATATTTTTAATTAATTTTTGTTAGTTTTAATCATAATTAAATCATAATAAATTCATTTTTCAATATTTTTGCACCAAAATTTTATATAAATTATTTCTAACTATTTAGAACAGAAGTACAATTTTTAATTCAGAAATTCTTTGATTTTAATATTTTTAGATATTAAAGTCATATTTTGACAATTTGAAATAATTAAAGTAAATATTCTATTTTCAAGAAAATAATTTTATAAAAATTATTTTCATAATCAAAACCTTATGTTGTGACTATATTCAACTTAAAATTTTACAAAAAGACTTTTGTTTATTGATTCATTAAATTTCTTATATTTAATAAACAAATTGTTTAATAAACGTATAAACGTTTATCCCCAATTCGAAGCCCTAGAAATACATATATCCTAGAGTTATTTTCCTTACACATTATTAAATTCTTTAGGTTGATTCTTTGGAATATTTCCAACGCATATTTCGTTGTCCAGTTCAATTACAAGCTATTACGTATACAGTGAGTATTTCCTATCCCCTTTTTACTTTTATACATTTTGGGGTGATTCATGTACACTATTACAAATTTCAAATACAAGTTTACATTTTCACAATACAATTCTAGTACTATGTGCATCGGTTACAACGTGCTTTATGCCTAAACAATACATGTGGAATACATTTGTACTTAGTGAAATCATTAACATGGTACAAGCCGACCTTAACATTGGATAGCGCTATTTGGATTGACAACCCGCCTAGATTGATTCTCCCCCTTTTTCATCGGAGAATCCGTGGCCAGTGTTAAGCCTTTTATCCATTTATTGGATAAGTACACTACAGTTCATACAGTACATTATACAGTCACAGGGTTGATTTCGCTCATTTGTATGATACACAGTTTACATATTGCACTGTAGCTTGCACTTGAATTGTATAACTTTTTAACCTACTATATATATCAAAACTAGGAATGCTCACCAACATTTCATATGTTGACCAAATCTATTTTGTACATGTTTCAGGTGCAGTTTGATCTAGTGCTTTAACAAGAGACATTTAGTGCTTTTATTTTAATTCAGTATTTCAATATTTACTTTTCATCTAGACAATGTATTTCCATTTCCATGTAAGACAATTTTGGTTTATTCAATAATATTTACATTTTAGTACTATGAGCTTTTGAACAATCGTCACTACGTGGCACTTCGATGATTCCGCCATCGGTTGGGGTGTTACAGATTGGTATCAGAGCCATGGTTATAGGGAACTAGGTTACTAGATAAAATAGGCCTAGACTATAACCGAATTTCAACTTTCATGCATTATATTTCCTAAATTACCTTATCCTCACTTCCCTCTACTTTCCTTCTTCTATCTCTCCCTTCTTCTCCATTTCTCCTCATCTTTCATCCTGGTGCATAGAGATGGTGTCCTACAAGGAGTGGAAAGCCTACATCACCATGGAACGGGAGTAGTACCTTTCATGAAAACACTCTTAGGCATAATGCCTACCCTTATTTTTGCTCCTTCAAAGTCGTTGAACTTTAATGAGTGTGATAAGGACACGTGCAATCTGGAAGGGTGGATGCCTGTACACTGGGTTTTCTGGCATAGGCAAGCATAGCGCATAAATCCATTTACGGACCTGTTATGCTTACCTGGGGATTCCTGGAGTGAGTGTCCACTTATAGGCTAAAGCATGTCTTCTTTGATCACCATTGGGTTCAATTCCTTTGAAAAGTCAACGTTCTTGTTGAGCTTCACAGCTAGACAAGGGCACTCCAAGCATTTTGTACAAGTTTTTCCAATGATACCCTCTCGTTTCATATACAATACTATGCATGTCATGATTGCTTACAAGATCATATCTTCATAATCATCTGTACGATTATACACTTACATTTTCTAATCTCATGATTATTGATTAAACTACCTCATAGATGTCTGCTCGCCGCATGCTCCGTGATGCCAGCCAACGCCCTGTTCGTGCTTCTGGACGACGTTCTGATCGTCGCCTAGCATCTTTAGTCGCTGAGCAAATTGCTGCAGTGATCCCAAACCTTGTCAGTGAGATAACCCAGAATAGTAACAGTGCCAACACAGGGAGTACGACTCAATTTCGGTGCACTTTCAAACACTTTAACTCCTGCAACCCCACAAAATTCACTGGTGAGGAGGGTGCTACTGGCCTCCTCCAATGGTTTGAAAGCATGGAGAGTACTTTTGTGAACAGTGAATGTCCTGATGAACTCCGCGTTCGCTATGCTACTAGTGTCTTTCAAAAGGGGGCGCTAACCTGGTGGAATGGTGAAAAGCGCAATTGAGGAGCTGATGTTGCTTTATCATTATCTTGGGCAGATGTTAAGGAACTCATGATCGCCAAATTCTGCCCTAGGAACGAAATCAGGAAACTGGAGGAAGAGTTCCATGGACTGAAACAAGACAGTGGTGAGAATCTTGCGTATAATACTCGTTATCACGAACTTAGCATACTGGTTCCACACATGGTCACCCCAGTTTCTCGAGCAATCGAAAAATATATCGAGGGATTACCTGACCTGATTCAAGATGTTGTCACTGGAGGCAAAGCCACTACGGTAGAAGAAGCCATCCAACTTGCAGTCACATTAACAGACAAACACGTAAGGAAAGGAAATTTAGTTAGAAAGGGCATCAAGACATCTATTGAGAAAACCACCAATGTTGTTGAACAATCTAAGACTATTTTAGCAAAGGCCGCCACTACTGCTTCGAACTCCAAGAAACGAATGGGCGATAATCAGAACCAGGCTGTTGTGGATCTTGTGACTCAGCCTCCTAACAAGAAAGTCTACATGGGAATCCATCCTCAATGCAACACTTGCAAGTATCATCACCCTGCAAATCTTCCATGTCGTCAATGCACTAGATGTGGAAGGTTTGGACACTTTATCACTACTTGTCATGTAACAGATTGGATGCAAGAGAATCATCAAACAGCTGCCCAGGAACCACTACAGATTACTAACGGTCGGGCATGTTATCATTGTAGAGACCCTAACCACATGCGACATCAATGTCCCAAATTGAATAATGTAAACCTGGTGGCACACGGACGAGCTTTCGATATCAATATCAACGAAACAGACGGTCAGGATGACGTTAATCCCACTGGTTAAGCCATGGATGAAACCTTCCCAAGACTCGAGAATCCAAAACTTGTGTTTTCATTTTCATGATTATATTTTCATTTTGTACCCAATTTTGTCGCACTCATTTACATACAACATCTAGAAATTTCCTTTCATACTATTGTGTATTAACACAGATTGGAAGTTTATCATATTGATTACGTTTATTTATCATACAAGACTCTACCTTACATTTATTTGAAACATTTACTTGATCCTACAGAACTTTTCTAAAAACATCATTGGTTATTACATGAAATTTGATTTTCCCTTAATTTGACTACGCATTGAACATCTAATTATTCATGATACTCGTAAACATTTAATTATTCATGATAACACTTACACTTAATGGTTGTAGTACTTACGAACTTGCTTGCATAAACATGCTATCAATTTGCAATCTATGTGAATAATAATTGCTGCACTTAATAGAGATCATCATGCCTTTTTCAACAGTCGGGAGAGGCCCTACAACCTGCTCCACGACTGGTGGAGGCTATCGAACATACTCAACGATTGGTAGAGGTCACTATGCCTTTTCAAACAGTCGGGAGAGGCCCTACAACCTACTCCACGGCTGGTGGAGGCTATCGAACCTGCTCAACAATCGGTGGGATCATAGAAGGACATAAAACCCTAATGTAAGGTAAATTGATGATTCCGGTCCGGAACGTAATCATGAATTTACAGGTACATTAGGGTAGTGTGAAATTCTATTAGAGTTTTTGGTAGACGTCCAGTACGTTTTCAAGGTGTCAAAGGTGTGGTGGGTTAGCTGCGGTACACCCTGTATACAAACACTAATGATGCATTGAAAGTGAAACTGGAAGTCGGACCAGGAACCAACTCTAGTTACTTGGTAGTTCATTTAGTCTTTATGTAATCAATCAACTCGTACATTTATTCTAGGATACCTAAAGCTTGAAACTTAATGATTTACTCGATTCTTATTCTCTTTATTATTCGAGACGAACCTAATCCTTAACTCACACCTATCAAACCTCTTATCCAAATCATTCGAAACAATTCACTTTGTTACCTATAAATTACGTCGTGCCTTAACCCAAATTTTCCAAACCACAGTTATTTTAATTTCTACCCAAGCATCCATAACCCTATGTTTCCAATAACTTCGGGACGAAGTTTCTAAAAGTAGGGGATGCTGTGACATCCGTCATTTTTTTTTTCCATTATATATATATATACATATATTTTTTTTACAATAATAATAATAATAATAATAATAATAAAAATAATAATAATAATGATAATAATAATAATAATGATAATAATAATAATAATCATACTTTTTTTTTCTAACACTTGAAACCCATTATCAACTATAATTAAACCCATTACCAAACCATAACCCAAACCAAGCCAAACCCACTACCTAACCTAACACCTCTAGCCCAAAAACACACTAAATGATTCGGAGCCCACCTGAGCCCAAGAACCGGCCCAGCCCACCTCCTTTCTTCCCTTTCTTTTTCCCTGCGCAACATACAGCCTCACCACAGTTGACTTTTTGGCCTTCAGACTTTGACCGATCAAACAAAGCTTAATCTTGGAAGCTTTGACGAAATTAAAGAACGATTATGGACCAGTAATGATTTTCGCTCATCAAGGACGCCACTACAAGCTCAATACACGTGAATTTAGGGCCTGATTTCTCGTTTTTGACCGAGCTTGACGCTATCATCAAGCATTACCATTTACACGAATCCAGTATAAATTGAACACTCATGGTGAGCCTATGAGTGCCGAATAACAAATCCCCATACCCAATTCCACCTAAAGACCCTCAATAATCTATGAATCATTCGTGTCTGACCATTCCGTTGACCAAGCATTCGAACACGATTTCATTATTGTAAGTAACATTTTTCTTGTGGGTTTTGTCATACGGCATTCACACAACAATAACCCTATGATTAATTGGGTTATTGTTGTGTTAATCACTCGATTGAATAGCTAGGGCTCGATTTGTATGATTTGGGGAAGAACATGAATATTAGTTATGAGTTAAATATAAAACAAGTTCAGATCCATCACAAAAAGCACCACAGATCAGTTGGTCAGAGGCGTTTCTTGACAGCCCGGGGTCTCAGGTTCAAACCCAAGGAGGGGCAACCATTTTTATTTTACAACTCCCTTTCTTTTACATTTTTGCTTTTAACTTTTAAAATTAGTTTTAAAATACTAAAACACCTTTATAAATTCTACAAAATTTATTTTATGTTATTCCACTGATAAAGTTCATCATCCAATTTTTAGTTTTTCAAAAATAATTTATTTAATATATATTATAAATATTACAAGTTTATTCAATTAAAATTATAAAATTCTATAAAAATATCTAAACGATTTTATAAAATTCCACAAAAATTATCCTAAACTTTTACAACAATATACATTTCAGAAAATATTTTTATTTCAGAAAAACCGTTTATTTTATATTTTTAATTAATTTTTGTTACTTTTAATCATAATTAAATCATAATAAATTCATTTTTCAATATTTTTGCACCAAAATTTTATATAAATTATTTCTAACTATTTAGAACAGAAGTACAATTTTTAATTCAGAAATTCTTTGATTTTAATATTTTTAGATATTAAAGTCATATTTTGACAATTTGAAATAATTAAAGTAAATATTCTATTTTCAAGAAAATAATTTTATAAAAATTATTTTCATAATCAAAACCTTATGTTGTGACTATATTCAATATGTTATACGATAACAAACACCCACGTAACCTTTGTAGGAGGCACGTATCCGGGTGGGATTGTCAGTCCAATAGATCTATCAATGTATACCGCCGGCTGATCAATGTTAATGATTATGCTAGAATGGTGCTTACTCTAATCATGCTCAAGACATAATGCAACATAGAAAACACATAGACACATTGATGATTGAATTGCATAAATGATGTTGTAACATGTTTCACCCCAAAAATGGTGATAAATAGAAAAGGGGCTATGTAAAACTCACCATTAAGCTTTCCCTTCATGATCAGTAATGACCCTCTCAATTATGACAAACAAGCCTCCTATAATAGTACAACTAACTTTAATATTTTACAATATTCGATAGCTATATATGTCAGTGTTTGAGTCGATCGGTTGAGTTTCTAGTGTGTTATATTAATCCATGAGACCCACAAAATAGTTTGAACGACTCTTTTATAATGATTTTATGTTAAGAGACCAACTAATATAACTTCTAAATTTTCAAACCGAGTCTTTTTAGTTAACAATTTGTGTTATCATAAAAGCATTCATATCATAAGGAAAAAAAAAAAACGTATGAATTCTTTTGATCCAAATAATAATCTTTCATCATTTTTTTTTAACTAACAAAACTTTAATTTTATTAATTTGTTATATAGTTCCACCAATAGACTTTAGAATTGCTAGTCATTGGCATATGAAAATATATAACCATCTTCCCACAGAAACTTTTCAACAATACATTATGACAATTATATTATTCTTTAAACAAAATACTTATATTATTCTTTAAACAAAACACTTGAGATAATACTAACACACTAGTTTGGTAATTAACCACATGAAACTCAACCAAAATGACCATACGTGTGTGGGCAGTTGTTATGCTCCATCCAAACAAATAAATCCAAAACAGAAAGTAGTATAGTATGGTTCGCTAACCTAAGTTGGACAATGAGTTACTCAGATGAAATCAAAGGGGGCGAACCAATTGCTTGTGATTGATCAGGAACGAGTCATAGCAGCGGCGATAAATATGGTTCGTGGCGGAAAGTGACGCTGTGGTTCATGGCTGCCAGCGCTATCACAACAACTCCAGCAGTGCTCAAGAACTAGAGAATGATCAGGCGCTGGTTTATAGGCCATTTTTTTTGGAGAAATCGGAAAGAGTTTCGGTCATGGGTTGGCTCGTTGGTTACCGGTAGCTCGTAAGAGAGACAGAGGCGGTGACCGGTGGGAGTTGAACGACATGAGGGAGAGGCGTTTAGGCTTGGAGTGGTGTTGGGAACCAAAGTAAAGGTCATATATTTAAAGGGTTAAAGGACTAGTTCGGGGTTATGGTGATCCGAGATTTCTGACATGATTTGCGGCCACAAATCGAAGGGGCTTTGAAGGTAAAATGATCCTTGATTTATTCGATTACGATTTGTGGTTTGTACGCAATTAATTTTGGGCTAATATGGAAAGTTGGAGCTGATTTGGAATTGCCGAAATCTTGTCCAAAGTTTGACCGAAATGATGATCCTTAAATTGATTACCATTGTAGGAGGTGAAGGTTTAACCTTTTTGTCTCAAGCCATTATTAAAAAAATATATATATATAGATTTTAATATATTGTTTTTTTTTTGTCAACGAGCTCAAGCGATGTGTTTGTATAACTGTATATTTTTTTTTCTATATTAAATTTAATTTTTTGTTAATAGTATTATTGTTATTATTATCATTATTATTATTATAAAAAGGTTTTAAAAAAATATATATGTATAGTTTATTGAGAAAACTTTGTATTTATAAGATATTTATAAGTTTGACGTGACAAACACATGAGAAATTGACATAGCGAATAGAAACGGAAATTTTTTATTAGTTTAAAATTTGGGAAAAATTCCATAGGGGTTACAATTACCATTTACACGAATCCAGTATAAATTGAACACTCATGGTGAGCCTATGAGTGCCGAATAACAAATCCCCATACCCAATTCCACCTAAAGACCCTCAATAATCTATGAATCATTCGTGTCTGACCATTCCGTTGACCAAGCATTCGAACACGATTTCATTATTGTAAGTAACATTTTTCTTGTGGGTTTTGTCATACGGCATTCACACAACAATAACCCTATGATTAATTGGGTTATTGTTGTGTTAATCACTCGATTGAATAGCTAGGGCTCGATTTGTATGATTTGGGGAAGAACATGAATATTAGTTATGAGTTAAATATAAAACAAGTTGAGATCCATCACAAAAAGCACCACAGATCAGTTGGTCAGAGGCGTTTCTTGACAGCCCGGGGTCTCAGGTTCAAACCCAAGGAGGGGCAACCATTTTTATTTTACAACTCCCTTTCTTTTACATTTTTGCTTTTAACTTTTAAAATTAGTTTTAAAATACTAAAACACCTTTATAAATTCTACAAAATTTATTTTATGTTATTCCACTGATAAAGTTCATCATCCAATTTTTAGTTTTTCAAAAATAATTTATTTAATATATATTATAAATATTACAAGTTTATTCAATTAAAATTATAAAATTCTATAAAAATATCTAAACGATTTTATAAAATTCCACAAAAATTATCCTAAACTTTTACAACAATATACATTTCAGAAAATATTTTTATTTCAGAAAAACCGTTTATTTTATATTTTTAATTAATTTTTGTTAGTTTTAATCATAATTAAATCATAATAAATTCATTTTTCAATATTTTTGCACCAAAATTTTATATAAATTATTTCTAACTATTTAGAACAGAAGTACAATTTTTAATTCAGAAATTCTTTGATTTTAATATTTTTAGATATTAAAGTCATATTTTGACAATTTGAAATAATTAAAGTAAATATTCTATTTTCAAGAAAATAATTTTATAAAAATTATTTTCATAATCAAAACCTTATGTTGTGACTATATTCAACTTAAAATTTTACAAAAAGACTTTTGTTTATTGATTCATTAAATTTCTTATATTTAATAAACAAATTGTTTAATAAACGTATAAACGTTTATCCCCAATTCGAAGCCCTAGAAATACATATATCCTAGAGTTATTTTCCTTACACATTATTAAATTCTTTAGGTTGATTCTTTGGAATATTTCCAACGCATATTTCGTTGTCCAGTTCAATTACAAGCTATTACGTATACAGTGAGTATTTCCTATCCCCTTTTTACTTTTATACATTTTGGGGTGATTCATGTACACTATTACAAATTTCAAATACAAGTTTACATTTTCACAATACAATTCTAGTACTATGTGCATCGGTTACAACGTGCTTTATGCCTAAACAATACATGTGGAATACATTTGTACTTAGTGAAATCATTAACATGGTACAAGCCGACCTTAACATTGGATAGCGCTATTTGGATTGACAACCCGCCTAGATTGATTCTCCCCCTTTTTCATCGGAGAATCCGTGGCCAGTGTTAAGCCTTTTATCCATTTATTGGATAAGTACACTACAGTTCATACAGTACATTATACAGTCACAGGGTTGATTTCGCTCATTTGTATGATACACAGTTTACATATTGCACTGTAGCTTGCACTTGAATTGTATAACTTTTTAACCTACTATATATATCAAAACTAGGAATGCTCACCAACATTTCATATGTTGACCAAATCTATTTTGTACATGTTTCAGGTGCAGTTTGATCTAGTGCTTTAACAAGAGACATTTAGTGCTTTTATTTTAATTCAGTATTTCAATATTTACTTTTCATCTAGACAATGTATTTCCATTTCCATGTAAGACAATTTTGGTTTATTCAATAATATTTACATTTTAGTACTATGAGCTTTTGAACAATCGTCACTACGTGGCACTTCGATGATTCCGCCATCGGTTGGGGTGTTACATAGGACTTTGACTGGGACTTTAACTATTTGACTGTCTCAGCGGACCGCGAAAGCTAAAAAATCAATTTTTCTAATTTAATCAATTTTAAGTTGTGAACTTGTTTCCTTCGGTTTCTAAGTTGTTTTAGGACCGAAAATTAAGGGCTTTGAGTATCAAGGTCTGAAACATACGTGCTCGGGTGTATATGTGAGTATAAAACGTGCATACTTTTACTTATAAAAATTAAAAGTTTTATTAAATTGTGAATTTTGGTCCTATTAAAATACGAGGGTTAAAAATGAAAATTTTGAAATAGTTGAGAAACCAATTATGCACATCTATGAAAAGTGAAGGGTGCAGGTTGTCACATTAGAGGTTAAATCTTTTAAGTTACTAGACATGTTTAACGCTTATGACGTATATCCACTGCAACGATGCTACAACAAATACTATACGAATTTGAAATAAGTACCGCAATGCAAAGTGTCACTCCCGTCGTATCGTGCGGGTTTCCTACTAGTATTAACTAGTGAGATACCCCACAATATGTGGCGGGATTTGGTTGGTCTTGGTCAAGTTCATTTCGTTACGATATCATACTTAATATAGCAATCAAAAGAGAAAACAAAATATAGTCGAGATATACATAAAAAGATATAAAATAGATAAAAATATAGCATGTCGCATTAGTATAAAAAACAATATCACAATATTGAACAAGTTGGAGAAACGACTCAAAGAACTCATGTAATAATAACTATTAAAGTAATAAGTAATAACTACTACTATAATGTGAGAAACAGAAGATTAAAATGAAAACAAAGAAAAAAGGGGCGTGAATGAAGAAATGTAAAAGAATAAAAAGAGCAATAATAACTAAAAATCACACTGCTCAAACCTAAGATCTTAAACTATACTACCTGTCCTTATGTTTAGAATTAATAAATACAATAATGAATGATTTTACATCTAAATGATTTTAGCCTACTCAAATTTTTTTTTTCTAGAAAGTCAACGGTAAAACTAAATTGATGATGAGCATGGACTGTTTGAATAAATATTTATGTAGAAAATAACCATATAAGACTCAAATCACATCTATGGGTGTGGTTAAGAGTTGTATTGGTAAATCCATTGGAGTTTAGGTGTTACTTCCATTGAAATTAAAGTTCAAGCCTTGTTAAAGATTTAACGAATGACAAATTTGATATAACTTAAGGCGATAAAAAATTCGCATTGTTTCTATTGATTAATGGTAGAAACACAAATCAAAATAAATAAGCAAATATATATATATATATATATATATATATATATATATATATATATATATATATATATATCTTAGGTCATTTAGGATCGTTTTTTCATTAAAAGCTATATTATCAAATTAACAATATAATATTTATATTGTTAAAAGATATGTTTGGAAGATATGAAGGAGTTAAGATGGACTTATTGTTTGAAACCTTTATATAGTACTTGGAAGATAATGAGCAGGGAAGTTATAAGGTGAAGAGTGAGCAGGGTTAAAATAGAAATCAAATGTTTAGTTTGTGAATAAAGGGATAAGTCAAATTACCTAAATATCCCTATAGGCATATTAAATTTGTTTTAACGGACGAATATACCATCATAAATAAGCTTCACTATATTGTACATTGTTGCATTAAAAGTTGTTTGTGTGACAAAATTACCATGTGGTACGAAAACTAAAAAGATCGGTGTTAATTAATAATAATAATAATACCAACCACCTTATGGTGGAGTGGTATAGAGGCTCAATGATAGAAGACCCATGACTGAAAGGTCATGTGTTCGATTCTTGAGAGCGCCGGGTTTTACCGATTATTCCATTGTCGTGCTTTCAGGCGGGTGGATAGTCGGGTTTTCCCCGAAATTGGTGATCTTGGTGAAACCAGGAACTCCCTTACATGTCTGGCTATGCCGGGTAGAAAAGGTCCTGATTTGACTGAGTGACTCCGAATTACGTTATTGGTAAAGTTTGTTAGCCGTTAAAAAAAAGATTAAAAAAATAATAATAATAATTAAGAAATTAAGAATTAAGAAAGGGAAATGAAATAATAATAATCTATACATATAATAAACCAAAGCCATTTTAATGACATGGCACTCAAAGAGGGTATTCTCTTCATTGAGTGTGCCATGTGTCATCCCATGTGGCAAGGGCTTTATTTTAGGAAAATAATAATTTAAAATTTAAAAACAAAATTAGATTTTTATCTCTAATGTTTATTCCCATAACTTTTAAACGTTAATATCTTTTATATACGAGAATTTTTAAAGAAAAAAATTACACCAAATTAACGAGCATTTTATTATCTTTCCGACGGGTACCATAGTGCTATATAAAAACGGAGAAAAAACGACTATTTTTTTGTGTGGGTTTGTTCATACAGGAAAAAAACACAAAGTGTTCAGGTTATTCATTAATCATGTATAGGCGGGTCATTAGTTATGTTCAAACCAGTAAATATGATTTTTATTTACAACATGTGTTAGCATTGGAGTTATACATTGTTTTAGGTTAGGTTTTAATATTAGAGTTATACATTGTTTAAGGTTATGCACTAACATTGAAGATACATTGTTAATTGTTTTAGGTTAAGTGTTACCCAAAGCTTTTCTGCATGTAACTGTAAAACGCATCAGTCTATTTCAGGTGTAAAATTGATATTTCAAATTAGAACCCGGGACGCTCCCGGGATATATTAGTTTAAAAAAAATTGTGTGTTTGGGTCGGGCCTGGGATTAGGTTATACCCGACCCAATTACCCTTTTTTTTATATTAGAATATGATAACTTATGGCATACATTTGTTTAAAATAATAATAATAATAATAATAATAATAATAATAATAATAATAATAATAATATATTGGCAGCTGTCATTTTTATAGTTTAGATACTTCTAATTTTATTCACTTTACTTAGATTTCTCAACCCGGGACGCTCCCGGGGTATAAGCTAGTAATGAAGTAAGAGGTATGGGAAGATGGATAAGGACAATTTGTATGTATCGTTGTTGATTTCATTCATGTTGATGAAAATCAAATCCCCCAATACAAGTGTATTATTTCATTCATTCACCAACACAATGTCAACAGCAGCAGCCGCAGCCTCAGCCTAATTGTTTCTTCAAATCGAGACTCAACAGGTCGGTCAATTCACCTCTTTCTTTCTTCCTTCGTTCATCTTTTTAATTATTTATTTATTTATTTATTTATTTGTTGTTTCCAACTGAATTATTTATTATTGTTTTCTGATCTAATATATTGGTTGCTATTTAGGATCTTCTTCTACTGGGCTTAATAAAACCTAACCTATTTATGAGATATGCTTAATTGTTGTTCTCCAATAGAATAGAATAGAATAGAATATTTATTTTTATCTGTTATTATCTTTCCTTTCATTTCCCTTCCCTTGGTTACAACCACATATGCGTGTGCATTGCATTGCTGATTCTGTTTGTTTAGCATATTTGTTTGCAGGATTTAGAGCTGAAATGGTACATATTAGAACCTTGTTTGCAAGTTGTAGCTGGATCCAGATTATTAACCCTTTTTTCTCAAGATGCAACTAATGTCCTCAAATGACGGTGCTCCAACGGAAACCGAACCCATTTTAAATGACTCTCAAAGCTCTTCATCTACATTTGAAATACGAAGCGATTGTTCCATAGCTGTTGAGGATTCACAAACTACCGATGTTAGTGAAAATACCAGTCTCGTAACTTCAGACCAACCTCAGTGCCGCATATGCCTTGATACTGAAGGTCTGTTTATAATATGATATTATATTTGTAATTGAATTAAATCAAATCAAATCAAATTTATGTGATGTAGAAGATTCTTAGTCCAATATTGAGATCTGATTCACAGGAGAAGACTTGATTGCACCATGCCATTGCAGAGGCACCCAAAAATATGTCCACAGGTCATGTCTTGACAATTGGAGATCTGCTAGGGTAGGCTAACTTCTAAAACTCAAATGCACAGAATTTATTATTTTAGCTATTATTATTATTATTAATATTGTTACTGCTGCTGCTGCTGCAGGAGGGCTTTGCTTTCTCTCACTGCACAGAATGTAAAGCAGTGTTTATACTGCGTGCAAATGTCCCACCTGATCGCTGGTGGTTGAGGTTGAAATTCCAGTTGTTGGTTGCAAGAGATCATGCTTTCATTTTCATCATTGTCCAGCTGGTATGTGTGTGTGAATATCATCACCAAACTCTTTTAATCAACCATTGTCATAGCTGATATTTTGTTTATTTTTAAAGGGTGCATTGTGGTTTTCTGACTGTAATATAGCGTCCTTGTGTGTTAAAAGAATTGTTTGGTTACTTTCAACAGATTGTCGCATTCTTAGGTGTGTTGGTCTACAAATTCTACGGAGATGAACTGAGAGAAATGTTTGGGTATGAAGAACACCCATATGGGTTTTACACGATGGCTGGTAAGCTCAATTCTATGATTTCTATCTGACCTGAATTCCAACTTCGGTCACACTACTATCACCTGCTAATATGGGAACTATTAGTCTCAAGTACCCTTTGCATGTAGTTTACTTTGGGTTGTCCGAAGATTGGCATATTTACACTGCTAAAACCTCTTGTAACCTGACATTTTTACTCCTTTTCTAATGTTAGTCTTAGCAATTGTGCTGGTGGGCTTGCTCTATGGTTTCTTTATAGCCATAATCTGTGGACAACGAATCAACGAACGCCACTATCACATTCTTGCCAAACAGGAATTGACAAAGGTTAGCCCGTCCATCGCTTTTACAAAAATTATGTATTAGTAGGAGTTAAGGAGCCTGGCCATAGAAGTTGCTATGTAACATCTGTTGGTAAATTTGAGGATAAAACATACTTTTAATCTGGACTCACCAACTAACTGACATACCAGAAATGAATGCAAATATGGTTCTGATGGTTAAGAAAATTCTTCTTTCTTGTGGAAGGATCTTTAACATGTATCGAAACAACTATAATCTTCTTCGAGTATATATTTAGGGAGCTATTTCCCTTTAAAAGGCTACACATTATGATTAATGTTATAAAATTAAAAGCAATTACTTGTTAAGCAGGTTTCGCATGAAAATTATTATTAGTATGAATACATAGATGGTTAACCTTGAGAGCTAAATGAATACATGGATGGTTAACCTTGACCTTGAGAGTTAAATCGTAATCTTACAAAAACAGGGCAATTTTTGGAAATGACATAAGGCGCATGCCGCATGGGTATATGGCATTTCATCACATTTCCGTTTGATGCAGTGTGCAAAATTTAGCATTCATTTTAAGGGACATGGTTATGTGACTTTTCTTCACATAGTTGTGTGGTATGCACATTCCAAACTGATGAAACTCAACATTGAAAGCACAGCACAGACTATGTATATGAGATCACATAGGCATGTAACTCACTGTCAAAATTTGGACATTTTTTTTAAGTAGGACATGGTTATGTAAGGAATTGAGACATCACATTTCTAAAATACTTACCCACTCCCAAAGCAAATTACCCCCCAAGTATTTATACAGATATTCAAAATATAATTTGAATCAAACTCACTAAAATATCAAATCTAAGATAAGTAAGGGAATCGTGTGCTACAACGAGACGGATCAAACTGCCTAGTTTTATACCAACACAATTTAAATGGTAATTTCTCATTTATTACTAGAATTAAGATGTTCCCCTCTTGACATGTATTTATCCTTGTCACGTTCTATTTGTTTATTTTCTTCATGTAAGTCTGCAAACTCTTTTAAGTTTATATTGATGAATGCTGATTATTTTACTTTTACCTGCCTGCAGGAGTACATTGTAGAAGACAGAGAAGTGAACAATGATGTTGCTGAACTTGACCCCAGCCATGTGACAGAGCTAAGAATGCTGGGTCTCTATTAAAGCACAAACACGTTATGTTATTTGGTAAGCTCTGTCTTTATCATATCGGCTATTCACTGCTCCTTGAAGGAAATATAAGAGACCAAGAATTGTAGTAAATTATGTGCAGGAAATTTGTGTATTGTAGTACAGAAACTAGGCCTGTAGAAGGAGCATGGGTTTTTGTGGGAACATACATAAATTATGTGCAGGAAATTTGTGTATAGTTGTAGTTCCTGACTGACACATACATAAATCTTTCACTTGCAGTAGGTGAGATTTCAGGAGTGAAGCCGTTATTTTAAGAAGATATTGATTGGCTTGCTGGCTGATGGCTTTGAATTTCTGTTTGGAGATAATTATCTTGTGTTGTAAATGTACATTTTACACGTACAGATTGTTCATTCATCCTCATTATATATATATATATAGATACAAGATTAGCCGTTTTATACCCTTGTTTTTATGCATTGACTGGAGGGGAGGTTTTCTGAGGTCTTGTACACATGTATGTATGTATGTGCACACAAATAGTAAGTTATTACTTTGGTTTGGTTTGGTTTGGGTGTTTTTCCAGAATGAAGTTATTTTTATTGTGTCTTGTCACTTAACTGGACAGACAAGTTGAAAGCAACATACAAAAATACAGCTTACAACAAAGAACAATATAAATGTTAGAAATGGAATCAATTTATTATTTCAAAGATTTCAACAGCTACGGAGCCAATCAACTAACCGGTACAAATCACCGCACCATGGATTCGCTCGTTAGTAAGTGGACGGATCTCTTCACCAAGTGTAACCGATAGCCATGATTGCGGACTTCTCGTGTTATCAGTATGAGTGGTTACAACTATATATTTTATTATTCACATTTCTTTTGGGTGTTTCGATTGTGCTAAATCTGATGTTATTAAAGTTTTGTTTTGGGCTTGTCATTTTCTAGATATTATTATTAGTATTATTTTTAACAGCTAAGGTTACTTGTTTTCTAGATATTATTATTATTATTTAGTACAATAATTTGAAGATAGTAATGAATCTGTCTCCGGGCATCTTGAGACCTCGCACATGATTCCGAAACACTTTTGTCTTATATATAGTAAAAACAGCCATGTGTTGTGCAGCACATATAATAATTATTATTATTTAGTTTATAAACAACAACAATAATAACATATAAGAATTAAAAAAGAAAAAATGAGCATGAGCAGGTACGATAGGCATCCCATCTGTTTGAGAATGGTTGGTCCATCGCCATCTGGCCACCATATTTGACGTTTCTTCATTTCATTAATCGGGTCTACCTTCCTTTACTAAACTTTACTCCATCTATGCTTTTATCGCTTCTTCTTCTTCTTCTTTTTTTTTTTTTTTTAATTTTTGTTGTTTCCCGGCCGGCCAGATGATGAAACTAATTCCTATTAAATCTTTTATTGTTTTCAGCAATAGCCACCTCAAGTTTCTGGTTCTTGTTTCTTTGCTATTACTTGTTGGAATATCCTTTTTCCAACAACATGGATCCTCCCCAACCCTACTAAACCACCCTCTTCATAACACAACCAAAGAGAGAGCATCCAAAAGGCCAGGCGACCCTCCTGTGCTTGCCTACTGGATTTACGGATCCAGTGGAGATGGCCACAGGATGCTGAGGCTTCTCAAGGCTGCTTATCACCCTAGAAATGACTACCTGTTGCTCCTGGACGCCTCTTCCTCTGCTGAGGAGAGGGCCGATCTGGCACTCTATGTGCAGTCTCACCCCTTGTTCACTGCTTTTGATAATGTCAACGTCATCGGAAGGACTTATGCTGTGAACCAGATGGGAGGATCTGGTCTGGCTGCCTTGCTCCACGCCTCTGCATTGCTCCTCAAACTCAGCACCACCTGGGATTGGTTCATCCCACTCAGCGCTTCTCATTACCCACTCATCACTCAGGATGGTTATTGCAATCACAACTTAATTACTTACTTACTTACTTACTTGTGATCATTATCTATCTATCTATCTATTGATAAATGCAATGCAGATCTCCTCCACGCTTTTTCATTGTTGCCCAGGGACCTCAACTTTGTACATTTTGCAAACACCTCTCATGAGTAATTCATTAAACACACATCTCATCTCATCTTACTTATTTTTTATTCTTTAATTAATTTCTTATATATTCACAAGGATATATATATATTTATGCAGCAGGGATGAAAGGATTAAACAAGTGGTTGTAGACCCTAGCCTCTATGACACAAAAACCACTCCAATTTTGTATGGTCAAGAAGCCAGAAATCCGCCCAATACGTTCAACATCTTAGCAGGTTCCCCTTGGGTGATCCTAAGCCGATCTTTGATTGAATTTTGTGTCCAAGGATGGGACAACTTCCCTAGGAAACTGCTCATGTACATGACCAACCTACCATCCCCTCTTCATTTCTACTTCCAAACTGTCATATGTAACTCACCCACTTTCCATAACACCACAATCCACAATCATTTGAGATACGCTATGACCAAAAACGATAGCCTCACCGATATGGGGGAGACAACTTCGGTGATTGTTGCAGACCCTTTCGATGATGCATTGCTGCAGGAGATTGACAACAAGGTGTTAAACCGGTCAGCTAACGGGGTTGTGCCTGGAAAATGGTGTTTGGAACAAAAACAGAATGCCACTCAAAATAATATATGGAAATGGGGAGATATTAACTCGGTTGAGGCAAGCCCCCGAGGTGTCAAGCTGGGCCTAACGTTGTCTCGGCTTGCGAGTGAGAGAGTTGATGTGTGTCCAACCAGAAGCTGATGAAAGATTTGATTTGTATATGATAGTCCGTTGTTGAAACATATATATACGTATTCTTTTTCATATGTACCAATAAAAGAAACGACGACTAGTTATGTAATTAGTAAATGAAAATAAGTATGTTTTAGTTGAGTAGGCCAGGTAGAATTATACTTGATGAAGAAACACACACTGTATTAGGGGCGGACATAGGCTTTAATTAGGGGTTGCGGACGTTGTGGCTCAACTTCGCGCGCGTAGTGGAAAATTTGGTTTTTTTTTTTACGAAATTTGGAAAACGTTGCTACTAATATGAAAAAAATGAAAAACGTTACTACTGATTTTGTGGCCTAGATCCTCCACTGCAGTGTATGGCTTATGACTGAATGGGCCCATTTAAGTTTGGATTCATACGTCTATTAATATTAACAAACCATTTGGACCTTTACTTA
Source organism: Ambrosia trifida (assembly GCA_028751855.1). NCBI lineage: Eukaryota > Viridiplantae > Streptophyta > Magnoliopsida > Asterales > Asteraceae > Ambrosia > Ambrosia trifida. The sequence goes on from CM054129.1 coordinate 1,585,428, forward strand.
TTCAAAGAAAATTGCAGGGTGGTGAATAGAAGTAGTTTGAAAGCATGATTGGATTGGAGCAACCGTACCTCGCTTGAATTGATTGTTTCATTTTTAATGTATTCAACGTTTCCTCCATAACTTTTCCAACCATCCACACAAGTTACTTCTTTAATTTTCTTCCTAGCTTGTGGCATCATGTATATATATATGATACTAAAACACATAATTACATTCGATTTTCAATTTCAATTTCAAGGCAATTATAATATTTATAGAGATCAGGCTACGTACTAATGTAATTCCAAATTAATTAATGCTCCATACGTTATATGTATCTTGATCAATCAAGGCCCACTACTAATGTATATATATATGAAATCATTCTCATTTTGCAACGATATATTCACTTGTTTTTAAAACAAAAAGATAACAAAGTTTGAGAAATTAAATTGGTCATGATTAGTGTTGTTTGGTAGGTTGTGATTCAAGCTGCCTAGCTAGCATTCCCCCCAGCTCTCCTGCTGCTGGTGCTGGTGCTGTTGGCGATGATGTTTCAACGTAGCGGCAAGTTTTGATTGTTGAAGCACTATGGATTTAGCTGGCACCCCGGAGATCTCCTCTAGTCTCTTGAGTAATGTTATTCTCTTGTTCATCATGATGTTATTGTCACCCTTTGTGAGTCCCAACCAGAGTGAGGCCGCCAACCCCACCCGATAAGGCCCTTTCCTATTGCTATTCACCCACCACGCTTGAAAACCATGTCTAGCCACCTCTATCACCTTACTCATGTTGCTACCCCCGACCCTAGAACACCAACTCACCAACACCTCCCTTGTCTTCCAGTCCGCTGATGTTGATGTTGATGTTGATGTTGATGTTGATGTCGTCTTAGACTTGCTAGAGATACAACAAACACTGGAAGAAGAAGAAGATGATGACGACGAGGACATTGCATCATCATCATCATCTTGGCACTCGGATTTGCAAATGGGAACACGGATATGACGGGCAACGAGGAAGTTGGCGGTGTGAACTTGAGAATCACACTCAAAGCAAAGGAAAGCTGAGTCGGAAGAACAATAGAGAGTAGGTTGGTGGTGGTGGCAGAGGTCACAAACCGCAGCTGCTGCTAGTTTCATGGTCTTAGTAAATAACTAAATATTATGGAGGAAATTAAATGCATTGAGATATATATATAAGGGGGAGCCGGAACAAACTGGTGGCTGACAAGAGATCCCAAGTATAATATACATGTGGTTCATATATATTATGTCATTAACATTACCAATCTAACAAGACTACGTCTTTGTATTTGCTTAAACACTAATTTCACTCATTCTTACTACATTTATCAAGGAATGATGAGGGGGTACATGTTAAAAATGTCTATGGTGGTTTCTCAGACCCAAAATCCTTGATTTAAACTTCTGATTTTGTTAATCAATTAAGATTTTCTCACCCATGACCTTCTGATCTAGTGGTATGGTGTCCCCCCTTACAAATGTAAGGTTGTGGGTTCAAATCCTTGCAAATGCAAGGTTAGGTGAAAATAAGATGGTATAAAATTTGCCGTTCAAAAAAAAAAATTGAGATTTTCTCCTGTTTTTGCAATCTTTGACGCTTTCTTGCCTAAAACACAAAAATTTACGCCTTTTGCTTAGAAGTTTAAACTTACGTGTTTTCGTCATACTTATAGAATTTGGCCCCATCCATTTTAAGGGTCCCATGACTTTCGGCTACCATAGATATATTTTTCAAACTCGGCCATTAACTATTTGTTTTTTATTACTTCTACTATGCGTCAAGGAAAAAACCGCCACATGTAAATTTATAAGTTAAAATGCGAATAAAAATAGAAAAAAACAGTCGGTTGATTAATAAGTAAAGGTTTTTTCATTTGTGTGTAGAATTTACAACGAAAAAAATGAAACAAAATAAAAATACAAGGAAGGGGGTTTGGTTAATTAAAATTATCTAGGGTTGAAGGTGGGTCAATGTACGAAGACTACCACGAATATCAACGGTCCATGTGAGTCGAGGCATGTGGCAAGAAACAAAAGAAAAAACGTGTCGTACTAAAATATGGTCGAAACCATCAGACACGCTTCAATTTCTTCCACCAACCACATAATTACTTTTCAACCATGCAAAATTAAGAGGACATCACAACAATATTTAGCAATTCAGGTAAAGGTCAACCACCAAATAACTGGTTCTCGAATCGAGGGGGCGGACTCAATTTTTTTCGATCGGTAGTGGCAAATCGACGGGGGCCGGACTCAATTTACCTATGAAAATCATAAATTTCCAGTACTGGGCGTAAGGGCATGTTTGGATAAACTTATTTGAGGCAAAAATGACTTTTTGTTAAAAGGACTTATTAACTTATGACTTTTTAAAAAGGAGTTTTTAAAAAAGTGTTTGGATTAGCTTATGTCGTAGGGAAAAACAATAAGTTGATAAGTTAGTTTATAAAAAAGTGTTTGGTTTAACTTATTTAGGTAAAATGACCAAAAATGGCATAAGGAGGGAAGGTGTAAGGATATAATAAGGGCATGTAGGTAAATAACCATCAATAAGTTATAAGGAGGTTCAAAAAGTCACTCCTCCCTTACTTTTCCAAAACAACTTATCATAGGCTTACAAAACGTTAAAACAAAAAGTCCTTTTCCTTTTGCCAAACACTTTTTGTAACTTATTAACTTTTTGGAAAAGTTATAAGTTATAAGGAGGTGGAAATAAGGAGAGCCAAACATGCATTGTTTTGAAAACCGGACCGGACCGGTCGGACCGGGCTCCGGGGCCTGGACCGGTCCGGTTCGGGTAGTCGGACCGTTTTTGCAGCGAACCGGGGTTGAACCGGTGAACCGGCCGGTCGGACCGGAAACCGGACCGGTCGGACCGGATTTTTTAATTTTTTTAATTTTTTTTATTTTTTTTTTGTTTTTTGGGCCGGTTCGTCGAACCGGTCGGACCGGTCGAACCGGTGAACCGGCCGGGGGTCCGGTTCGACGTCCGGTCCGGTTCTGAAAACCTTGCAAACATGCTCTAAAACAAGGGGGGTCAGGGCCATCCCTGGCCCTTTAAATCATTCGCCACTGGTCCCTTACCCATTTCAAGCTCATTTCACCCACCAAAGTGGCCCCACATGTCAAGTGTCAAAAAATGCCCTTTTAACCCACCAAATTTCACCCACCATTACACATGGTCTTATGGATTGTTTAATCTATATCTGTACAGGCACAACAGTGAAATAATCGGTAAAACCGGTCGGGATCAGGACTCGAACCTGATCCCGACCGGTTTTACCGATTATTTCACTGTCGTGCCTTCGGGCGGGTGAGTGATCGGGTTTTCCCGGGAATTGGTGGCAATTGGTGGCCCAGCTACTCTCGAGTACCTGATTCGCCAAAAGGGTGCTCGAGAGTGCTCGGAAATTGATTCGTTGGCCGTTCAAATATATATATATAGGTGGAGGATCTTGTAGAAAAAATGGTTTGTGTGAGAAGTGTGAGAATGATTAAGAATTGATATGTAGGCATCATGTTTTTTTTTTTTTTTTTTTTTTTTTTTTTTTTTTTTTTTTTTTTTTTTTGGAATGATGTTTTGGGTTGTTTTAGCTTAACACAACAATATACAAAAATTTGAAAATAATATTATTTGTATGCGTTTGTCAGTCATTCATCCTTCGTCTTCGTCCAAATTAAGGGACGTCGACGAGACCTCCCTTTTTTTATTAACCCGTTGGCCAACCAAAAGCTAAGACTGAACCTAAAGAACAAGAACAAACAAGACAAGGAGTGATCACCAACCCCGGCCCTAGTGCCCACCAAGGTTACCGTGCACCCCAAACTATTATTATGTGTTGAACAAGCCCTATCTAATGAATGGAGAAAAGCCATGAAAACAAAAATGGAGGCCCTTGAAAAGAATGAAACATGGAAGAAAAGCATTCTTCCCATAGGAAAGATGTCACACCCCGACAGCGCACAGCGGAAAGCAAGTCATGAGGTAACAGAAGTTGTTACCAATAAGTTTAGCAACACACGGTTGATACGTATGGACATCTTGCAACCACCCTCTAGTACATATTTTATTTTTCATGGTCAGTGAAAATTGTTAGTTAACAAGAAAATATGTTTCACCAAGGTGAAGCGTAGATTAAGTGAACATAGTTTTACAAATTAAAAGTAAAAGTAGTTCAACAACAATGTTTTACATATTATTAGAAAACATAGTTATTTAGTAGTTTATGGTCCCAACATCATGTCTATAGTAGTGCCCTGCCAAACTCGCTCATCGAAACCTTATGCACCAGTACCTGAAAAACATGCTTAAAAACATCAACAAAATGTTGGCGAGTTCACAGGTTTTATGATGCTAAACAAACTAAAATTTGTTTTATAAGTATGATCAAGTACAACTCGAATAGAACCAAGTAGACTCGCGAAAATCTAACAAGTATGATGTAACCTAAGACACTTAATCAAGCCACGACAATTAGCCTCTCAAGCTACCACCTCAATTTAATGAGGAAACAACTTTTGAAGGTTATGTTTTACCTTATCAATAAAATTAACCGGGCGGTAAGGGTCGTCAACCCGATAGATCTACCAACATAAACTACGGCTCTAAGAGTTAATGATTAAGACGTGCGGAGAATGTCCGTCCGTAGACGACCTACATGTACTAATACAAAGATCAATACAGCGTGCACTACCTAAGGCCATCAAATGTCCTTAATTCTAGTCCTATTAATCATACAGCATGTTAATCCCCCGATAAGTAAAACGTTCAAAAGCAATAAAAGAAATGGGGCCGTGAAACTCACCTTAAGCTTAGCTTCCAATAAGCCTTCTAATTCAATCTCAAAATGCTACTAATAAATCCCTATAATTCATAAGTCTATTTTAGTAACCATCCTAAGTCTAATCAAGTCATTCACCATACTTTCTTCACTTAGTTATCCAAAAAGATTTAATATTTCATGAACCCTTACCCAATCGTCTCATTGGTGATCGGTTTAGTTTTTAGACTTCGTGTGCGTGCGTTTCAATGTCAAATAAGTTTCCGAATATTACATGTTAACTTATGAACATCTAATAAACTAAATTTTAGACCTTAAGACCAACATATACTTCATAATACAAGTCAAATTTGCTGATTTAAAGTAGTCATAATCTTTAGTCGTTAGGTGTTCAAAAAGTCGTTTTTCGGCGATTCTATCGCATAATTTTACACTGTAACCTCTTGTTTTCATGGTAAACATATTAGACATCCTAAATATTGATTTTTATACATATTTAGACATCAAATAAGTTGTTTTACATCAGACCTGAATTTTAATGTCATAGACGCGTTATTATTGTCAAAATATGCGTTTTCGCGCATCTTTTGCCAATATACTTAGGTTTTCAACTTAGGACTCCTATATACTCCTTAGTATTCCTTCTTTTTCATCATTTTAAGTCACAAAATTCTGTTCTAAATCAGTTTTAAAATATCCTTCTTAAAACTTGTATTTTTGGTGTTTTAAGCCGTAAAACATATTCGGATCACCCATGCAAGGTCTCCCAAGCATGTAAATCCTATCCAAACTTGTTTTACCCTTTATTAAACTTATAAAAACCATATTATTATTGAAATAGTTCAGACCTATTTTTAAGTTAAAAATCACCCAAAAACTTAACAATAATAATGTAAAAACATGACATAAATATCAAATATACCACATTTCATTAATCCTACTCATATACCCTTTTATTAATCCATCTAAATCATCAAAACACTCTTTTAATTCAGACCTTAAATACTTTTTTAAAACCTCTTGCATGTATCAGAAATCAAAAGATCTAATCATCTAAACTCAAAATAATCATACTCACACACACACACACATACATACGGTTATATATATACACACACACACGACACACATGCATTCATTTTTATTATTATCATTTCATCTTGTTTCTTTCCCTTTGTTTATTCTTACAAAAACCCTTTTAAAAACCTTTGATTTCTTGGTGAAAACTTGATTATTTTCAGAAAGTGTAAAGATTTATGAAAGTTTTGATTAAGAAACTCACCTTGTAAGAACTTCTTGTAAAATGGGTTTCTCTCTCTAAAATCTCTAGCTTTCTTGAAGGTTTTTGCTTTCTAATCAACCATAGTGTTATTATCTTCAAGTTTCTTTAGCCATTTTTATGATTGTTTTGATTGAAATAAGAAAATAGTGGTGATGGTTGTGGGTTTCGGCTATGATGGGGAAGAAGAAGAATATGGATGGTTGTTTTAGTGTGTGTAAATTATGGTGTAAAATGGAAAAATGTGTGTTCTTGGAATGTGGGTGGAGTCTTAAATAAGCAATCATAAGGTGTAATAATAATAATAATAATAATAATGTTAAACAAAATAATAATGTTATGGGGGGGGGATTATAGTTTATTTTTTTTATACAAACTAATACATAATACCCGTACTCCACAATTTATAAAAACCCGTTTATATTAAATAATTAAGGTTTCTACTCAATTTACCCATGATAATATTCCCCATTAAAATTATCCGTTTTTAGCTTATTAACTATTTTTAAGGGTCCCCGTCTCATACCGGGTCTTAGTTTAGCGTCAAACTCTAAAGTACACAACTAATAGACCTTAACGATTTGAGAACTCCTGTTTCTAAACTTTATTAATTCCAACAATATTTTATCCTAGAGAATATTATTTCACATTAAATTTATGCAACACGAGTCAAAACTAGACTTTTTAAAGTTAACCGAATTATCACCAGCGTTCAACATAGGCAGTCTATCATTATATTTCTATGGGCTCTAACTATCACTAATTAAATCTAACACATAGCTTCTAATATTATTAAATGATTATTATTTTATATAAGAATCATCTGAATTTTTACCGGTTGTTACAAAAGAGACCAATAGGTTGTCGGTGGGTATTCACTATAAAATACAAACCTGATGGAACCATAGAAAGGTACAAAGCTCGATTAGTTGCTAAGGGATACACCTAAACATATGGCATTGATTATTCAGAAACATTCTCCCCAGTTGCCAAGATTGATACTATCTGGGTCCTTTTCTCTATTGCATCAAATGAAGGATGGCCCCTACATCAATTTGATGTCAAGAATAATTTCCTTCATGGAGAATTAAAAGAAGAAGTTTATATGGAGGCCCCACCCTGGTTCACAGATAGCTTCAAGAGCCAAGAAGTATGTCGATTAAAAAAAACTCTATACGGCCTTAAACAATCTCCTCGAGCCTGGTTTGTCAGATTCACCCTAGCAATGAAGGGATATGGCTTCAAACAAAGTAACTCTGATCATACTCTATTCCTTAAACGAAAAGGTAAAGTTGTGACTTATTTAATTATATATATTGACGATATAATTATTACAGGGAACGATGAAGAAGAAATGAAAAAACTGAAGACAAACTTGTTCACTGAATTCGACATGAAAGACTTAGGAAGACTCAAATACTTTCTTGGGATTGAAGTCTTGAGATCTAAACAAGGGATTTTCATATGTCAAAAGAAGTATGTCCTTGATCTTCTTGCAGAAACAGGGACGATCGATTGCAAGCCAGCTAATACACCAATGATGACCAATAAAAAACTATATATGAAAGAAGGAGCAAAATTAGCAGACAAAGAGAAGTATCAGTGTCTGGTTGGAAAACTCATATACCTTGCCCACATTCGTCCTGACATAGCACATGCAGTTGGAGTGGTTAGTCAGTTCATGCACCAACCTCAAGAAAGTCACTTGGATGCTGTATGGAGAATCATAAGATATCTTAAAGGAACTGCTAGTCATGGAATCCTCTTTCGATCAAATAAACATATGGAAATCCAGGCTTATACAGACACTGATTGGGCAGGAGACAAACAGGACCGAAGATCTACATCATGAGACTTCACCTTAGTCGGCGGGAACTTAGTTACCTGGAGAAGTAAGAAACAAAAAGTTGTTGCCTTATCAAGTGTAGAAGCTGAGTTTCGTGGTGTTGCAAGAGGTTTAGCATAAGTCCTATGGATACGAAAACTTTTAACCGAGATTGGGTTCTCTCAAAACAAGAAAAGTAAGATCGCGTGTGACAATAAAGCAGCAATACAAATTTTTGAAAACCCTGTTCAACATGATCGTACAAAGCATGTGGAAGTCGATAGACACTTTATCAAAGAAAAAATAGAAAATGGAACTATAGAATTACACTTCGTCCGATCGGAAGACCAACTAGCAGACATCTTAACAAAGTCCGTCAATGAGAAACTCTACAAGAACTGCCTTCACAAGTTGAAAATCGGAGATCTCGCTACTCAACTTGAGGGGGAGTTTTAGAAAGAATAAAATTAGGATCAGAATAATATCATCATTTCCTATTTTTGTGGAGATATCAACAGCTAAGCAATGAAGTCAGTCAAGGAATAGAGCCGTTGGCTAATTCCCAATTCCTCTACTTTCCATTTTTTTGGTTGTAAACTTTTCTTATAAATCTGTCCATCACAATGTAAATCAATACAGGTAATATATCAAACAACATTATTTTTTCTCTGACTCATATTCAATATTTTTTACTTTTTATTGTGACTTTCACCTTTGCCCCTCATTTTTCCTTACCTTTTTCAAACTCTTAACACACCACACATTAGCTACCATCAAATCTTAAGAGTTGAAATACGGTTGATTGTGTTGGGAATCATGGTATCGTATACACAGCGGAAGCGGTTTATATTTATTAGAAAAATCGATTATATACATTATATAATATTAGCCGATTTATATGAATAAATATATATTTAATTTTATTAATCTGATTAATAAAATATTCCCAATCAGGATCTCAGTTAAACGCGTATAAACAAATAAATAATAAACAACCATAGAGGGTTTAGTAATCAACCTTTGACGACTACACCGGAATTGTAACACGCGGGTTACAACGAATCCTCGCTAGTAGGAAGTTCACAACCGAGCACGAACCAACCGGGAAACAACACTTGCAAGAGGAAGGTGGTGGCTTGTGGTGGTTGATGGCCGAACAAAAAAAAGAAGAAGGCGGTGGCCTTCTTTTAATTACATCGGACATCCTATATATCCAACAATCTCCCACTTGGACGATTTTAATTAAATGAGTCAACGTGCGCAGAGTTGGACGCCTAGCTTCATCGCATTGCACCCAAACCAGTATGACACTTTACAGTCGTCAACTAGTTCTTTGAGTTCAAGTAACGCTTTACTTAACCAAATACTATAGCCCTGATAATTATATCAATAAGTCCCTTCTGTATAGACATCCGTTGATCATAAGACATGGATCATTCATTCTTATAAAGTGATCAACTATTCTCTATTCTCGTCTCTAATTCAAAATGGTCTAACGAACTACCTTAGTCCGAGCGTGGCCACGCGTTTATACCAGTTTGAGTTTTACGAGGGCGCCAGAATGTCTAGACTTCTAATCATATAGAAGTACAGAATTCCATCAGCGTCATACAACTCCCACTTAATCTCGGATTTCTCCCAACGCTACCCTTATTCCTACCCATGTTTCAGGATAGTGTAAGATAACATCAAAGATAGTCCTTGATCAATGTAGTTTAATATGTGCCTTAGGAAAAAGGACAGATTGAACATATCAATATCAAAACATCTCATGACACCGATCCATGGAGATCGTTTTGAAGCGAGTTACATCCAATATCATTCCCTAATGAAATCTGTGAATTATGATCCTCAAACCCTTGATCTATTCATCTCATGAATACAACCATCTCAATTCACAATAGTCTTACATTCAAATTCATTCCCATGCAATTTGATCGACTACGGACATTTAGAATACTCTTATTCAAGGATTTAAACATACAAATAATGAACACAGTTAATAAATATTTAAATTTGCATTTAACCCATTAAATCAAATAAACATTCAATATAACTGTCATAGTTCAAAATAAAACACCAATACTAACTACAGATCATGCCCACTGTCTAGCAACTCTAAGCCCTATCTTTCCAGCATGCTCCTCATGTTTAACTTGAGGTAAAGGCTTAGTAAAGGGGTCAGCCAGATTCAGATCTATATGAACTTTGTTTATTACGATGTCTCCACGTCCTATTATCTCTCTAATATAGTGGAATTTCTTGAGTATATGCCTTGTGGTCTGAAGTGACCTTGGTTCCTTTGCAAGAGCAATGGCACCAGTGTTGTCACACAATATCTCGATTGGTCTCTTTATGCTAGGCATAACATCGAGATCACCAATGAACTTCTTCATCCAGGCAGCCTCCTTTACAGCATCCGATGCAGCATTGTATTCTGATTCACAGGTGGATCAAGCAACCACACTTTGCTTAAAGCTGTTCCAAGTTACAGCCCCACCATTCAGAATGAAAACATATCCCATTTGTGACCTTGAATCATCACGATCAGTCTGGAAGCTTGCATCAGTATAACACTTAACTGACAGCTCCTCATCCAGTCCTCTATATATTAAGAACATGTCCTTAGTCCTTCTTAAGTACTTAAGAATGTTCTTCACTGCAGCCTAGTGACTCTCTCCTGGATTCTGTTGATATCTACTCGTCATGCTAAGAGCATACGAGACATCAGGTCTAGTACATAACATGGCATACATGATGGAACCAATCGCAGAAGCATATGGAACACCTTCCATTTTCTTCCTTTCCTCTTCAGTATTTGCACACTGCTTGTTATCAAGAATGGTTCCATGTGCCATGGGCAAGAGCCCCCTTTTTGAGTCTTGCATTGAGAAGCGTCGTAAGACCTTATCAATATATGTACTTTGACTCAAACCCAATAACCGCTTTGATCTATCTCTTTAAATCTTTATTCCCAGAATATAAGCGGCTTCACCAAGATCTTTCATTGCGAAACATTTACCCAACCAGGTCTTAACATCTTTAAGCATAGGGATATTGTTTCCAATGATTAGTATGTCATCTACATACAGTATAAGAAAAGTAATATAGCTCCCACTAGACTTCTTGTAAACACACGGTTCATCTTCGTTCTTGATAAAACCAAACTCTTTGATTTTCTGATCAAAACGGAGATTCCAACTGCGAGATGCTTGCTTTAATCCATAGATGGATTTATTCAGCTTGCACACCTTATTAGGATTCTTTGGATCGACAAAACCTTCAGGTTGAACCATATAGACATCTTCCAGTAAGTGTCCATTAAGGAACGCGGTTTTGACATCCATCTGCCATATCTCATAGTCATAATATGCAGCAATGACAAGTAGAATTCTAATAGACTTAAGCATGGCCACTGGCGAGAAAGTTTCCTCATAGTCAATTCCTTGAGTCTGAGTAAAACCTTTCGCTACAAGCCTTGCTTTGTAGGTTTGCACATTCCCATCCATGTCAGTCTTCTTCTTGAAGATCCATTTGTTTCCCACAGTCCGACATTCGGTAGGAAGATCAACCAAATCCCAGACTTGGTTATCATACATGGATTGCATCTCTGCATTCATGGCTTCTTGCCATTTCTTGGATTCTGAATCCAAGATTGCAGCTTTGTAAGTAGTAGGCTCAGCTTCATCAATCATGAAGATATCGTCATACCTTACCGGTGCACGACGATCCCTAATACGTTTCCGAACACTTGGTGTTTCTGTTGTTTCTTGAGTCCACTTAGGCTCAACTTCAACAACTGGATCAGTTACATCTGGTTCTGTCTGAACAGCTGGTTCGGTCACTTGTGATTCTCGAATTTCTTCAAGATCCACATAGTTATCTCCAATCCCTCGCGCCAGAAGCTCTTCCTCTAAGAAAGTACCTCTGCGTTTGGTGAAAATCTTATTTTCAGTGGGGTGGTAGAACAGGTAACCGATCTTCTTACCGTATCCAACGAAAACCACTTTTTCGCCTCTGGGATCTAGTTTATCCGAAGATTCTAGAGTGACATAAGCATTACATCCCCAGACTTTAAGGTAGGATACATGAGGTTTCTTTCCATGCCATATCTCATAAGGCGTTTTATCAACCTTCTTCGTTGGAGCTATATTCACAAGTCTTGCGGCAGTTTCCAAAGCATAACTCCAAAAGGATTTTGGAAGGTTTGTTCGACACATCATTGATCGAATCATATCTAATAGAGTTCGATTTCTCCGCTCAGACACACCATTATGTTGCGGTGTTCCAGGTGGAGTGAGTTGTGAAACTATTCCACAATCCTTTAGATGGTCGATGAATTCCTGACTAAGATATTCACCGCCTCGATCTGATCGAAGCATTTTAATAGTTCTATTTAGCTGATTTTCTACTTCGTTTTGGTACTCTTTGAACTTTTCAAGAGTTTCATGTTTATGCTTCATAAGATAAACATAACCACGTCTACTGAAATCATCAGTAAATGTAACAAAGTATCTTTCTCCATGTCTTGACATTGTTCTGAATGGACCACATACATCTGTATGTACAAGTCCTAACAGATCATCAGCTCTTTCTCCAACATTTGAAAAAGGTGCTTTCGTTAACTTTCCACTTAAGCATGATTCGCATTTTCCAAACGACTCTGAACCCTTGGAATCCAGGATTCCTGCGGTTTTGAGTTGTTTAACACGATTCTCACTTATGTGACCAAGTCTACAATGCCACATATACGTATCATTAAAGTCCAACTTATTACGTTTATGGGAGATATTGCCAAATATGTTATCGTTTTAAATTTCTATCTCATAGATCCCATTGTTGGGTTTTGCATCAAAGTAAAATACATCGTTAAAATAAGCAGAAATAAATTCCCCATTGAAACGATAATTAAAACCTTGTCCTCGCAAAGCCAAAACTGAAACAATATTTCTAGTCACACTAGGAATGTAATAAACATTGTTCAAAACAAGTTCTAAACCAGAAGGAAGTAAGAGAACACATTCTCATATAGCCTTCACAACAACTCTTTGTCCATTACCAACATGGACCTCCAAGTCGCCTTGTTTCAGCTTTCTAATCTTTCTTAGTCCTTGCAAAACATTACAAATGTGGAAACCACATCCTGTGTCAAACACCCATGTTTTGCTAGGAAAAGCAAAGATTTCAATAACATATATACTTGAGGACTCTCCTCCTGAAGCCTTAGCTTGCTTCAGCTCAGCTAAATACTTAGCACAGTTCCTCTTCCAGTGCCCAGTTTCATCACAATGAAAACACTTGGCATCTTTTCGAGGTTTCTTATGGGCAACATATTTGCCTTTGCCCCTTCCCTTTGCCCTGATTGCCCATTTTCTTGGTGTTAGGTTTCTTAACTTGTCCCTCCTTGATCACTAGCACTGGTGCAGTCTTGCTAGGTATGTTCACCTCAACAGTTTTGAGCATCTGATGCAGTTCTGCAAGTGTCTTTTCCATCCCGTTCATATTGTAGTTCATAATGAACTGGTCATATGACTTGGGCAATGAGTTTAGGATAATATCCCCCGCTAACTCATCGCTCAAGGGGTATTCCAGACGAGCCAAGTGATCAAGATATGCCTTCATTTTTAGCACACGAGTGCTAACTGGCGTTTCTAGAACATACAACTTGTTCTCCGCCTTGAGAACAATTTTCAAGTTGCGGTGCCAGTCCATGAAGTTGGAGTGGTTAAGTTTGTCCTTCTCTAAGATGGACTTGAGACAGAATTGGGAGGCGGAATTGTTTTCAGTTGACATCTACAAAGTTCAAAATCTAATTTGTTAGTATTTCATGTTTTAAGTATCCTAATTATTTTATGACCCAAAAAGCAAAATTAATTAGGATGAGATCCCGATTCATCAATACACAATGAACTGGCTTAGCACTGTCCACTGGCATGATTAGGTAGGTAAACAACGATTGTTAATTGTGTCCACTACACAACTCTCCTTTTTGGGGTTATCACTAAAAGCGATGTATGTTTAACCCCAACTATGCCCACTTGTCAAACAAGCGATGTTTGGTCCTTTACTGTTAACTGTAACACCGGCCTATGTTACACAGGAACCGCGATGATTACCTTCACTCATGATCAACGCCCAGATGCAGGGTCAACACTAACATTTGGGTTCGATATAGAATGGAGTGTTAACTCGTTAAGGGTGGCATGAAACATCAATTTAAAATTGGGATTTAATTTTTAATATTTACCATAAATATATATTGAATGACTCGTTAGCATGATGTGAGTCACACAACAGTTTATAAAATCCAATTTTATATTATTCGTGATAATTGAAACTCCTTTCAACACTCGACTCGGTATAGTTTTAAATACCCTATTTAAACTACGTTGGTCGTATTATCGCGAATGCACTTGTTTTAATATTAATAAAACTCCTTTTATTAAATATGCTTTTCGGTTTTATAAAACTTGTTTTAATAAAACCGTTGCCATGATTGTGAAAATTTTATTTATTTTGGGTTATCTAAATTATTTACAATAAATAAACCACAACCACAAAACATAACAATAAAATTAAACGAATCGAGCCCCTAATAGGTCGCCCGTTTCGTTTTAGCCAGAAACGAAACGAACTAGTCAAAAGGGTTTAAAAACTATTTTGATATAGCTCCCACTTGACCCGAGATCTCTATCTTCATGGAACCTGTTCGTCCTTTATATCTTCGTCTTGATCTTGTACTTGTAGGATTACAACAATAAATTTGAAAATACAATAAAATCAAATCTATTCTAATCCTATCTATTACACCGGATCCAATATCCGTAATAAAAAAATACAAATCAATAAAGAAATAAAACCATCACAAACACAACCATGACATGGGTCAAATACCTAGGGCTCGATTCACATCACAATCCATGAACAACTAAAAGCTTTTGATCTTTTGTCAAAATAAGCAATTTTTGACAAATAAAACATAGATCAAAATTATAACTTTACCATCTATACGCGCGTAACCGTGGCTCTGATACCACTGTTGGGAATCATGGTATCGTATACACAGCGGAAACGGTTTATATTTATTAGAAAAATCGATTATATACATTATATAATATTAGCCGATTTATATGAATAAATATATATTTAATTTTATTAATCCGATTAATAAAATATTCCCAATCAGGATCTCAGTTAAACGCGTATAAACAAATAAATAATAAACAACCATAGGGGGTTTAGTAATCAACCTTTGACGACTACACCGGAATTGTAACACGCGGGTTACAACGAATCCTCGCTAGTAGGAAGTTCACAACCGAGCACGAACCAACCGGGAAACAACACTTGCAAGAGGAAGGTGGTGGCTTGTGGTGGTTGATGGCCGAACAAAAAAAGAAGAAGGTGGCGGCCTTCTTTTCTTTGGTGGCGGCCGCAAAAAGCCAAGAAGAGGAGGCAAGGGTTTGTTGTTTTATCAAAAGTGTGCATTAGGGTTTACTCCTTAACCCTCATTTTATAAGACAACAACTTGCAATAAACCCCCTTGCTAAATATCTTAATACTCCTTAATATTAATCTTATTAACATTAAGTCCCTCAAGATACTCTTTAATATTAATCTTATTAATATTAAATCCCTCAAGACTAAAACAATTATTATTTCATAAATAATAATCCACCAATGCGTGAACTTATCTGATTCGTGTACCAACGTCGTGTAACTCTTCGGATCGTACCGGTTCGGGTTACGTTGATCTCGACTTTTAATTACATCGGACATCCTATATATCCAACAGATTGATGTATGTAATGAACTAACTAGGATTCTATCGATCATGTGAAATATCTTGTTGGTTTTTGTTTATATGAATGTATTAATGCAGGCTGTGTTACTTGATTTTATACTGCTGCCGAGCTTTACTAACCAAATGTAGGTTTATAAATACTGTAAAGAAGAAAAGTCCGATACAACACAAGTAGGCATATTATGATATCATAACCAACCAAAACATACATATTAAACACTCAAATCAAATGCTACCTTATTCTCTTGTACTGTAACTAACAGATAGAAATGCAGTCATAGGTTGAGGAACACAAACTCTTCGACTGCCGGTACATGCCCTATTTTGTTGAGGGTATCCTTGTCCGGTTCCTCGTCCACACCAATTGCCATGATGGCCTTTTTCCTCCTAACATTCCTTCCAACACTCATAAAGCTCACATTCACATTCTTCTCCCCAAGTATCCCTCCCACCGTCCCTATCATTCCCGGTTGGTCTACCTGCCGGCACAGTATTAAGTTTCCTTCAAGGCTCACGTCCACTTCAAACGACCCCACTCGTGACAGGTGCGGCTTTCCATATTTCACTCTCCCTTCCACACTGATCTCCTCACTCTCAGACACAGCACTTTGAAACTTGGACTTTACATTGCTTATTTTCACTTGAATCGAATCAACCGGACTCCCTGCAGAGTTGGCAAACACTCTTTCCTCAGAGATGCCCAAGCCTTTCTGCTTAGCAATGAAATCAGCATTGACCAGATTGATGATGGTATCTGAGATGGGTTCTACGATGCCTTTTATGATCATGGCCCTCAAGAGTCTGGTGTCAAGGTCATCCGGATCCCGACCAGATCTGTACACCACCTTCACAGACTTGATTCCACTTCCCCCGCTAACCAACTGCACAGCTAGTCTTCCCAGCTTCTCGGCTAGTGTCACATACGGCGCCAGCTCAGATAGAACCTGCAGATCAAATGTTATATATTGCAAACGTTACTTATTTATATTTCGGACGAAGCTTCATGTGAATTTACCTCAGGAGGGACCATTGGAGCGTTAACAGCAGTTGCAGACAGTTCACCTTGTAGAGCTCCAACTACAGCCTCTGCTATTTCCACAGCCACACCTTCCTGTGCTTCTTTTGTGCTCGCTCCAAGATGAGGCGTGGCAGTCACATTGTGATGCTGCACCAGTTTGCTATCCTTTGGGGGCTCCTCGCAGAAGACATCTAACGCTGCCTGCGCAACGATTCCAGTATCAAGGGCCCTCAACAAGGCATCTTCATCAATGACTCCACCGCGAGCCACGTTGATGAGGCGAACCCCTTTCTTCATCTTAGCAAAGGTTGCATCGTTGAACACCTTTGAGGTAGCAGGGGTAAGCGGCATATGAAGTGAGATAAAATCCGCAGTGGAGACAGCGTCATCAAAAGAGACCAATTCAACACCAATAGCACGTGCTCTGTCTGCAGGTGCGTATGGATCGTGGGCGACAACATGCATCCCGAGCCCTTTTGCACGCCTAGCTACCTCAGATCCAACCTTTCCAAACCCCATGATTGCTAATGTCTTCCCTACCATAGAGACTCCAACATACTTGCTCCGCTCCCATTTCCCTGTCAAAAAGTAAAATATGGATTAGGAGATCCGAATTATCCCACGGATCGGTGACTTATTTGAATCCTGAATTATGTGTTGAATTTCAGTATTCGTTTCATAATTTACAATTTCGGCCAAAGTAATAGTTTAGTCGTCGTCATTTAATAATAATAATAATAATAATAATAATAATAATAATAATAATAATAATAATAATAATATTTTGGCGCGTGAGTGAGTGACTGGTAAATTAATTAAGGGAGGGAGGAAACCAGCTTTGATGGAAGCATCAGCCTGAGCAATATTACGAGCCATGGCAGCGAGTAAAGCGATGCCGTGCTCAGCAGCAGCAATAGTGTTGGCAGTGGGAGCATTAACAACAAGGCATCCAAATTCAGTGGCAGCTTGCAGATCGACATTGTCGATGCCGACACCGGCCCTTCCGAC
Organism: Ambrosia trifida; assembly: GCA_028751855.1. NCBI lineage: Eukaryota > Viridiplantae > Streptophyta > Magnoliopsida > Asterales > Asteraceae > Ambrosia > Ambrosia trifida. The sequence goes on from CM054129.1 coordinate 1,603,151, forward strand.
GACCTTCAAGCGGCCGTTGGCGGCTTGGAAGAGCTGGCGGTTGACTTTGGTGGCGCTCCTGACGATCAAGGCATCGCATGAGGAGATCTTGGAGCAGAGGTCCTCTGGAGAGAGGTTGTAGGAGCAGTCAACGTCAGCGAAGCTTCGGAGGAGGTCGAGGCCGGCGTCTCCAAGTTTCTCGGAGACAAGGATAGTGGGCTTCAAAAGGGTGTGGAGATCTGGTTCTGGAGGAGCAGAAGAAGAAGAAAGGTTGAGAGAATCGGCGATCTTGAGAACATTGGTGATAGTAAGAGGAGGACATGGTACCTTAAAGCTAAAGGGAGCCGGAAATGAAAATCTTCTGGGAGTTGGAGTTGGGTAGGAAGGGTTAGGGAGTTGGGTGGTTAATCTTGAAGTAGAAGAAGAATAAAAAGAGGCGATCATGGTTGAATTTGAATGTTCCTCTTTCTTTCTTTCTTCTTCTTTAAGTTGAAGTTGAAGTGGAGTGGGTAATGGCAGTTTATAAGCGCCAACGATTATTATTTATTATTATTATTATTATTCGCATCTGCTCTGCACATTACAATTACATAAACAGTCCTTCACTTATTTCTTATATTTCAGTTTTCATCTGCTTTCTTCTTGCCATCATACTTTTCAAAAACGCCGGCTATCTTACATTACTACCACTATATTAACCCTTATGTTAGAGAATAGTGACATATGAGGGCAAAACGGTAATTTACCTCTACACCTACTAGTTATCAATTAAACCAAAGTTCTTCCTAAACTCTTCTACCTACTTTTTCAACATTTTTTATTTATGTCACAACTTAAGAACCTGAATACAAGATATTTAATTTCTAAAATAAAAGAGCAATGTCCACAAGACAAAAACAACCAAAGAGAGATAACATGGATGATATTATGGTTGGTAGGCATAGTAGAAAACAGATTTACTAGTAAAGTTAACTCTGGCCTAAACCAAATAAAATTAAAATCTTGTGTTTGACGTGTCCATTACAATCTGCATTCTTGATGAATCTCTTAAGCAGTAACGCCTATTCCTGCAACTTGATCAAGATCCCTTCATCCATTCGATGTAATCTTCGTTCCACCGTTTGATAGAATCACAAGATCAATAATCCAAGTCAAAGGCAGAACAAAGCTAAAGTTAAAAACTCATCTCCTGGAGTCAAAAGGCAACAATGCTCATGGTCTGTAACTACTAAAGAATGTGGCGAGCATGTTATTTGACAACCTTTTTAAGCAACTTGTCTCTGCCCGGGCCCACACAGGTGCCGCGCTCATGCAGGCGTGTGCCAGTGGTCCACCTTGGCGCGGGCGCCCTTTGACTCAGCCATCTACAGCAACACACAGACTTTAAATTTGATTTTTTTTATAAGCTAAGGATTGATATTTATAGCAAATAAACAAAACTATCAGCAACATACCACAACAACGGGCATTTGCCAGGAACCTCTAGTTTCATAAATGCCAATGACGCTGAAACAAACACAACTCAATTCTGCATAAAATTAAAACATAAACATTTACCAACCAACCAACCTGCAATTCATTTCACAACACCTTATCATTAACTAAATCTTAAAAAAGCACCATTAATGGCATATCTGTTTCTAAAACTTGGACCAGGCTTCATCAGCACCATCATAATCCTATACTAAAACAAACCAAAAGCTTCAAAAAACACCATCAATGGCAGATCTAATTGTCTTACCTGTACGCGTTACACCATCACCAAAAAAACATTCAAAACAATAACAGCAAACAACAACAAACGCCATGATGAAACAGTGATAACAGGTACACCATTCCAAGCAAGAGACAGAAACCCCAACTGATCATCAAAGTGAGGTGGAGAAAAAAGTGAGGTGGAAGTTTCATGATAATGTACACATACCAATACAATTAAGCGTTAGGCGTTTATTTACCTAGGCGGTTACGCGCCTAGGTGCCTATGCGCCTAAGTGGGTGCAAATAGACATAGGAACTATAGCCATTTGTTTGGTGAAAATGTTATACACTTATACGACATGGAAAAGTGCCGCTACTTATTAGTTTTTTAGCCATTGACATTCAGGCGCGCACGCGAATAGGTGTCAGTGGCTAAAAAACTGATAAGTAGTAGCAGTTTATTTTGTTCTCTGGATATATGTTTGATTGGTTGACACACATGGCCATAGCGTTGCCAAGGCGAGTAGGCGTTCAGTCACTTAGGAGTTTGATTCGCTTTCAATTTGTTTAAGCACGTATTCGCTTAGGCGCCTCTTCGCCTAAGCGCAACGGTTACCCAAATAGGCGCATATGATATTTGTAATGTCCGCCTAATGTTATAGGGCAAGGGGAAAAATAGTGTAAATGGTAAAATTGTTAGTAATACTTTCTGAATTCAATCAGTTTATAAGGCAAAAGTAAATCACAAAAAGGGACATAAAAATAGTTTGGGGTCAACATAACCCAGTCTGACGTTCTAACCTGCAGTAAAGGTAACGCGTTTCGACCCAAACCCATTCTGATTGATCAATCATTACCCAAAGTGATGACCGGCCCCACCCCCATGCTGATCCTAAAACGGGATTAAGAAGGAATAAAGAAGTGATGACAAAGGTAAAGGGGTCTAACTAAGGTGATGAGATGACATGGGTTTTAATAATGCAAATGTGACTTAAACTAATGTTGTGAACTGTTCATAATCTTTGTTTCTTTAGTGAATTCAAATGCACCACTAAGTTTCACAAACACTGTTTATGATTGGACAACCTACAATGTATGTCAAAATGATTCTGGGAGCTACCTATCTACACGCTGCATGTGCATACAGTTGTCCATGCTAGTCTATGCAGGCTAAGACGTAATTTTATTTTTGGAACGGCAGGGTGAGACATAAGTGCACTGGTTGATTTACCCGAAACTTATGATGCTATCATATGCCTAAACAGGACAGATTCATAAAAGGGGGATCTACAGAGGCAAAGTATCATATTTTAGCAAAATTCCCCCTCTATAGAAAAAAAACGCACAGAAAATAAGAAAACGACAACCTGCATAGACAATCAGCAACAATCCAAATGGAGTTATTAATTACTATTCAGTATAGTTTTATAATCTAACATATAACAAACTATAAATTTATTCCTAGGAACCACTTTCCTACTAACAAAAAAACCAAAATTAAGAAGAAAACAAACTAACTAATATACCTTTGGCAGTAAATAAAATATAATATTGTTGTTATGCATAACAAAGGCTAAAAGGCGTTAATCTATGGCACAATTAATTCAACTGAAACAATCATTAGCACAGCCACGATGACGATTTGTATCTGAAAAATGGGCAATTGTTGTGGGTTGGTCTAACCCCTTTACAAAGTTACCTATTTTTATCAAGGGTCACGTTTACACTAATCTAATCAGACCAAATTTTTGCTACTGTATGTCGAAGAAAAAAATGACCAAAAACGTAATTCAACCTAATATTACACGTCCAGAAAACCCAATAATATAAACCATATTAAATTATGACTATAGTGTTCTAAGATAGTCACAATGACGCATCCTAAAACAGAACTACCAAGACATATAATAACGGAACATTATAATTGCTTTTATTTCTCAACATGATCAAACATAACTAACAAAAAAAAAGTTAACAGAGCACATACCTGCATCCAATAATGCTGTAGAGATATACCTGATTAAAGGGGAAAAAAGAAACAAATTTTAGGTCAGTAGAAAAAATGTTGACTGAAAGAACAAAAATTGACTTCGACATTTAATCAAACAACTGGCGGGCCAAAAAAGGAAGCCTTTGAAACTTTTAATTTGAAACAAATAACCCCCATAGATGTCCCAACCCAAAGTAAGAGACACCAAAAACAAACCAAATAAGGGCAAAGTCTCTATGTAAAAACATGTTTGCTTTTCAAGCAAAATCATCGGCAACCATGGAGCCATTGACGATTTAAATTTGGCTAAAAAGGAATAAAGCTGAATGTGTATCCTCTAGCCTCTTAACAAAACCAAATGTTTTGGCCTTGAGATTTGTTAAAAGAGCTGGGAGGCAAGGGAAGAAATGACCTGGATGGAAGCTGTTGCGTGTGCTTAGTGGTGGAGAAGAAGCAGGTATCGGAGCTTGCATGCAGGACTTGAACTGGTTGTGTATAGGAGGCAAAAGCAAAATAGTGAGTCAATGTACACGTGTTGGTTGAACACGTGAACAGGTGTTTGTTGGCCAGGGGAAACGAAATGTTTAAAAAAGGGTTGTGATATGGCTGTGAAGGGAATCGAACATGGGTGACAGCTGTATCAGGGCTATAAGCCATCCAACTGAGCTAGAACAACTTGCGAGACTCTCATCTAAAACAATGGTTATAAACAATATATAACGGAAAAAAGCACTATTCATCAGCTTTGGAAAATTAACATATAGGATAATTTATAACTCCCGTTTCTTATATAAATATAAATTATATTATATAAAAAGCAAGAGTTATATTGCATGATAAAAAAATACATTAATTAGTGTTTTGTACATATTACATAAACATTTTGTTTTCAATAAAAAGATAAAAATGGTATTGTTATAACAACTTTTATTACTAAATGGAAAAATGGAAATAAATAATCCCAACTATTGACTATTGGCCAATAACAGTCCCAACTACGAAAATCACCAATATTGGTCCCAACTTTCGACATATTGGAAACCAACGGACCCAAACTAACGGAGGCTAACTCCGTTAGTGTGATGCTGACGTGGCATGCTTAGGTGGCAAGATGATCCTACGTGGCATCCTACGTGGCATGCCACGTGGCAAAATAATCCTATGTGGCATCCTACGTGGCATGCCACGTGGCAAAATGATCCTATGTGGCATCCTACATGGCATGCCACGTCAGCATCACACTAACGGAGTTAGCCTCCGTTAGTTTGGGTCCGTTGGTTTCCAATATGTCGAAAGTTGGACCAATATTGGTGATTTTCGTAGTTGGGACTGTTATTGGCCAATAGTGAATAGTTGGGATTATTTATTTCCATTATTCCTTACTAAATACACCATCCTTGCAAGTTACCATTATAATATTCATTTTGAGTTAAATGTCAATTTCTTCCCTGATGTTTGGTTTAATTTGCTGCTTCAGTCCATTTTTTTTTTGCAATGAAACCCTTGAGGTTTTGATTTTTTTGCTATTTTCATCCATTTCACTAACTCAGTTAAAAACTGACATTAAGTCAGGGGTAACCTTATCATTTTGCCTACTTAAATGAGGGACAATTTAGACATTTCATCCTATGATTATTCCCTCTTTTAACTGAAACCCTAATTATTAAACCCACTCATATCTCTCTCTCTCTCTTTCTCTCTCTCTCTCTCTCTCTCTCTCTCCCTCTCTCTCTCACTCATTATACACACAAACACACACTGAAACACACACAGATCAATTAGGTTTTTGTTTTTACAATTCGTGACATGGAAGAGAGTGTCGTAACAGATCATGAAGTGAAACGATCAATGCTTCGTCTTCTTCCTGACTCCACCGTCCACCTGATCAATGCTTCGTCTTCTTCCTGACTCCACCGTCCAGCACCATAACCACCACGTTCACCACCAGCCCTAAATACGAAAAGAAGGTTTCAGGGGAGATTGAGAAAGACGATTTGTGTGACTGATTTGTATCTGGTGGCCTGATTTGTGTGAGCATCAGCAACAGTATTGTTATTATTATTTGTGTGACTGAGGAAGATCGTTGATTTCAGCCCTGGATTATTATTATTATTATTATTATTATTATTATTATTATTATTATTATTATTATTATTATTATTATTATTATTATTATTATTATTATTATTATTATGTGAGCATCAGCAGCAGTATTGCTGACGTGGCTTTAGAGCAATCACAACCCAAGTCATGGGGCTGAAGATTAGTATCTGGTGGCCTGATTTGTGTGACTGGCGTCGTACGCGATGAAAAGGTTTTGTGGCAGTGGTCGTGAGGGTTTCAGGGAGAAGGTGATTGATGATGGGGGTGGGGGATGTGCTGCTGAATAGAGAGAGAGGAAGGCGGGGAGGCGGTGGTGGTGGAGGGTTGAGGTACAGTGGTGGGTTAGAAAGGGAGGGTTTGGTAGGGTTATTATTAGTGGTGGATTGGGAGATTTATGGTGGTAAACAGATGAAGAGGATGATGGGTGGTTGTTTTTTTTTGGGGGGAAAATAAAAATATTTTTTTATTAAAATTTTAAATTGCATGTAAAAGGACAAAACTATCCCTGACTTAACGATAGTTTTTAATTGAGTTAGTGACGAAATTACAAGAAAAAAAAACTTTTTTGGACAAGACTTTCCCTAATTGTTGCTTCAGGACAAAACTGCCCCTTCTAACTTAAACCTAATTATTTTCTTGCTATGTTCATTACTGAAACAACTTATTATTATTATTATTATTATTATTATTATTATTATTATTATTATTATTATTATTATTATTATTATTTCTTGTGATGTGCTCCACTCTTCATTTTAAGATGAAAAAAAGGGACATATTAACGCAATCACGTATCTTTTTAATTTTTATTGTTAATGTGCATGTGCATAATGTCATGCCTATCATCACAAAAGGAGAATAGTGTTTGGCATACCACATAATGTCCATGATTAACTTGTCTGTTTTTATAATTATAAGGTTAATGTTTTACATACTCTTTATTTATACTTTTTAATTTTTAATTTGCTAATCACAGGTGATAAACTACTTTTATCATTTAAAGCAACTAAAAATTTACTTAATACAGCCAGGGGCTGAAGATTCAAAAAGTGGACGAACCTGCAATCACAGTTAAAACGGGTACGACTTGAGATGGATCTGAATGCTCCGAACCTGAGCTTAAACCTGCACAAGGTAAAAGACCGTTAGGCTCGTTACAGAGGAGGAGGGAGGGCCTCTCTGTAACCACCCTCCGGCGTGAGGATAAGTATTTGTTTAGTGAGAGAAAGTAGAGAGAGAAAGTGAGATTCGGAGTCTATGCATTCGTGTGTCAATTGTACTTTAAAGGGGGTATTTATACTAGTCAGCCTAGTTGTACTATACTTCGGACCCCCCTTCGTACTATCATCCGGAGTCTTTTGACTTTCGGGTGAGGCTTGTACTTTCCTTCGGTCAGAATGTCCGGCTGCGGCCTAGTGTCTTAATAGGCAGGCCGCGGTATAATTGCTTATACCTCTTCATGTCTTTCCAAGTCCTCAAGTTACTTGTAGGTAGCTTGTTGGACTTAGATGTGACAGAATCACAGGTGGCTAAGCCGCGGTATAATTGCTTATACCTCTTCATGTCTTCCCAAGTCCTCAAGTTACTTGTAGGTAGCTTGTTGGACTTAGATGTGACCGAATCACAGGTGTTGGACTTAGATGTGACCGGATCACAGGTGGCCAAGCCGCGGTATAATTGCTTATACCTCTTCATGTCTTCCCAAGTCCTCAAGTTACTTGTAGGTAGCTTGTTGGACTTAATCATATCGCGGTCTCTCAGGCTTGTTGCGGCATCTATAGGGAATTGGTGAGGGTGGTTGACACGTGTCAGGGCCAGCTGTCCAGGAGCTTTATCGTATTCCCCTGACACGTGGGTGTTGTTATAGCCATGCGATTGTATGGCTGATGTGATGGCGGTTCGTTTTTCGGGGCAATCTGGACCGCTCATCTGAACCAGCTGTCCCCAACCCTAACCATCTCAACCGTCGCCCCCTCCTCCTATATAAGCCTTTTAACCTTTTTCCTTCTTTACTTTTTACTGTTTCCTCTTACTTTGCTCTCTGATCTTACTTACCCCCTTCGGCGTCCTTATCATCCGTTCGAGCTTTACTAGCCTGCTTAAGGTGCGTTGTCTTCATCCTTCTTTATATTTCCTATTTTATTGTTTTGTCCTTGGGTCCTGGAGATGGTGAAGGACGATATGAATGTGACCTTTTCAAATCTGTCCGCGGATAAGCTTGCCCGGTTCATTGATACTTACTCGATCCCTCGTGAGTTGAACCCGGTATTACCGGGGCCGAGGGAGGTGATACACCCCTTTCCCGTTGGCAAGTTTGGCTTTTACACCCGAGTGTGTGATTTTGCCAACTACCGCATCCCCTTTACCAAATTTTTGATGAGGGTGTTGAAGTTTCACGGTGTGCATATTTCTCAAGTGAATCCTTTCGGTCTCAGCCGAATAAATCACTTCGAGCTTTCTTGCCGTGCTTTGGAGAAAGGTGCGGATCTGAGTGTTTTCCGATGCTTCTATAAGCTTAGCAAGGCCGGTAGCTGGTACACGTTTGAGAAACGGCGGTCGTTGGAGAGTTGTCATGATTATCAGACAACTAGTTTAAAGAATTGGAAGAACCAGTTCTTCTTCTTGGATGATCGATGCTTACCTCCGGATATGGTGTGGCGTGATAGTTTTGAAGCGTCTGAATGGGACTTGCCCAAGAAGTTTAAATACAATCGTACTTTGTATTTGGATCTGGTGGAGAACAAGAGCAATATCCAGAAGTATCCGGAGCATGTTCTTTGTCTCGGAGGGGTTAGCATGAATTGGAGTTTGGATGATAGGTGGCCGTTAGTGCGTTATAACGGAGAGGGTGAGTGGAGAGCCGCAGCTTCATTTGTTATTTTTTCGTGTTTCTGCTAGCTTTTTCTAACTCCCTTGTTTTTGTTTATACAGAGATGTCGCTGCTGGATTGTCTGAAGTTGACTACCTTCGATGACGCAGCTTTGGAGTATACCAGCGAAGACTTGGGTAATACTGAACCGTTGGTGGCGCAGATGGAGAGGACGCACCAGGCCATTCGGCCAGTGGCGGGTACAGGTGTTGGTGCAAGTGGTCGTGGATTATTATTATTATTATTATTATTATTATTATTATTATTATTATTATTATTATTATTATTATTATTATTATTATTATTATTATTATTATTATTATGTGAGCATCAGCAGCAGTATTGCTGACGTGGCTTTAGAGCAATCACAACCCAATTCATGGGGCCGAAGATTAGTATCTGGTGGCCTGATTTGTGTGACTGGCGTTGTACGCGATGAAAAGGTTTTGTGGCAGTGGTCGTGAGGGTTTCAGGGAGAAGGTGATTGATGATGGGGGTGGGGGATGTGCTGCTGAATAGAGAGAGAGAGAGGAGGGGGGGTGGTGGTGGTGGTGGTGGTGGAGGGTTGAGGTACAGTGGTGGGTTAGAAAGTGAGGGTTTGGTAGGGTTATTATTAGCAGTAGATTGGGAGATTTATGGTGGTAAACAGATGAAGAGGATGATGGGTGGTTGTTTTTTTTGGGGGGAAAATAAAAATATTTTTTATTAAAATTTTAAATTGCATGTAAAAGGACAAAACTATCCCTGACTTAACGATAGTTTTTAATTGAGTTAGTGACGAAATTACAAAAAAAAAACTTTTTTGGACAAAACTTTCCCTAATTGTTGCTTCAGGACAAAACTGCCCCTTCTAACTTAAACCTAATTATTTTCTTGCTATGTTCATTACTGAAACAACTTATTATTATTATTATTATTATTATTATTATTATTATTATTATTATTATTATTATTTCTTGTGATGTGCCCCACTCTTCATTTTAAGATGAAAAAAAGGGTCATATTAACGCAATCACGTATCTTTTTAATATTTATTGTTAATGTGCATGTGCATGTGCATGTGCATAATGTCATGCCTATCATCGCAAAAGGAGAATAGTGTTTGGCATACCACATAATGTCCATGATTAACTTTTGTCTGTTTTTATAATTATAAGGTTAATGTTTTACATATTCTTTATCTATACTTTTTAATTTTTAATTTGCTAATCACAGGTGATAAACTACTTTTATCATTTAAAGCAACTAAAAATTTACTTAATACAGCCAGGGGCGAAGCTTAGTTCGTCAATCGGCAGGGGCCGAACTCAATTTTTTCGATCGGTAGTGGTAAATCGGCGGGGGCCGGACTCAACCCGAACTAAATTTACCTACGAAAATCGCAAATTTCCACTAATGCGCCAAAAAACAGGGGGGGGGGGGGTGGCCCTCACAATCCTTCGTCCCTGATTATACAGCTGACTAGTTATAGCAAGTATATGTTTTCTTTTTCTCAAATTCGATGTAAATTTATTTCAATGATTTGTATTTTCTTTTGGTTGTATGTGTATCCCTCTTTCTAGTAGCTTGCTAGAAAGGAGTTGGTGATGATATAATAAGCTCTGCAGGTAATTCTGTTAAAAAAAAAAAATCAGGCTTGATCTCTATTTATTTTTCAAATTACGGAGCCTTCCTTCTAATGTGATATTTTCAAGATTCAAAGGTGGTGGTTGACATAGCGATTGTGATTGTGATATATATGAATAAATAATCAAGGCATATAAAAAACTATTTATTACATATAATCTAAGGTTGTCATTAGAGTTATGTAATTCATATAAGAAATCCACTACTTTTGGTTATAAAACTGGTCAGTTAAAAACTACCGAACAAGGATCCGTAATACATTTTTCATTTATAGGCAAGATTACCATTAAAAGTTTTCAACTGCAGAAACTTGATTCAGATGTTCACAACACACGACATGAGAAAAAATAATAATCGTTTTGGAGGGAAATTAAAAAGGAAGGATGGCTTCATTGAGTGTCATATGTCTCACCCCTTTTTCTTTTATATACGTATAGATAGATTATGAAATAGAAGAATTAAAAAAATATCTTTAAAGTCTATATTGTTTTATGTTTCATCCGTAGTTGTTATTTTGTGACATCAATTGGGGTTTTATACGAAAGTGTACAGGCTGAAAAGACTTTCGGAAGAGGCTGGAAATTCGCTGGTGACACAATTTTCAGAAGATGAAGTTAAGAGGGCGGTTTTCTCCTGTGGGGATGATAAAGCGCCGGGACCGTATGGTCTAAATTTCAGATTTATTAAAAGGTACTGGAAGTTTTTTGCGGCTGATTTTGTCAGGATGATTGATCATTTTGCGGAGACTGGAGTGTTTAATAGAGGAGTTGGTTCCTCTTTCATCACGTTAGTACCGAAAAAGGAGGATCCTACTAGTTTGGGAGATTACAGGCCTATTAACCTGATAGGGGTGATTAGCAAAGTGGTACCAAAGTTATTGGCGAACAGACTTCGCCTTGTTATAAATGACGTTATCTCAGAGACACAATCAGCTTTTATCAGCGGGAGGTTGATATTGGATGGTCCATTAATTTTGAACGAAATCATGTCCAGGTCCCGGGCTTATGGTACAAAATTATTTTTGTTGAAAATAGATTTTGAAAAGGCTTATGATAATGTAAATTGGGAATTCTTGATTAGCATTATGAGCCAGATGGGTTTTCCGGTTAAATGGTGTAAATGGATTTATGGTGTCCTTTCGTCGGCCCGATCTTCTGTTTTAGTAAACGGTTCGCCAACGTTCGAATTTGACTGTTCGAAAGGAATAAGACAAGGGGATCCTTTATCTCCTTTCTTATTTGTGATCGTGATGGAAGCTTTGTCAGGTTTACTTGGAAAAGCGACTGATATTGGAGTTTTTAGAGGTATCCAAATTAGGGATGGCAATGGGTCGGGTTTGGGACGGGTTTAGGTAATCACAACCCTATACCCGATTAGGTATGCTTGTCCCAAACTCGGCCCAAAACCCGTCGGGTAATTACCCATCGGATATCGGGTATACCCGCGGGTTTCGGGTAAACCCATTAATTTTTAAAACTTACCTATTGAGTATATCCGACCAAAGACCCGACGGGTATCTATTAGATAACTATTAACCAATTACATTTATCATTATCTATTAATATATATAAAAGAATTGAACATTGCTGACGTGGCGTGCAATGGTGCTTTCAACCTCTCCATAAAACTGCCACGTGGCATCATAATTGAAAGATTTTATTGTTTTTGAATTATTTCATTTTTTAATTAAATTGAGTTATTTTAGGAAAAAATAATTTAAAAATAAATTTAAAATTTTCTCTCTCATATTTCCTCCCATAATTTTTAAACGTTTATATCTTTTATATACGGGATTTTTTAAAGAAAAAAATTACACCAAATTAACGAACGTTTTATTATCTTTCCAACGAGTACCATAGTGCTATATAAAAAACGGAGAAAAAATCGACTATTTTTTGTGGGGTTTCGTTCATACAGGAAAAAATCACACAAACTGTTCATATTATTCATTAATCATGTTTTTTCTTTTAAACCAGGTTCTTATCTACGATGTTGAAAATCAGCCCAATCGCCATGTTATCATTGGAATTTTACTAGGTATACTTAATCAAGAGAAGCTAGGAGAAAGAATAGCGCAACACTGCAACACATGGTGTCAGCTTATAGCAATGTTATTTTTTATTTAATTACAAGAGTAATAATTATTACTATTAATATTAGTATTATTAGAATGGTTATATTTTTCAACCCCGGGACGCTCCCGGGAAGAATTGATAGTTGCTGGCGTGGCGTTCAATGGTGGCCTCAACCATCTCTTGATTATGCCACGTGGCATAATGAGATGCAATGGTTACAACTTTCAACTTAAGTGTTTGTTTAGTCGATTAAGTTAGGAATTATAGGAGCCATTAGAATGTGAGAAATTAGAGAGATATGATGAGTTTTTAAATAGTTGCAGCTTACATAAGTGATCCTTTAGATGATTACTGATTAGGTTTTAGATTAGGGAATATGAGTTATTACTGATTAGAATACTATGAACATGCAATGATTGAGAGATTTTGTGGTTAGTTAACTTGAGCCATTTGTAATAGGTTATCACGTAAAATTAGATTTTTCAACCCCGGGACCTTCCCGGGGTAATCAACTAGTTAAATATATATGTAAATGATTACACTGTATAAATAAAAATACTTAAATCTTATAAAAACACTCAAAGACATAAATAACAAATAGTATACACTATTTTTTTGTAATTTTTAGCGCAAGATGACAGTCTAGATGGACAATTTGATATGTTATGCATACATATTTAAAAACATATACTAGAAATTATATTGGGTATCTAATCGGGTAAACGGGTATACTTTATCGGGTAGTCGGGTCGGGTAAACAGGTATATCATCAAATCCTAAACCCGTCCCAAACCCGCGAAAAAAATAAAAACTAATCCCATACCCGGACCCATACCCGATTACCCGTCCCCAAACTCGTCCCAAATGTATTGGGTTTCGGGTTTACCCATCGGGTTCGGGTTTGATTGCTATCCCTAATCCAAATTCCTAATGGGGGGCTGATGTTATCTCATCTGCTTTACGCAGATGATGTTATGATTATGGGTCAGTGGGAGGAGGAGAATTTTGTTTGTGTTAAGCGGATACTGAGGATATTCCACTTATGCTCGGGCCTTAAAATTAATATTCACAAATCCTCCTTGTTTGGCAGTGAAGTTGATGTTGACTTGGTTAAAAGCAAGCAAGTTTCATGAAGTGTAAATACGGTTCTCTGCCACTCACTTATTTGGGTGTGAAGGTGGGGGCTAACATGAATAGGGTGACCAATTGGGAGCCGGTTAAAGAGGTGTTTCAGGCTCGGCTTTCTCGTTGGAAGTCGAAAGTCTTATCCATTGGGGGTAGAGTTACGCTAATCAAATCAGTTTTGGAGAGCTTACCTACGTACTACTTTTCCATTTATAAGTCGCCGATCAAAGTTTTACAAGAGCTGGAAGCGATGATGAAAATTTTTTTTATGGGGTGGGCATATGGAAGAGAGGAAGCTCCATTGGGTCGCTTGGGATGTGGTGACAAAAGATCGTAAGCAAGGTGGGTTGGGGATTAAGAGGCTAGGCATTAGCAATCAAGCTTTAATTCTGAAGTGGGTCTGGAGATACAAGACAGAATCGCATGTCTTGTGGAAAAAGATCATCGATTATCTTCATTACTCTAAACGTAAGTGGGGTCCGTTACCTTCCAATTGTCGGATAACAGGTGTTTGGAAGAATATAGTTAAGGCTACGGGAAACATAAAGTCTGAAAGTCGAAATGTATTTGACATGTTGAGGGCTGAAGTGGGCAATGGCGAGTCAACGCGGTTTTGGATCGACATTTGGTTGGGTCAGATAGCGCTGATGGAGAAGTTTCCAAACCTGTTCAAAGTTGAAAAACACAAACAGGTTAGTGTTTCTGATCGGTTACAGACCATTAAGGAAGGGACTGATTGTTGGAGTGTTAGAAGAAATAGAATGTCAGAATCTTTGCAGCAGGAGCTGACCGATTGTAGCAGGTTAATTGCTGATTTCCAGCTGGTGAACGTTAAAGACAAATGGTATTGGTCAGGTGATGGGTCTAGATTATTCTCAGTCTCTTCAGCGAAAAAATGGTTGCAGCAAGCGTCGGTCAGCAGTGAAGTGGCCGTTTTAGATTGGTGTAAGTGGATTCCTGCAAAGATCAATATATTTGTTTGGGGGGCTAATATGGATAGGATTGCTACTGTTGCGGCGTTGGATAGAAGAATCATCTCGGTCCCTTCGCGGGGCTGCACGTTCTGCGATTACAGTATAGAGATGATGGATCACTTGTTCTCGGGGTGCCTCTTTTCGAATGGTATCTGGATGGGCGTTCAGTCTTGGTGTCGTCTCCCAAATATCTTTGCATTCTCCATCAGAGACTTAGTCAATCTCCACGATTCGGTGGGTTTCAAGGGTATTAAGAAGGTCGCGCTGCAAGGTGTAATTTATATAGCTTTATGGAGCATTTGGCGTGCCAGAAATGATCGGATTTTTGCGGACAAGCGTCTAAACGTTATGGAGGTGATGGCGGAGATAAAAGCTTTGAGTTTTCTTTGGTTTCGGTATAGATTTAATAAGGATACTATAGAGTGGCGCTCTTGGTGTAATTTTGAATTGATGTAATGTTTCCGTTTTCGTAGTCTCCTCCTTGGAGACTAGAAGCGGTGTGGTTGGTTTTTAATAAAGTTCGCCTTTCAAAAAAAAATTGGGGTTTTATACTAGCTTTCGTTAAATATTCAAAAACATTCTTTGTCAAATAAGATTCTCCTAAAATAGATCAATCGATTCATTCATTTGCCTTGTTCAATAGCAACTACTGGACAAAATGTTTTATTAACACTTTAAAATCATCCCATGACACCCCCTAATTAGTTTTATACCCATCCGGTGGTTGGGCAGTGTACTCCAAACACTTAAAAAGCTTAACATAGAATACAAACAAAAAACTTACGAAGTCAAAAGAAAACGAATAGTTCGCATATACTCTATACAAACTACATGACAAATATATGAATCTAGAATGATGTTGTTGGCATAGTCACAATGTGAAACCCGTGACCCACACGAGGATACTTTGACTTTAAAAGCCTTCATATGCTCTTCAAATGTAAAAATATACAAATCTATACTAAACCAAATACACAAACTCAAACATCAAGAACAAAGATAAAGACAGAGATATAGCGACGAAAAATGGTGACAAAATCTTATTATTACCAACCCAAAAGATTACCCAACCAAACCCTAGATCTCTACAACTGTAGAGATCTGTATACGATACAAGGTTAGAGATCTACTGATTATCAAGATCAGTAGATCATCTAACTTAGGAAATACAAAGAAATTGACAAAGTACAAATCAATAAACCCTAGACGATTACAGAGGATACAAGATTGAAAAGAAAAAATATCTGAGCTAAACTCGTGCACAGGAGACGAGCTCCCCTTTTATACACACACTAGAATCTTCCAATGAGAAAGCACAAAACCATTCACTCTCCACCGTTAGATCTTCTTAACACGGATCAATAATAAATGAACGGATACGATAAGCCCTCGTATAAGACAGGATTTCTGGCCCATAAGTCACAAAGCCCACACAATTCTATTGTTCCTGAAATAAACATAAGCCCAAATATCCAAACAACATGAACCCAATCAAGATAGTATCTGAATCAATTTATTTAGGCCCATATTTTCAACACGCCCCCTTGATTCAAATGCTAAACATGTCAAACAATCCAAGCTTGTCACAAAGAATCTTATGTTGAGAAACATTTAAACCATTAGTAAAAATATCAGCAACCTGATTCTCAGAGCTGATTTTTAAAGCTTGGATTGTTCCATTAGATTTTTTCCCTAATAAAGTGAAGATCAACCTCAAAATGTTTAGTTTTCTCATGGAAAACTGGATTTGAAGCTATAGACAATGCAGCTTTACTATCACTATACAGTTTAATTGGAAGTTTAACCTCAACATTTAATTCTCTTAACATATTAATAAGCCAAATGACCTCACATGAGGCTGAGCACATAGCTCTGTACTCGGCCTCAACACTAGACCTGGAAATGGTACTTTGTTTTTTTTTATTTCCAGGAAATCAATGACCCTCCTAAGAAAACACAAAATCCTGTAACAGACTTCCTGGTAACTAGACACTTAGCCCAATCTGAATCTACATAAGTACATAGATCAAATTGGTCAGACTGTTTAAACACAATGCCTTTTCCAGGAGATAGTTTTAAGTATCTTAGCAACCTAAGGGCAACCTTCAAGTGAAACTTTGAAGGTTTATGCATAAACTGACTTAAGAACTGAACGGTATAACTTATATCAGGTCTTGTTAGAGACAAGTATATAAGTTTGCCAATGAGTTTTTGAAACCCAGATACATCTTCTAATAAATCAGTTTCTTTAGAATGTTTAGCAGTGACAATAAAACTTTGCTCAATAGGTGTATTAATTGGTTTACAACCTAAGTAACCAAACTCACTTAACAATTCAAGACAATATTTTCTTTGAGATAGACAGATGCTTTGTTTTGAATAAAGCACCTCTATTCCTAAGAAATATTTCAGTTTTCCTAAATCCTTAATTTGGAAATTGGATCTAAGAAACTGTTTAACACTAGCAATTTCTGCTTCATTATTACCTGTGATGACTATGTCATCAACATATACTAATAAAACAGTAAATTTTCCATCAGACTTTTTAACAAACAAAGAGTAATCACATAGACTCTGGACAAAACCTATCTTAACCAATACATCAACTAACTTCTCATTGCACTTCCTAGGGGCTTGTTTAAGCCCATAGAGAGACTTGACCAACTTACAAACTTTAGTCTTCTCTTTGGTATAATATCCTTCTAGTAATGTCATATAGACATCCTCAGAAATAGACCCATACAAGAAGACATTATTAATGTCTAATTGATACAGAGGCCAACAATTTTGTACAGCCAGACTAATAACACATCTTACAGTAACCATTTTGACAACCGGAGAGAATGTTTCTCCAAAGTCAAGGCCTTCTCTCTGGTTGTAGCCTTTGGCTACTAACCTGGCCTTGTATCTCTCAACCTCACCATTGGATTTATATTTTAATTTAAAAATCCATTTACACCCTATTGGTTTTCTACCAACAGGTAAATCAGTAACAACCCATGTATTATTCCTATATAAGGTTCCATTTCAGAATTCATTGCCTCAACCCATTTGGGATCCTTGGCAGCCTCATAATAAGAACTAGGTTTCACTGTTTTATTTAAGACAGATACTAAAGACATATTTTCACTAGACAAACAAGAATAGTTCACAACTTTTTCAAGACCATACTTTACTTTACCCTTAATGACATAGTCATTGAAGTGTTTTGGAACACTAGAAACCCTATCAGACCTTCTAAAATTTCCCTCAGATTGGGTTTGCTCAACATTTTCTTGCCCCTCATCATGGTTTACCCTACTAGAGTTCCTGCAACCTGAGCTGCCAGGATGCTGACTGCTGTCTACCCCCCTAGCAGCCCTGGGAGGAGACCCTAGTTGCAAACTAGTGGAACTAGATTGAGTCATATTTAGGTCCCCTTCATCATTGGGAAGATCAGGATTCTCATCCTCATTAGAGTTTTGACTGTTATTTTCAGCACTATCAAAGAAATTTAGGTGATTAACATTTTTATCAAAACCATTTATTTCCTTGTCAACAATAAAAGATTGTTTAAAAGGATAGATTTCTTCATAAAACCTAACATCTCTAGAAAACATACTTAGATTCTAAACACCAGAGTTTATAACCTTTTTTAAAATTGGAATATCGAATTAAAACACATTTCTCAGACCTAACAAATAGTTTATCAGAATTATTTAAAACAGTGTTGAAACATAAACAACTAAAATTCTTAATGTGATCAAGAACAGGGGGGAACCCATACACTAACTCATAGGGACTCTTACCTAATAGGACAGAAGAAGGGATCCTGTTAATTAAATAAGTTGCAGTTAGAACACAATCAACCCAAAATCTAAGAGGCAACCCACTCTAAAACAAAAGGGCTCTGGCCGTATTCAAGAGATGCCTATGCTTCCTCTCAGCAATTCCATTTTGCTGAGTATAGGCACATGAAGTTTGATGTATAATACCTTTAGTGTTACAAAAACGTTCCATTTGTTTGTTCATAAATTTTGTGCCATTATCACTTCTAAACATTTTTATGTTAGACTTGAACTGAGTTAAGACTAATTCATAAAATATTACTAAGTTTTCAATAACCTCAGTTTTATTTTTTAACATGTAACACCAAACAGTTCTTGAATAATCATCCACAACTGTTAGAAAATACTTAAAACCTTCCCTACTAGTTACCTTATATGTGCCCCAAACGTCTAAGTGAACAAGGTCACCTATGTGTTGGACTTCTGGTCACTAATAGGAAAAGGAACTCTCACTTGTTTAGCCTTGTGACATACCTCACAAGGCTGTGAATCCCTTTGTCCAAGATTTAAGTTTTTTCTTAACACAGACAATACTTGATCAGAGGGATGCCCCAACCTACTATGCCATAAATTGGCATCACTAGTACTGTTAAGACAAGAGACACTCAGACTTTTGCCAACAAAATAGAGACCATCACTTTGTTTACCAGTCACCAGAACTCTTTTGGACTTGGAATCCTAGATATAACAACTCTCTTCATCAAACAAGACACTAAGCTTATTATCTCTAGACAGCTTATGAACAGATAACAGGTTTACACAATAGTCAGGAACCAAGAATACATCATATAAGACAACACTATCAGCTAACTTGATATCTCCTATCTTAGTTGCTTTGGCACTTGTCCCATTAGGATGTTTAACCTGAATATTGTATTCAGAAACCTCAACACAATTGACCATGTCTTTATCATTGCTGGTCATGTGTTGATTTGCTCCTGAATCTGTTATTCATCCTTGACTAAGAGCATACTTGACAAAACTAGAACAACTACTGAAGTTTTCTAATATTTTTGCCAAGTTTGAAATCTTAGTCATACAAGAAAAACCATTAATGAAAACACTTTTACCTCCTGAATTGGAGTTCTGTGTTTCATTTCCACCCTTATCACTGATCAGACTCATAAGCTTTGATATATGTTCAGGTGAGAAAAGCAAGACAGAAGAAGAACTACTAGGCAAAGTAGTTGATGAACTACCTTGCATAGTGTTAGACATATTGCAAGACATATTAGATCTAGACACCTGTCCTCCTGGTTTCTTTTTAAAACCAGGAGGGTAACCAACCAACTCAAAACATCTATCAATAGTATGCCCTAACATGTTACAATGAGTGCATTTTAAGTTTGGATTAGGACCTCTATTAGTAACCTTCCTTTTATTATCAAAAAAATGATTACTTTTAGATACAAAAGCAACATTTTGACCTTTTGTTGTTGATCCTGAACCTCTATGAGATTCTTCTCGGGAAACAATAGCAAAAGCATGTTTAATAGTTGGTAAGGGATCCTGCATTATTAAATTTGTTCTGACTGGTTGGTATACATCATCCAAGCCCATGAGGAACTGCATCAACTTTATCAGACTATTAAAGTCATTAAAGTCTTTTGATGTCTGAGATGTGCAGGAAGGCACCTGCACAGTGGCATCAAATTGCTTCCACATGGTGTTCAGTTTGTGGTAGTATTCAGCAACTGTATTACCACTTGGACTCACAGAATTAATCTTTTGATAAAGATTAAACACAACAGACCCATCTCCTTTGTCATAAGTTTCCTTCAAGTCTGTCCACACCTCAGTAGCAAGTTTAGAAAATACCTGACCTAGATACAATTCTTCACTAACAGAGTTTAACAACCAATTTAGAACCACTGAATTGCACCTATCCATTGTTTACTTAGAACTTCATCATTTTCAGGTTTTCTACATGTTCCATCTATAATTCCTACTTTATTTTTTGTTTCTAAAGCAAGTTTCATGGAACTAGACCAGACAGAGTAATTTTCAGTTCCCTTTAACTTCATACTGATTATGGACAGACTTGTGGTATCACTAGGATGTAAAAACAGGGGATCACTTATATCTAACTTGCTGATTAAGGTACCAACATCAGCACCTCCGCCTGCTGGTGTTCCACCTCCACAGCAACATCACCCATTATAGACACACACAGATAAGACAATCATGACAATCAAATAGATAAGAGATAACCACAATAAAAAACAAGAGATACAAACCCTAGAAGGTGAAGCTGTGTCAGTGTTCAGATCATGGGTTCATCACTCATAGGTGCCCATGCAGATCTTAACACATGAACCTTTTATTATCTAGAAAATATGTATATATACTTATATAATCAATATAACACAAAGAACACAAGACAAATAGACAAACACAATAGACAATAACCAAATACAAGCACAAATGTCGGTCCACCCTAACCCGGCCAAAGACTCCTAGACCAGAAACACAACAGAAATAACAAGAACGATCTCACCGAGGGGGGACCCAAGTTAGGGTTCTCCAAACTCACAACCTATACCTTCACTTAGGGTATAGAGTTGTGAGAGAAATTGAAGCAATATTCCAATACAACCACACGAACAGTCAATACACCAGCCAACAATGATTGACTTCCAATAATGTAACGACCCTGGCTGTCGGAGCCGGGTCGTCGGGTCGGGTTTCAGAGCTACGCAGCGGATTCGGATCATAACAGTCTTTACTCTTCCAGGATCCACGTCATCATATCTGTTGGGTTACCTGAACACATGCCAAAAATAGTTTCTGTCAACATAAAGTTGGTGAGGTCGTGTATTTTATAAAGCGAATGGCCAGTTCGTTTATTGATAATTCTTTTATATAAAGCATTATTTTATAAACATGCTTTACAAATTATAATTTCTGAAGGGGAAAATATATTCTATTATACCAATTCTATTATATATCAATTCTATTATATCTCAGTTCTATCATATCGATTATATTACGTGCCATTCCTATCGATGGTACCACTCTGTTTGTGGTAAAATACCAGTTCCTGTCCTCTACGTGGACAAGAATGGTTTTGGTCCTCTACTTGGACATTCCTACCCTCTACTTGGGTAAGACTGGTTCTTGTCCTCTACTTGGACAAGAAAGGAAATGGCGGATACCGGCCAGTACTGTCCTCGTCGTTTCTATGTCCCCTTTTCTATTATACATCTTTTATTATAAAAATTCTATTATGTAAAGCATTATTATGTTTTCTTATAAACGACATGTATTCCCCCGAAAACACTTAATAAAAACAGTAAAAGTGGGGAGTTCACGATACTCACAGGTTTGCGTTATATCTTCTGCTTAATCTTCTTATTACAATTATATGTCATATATATATATATATGGATACGTTTTACGCGTGGGACTTGTTAGATTGTAATACTTAGGATATATATCATATATACAATACATATAGAATTCGGTATACATTAGATAGTCCTAAACTCGGGGTTCATTATTGACACGACACGGACATCCTAAATCTAGCTAGCCATTACAGCTTGGCACTCGAAACTAATAAAGCTGGCCATTACAGCTTGGCAGATCTAAACTAACAAAAGAATAGAAAATATTATGATTAACCCGAGTCTAGAATATCGTTTTATATATCGAATTGTATATATATAAACATATATATTTTATATATGTTTATTATTGTTATATTATTATTATCAAGTCTGTACGTTATCCGTATTATATATATAATCTTTATAATTATAATAATCCGCGTCTAGATATTGGACCGGGTTCTATTCCGGTAGTCGAGTTAATCCGGGTATCGGACCCGTCTTCTAAATTGGTAATCGGTACCTCGCAATAATAATAATCTTTATATTAATAAATGATTATAATATCGTGTAACCAATTAATCCAATGGAAATATACTTACCAAGATAATAACCGGATACTCCTTGGGTTATTACCGGAACATGATCGGGAGTTGACCGGAAAGTGACCGAAAGTTAACCGAACTTCCGATTGGTACCTTGCAATAATTATAACCATCATTAATAATCGATTATATCATTAAGGAACCAAAATAACCAATAGAAATACCACCGGTTACTTGATCGGAATATAACCAAAGCATGACCGGAGCCTAAATCGGTCACCTGATTAACAAACAAGATACCACTCACCCTTTAATATAATCGGGTGGGTTACAAGGATTCAAGACAGTCACCATAACTCGGTGACTGTCCGGATAAGATAATAGAGGCACGACCGAGAGATGGTTAGCGATTGGGTACGGTTTAACGACTACCGATTAGGAACAAGAGGGTGGATTCTGTTTAGCAGACTAACAAGACCCGTGGTTTTCAACAGAACACAAGTAAAGTTGTGGCTCGATAATTAACGGGTTCGTGGGTGGTTTTGACTCGGTAACAGGAGGAAAAGGTTACGGGTTGGGTTCATTATCGGACCAACAAGAAAGATATATGGTTTCGATTGATTGTGATAAAGATCCTATGACAGTCACATGACTTGGTGACTGCCGGATTGTTAGAACAGAGGGACGAACAAGGTGGTTATCGGGTTATAATAGGTTGGTTTTGATGTTGACACAATTGATGTTGGTAGCTGCTCGTTAACAGAAACAGAAGAGGAGGAGGGTTCGGGAAGGTGGAGATCTTATCGGAGAAGGGAGGCGGCGGCGCTGGCGCCGGCCGGAGGTGGTGGTCCGACTAAGCTCTCAACAGAACCCACATATGTGTGTGTGAAGGTTTTATTGTGCAGACAACTAAAGATAAGGAGGCTTTATATAGTCCATCTCGAAATTGGGGTGTTTGGATACAGGCATAACAGCTGACAAAAAGG
Organism: Ambrosia trifida; assembly: GCA_028751855.1. Taxonomy (NCBI): domain Eukaryota; kingdom Viridiplantae; phylum Streptophyta; class Magnoliopsida; order Asterales; family Asteraceae; genus Ambrosia; species Ambrosia trifida. Next base: position 1,626,277 of record CM054129.1, read on the forward strand.
GTGTTTGGGAACAGTTTTAAGGCAGATAAGGGGAGCGTTTGGCAGCAGATTTTCAAGCAATTAAAGGATTGTTTGGCTGCGAATTTAACCGCAGATAAGGAGCGTTTGGTTATAATAATAAACTTAATTTATTATTATTTTATAAACGGGTGGTCGGGTACGACCTGACCCGTTTACGAGACCCGTAACACCTCGGGGTGTTACAAATAACCTGTCACAACAACAATCAAACTAAAACAAACCAAGGTAATAGACCAGATCTATATTATTAAGATCAGATCTACTAATACAAATCAAGAATGAACCAGATCAGATCCAAGACACAAGACACAAGACACAGACAACAAGACACAAGAGCTCAGATATGCAGCAGAAACAAGACCAAAATCAAGAAACAGACCTGATATTAGAGCCTAAGGCTCTGATACCATGTAAAAATATACAAATCTATACTAAACCAAATACACAAACTCAAAAATCAAAACAAAGATAAAGACAGAGATATAGCGACAAAAAAACGGTGAAAAAATCTTATTATTACCAACCCAACAGATTACCCAACCAAACCCTAGTTCTCTACAACTGTAGAGATCTGTATACGATACAAGGTTAGAGATCTACTGATTATCAAGATCAGTAGATCATCTAACTAAGGCAATACAAATAAATTGACAAAGTACAAACCAATAAACCCTAGACGATTACAGAGGATACAAGACTGAAAAGAAAAAATATCTGAGCTAAACTCGTGCACAGGAGACGAGCTCCCCTTTTATACACACACTAGAATCTTCCAATGAGAAAGCACAAAACCATTCACTCTCCACCGCTAGATCTTCTTGACACGGATCAATAATAAATGAACGGATACGATAAGCCCTCGTATAAGACAGGCTTTCTGGCCCATAAGTCACAAAGCCCACACAATTCTTTTGTTCCTGAAATAAACATAAGCCCAAATATCCAAACAAACTGAGCCCAATCAAGATAGTATTTAAATCAATTTATTTAGGCCCATATTTTCAACAGTTATAACAGAAGAAGATAAATTAAAAAAATTAAGTGTTTTGTTACAAAACCTGCTTCCATTTCAATTTTATTGATTTTGTTCATGATGCCACATCATTAGCCCAAATCCATGGGTGATAACATTTGAATATAAACTAAAACACTTCATAATTTTGTGATCAAATCATAATAAAAGATAAAAAAAATGGATCTTATGGCCTCACGCACTAAGTACTTCATGTCTCGTCATCCTCTTTGTGACATCGCCTACAAGGCTTCAAGCATTCCTCTAATCAGGTCTTTTGCACTCAAATGTACTTGGCCATGGTTCTGATTCAAGGTCAAGTTCACCATGCAAAATCTGTTCATATACTCCTTCGGTTTCTGATCAAGACAACATAGTTTAAAACTATAGTTAATACAGTTTATATTATATAAAACCTTTTGAGAGTCATAACATCCCTAAAAAGGCATAATGGCACATTGTCGTAACCACTGGACCATAAGGGCCTATGGCCACCTTTATTCATAAATCAACTAGAAAGAATAGGTCCTGACCACCTTTAAAAAAAAAGCACTAGAAATACAATAGGTAATAAGGAAAATACCATAGGTAATGAATGCCTAAGGCCACCTTAACTTAAATATAACTCAGGCCGAGAGCCGCCTTTAGGAGATGAATCAAACCGAAAAACTCGTTAACTATTCTAACTATTCTGGAGGTTAATGGTAATCAAACTTTACCATTCAATTACAACCTTAAAACATGAAAACTTGATTTCATTGGTCTTTCTATCCATGCATAATATCATGAAAAATGGATAAAAATTTTTGGCTGCTACTTAGTATCGGCAATAGGTCTGAAAAAGTATCTAAAAAGAAAAACTTTAGATATTTGTACCCTGTCAAAGTAAGGAACCATGGCATATATGTTTGGAATAGATTCCATTTTGAGAGAGTTGAATAAGCATTATCTCATTGAAAAGTTCTATACATCTGCCCTTTCTCAACGCATTTCTTTAGACAAAGACTCTGTTTTTTCCTCTTTTCTGATGGTAAATATTTCTCGGAACATGGAGTGTGAATCAAACCCATGTTTGAATTGAAATTGAGATACTGATACAAGTTCTTCCCTTCTGAATCAGATAAATTCATATCTGAAAGAGGTTGACAATAAGTTCTTTCAAAATTGACTATTTATCCCTCTGTTAGAGATGTTCCAGAAATGTCTGCGATCGAGTAAATAGCTCTACGAACAAATGGATTGGATCGACTGGGAAAATGGAAAGATTTGTACAAGTTATACGTTTGGGATGCTATAATTGGATATACCATTGTTTCTGGTACAGAAGTTTATATAAAAATGGGAAATGCCCTACCTTTGAGTGTGGTTTGAACTATTGATTTACGTAATTGGAAGTAACCAATTAGGTTTACGACGAAACCTAGAAATCGATCACTGATCCAATTTGAGTACCTCTACAGGATAGACCTCAACAGAAAACTGAAGAGTAACGGCAGCAAGTGATTGAGTTCAGTAGTTCCTCATATCAAATTATTGACTCTAGAGATATAGTAATATGGAGAAGACAAAATTGTTTCAAGCACCGACAGAACCGGAAGCGCCCCTTCTTTCAAAGAGAAGAGGACGGATTATTCACATTTCATTTGATGGTCAGAGGTGAATTGAAAGCTAAGCAGTGGTAATTCTAAAGATTCTTCGGGGAAAAATAGAGATGTCTCCTACATTACCCATAATATGTGGAAGTATCAACATAATTTCTTTGTTTGTCTGATTTGAGGGAGAAGGTCCCGTTGAGTTCTTAATCATTAGAATTTTTTTTTATAAGTTCATTTAAAAAGTTCTATTTACTCAACAAATTTTCTCCTCCTCTTTTGTTTGTTCACCACTTTTTATATTTTGTTTATTTATAGTATACGTAATAAAAAAATATCTAAATTTTTTTTAATCTATTTGGAACATAAAAATGACTAAATCAGATGAAAAAATAAAAAAATTCCTAATAAAAAAATGTAAAAAATGTTGGACCATCCCCTATTTCTATGTTATCCATTTTTTAATAAAAAAATCCGAGTAGCAAAGCTAATCCAACGAACCCATCATTTGAATCAACAAGTAAAAAAGAAAACCTACGGGACGGAAATAAATAGAGCTGCTTATCACGATGAATTATATTTGTTCGATACAATATTGTCAATATAAAGGTTAATAGCACATAGTAGGATATATATGATCACTCATGCACTCCAAACATCACATTCTTTAACATGAAGATAACTATTTGGCAAAATTGATGATTAATTGCATATGTTTTGTTCTTTTGGGTGGTGTGGCGATTACTTTCTCATCCTTTCTAAATATATGACCAAATCTTGACTACTTAGAAAACATTACAAAATGGCCTTTTTTTTCTTTCGAAATATATGAAAGATGTTAAAAATATAGAATTTTGCAACCATGGCTATGTACTAAGGTTAAGAAATATTTGGCAAATCCATATATTCTTATACCAAAAGGAACCCTGCATAACTGCTTGAAGGGGAACAATGGTTGTTTGTGTTGGGGTGTTTATAATGGGTGGCTGAGGGTGGTTGAGTAAGAGAAATTCTGGAATCACGAGGATGAAATAGTTATAGGTACTGCAAATGGTGGGGACTGGTGATGCAAGTGGCACCGTAAATGGTGGGGGTGGGGAGGGAACACCTTCACAAAGAGGCGGGAAGAGCCATAGGTAACTGCCCTAAAAACTGTAACTGCTCAATTTACACGGTCTGGATCTCCTTATTTTTTGATCTAACGGTCAGATTCAAACCAAAAGCAGTTTTTTTTATGTAGGCGTCAATATTATATATAATGCCTTCTTTGCTTTTTCTTTCCTGAGGATATCCCACCAGTCCTTTGTACGTCCTCTCAATTGGTGTAACACCCACCAGAATTCACGGATAAAGATCCATACACCCGTACACTATCATGCCATTTTCACAATCATGCATTAGACATTGTACAATAAATGCGTCACCCCGAGTATAGTGAGACCCTAGATAGTTCAGGATCCATTATGTTTACCCGTTACTCATGCAACATCCGACTCATGCACAGAACAACTAACAAATGACAGTCAGGACAGACACATGCTCAACAGAGACTGGCAAAACGTTTAATCACAATCTGTCCTACAAAAATATAGTCACATGGGAAATATCTAACTTGAAAGTTAACCAATTTCCATAACACGATTCAAAGACAACATGTAGAGATTTAACATGGGAACATTTATGGAAACACCTCCCATATACAAATGTCAACTTATAACAATACAACGTCTTTTTGTCATGAAAGATATATAAGCATATACACTCACATTCTAGTGTACAAATCAATTTCCAATCACATGAACAATCAAGATGAAGATCAACCATCTTAAACATAATCCATAGACATCAATTTACACCTATATTATCTAAACTATTCTATGTTATGTGTGTGTGTGTGAATGTGTTTTTGAGACAAAAACAGAACAATTATAATAACACACATGTACGCGATCATATAGGCACATAGGGCCAAAGTTTGGAAGATCCACCCTATCCATACACACCCACGCGGCTCACACACTCCCATACACCAAACTATTTTTCCAAACATCCATGCTTTCACAAACAAGGATCCTTACAACTTTCACACTCCATTTCTATGTTTAGTTAACTTCTGATGGGGTGCTGGTGTTTCAATAAAACTTAAATTTCTTCTCAAAAAGGGCAAAGTCCCGAAGGAGATGCCAAAAGCTTTGGTGATTAAGTTAGAAAACAGTAAGACACTTTCAAGATTTAAATTTATAATTTTAATTATGGTTCTTAGGACAATGTTATGATGGTTTTTGCTAAACAATGATGTCTTTTAATATATCTCTTATTTTATGAAATTGATGCTTGCGTGACTTGTGCACACGAAAACCTTTCGAAGTTACATTTCGCGTTTCTGCCTTGACGGGGTGTAACAATTGGTTTGCAACGAAGACCACGCCATCAGTCAAGACACAATGTTTTGTTTCAAAATTTCTATTTTGGCGAACCATCTTTGGCTAACCAGCGCATTTATTTCTACTTATAATTCAATAAGCTTGCATGTCATGAAATCCTTATGTATGTATATTTGTTTCACCTTTTATGCATTTTGTGTCACTTGATTAGTTTCTCTATCCCAATATCTATAATCTATAATCTATAATACATTATTAAAGAAACTGGATGGATAGTATGGTAATTTTACATCAAGTTTAAGATGGCATACCAAGTGTCATAGTGTAATTCCCTAATTTTTACCTCATTTCATCTCTTTATGCCCCTAATGTGCAACATTTAATGACAATTGTAAAAATAACTATTGCACTCATTCTAGATCATTATTTTTAAAACCGTTCATTTATTCCGCTTTCAATGGCATTGTCTCTTCCACATCCCATCACCACCTTATTTTATTTATTGTAGGTGATTGAATGCCCAATTAAAGAGTCTTACCTCCACCATTGATTCCCTTTTTGCCCTCCTTTGCTCCTTCTCCATCAACAGATAAAGCGGAAGTTGGAATATGTTTCCATTTTTCAAAGTAGAAGAAATTGGTAGAGAGAAGATTGTTGAAGCATATATACCACTGCTGATGTGTTAGTGGTTATGTGTAAAGTGGAAGTAGTGGCTTGCTAAAGGTTAGTAAAAAATTATTTTTTTTTGAACGTTAAATTTCATTAGAAAACGGCTAAGCCCTCCAAAAACAGAGGACCGCCAAGAACAAAACATTTACAACATATACATTGGGTTTCTACACCAATCCTTCCAAATAATGTTTTCAACTTTATATCTACTACGACACCATAAATAAGACCAAGATTTGATGCACGCAATCATATCACAAACCCAAGGTTTGACATCAACGAAAACCGCCTTGTTACGAGATTGCCAAATAACCCAGCACGTCGTCATCACAATACCTCTAATAATTTTCTCCTTTGCCTTATTACCTGGAATCGCTGCATGAACAGAGAAAATATCTTTGATATCAAAAAAGAAGAGCGGGTCCAAACGGCACCATTTTTCTATCCCTTGCCACACCTCACTCGATACAATGCACCCGGTAAAAAGATGCAAGGCCGACTCCTCAACCGACTGACAAAACACACACAAACCATCACCCACGTTTATATTCCTTCTACGGAGATTAATCTTGGTCGGTAGGTGATCCATCTCGAGTCTCCAAGCATGCAAGTTCACCTTTAACGGAACCCAGCAGGTCCAAACCATACTATGAATTCTCCTCTCATTGCGGTCACTTATGAGAATCTTTTTAACATTTTGCACTGAAAAACCATTACTCGAATCAAGCTCCCAGACCCAGCTATCCTTATCACCTGAAAAAGAACATTTAGAAACCATTTCTTGAAATTCTCTATATTCGGATAACTCCTCAACAGTCGAAAGACCAGACCGCCAATTATCCACAAAAACCATTATACCATCGCGATCCTGTAATCTAACCCGAACCGAGCACCTCTTGTACTTTTCCAAGGCAAACAGACATGGCCATCGTTGGCGAAAAGTCGATGTGCCGTACCAAACATCGCACCAAAAACTAATATATGTACCTGAACCCACAGTCCCCCTTATAACGTTAGGAATCTCTTTGCCGCCAAGCTTCAAGTTACCCACTAGTCTAATTATCGATTTCCAACAACCAGGTATACTATTATTTATCGGGAGAAAACACCATCTACCTTTACCACCATGAATAGCTTCTAACATACGCCTCCAAGAACTGTACGGGTCTCTCTTAAACCTCCAAACCCACTTTATAATCAAAGCAATATTCACATCAGATAACCTAGAGATGCCCAAACCACCATTCGGCTTTGGGGAAGTAATAATATCCCATGAAACCCAATGCATTTTGTTTACGCCATTAGAGCCTCCCCAAAGAAAATTTCTCATCAACCTCTCTATTTGTTCCACAATTTCTACCGGGGCTTTGTACAAAGATAAATAATAAATTGGAATATTAGATAGAACGGATTTAATGAGAGTAAGGCGACCTCCCATAGAAAGGCTATCCGCTTTCCATTTAGCTAAACGAGAACGTACCGTCTCGACAACCGAACTCCAATGACACACTCGGTTCATGTTAGCGCCCACTTTAATTCCCAAGTAATCAAAAGGAAAATCTCCGACCTTACAACCAATGATATTGGACATGGTGGTTCTCTCGTCCCTATCGACCCCTATTCCAAAAAGAAGCGACTTTTTAAGTTAATTTTCAGGCCGCTACACATATGGAAGATCCGCAAAAGCCTGGCAGTATTTTCTATGTTACCCTCCGACCATTCCCCAATTATCAAGGCATCATCTGCGTACAATAAATGAGAGATTTTTAGACCAGTCCTATAATCATTAATGCCTTTGAACTCACCTGAAATACAAGCCTTCTCCAGAATACAAGTAAGAGCCTCCATAGCAATTAAAAAGAGAAAAGGGGACAGAGGGTCTCCTTGACGAAGACCTTTCTGGCATTGAAATTCGTAAGTAGGAGACCCATTAACCAGCACCGAGGACCTAGCAGACTCCAAGATCCCTTTGACCCACCTCCCCCATCTGTGTGGAAAACCCATTTGCTCCATCATATCAATTAAAAACCCCCAGTTTACGTTATCGTAAGCCTTCTCGAAATCGATTTTCAGCATAAACGCTTTCTTATTCTGCTTACATAACCACCCATGAACCTCATTAAGAATCAAAGGCCCGTCTAAAATAAATCGATCCTTTAGAAAAGCTGACTGCGTATCCGAAATCACATATCCAAGCACTTTCTTAATCCGAAGAGCAAGCACCTTGGAAACAACTTGCTAATGGCCCCCACCAGAGTAATAGGCCTATAATCAGATAAACCCACAGGATTTTTTAACTTCGGGATCAAAGTAATAAAAGATGAGCTGCAACCTTTATCGAAAACTCCCGAATCATAAAAAGTGTCCAACAAGGAAAAGAAGTCGTCTTCAAAATAGCTCCAAAAACTCTTAACGAAATGAAAATTAAATCCATCCGGGCCCGGAGCCCGGTCTGAACCACAATCAAAATCCGCCAACTTCACCTCCTCTCTAGTGAACCTCGCCTCCAAATCAGTAGAATAATCTTGGGGAATCCGTTTAATGAGGTCACTCCGTAATAATGGCCTTCTCGGATACATCTCCGCAAAGAGCCCCCTATAATGTTTTAACACTTCACGTTTGACCAACGAAGGCTTCGTTATCCAATTCCCATCCACCATTAAGCCTGGAATAGAGTTTTTAGATTTTCTCCCGTTTACAATCCCATGGAAATACGCAGAGTTGTCATCCCCATGCATAGCCCAACGCACCTCGACTTTTGTTTAAGGTCTCTAATCTTGCATTGATTGAGAAAGTCGACCTCCTGCTTGCAATTTTCCCACACCCAAATCTCCTCCTCTTCTAAATCCCTATCTTCCATCACTTTTTCCAACCTGTCAATATCTTTTTGCAAAACAGAAAAATTATCTTCTTCAGCCTTCTTAGTCCGAACCCACCAAGAGCTCAAAGCTGACTTGAGAGCCTTAAACTTCAAAGAAATCCTAACATCTGGAGGACCCTCAAAACCTGGTTTATCAAGAACTTTTATAATCTCCTCTTTGCACCCATCCCTATCCAGCCAGGAATTGAACCACCGGAAAGGAATGGATCCAGACTTTGTCTTCCCAATAGAGAGCAACAGCGGGGAGTGATCAGAACAATCTCTAGGTAAGGCCCTTAGAACCGCTTCTGGCCACCTGTTAAAAAAACTTTGGCAAACAAAAAAGCGATCAATCTTGCTCAACTTAAACTGATTATCTTTAACCGTCAAACAAGTATATTTATTGCCCCTCATGATGTACTCAACCAAACCCAGACTGTCCATGAACTTATTTGGATTAGATGCACACCTGTGATTAAAACGGGAATTTTTTCTTTCCTCCGGGGCCCTAACCGCATTGAAATCACCCATAAGAATCACCATCCCCTCCAACCCAGTAAGAACACCCTCAATAGTATCCCAAAGAGCCCTTTTTCTCCCAATTTCTGGGGAGCATAAATGTTTACACAATTGATCACCGTCCCATCTTCCACCAAGGAACCGGAGGTGATAAGAAAATTACGGTGCTTGACAGAAAAAATTTTAGTAAATACTTTTCGATCCCAAACGTTAAGAATACCTCCGGACCTACCCAACGCATTTACAACATCAAAATCAAAACCATCGTATCCCCACATCTGATGGAAATCAAAATTGCCAATATTCTCCAAATGAGTTTCCTGAATCCCCAAAAACTTAACACCATTTTTTTGCTTCAAAAATTTAATCTTACCCACTTTACCATAACCACCAAGCCCTCGAATATTCAGCGATAGGAAATTCATTTAATACCTGATTGTACCCCCTCCTTGACAATAGACTCCCTAACTAACGTTTGGAAATCAGATACATCAACCCCTACTACGGACCCAAGTTTGGTAGTCAAACCAATCTCCTTCTCCATCTTCTCACCTTGTTCAACTGTTATACCAATGCTCTGAACCATATCGTCCAAATTTAGATCCTCACTATCGTCAAGATCATTAAAATCCAACATATTTCTTTCATTATCATCCGGCCCACGATGAGTGTTTACATTATGGCCCAAAATAATTGGGGCCGACCCAAACGGATCATTCTCTTCAAGTCTAGTTTCTTTGTGAGGCCTATCATTACTAGAAAGAGATCCAGAACCCTGGCCCCCTCCCGAAAAATCCTTTTGCTTTTTTCTTTTATTTTTATTAGCCTTCAAAGAATTATCCACTGGATTAATAGAGTCCATACCTGGAGTTATCACAGCTTCCATACCCGGTGCCACGTTATTTGGAGTTACCAAACATTCCACGCATTCCGTAACTGGTACAACTTCTTGTGGAGATTGGGCCGCAATTATTGGAGAGTTTCTAACAATATTATCATCCGCATTGAACGCATTAACACCTTCCTGAATTATTGCCTCCTCATTTGTCTCGTCTTCACCGGCAACTTCTTCGTCGGACATGTCATAATCTGAGCTAGAATCTGCTCCAAACTGACCAGCCTTGAAGTCCGCAGTAGTAACCTTACAAAATGACGGGATCCAATCGAGCAAAGTTTCCACAACCCAAACTGTGATAAGCCTATCTTGCCACAAAACTGAAACCTCCCCATTGATACAAGCACCGGATTTAACAGTAATACCCACCACACCACTTAACCAATCGGCAACCGGCTGTTCAATATTAACCCTTTGAACCACAGTACCAAACAAAGAAGCCACCTCGTCAAAAAGATCAACATCGTGAAGATTGAGAGGCAAACCACGGATCTTCACCCATGCAATCCTTTCGAACTCTACCTCCTGTCCATTCCAAACCTGAACGCTGGGAAAAACGTCGCTCCGACCTACCAATTCATCTCTCGCCATGATCGCCTGATTCAAAGACTTAAACGTAACCAGAAAATTCAGACCGCCGAGATACTGAATCACTCCTTCATCAAGTTTCATGGAAGCTAATACTCCTTTAAAATCATTCACTGTATCAAGGTTCGAAACCCTTACCAATAAAGATCTCCCATATAAATCAACACGACACGGCTGTTTATCACCAATTCTAAGAACTTTGAATGAGCCGATATTTTGGTTTGTCATTTTAGTACTTTAATCTATAACACATCATTTTAAAATGTACTGTTTCGCTTTATGCAGGTTGTTATGATGCACACAACAATGTTTTAGCTACAATTTAGGTATCAATATTAGTATGTTAGAGTTGTACATTTGTTTACTCTTTAGGATAAGTGTTAATATTAGAGTTACATTAAAGTTCTACATTCTTTTAGGTTAGGTGTTAGCATTGGAGTTGTACATTGTTAATTTGTTTTAGGTTAGATTTTAATATTAGAGTTATACATCAGTCTATTTCATATGTAAAATTGATGTATCATGTTAAATTTCTCAACCCGGGACGCTCCCGGGGTATAATCTAGTATATAATAAACCAAAGCATTTTTAATGACATGTCATAATATTATGCAATCTCTCTTTTGAGAGATGCCACATAGGATGTGATGTGTCAACTCTAGACCAATTAAAAAAAAGGAATAAATAAGGTTTAAATATGATTTAACATAATCTATAAAATACCTAATCTACTAAATGTAAATATTAAAACTTTATTATTTTCTCTCTCATGTTTCCTCTCATAACTTTTAAACGTTAATATCTTTTATATACGAGATTTTTTAAAGAAAAAAATTACACCAAATTAACGAGCGTTTTATTATTTTTACAACGAGTACCATAGTGCTATATAAAAAAACGGAGAAAAAAATGACTATTTTTTGTAACCCGACAGGTATTGTGTCAGGTTTGGAATTAGTTTAAAAAAATTGTGGGTTTGGGTCGGGCTTGGGATCATGTGATACCCGACCCAATTACCCTTTTTTTATATTAGAATATGATAACTTATGGCAGAGATTTGTTTAAAATAATAATAATAATAATATTCATTAATCATATATTAACAAGTCATTAATTATGTTGTCATATTAGATATTTCAACCCGGGACGCTCTCCAACAGGTAATTGCTATATAGATGTCATTCTTATAATTTAGATACTTCTAATTTTATTCACTTTACTTAGATTTCTCAACCCGGGTGAAGGGATAGGGAGCCTAATCCAAGGGGAGGAGGCGCCCCTATCCCCATAAACAGGATTCCTCGCGCCAGACTCCGGCGCCAGGACCCATCTGCGCGCTGCCAACATAACATACAGCGCAGCGCGCAAGCTTACCAGCTGATAAACAACGAACAACACCTGATAAGCGCGTACAACCATGCGCGGTATCTTCCCTATCACTTTTGGTACGAGGTACAAAAGATAACAAAAAGAAGATTCACATGGATCTCTGACAGAGTACGCGCCAATGAGAAGGTGACAGGTGGCAAGGGTGGTCCAACCACCACTGACAAGGACGGCAACTTGACTATCCCCATGCTTCCACCATCATCAACAGTGACAGCAGACATCCCCTGCCGACGTCAGAAGCATGGTTAACGACTGTAGCAAGGACAGGGGCGCCGTCCGCCAATCAAAGCTCGCCACGTGTCTGCCTCGAGCAACAACCATGCTGCATAATGACATCATCCACAATAACCTGGTTTTCCCGCCATTTTTATGGGAAGCTTGGACTTGGGCTTTGACCAGGCCCAAGTAAGAATAACTTCTCATGGGCTTCTCTACTAAGCCCATAAGTTCTCCTATAAATAAAGGAAGACATCTCCTTGCAAAGCATCCAAAAATATTCATTGTAATCTAGCATTACTCTCTTGTAACTCTCTCTACTCGTTTATTAATAAGATTTCGGCTAGTTACAGTGGACGTAGGTCATTATCCGACCGAACCACTTACATCTTGTGTCTTTATTCACGTAACTCTCACACTTCTTATTCTCACCCGGGTTTAACCTAGAGGTTTGGGTAAAGGACTACTCTTGGCGAGCGTAAGTATTAACCACACGGTGATTAGTGATAACCACCGTGATACTTATTGTTTCTTCATTGGCGCCATCCAACGGTTAGAACAGCTTTTTTCTTCATCTTTTAAACCCACCCATGGCTGAACCCAACCCTAACACTTCTATCATCAACCAAACCGAGGAGGTTGACACTCAGTCCCTGGAGAACCAAACCACACCGCACACTGTCGTCAAACAACCCACTTCACGACTCGAGCCAGTTCTCGAAATCCGTGACCTGGGCTCGGATGACAACAGTGGGGCCAGTTCAGAGGAGGATCTAGACCAGTGGCTCCTCCGTCAGAATGCCAAGAGCGCTGCGATCTACCAGCGTAAACTCCTACAACAAGCTAAAAAGAAGGGCAAAGCCCTCACTTATGATACTCCGTCAAAAAAGGGGTACAGAAAGAAAGACTCGGCCACTCACGGTGATGGTCGTAGCGGGGAGCTCGGCGGAGACGCCAGAGCTCGGGGCTACGCAAAATCATGTGACGAACCTGATGGCTAAGAGTCATCTAGCAGCGATTCTGACCACAACGGAAAGAAACATAGTCACCGTTCACGTCACAACGACGAGGACGATGACTTGGTCAGGCCATTCAGGCCAAAAGCCTTTGCCGAAAAGTCAAAATTCGTCGCTCGCATAGCGACAGCCAAAATCCCAAGGAAAGCTAAGCTTCCTAGCAGCATCGGTAGATACGATGGCCTGCGTGACCCCGATGACCATGTGCATGACTTTGAGTGCGCAGGCATGTCGGTGGACTGGCCCGTTCAGGTTTGGTGCCATTTGTTTGCCCAGACCTTAACAGGCGCAGCCAGGGTCTGGTTCGATAACCTCCCCGCGGGGAGCGTTAAGGACTTTGATGACCTCACCGATAAATTCGGCAACCACTTCTCGCACTTGCGCATGCACAAAAACGACAAGGCGCATATTCTGTTATGCCGCCGATATGATCATGAGTCCATCGAGGATTTCATCGTTCGGTTCAACAAGGAAGCCTTGCAAATAGGTTGTGGGGAGGAACTTACACGGGCAGCGTTCATACACAATGTGCGCAGCCCAGAGCTCATGAAGTGCCTCACAGGCAAAGATGGCATTCCGGAGTCCTGGGATGAACTCATCCACTCCGTGAAAATATTTGCCTCCTCCGAGAAATCCTTCAACCAAATGCACGGCTTCCAACCGCAACACCATAATAATAATAATAATAATAAACACAAAAACAAATCTGTTTGGAGCCGCATCTCAGGCACCGCCGACGAGGGAAAGTACTCCCCCGCGGGCGATGCCCGCCAACTCATTAACACAAAACAATCGCGGGACCAACGTGGACACTCCAAGAAAAACCACAATTGGACCCCGCTGACAAAGACACCATCTCAAGTCCTGAAAACTGAGCAAGTCACGTTGAAGGAACCCAATCCACTGGGGAAACAAAGGAACGTGGACCGATGCAAGTTTTGTGAGTACCACAATGACTTCGGTCACCTCACAGACAACTGTTACAGCTTGAAGATGGAGATTGAGGCCGCGCTGAAGTCGGGTCAGCTCGGTCACTTAGTAAAGAATGTACACCGCACTGGCAAAGGTCAAGCAGGTGATGAAAATCAGGCAGAGGGGTCACGGAAGAAGATCCGAGACCTCAATACTCATGCCGCCACATTGATCCCTCGTCACCATTGCAATATGACAAGGAGAGGCAAAAACACGCACCACGGGAAGTGCACCCGTGCACAACCGCTCGACGATTCATGGAAAGAGGCCGACGTCCTCATGCCAAAGGTCAGGGGTGGCGCTTCCTCCACTGCCCCTCTTGTCATAACTGCCATCTTTGGACATTACCGCACGCGGTACATGTTCCTGGACGGCGGCAGCAGCACAGATATCATGTATGAGCAATGTTTTCAACAATTGGATGAAGAAGACAAAGCAAAGCTTGTACCGGTCAATGAGCCAATCTCAGGTTTCATTCACGAGACCATCATGCTGCGGGGCATGCTTTCCCTGCCAGTCACGTGGTCCGATGGCACCCACGAGCGCACGGAGATATGCGACTTCATGGTCTTGCCAGCCACCTCCAACCACGATATACTCTTGGGCCGGGAAGGCATCGCGCGCTTTAACGCCAATGCTTCAACGACGCACGCGATGGTCGGCTTTCCAACCAAGACAGGCATCGCCTTCATCAGAGCCAACAAAGACTGCCACACCACCGAAACCGCCAAACCTCCAAAAATGGTCAAGACAAACGCCCGCACCGAGCCGGAAAAATGGGTGCTCAACCCTAAATTTCCGGAGCAAACGGTGGTCATTGGCCATGAAATCTCCGAGACCATACACAATCATTTGAAGCAGCTCTTAATCAGCAATATGGATGTCTTCGCGTGGCAACCGGCAGACATGGTCGGTGTCCCCCGGAAATAGCGGAACATAAAATCAATGTCTATCGCTCCGTAGAACCAATAGTACAAAAGAAGCGCAGTATGGGCCCGGAGAAAACAAAGGCCATGAACGAACAAGTCACCGAGCTGCTCAACGCGGGCATCCTCCGCCCTATCAGATACCAAACTTGGGTGGCTAATCCTGTCATGGTCGCCAAAGCTAATGGAGGGTGGCGCATGTGCGTCGATTACAAAGATATCAACAAGGCGTGTCCAAAAAATTGCTATCCTTTGCCAGAAATCGATCTAAAGGTGGACTCTCTCGCCCCTTATCGGTTCAAGTGTTTCTTAGACGCATACAAGGGGTACCACCAGATCCAGATGGCTAAGGAAGACGAAGACAAGACAGCGTTCCGCACGGATGCGGGCATCTTCTGTTACACCAAGATGCCCTTCGGCCTGAAAAACGCGGGCGCCACGTACCAACGCCTAATGGACACGGCCTTCATCAATGAAATCGGCGTACGACTTGAAGTCTACGTCGATGACCTTGTAATCAAAAGCAAGGAAGAAGGTGACATGCTTCGGGACATCCAGCAAACGTTCAATCAACTGCGCAAAGTGCGCATGAAATTGAACCCGAGCAAATGTTCATTCGGGATGGAAGAGGGCAAATTTCTGGGCGTCATTGTAACGCGGGATGGCTTCCGCGCTAACCTAGAAAAAGTACAAGCCATCGAAAGAATGCCATCACCCGCTTCCGTCAAAGAGATACAAACACGGATGGGCCGCCTTGTCGCCCTCAACCGATTCTTGTCCAATTACGCTTCAAAGTCGTTCCCGTTCGTGGACACTTTGAAGAATTGTTTGAAGAAGAGTAACTTCCGCTGGACCCCAGAGGCGGAATCGGCATTCCAGGCAAAGAAACAATGCCTAATGAACCTTCCGACACTAACAGCGCCTCTTCCTAAAGAACCGCTCACACTCTACTTATCCGTCACAGAGCGGGCAATAGGCGCGGTTCTAATGGTTGACCGCAAAGGCGTGCAAACACCAATTTACTACATCAGCCGCACGCTGTTAGATGCGGAAACAAGATACACAATCATGGAAAAGCTGGTTCTCGCCCTCGTCCATGCATCCCGAAGACTGCGCAGGTACTTCCAAGGCCATCCGATAAACGTCCTCACGGACTACCGGATAAATGACATACTCGCCAAACCCGAACTATCGGGTCGCCTGGCGAAGTGGGCTATCGAGCTGGGGGAACATACGATCAATTATAAACCCCGGCCCGCGATTAAAGGCCAAGTCCTCGCGGACTTCGCCACGGAGATACCTGCGGACAAAGTCCAAGAATGCCAAGCGGAAGAATCACCCGCACCGGCACATGACCCGGCGCAAAAGTGGTCCCTATACACAGACGGGGCTTCCAATGACGCCGGCGCCGGCGCGGGGTTACGCCTCATCAGCCCAGATAAACACGAGTTCACATACGCCATTCACCTTGACTTCAAAAGCACAAACAACGAGGCGGAATACGAAGCGTTGCTGGCAGGCCTCCGCATTGCGGAAAAAATGGGGGCCAGGCACGTGGAGGCACACGTGGACTCATTACTTGTCGCGCGACAGATCAATGGATCCTACGATGCAAAAGACGAAATCATGGCCTTATACCTGGAACAAGCCAAGCAACTCATGCGACGGTTCGACTCATGCACGGTCGAACACATCCGGCGCAGTGAAAACAAGCCAGCCGATGCGCTGAGTAAAATGGCATCCACAGTCTTTGAACACATGGCCAAGGAAGTCCGAATTGAGGTCCTAGACAAACCATCTGTCCCACCGCGACAAGTCAACGTCATCCAAATAGGCAACGCGTCCTGGATGACCCCAATCAAAGCCTTCTTATCCTCCGGCACCCTGCCTGAAGACAAGTCAGAGGCTCGGAAGATCAAACACAAAGCTTTATAATACCAACTTGTAGACGGTACCTTGTACCGCCGCTCTTACCTAGGGCCGCTGCTGCGCTGCGTAGATTCCGCAGACGCCTCCTTCCTCCTCAGAGACATACATGAAGGAACATGCGGGCTACACGCGGGCCCTCAGAGACACCACCGTGATACTTATTGTTTCTTTACCGGGACGCTCCCGGGGTATAAGCTAGTATAATATATTTTCTAATGTTTGTGTACATTTTAGAATTCATGTTACAAAATTTGATTGCGGCTGTAGGAAGTTCAACCAAAGGTTAGTAAAAAAATTAAATCATGATACGGTTGCGTTATTAAAGAAACTGGATGGATAGTATGGTAATATTACATCTAGCTTAAGATGGCATACGAAGAGCCATAGTGTAATTCTCGAATTTTTACCTCATTTCTTCATTTTATGCCCCTAATGTGCAACCTTTGATGAAAATTATACAAATGACTATTGCACTCATTCTAGATAATTGTTTCTGAAACCGTTCATTTATTCCGCTTTCAATGGCATTGTCTCTTCCACATCCCATCACCACCTTCTTCTATTTATTGTAGGTGATTGAATGCTTAATTGAAGAGTCTTGCCTCCACCATTGATTCCTTTTTTGCCCTCCTTTGTTCCTTCTCAATCAACAGATAAAGCGGAAGTTGGAATATGTTTCCATTTTCGAAATAGAAGAAATTGGTAGAGACAAACTTGTTGAAGCATGTCTACCACTCCCTACTGATGTGTTGGTGGTTATATATAAAAGTGGAAGTAGTGGCTTGCCAAAAGATGGTAAAAAATTATGATACCTGATATTTTGGTTTGTCATTTTAGTACTTCAATCTATAACACATCATTTTAAAATGTACTGTTTCGCTTCATGCATGGTGTTATGATGGCACACAACAACGTTTTACCTACAATTTATGCTTTCCTGACCATTGTGCCTGGACTTGAGGCAATGATATCTATTTAGCGTACTTACCATTGGCAGATATTCTTGAACATGTAGAGGTATACCAGTTATGTAAGAAATATGATATAGATACTTTTAAAAGAATTATAATATAATATATTTTCTAATGTTTGTGTACATTTTATAATTCATGTTCCAGAATTTGATGTGTCTGAAGGAAGGTTGACCAAAGGTTAGTAAAAAAAATAAATCATGGTAGGGTTACATTATTTAAGAAACTGGATGGATAGTATGGTAATTTTACATTAAGTTTAAGATGGCATACCAAGAGCATAGTGTAATTCCCTAATTTTTACGTCATTTCTTCCCTTTATGCCCCTAATGTGCAACCTTTAATGACAATTGTATAAATGAAATTTGTTAGGGCGCACGATGGGGCAAGAAAAGATGTGGACTATCGTTCGGTGCACTAAAGAGGAAATGGGGCATAGTCAAGCGACCCTTGAAGGTGACGACCGTTGATAGGTGTGAGGTCATTGTCTATACGTGCATGATATTGCACAACATGATCTTGAAAGACGAGGAACGTGTAATATCACCGGTTTACATAAGAGATCCCCAGTCCAACCAATGTTCGATGAAAATGCCCTTGCTGAGTTGAGTGACTCTGATTTGCATTTCCGACTTCAAAATATCTCGTGAAACATCTAGCCACTATAGATCTACCACACCTCGAAGTAGATTCAGAATAGTTTTATTTTTAGTTTAGGTGTGTTTGCATTTTTTATATTTTTTTTAGTTTTAATAAATGTAAGTTTATTTTATTTGAATAAAATGTTTAATTAATGTTTATTTAATTAAACAAAAAAGAAAAAAAAAACATTTTCAGGGTATTGGCTGAGTGGAGTGTTGCCTATAAAATTGTGGTTCAGTGAAATCAATCCATGAAGTGATGTGACAGTGCAATATTATTGGAAATCATGGTAGTTTAGTGAGGTTCAGTGTGTTTATGTTTTTATATTATTTTAGTTTTAATAAATTTAAGTTTATTTTATTTGAATAAAATGTTTATTTAATTAAATAAAAAACATTTTTAGGTAGTGGTTTAGTGGAGTGCTGTCTATAAAATTATGGTTTAGCAAAAAAATGTGGCAATACAGAATCATGATAGTTCAGTGAAGTTCAGTGACACACCCCTACCACCTTTATATTTATTTTTGTGACAGTGAGGGTGGGTGAGCGACCATATCTTTCAATCTTTCATGCATACTAATCACTACCTCATAATAATTAACTGGTATCAACAATTTGAATAAAGTGTTTGATTAATGTTTATTTAATTTAATAAAAAAAACATTTTCAAGTAGTGGTTTAGTGGAGTGTTGTCTATAAAATTATGGTTTAGTGAAATAGCGTGACAATGCAGAATTGATGAGAATCATGATAGTTCAGTGAAATTCAGTGAGAAACCCCTCTCACCTTTATATTTATTTTTGTGACAATGAGATGAGTGAGCGGCCGTATCTTTCAATCTTTAATGCATACTAATCACTACCTTATAATTTAATAATTAACTAGTATCGACAATTATGTTTTGTAAATTATCTTCGGATCTCATTCCATTTTAAATGGACGGTGCATTCTTCGTTATTGATTAAAATGATTGATTCTTTGGCACTACCACACATCCAATTATTAAAAAGAAAAAAGAAATCTCCAATAATAGATTCTGTGTTCAGGAAGACTTGACAGTAATTATTGTTCCATGTTTAAAGACATCGGTAGTGGGCTGATGAGCCACTCACTCGCGGTCCACACTGTCTCTTGGTCCGTGACCGGACCGTGTGAGAGGGCATCTTGTGACCTTGGTCACGTTATTGATGAATTTAATAATATAGCCGTTGATGTAACGACTCTTTTGTTAAAAGAAATAATTTATTTACCCACTATTAAAATTTTCCCCTCATTCTCATTTTTTGCACAATTTTTATAAAAATCCACTCTCTATTTTTATAAAATTTCAAAGCGAGATGCATTCTTTTGGCAACCACTTTAACCCCAACTTCCAACCACCAAGACAAAACCCAAACCGAGCCAACGTGTCGAATCCGGATAATGTTGAAAATACGGAGATGGGTGACCAAAATTTGTTTAGTATGATAGAAAAAATGCTTATCAACCCATTCGCGTATCAACAAAACGTTATGGCTTTCCAACCCTCTCAAACGTTCAACATGTCGGACTCATAACCATTCAACATGCTGGATGACAAAACGACGTGGTGTCCGAGACGCCACCGATTTAGGTCAGATCTTCAAAAGGAAAGGAAAGAAGAAAATGGAAAAAAACGAAAAATGAGGTCGAGAAAACGAAGAAAAAAATGTACTATGGACGAAGCCCGAAGAATACGCATTGTGTCATTCTTAGGTCGACGTATCAGAGGACCCAAAAGTTGGTTAGTTTTTATTTTTTTCTAAATGTAGTTTATACATTTTTTTACACATTTTTAGTAGTTAAATATATAATTTTACATTGTTTTTTTTTAGTTAGGGGATGTTTAGTTGATTAAGTGTTGAATCATTAAGAGGTCTGAATGGTTAAGAGTCTCTGAATGATTAAGGGGGTGTTTGTTTTCTTTAAAAAAGCACTTTTAACCATTTATGTCTGCGCCGTGCAGACGCGGGCAGACATAAGGGACGCGCAAAGTGTTTGTTTTTTGAAGACAAACCACTTAAAAACCTCTTCCAAACCTCTTCCTCAAACAGACATGCACCCTTCACTTCTTAGTTCTTACCTCTTCTCACAAACAAAACACTCTTCCCCTCATCCTCCTCCTCAAAACCCTAGACCCAACCTGCCTCCCTCCCTTCTCCCCCTCTCTCCGGCCACCTCCGCCCTCCTACTCCTCAAATCTCCGACTTGCAGGTTTGTTCTTTTTTCTTTCTTTTTTTAATAAGCGACGTTACAACTTGAATCCTCATATTTGTTATTAGTATTAATTATATATATATTCAGATTTGTTTTCTTTGAAGGTATGTTCTTTTTCCCTTTTTTTTAATCAGCGACGTACACAACACAACTTGAGTCTTCATATTTGTTATTAGTATTGATATTAATTATATATATTGAGAGTTGTTTTCCTCTGATAGCTTCCGATGTATTTTTTTTTGTCTAAAGATATTATATTGCTTGATTTTGTGGTGTTCATATGTTTATGTTTAGATTTTGTTATTAGTATTAACTAGTATTAATTTTGTCAAATTAAAATACAAAATATTGAAGTAACAGTTTGATATTTGTTGTTTTGGCAATGATGGTTTGGTTCATAATTTTCATATGTTGAGTTGTTGCCATTTATGTGTAATGTTGTTGCTCATATGTCGATTTTTGTTCTAATGTGTAATCAGTTTATTTCAGCAATCTACATAAGTTAAAAATCAAACAGTCTTCCTCTTGCAGACTGCAGACCTTTGGTCCACATCTTCTCCTGCAGATGTGGTCTGCAGACTGCAGACCTTTTGCTTCAGAAAAAACAAACAGCACCTAAGTGCTGAATGGTTCAGCTATGCACCAAGTCTGAATGGTTTAGCTCTTAATTCATAGCCCTTTTTTAGGTTGAACAAACAGTCTGAATGTTGAACCATTCAGAGCTGAATGATTCAGAGCCTCATTAAAAGGCTACCAAACAGACCCTTAGTTAATATATAATTTTCTCTAGTAGCTAATTATCAAGAAGAAGAAGAAGTGTTTTGGGCAAGGATTATGGAGAAGTTTTTTGGGCTACTAAAAAAACCGGAGGACTACGGCACGAAGGATTAACTAACAAGAAAGTGGCGGGAGATTAGTGGGAAAGTAGGCAACTACAATGCCATTTACACTCGTTTGTGGAATGTTCGGGATAGTGGGCAAGACGTTAAGACGACTCCCAAATCCAACAAGAAGTGCTTGTGGAATTTCAAGATAAAAAGGAACTTTCACACGAATCCAATGTTGGGATCTACTACAAAAGAGCTCAAAATGACACCTTGTCATGTTAACCCCCACTCATCCGCGCTTGAAAATGTCAAAATCGTCATCGTCCGTTCAAGATGTGAACCAATCTTCGGATGCACACGTTAATATTAACTTGAATGAAAAGAATGGTGGCAACAAAGAAGAGGATCTACCGCCATTTTTAGAACCAACTCGTCTGCCGGGGAGGAGGAGTGCGATGGGGGAAAACGGGTTCCTTTTCCTCAAGTGTTGACTACAACGAAAGCTTCGTTGAAATAAATCAATGATTAGGAGCGTTAACCAACATCGGGATACAACGTTTAGAGACGAGGCAAAAAGAATCTTAGGTTCGAAAAGAACGACTAGAACTTCAAAAGGATCGCCAAATGTTAAAAGATCTTGAATTTCTAAGGAAGCCTAACCCGACTGAGCCGGGAATTGAACGATAGCTTGCGGGAACACATCAAAAACAAATACATGCTTCACGAGTGATTTTATTTAAGTTTTATGTTTTCTATGTTTTTTATCGTCTATGTTTTTTATCATCCATGTAATTTCGTTTTTTTAATGGATTCTTTTATGTTTTAAATGTTATTGATTAATTAAAAGAAAAAATAATTAATGATGAGGTAATGATGCCAGCTATGTGATACCACTACTCTATTTTTACCATGTGAGTGGGTCACATGACGTAGCAGCCATATGACAAAAAATAGTATGTAACTATGGTCATATGGGTAAACCACTACAAATAATCTAATATTATTGTTTTTATCTTACTTGTCCATTTGTTGAGTGCTAGCCTTACACCCTTAGATAGCTTCAGTTTTTTTTTTACCACTAATAATTCAATGTGGAAAAATGTTTTTATTTACCGCTAATAATCTGATGTAGAAAAATGTTTTGTGTAACCTTTTGTAATTTTCTTTCTTTGATTCGTAACCATTGATTAATAAAATCCCCGTCCATTTTGTTCGTTTGCGGCTTTTCGTATGTCACTTTATTTACTTGGTGCAAAAAAATTGATTATATTGATTTTGTTTAAACAAAATCAATTCATACTTAACATAACAATAAAAAAACGATTTGAAAAAAAATATTGCTTGGGCCGGGACTCGAACCCGTGCCCCAGCCGGGTTCCCAACAACAATAAACATCACTAACCACTGCACCAGCTGTGTGTTTGTGAATATAATTGAAACCAATTCTATTTAATCCATTATGCTTTTCCTTTGGTCAAAGCTGCAAAGTCAAACCCACCTCTAACCGACAAAGAACCTTCTAATTAACGCGCTTAGATCTATTTTTGGAAACGATTTCGACAAATTGATGACTGAAGCAATCATCCTCGTCATTGCCAGCTCTCAATTACTCCGAATCATTCCTTAATTGATCAATTAGACGCGTGAACATTGAAGGCTTAGTCAAACTTCCAATTCGACATTCGAACTCGTTGTATTATAAATTGAAACCTATGGGAACCTCATAACACTTAGTCGATCTCTTCTGTATAAAAACATTTCACATAAACATCCAAATCAAGCTCCAATCTGACGAATTAAGTGTGACAAGTCGCGAGCTTTGTTTCATCCGTTTTAACATCAATTTGAATTTGTAAGTATCAATTGATTGCATGTATTTCTTCCTTGTTATTAGTTGACTAATAGCCCCTTTAATTCTTGGGTTATTAGTTGTTAATCGTGTTAATTGAAAAACTAGGGTTCATAGGCTCATATTTGGGAAAGATGATACGAGTTAATAACAGGTTAAAACATTTCAGAAACGAATTAAAGCAAACATCTGATCTACATCAGATGGTTGGGACAGCTGTTGTTGATTGACTAGTCTAGGGTTCGAAACCAGGCATCAACATTTTTTTTTCTTGGAATTCTTATTATTATTCAAACAAACTATATAAGACATTAGACCAAGACTATTCTGTTCTCAGGGTCCAGACCAACTGATCTGAACTTGTGACTTAAAACAACCAAACCG
This sequence comes from Ambrosia trifida, assembly GCA_028751855.1. Lineage (NCBI taxonomy): Eukaryota > Viridiplantae > Streptophyta > Magnoliopsida > Asterales > Asteraceae > Ambrosia > Ambrosia trifida. Next base: position 1,650,172 of record CM054129.1, read on the forward strand.
GGTTAGACTCGGGTTAGATCCTCCCCATCCCCATATTTTTTTTGATTTATCATTTTTTTTTTTGTATTTTATATTATTTTGGTTAATAACTTCTATAATATATTTTAAATGTCAAACATGACTTATAAATTCTACAAAAATTATTTTATGATATATAACTAATAAACTTTATTATATAATTTTCATTTTCAGAAAATTCATTTATTTAATATATATATATATATATATATATTAAATATTACAAGTTTATTTGAAAATAAATAAATAATTCTATAAATAACACTAAACCATTTACAAAAAAATCTAAAAAAATTATTTTAGACTTATAAACTAATAAACTTTATATAACTAAATTTTATTTTAGGAAAAAGATTAATTAATTATTTTTAATCAATTTATTTAATTTTAATCATAATGAATTCGCATTAAATTCAATTTTCATCATTTTTGCACCAAAATTTCACATAAATTACTTTTATTAATCTAGATCAGAAATATAAGTTTATAACCTAAAATTTATGAAATTTAATATTTTTAGATATTATTACCATGTTTTGATTAATAAGTTATAATATATTATACACACTTTAATTAAGAAAATAATTTTATAAAAATTATTTTCACAATATAATATTTTAGTACAACCACCCTTGATCAAGGTCTTACAAAGATCCTTTTTATATATTTATTTTATTAATTTCTTTACTTATTATTTAACTAACAATTATTTTAAATTAATTATTTAACGATCGTCAATCCGCAAATTAGGAACCCTTGAATACCTTTAAACTAGAAAACTTAGACTTTCCAACACTTATTTTTGCCTTGAACATAGGGTAATACTTGGAAACATTTGGGCCACATTTAGAGTATTTTAAAGGATTCAACACTTGTGCTAAGATGAGTTTACATAGCCCCTTTTTACTGTTTTACATTTTTGGGGTGAAACATGTTTAAACATTTTTGATGCAACAACAATTACTCATTCTCATTATGTTGAAACTTGTGGATTCATTTTGACTGTAACAAAAAGACACAGTACAATCATTAACATTGATCAAGCCGTTTGTTTAGATTATAGCGCTATAGGTCTGACAAACCCATCCCCATGCATAAATTCAGGGATGATCAAAAACTGTTAAACTTTTACTAACTTGCGAGTTAGGTCTCAGACGACACAAGGTTTGATTGTACAAAAGACGCATTGTTACATGTCAGACTCATACTCTAACATCATTCATTGATATATCTCAACTATGATTGCTATACTGAATATTGTTTTCTATTACATGCTAAAACCTATGTATTCTCACCAACTATTAATAGTTGACCCCCCATCTTTCCAACTTAACATGTTTCAGATTTTACTTGCTATTGGAAAGTTGTACAAGCCTTGGAACACATAGGAGCTTTGTATAGAGTAATAGGTAATAGAGTGAATTGGATCGAATCTACTTTTCTCATTATTCACAGAAGATTATATAGTGGCTACAACATTAATACAATGACTTGATTCTAGGAAGACTATTGACTAGACTATTGACTAAGAATATTGACTATGACTAAATAATTACAAAGGCATAAAGATAGCTCTTTGACTATGACTATTGACTGTTGACTGTTGACTTGTGTTAATACGCCCCCGCAAGATGGAGGATCCATTGGATACGCCAATCTTGGAGCGAAAGGAAAGAAACGGTGATCTTGGAAGTGGTTTGCTGAGGACATCAGCCAGTTGATCCTTTGAGCTAATGTGAAAGACCTTTAAGTGACCGGCATTGACTTGTTCACGAACAAAGTGGTAGTTGAGGGCAACATGTTTCATGCGGGAATGGTACACCAGGTTGGCACAAAGGTAGGTGGCGCCGGTGTTGTCACTGGAAAAGAGATGGTGTACGTGTCGTGCGAAGACCGAGTTCTTGGAGAAGATTTTTAACCCATGAGATTTCAGCTGCGGCGTTTGCTAGTGCTTTGTATTCTGCTTCAGTGGATGAGCGCGAGACCGTTTTTTGTCTTGATGAACGCCAGGAGATGATGTTGGATACAAGATATAATATATAACCTGTAGTTGATCTTCCTCCGTCATGTATGCCTCCCCAATCAGAATCTGAGAAAGCATTTAAACCAAGTGAGGACTGTTTATTTAACAATAACCCATGGTGCAATGTTCCTTTCAAATAGCGGAGAACCCGTTTGAGAGCTTGCCAGTGTGACTGTTTTGGGTGATGCATAAACTGAGAGAGTTTGTTGACAGCGAAAGAGATATCAGGGCGGGTGAAGGCAAGGTATTGAAGTGTGCCAACAAGTTTGCGATAAGGAGTTAGGTCAATGGGTGGAGAGGCATCCGAAGGGATAAGCGGTTCAGAGACGCTTAGAGGGGTGAGGACCTCTTTGGCACCATCCATTTTGAAAGTGGTTAAGATGTCCTGAATGTGCCTGTGTTGGGAGAGGAATAGACCATGAGGAGTTGGAATGACTTCGATTCCTAGGAAGTGATGTAGAGGGCCTAAGTATTTGATCGAATTTTTTTTGCTTAGGGCTTGAACAAAGATGTCCATGAATGGATTATTGTTTCCAGTGAGGACAATGTCGTCAACGTAGACGAGTAGGTAGCAAGTGTTACCATTTGTGTTGTAGACAAAAAGAGACGCATCAATGAGACATTTTTTAAAACCGAAGCTAATGAGGAAGGCGGTTAATTCATTTTACCAAGCCCGCGGGGCTTGTTTAAGGCCGTAGAGAGATTTCTTGAGTTTGCAAATGTGATTAGGAAACGCCGAATTTGCAAATCCGGGTGGTTGAATCATGTACACATCCTCATGTAATGTGCCATGAAGAAATGCATTATTGACGTCTGGTTGGCGTAACGACCACCCTCGAGAGAGTGCGATGGAAAGAACAGTACGAATGGCGACAGGTTTTGTTACCAGACTAAAGGTATCAAAATAGTCCTTACCGTACTATTGATGAAACCCTTTTGCGACTAGGCGCGCTTTAAATTTATCAACAGTTCCATCGAGTTTTCGTTTGGTTCGGAATACCTATTTGCATCCGATTGGATTTTGGTAGTATGAGGGACAAGCTCCCACGTATGGTTTTGAAGAAGAGCGTTGTATTCAAGATCCATTGCTTGTCGCCATTGTGGATCTTTCATCGCTTGGATGTGAGTAGAGGGCTCAATGGATGTAGGAAGTGGGTGAAGTGTGGTGGAGTTGATGAAGTTGAATTTGTAATATTTTGGGTTAGGATTGCGAGACCGTTATGGGCAAGTAGAGGTGGTAGGAGAGGGGTTAGTTGAAGGAGTTTGAGATGAGGAGGTGGTAGAGTCATTGGAAGGTTGTGTAGGTGAATTAGGTTGTGTAGGAGTGGAGGATTGTGGAGATGAGGACTGTGTATGGACAGTGGAGGACTGTGTAGAGGACAAGAGTTGTGTAGGGTTAGGGGAATGTTGTGTAGGTGTAGTAGAAGGTTGTGTATGGTCAGATGAGTTTTGTGTAGTATCAGGCAACTGTTGTGTAGGTGCAGCAGAAGGTTGTGTAGGGTCAGGAGAGGGGTGTGTAGGAGGTATGGGTTGGGGTGTGGGATCGATGGGAGGTTGTGTAGGGTGTGAAGGCTTTGTAGGATTTGGTATGTTGTGAAGAAATGATTCATAGGTGACAGTGAAAGATGCGGAGTTATTGGTGTGGGATGGGAAGATGTGTGGTATGAATTCAACATGACGAGAGTGATATAGTTTGTTGGTGGCTGGATCAAAGCATTTGTATGCTGATCTGGAAGAGGAGTATCCAAGAAAGATACATGATGTGGAGCGAGATTGTAACTTGGAGGTGTTGTATGGGCGGAGCCAAGGATAGCAAAGACATCCAAACGGTTTTAGTTTGGAGTAGGTGGGAACAACATTGAATAACATGTCATAAGGTGATTTGTTGTTCAAGATGGTGGTGGGTAGACGGTTGATGAGATAAGTTGCGGCTTGAAAGGCATGTGACCAAAATTGTGATGGTAGTTGAGCATAGTGGAGGAGGGCAAGGCCCGTTTCAACAATGTGTCGATGACGACGTTCGGCCACCCCATTTTGTTCGGGTGTATGAGGGGGTGTGGTGTAGTGAGAAATTCCATGAGTTGTGAGAAATGGTTTAAGACCAATGTATTCACCACCATTGTCGGTAAATAGAGAGATAAGAGGTGTTTGAAAAAAAATTTCCACTAGTGATTTGAATTGTGGAAAAAGGACGGAGACGACGGATTTTCTTTTTATCGGATATAACCAAATGTATTTTAGAAAAATAATCGACAAATATGACATAGTACTTGAAGCCGTCAATGGATGTTTGGACTGGACCCCATACATCAGAGTAAACGAGTTGCAATGGTTTCTTTGCAACAAATGAGTTTTTACCAAAAGAAATTTTATGGCTTTTATTTAACGAACAAGATTTGCAATGAAAAGACTCGGGTGACACTTTATTACCATTAAGTCCTAATTTAGAAATTAAGGACTTGAAGCCTTGAAACGAAGGATGTCCAAGGATATGGTGCCACACAAGTAGAGATCTTGTTGTTGTTGCATTGATTTGAGGAGAGAGTGTGGTTGGTCCGTAGTAAACGTCATTGACGTTCACGCCTCGCATGAGATGTGCCCCCGTGCGTAGATCCTTAACTACGAAATGATATGGAAAAAATTCAACAGAAACTTGATTAGTACGACTAAGTTTTGCAACAGATATAAGATTATTACGAAGAGATGGAACGATTAAGACATCATTTAAGAAAAGCGGTCGTGAGTTGGTGTGAAGGGTTGTTTGACTAATGTGTGTGATAGGAAGGGTTTTACCGTCACCTAAAACAATCTCATCCGGGCCACCATATTCGGAAAGAACATGCATTTGGTTGTTGTTGTTGTTGTTAGTGTGATTGGAAGCGCCTGTATCCCACATCCATGGAGTGTTTGGAACCGTAGTGTAAGAAGATGTATTGTTTACAACCGGGTATGAGTAGGAATCATGAGTAGAGACTTGATGGTCGCGTAGGAAGCAACGAAGTTTGCGACAATCTTTCGTTACATGACCGGGTATGCTGCAAAAATAACAAAAAACTTTAGTTTGGCTGTTGTGGGTCGGGTTGTTTTGAGTTTGGGTTGCGGATTTGTTTGACTACGAGGAAGGTCGGTTTTGTAATGATGGGTTTGAAGCTGAGGAACAAGGGTTCCGATTGTAGTTTTGGTTTGATTGATGAACAAAAAATGGAGCCATTGAGGCTGCAAATCAGAAAAAAAGATGAAAGGGTTGTGTGGGTTGCGAACAGAAGGATGTCGAAAGCTGTGATGGATCGGTTGGCTCAAGGGAGCTTTAGGCTCTTGATACCATATAGAGTAATAGGTAATAGAGTGAATTGGATCGAATGTACTTTTCTCATTATTCACAAAAGATTATATAGTGGCTACAACATTAATACAATGACTTGATTCTAGGAAGACTATTGACTAAGAATATTGACTATGACTAAATAATTACAAAGGCATAAAAATAGCTCTTTGACTATGACTATTGACTGTTGACTCTTGACTCTTGACTTGTGTTAATACTTTGGACCTAGTTCATACGAATCAAATTTTTTTGTAATCATTAATTTGTACGACAATTGTAAAACATTTAATTATATTCAACTTTCATTTAGTACCATGAGCTATTGAACAATCATTACAACGTGACATCTCGACGTTTCCGTCATCGGTTGGGGTGTTACATTTTGCATATCCAGAAATCGGATAATCTGAAATTTCAAATTCGGATTTGGATATGACTTTTGTAAATTTTCGGATATCTGAAATATTCGAATTCGGAATCTTAAAAAAAATAAGTAAATAAATAAATATATATATATATTATATAATTATATATACACAGTTTTATCCTCATTCCAACCCTTACCCTAATAACAAACATCGCCACCCACCACTCCTCATCTCCTCTAGGCGCCTCCATCCTATTACTGTTCGACTTCCCCTCCACCATCCTGGCAACCACCCTCCATCGTCCCAACTTCGGACCATCTAGTAGGCCTGTAAGTTTTTTTCTGTTTCGTTATCGACCATTCGAATATAAAATCATAAGTATATTTTTGTCTGTTTCTGACCAGCGACCACCGGCAAATATAAAGCCACCAACAAATATAAAGCCATCGACCATCCACAAATACTTTCGTCTGTTTCTGAATATAAAACCATGGACCAATCCTTTCGTTTTTTTCTTTACTGTTTCCGAATATAAAATTATAACTATATTATGGGTATTACTTATTATTGGCTTGTGTAATTTTGATAGTAGCATATAAAATCATATAGAATTGGATCCATTGATTAAAGCATTATTTTCGTGTGATTTTTTCTTATGTTAGTTTGTTATCTTAAGTATACTAAATTATTTTTTTCTATTGAATTACAATACTTTATGAATTGTTTTGAATGTTTGTGGTTGGGAAGTTTGAATTGTTTTGAATGTTTATGCTAGTGTGTATCTTTGAATTAAGCAGGTTTGGTTTGGTTTAATATAAGCAGGAAATCAATTTTTTTTTATTTTTTTAGATTTGGATATCTGTTGGGTAATCCGAATTTAAATCCGAAATTTTGGATATCGAAATTTTAGATACGGATTTAGATATCAATACCCACTATCTGAAATTTTCGGATATCCGGTTTTCTTAGGTTGGTGTAAGTGAAAAGACACAGGATGGAGATCAAGTATGTCCGAGAACCAAACACTCATCATGGTGAAGACGCTTCCTAATTTTGTAAAATCCTACGAGATTTATCGTTTGTTTTACAATTGTAAATGGTTCCAACAATTACCACCACCAACTAGAATGTTATAAACTTATTTGGATAATTTTTAGTTTTGAATGGCATTTTATAAATGAAAACTTTTCTAGTGCCTATTTTGGAGCATGATTTAGATGCATTTTTTTGGCAAAGTAATATTTTATATGGGTGCGGGTCTTATAGTTTTTTCTTGCGCAAATCATTATCAAAATTCATCATGTTATCTAACTATTATTATCAAAATTTAAATATTATTTGACAATATGACATGTAACATTCAAAAGTCTTATCAATTAATCTTGAGAATATTAAAGAATCTATAAACATAGATATTAAATGTTTGTTTTTTTCCAAAGTTTTAGATTTCGAGTTATTCGCGGGGAAAAGTATACAAAATGGTTTCTACACATACAAATATATACCCACGTAACCCATACACCTTAATAAAATTGTAAAAATCAATAAAAATTGAAATTTATGTTCTAACATTCTTACCAATACATTATCCTCATTCTGTTCCAGATTGTAATCTCTAATAAAAAAATATAGCTCCATTTTTACATTTTTTGTCTTGCTTTTTAAAAAAAAGTTTGTGCAAGAAGTGGTTCACGAACTGAACCGAATTGAATCTGGTCTTTCAAACCGATCAAACCGGAACAGATCCGAATCGGTTTCAACCCAATACCGGTTTGGGAAGGAGCCGGTCAAACCTCATACCTGTCCGGGTTTGAAAAAAAAAACCCGTATTGTTCATCTCAGTAGTAGTTAGGTTAGGACAAATGGTCTGCGGGCTAATTTAATCTGAAGCCAAGCCCAGTTAAACTTAGGGACAATATGAATACTGGTGGGGCACAAGTATTCTGGACTTTTTTCTTGATCTCATGAAATGAGCTTCACCATCACTTACCAGTTTACTAGTCTTAGGAATATAGTGGTCCATTACGGGTTTAAGTGATTAAAAATAATAGTAAGGATAAATTACAGAATTCGTCCTTTACGTTTACCTCATTTTTCAGTGGTTGTCCTTTCGGGTTTCAGTTGCTGAGATTCATCCTTAACGATCTATAATGTTACACCCACTGTCTTAAGGCACTAACTCAGTTAAAAATTTCAGTTAACTTTGGTCATGTGCCTTGCACATTATTTCTGGTTCTGTTTCGAAGTCCAACGATGATGGTGTAAGTTCAATCTTCAATTAGGGCTTTTGTTCTTTTTTCCATGATTTCTTTTGTATTATTAGGGCTAAAGTGCACAGGTGGTGTGTGTAGGAGAATTAGAAAGGGGATTAGGAAAGAAGGTGACTGAATTCACCTAATGAATTTCTGGATTCACCTAATTAGAAAGGGGATTAGGGCTAAAACCAATTCCTCCACTGTTTTTGAATAAATGGTGTATCCTCTGTTTTTAGGAACCATATAAATCTCAAGTAACCCATCATAATCTTGGGTTTTCTTAACTAAGAAATTACCATGAAAAGTTTTATATGTATTAGTTCTGCGTTTCCTTAACAAAAGCAATGCCATTTATTCAAAAAAACAAAATTTTATATTTAATAGTGGGTGGTGGTGGTGGTGGTGCAGTGGTGGTGGTGGGTGGGTGGGTTGGTTGAAGAAGAAGATGGAATGGTATAATAGTGGGTGGTGGTAGAGGAGGAGATAGTCAAAATTACCAACTTACCCTCATGTGCAAGGCACATGACCAAAGTTAACTGAAATTTTTAACTGAGTTAGTGCCTTAGGACAGTGGGTGTAACATTTTAGATCGTTAAGGATGAATCTCAGTAACTGAAACGCGAAAGGACAACCACTGAAAAACGATGTAAACCTAAAGGACGAATTCTGTAATTTATCCTAATAAATATATGAAGCTTAATTTGACAAGGTTATTTTTAGGCGGTAAACCAATTAAGTTAATAAGACCATGTGTAGTGGGGAAGGGAAAAACATAAGCCCCCTGTTTTTCATTAGTCCATGTGACAGCTGAGTCTGTATGGGGCTTGAAGTGAAAATGGGGTGCAGTGGTGGGGTGAAAAACATAAGACCCCTGCTTTATTTTATGGGAAAATGGCCAAAATAGCCCCTTGACCGGGCGTTTTGCGTAAATGGCCCCCTCCACCGTTTTTGGAGAGACGGGACACGGTTTCCAAAAGGGCTGAACCGTCTTCCGAGATCCTTTGGATTCCAACCAGTAGCAATCCAACACGTGGCGGTTACGATCCCGATGTCTGCCACCCGGCTCCCGTGGCGGCTTGAGACGTGTCAGCGCCGCAAAACCGTCTCCGGTGGGGTCCCTGAGACGGTTCACCGACGGCTCAAGTTAAGCCGTCTTCGGCTCGGCTTATAATAAAATAATATATCCGATCCCACGGAGACGGCTCCTGAGCCGGTTCGGGTACGAAAAAGCCGTCTCCGGTGACGTCTTTTAAAATTTATCAACCGTCTCCTGAGACGTCAGCGGGTACGAAAAAGACGGCTTCCCGTACCGTCTGTTTACTGTTTCTGAACCGACTCGATGCCGGACGTTGTACATCGACGGAGACGTTTTCGGTGATGTGACGTCCATGACGAACCGTTTGTTATAAAATTAGTAAATTTTGTAACAATTTTGTTTGAATTTTTTCTTGTATTCCTTATTTTTCTTTCCAAGTGTTAAAAAAAAGTTGTGTTTTTAAAAATGGTTAGTTTTATAATCTATAGTGGAGGCAGGTGGGAAGTTGTCAACGGTCGAATGGAATACGTTGTTGATAGTAGCTGTAAAAGACGTGGTTTTGAAATTGATTCAAATATCTCGTATCTTAGTTTTTTAAATGTAGTTTCTGATGTGTGTGAGATTCCAAACATTTCAAGGTTATCTTATAAAATGTCAGCTTTTGATGATGCAATCGACATTTTTAATGATCGTGATGTATCTTTTCTTTTTAAAGTTGCTTTGCAAAACCCCCATGAAGTATTGAAGTTGTATGTTGTAGATGAACCAGGTGTGGGTTCGTCTAGTAATGCTCATTTAAACGACGTACCTTCAAATGATTCAAAAGTCCCTGATCTAAATGTGTCTATAGAAAATTTTGATCATTACACACCATATGGGTGTTTTGGAAATTTCGATGATGAGAAAGCTGAAAAAGAAGAATTTTATGGAAAGCCAAGTCCTGAATTGTTTTCAGATATAACCAAAAGCTCTTTAGTTTTTTCTGAAGGTTCCGTATTTCGTAACAAAGATGAATTGAAATTGCAGTTAGGAAATTTTTGTTTGTCTGAACGTTTTTCCTATAAAGTCGACAGGTCATCTAAAACGAGGTATGAAATTTCATGTGTAGTTGATGATTGTGATTGGCAATTTAGGTCACGTTCTGTCCCAACTTCAGACACGTTTTTTGTTACATTTTTTAACAACAACCACACATGTTCTAAAACTCAAACACATCCCCATCTTCGTCAAGCTAACCCGCAAGTAATTGGTAGCATACTGAAGCACCAATTGCGAGATACTAGACGTGTTTATCGTGGAAACGAAATAGTACAAGATTTTCGAGAAAGATTTAAGGTTGATATATCATATACTCAAGCTTGGCGGGGGAAGTGTCATGCACTTGAGCTTTTGCAAGGAAGTAGCAAACAATCGTTTTCTGAGCTTCCGTTCTACTGCTATAATTTGCGAAATGCAAATCCAGGGACTGTTACTGAGATTAAAACTGATGAAGACAATCGTTTTGAAATGCTTTTTATTGCCATTGGTGCAACGGTCAGTAAAATATTTTTACCTATTTTCATACCAACTTAAATAAATTATTGATGTTTTGGTTTACTGAAGTCTAAAATTTATCTGTTTTTCATTTTATTAAACAGATTCGGAGTTTTCTTCTGTCTTTAAGACCGGTCATTATTATAGACGCGGCACACTTAAAAGGTGAGTTTAAGGGAACGTTATTCCTTGCTGTTGGCATGGATGGTAACAACCAAGAACAAACTCTCCTAAATATCACATCCGACCGTCTTGTACATGTAAAAGACGGATGATCCAGAAGAACATGATAGAGATTTAGGAAAAGGATGAACTTGCCAACAAAGTAGACTACAAAATCGTCGATGCAAATTACACGGGTTAACCCACGTGTAGATGCAACAACAATCCAAGTAGTATTATGTAGATGTAACAGCAATCCAACAGAAGCCTTTTTCGCTTTACTTCTCACTAACTCCGACCGAAACCTATCCATCACTTCAACCTTTCGCTCCAAATGTATTACCAAGTGGTTGGAGGTCAACTTAAGGCTAAAGAAAATGGGTGAAAGGATTTTTAAGGCCAAAGAAAATGGGTGAAAAACTTCGGATCAGAAGCTTTCCATAGAATGGGATTAGATAAATCCCAAAGGCTTAGGTTTAAAAAGTGCCATAATTTTTACCGAAAAAATATTCGGCTATTCTGAAACTCAAAAACACGTCGATTAATCAAACTAAATTTGAAAAAAACATTTGAGAAGATTTTGTTTGATTTGGTAAAATATTTTGGCTTGGTAAAATATCTAAACGGGCTTGAAACAAACATTTGAGAAGATTTGGTTTGATTTAGATGTGTTTTTTTTTTCAACCAAACCCACATATTTATACCCAAACAAAATTTGAAAAAAAAAATAAATAAATTAATTAATGGGGCTGAAGACGGTTCAGCCAAAACGGATTCGGCTAAGCCGAGCCGAAGACGGCTTAACTTGAGCCGTTGGTGAACCGTCTCAGGGACCCCACCGGAGACGGCTTTGCGGCGCTGACACGTCTCAAGCCGCCACGGGAGCCGGGTGGCAGACATCGGGATCGTAACCGCCACGTGTTGGGTTGCTACTGGTTGGAATCCAAAGGATCTCGGAAGACGGTTCAGTCCTTTTGGAAACCGTGTCCCGTCTCTCCAAAGACGGTGGAGGGGGCCATTTACGCAAAACGCTCGGTCAAGGGGCTATTTTGGCCATTTTCCCTTATTTTATTATTATTTTTTAAACTTTTTGACCATTGTGCACACGTGGCAAACAATGATTGGCTGGTTGATTTGATGCATGGCGTGATTAATATAACGCTAGGACGATTTTTTTTAAACATAGCGCTGCAGTACAGCTGGTCTAAGGTCCTAGGCGAGATGGACTGCGGTAGTAAAAGAAAAAGAAATAATATTTAATTAAGCGAAGGTGAAAAGAAGACTGGGTCAGGGTAGAATGAGTAGTCAACTGTTAAAAGTCAAAATTGGGTGGGATTGCAAAAGCAAAGACCATTTCTAATTCTTTTCTTTTATCTCTTTCTTTCTTTCTTTCTTTTTTTCTTCTTTAATCTATTGCTGACTATTTCCTTTCCTTTTCCTATTGCGATTGCTGGGAAATAAGGAGAGAATGAGTCAAATTTAATTGTTTAAAACATTACTAATGTATAACAAGTCAATTTGCTAGTGCTCCCTTTAACACTCCTCAACATCTTCATCGAACCTTACTACTTATATTTATATCATGTTCCTCGATTATTATTAATATTAATTTTCTTCTAAGCTAAACTGTTTTCTTAACTGATCCATCTATTCTATATATATATATATACACTCATAATTTGGCAGCACACAACAGTAACACAATGAAGCCCATGCACCAACCACCAAAAACTGCTTGTCGCCGTCGTCCTAACCTGACCCTACCCTTACCACCACCACAACCACCGCAGACAGCGGTTCCTCTTCCTCGCCCGCCCTCCATCAACTTCTCCGAGCTGGAGCGCCTTAACAGAATAGGCAGTGGCAGCGGGGGTACCGTGTACAAGGTCCTCCACCGCCCCACGGACACCCTATTCGCCCTCAAAGTCATCTACGGAACCCACGAGGAAGATGTGCGGCGCCAGATACGGCGTGAGATCGAGATCCTGCGTGGGGTGGACAACCAGAACGTGGTCAAGTGTCACGACATGTTCGACCGTGCTGGTGAGATTCAGGTCCTACTTGAGTACATGGACTGGGGCTCCCTGGAAGGCATCCATTTCTCGGACGAGTCATGTTTAGCCGATCTTACACGTCAGGTATTGTCGGGTCTGTACTACCTACACCGGCGTAAGATCGTCCACCGCGACATCAAGCCTTCGAATCTCCTTATTAATTCTAGAAAACAAATAAAGATCGCGGACTTCGGCGTGTCTAGAATCCTGGAGCAAACCATGGATCCTTGCAACTCTGCTGTGGGTACAATCGCGTACATGAGCCCTGAACGAATAAACACGGATTTGAACCAAGGAAAGTATGATGGGTGCGCAGGGGATATTTGGAGCGTGGGGGTCAGCATTTTGGAATTCTATATCGGGCGGTTTCCTTTCAACGTGGGAAGACAGGGTGACTGGGCCAGCCTGATGTGTGCCATCTGCATGTCCCAGCCACCGCAGGCGCCCCAGAAGGCGTCTGCTGAGTTTAGAGATTTTGTAGGGTGCTGTTTGCAGATGGATCCGGCCAGGAGGTGGACTGCGGCGCAGTTGTTGCGACACCCCTTCGTTACAGGGGGAGTGGTTACGCATAAGCATCCGCTTCCTAATCCTAATCCTAATCCTAATAATAATAATAATCGGGTGAATCCCGCGTATCAACTGCTTCCTCCACCACCACCACCTCAATTTTCCTCCTAGTCTTCCTGAGTTCCTTCATTCTTATTTATTTTTTCTACATCATTTCAAGAAAACAATTATTCTGCATGTACATACATTAACATATATGTATGTTTGTTGTATTTTACCTACTTTACTAGAGTAAGAATTAATGTCAATTTATAATGTCTTAAGTACTAAGTAGGTAGGAAATACAACTCCTATTTCGATTTATTTATTATCCCTTATTTAAACTAATAATAATATTATTATTTGTGTTTTATACTCCCGGGCTACAGTTCTTAATAATAAACCATGTCATGTTGGCAATTACAAGTCCTTTTTAAACACTCACGTATGAGATAACTATTTCATCATGTATCAATCATTTATTTGTTTAAACGTTCTTAATCACAAACATTAGACATAATCACCTTGTTAAACACTTGAAATAATAATCATAAACATAATTATCCAAAAGTAACGCTTGAAAGACCAACGAGATGCAAACATCAATGACTAAGGTTTCTAGTTTAAACGTTAGGGTAATGAACTAAACATTAAAAACTAAAAAAAAAAACAAACTTCTTTGATTGAACGTAAATTTAAACAAACAACCATGAACAGACGTAAAGGAATATATTACCGAATGCTTACGTCTAAAGTTTAGACGGAATGACCTTAAAGATTAAAGCGTCTGAAGATTTTACACGTGAAATTATCTGATTGGTAGACACAAAGAAGTGGCTGGTTCCTAATGTTTAGACGCATCATAGGTTTATTTTGGTAAATTTGATTAGTGAAATGTCTTAATAATAAATATTGTATTGTTAAATATGTTATGAAATAAAGGAAAGAAATAGGCGATTTGAAGGGGGAGGATATTATTATTATATTATTATTATTGAGGAGGAAGGTTCCTGTCTCTTACATGCCGCCTTGCCTTGCCTTGCCTGCCCACTTCAACTCAACTCCCCCTCCCCACCAATCTCCGCCCCTATTCAACTCCAGATCCAAATCCAAATCCAAATCCACATCTACATCTAAATAACTACCTCTCTCTTCCCCCCCATCAAACTAACTAACAACACAAACAGGCTTTGCTTCATCTTCATCTTCATCTTCATCGCTGCAGTTACTTGTCATATCATCTATCTGTCTGTCTGTCTGTCCATGTATTATTATTAACTTCTTCTTCTAACTTCAAGGTCTCTACTTACTTCTCTATCCATCTTTCTATTTCCATTTATTTATTTATTTCTACTTCATAACAAGATCTGTTATTATTATTACTACTTCGTCAAATACTCACTTACATTAATGTTGTTGTCTATTTTTATATTATTTTAAAATAATACATATAACTCTCCCTTCAGATAGATTATTAGGATTGCAGATACCATTTAACCCTCCCTTGTTACTCATCTTAATTTAACTCCCTACCATCTTATGTATGTTACCCAACTATATTACTTACTTACTAACTCAGATTATTATTATTATTATTATTATTAGGATTAGGATTGCAGATCGCATTTCAGTTACTTTACCCTATCCAATTGTTCAAACATAAATCTATTAAACTACATTTCCAATCACTGCTTTCCTTTTCATATCAACCTGCTATTGGTAGGGTCTGGATTTTGTTTTTAATACCAAGGTTTCTGGTATTCAGTATAATATGATGTATGCAAAGAGGATGATATTTTGGGTTTATGAACCTTGCAGATGGGGTCTAATACCATGGAATTAGCATCTGAACACATTGACTTGGACTCCGATGAAGAGAGCCCCTTAACATTATCACAGTCCGCAGGTGCAAAACAATCTTTTCAGTTCGAGGCATCTCATACAATTGTCCCCAAATCCAACACACATCTCCTTAGAAACTTACAGTACACTGCTCTCCACAGTGTCTATGTTGTCTTGTTTAAAGCAAAGATCAATGTTTTGCTTCCTTTTGGACCTCTTGCAGTATTACTACACTACCTCACAGGTCGACATGTAAGAGCATCTTCTCTCTTTCTCTCTCTCTCTCCTTTTTTACCTCAAATATCAAAGTTAAAAGACTTTTTCACATTTCTTTCCAATTTCTTCAACATCAGGGATGGGTCTTCTTTTTCAGCTTACTAGGCATAACGCCTTTAGCTGAACGACTCGGTTATGCAACTGAGTAAGATTTTTCTTTTTTCTTTCATTTCATTATTGTTGTTTTCCTTCCTTTTTGATTATCTACCTATTTCGTTTTTTTTTTTTTTTTCAGGCAGCTCGCATGTTATACAGGGAATACAGGTAAATTACATCCTATCTAAATGGTTCTTGATGTTGCATTGTGAGCCAACTGTAAATTTAAACAACACAAAAAGCAGACATCTTATATTTTTGGTTGCACATGATACCGAACACTGACTAAGTTATTTCTTGGTTGGATTTGCAGTCGGAGGTCTTCTAAATGCCACGTTTGGCAATGCAACAGAAATGATTATTTCAATATATGCGTTAAAGAATGGGATGATTAGGGTTGTTCAGCAGTCATTATTAGGATCCATTTTATCAAACATGTTGTTAGTGCTTGGTTGTGCTTTCTTTACCGGTGGCATAGTTCATTATCCGAAAGTTCAGCGTTTCAACCAAGTAATTCATCACTATTTTTGTTTTGAACTTGGTATAGTGGAAGTGTTGTTTAGTTATATCCCTTAAAAAGGAAACCGCTCATTTTTCTCTAATTAATTATGTTTATAGACGGCTGCGATAGTTAGTTCAGGGCTGCTGTTGATGGCTGTAATGGGTATACTATTTCCAGCTGTGCTTCATTTTACACACACGGAAGTTCATTTTGGGAAGTCTGAGTTGGCACTTTCAAGATTCAGCAGCTGTATAATGCTGGTGGCATATGCAAGTTATCTCTTCTTTCAACTTAAAAGTCATGCTAATCTTTATGATTCAGTTGATGAGGTATTGTTAAATGCTGTTACCTTTGGAAGATGTACTCCCTCCGTCTTAAAATAAATGTCTATGTTTCTATTTTAGTTTGTCCCAGAAAGGATGTCCTCTTCCAAAATAATGTATCAAGGATCCCGTTAAACCGTATTTATTGCTCATTCCTAAAATTGTGTGTATTTCATAAATGTAAATATATTTAAAAATACATTAATTACAAGTTCCTTAAAACAACTTTTGTGTCTTTTGTCTAGTGGATAATTATTTTGATACGGAGCATAGTTGTTAGTAGCGACCATAGCGCCGCTATAGCCTTGGTTTTAAAACGCGCGCTTGAGATGCATCTAGCCGCGAGGTGCAACAAGGCACGACCTCAGGTGCCTTAGGGATCCGCGCCTTGGCAAATTCCAGGAAGCGCAGAAAAAGCACATTTTATTTATTTATTTATTTTTTTTAACCCTGAGGCGTGCGCGTACCCCACGAGTTTTTATGCAGTAACATGTTGTCCCTTGGGTTTTTTTGGCTTGTACATATAGGTAAAATCAAATAAAAACCTTATTTATAGCTAAATTATGGGTAAAGGAAGCTAAAACCCTATGGATATATAAACAAAAAATATATAATTAGTGTGCGCCTCGCGTACTAAAAGCCCACCCCTTTTGTGTGCCTATCGCTTTTTTAAACCAAGGCTATAGCGAATAGTGTAGTGTAGCGCTCATGTGTCGCTATATGGTTGATACTTGATAGTGACAGATAGCGGAAATAGCGAGATTTTTGTATTTCTTTTTCTATTTTTTTAGGTAAAATATACATATATAATCTCTAAAAATTTCTTCTAGTGTATTGCTAAACACGAAATAGTGCCCGCCATTCGCTATTGACAACTATGATACGGAGGGAGTAATAGTATATGCATGTGTATTTAAGTTTTTAGTATGGGTTATGCAGGAAAGAGAAAATAATGGGGATGATTCTGATGAAGAAGAGGTTCCTGAGATTACTATGTGGGAAGCAATTGCTTGGCTTACCATCTTGACATTATGGGTGTCTGTACTATCTGGATATCTCGTTGACGCCATACAGGTAACTTTGGATTATGAGTCAGGCCCAATACTCCCTTGATTTCTCATGGTGATAATAATCTTGCAGGGAGCATCTGACTCATGGAATATGCCGGTGTCTTTTATTAGTGTGATCCTACTTCCTATTGTTGGTAATGCCGCTGAACATGCAAGTGCCATAATGTTTGCCATGAAAGATAAACTTGTAAGTCTAAAGGCTTACTTATGTGGTTCATACGAAACGTACATACTTAGGTATGAGATGACTGTCTAATCCTTTTTGTTTGTTTAATTTTTAGGACATTACGCTTGGAGTAGCAATTGGTTCATCAACTCAGATATCCATGTTTGTGGTAATGTCATGTATTCTTTTCTTGCAAACTGATTGTGTTACTGTTCATAAAGGTTAATCCTTTTTCCTTTAACAAATACAGATCCCATTCTGTGTGGTGGTTGGTTGGATAATGGGGCAGCAAATGGACTTGAACTTTCAGCTCTTTGAGACTGCCACTCTTTTTATCACAGTGTTAGTTGTTGCATTTATGCTGCAGGTATCTCCTTCTCTCGTTCTGTGTATGTATCTGTGTCTGTGTCAGAGAGAGAGAGAGAGAGTACTGTAATTTGTAAGTGATGATTCGGTGCGTGTGCAGGAAGGAACATCAAATTACTTCAAAGGTGTGATGTTAATCCTCTGCTATCTGATTGTTGCTGCCAGTTTCTTTGTACACGTGGATAAATCTGGTGAGTATCATAAATGATTCGACTTGTGCATCTTCATAATAAAGGCTGTGTCTAGTTGGGTGCCAATGGGCGTCCACGTAACAATCATTTCTTCGTTAAAACACGATATGAGGGGCGCCAATGGGCCTCAGGCCCTCCTTTTTGTTAACGGGTTAACAGACGTGAGGGTTCGGGCGTGGGGCCCAAATCTCAAATTAAACAATAAAAAAAATGTTTCCCATTTTTATAGAAAAAAACGATTAAAAATTATATTTTAGTTAAGACCACTACACTTGTGAAAGGGTGGTTTAGTTAAATTCCCGCTGTCTATGTGACACTATAACAAACCCTTTTAACTAAAACCACTACACTTGATCTAAGTGCAGTGTTTTGGGATGTAAATAATATGTTACCAGACATGGGTAAGTAGTATTGGGACGGAAATTATATGAGTTGTGAAATCTTATTACAATCATGATGTTCTTATGAAGATATTAGAAAAGTGATTGATTAAGTGACGACGTGTTTGAATGATACAGATGATGAGTAGGCTGGGACTGATGGCGATTCTTGTAGTTGTTGATGATATAGATCTGTCAAAAACAGAAAAAATCATTTGTTTTAGGTTGAAATTTAGATGCAAGCAGCCAGCCACTAGCAAATGAGATGAAGATGTGACTGCCTGCCTCCCCTTATGTAAAAATTTACTCATTTTGTTTTTGTATTTTCTCTTCTATACAATAAACCCTTTAAAAAAATTAATCATTTGAAAGCGTCACCTGCGGCCGCTTGTATCTATTCTGAAACATGGACATTTATCTTGATGTAGGCACCCTTCTTCGTGTAATAGGTTTTTATATATGTGGTTTATGAGTTGGCGTGTAGAGCTCAAATTTTATGTCGCTGACGGCCCAATTTATTTTAGCAATCTCAAAGACGTGATTGATACGGGATTGAGAGAAATACTTTTCCACACTTTGAAATTCTACATGAAACACAAGATTGTGATGTTTACAAAATGGAGACTTTGAGTGCAAAGTTAAGGGTTTGTAGTGAGAGAAAGATGAACGGATAGTCTGTTAGCGTGTTTTTTTTTTTTTTTGTCGACACAACACATCCCCACCCACGAGTCCACGACTACCCCTTGTCAGATACAAATTTGTTCCGTCATAGCCTCCCCTCCCCTCCCCGACAGACCCCAATAGAAATTGAGCACTCCACAAGTCCATGAAATCCCAAGACAAAGAAACGTGTTAATTTGGTTTTTTTATATATTTTTTTTCATCTTTAATAAGGATATAATGGTCCTTTCGTTAAAAAAAGCTAACATAATTTTTAGCATGGTTTTTGGGATTGATTAATCAAAACATATTATGCATTTTGAAAAAGCAGGGGTGGAGCTGCTTATAGATTATTGCGTTTTGGTAGCCTAAAAAACTGATTATCTGCGTTTTCAAAATACAATCCCAAACACTAAGGGTGCGTTTGGTTCGCATGAATTGAATGGAATTCAATGGAATTGGAATTTGATTTCCAACTCTTTAGGTGTTTGGTTCATTGAATTTGTTGGAATTGGAATTTCAATTCCAATCTTGTGTGTTTGATTGAGAAAGGAATTGGAATTGAAATTTGGTATGAATTCCTTCAAATTCTTTTAATTAAGGGAATTCAAAATCTTTCCAATATTAGAAGGAATTCAAGTCAATTTATTGGAATCTTCGAAATGTTGGCATCATTTTGACCCGAACCGATTCGAACCGTATCATTTCAACGCGAACCGCTTAGATCCGAACCAATTCGGACCGTACCAGTTTCGACCGGTACCGTTTCGACCCGAACCGTTTCGTACTGTACCAGTTTCGACCGGTACCGTTTCGACCCGAACCCTTTCGTACTGTACCAGTTTCGACCGGTACTGTTTCAGACTATACCAGTTTCGACCGGTACCGTTTCAAACCGTACCGGTTTCGACCGGTACCGTTTCGGACCAGTTTCGACCGATACCGTTTTGACCGGTATCGTTTCGACCTGTACCGTTTCGCTCGTAACGTTTCGGACCGAACATCGGACTGTACCAGTTTCGACCGATACCGTTTCGACCGGTATCGTTTCGACCTGTACCGTTTCGCCCGTAACGTTTCAGACCGAACCATTCGGACCGTACCAGTTTCGACCGGTATCGTTTTGGACCGTACCAGTTTCGACCGGTATCATTTCAGACCGTACCAGTTTCGACCGGTATCGTTTCGGACCAGTTTCGACCGATACCGTTTCGACCTGTACCGTTTCGGCCGTAACGTTCCAGAACGAACCGTTTCAGACTGTACCAGTTTCGACCGGTACCGTTTCGCCCCGTACCAGTTTCAACCGGTACCGTTTTTGACCCGAACCGGTACGAGTCGAAACGGTGCACGTCGAAACGGTACAGGTCGAAACGATAGAGGTATCAACAGTTCGGGTCGAAACGGTACTAGTCGGAACGGTACGGGCCGGTACTGGTCGAAACGGTACGAGGCGAAACGGTTCGGGCCGGTGCGGGTCACAACAATGCGGGTCGTGGGGGCAAGGGTGATAGATTCAAATTTATTAACCAACCAAACACAATAATATAGGATTTGAGATTGCAATTCCAACAATTTTCCATTCCTTTTGGAATGTTTGAATTCCAAATCCAATTCATTCAAATTCCAATTCCTTCACAAATTCCAATTCCAATTCCAAACAATTCCGCGAACCAAACGCACCCTAAAAATTGATTACTGTGTTTTCAAAACGCAATAATCTAAAAATCAGATTCAAAACGCAATCCCAAACACCCTCTTAGTAATGAACATATAACGTATTATTCGTCAGTGAAAAGTGAGGTCTACATATTCGACTTATGATAAAAGATATACAATCCACAATGTGAAGTTACCACAAGTATAATTCGTTCGTATATTTGTTATTTTATGTTTGTCAAATGGTATAAATCCAGAGACTAACAGATCAAACAAAGACCAGAAAACTTTATATAACCTTCCTAATCAGACGATCTATTACAATATCAAAGGATAATCACAATAACAAGATAAACTCTAAACAACTCAAAATCACAATACAACAAACACAAGAACTAGACTAGACTATCAAGACCTTAGCACTTATTTAAGAAGAATAAGTGCAGGATAACAACAATAAAAAACCCTAGTCGTTCAGGAGTTGTGAGAGAATAAAATGAGAGAGACGATTATTATTGAAGCTAAAACCCTAATCAGCTGATGAAAAGCCTTTATATAGAACCCATGGAAGGTTCTAATGAGAAAGCACAAACACATCATGTCTCCATCGTTAGATAAGGCATCACACGGATTGAAGGAAATGAACGCTCAGGATTATGCACGAGATATATAAAGGTAGAAGGCTTGGGCTTCTTGTAATAAGCACAAGCCCAACTAAACTCCAAGCCTAAAATAACTCCAAGCCTATTAGCATCAAGCCCATCAGCATCAGCAGCTGCCCATAAAGCCCAATCCATATCACCTCATAATCAACAAATAAAACATATGTTAAGACAATATTCTGAGAAAATTGTATGATATTTTAACAACCCCCTCCCCCCCCCCCCCCCTCAATTTGATTTACCTGGACAGCATGTTGATGAACTAAAAGACCTTTGGTAAAAACATCTGCTAATTGACTTTGAGAGTCAACTTTAATTGGTTTAACAACACCACTTGTGACTAAGTCTCTTAGAAAAAACAAATCTATCCCAAAATGCTTAGTTTTGTCATGAAACACTGCATTAGCTGCTATTGCCAAAGCAGCACTATTATCACAGTGCAATTCAACAGGTGTTTTTACCAAAACATTAAGTTCACTTAGAAGAACTTTTAACCAAACAACTTCACAAGCCACAACACACATGGCTCTAAACTCTGCTTCAGTAGAGGATCTAGAGACAGTATACTATTTTTTACTTTCCAGGTAATCAAATTGTTACCTAAGAACACACAAAACCCTATGACAGATCTCCTAGTTTCTATACATTTTCCCCAATCAGAATCTGCATAAGCCTTAAGATCAAGAGACCCAAATTTTGAAAAGAAAACACCTTTTCCAGGTGCACTTTTGAGGTATCTTAGTAGTCTCATAGCAACCTTCAAATGACAACCATGAAGCTTATGCATATATTGACTAAGGAAGTGTAAAGTATAAGAGATGTCAGGTCTAGTATGAGACAGGTAAATAAATTTACCTACTAACTGTTGATACCCATTTATGTTTGATAAAGGTTTATTGTCATCAATTATCATATTGTTTATTACATGACTGGGTTCAATGGGATTGCCAACAGGTTTGCAACCTATTAGACCATACTCAGCCAGTAACTCAGTGCAGTATTTTCTCTGAGTTAGGTATAGACCATTATTATCTCTAATGACCTCAATACCTAAGAAGTATTTCAGTTCACCAAGATCCTTAATCATGAACTTAGTTTTAATAGCATGTTTAACCTTTTCAATATCACTAACTGAATTTCCAGTTATAATTATATCATCCACATAAACTAGTAAAACAATAAACACAGAATCACAAGACTTGGTAAACATAGACACATCAAATTTACTTTGGGTAAACCCAATGTCAAATAATGCAGCAACAAGCTTAGCATTCCACATTCTTGGGGCTTGTTTTAGCCCATACAAAGATTTGTTAAGCTTACACACTTTATTATTACTAAAAGTGCTAGTAAACCCTTCAGGAACAAACATATACCCATCTTCCTTTAAATCTCCATACAAAAAAGCTTTATTGATGTCAAGCTGAAAAATTTTCCAATCATTTTCCACAGCCAAAGAAATAACACATCTAATAGTAACAAGTTTAACCACTGGAGAAAATGTTTCATCAAAATCCACTCCTTCTTTCTGGTTAAACCCTTTAGCTACTAACCTAGTTTTGTATCTCTCAATCTCACCACTAGTTTTATACTTGATTTTAAAAATCCATTTACAACCTATTTTACTTCTACCTTTGGGAAGATCTACAATTTCCCATTTGTTGTTCCTATGTAAAGCCTCTAATTCCTCATTCATTGCCTTAACCCAATTAGGATCTTTAGAGGCTTCCACGTAGTTTCTTGGTTCAACACTTTTGTTTAGCACAGAAGCAAAACATAGATTATCCATAGACAAATTGGAATAGTTAACAACATTTTCCAAACCATATTTCACTTTCCCATCAATAACAAAGTCATTAAGAGTTTCCTTATTAGACTTTCCAACAACAGATTCATGTACATTAATTGTATCACCCTCAGAATCTAAGTTGTTATCACTTTTAGTACTCACACCCTCTGCCCTACCAGGTTCTGGACTAACACTACTAGGTTGTTGTTCATCAGCCAAGCCTCTAGAGGTTCTGTCTATAGAACCTGACTGCTGAGTCCAGTGTGTTCCTGATTCTATGACTTCTGGACTACTTCCAGAATTACCCTTTCCTTCATCATATGGATCATTTACACCTAAGGTATCTGAATCTGTGTTTTCATCCAAGTCAAAAAAGTTATTATTTGTAACATGTTTCAAATGATTAGAGTCAAACTTTTCATAAACAGTTTTCTCTTTAAAAGGAAAAAAAATTCAAAAAACTTAACATCTCTTGAAAAAAATGTAGTTTTACTATCCAAACTAAATACCTTATATCCCTTTTTTCATATGAGTATCCTATAAAAACACATTTTTCACTTCTACTTTCTAACTTGTTTGACTCATTTAACACAGTACAGAAACACATACAACCAAATATCCTAAGATGTTCAAGGAAAGGTTCAAAACCATACATCAACTCATAAGGAGTTTTTCTAGCTAGCACAGAGGAGGGAGTCCTATTAATTAAATAAGCAGCAGTCAATATGCATTCAGACCAAAATCAAACAGGTAAAGAACTCTGTAACAGTAAAGCCCTAGCAACATTGCCTATGTTTTCTCTCAACCACCCCGTGTGTATGCACAAGTTGTATGGTGTATGATACCTTTTGAATTGCAAAAATCTTTGAACTGCTTGTTAACAAACTCAGTTCCATTATCTGATCTAAAGACTTTTACCTTGCTTTTAAACTATGTGTCAATAATATTTACAAGTGTCACAACATATTCAAAAACTTCAGTTTTAGTTTTCATCATACACACCAAGACAACTCTAGTGAAATCATCCACTATAGTCAAGAAGTACTTATTTCCATCTCTATTTGGAACTCTATAAGGATAAATCACCTAACTTCACAGTCTTATGTTGACTTAAGGGAAAATGTTCCTTGTGTTGCTTAGCTCTATGACATACTTCACATGGATCAGAATAATCATAATTAGATTGATACGTGATTGATACGAGATTGAGAGAAATACTTTTCCAAACTTTGAAATTCTACAAGAAACACAAGATTGTGATGTTTAAAAAATGGAGACTTTGAGTGCAAAGTTAAGGGTTTGTAGTGAGAGAAAGATGAACGGATAGTTCGTTAGCGTGTTTTTTTTGTCGACACAACACATCCCCACCCACGAGTCCATGACTACCCCTTGTCAGATGCAAATTTGTTCCGTCATAACCTCCCCTCCCCGACATACCCCAATAGAAATTGAGCACTCCACAAGTCCATGAAATCCCAAGACAAAGAAACGTGTTAATTTGGTTTTTTTATATTTTTTTTCATCTTTAATAAGAAGGATATAATGGTCCTTTCATTAAAAAAACTAACATAATTTTTAGTATCACTTGGGGGTGTTTGGGATTGATTATTCAAAATAGATTATGCATTTTGGAAAAGCAGGGGTGGAGCTGCTTATAGATTATTGCGTTTTGGTAGCCTAAAAAACTGATTATCTGCGTTTTCAAAATACAATCCCAAACACTAAAAATTGATTATCTGTGTTTTCAAACTGGATAATCTAAAAATCAGATTCAAAACGCAATCCCAAACACCCTCTTAGTAATGAACATATAACGTATTATTCGTCAGTGACAAGTGAGGTCTGCATATTCGACTTATGATAAAAGATATACAATCCACAATGTGAAGTTACCACAAGTATAATTCGTTCGTATATTTGTTATTTTATGTTTGTCAAATAGTATAAATCCAAAGACTAACAGATCAAACAAAGACCAGAAAACTTTATATAACCTTCCTAATCAGACGATCTATTACAGACTCAAAGGATAAGAACAATAACAAGATAAACTCTAAACAACTCAAGATCACAATACAACAAACACAAGAACTAGACTAGACTAGACTATCAAGACCTTAGCACTTATTTGAGAATAATAAGTGCAGGATAACAACAATAAGAAACCCTAGTCATTCAGGAGTTGTGAGAGAGTAAAATGAGAGAGACGATTATTATTGAAGCTGAAACCCTAATCAGCTGATGAAAAGCCTTTATATAGAACCCATGGAAGGTTTTAATGGGAAAGCACAAACACATCATGTCTCCACCGTTAGATAAGGCATCACACGGATTGAAGGAAATGAACGCTCAGGATTATGCACGAGATATATAAAGGTAGAAAGCTTGGGCTTCTTGTAATAAGCACAAGCCCAACTAAACTCCAAGCCCAAAATAACTCCAAGCCTATCAGCATCAAGCCCATCAGCATCAGCAGCTGCCTATAAAGCCCAATCCAGATCACCTCATAATCAACAAATAAAACATATGTTAAGACAATATTATAAGATAATTGTATGATACTTTAACAATGTTTAATCCAAGTTTAAGGTATACTTGATGAATTACCTTATTTATCCTTGTAGAAATTAGTAATGATACATCTTCTCTAAATTTCTTCATCAAATGAGATGTGACGTACGACACAAGCAAAGGTAAAATCTCCCTTGCTTTTATTCAAATGTCCTACTAATTTAAGCTCTAAGACCATGTGTAATGGGAGGTTAAAATTTTCACCGCCCATGGGGCATTATTTGACAAGTGGCAAGTGGTCCCATTTAGAGAATCAAATTAGGTTAAGTGTGTAGTGGTAAGACAACACGGAGTGGGGTGGTAGAATTGGGCGGGAGGAGGTTTCCCAGGCGGGAACACCGCCCCATGGGGGCATGGAGGAGGGGCGGGAGAGGTGAGGCCGGGCGTGGGGGAGGGGGAGAAGGTGAGGTGGCTTCTTCTGATTGGTGCATTCCTTTTGACCGTTTGAAAAAAAATTTGAATATTACCGTTGGAAAGTTAACGGTCAAAAAAATAATTAAACTTTATATATTTTAACCCCATTTTATTAAAAACAACACCCACTACACTTCACCACAACCTCTCATCTTCTCAAATTTTATACACTTCACGAAATTTTATACGTTTCTTCATACAATTTTAATAAATATGAACCCATACAACAGAGGCTTTGACCCGAACAACCCATACAACTACGTCCCGAACCTGAATACGCCACCGGTTCGTCCCGTACCAACCCGTCCACCCTTTCCATCACCTTGTCCCGACTACGCGGGTTACGCGGGTTATCTTAGTGGGCAGATTTTTCCTAATTTTCCCTTTAACGATTCCCCCGTTCCTAATTTTTCTTCACAACAACTCACTCCTTTAACGCCACCGGATACCATACCGGAAACACAAGAAGAAAATGTTGTGGGTTTATCGTCCGGTAAAAACCAACCCAGTAAAAGAACTCACAAAAAGAAGACGCCGGAGGAGAAAGCGTTGGCCGCCGCCAACCGCCAACCTCAAAAGTGGACAACCGCCGAAGAGGTTGCTATTACGCAAGCGTGGATAAGTGAGTCGGGAAACGCGATTCAAGGTATTTGTAATATTTTTTTAGACAATATATATTTTTTAGACATTATATTTTTTTTAAACATTACATATGACTAACGGATTTTTTATTTTCTTATTGTGTAGGAAATAATCGCCATAAAGCCGACTTTTGGGACGACATAAACAACGCGCTCCATAAGTTGATGGATCGAGAGCTATGTCGATTTAACGAAAGTCTCCCGTCCAAGTGGGCAGAGATAAACAGGGTGATGAATGCCTTCAAGGGTCATTATTATCACGCTCGAAATTATCCAAGAAGCGGTGAAACGGACGGAGACTACCTAGCTAATGCGCTAAAAGCTTATCGCGATGAGAAGGGCTTGGACTTCAAGTTTTTGCACTGTTGGGAGATCGCGAAAAACCATTCAAAATAGGCGGACGTGCCCTCTGCTTCCAATTCATCAAAAAGGACAAAAACAAATTCATCTCATAACCGTGCGGGTGAACGTGAAGACTTGGATGTGGTTAACTTGGATGATGACGACTTCGAAGAGGAATTGAGTCGTCCACCCGGCCGAGACAAGTCTAAAAAGAGGGCGCAAAGGAACCCTGGTTCGGGTTCGGGTTCGGGCTCAGGATCGGGCAAAGGTGCTTACAGCGTTGATTTGGCCGACTTAAATGCCATCATTGTCCACTTCAACACGATTCAACAACAAAAGCTCGAGGAGAAAAAACCATTCGCGAAGCCTTTGAAAAAAAGTTGACTATGAAAGAACAGGGCGAAAAGTGCGAAGATATGAAATTCATCGCAATGAACACCGATCATCTTATCGGTCAAGAGTAGGGGTGAGCAAAATTAACCGCCATAACCAATAACCGAACCATAACCAACATACTGAACCGATTTTAACCGATAACCGACATTACCAATGGTTATGGTTATGAAATTTCTTTAACCGACCAAGCGCTTATGGTCATGGTTTTGAAACTTTGGTTAATCAATATAACCATAACCGAACCGAACTTCTAGTTTTAAAACTATGTATTATGTTTTACACTAACTATGTAGAGGTTTTCTACTAAAATAAAAGTATGCTAGTAACAACACAATCTTGATGTAGGTGACCTTTATTTTAATAAAGAATTAAACTTTGGCTTAAATAAGTTTTTTTATTGTCTAAAAAAATCTTATTAATAAGGATCACTCATTCTTAGTTTAACAAAAAAAAATGTAATCTTGTTAGTGTTATTAAAAAAACGTAAGCTAAGTCCACCATCGTAGGTTCCATTTTTTATTTTTGTAACATCGCATTATTTTTACTTTTGCATGTATTTTAAATTCTATATTTAACAAATTTCAAGTTCGCCTTTATTCGTTTCTTTTATGTTACCCCTACCAATTCATGACGAGTCGTCATTATAATTTACCCTATTCAATTTAGACGTTATAACAAGAAACTTATTTAGTTAAGATCTTAATATATACTTACTATTAATAAAACATATATATATATATATATATATATATATATATATATATAGGGTAGGGTTCAAATAGGAACCAACCCTTAGTTAGGAACTTTAGGAACCAATCTCATCCATCCATCTTCAATGACATGATGGTAAATATGTTAAATATTAATTAAATTTTTTAATTAAATCAAGGGGTAATATTGTCTTTTGGTATTTGAGTTTTAATAGGTTATTTAGTATACATTGTAACTGACAAAACACCACAACTAATATCATTTGTGCGTTTCTTGTGTACATCAACAAAAGCGAAGAATGTCCAGAATGAAGTGCATCGACTCATATACATGTATGTATCAAGATCCAAAAATTTTTTTATTTTCTTTAATCGATCGGCTTTTGTGTATAAAATTTTATTTTTTTATAAAACGACGTTTATGTTTTTAGGGTTTGAAAAATCTGATTAATCGTTTAAGGGTTTGATTGTTTACGTTTTAGTGTTTAAAGATCGCATTATCGAACGGCAATTATATTGAATATATATCCAAATATGTTATTGAATTTTTTCTTGATTGCTAGTTGTCTGTAGAAAATTTTTGTGTTTCCAATTGAGATAATCCATCTATTAAGGTTGTAAATTGTTGTTGATTTATAAAAAAGGGTATTTGAAACCCTATTAAAACATTGTAAGGTTTTAATTGAAGATCGTCGACTGTAGTATAATTTTAATATACACCAGTGTATATAGAATGTAAACATTTCTAATATATGTATTAACTATACATTGGTGTATATAAAAATAGACTTTATGAGCGTACACCAATTGTATACACCAAAATTTTTAGTTAGGTTTTGGATATTCCAATTGTATACACCAATATACCTCAGTGTATATATAATATGCACATGGGTACCATATGGATTAAGTATACATTGGTGTATACAATTGACTATATGATTAAAAGCATGTTTAACTTCAGTATACACTATTGTGAACTATATGTTTGGTGTGTATTTTATTTAGGTTTTGGTTACAAGGTGAAGTTGACAACAAGTAAATTACATAATGATTGTGCTTTAATACTTTTCAAAACGCCGTTGGGTGGGAATATATTCAGCGTGACAGGTAACAATTTATTATTTAGTATTTTTTAGTTATTGTTCCTCTGTTGATTGTGATAATATACAATGTTATACACATTATACACTGATGTATAATATAATGTTATACACATTATGCACTGATGTAAAGTTGGTTGAATTTTATGATGTCAAACGATTTTAAGCATAAAGATACGTAATATACTTTGATGTATATATGTTGAATTTCATATATTGTATACACTGTTAATATAATTAAACATAATATACATTGATGTATACTGTTGAATTTGATGGTACTATAGAATGTTTTTGTATCACTAATTGGACTATACACTGATGTATAATTGTTGAAATATGAATATACACTGACGTATATTTGTTGAATATTATGGTACAGTACAATGTTTTTGTAGTACTAATTGGACTATACACTGATGTATAATTGTTGGAATATGAATATACACTGACGTATAGTTATTTAATGTTATGGTACAGTATAATGTTTTTGTAGCAATGCTTAGACTATACACCGATGTATAATTGTTTGAATATGACGATACTGAACACTGTTCTATAGCATCAATTTTATTATACACTGATGTATATTGTATGTATCTAATTAACTGATTATTTTTCAGAAGGACATCTTGACTAAGTACTTAATAACTATTGAGCATCCAAAAAGAAATCAGATTGCTGCCACCATACCATATAGGCTAGAGCTTAGCTATGCTACGGTGGATAACGTCAAAGATTGTGGAGTGTTTTTGATGCGCCACATGGAAACATGGATGGGTATAACAGATGAGCGTTGGCATAGCGGCTTACCCGACGAAAAGAAAAAACTATCTTCGAAGTTGGCAACGCTTAGGAAGAAGTATGCAGCGAGGATTATGTCCTCGGAAGCAAATGAAGAGCGGGATCGTATTATGGAGGAGGCGAATGAGCTTGCACGCTTGAAAAAGCAAAAGTTGATTTGAATGTTATTACAATGTTTATTCTGTATTTAAGTTGGTTACTGTTTTTGATACTTTTCTAAAACTTTTTTCATATCTACATCTTTTGAATGATATGCCTAGTTCACTTATGTCATGGAAAACATCAAAATTATTGTCAGTGGAATGGCGTGTTTATGTTGTATACATCAATGTATAGTTAACAAGTATCCTACAACTGTGTATATTGTGTGTACACAGCTGTGTATTATATTTGAAAAATAAACAATGTATATAATACTGAAAAATGGCTAAGGCTATCAAACTAAAACCAAATATACATCAGTGTATACTATGTGTATCAAAAGTATATACAAAGTAATGTACATCAGTGTATCATGTCACAATAATAAACAATGTATATAATACTGAAAAATGGCTAAGGCTATCAAACTAAAACCAAATATACATCAGTGTATCATGTCACAATAATTACAATGTCTTTTTGGTTTCTTGTATTGTTTTTTGACCTTTTCAACCGCTCCTATTTTTCTTTTATAAGTACCACACCCTTTGTTCCGTATATCTCGTCCCACCAGGAGACTCGTATACTTTGCTGGACGAGGAACCTACAATAAAAAAATGCACATTAGAACTTAATTAACCGAACTTTAGTAAAAAATAGCGTCAGACATTCCATTTTATATAATTAATATACACCTGTGTATATTAATGTTATTGTTTCTGTACGCTTCAAAAAATCTTATTATATCATTACGCTTAAGCATATATACACTGGTGTATAACAAACACTAAACTAATCTACACCTGTGTATAGATAATGTTAGTGTATCTGTACGCTTCAAAAAAAAGCTTATTGTGTCTATAAAGCTTCAGGAAATATACGCTGGTGTATATACAAACCTATTAAACTAAGAGGAAATCTTATTGTTTCTGTGTGCTTCAACGAATAACAATAAGTAATACACCAGTGTATAATTCCAAATTTTGTACGTAAAAAAAGATGAACTGTATAATACAAAACAATTATTTCGCAAAAAATACACTATTGTATAATTATGTGTAATTCGAAAACTGTTATCATCACAATCGAATAAACTCACTCAGGTTTACGGTTATCATCATCATCATCATTACATACATTGATTAACACAAAACCTAATTTAATCCGATAATTATGTGTAATTCGAAAACTGTATGACGCGTACACTGAACTGGACAATCCAAAAACTGCTATTTCGCAAAATCAAAACTGAATCCATAATACAAATCACAAAAACTTGAATTTCGAACAAAAAGTAATTAAAAAACT
This sequence comes from Ambrosia trifida, assembly GCA_028751855.1. Lineage (NCBI taxonomy): Eukaryota > Viridiplantae > Streptophyta > Magnoliopsida > Asterales > Asteraceae > Ambrosia > Ambrosia trifida. Next base: position 1,681,904 of record CM054129.1, read on the forward strand.
AAAAAAAAAATACACAAATACCTTGATTCTCAACACTATTTAGCAAAAACGGTTGTGATTGTGTATCATGATCCTCAATATCGTGAGAAACTGATTGAATGTTTTCATGTATATGATTATTATCCATCACTTGAATATCTTAATCGATGTAAGCCGAAAGTTTTTCTATTGTTTCTCTTTGAAATATAACGTGATTAAGATGTTGATAGATTGAAGGAAGACAATTGAATGATATTAGGAGGAAGTTATGAATTTGTAGAAAGAAGATGAATGCAATCAAACGTGTATTTATTAACTTCCATTTTTAAAACTTTTTTTTTAAATTAAAATATAAAACATAATTGTTTAATTACCATCCTACCCCTAGATCAAGATTAAAAGATGAATGGCTCAGATTGGTTCCTAAGTTCCTAACTAGTACCTTGGTTCCTAAATGATCTTTTTCCTATATATATATATATAGGGCAGGGTTCCTGTAGGAAAATGATTTTGTGTAGGAAGGGTAAGAAGTGTTTTCAACCATTGGATTTAAAGATGGATGGTGGAGATTAAAAGTTTGGATATGCTTAAAATTTAATTAATATATTATAGAAATTCATGGTAAGATTGTGAATATGTGTTTTAAATGAGGGTATCAATGTCTTTTTATGCTAAACTTTTAGAAACCTTTTTAATGATTTCCTTATATTATGGTTCCTCTATCTCTTATCATTATTATTTGCCATAATCATTCTTAAGCATCCTTTTTAATTATTATTATTATTACTAGATTATACCCCGGGAGCGTCCCGGGTTGAGAAATTTAATACTATACATCAATTTTACATATGAAATAGACTGATGTATAACTCTAATGTTAATATCTAACCTAAAACAAATTAACAATGTACAACTCCAATGCTAACACCTAACCTAAAAGAATGTAGAACTTTAATGTAACTCTAATATTAACACCTATCCTAAAGACTAAACAAATGTACAACTCTAACATACTAATATTGATACTTAACTTAAAACAACGTATAACTCTATTAACCTATTCAGCTCTGGTTGAAAAAAAAATTCATATTTACTGATTTGAATATAATTAGTGACTTGCCTATACATGATTAATGATTTACCTGAACGCTTTGTGTTTTTTTCCTGTATGAACAAAACCCCACAAAAAAATTTCTCCGTTTTTTATATAGCACTATGGTACTCGTTGGAAAGATAATAAAACGCTCGTTAATTTGGTGTAATTTTTTTCTTTAAAAAAATCTCGTATATTAAAGATATTAACGTTTAAAAATTATGGGAGGAAACAAGAGGGTGAAAAATTCAATTTTGTTTTTAAATTATTTTTTTTTCTAAAATATCTCAATGCCACATGAGATGACACATGGCACACTCAATGAAGAGAATGCCTCTTTGAGTGTCATGTCATTAAAATGTCTTTGGTTTATAATATGTATAGATTTACTTCTAGAAACATTTAATGTTTTCCTTATATTAGTGATGATATAAAACACAGTAAAATGTTGATATTTAGTGATGAGATATAACACAGTATAATGTTCATATAAAACACCATTTAGAAGCTAAAGTGTTATGGCTTACAAAAATTGACTTGGTAATTTTGTGGTGATGTAAAACAAAGTTATTATAAAACACTCTTGATAAGAATACAACACTCATGATGTTAGCCTGTGATGAAAATGATATATAAAACACTATTGATATTATTATAAAACACTCCTGATAAATATAAAATACTATTGATGTTATTATAAAACACTCCTGATAAGTATAAAACACTACTGATGTTATTATAAAAACGTAAGTCTCAACAAAATTGAATTCAGATAAATATAAATTGCTTTTTTGGTAATTGATATGAGAAATTGAATAAGAATGTGGAGATAATTTGAATGATATGTTAAAGATATGGTGCTAAATTAGTGGGATTTGATTAATTTAAAAATTGTTTAAAAGTCTTAAATGCCCTTAATCTCAAAAGTTGATCCTATGGCTATAAATCTTTCCTACACTTCCTACACAAATCAATTTTCTTACCGGATCCTCTACATACATACATATATATATATATAGGGGCAGGATCAAATACAAAGTAATATAAACGTGCGAAGGATCACTTTGTACATGATAATTACGTAATGATAATTACGTAATGCCTTCATAAACATAAAAAACATTACGTAATTATCATGTACAAAATGCATGATAATTACGTAATGATAATTACGTAATGCTTTCATGAACATAAAAAAACATTACGTAATTATCCTGTACAAATATCCTTCGCATCCTTCGCACGTTTCTTTTACTTTGTAGAATAACCGCCCCCTATATATATATATATATATATATATATATATATATATATATTTAATAATACTTAAAAAATCAACATAATATGAAAAAAAAATTGGCTTTTGACTTTATGTAACAAAAATACACCATTTCAAAAATAAAGTCTGTACGTTTTTATTTATTTATTTATGATTTTATTTATTTATTTCTTTTAAAGATATAATTACCACTAATTCATTTCTAACCACCCTAATTAATTCATTAAATACCTAACCCCTTCACCCTAACTATAAATATACCACTCCCTACCCCTTCTAACACCTGCTCAATCTTAAATTCTCTCTAAACCTTCCAATTCTTCAAGGAAATCCCAAGTGTGGAAGTCCACTTCTAAGTGAGTTTTCTCATAAACTCCAACTTTATTCTTCTTTCTTCACTTCTTTTCTTCTTCTAACCCTTTGGAGAAACCTCTAGGACCTAACTCTTGTTTGCTATGACAAATGAATACGAGTAGGACACCAAAATGAGGCCTCAAAGGTGGTTTATCTTCTATTTTTTTATGCACTAGAAGGTTAGTTGAAGTGATACCAACCAAGTTCACCAACAACTTAATGTTGGATGGACTTGTGCTATGGTTAATGTTTGACAAAGGAAAGCCAAGGCTCTTCCAAACTAAGTCACCATACACTACTTTAACCCTCTAGTTATATTATGTAAATACTAAATTATATACTTTCAAAACTCTATTAATCTATTAACTTGGAAGGTTAGTGGATACATCCCTACCTTACCAATACTTGACTCTCTTGACCATCCGAATCACCTTTATGGTGGTTTGTGTTTTGGTTAGCCTTAAAGGCACTACTTGACTCTCATGATCATCCGAATCACCTTTATGATGGTTTGTGTTTTGGTTCGCCTTAAAGGCAATGCATGACTTCCTTGTACTCTTGAATCTTCCTCTGAATCTAAATCCATTTTTTTTCTTTTCTTAACTCTAGTCTAACCGGAGCTAAAATCCTCATTTCTCAAGACTCGTTTTTGAGAACTTAACAAACGCACCCTAAGGTGAGTTCATACTTGTCCCATTTTTTACTCTTTAACTCTTTTGGGGCTCAACATGTATCCTATGCAAACATACACTAAACACTTTCATACTCACATGCTCAATCTACTAAGCATGCTTATAAACTATGCCATGCTAGAATTTAGACTTTACATACAAATGCCGCTTAGCATACAACCCCCTTAACATGTATAACGCTATAGGAGTAGCACCCCGCCCCCTAACTGGGTGATGTTAAGTTTTACCGGCCTATCACTTCGGTGTTAGGTCAAGCAGTGCAAACATGTGTTGATTATGCCTTTTGTATGATTCTATGTGTGCAAAGCTATAGCATGACGATTTGAGTAAAATATTTTAATACTATGTGTGTAAACCAAAACTAGTATGCTCACCAATACTTTATGTATTGACGGGTATTTTATACATGTTGCGGGAAATATTTGATGCGATGTCTCAAGAAATCTTGTAGGGATGGATTTAGAAATGCACCAATTTTATTATCATTATGATGTTGTATTTCCTTTTCTTGAACAATTGTATTTCTAATTTTAAATGCTATGAAATGAAATTTCCTTAAATCAATTTGTCACAATTCTAGTATCATGAAGTCTTTGAACAATCTATCACAAGTCGCGCCTCGATGTATTCCGCCATCGGTTGGGGTGTGACAATTTTGTAGATCCATACGATTTTAATTTTTAAACTTTAGTCGAAAGTTAGTTTTAGTTTTAGTTTAAGTTTATGGCTAATAACCGAAATAACCATAACCGCACCATAACCGAATTCATAACCGATTAACCATAACTGAAGTTTGGTTATGGTTATGGTTAATGGTAAAAACCGAACCAAACCGACCCATGCACACCCCTAGTCAAGAGTTAGAGATGGCCCTACAACTAAAGCATGAGCTTATGGAAAAATATAATATTAAGTGATTTGTTATTTTCTAGGTTTTTATTTTTTTTCCGGTTTTTTTTTTATGTTTATTTGTTTATGTTTTTTTTAATTTTCTAGGTTTTTATTTACTTTTAATATTAATTATTATGAATTTTAATTTAGTTTATTTTAATTACTTAAAAAAAAGAAAAAAAAATCACAAAATGCCACGTGTCACTTCCCCCCACTCCCCCCCCCTTTCACTCCCCACAATTCCACCCCCACATAGGTCTCACAGGGGCCACATGGCGCTTCACCCCCTCTTTTCCGCCCCTCCACTCCGTGTAGTCTAAGGTGAAAATTTTCACCTTGTATGACATCATATTTATATCATTTTTATATTGTTATTTTTATTTAATAAAACTTTGAAAATAAAAACAATAATATTTCATAAAAGATTTTCATTCAACTAAAAAAAAGAAAATACAATACCATACTTGAAAAAAAACATAGTAAAAAAACACACACGAACGGAACTTGAAAAAAAATTACGAGACAATCTAAAGCTTGTATTTTTCGTGGATTTGTTCTTTTTTCATTTGCGCCAAGCGTAACGCGTCTCCTTGGAGGTGGTCGATCGACTTAGACAAAAAGTCGATGTCTTTTTCCATTTGCCTCGAATCTTGAATGTCAACGAACTTTTCATTTGCTACGACCTTCCTTTGCATTGTTTCCAAACGCCTAGCCCCAAGATCATGAATATCTTTAAGTCGTTGGTTCATGTCTTCGAAACTTTGTTTCAACAAGTCACCCCCGCTCATCAACGACGCCTCACCTTTTCCCTTTCTCACGCTCCTCCTACCGGGTGGTCGGGCTAACTCCTCTTCCTCCTCATCAACATCTTCATTTAAATCCACGTATCGAGCATCAGACGTGGGCGTATCGGGATCAACGGAAGACTATGTCTTGGACCGTTTAGGGCGTCTCACACCCGTCATGGGCGGTACATTGGCCCATTTAGGCGAATCTTTAAGCAACTCCCAACAATTCAAATAAGTGAAATTGCCACGAGTTTCATTGTACTCCTCCAATGCCCGTTTCAATATATCTACGTCGCATCGACCACTACCCCAATTTGTTTTAAGTCGTTGGAATACTGTTTGAAAAGCATGACAAGAGCGGTTGATTTCGGTCCACTTGCTTGAGATTGAGTGCCGGTCACGATACTCGCCTCGACCCATCGCGTTGAAAAATGTTGCCCGAACTCGTTGCCAAAAGAGGATTATATTTTGATAATTTGCTACAAAAAAAACATATACTATTTAATTTATAACAAACATATATAAAACAAACATACCAACTTCCGGATCCTCCGAGATGTCAAGCCACGTCCGTGCGAGCGTGTACTCCTGGTCTTTGGTCCACTTTAGGTATGTTCCTTTTGGCTTACTCGCCTCTCCTTATTTTTGTGGGAGCGTTTTTTTTTCGGGTGGGCTCCGGCTCGGGTTCGGGTTCCTTTTGTGTGTCCGGTACGATTTCAACGTCTATTTCTTGGTGGGGTTGAGAACCCGACATACCACCAACATTAAACGTCATGTTACTCGCGTAACCCATATGACCACCATAAAAATTATGGGGCATGTTGAGAAGTTGAGAGAAACCCATTGTACCCATCATGTTCGGGTCGAAGTCGTTTGGGTTGAAGATTGGTAAAGGTTGCGTTTTGTTTGGTCGAACGGCGTTTGGGTTAGTGGGTCGAGATGGAACACCGAACGGGGCGCGATATGGATTCATTTTGGGTGAAGGTAGAAAGAAAATGTATAAATTTTTAGAGAGTGTTTTTTATAAAATAAAGAGAGAAGGTGTAAAAAATTAGTGGATAAAGAGTGTTTAAATAATAAAGTTGAAATTAATTTTTTTAAACGGTAATATAATGGCTAGTGGATTGTGATTGGCCCAAACATTTGAGAAAACGCCGTTGAAATTTTGGCCTCCACCAAAAAACGCCCTCAATAACGAGGGGGGGTGTACACATAACGAGGGGGCGTTTTTTGCCCCTAAAACGCCCAAATCCTTGGCCAACTACGCATGGTCTAAATATGAGAGATGTGAACTCAAACTTTGTCAACCAAATGGTTTAGTACCTTGAAAAAAATAATTGGTGGTGAACTCAAACTTTGTCAACCAAATGGTTTAATACCTTGAAAAAATAATTTCAACATAATAATAACAGGAATAGTTATACGGACTTAGAAAAAATAAATAGCTCAGTAGATCACATCAATTTAATAACAGGAATTGAATATTGTTGATTAAAATACACGTGTTACATCGAGCGAAACCCATAAAAAATAAAGTTATGAAATGTTTAAAATGACATCAACACATGTTTTAAATCGACCCAAAACCATAAAAACGTATACCGATACGGGTTCCAATCATACCTGATACCAATACCAATGCTAATATCGGTTTTGTTCCTCACGGTATGTACCAACACTCCCATAGTTTATGAATCAGGCAAAATAGTCTCTTTTGACTATAACCATGTTTTCAAGAAAAAAATGTATATAGAAACATTAATAACTTAAAAAGGCTAGAAACATGTTAATAATCAAGAAATTATAAGCCGTTCCCTAAAAAAAACCCAAAGAAATTATAATATTAGATTTTGAATTGGGATGGGAAATATCAAATACGAATGCCGTGTTGCTGAAGTGATGGAAATGGTATTAAGTCGTAGCATGTGCCCTGACCTCCTTTGGTTTTAGTTAAACATACACTAAGACCTACCGTAGTGGGGCTTTATTTGGGCGCTATTTTGTAAAATAAAGCTCCTCACACTGTTACGGGGGCTTTATATTTGAAAAAGTGGTTTGGGCGTTACTTTTATAGCGCTAGGTGTGTTTTTGATTTGCATGTCTTCTTCTGCCATGTGGAGGTGATGATTGTTGATTGGTTCAAGTTTGTTTTTTTTTTTTTTTTTTTTTTTTTATAAAATAGCGCCCCCCATTTATTTCCCCCACTACACCCCTATTTTGAATTAAACCCCCATGCTGACTCAGCTGCCACGTAGACCAATAAAAAACAGGGGCTTTATAAATAAAGCATCTCACTACACATGGTCTAATCAGATTTGTGAGATTATTAGACCCACCGTAGTGGGCGTTAAAGGGGGGCGCTATTTTTAATATAAAGCCCCAAACACCAGAACAGGGGGGCTTTATATTTACAAAAGTGGTTTTGGCGTGACCAAAATAACGCCTGAAACAAAATACCCCCACCAATCATAGGCTGACACCTCATACTCTCTCTCTCCTTATTATTATTTTATTATTTTTTTAATTTAAAAGATAAAATAAAATATTAATAGGGGCTTTATAAATAAAGCCTCTACCACTACACCCCCTTTTCACTTTATTTCTCCATGCTGACTCAGCTGCTACGTGGACCAATCAGAAACAGGGGCTTTATAAATAAAGCCCCCCACTACACATGGTCTTATTTAATTTTGTGCAGCAATCATCTTCCTTTCAATTGATAACCCACAAACCTATAACTTGAAAAACAATATTATTAGTCTCTGCAACTAGATCTTCTGCGATTGAATGTTGCAGTTCAATGTTTAAGTCTACTTAAATGAAAATAACATGATTATAGTAATAATGATCACGAATTAATGAAAAAACAAACAGAGTAACCTATCAATCATCGATAAACTCTTCAATTTGAATATGAAACTTGAAACAATTTTGATCGAAATAAGTTTCCTGTGATTAAAATTTGAATTTGGTAAAAGAATTATGAAAGAAGATTGTATAATCAATTACTAAAATTTGAATTCAATTTCACGTGAAAACAAGAATATGTATTTTCGATCAAAATAGAACATGATTAATGAATGTGTAAAAGTCTATAATACCCTTGTAAGGATTATTAACGAATTTATGGTTGTAACTGCCAATGCTATATGTCAATATCTAGTGGCTTCCTACACTTTATATGATAAGGCACTTTGTATCATATAATTTCTCATTAATATAATATAAGATGTAGTTTTTTTTATGATGGATACTTTCCCTCAATCAAGAGTTTATTGAACTTGTGAAAGATTAACAATAATGGATGATTGAAAATGACCCATTAAGTATTATTTTTATTTAAAAAATGTTTATTGTTTAAATGTAAAATGGTACACGATAGGATAACGACTCATTCATCATCTTCGACCACACTTTTCAAATATGTAAATTCTATTAAGCCTTGAGTGTCGGTAATATGCAAATGACACAACACAAGCAGCTAGCTGCTAAAGTAATACCCGCAAATCACTCATCTGAACTTGCCTTTTCAATCCGCATTTATTCTCCTAATTACAGCAAAACTTACACAACTTCTAATATTGTTTTATTAAGTTCCTCATAGCTAACATATTTACCATTTAAGTACCTTTTATCTAATCATTAATCAATGATTTTCTATACCTAATAAATAAGTTTTTTTTGAACGACAAATTTTATACCACCTTATTTCCACCTAACCTTGCATTTGCAAGAATTTGAACCCACAACCTTACCACTACAACAAGAGGTCATGGGACCTAATAAATAAGTTAATGTTACGACAATTGTCAGAAAATACGTGAGGGCATTATTTTTCCACATGTTTTATTTTTTCAACCTTCTCTAATTTCCACATCTTAATTACTAAGTATATAATATTTCATCTATTAATCTATTAATATATATAAAAGAATTGAACATTGCTGACGTGGCGTCCAATGGTGCTTTCAACCTCTCCATGAAACTGCCACGTGGCATCATAAATGAAATATTTTAGTGTTTTTGAATTATTTATCTTTTTAATTAAATTGAGTTATTTTAGGAAAAAAGAATTTAAAAATAAATTTAAAATTTTCTCTCTCATGTTTCCTCTCATAATTTTTAAACGTTTATATCTTTTATATACGAGATTTTTTAAAGAAAAAATTACACCAAATTAACGAGCGTTTTATTATCTTTCCAACGAGTACCATAGTGCTATATAAAGAACGAAGAAAAAATCGACTATTTTTTGTGGGGTTTCGTTCATACAGGAAAAAAACACACAAAGTGTTCATGTTATTCATTAATCATGTTTTTTCTTTTAAACTAGGTTCTTAACTACGATGTTGAAAATCAGCCCAATCGCCATGTTATCATTGGAATTTTACTAGGTATACTTTATCAAGAGAAGCTATGAGAAAAAATCGCGCAACACTGCAACACATGGTGTCACCTTATAGCAAGGTTATTTTTTTATTTATTTAATTACAAGAGTATTAATTATTACTATTAGTATTAGTATTATTAGAATGGTTATATTTTTCAACACCGGGACGCTCCCAGGAAGAATTGATAGTTGTTGTCGTGGCGTTCAATGGTGGCCACAACCATCTCTTGATTATGCCGCGTGGCATAATGAAATGCAATGGTTACAACTTCCAACTTAAGTGTTTGTTTAGTTGATTAGGTTAGGAATTATAAGAGCCATTAGAATGTGAGAAATTAGAGAGATGTGATGAGTTTTTGAATAGTTGCAGCTTACATAAGTGATTCTTTACATGATTACTGATTAGGTTTTAGATTAGGGAATATGAGTTATTACTGATTAGAATAATATGAACATGCAATAATTGAGAGATTTTGTGGTTAGTTAACTTGAGCCATTTGCAATAGGTTATGACGTAAAATTAGATTTTTCAACCCCGGGACCCTCCCGGGGTAATCAGCTAGTTTATTAATAATCTATGTAATATATTGATTTTTAACGTATATATGGGAATGCTTCATTGGGAAATTGTTATATCTTATGAATATTAAACATAAAAATATTGAGTTAATAGCCATTTCCGTCCCTGAGGTTTGGGCCAGTTTGCCACTCCAGTACAAAAGTTTATTTTTTTGCAATTCCTTCCCTGAGGTTTGGATTTTGTTGCCAAATTCGTCCTTTTCACTAACCCAGTTAAAAAAGGTCGTTAATGTCAGGGGTATTTTTGTCTTTTTACCTCAGGGACGAATTTGGCATTTAAAAATCTCGTTAATGCACCAAACGCTCCCAAATCTGTTGTTATACCCGCTGCCAAACGCATTGTGTACGGTTCTATTCTCGCATCCAAACACCCTATGTCCAGCTGCTATCTGTGTAGCCAAACACCCCCTATTTTACAATTGACTTATAAAAAGTCTCCTTCTCCTTTATTATTCTGCAGAGAGATTGAAACACACACTTGTGTGTGTGCTCTGTTAAGAGCCCAACCGAATCACCGATAACTATCCGATCAAACCCAACCCGTTAACCCATCTTGTTCTGCTCTCTGTTCCAGTTAAGCGAACAAGACAGTCACCGGTTATGGTGACTGTCACCGGTAACCACCCTTCAAGTTCAAACCCACCGGAACCACCCTTCAAGTTCAAACCCACCGGAACCACCCTTCTGCCACTGTCTTCCATTGTCCTTATGCAGCTTCTGCTGTTCTTCAAACTTCCTTCTCTTCAGATCTTTGTATGTCTTCTGGTCGAGAGTAGTTTGCCTCCGTCCCTTGGTTTCCTCACGACAACGATTCGAGGTGACCTAACGACTCTCCGGTCAACTCGTCCAGTGATGGATGATTGACCTAACGGTGGTGTACCTACTGTTCCAGTGATGGATCCTTACCCTGTTGCTGCTTCAAACAACGTAACTGTTTACGGTTACCCCACTGTAACACAAAGTCCGATGATGAAGACGTCGTCGTATTGGATCTGTCTCTCAATGAGTGTGAAAGAGAGAGAAAGAGAGAGAGAGAGAGAGAGAGAGAGAGAGAGAGAGAGAGAGAGAGAGAGAGAGAGAGAGAGAGAGAGAGAGAGAGAGAGAGAGAGAGAGAGAGAGATAGGGGGTGGGGTGGGGGTGGGGTGGGGTAGGGGTGAGGTGGGGTGGGGTTAGATTTTTTATTAAAATTTTAAATTGAAAGTAAAAAGACAAAAATACCCCTGACATTAACGACCTTTTTTAACTGGGTTAGTGAAAAGGACGAATTTGGCAACAAAATCCAAACCTCAGGGAAGGAATTGTAAAAAAATAAACTTTTGTACTGGAGTGACAAACTGGCCCAAACCTCAGGGACGAAAATGGCTATCAACTAAAATATTACATAACAAAAAGGATGTTTAAAGTCCATCACTCAAATACTTAAAGATGGGCGTGTACGTAATGATGGACAGGTGGAAACCGAACTCGCAACCTTAATTGTGATTCACCAACCAAAGATCATAGACATGCTATTTATTTATGTTTACTCCCTCATCTTCTTCTTTTTTTATGTATATAAAAGAAGATACCATACAACTTAATTAATGTCATTTTATTATCCTTTTTTTTTGAACGGCCAACGAATCAATTCCGAGCACTCTCGGGCACCCTTTTGGCGAATCAGGTACTCGAGAGTACCCGGGCCACCAATTCCCGGGAAAACCCGACCACTCACCCGCCCGAAGGCACGACGGTGAAATAGTCGGTAAAACCGGTCGGGATCAGGACTCGAACCCAAGCCAATAGCCGGGTCATCCCTCATTTCCCATCCACCAATGTCCTCCAAATGTAGCTAGTGAGAATTGAACCCAAGCCTCCCATGGGAAACTTTAGGCCCTCAACCAACTAGACTACAAGTGTTGGACGTCATTTTATTATCCTAAATTTGAGTGTATCACACACGACTCTTACTATGCAAAGCCAGTCCAAGTCCAAGTCCAGCCAAAGGACTATTTTTGTTGATGGTGTATGTTGATTGGGTTTGAATCATAGATTACACATAATAAAAATCGTTTTGGGTAAAAAATGTGGATGTGTTACCAACAAGGTATAGATTATTATATGACCAACCCTGGTTATTAATAAAGGCGTCAAATAGTAATTTTAATTTATGGTTGCATGGTTTAAATAAATGTATGTTGATGGTGTTTGATTACTTTTATTAAGTGTTAATCCTTTAAATGCACATGTGAAAAAAAGAAAGAAAATATAAGGCTGTTCGGAGTGGGGGACGGGAAGGGGGGAATACCACCGCCACCCTGGCGTGGAGAGGGCAGGAAGGAGGAGGGCGGGGGTAGCAGGCTTGGCGTGGGGCATTTTGGTGGGGTGAGGTGGCACCATTTGATTGGCCAGCTTTTTTTTTTTTTTTTTTTTAACTTTAACACAATATAATATTATTTCCTTCCCCCTTTCACTCCCCACAATTTTTTCCCTCCTACAGGTAGAGGTGTTCAAAAAAACCGGTTTTTTTTTAACCGGAAATAAAAACCGGAACCGGTTTTTTTATAACCGGTTTTCAAACCGTGTTTGGGTCCGAATTGGGATTGCCCAACAAGATGGAGTTCTACATGTAACATGTTTGAAAAGGCGATTTCACAAAAAGAAACTTTAATGGCTTTTCATGAAATCTTGTCGAGTCGTGGTAAGGTTAACCCTTACCATGCTAGGAGTTGGGAAACTATTGAGCGTATAGCCGATATGCTACAAGTTTTTAAAACGTCGACAACCGCTTTATCCGGTGTTTATTATCCCACAAGTCCTTTAGCAATTCACAAAATATTTTTAATGACATCTAAACTAAGCAAGATAAGTATATATGGGCATCCGTATTCGGATATGGTAACACAAATGAAAGAAAAACTTAAAAAATATTTTAGAGAGATACCACCGGTTTTTTCTTGTGCCGCCGCCTTAAACCCTTGCTATAACATAAGGGGCGTTAATTCTATGATTGATAAAATTGCGGACGAGTTGGGTTTAAATTGTGCCGAAGACCCATGTTTTAGCCAATCTTTGAAAAGTAAATTTAGCACTCATCTTAATTCCATGTATGCTTTTTATCAATCAAAGTATGGTTCAAGCTCACAAATTCATGATGCATTGAGAAACACTTTGGACGAGAATTCAAGTGATTCCGATTTCGCTTTTTATAGTCATTTATGGAATGTAAGTGAACAAGATGAAGCTACTAACACACCAAGTAGCGAAATCGGGAGATATAGTGGTACAAACTTTTTACAACACCTCACTCCCGAACAATTTAAAAACTTTGATTTGTTGGCTTGGTGGAAAGAAAAGGAAGAACAATTTCCGATTCTAGCCGCCATGGCCCGAGATTTACTAAGTGTCCAAGCTTCTACGGTAGCTTCGGAATCCGCTTTTTCTACTAGTGGCAGGGTCTTATCGATAAGGAGAACGAGGCTAACTCCTAAGGCGGTTGAGATGTCTATTTGCTTAAAGGATTACTTGGATGCGGCGGAAAGAGTACAAGATAAGCGCTCACTTGAGGGAGAATTGGAGTACGAAGCCGAATTGTACGAGGACGAGGTGAATATGGCCTTGATTGAACCAATGACCGACGAAGAAGCCGAACTTGATGAATACCTTCGAAACAACTCGGGTTCGGGCGAAGATTAAAGATGTTTTCAAGAGAAGTTTGATGTATTCAAGTCTCAAGAGACGGATGATGTATTGAAGATATGCTTGCTTATTATGTTTAAGACTTTAAGTTGTTTAAATTTTTAGTTTGTTTAAGACTTTAAGTAGTTAATGACTTGGATGTTTTTATTGTTTAACTTGGATGTTTTAGTAGTTAATGAAATGGTTTGGAGGTTTAAATTTATAAGTTTCTTAATCCATGGTTTGAAGTTTGTTTGTAGTGAAAAAAAAAAATTAAAACAGCAAAAAAATAAAAAAAAACAGCAGCAGCAGCAAGCAGACAGCAGCAGCAAGCACAGGTTCTGACCCGGTTTTTTTACCGGTTTTTTTTCCGGTTTTTTTTATCGGTTAAAAAAACCGGTTTTTAAAATCAATTAAAAAACCGGTTTTTAAAACCCGGTTTTATACCTGACCCGAACCGGTTTTAATAATCACACTTTTTCAACTCAAAAACCGGTTTTATACCCGACCCGGTTTTAAAAAAAACCGGTTTTTAAACCTAAAAAAAAAACCGGTTCTGAAAAAACCCGGTTTCGGTTTAAAAAAAAACCCGATTTGTACACGTCTACCTACAGGGTCCAACAATCATCCTCTTTCCCTCACCACTTTGAGTAGTCTAAAGCTTGATATATATATATATATATATATATATATATATATATATATATATATATATATATATATATGAAGCATGTGATATGGTGATGGCCATAACCATAAACCATATGTTATGGAGGCAGCCATATATTTAGAGAGAGAGAGAGAATTAGAGAAAGAAAGACGAATTGTGCGGCTTTAGATTCTCTCTCGGGGGAATGCGTAGAATATGAATATAAAGAGTCCTTAGTATTATTCTATTCTATTGATTTGCTCTGCTCTGTGTTGTTGTTGTTGTTCCCCAATTGACTCAATCCCTCCCTAAAAACTAAAATCAATTCATTCATTCATTGAGATGCATGCTTGAAGCTGTTGAGTTTGTCGGTGGTAGTCAAGTCAGGGCAAGGCAATGGCACCATTACTCTTCTTCATCATCCTTCTTCTTCTTCTACCTCCCAACTCCATCATCGCCGACACAGATCCATCCGATGGTCAGTATTTTACCTTCCTATTCATCATCTTATTATCTCATGTAAATGTTTATTAAACCAACACACTCACTTATAATAATAATAATAACAATCTCAATGCTGCCGACAAAGCTTAATCATCTTATCTAACCTTTTCTACCCGTTATTAGGGCTCGCCTCTTATTTCATTCAATTTTTAAATGCTTTTGCTTTTCTTTTTGCTTTTATTTAAAAAAAAAAAAACACTAGTCATGGATGTTATGTTAGGGTTTTATGGATGTATGTATGTATGTATGTGCAGTGTCTGCTCTGAATGCCATGTTTCAAAACATGAATTCCCCTGGACAACTAACCCAGTGGAGCGCAAGCGGCGGCGATCCTTGTGATGAAAACTGGAAAGGCATTACCTGCTCTGCCTCTAGAGTCACAGAAATGTATCATCATATTCATATCACATCACTTTGTTTTTTAATCTATCACTTTGTGATGAATTTGATCTTCTTTTTGTTTTCCATCAGAAATCTATCAAGTCTCGGCCTCTCTGGAGGAATTGGATTTCAGCTTTCAAGTTTGACATCACTAACCAACTTGTAACCAACCTTTTTACTCACATGTATCTATCTATCTATCTGTATATACCCCACTCACATCATGTCATCTGCTGATGCAGTGATGTAAGCAACAACAATTTTGGAAATCAGATACCTTATAGCCTTCCTCCAAATGTCCAAAGATTGTATGACATCTTTTTTTCTTACCTAATCTAATCTAATCAATGGCTTCCATTACATTTCTCACTTCTCATCTTCTAATGCAGAAATCTCGCTGGATGCGGATATAGTGGCAACCTTCCCTATTCCATATCGCAAATGACTTCTCTAAAATATTTGTGAGACAACTTCTGTCATTCCCCATGTAACAGTTGTGTAGAGTAGAGATACATGATGTTTATCTTTATTTATTTTTCCCTATATTTGTTTGAACAGAAATGTTGGCCGCAACCAAATCACTGGTCAGTTGCCTGACATGTTTGCCCAGCTTTCAGCTCTAACCACTCTGTATGACCTTCCTCCTGGCCTTAAATTTTCTGTCCACCGTATACTGTTTACCTACAACTTTATTATATTCTTCAGGGATTTTTCTTTCAATTCATTTACGGGTGACCTTCCTGAAAGTTTTAGCTTGCTGTCCAGTGCAACTGATATGTAAGTAGATGAATCTGTAATCTCCCGTGGCAGTCAACATCCTATTCGCTCATCTTTTTTATGCTTTACTCTTGTGCAGATATTTACAGAACAATCAGTTTACTGGCACTATTGATGTCCTTGCCAATCTGCCCCTTAAAAATCTGTTAGTTTTGACTTTTAAAAATGTTATTTTTCGGTTGATTTGGTCGTTTACTCTCCTTTTATTTTATTTGCTAATGATTCAGGAATGTTGCCAATAACAAGTTTACAGGCTGGGTTCCTAGTCAACTAAGCAACATAAATCTGCAGTAAGCATGCGACTCAAAGTTATGTACAAAATAGGAGGAAAACCATTTTAAAATTTGGATTATTGTTTTGTGCCAGAAAGGACGGTAACTCATGGAACTCTGGGCCTGCACCCCCACCTCCGCCTGGCACACCTGCAGCTGGAAGGGGCGGTCAAAATCGACAGCCAGGTGGCAATAGCCCGCCTACTGACAGCTCCAGTGGTGGTGGGAAGAAGTCTGGTGTCGGTGGTGGAGCTATAGCAGGAATTGTGATATCCATCGTGGTTGTTGGTGCAATAGTCGCCTTCTTTTTGTTCAAAAGAAGATCCAAAAAATCATCAACTGATATAGAAAAGACCGAGGACCATTCCTTTCCCGCTGTTGCGTCACAGCCAGTTGAAGGTCTAAAGTTTTAAGCTTTGAAATCTTGTTTGTCTAATTAGGAAAAGTGATTTTTATATTCTAACAGTGATTTTATTTACTTTTGTAGAAATGAAGCCTGATCAAGCTTCCTCCATGGTCCACACAAAATCATTTGAAACTACTGATACTATAAGCCTAAAGCCCCCACCCTTTGATCATCAAAAGTCTTTTGATGATGATGGTTTCTCAGCGATTCCTATCGTTCCCAAGAAAGTACACGTGGCTCCACCAGATGTCGCATCTTACTCAGTAGCTGACCTTCAATTAGCTACAAACAGCTTTAGTGCTGATAACCTCATTGGTGAAGGATCTACTGGACGTGTTTTTCGTGCTCAATTTGAAGATGGAAAAGTATGTTATCTTCTATTCGTTATCCATGCAGGGTATTGTATATACAAAGACAAAGTTACCTAATCTCACCATTGGCAATTTAGGTTGTTGCTGTTAAGAAAATATTGCCATCTGTTCTCCCTGGTGCAAATTCAGATGATTTCATTGACATGGTTTCGAGTGTATCCAGATTACTCCATCCCAATATAACTGAGCTCATTGGCTACTGCTCAGGACATGGTCAACATCTTCTTGTTTACGAGTTCCTTAAAAATGGCTCTCTCTATGATTTCTTGCATCTCTCTGATGAATACAGCAAGCCATTAATATGGAATACACGTGTCAAAATTGCTTTAGGGACAGCTCGTGCCTTGGAGTAAGTCAAAGTTAATTTTATTTAAGTTGACTCGAGATCTTTATTAATGGTTGTGGCTTTGTTTGTGTTCCTTCCTCAGATATCTACACGAAGTATGCTCACCATCTGTTATTCATAAGAATATTAAATCAGCTAATATCTTACTAGACTCAGAGCTCAACCCTCATCTGTCTGAGTGTGGGTTAGCAAGCCTCATCTCAGATGCAGATCAGGTACTTTAGGTTTAGTATGAAGTCATAGACCTAAATACGCTTGTTGTTTTTATTAACCTTTGCATTTGTAGAATTCTGGATACAGTGCCCCAGAGGTTTCCATGTCTGGTCAGTACACAATGAAAAGTGATGTATACAGTTTTGGTGTTACTATGTTAGAGCTACTTACAGGAAGAAAACCATTCGACAGGTAAAAGTATTTTGTAAATTGTCACAACTTATTTAAGGTGGTGCTGTGTTTCCTCAAGTTGTGATGCGATGGTACAGTTCAAGGACGAGGGCAGAACAGTCTTTGGTGAGGTGGGCGACACCTCAGCTTCATGACATGGATGCTCTTGCAAAGATGGTTGATCCAGCACTAAAAGGACTGTATCCAGTCAAATCTCTCTCGCGTTTTGCAGATGTAATTGCTCTGTGTGTACAGGTAATGTTATATTTGTAAGTTTGATGTGTATATACTTGTATGTATGTATTTTTGATACTAATAAAACAAGTTGTCAGCCGGAGCCGGAGTTTCGACCAGCAATGTCAGAAGTGGTTCAGGCATTGGTTCGGCTTGTGCAGAGGGCAAATATGAGCAAGAGAACTGTAGGTGTCGAACAAGGGCGATCTGGCAACCAGGAATTTACGCCATAAGCATTCTCAACCATATTCCCTTGTGTTTATTACTAAACCATTAGTTTATCATCATAGTTTTGTTACAGTTGGTTTGTTTTGATAATTATACGTTCTTGCACCGAGTGTATAAGTTAGAAACAACAGTCTTGTGGCGAAGACATTTCTTTATTGTATTTAGTTTATTTTAATTAATATTTTAATTATAGCATGGCCAGTTTAAGAAGAATAAAAGTATTGGGGGTAAATGAGAAAGTTTATTAAGTATTATTATATGTGAAATTGAATTTTAACACCCTGAATTATTGACAATTGCTGATGCACCGAACTATAAAATTGAACAACACCGCACTGTACCTTCAACTTTTTCAGACTAACCATGATTAAATTTTGCTGACGTGGCATGGTGACGTGTCCATTTTTGCTGACGTGACATGGTGATGTGTCCATTTTTTGCTGACGTGGCATGAGAATTGGATTTTAACACCCTGAACTATTGATTATTGACTGCTGACGCACTAAATTACAAAATTGATAGATTTGAGCTTGGTTCAAGAGTTTCAAGTCAGATTGTGTTTGATTTGGTTTGTGGTGAATCATTTTGTTAACATACATATATCAATGGTTAACAAATCAAACACAAACGAAATATCTTCAAGTGCGATTATTATTCAAAATGATTCACCACAAAAATAGATCTTGGTCTAATAATACAAAGAAACTAATGATCGAACAATATAAATAATCAAAAGCCTAATTGTTATTGTTATAAAGTTCAAAGGGAGAAGAAAGCAATCCCAAATCTTTAAATCCTATCAAGAAGAGATCTGAAATGTGATTATATTTATGTGGTTGGTATATGGCCGCCAACCAATAGCATAGGCCATAGGTTACGTTACACGGAAGAACTCAACATCATCATTAATATAATGTATATACTTTCATATTCATATAAGATATATATATCTCTCTCTCTATATATAAAGATAAAGAAAACAACAAATTGAGAAAATGAAAGTTGTAGAATTCAAAATGAAAAGGGCTGACTGCATAGATATATTTTTCAAACAAGAAACCAACTTGGGACCCACCACCCAAGGCCACGTCTACAAGAAGAAGTTGGAAGTTAGGCCAGCGTCTCATAACTCCCTCCTAACCTAACCTTAACCGCCCCCATATTCTATTCTATTCCATTCCATTCTCATGCTTATTAATTAATTTTCATGATAATAAAAAAAAATAAATTAATAAAGATTACAAGAAACACTCCTGTAGTCCTGTTACTACCCAATCAAAAAAATTATTTTCTTTTTACCCAAATATTATTAGAAAACAAAAAAGAGTCGATACATTTTGAAAGAGTCAATGGATATGTGGTCAAAGAGAGAAGAGAAGAGAAGAAAAGAAAAGAGAAGGTGGCTTGGCTTACACTTTGAATTCTTCTTCTTCTTCGTCTTTGGCAACCTAAAAAGTCGTCACTTCCTTCCCCCCGTTATCCTTATATTATTCTCCCTCCCTTTTTCAGTTTTCCCCCCAAAAAAATAAACTTTCATTTTTTTTTTGATCAAACCTTTTCATAAAAAAAAAAAAAAAAAAGATGAGTAGCCAGAATTTAGAGGATCAAGGTCTAATGGAGGTCACCGGAAGAGTCTTGATCGCCACCATCATTGCTCTTGTCTTCGTCCTCATCCTCGTCTTCTTCTTCCACATCTACTCCAAGTGGTTATGGCACCGCCGCCAGCAAGCTATAGACACCTCCAACACCCGCCGCCAATTAGACCAGCACGCTGGCGTAACCGTCCTACGCCGCGGCCTCGACGCCGCCTTCCTCAAAACCTTACCCGTCTCACAATTCGATCCCAACGACTTTAAAGACGGCCTCGAATGCTCCGTTTGCTTGTCTGAGGTTGAACAAGGAGAAAAGACTCGATGTTTGCCTAAATGCAATCACGCGTTTCATGCAGAATGCATTGACATGTGGTTTCATTCACATTCAACCTGTCCCATTTGCAGAAATCCGGTTTCCGATCAAACCGCAGTTTCAGTAGAGAGTTTACTTCAACAACATCATGATCATGATCATGAGGCGCAACAACGGTCAGCAAACAGCGGGGATCATTTCCCTACAAATGTATTGTTTTGGGGAGATGAAACCGAAGTAAGCACGTTGACTTCTCAACTGGAAGAAGCCAATAATAACCATTCAGCTCCTGTTTTACCGTTTGAACCAACAGCTACAGCTTCAACATCATCGTCGCAGAGCAATAAGGATAGATTGAAGCCGGATTTAGTGATCGATATACCAAGGCAGGGTAATGAGGATCAAGCTGAAGAGGAGAGAACAACCCCAATTATGAGATCATTAAAGAGAATATTGAGTAGCAGTAGAAGGTTTAATCCTTTTAGCCCAGGCTCTTCCTCTGCCTCTGCCTCTCAACAACCCCAAAGTTGATTCAAAATTTGTTTGTTTATTTGTATGTATATGTTCACAACACAAAACCTTTTTTTTTGACTTTTTTTTTTAATAGAATGTGTAGTTGTAAGTAGTTTGGGTTCCAAACAGGAGTACTAGTTGTATTCAGCAAGTCACAATATGATTGTGCTGTTAGTGTTAGAGAAAAGGTTTATAATGTCTTTATTCATTTTGTTTTTGTTTTTTTTGTTTTTCCAGAAAGAAAGACCATATCTTTTGACTTTTGTTAATGGTTACAAGTACAATACAAGATTCATTTAATAAAAACATCGTTTTCTTGGGTTAATCTAGTTAGGGAATTTACCGTTGGTGTGGTGTTACATCCTGCTTATGGGCAAAATCTAAATTCAATTATGTAGTGTATTAAACGTACATTTGTTAGTTTCACCACGTACGAACAAGTATTGCTACTAAGTACCGAAACTTAGAACAGAAACTTATTCATTGTGTGTCTCTTATCTTATATCTGAGTTCAGGACTGATGACTTGTTGAACATCTATTTCACATTGGGCTCCATCAAGTATTGTTTGTAATCCAGTAGGTTCCATATCCATCTCAACAGTTGTTTGATCACTTGTTATTGGTTCATTCTCAAACACCATTGTGTTTTTTATTGCGTCTTTTATACCCTAACTCTCGATTAACTACGTCGGTAACATTGACGACTTCTTTGACACAATAGGGTTTCTGGTTTGAGAATGCTTTTAAGAAATTCGTAGGTAAACCTTCAATGATCCTCAGAAGACACCATAAGCTTATCTCCATCTTTCGATTTATCTGAATTTTGCCCCTTCTCCGATTTCCACGTATTAAAGCAATTTGATTGGTTTTTTTTTTTTTTGTGCGTATGGAAACACAATTTGGTATCAATTTACTTAACTATCCCTGAAACCCCTCCCATGCATTAGAAAAAAATGGCGTTTTTTTAAAATCTAATCTAGGCACTTAATTACTCAATTAGATAGTTACGACTGCTTACTAGTTTTCCTACAAAAACACAACTTCCAATCATACTCGATCTAACCTTTTGTTTATATACAAAAGTTTACTTAAAGAAAGTTAAAGCTATCTAGCTGCCGAAGATGGTGGCCCAACAAACAAACTCCATTGGAGGTCTGCAAGGATGGACTTAAGACAAATTGAACATGTGGCGCAATGTAACCAGGCAAGCTAAGAAATCCGCTTGGGTGCCATGTTGGAAACGAACAAGCAAAAAACAATATAGGATGCTCTTAGCGGCTTTTTCTGTGCACAATTTTGCATACCAAATTATAGTGTGTGGACTGGCTAAAGGATAAAAGTGTAGTAGCAAAACTTAGATTCCGTTACCGTCAATCATAGAGATTAAAGTCATCGTCTTGGATTTCATTTCAAACTTTATCTGAAGAGGTATAAAACCTCCCGTCCGAACCTCAACCTCCCCGGACGCGGCACGATGACAATATGACGCGACTCACAAAGACACGTGCTCACCACTAACGACCGGAGGTCACTGGGACGAAGGTTAGTACACCTGGACGAAGGATAGTACAACAAATTCTGACTAGTATAAATACCCCCTCATAAGTACAAGTAAGACACGGTCTGACACACTCCGAACCTCTCTCTCTCTATCTCTATTCTCTTTTCTTCTCCAAACAAATACTTATCCTTACGCCGGAGGGTGGTCACAGAGAGGCCCTCCCTGCCCCCCTTGTGACGAGCCTAACGGTTTGTCTAGTCTTGCAGGTTGATTACTCAAAGGTCCTATCAAGCTAGTCGTCTTCTACCTCTTCTCTGAGGTGCGTCCAGCTTTTGGATCTTCATTGGCGCCATCCTATTGCAGATCTACTCTCTCCACTCAGATCTGGAATGGCTATGGAAAATTCAAACATACTTTGACACCAGCTCCACTCCCTCAGATAGCATGAACTGTTTGAAGCCAAACAATCCTTCAATCTCCTTCAGCAAGTCCAGCATCTCCGACTCTTTCTTCTCAAACTCCGTCTTCAAACTTGACACAAGCTTCAGAGCCTCTTTCTCCCGAGCCACGGCTTCATCCTTATCTGAAAAAAGAAACAAAATAAAATTCACCAAGTTCAAAAGAGGCATGAAGAAAATGAAAAGGGAAAGAAGAACGAACCTTTCACAAGTTGGTCTGCAGCAGTCTTGGTCTTCTCCATTACCTGCTCAAGCTCTTCAATAGAGTGGATATACTTCTTTTTCGAAGTCTCATGAGCTTGCTCGGAAGCATGTAGCTTCTTCTTCTTCAAATCCTCCATCTCCCCCTGAAGAGCATCCCTTTCTTCTCCAGCCGCGGCTAGAGAAGCCTGCACAGACCTTACTTGTTCTTGACTTGTCTTCAAAGACTCCAGCACATTCCCATGATTACACACACCCCTCTTCTCCAACTTGCCACGCTGAAACTCCGAATCAACCCACCGTCTATATACCTCCGACACCAAAAAGTTAGACTGAGCCTGGTTGATCATCAAAGCATCACCTAAGTCGGTATCCTTCAACTTCCGGTAATGAGCATGGTCAGCCGGAGTATGCAAGTTGTAAAGCATCATTTTCGATGACAAGGCATCAACCACACGAGAACCATTCTTCAAATCCCAATCAGGGATGAATACATCTTCGGCTGTAGGCTGTAGCCGGATCAACTTCCATCGCATCATCCAGAGGGTCTACAAGATTAAACAGGATCAATGTCTCAGCCTCAAACCAATAAGGAGAATAGGACGCGCCAAACTCATTCTCCTCACTAGCACGAAAGTTAGATACACGACCAGTTGACTTACCCGGGGAAGCTATGGAAAAACCACCAGAAGCTTGGGCCACCGAAGTCCGGGGCGGACTATTGGCAATATCCCTAAACACATCATCATCCTCCTTCTCACCTTCACCACCTAATTTATCCCCCGGAACATGCATATAAATCAAATCACCATCTCGAGGAGATTTCCCACCAGAAATGTGCAAATCAAATACATCTAATATCTTACCTTGAGTTGATTCGGAAATAGTAAGAGCCGGCGCTACAAACTTCACCTTTTTAGGACTCTTCTTAACCTTAGACGGTTCAGCCTTCCTCTTCCGGGCTTCCACATTTAAGTCCAAGGAAGCGTCTTCGGTAAGGTCATCCTCCGATACATGAACACTTGAAGAACTCACAGACTGAAGAGGAGCAGGGTTAGGAAAAATCTTACCCACAGTCACATCATCGGCATCCCCCTCCGAAGCAAGTGGTCGCTCCTTCTCACCACCATCATCACCTCCATCCTTCCCACTACCTTCATCCACTACTTCTCCTTCCCCCGAAGGTTTCTCAGCATGCTCCGTCTCCTCTCCCTCCGGTCGAATAGGTGCCTGTAGTTTAGTCACCTGCTCCAAGATTGGTTTGCTGGATCCAAGGGGTTCGCTAGAAAAGGAAAGATTGTCATCATCAAAGTCGTCGAACTTTAAGGCTGCAAGCAGCGACATTTCTGCAAAAAAGATAAAAGTTAAAAATAAAATTCACAAGACAAAAATTCAAGGATAAAGAACGAAGCTCACCTTTCTTCCTATACCGGATGACAGGCCATCGGTCAGGCTCATCCCAAATCCTACTAACCCCCGCTAACACCAGGATATGCTCCGGGTATTTCTTAATATTCGACTTATGAGTCACAAGCTTATTATACAAGGTTGAGTCGCACTCAAAGTTACCCGGAAGCTCCCACTCAGATGACACATAGTCCTTCCTCCATATACTCAACATCTCCTTAGGAAGACACCGATCATCCAACCAGAAGAACTGCGTCTTCCAGTTCTTCAGGCTGGAGGTATCCTTTAAGTGACATTCAGGCTTCTTCCTCCTCTTCTCAAAGGTAAACCAATCACCGGCCTGGCTCAGCTTATAGAAAGCCCTAAATACTTCTAGGTCGGCCCTCGACTTCAAAGCCCGACACTTCAACTCAAAGTGACAGATTCGTCCTAAACCAAAAGGATTCACCTGGGAAAAGTGAACCCCATGGAACAGAAGGACCTTAAACAAAAATTTTGTTAAGGGAACCCTACAATTGGCAAAATCACATACTCGCGTGTAGAATGCGAACTTGCCGGAAAGGTGGGGGTAAATGGCTCGATCAGGGGCAGGGAGTTCAGGATGAAGGTCTAAAGGAATCCTATAATCAATTAGAAATTTGTCTAATTTCTTTTTGGTGAGGGTTGAGAAACTAACATTCATATTATCCTTCCACATGATAAACCCACAAATGAGAAAAAGAAATACTCTGGAAAGAAACAAGATGAAGGGACGAACCTGAGTAAGAAGAAGCGAGTTGAAAATCTCAGTAAGCAAGGAAGGGTAGCAGGGAAGCAAGAGATCGATTTATGAGGAAAAAGTAAAAAAGAAATGGAAAAAGCTGGTTTAAATAACCGAGAAAAGAGGAATTCAAAACGGTGACACGTGTCGCAATCACTCACCAAAACAACCAAACGTCAACGGCTGAGATCGCCTGGGAATAACCACCACAATACATGGTCTGGGGAACTGCCACGTGCCGCGTCCGTCAAAACAGCTGGAAAGCATTACCTGGAGAACGATCAATTCCACTAAGTTATAAATTAACTTATGGACTTGAGGGGACATGAAGAGGTATAAAACCTCCCGTCCGAACCTCAACCTCCCCGGACGCGGCACGATGACTATATGACGCGACTCACAAAGACACGTGCTCACCACTAACGACCGGAGGTCACTAGGACGAAGGTTAGTACACCTGGACGAAGGATAGTACAACAAATTCTGACTAGTATAAATACCCCCTCATAAGTACAAGTAAGACACGGTCTGACACACTCCGAACCTCTCTCTCTCTCTATCTCTATTCTCTTTTCTTCTCCAAACAAATACTTATCCTCACGCCGGAGGGTGGTCACAGAGAGGCCCTCCCTGCCCCCTTGTGACGAGCCTAACGGTTTGTCTAGTCTTGCAGGTTGATTACTCAAAGGTCCTATCAAGCTACTCGTCTTCTACCTCTTCTCTGAGGTGCGTCCAGCTTTTGGATCTTCATTATCATTTGACTATTATTGCTTTTCTAGATATCAAATGATTAGTTTTGAATATAATTAGATTTACCAAATACACATGCTTATATGTCAAACTATATACAATTTTTTTTCTTACATGTTTTGTTACACTTGATACTTTGGTCGTTCTGGTGGTGATTGTCGCCGGATCTGTGTGTCGTCGAAGAAGGTGGCGGTGGTCTCTCTCTCAACTCTCACACACTCTCTCTCTCCCTCTCTTAACTCTCTCTCTCACACACACACACTCTCTCTCTCTCGAGATCTGTGTGTTGCTTTATAATAATAATAATAATAATAATAATAATAATAATAATAAAAATAATAAAAGGGAAGGCTTGTCCCCATACAATTGGTTAGTCTCTAAAATGAGGACAACCCACTAAGATGATGTGACGGGTGATGTGGCATGAAAGACAACGCATTTGAATTGTCACCATACCTAACTTTTTGAAAACCGGACCGGCCTTCAAATGTACTTTTTTTATCTATGATTAGAACTGATACAAGCATGAGAAAACTTGAGATTAATAGACAAATCCCAACAACCATGAATGGGAGATTGGAGGAGAAACTGAAATTCTGAAATGTATTGGCTGTACAATTTCATAAGTGTTTAGTGTTAGGGTAAGAAGCCTAATGTGCTAGTTGGGCTTATAAATGGCTCTTAGGTAAATTTAAGTGGCTCATAGTTGGGCTTTTATAATACAACTAGCTGATTACCCCGGGAGGGTCCCGGGGTTGAAAAATCTAATTTTACATTATAACCTATTGCAAATGGCTCAAGTTAACTAACCACAAAATCTTTCAATCATTGCATGCTCATAGTATTCTAATCAGTAATAACTCATATTCCCTAATCTAAAACCTAATCAGTAATCATGTAAAGAATCACTTATGTAAGCTGCAACTATTCAAAAACTCATCATATCTCTCTAATTTCTCACATTCTAATGGCTCTTATAATTCCCAACCTAATCAATTAAACAAACACTTAAGTTGGAAGTTGTAACCATTGCATTTCATTATGCCACGTGGCATAATCAAGAGATGGTTGTGGCCACCATTGAACGCCACGACAACAACTATCAATTCTTCCTGGGAGCGTCCCGGGGTTGAAAAATATAACCATTATAATAATACTAATACTAATAGTAATAATTAATACTCTTGTAATTAAATAAATAAAAAAGTAACCTTGCTATAAGGTGACACCATGTGTTGCAGTGTTGCTCGATTTTTTTTCCTAGCTTCTCTTGATGAAGTATACCTAGTAAAATTCCAATGATAACATGGCGATTGGGCTGATTTTCAACATCGTAGTTAAGAACCTAGTTTAAAAGAAAAAAACATGATTAATGAATAACATGAACACTTTGTGTGTTTTTTTCCTGTATGAACGAAACCCCACAAAAAATAGTCGATTTTTTCTTCGTTCTTTATATAGCACTATGGTACTCGTTGGAAAGATAATAAAACGCTCGTTAATTTGGTGTAATTTTTTTCTTTAAAAAATCTCGTATATAAAAGATATAAACATTTAAAAATTATAGGAGGAAACATGAGAGATAAAATTTTAAATTTTTTTTCCTAAAATAACTCAATTTAATTAAAAAGGGAAATAATTCAAAAACACACAAATATTTCAATTATGATGCCACGTGGCAGTTTCATGGAGAGGTTGAAAGCACCATTGCACGCCACGTCAGCAATGTTCAATTCTTTTATATATATTAATAGATTAATATGGATCTATATTGATTTTAAAATTTATAATATATTTTTACATTACCGCTTTTTAATCCGGTTCGATCAGTCCGACTAGTAAACCAGTAAGGTGGTTGGTTCGCTTTCCGATCCGATCTTCAAAACATTGCCTATACCCACTGGTCTTAGGATCTTTACACCTTTAATTTAATTTTCCAGGTAATTATTAAGACGACATGATGATTAGTTTAATACATAAAAAAAGGACGATTTTAGGCAAATTGGAAGGTAGTGGAGCATATTTGTTAATATAAATATGAGACTATGATCATCACCAAACTTATCATATCCCCGTAAACAACTTCAATTGCCGGAATATATCATGTTTAGACGACGTTTAACTCTCTTTGCATTATTACTACTAACTTCAGTAGTCCATGGAACCACACCATCTACAATATCGCTAATCAAATCCTCATGTGCTGCCACCTTATATCCACACCTTTGCTACTCCACCATCCCACCTACCACCACCACTGCTGCAGCAACCAAAAAGGACTTTATCCTGTTCACCATCAACAAAACAAAGGACACCATCCAAGCCAATCTTCATACCATAGACCACCTCGCAACCAACCCCAACCTCACCAACCGCGCCAAAACCGCTCTCCATGACTGCCTAGAGCTGGGACATGAAACCCTACGACGAATCGACATGGTCATCCAAGACCTCAAGGCGTATCCAACAGCCAAACCTCTCCGCCGACATGCGGATGATCTTAAAACCCTCATGAGTACAACCATCACCAACAAGGAAACCTGCTTGGACGGCTTATCTCACGATTCACACTCTAAGCTGCTGCGCAAATCAGTTGTCAAAGGTCAGAAGCATGGAGGAAAGATGTGTAGCAATGTACTAGCTATGATCAAGGACATGACCGACTCCGATATTGCATCAGAGCAGGAACAAGTCAAATTAAAAATGTTCCAGGAGGAGATCATGTGGCCAGAGTGGTTGTCAGCGGGAGACAGGAAGTTGTTGCAGTCGGGGACGGAAACACCAGACGTGACTGTGGCGGCTGACGGTAGCGGAGACTATACGACAGTGGCGGCAGCTGTGGCGGCAGCACCGTCGAAAAGCGGAAGCAGGTACGTGATAAAAATAAAGGCGGGGGTTTACAGGGAGAATGTGAATATTCCAAGCTCCAAAACAAACTTGATGTTCATTGGAGACGGAAGAAGTAACACCATTATCACGGCAAGCGAGAGCGTTGCCGGCGGTAACACCACCTTCAACTCGGCAACCGTCGGTCAGTACTTTATTATTCCAATACTAAACCTCAAAGTTTGCTATATATATATAACTAACTATATACCTAATTTTTTCTAAAAAAAATAAATTAAACCTAACCTAGCTAGCAAGGCTCCAGATTAAATACAAGAACAATACATATAGAATATTTATAAATCTAAATCAAATCCGATGCTCTTGGTTTTAATTTTTATTTTGACATTTGGATCCATTTTTCACTGCAAAGTGCAACGAAAATCCACATATATCTTTTAATGTTAATTCCACACCATTCTGCCTCACCTTTCTGTCGTATGGTCACGAATGCCTAATTTTTTTACCTACTAGCCGTGATTGCTGGAAAACCAATACGATATGTTTCAAGGCATCGAATCTTTGTGTTTCAAATAAACAAAGAATCACATGTTCTCAACAATTTACTGCCATGAACAAGACATTGTATTATTAATTTATGTAAGTGTATCAGCTTTCTCATTATTTATTTTCTTATAAAAAGATGAAACTTTTCGGGGGAATAAATCTGGACAAACAGAGAATCGATATATAATAATAGTACAGTTGCGATCTAGATGCATCATTTTTATTTTGTTTGTAGCAACAATTTTATTCTTTTAAATACCATCTAATTTTATCTTTGTAAAGATTTGAGTAAGCGTATATCACACCACTAAACTATTTAATTTTGAATTTGTAAAAATTTGAATAAGCATCATACCACTAAACCAATACATGAGGATTCATAATTTTATTTTTGTTTTATTTACATATCAACTGAAATTATTATCAATGCATTTGTTCGAAAGCATTATTAACATCAACAGTGTACAAGTGAAAATCAAAAGTAAAAGCTATTATATTCATAAAAGTATGTAGTAAAGTAGTACTTTCTCCACGCAGTACATTTATTTATTATTAAAGTAAATTATAATTTTTTTTTTCGTGACACATGTTTTTAAAAAAATTGATGAGAGATGGAAATGCCACTTTTATCATTTATCTGTGTGCTAAGGCATCATGGCTTTTCCACTAGTTATATATATTTCGCTTTCTTTTCAATAAAATAACTTTCACCTAAAGAGATTATGTACATAAATATAAAATCTAAAAAATAAAACTATTTTACTCTTATAGTTATTCCCAATGTTTTAAAACTGTCGGGTCACCACAATACCGGCCCATCTTATTCAAAACCGGCTGATTCCTTTTTGTTCGGTTTATTTTCATGCATATACCGATCTAGGGTACGGTTCTAGTTTTCTAAATAATTAATACTTCCAACCCTTTACACCTTTTAAAATGTAACAAACAATCAGTATGGGCTTGATATATAGCACCAAACTATAATATTTATTGTGTGCGTTACACTTTAAATGGTGTATAAAGTCACATATATATATAACATAGTAAACTGATCATGTGGCAGCTGCGGTGGGTGATGGATTCTTAGCACGAGATATTACATTTCAGAATGCAGCGGGACCGTCTGGGGAACAAGCCGTGGCTCTACGAGTTGGATCTGATTTCTCGGCATTCTATAGATGTGGTATGCTTGCCTACCAGGACACCCTTTACGT
Organism: Ambrosia trifida; assembly: GCA_028751855.1. Taxonomy (NCBI): domain Eukaryota; kingdom Viridiplantae; phylum Streptophyta; class Magnoliopsida; order Asterales; family Asteraceae; genus Ambrosia; species Ambrosia trifida. Next base: position 1,712,261 of record CM054129.1, read on the forward strand.
CCACTCCAATCGCCAGTTTTACTACAACTGCATGGTGGTGGGCACCGTCGATTTCATTTTCGGCAATGCAGCAGTTGTCCTGCAGGACTGCGACATCCAGGCCCGTCTACCCAATCCCAAGCAAAAGAATATGGTGACAGCTCAAGGCCGAACCGATCCAAACCAAAACACGGGCATTGTCATTCAGAAATGTAGAATCAGTGCAACCTCTGACCTCCAACCTGTTCAAGCGAGTTTTCCAACGTATCTTGGAAGGCCGTGGAAGTTGTATTCGAGAACGGTTGTGATGCAGTCGTCGATTACTGATGTGATCAACCCTGCGGGATGGTTCCCGTGGGATGGGGATTTCGCGCTTGACACGTTGTATTACCGAGAGTACCAAAACACGGGGGTCGGGGCTGATACGTCTAACAGGGTCACATGGCCAGGCTGGGGCGTCTTTACAACTGATGCAGAGGCAGAGAACTTTACACCCGGAAACTTTATTGACGGCAGTAATTGGTTGCAGTCTACTGGCTTTCCTTTCTGGCTTGGCTTGTAAATGCTATCCTCATATATATATGGTGGCCCTCTAATAATTTTGGTTCCCAATAAAAGCCATTCGGCTTAGTTTGTATCACCACCATCGTATTATAAGACATAAGTAATGTTAATTTTATTTTAGAGGACTTAAATAAGAAATTATGATAATAGTGGGGGAGGGCATGATAAATGTTCAAAGGAATGTATATAAACTTAGGGGGCAATTAGATATATCCCCTGCAAACTTAATAATTACATCTTTACTCAAAGTAAAAATTAAATTACATATTTCCTCTTCTTAAACCTAAAAATATCAAATGTACCCATTTCTTTAAAAAAACTACTAGAGAATAACTATTTTACCCTTGTTTCTTTTACTAAACCAACAAAAGTTCAACGTTACTTTTTTTTTCCTTTCTTCATTTTTTTTTCAACAATCAGCAAAGCATAAAATAATTTTGATAAAGTTGTAACTTATTATTTGCATAATGAATGCAAAAAGGGGTAGCGGCGCAACTTGTGACCCGTTTACCTACGTATCACTTGTAATTGCCTGTCTTTGGTTTAATATAATCTATTACATATATAGGCAATTTAAACGGGCCAAAAAAAAAAGGAAAGAAAAATCATAAATCAAACGTTTTGTCTTGTTCTTTCAAACGCAATTGCAAAAGCTATAATATTCAAAATAGTTGTTTTTTAATTCAAGTTAGAATTAGTGGTTTGCATTTGGGGATTTGGGAACGATGGTTTACATCCGGGAGCAGCGTCTACTATATTAGTGGGAGGTAAGGAAGAAAGGAATGAGTTGTCATTGTTTTTTTCTAATATTTTAAAAGGGTAATTATTTCATTTTTCTTACAAGGATGGGAAATATGTAGTTTAAATTTTGAGTTGGGTAAATATGTAATTATGATTTAAAATAGAGGATATATGTAATTAATCCGAAATTTGGAGTTACTTTATTGCATGGTCTCTATGGCTTACCAATCTTGCATTATTGATCTCAAGGCTTCACTAATTCCGCACTTGATCCTGATGGTTAAAAAGTGTAACACGGGTGGTCCTTAACATGAATGGACGTTAAATTTTCTGTTCAGTAGTTATTAAATGACCAAATTACCCTTAGTGTTTAATATATATATATATATATATATATATATATATATATATATATATATATATATATATATATATATATATATATATAAGGGGATGATAAATTGAAAACCCTCCCCAGTTAAGAAAACTTAGGAAACTTCATCTTGACCATCCAACAATCAAGATCAATGGTTTAGATTTATTGGTCATTTTTTTTTATTTCATTCAAAATTAGATAAAGCTTAAAGGGTACAAGAAGGGTAAAAAAGTCCATGCACTTTATCTCATCTTCCCATGGCAGGTCATGTCATGTCAAACTTCATACTCTTTCCTCTCCATGTCATGTCAAACTTTACACTCTTTCCTCTCTCTTCTCTCATCTCTCATCTCTTTAATTTAAACTAAATTCAAAAATTAAAAAGTCACTGATTCATACATTTTTATTGTTATTGTTTTTTTACCAATACACACTGGTGTATGGTGTATGTGTTACGCTATAACATATGATACCTGCTGTATGTGTTACTTTGTAACACAACATATACATTTGTTGGCAATTGTTATTATTATTGTTGTTACAATGCTACAAATAAAGGTTTTACATAACGTTTGTGAAATAAAGGTTACTTCTCTCTCTTCTTCCCTCTTTTAATTTACAATGTTAAACTATGTAAAATAACATACATTTTTTTAATAATTTTAAAAATATATAAATTATGTTACAGGTTTAAATTTTTAACAATGAACAACCCATACATTTTTAATATTTTCAAACTATGTAAATAGTATGTTACAAATTTAACAATGAAAAAAACAAACTTTTTTTTAACATTTTTAAAATTTTCAATGATTTTAAAATATGTAAATTATGTTACAGGTTTAAGTGTTTAACAATAAACAAAACATGTGTATTAATATTTTTTAACTATGTAAATAGTATGTTACAAATTTAAGGCATGTTACTTGTTAAAAGCATCTTGAAACATGATAAATAAAACAAGTTACATTGTAAAGAACAATGTTAATAATTTTTATATTATAACAAGATAGATTATATACCAAAACCATCGACATCTTAGATAAAACAACATGATAAAATAAAAAGGTTACATTATAACAAGACATGTTACAAGTGAAAACCACTTTATTACAAAATTTAAACATGTATTAATATAATAACTTCAATAACAACACATTTTACTCCCTTCTAACAGCCAAGTCACATGTGTACCATCATTGTAGAACCCATCTCTGGCGCTCAATCTTCTAGCGTGCAAAAATGTATCTTATACATGTTTTTAACAACTTACACAAATTTACATACATTTTCTTGTTATATACAAAATGTAATGTACAGATTTGGAACCACAAGTTACAAGTTATCAAAACATGCCCCTTTCTTTTACTAAAAAACATAGACCTATTTATCTTGAATGGTAAAATTGAAAACTGAAATCAAGAACATACCCTTTTCTTTCACATTTGCCGAAACAGTTGAAAACTGAAATCATGAACACATATCCATAACATAAAAGATTAAAACATTAAAAACCAATATGAATTCTTTAAAAACAAAAAAAAAACATATGAATTTTTTAAAAACAAAAAAAATCATATGAATTCTTTAAAACTAAAAAAAAAATAATAAAATGAAAATGAGAACACACATCATAACATTCTTTTAAAAACCCACATGAATTCTTTAAAGACCAAAAGAAAAAATTAAAAAAATGAAAATGAGAACACACATCCATAACATTCTTTTAAAAAACCCATATAAATTCTTTGAAAACCAAAACAAAAATTAAAAAAAAAAAATGAAAACTAGAACATAGATCCATAAAATAAAATATTAAGAAAAGAAAAGGAACACTTTTTTATGAATCGTGGGTTTGAAAATAAGAACTAAAATCACAAAATCTTTCTTAAAATAGTTCGTTTTAATAAATCCAAAGACATTAAAAAATAATGAGATTAGCAAATTCATAAATTTACTTTCAACACTAAATATGCTTGCAGCTTGTCTTGTGTTTGTTTTTGTAACCCCAGATCTTGCAGCTTGTATCGACGTGAAAGAAAACCCAATCTTGTAGCTTGTATCGACGTGAAAGAAAACCCGTCCACGCGGGGTCGGGGTAGTCAAAATCTTTTATATTGCGGGCGGAGATGGTGATTTGGAGGTTGGTAGAGAGGTTGAAGGTCGAAAGCTTGATGTCGTGTATGGTGAAAGTAGGTGACGGGGTGAGGTCGAGGTAAAGGATAAGGATTATTATTATGGGGTAAACACTAAAAGGTGGAGCAATCTTCCTCAGATCTGGAGAGATAGAGAGGTAAGAGAGGGAGAGGGGGGGAGAAATGGTGGAGCAATCTTGCTAGTGTTAATTTTTTTTTCAGATCTTGAATGTGTTTCATGAGAGAGAGAGATGGAGATTTAGGTGGGAAAGGAAATATAATTGAGCAAGAGAGATATTAATTGCCTGACACTCTCATAGAATGAAGCAAAAAAGGAATAAAAATTGTGACCAAAATGCCCTTAGAAGGGTTGGAAAAAAGAGTGACGTGGATGAACATGAACCTTGTATTAAGTTTCCAAAGTTTCTTTATCTGGGATGAGTTTTCTAGTTATAATTCCCCTATATATATATATATATATATATATATATATATATATATATAGTATAAGGTAACCATTGTTATAGTGAAAACCTTGGAAACTCTATCAAACTCTAACTTCTACTTTTTTTATGAAAATTTTAGGGTATGTAACATACATGATTTTAAGCATTTTGGGTCAAAAAAATCGAAAAAGCGCCGAGCTGTTAAAAAAAATAATAATAAAAACCGTCTTTGGGTAAAAAATGGGTAACACGTGTTAGTTTGGCTTAACATGTGTTAGTCAAAATTTTATTTAATTTTTTTTTTTAAAAAAAGTGCTCGGCGATTGTTTTGATTTTTTTGGCCCAAAATGCTTAAAATCATGTATATTACATGCCGTATTTTTTTTCAAAAAAAATAAAAATTGGGAAATCAGAGTTTTCACTATAAGAGTGGGTTTCCACGTTATCCTTACCCTATATATATAGGGGATGATTCAATAGAAAACTTGTTTTATTGAGAGAACTCGAGAACTTTATATTACATACGTGCAATATATCATATATTGCACATGTGTAGTATATATTGCACATGTGTAATACATCATATGTTACACATGTGTAGTATATATTGCATATGTGTAATACATCATATGTTACATGTGTAGTATATATTGCACATGTGTAATACATCATATGTTGCACATATGTAATATATATTACACATATGCAATATATGATATATTGCACATATGTAATATATATTGCACATGTGTAACATATGATATATTATGTATGTGCAATATATGATATATTGAGTGTATTACATATGTGTAATATATATTGCACATCAGCACATGTGCAACATATGCAATAATAATATATTACACAAGTGTAATATACAACATATGCTATATTACATATGTGTAATATAGAGTTCTCGAGTTCTCTCCCTAACTATGAGTTCTCAATTGAACTTTCCCCTATTATATATATATATATATATATATATATATACCCCAACCCATAATTGATTGTGTGTAAACTAGTGGGCCCACTCTACATTCTTCTCTAAATATATGTGGACCCCAACTACCCAACCCGACCAAATTCTTCACCAGCAAAACCTAACACTAGTTTTCTTTTTCACCTTTATCGCCGCCCCACTTTTTTCTTCTATGAAGTAAACAACCGACGCCATCACCACCCACAACATGACCGATTCACCACCGCACCAAACACAACTTAAGGTAAACCAAAAATAGGGTGTAAGATGCAAGATCAGACAAAGAGTGGTGAAATCGCCACCTAATCCCACTGTCTAGGTCGTAGGAAACCATTGGAGCTTTCACGGTTGAAGAAGATGAAGAAGGATGCCGACAACAAAGAATGAAACTAAGAAAGGGGATAGAATGAAGAGAAAAGTATAGTAGGGACGGGTTGTAGTTGGTGGTGACGGGATGTAGTTGGTGGTGACAGGAAACAGGTAGTGGTGATTGTGATGGTGGAAAAGTGACAGCGGTAGTGGCAATGGAAAAGTGGTGGCGGCTTGGGGAAATGGCGGTGGGTTAGGGAAGGTGTTGGTGCTAGTGGGTGGTGACGGTGGTGGTTTAGAGAAATGGTTGTGGGTTAGCACATATGGAGGTGACGGGAGGCAAGTAGGTGGTGGTGGTTTGCACAGGTGGAGGTGACAGTGACGGTGGATTACATGATGAGCTCACAACTTACTATATTTTAGAGTTCTATGATTCCAATTTCTCTTAAATCAAATCTGAAGATATAAATTACATCTTCTCTTTAAATTTTAGTTCAATAGTTCAATCTATGGCTTAGTTAATTAAGCAAAATCGAACCACAACCGTGCTTCATAACCGATTAACCAAAAGTGAAGTTTGTTTGCAGTTATTGGTAACAAAATCCCGTAGCTAAACCTAGCAGTGATAGTTGTTGTTAAGGATAAAAACCAAACTGTACCGCGATTTGCACAACCCTGATAAGCTACCTCGTCTATTTTGACTAGTTGTTCCCAAATTCCACTTTCATCTAGCACCATACCTTTCAAATAATTAGTTAGTTTTCCTATGTTTTATAAAAGATTAAAATTTTGAGTTAAAAAACTTCTATTTCTTAAGTAAAAAATCATCGATAACTTTGAATATACCTAATTAAGGATATTAATGATCCAAATGTTGGTTGATTGACATAACGCTCTTGGTAATTAATTCATAAAGGGACAAAGTCGACCTTGTAAACCCGCTCTGGGGCTGGAAGGGGGTTCACGTAAGAAAAATGACGGGATCGAGGTGAAGGTGGGAAATATAGGCCGATGGTAAAAAGGTATATGAGAGAGTGGGAACCAGACTGGGAAGGGGTGTGGAGACCAGCCCCCTTCCATGATTTTACGTTGACTGGTGGGGGTAATATAGTTTTTTTTTTTAACTTGTATCATCATCATCATCATTGTCGTCATCATTATCATAAAATCCACCCCAACCCCATACCCGGTTTCCCTTTCTCTGTATAACTGAAGCTCTACAACAATATTCACCACATATCTTGACGTGCACGGATATACACATAATTTTACAATGAATAAACACACGTTTGGTTTAATATTTATAAAAATGGTTTAGACCTTAACATTAAAACACACACAAAAAGGCAAGTATACCCTGTCATATATGTAGTAAGTACAGATAAGAACCAGATATCGATCCATAGACGCAAGCGGATGCAATAGGACTAAAACTCTATCCCCGATTTACCAGTAAAAGATAGTTTGAAGTTTGTTTAACTAAACTAATTCTAAAACATCAAATTAACATATGTAAGACTCCAAATACAAAATATAACTATAAAGACAATAATATACCAATCCTAGCATGTCATCTACATATCGTATGATAAAAAGGCGTGAGATAAACATTCTCATTTTCAGACAATTAGTATCCCTTTCGGGAATCCTAACATGACAACTATATAGAAAGCTAACACGAATACACACGTTAACCACCTCAAATTGTTTATTAGCGAGCAGCTGATATAATCTCATGCAAATCTTCTGAAAATAAGTTAGTCATCTGTTAAAAGTTTTCTAATCTCACTAATCAAGGAAAGCAACATTGAAAACACTAGGGCTGCAAACGAACTGAACTTTCAGCGAACAGTTCATGAACCGTTCGGCGGGAAGTTCGTTTGTGTTCGTTCGTTTAATAAATGAACGAACACGAACAAAAAATTTTGTTCGTTTAGTTAAATGAACGAACATGAACAGAAGCTGCGTTCGTTCGTTTATGTTCGTGAACGTTCGGTAACATGTTCGTTTATGTTCGATAATTTAATAGGGTTTATGATTGTTTATTTTATTTTATTTACCCAAATAAATAATATATGTGAGGTAAATATATTTGGATAATTTAGTTATATTTTGAGTGGATCTAGCTAACGTTTTAAGAATTATATCTTATTACAAAGTTAATATATGTTCGTTTGTGTTTGTTTCTGTTCATGAACATTTCTTTGTATTCGTTTGTGTTCATGAACACTTGTTTGTGTTCATTAATGTTCGTTTGTGTTCGTGTGCGTTCATGAACAAAATTAACAAACGAACACGAACACAAGTGTTTTCTTAACGAACGAACACGAACAAAAAATCTCGTTCGGCAAGTGTTCATGAATTGTTCGTGAACACATGATTTCCTTAACAAACGAACACGAACAAGGCCTTGTTCGTGTTCGTTCAGTTCGTTTGCAGCCCTAGAAAACACAATACGACCACCTAAACTAGCACAGAGTAGAGCATTTCACAACCTATTCCATTTTACCAACTTTGAACACAAATATACTAAGATCGCCATTTTAACCAAAATAACTAGCAAAGATCATCAACCGTGTCAAAGATCAGTAACAACACCATTAAGCTTTTTAAACCCTTTTACATGCCGATAAGCATTTCTAATCATTATTCGACTGACTTTAATCAAATCAATACCCGGTTACAGTTTCATGGTGTAAACTTATTAACAAGTTACCGAATATACTACCGATTGATTAAACGGACGGTTTTTCAAGATGTATCCGACTAACACAATCGATAATCATCAAAGTCACTCAAACATAACTAAAAATCCAACAACAATGAAATAAGGTTGCACTATGATCATCAAGATTAAACATGAAAAACACCAAATTCATACAAAACATGATTAACATACAAATGATTGTTCTAGCTACTAAAGATTACTTGTTTTTACCCGTAGGTGTACAATCTATAACATAAACATCACATATAAGCATACAAAATCAGATTTGAACAAGAAATAAGTTTATAGACCAAACTATAAAAATGCAAATGTGATGGATTGGATGATGATAGATGAATCGGATAACTTCCCGAGCTTGTTCCTCGCCTTTACAGTAGTTCTTCAGCCCTAGAAATCGCCTAGAGAATACCCAATATTTGATCAGTGAGTTCTGCTCTATTTTTAATTATAGAAACTTTCAGAGTTGTGCACGGCCGTGCACTTTATTTTTGATCGTGACGTCATTGATGTGACAGGCAAGTGGACTCGTGGTTTCTGAAAATATCTTGGGATCTTGCATGGTCGTGCACTTTTCTTCCACGGTCGTGCTGATCATGATGTACCCGAGAACATGGCTACACTGCCTTGTGCACTGGCAGTGTAGCCGAGAAACTGAGTCGCACGGTCTGCTGCACGGTAGTGCTGACCAGTGTTCCCGAGAATCCGAGTCGCACGTGGGCTTGCACTGGCAGTGCAGCCTTTGTTGCCGAGTCAAGGTGAGTCTGCACGGTCGTGCACAAACCTTGCACGAAGTTGCAGGTTTGTCAGTTTCTTCTGATTGTGCAGGAAATGTCCCTTCAGTCCAGATTTCGTCCGTTTTCTTCGACTTTGTCTTTGGGGCGTCGTTTAAGACTTGCAATAACAATATAAAGCTATTAAGTACCGAATTCGTGCAATTATGGTCAAAACCGAGTAATTTAGGGGTTAAATTGGGGATTTATATATGTATATTTTAACGTATATCATATCTCCATACAACAACCACCAGTACCACATTAACCACCATGAACCCCTTCCCCATTTGCCACCATCCATGCTACTCAAAGCACTGTTACAACCTCATAAACACCACTATCATTACCATCATCCGTTTTTGTTCACAACTGTCATCATAATCATCAATGTAAGTCATTGTTGATCTCATCGAAATGTTTATTTGATAACCTGAGTCTATGTAACTTTCTGCAACAATGAAACTAATTTAAATGAAATAAGCTTTAATCCAAAATTTATAACTCCTGTTGATGTGTTGCAAAACACATGTATTTATCCTTTGTAAATTGTATAGATCTTGTATAGTTTTGAGTCGTTTTTAGTCTTTATTAGCTTTTTTTATTAACTATATGATTTGTAGGTATAATGTAAGACCCGCAAAACCGGTGTCAAACAATTGGGTTAAAACTCTTAAATATGCAAAAACATGGGAAATTTTTTCTTTTAAAAGAATATGTATACGTAGCGGAAAATCATTTAGAATAAAATTCTACAAAACACATGACAAATACTTATCCAATCGTAAATCAAATTTAAAATTTATCATGTGTAAACAAAAGTTGTCTTCCACTAGAAATGCCTTCAATTGCCAGGTAGCTCCTTGCATCGCCAAGCGGTCATCCATCCATCTCTCTATTAACCTGAAATCAATCTAACGTGTATGCAAAAGTCAGCTACGCTGAGTGAGTTCAGGTTTTATAAATTTATATAAACAAGTATTTTGTCAACATAAGAATTAACAAAATACCTCAACCTCAGAGTTAACAATACGCGCAATCCGCTAATTTGTTTTTCCCCAAGCAAAACAAAAATTAAAGTCTAGGATAGGCATAATATGCCTATTTACCTCAAGACTTCACTTACCAATTATATATAATAAGCGCATCCCGCTTATCAACACAAAGTACAATCCAGTCTATGTAAGCCAAACCAAAGCTAGAGATTTAAAGCAGGCATATCCCATCTCTGTCATAGCTCAGTTTATAAGAATACATATAATATGTACTACGTAACATTCCTGACTCAAAATCAAGATTCAAGACCATAGATCAGAGTAGGCATATCCCACTTCTATCATAGCCTAGTTCGACATACCAGGTAGCTCTCAACATAGTCTATTAAATTTAATAACAAGTATAACATAAACTAAGCAACAACCATGACACAAAACCAATACCTTAGATCAGAGCAGGCATATCCCACTTCTGTCATAGCCCAGTTTATAAGGTCAGGTTATAGAAACACATATAACTTAAACCTATATATACACCTATATATAGGTACATTCATTTTCATATACGTATAAACATATACAACTATCCGAATATATATTATTCTAGTTGCCTTCAAACATGTAGGTATAAAAACATAATAACCTACTCGCATTTTAAGCCTAGAAAAAATATATATTTGAATTAGTATGGATTTCGTTCGTACGTAAAAATATTTATAACTTCACAATAGGCGCATTCCGCCTACTTACATTTCATGCCAAAATAATATATTTATTAACATGAATTTCATTTGTACACAAAAATATTTATAATTTCATAGAAAATATTTTCGTGACTTCATAAAAATCAGCATGCACGTTAGCCCAAAATATTTAGAAAAATAACTAAAAGAGTGGGCACAAGAACTCACTGGTTGTCAAGCTTCAAATTCACGACTTAAGAACCCTCGAACCGTGTCCTCAAATGAAACCTCGTGCGTCCTCAATTTAGATCAAGTCGAGTCATTCAAACCCGCGAACCCGTACCAGGTTCCTATACGTGTCCACCTCCATCCTTAAAGCAAAAACCCCAAAAATTATCCACCATGCATCATACCCACATCCATACACCAAAATAAATTCCAAGTCATCCAACCTTTGAATTTACCTACGTACACCAACATCATAACCATAAATCACCACCTTCCATGCAAAACACAAAATTCTAAACTCTTCTTCTCAAGCCACGCACCATGAACATGTTTCATGTAAAGCTCATAACCACCCCCATCCAATCATGAACACATACACACTACAATATGCACACAAACTCACACCCATCTTCAACATCATCGTACACAGTCACAAATAACAATACCCACATCTTCCACGTCGATCTCCTGCAATAATCCTGTGAGATACCGCGCGAACAGCCGTTTTTCATGCGAAACTTGTGGCAATCACCACCGCCATAGCTATCTTGTGCCGCGAATCACCGTTACAACACCCCCACCCCCACCGTCACGCCATCCTCATGATTCCGTTGACCATCTCCGCCACCCTACACGCCACTGATAACCACCAAGCTCCACCGTCGCCATAGCCGTAGGCACCGTTATCACCGGGTACCCTTCACCACCGTAATCACTTACATCATCGAAGCCATCATCTAGGACACCATCCCTACCGCTCATCTCTTTTTGACCATGGCTTTGAAACCCGGACCGGACCGTCGCGAGAACCAACCCGATCCCGAAAGCCTACCTAAAGAGTGAGTACATGGACGAGAGGTGTACCTAGTATGCATCACTTGATGTTTTGAGACAATTGGAAACGATGCGAGTGACTACTATATATGACAGTAACCCTAACATAAAACCATGCGTTGATCACGACTACGGCTCGGCCAGCATGAGTTTGAAGGTAAGGAAATTTCATTAGTTAGGAACCGAAATGTAGACGTGAGAGGTATACGAGAATCAATGAAGATGGTTAGGCAAAGCTTATAATCGATGAGATGTCGACGACGACTCATTTTTCATCTCTTTGCTCTTGGTTGCCGCCATCTCTAAGCTCATTAGGGTTTCTCTTTTGAATGAGTTTATAAACTCATAATTTACATATGGCCCCCTAAGCTTTCATTTGGTGATGACTTGCTCCCAAAGTAAAAAAAAAATATTTCAATAATGACAATCGGGCCCCTCTAGTATTTTTAGGCCATTCTATATGTGAAACCCGCTTATCGGTTCATAAATAGCATCGGACACGCCAATAACCATTAACTAAACTATTTGAAAAGAACCGGGTATTAGTTTTTGTCTAAAAATATATTGGCGAATTTTTAGGATGTTACATATAAGTTTGCCAGAGGACGTAAACGAGTTTAAGTACGATACATGTTAACATACTTCATTAGAAGTTGTCGTAGAAATTCACAAGTGTGAATTTTAGCATATGAAAGATATATCTATTATTATAAAGGAAATTAACAATTTTTGTGCTATTTTTTCAAATGAAAATGATATATATATATATATATATATATATATATATATATATATATACGGGTTAGGATCAAATACACAGTGAAAGAAAAATAGGAAGTCATAGGAAGGGTATCAAACGAACTCCAATTGAACTCATTCAAGCGCCATTGGAACCGTCTTATCGAACCCTACGACGTTAGTTTTTAGGTCTTCGTTTTTAGGGTTTTAGCTTGTAGTTTTTAGAATATGTGTTATATCATTGTGTCTTTTATGTACCATTGTGTCTTTTTCTTATTTTCATCATTGTGTCATTTTTTCAATTCATTGTGTCTTATTTCTTGAGCATTGTGTTATATTTTTTGGCAGTGTGTTATATTTTGTGGCTCATTGTGTCATATTTCATTATCTATTATGTTTTTTGTATCATTCTCACCCTTCTCATTTTTGTTACACTATATAGAATAACTTGACCCATATATATATATATATATATATATATATATATATATGTTATTCTGAAAGACATTTATAAAGTTTTTGAGATTTATTATAAGTGACGGAGGGCACATAGACGCGTCTACCACCTTTAATGCTGTTTGAGATAAATGAGGATTTGGTCTTCATTCGGAAGAGTATTCCAAAGTAACTTATCATCAAAGCAATACAGAAGGGAATTTATGTGTTACGTAAAATAAATTTAGTGGAGTTTTGTTGTTGAGCATCAATCTATTGACAATGTCTCGACACATAGTGATTGTGCCCAACCATGACACACCATGCCGATGATAAATGAGTTCACCTAAGTGACTTGGATAAGATAAGACTTTTTGTAAAAGTCTTTATGGATAACGGTGAAATCTTGGAGAAAAAAGACAAAAAAAAAAGTTCTACGGGAGACTAAATAATGGAAAGTGCATGTTTGTGTAACATACATATGAGATTAGATGAAAAAAAAAATCTCTTGATTATGTCCAAACTAAAAATTAATGTTGGTAAAAGATAATGCATTATCTCTTAAAGTTTTGAAGAATCAAGATGATGCATCTTCTGTTCACATGCAAGAGTACTGCAGTATAAAGCATGCTAGACTAGCACATGTTAATTTAGTTGCTATGTGAGGAGAACTCATACACGAGTAAGTGTTGGAATCTTACTATAAGGCATATATTGCCTTGGTTAGCCTTAAAACCCTTTGTGCAAAAAATAATTTGAGTTGAATAATATACTTTAATGACTTCCTTGACCCAAAGATAAAGATATTTTTTTTATCTAATCACCGTGTCCAATAATCATCATGAGTAACATTACTTAAACTTGATCAAAGGGAAGTAGTGTGTGTGTGGTGGGTGGGGGTTCCATTTAAGGAACAACAATAGGTTTGTAGAAATGGTGTTTGAGAAGTCTTTAAATCCATATCCAAATAGAAAAGAGAACCTTTCTTAACCTCTGTCTTCTTGTCTTCTGTTGGAAATGTAGAAGATTTGGTCATAAAGGTTATGGTTGTAGGGAGTCAATATGGTTGATTTTACCCATAAACTAACTGGAGTACACGATGGTTATAAGAAGTCAATCTAGTTGATTAGACTCAAATTCCAATTGAATAAAGAGTCTATCTAGTTTATTAAACTAATATGCCAAATATTGGTAGATATCTGATAGAGCACACGACAGGGATAATGATGATGTGTTCACTTTGAAATGAGATTCATGTCACTTTAATGACAATATATTGCAACTAGATCCAAGTTGAGATAATCAATTATAGTCTTACGGGTTGACAAAAAGGTATGAATGACTTGATAGTTGATAACACATTACAACAACTTATCTCGCTTATAGATTATCATTGTTAACTTAACCAAAGTCAAAATAATGTGATGGTCCAACAACCTAAGGTTTGATAAGAGATCGAGTTGTGGAATGATACTAAAGCCAATGAAAAGAGGTTGTGTGAACGAAACTTAACTTAGTTGACTTAAGAGCCAAGATCAAAGGATAACTAATGCATATGCCTAAGGGTGGCCACGGTGGGGGCATACCTAATATGTATAAACTAGTATATGTGGTTATATATATCCCCCTAAACTTTAAAAGGGTGTTTAAATACATTCAATGACAAATTGTGAGGTTAAGCACAATATTTGATAAATGATTTGGATAAATCATGGTAACTGATGTGTGAAAAGTGTATATACTAAATTCAAATAAGTTTTAAAATGGAAAAACTTGCTAAACCACACACTAACGACAAGTGCACCAGTCACAGTGTTGTAGAGCAAGTAAGTCCGGAATATCAATCCGTGGACATAATACGACGATTCTCGGTACTAAACCTTTGTTGACTCCTAGCCTAATAATTTGGATTTTTTTGATAAATAATTTTAAACTAAAAGCAAATAAAATATAAAGAACAAAAGTGGAACAGGAAGCTAATAGCACTGGATCGAACTCAGATAATATGGAGAGCAACTACCTAGGCCTAGGTTAAGAATCCTACTCGCAGACCACAACTCTCATAATTGGATAATGGAATAGCTACCTGGTTCCTAAGAATACAACAGAATCAAGAAAACCTTAAAGAATGCTAGATAACCTCCCAGTCTCACTAACACCTCTTGGAAAATCCTAAGGGACGTGTAAATCACCGGTTACTAGTACAAATCACCTCCCAGTCTTACCTTACTAGGGAAGGCTAAGGTACTCGAAAGACTCGTTCACCTCCCAATCTCACTAATCACAACACACCCGAATGTTTGAAGGAGTAATCTAATTGGTTTGGTAATAGCTCGGAATTACATGAATCTAAAGACACATTAGGCAAGGATCTCATCCCGGTCTCACCTTTACTAAATACCTAAAGATCTAGACAACCAGGCACCCTATCACCTCCCGATCTCAAGGAATGACAGAATACATAAGTCCTCTAAACTCTCAAATGAAGTTCCTATGGAATTAGAAGTCAAAAACCATAAACAGGTTACGAACACAAAGCAGACAACCTAACTTGCATCTATAACTGAAGGACATTCAAGAAGACACATGTGGAATATTAATGATCATAATTTAGATTTTGATGCGCAAAACGATTATAACCAAAAACAATTAAATCTTTACTCAAAACAAAAACCAATCATATCATTAAACAAATCCTTAAGTCACAAAAATGCTAAGTATTCATCATACTAACTTAGGTAGCATACAAGTTTAAATCATAAAAAAATGAAAATCTAGTAGCAAACATGGCTAGGAAAAAATATAAATCGAACGAAAAACGGTTTAATAACATAAAAATAGGAAAATCGAATCCACACGGTCCTCTAAATAAGACAAAATGGATTTTAACAATCCTACCTTTTTTCTGGTTGGCCGATAATAATCCTACCTGAGTTTTTTCCCTCCATCAGTCTCACCTTTTAAATATTTTGCTATCATTACCCCCCCCCCCCCCCGGTTAAATCAAACTAACGCCATTAGATGAAACTTACAATTCTAGGTGATTATTCAATGGATTTGAAAGAGAGAATCGAGACGATGATATTGGTATGTTCAATTGCAGAAATAAGCATGGTTTGTCGGTTGTAGGTTGATGTTCCCTCTTTTAAATCTGGCATATAATCGCCTAGAATTATGAATTTCAACTAACGGTGTTAGTCTGATTTTAACGGAGGTCCAATGATAGCAAAATATTTAAAAGGTGGGACTGATGGATTTTGAAGCATATCAAATCCAAAAAAAATATATCAACTTTTTAAAAAGGTACCGATTTTTATAGAATATGAAATCTAGAAAAAAAATACACTTCGTAAACAGTAATGGTTTTTATAGAGGGGTAATTTAACAACTTTTAGAGTAAGTTTTTAAAGAAGGGGATATTTTTTTTTTTTTTGAAACTTATACTTCATTCAAAACGAAAGGGCACGGGCCTCACTTAAAAGGACCACACACCCCACTAATTACAACATATACAACGGGTTTTTAACCCAATCATTCCATTCAATCCTAGTGTTTTTGGACCTATACTTTAACCAAATGAAAGTCGTAGACTTGATCAAGCAAACCACCTCCGACACTTTTGGTTGAGCATTTTGAAAAACCACCTTGTTCCTCTCTTTCCATATAGCCCAACAAGTGGCCCAAAAAATCCCACCAACAATCTTCTTTTCCTTCGTGTGACGCGAACTCGAGTTGAACCAATATAGAACCGACTCGAGATCAGGAAACACAGTAGCTCCCATCTTACACCAGCTCCATACTTAAGACCACACTCCTGTTGCGATGTAACAGCTGAAGAATGCGTGATTGATCGATTCATCAGCACCCTTACACATTGGACATGTAGCACTAGGGACCCCAACATTCCTCTTTAGCAGCTCCACACAAGTAGGAACTCTACCTTTTTCAATACGCCATAGCAGCAAATTAACTTTGATCGGAATCCAGTTGAACCATCGGAACACTTTGCTAGAAGAAATCACTGGAGCCTGCCGGATGGAGTTTTTTACCGAAGCAACTGAGAACTCTGCAGCCGTATTTTTATCCCAAATCCACCTATCTTTTCTGTCGCCTAACCTGACCTGAGATAACATGTACAGAACGTCTTGTTTCTCTGAAATACCTTCAACCGAATAAACATTAGAGTGCCACGATTCTGACATCTGATTTTGAAGGCCATCATAAACCACCCGAGAACTAACAACACACTCCTTATCTTTTTCCAAAGAATAAAGCATAGGCCATCTTATGAATAGAGGGGTATTTCCAAACCAAACGTCCTTCCAAAAACTAATACGATCCCCATTACCCAGGTTGCACGTAATCAAGCTAGAAATCTGTTGCCTGTTGATACGAAAAGTCTCTAATAGATTAACAATGGCCTTCCAGGTGCCCGGTAAAGATCTCTTTATCGGAAGAAATGCCCACTTACCTCGGCCACCATGGATACTAATCACCACCCTTCTCCACAACCCATCATAATTAGTTTTGAATCTCCAAGCCCACTTGACCAATAATGCCACATTCACTTCGCATAACTTAGAAATACCCAACCCACCGTATTTCTTTGGTCTCGTTACCACTTCCCAAGAAACCCAATGTATGCCTTTACTATCTTTATTTCCAACCCATAAGAATTTTTTCATTAACCTTTCGATCTCTTCTATAACCTCCTTAGGAGCTTTAAATAGCGAAAAGTAATATACCGGGAGGCTAGCGAGAACCGATTTAATCAATGTAAGGCGGCCACCCATAGATAATATTTTTGCCTTCCATGATAAAAGTCTACTCTTCACTGTGTCTACGACTGATCCCCAATGGACTGATCTATTCATATTCGCTCCAATTTTTACTCCAAGATAAGTGAATGGTAATTCACCTACCTTACACCCCAACACCTCGGCCATCAACCCTACTTCCATGGAGGACACCCCTTCCCCAAAAATATGGGACTTCTTGACATTAATTTTCAATCCAGAGACCAAGTGAAAAATACGCAGCAATCTATTTACCATGATGATATTAGAATGCGACCACGAACCCATTAATAAAGCGTCATCGGCATACAACATATGGGATATAATCGGCCCCTATTCACATTGATCCCCTCGATATCTCCCAAAGAACACGCCCTAGAAACCATATTCGCCATACCCTCCATCACAACGAGAAATAAAAAGGGGGATAACGGGTCGCCCTGCCTGAGCCCTTTCTGACACTGAAATTCAAATGTAGGGGACCCGTTAACCAAGACCGCAGAGCGTGCAGAGTGCACAATTCCTCTAATCCACAGGCACCATCTGGCTGGAAACCCCATCTGGGACATAATGGACTCTAGAAAATCCCAGTTCACGTTGTCATACGCCTTTTCGAAATCGATCTTCATAAAGAAAGCCTTCTTATCAAACTTCTTAATCCACCCAATCACCTCATTAAGCACCAATGGACCATCCAAGATGAAGCGCTCCTTAAGAAAAGCAGATTGCGACTCGGATATCACATCCCCCATGACCTTTTTAATCCTCGCGGCTATCACCTTTGAAATCACTTTATTAATAACCCCCACGAGATTTATGGGCCGATAGTCCTTCAATCCCATGGGCGCTTTATTTTTTGCTATCAAAGTGATATATGACAGGCTGCATTCTTTACTAATGTGACCCGTATCATGAAACTTTTCGAAGAGCCTCATAAAATCGTCCTCCATCAAAGACCAAAAATGTTTAATAAAATGGAAGTTAAACCCATCTGGCCCAGGCGCCTTGTCAGACCCGCAATCCATAACCGCTTCCTTAATTTCTTCCTTAGAAAAAGGGGCGACCAAATCTTCTATCTTCTCAGTAGGTACCTGCTTTAAATTGTTAGCAACAAAAATCGGTCTCCTCATATTAGTCTCACGAAAAAGCTTTCTATAATACCGAAGAACTTCTCGTTTGACTAGCTGAGGTTTAGAGATCCAATCCCCATCAACCATAACCCCCGGGATATCATTAGCGGCTTTTCTACCATTAATACAACGGTGAAAAAAGGCCGAGTTTTCATCCCCCACCGACGCCCAATTCGCCCGAGATTTTTGTTTAAGGTCCTTATTCTTCAGAAAAAGCATTCTATCCAACTCTTTTTTACTTTCCTCCCACACCCATAGTTCATCTTCCTCTAAATCACGAACTCTAACCTCCTGACGTCATTTAGTAAACAATCCAAATCTGCCCCTTCTTTTTTAGAAAGATCTCTCCACCAATTCTTAAGAGCCACTTTAACCGCCTTTAGCTTTTTAGCGATCAAAATGTCTGCCGAGCCTTCAAAAGAGTCCTTATTCCAAGCTTCTCGGACAATATCTTCACACCCTTCACGATCCAGCCACGAGTTAAACCACTTGAACGGTTTATACCCAAAGTTTGAATCGCTTATGGTTAAAAGAAGAGGACTATGATCAGACATCTCCCTTGGAAGCGCTCTGAGACAAGCACCATGCCATTTATTAAAAAAAATCTTGACACACTAGCATCCGGTCTATTTTGCTCATCTTCGCTTCCTTTCCATAACCTGTCATAAACGTGAATCTACTACCCTGCATATTATATTCTTGCAAACAAGCTTCGTCAATAAAACCATTAAAGTCACGAGCAGCCCTATTATTGAATTTAGAATTTTTCCTTTCACAATCCCATCTAACCGAATTGAAATCACCTAGAAAAATCCACCTCCCTGGCAACCCTTGCATAACAGACAAAAGCCGCTCCCACAACACCCTTTTTTCCCCCACCTTTTGCGGAGCGTAAACATTAACCACATTTAACACCGACCCATCTTCTACCAAGTTACCAGTCGTAACTATATAATTATGATCCAAAATGGAATCGATTTTTTTAAACTTACTAGAATTCCAAACACTGATTAACCCACCGGATTTCCCCCTGGCTTCTACCACATCAAAGTCACAAACCCTATTGCCCCAAATCGTATGAACATCAAACTTAACAGTATCAACAAGGAGCGATTCTTGTAGACCCAAGAAATCAACTTTGTTCTTAGCAATCAGCCCTTTACACCAATTAGCTTTCCCAACCGCCCCTACCCCTCTAATATTAAGAGATAAAAAATTCATCGATTACCGAATTGTAAACCTTCACCATCAATTGTGTTAGCGACCAACTCTTCGAATCCTTGTAGATTAATACCGAGCCGATTGCCGAACTCCATGGTGGCTTCCACCTCTTTTTCCTTTTCTCCGTCTTCCACGTCTGTGTTGGTAGCATCTTCAACATCTTCATTCTGTTCCACAGCTTCGAGTCCCTCAGCCACATCTTCATTTTCACTAAACAGTGCCTGGAAAGAATTGGATGTATGGACCGGATCCATACCTCTTGTTTTTAACACATTCATATCCTGGCCCAAGATAAAGGGATTTAAGTTAAACGGATCGTCCTCATCAAGCCCATTATTCTTTAGACCCTTAGTGGGCCTGTCATTGCTGCTTGAATAGTGGCCCCCAGAGTTCCAGCCCACTTCATCACAAATCTTTTTCACCTTTTTCCTTTTTAATGTAGTAACCGGCTTTGACTCTCCCTTATTATTACAATGATTGCCGCCATCATTACCATAGTTATTACCCTCACTCCCTTGACCATTAATTGGACTTTGATTACCCTCTTCAACGCTTTTAGAATTCACTCCCACCATTTCAGCTGTCTCTCTCCTATCACCATTATCATCCTCTTTAATTCCTTCCTCAAATATCTCCCTTTCCATATTTGCCTTCACTGGAGAGACCACCGGTTCTACTACCGGAACAACTTCCGGTTCCTCTACCTTCATCGGATCATCGGACCTTACCCCATCAACATCAATAATGAAATCCGAAATCCATTCTTTGTGTTCTTCCTCTACCCAGATTTTGAACGTCTTGCCACGCCATTTCAAAAAAATAATCTCTTGAACTCTCGCTCCATGATTGAGCAGGACCCCGATGTAATGAAAAGACGAATCCAATTCCAAACTGTCCAAAGAGGGCTTCTTGAGAACCATTCCAAAATGGCTTCCAATGTTATCGAGTACCTTATCTTCTACCATGCATAACGGGATCCCCGCCACCTTCAACCATGCGACACGTTCAAAGGGCACCACCTGTCCTTCCCATATATCCACGGTGATAAACACCTCTGGTCGACCAACAATTTCATCTCTTGCCATGATAGCATGCTCCTTCGTCTTGAAAGAGATCAACACCGTCAGCCCACCCAAACACCGTACCTCTCCTTCCCGAAGACCCATTTCATACAACTCCCTCCTGATTTTCTTTAAAACATCTAGGGATCCGACTTTAACAACTAACGATCTCCCATGCAGGTTCTCAAAAGCACAGATAGAATCATCAATATCAATCGTTCTCCCTTTAGATACCCCTGAGAACGCCTCCTTGAACGACATTGTGTTTGTGGCACCAACATACTGAGACCTATTACCATCATTAGAATGAATCTGA
Source organism: Ambrosia trifida (assembly GCA_028751855.1). NCBI lineage: Eukaryota > Viridiplantae > Streptophyta > Magnoliopsida > Asterales > Asteraceae > Ambrosia > Ambrosia trifida. The sequence goes on from CM054129.1 coordinate 1,733,728, forward strand.
GATCTCTGCCCAACCGTCTTGGCCGGACGAAAATTACGTTGTTCATTAACTTCTCCCTCCTCCAAGACGAATCTAGCTACATTAACTTTTAGCTTGAAATCTCCCAATCGAATAGAAGATAACACTTTCTCCATCTCTCGCCGATCTTTAACATCCAGTAGAGAGACGAAAGCGAACCGTTGCCCCTCCTTGTTCCTTTTTCTCGCCACATAGATATCAAAAATCGACCCAAAGTTCCTAACCTCCTTTGCCAAATCAGCCCCACTGCATTTATCTGGGATGTTTGAGACGAAAAACTTGGTTATTCTAGCCGCAATCTCCACCGGAATAGGTTTCCGGCGAGAGCCCATAGAGAGAGTTCTTTTGAGAAAAATTTAAAGAAGGGGATATAACAACTTTTAAAGAGGTACGTTTAGCACACCTCATAAACTTTAAAAAACAAAATATGTTTCAAGAATAAAGAATGGTGAATGTGCACGTAAGTAAGGAAATTTTCCATCTTAAAAAATCCAAAAACGAAAGTTAGCCTAATTAGTAAACCGCAAATACAGCCTGATACGAAACAATTCAATGGATGTGGAATATTTTACGTAAAATACACACACATGAGAACTATAATTAACCATAAAATTTCAATAATTAAGAAGATAGATGTATGGATTATGAAAAGCGTGATTAATTAATCATGTTACTAGGTGATTATGAAGAGTACGTGTAACTTCCTATCCCAAACTAGTACATGCATTTTACCCGCTTTCTTAACTAATCAAATAAAAGGCCATTTTTTTTTTCTTTTCAAAATATATATAACAAAAACTTTAACTATGGGCCATCAATTAATTCATTCATTCATCTCCGACTATGCATAATATAACATCAAACGACTTTACTGATCATGTCCAAGCCAACTGCAGGCAACAAAAACAAAATGCCACTTCTAATTATTTTTGTTTCACTACTACTACTACTAGCTAATTCCCTGCAGTTTAATCATGCCAACATTATCACTTCCTCATGCACCACCACCTTATATCCACACATATGCTACAACACCCTCTCTGTCTCAGATATTATCACCCAAAACAATATCGCAACTATGACAGATGTAATCGAATTCACCATCAACAAAACAAAGGACGCCATTGAAGCCAACGTTCATACCATAACCGACCTCACAACCACCGCCAATCTCACCCTACAAGCCAAAATGGCGCTTCTTGAATGCTTAGACATGGAAGCTGCAAATATAGAACAACTTGACACCGTCATTCAATACCTCAGGGAGTACCCAACCAAGAAATATCTTCGCCAATATGCGGATGACCTGAAAACCCTCATGAGCACCACCATGACCAACAAGGAAACATGCTTAGACGGCCTCTCCTACGCCAGTAAGCGGTTGCACCAATTAGTTATCCAAGACTATGAGCATGGGAGAAAGATGTGTAGCAACGTGCTGGCTATGATTAAGAACATGACGGACACAGATATTGCCAACAAACAGAAAGATGAAGTAATTAATAATGGAAAGGTAAGGGGGATAATAATGTGGCCAGAGTGGTTATCCGCTGGAAACAGAAAATTGTTGTCCGGAAAAGTGTCGTCGATACTGATACCAAACGTAACTGTGGGGAAGGGAAAGTTCCGGACAGTGATGGCTGCGGTGGATGCAGCCCCAAACAAAAGCACAAGTAGATACGTCATAAAGATAACAGCAGGGACGTACAAGGAGCATGTCCATATTCCAAGATTCAAATCTAACATCATGTTTATTGGGGACGGAATAGATAAAACCATTATCACGGGCTCCAATAGCGTTGGAAACTCCCAAGGTACCACTACCACCAAGTCCGCAACTGTAGGTTAGCTCACCTCTCCTCTCCTATCCTATGCCATGCTTCATCAACATATACAATTCATTAATTAATGTGTTTTAATTAGTTTATTTTGCGGAATGGAAAATATATATAAGATTATCAAATGACCGAATGCTCCCTTTGGCCTCATAATTTTCACCTTTGCCTGTAAAAGAAAAAACACAATCACCACTTTTGAGGATATTATTATCATTTTACCACATACAAACAAAAGATTTCTTAAAATTTATGTTTTTTGGACTCATGACATTTAAATAGGGACAGAGGGAGTAAATAAATAAAAAAAACATCTGATTAGTTATTTAAAAATCAAGTGGGCCCGACCATTATTGTTTAAATAGAAAACCTCAACCCCTACCACATTTTCTTCTTGGCATAAAACCGCCATGACCATCCTCCACCCTTCGCCATCATCAACACCATCTTCTCCCTCCTCGAACCTCCACCATCATCGGCACCACACCACCTCGTTTGTTTGTCATCGACAACATCACTGAACCACTGTCAAACTCTATTGTTGATTGAGTCGCATGGAGTTGGAGGCGGAGAGGCAAGGGTTGATAAAGTTGGAAAGGTGGCAAGAGAAGTCGGGGTTGGGGATGATAGGAGTGGTCAAAAGTAGGAGACGATCAAGTGGGTGGGTGAGAAGTGTAGGTGTTATATTTTTTTATATAAAAATAACGGCCTCACATGAGTTCGTAAATTGAAGGGATATGGTGTCAAACGCTAGTAAAAATCACACGTTAGTACCACCATATCACAAAATCAACCCCTACGCCATGACCTAACGGACGCATGACATCCCGCCCGTTTTACGTCAGCGGACACATTGCGTCCATGACGACACGGACGCATGCCTGCCCGCTGGTTGTACGTCAGCGGACACCTTGCGCTCATGACGAAACGGACGCATGTCTGCCCACCCGTTTTACGTCGATGCAGGACGAAGCTTCCCCACCAAAATAAGCATGCCCACTTGCTGAAAAGATTCCTTTCAGGGCACCTTCGAGATACACACTTGGGTACAGTGCTTCCCTGGACGACTGTTCCTGACGCGACAGGCTGCCTATCAGAGTTCTCGGCCAATCAAAGGTCGCACCCAACCTGACATTCACAAAGGACGATGACGTGGCAGCTCCTCAGCCAAGATATCTTTCAGACAAGCAGACTTTCTCAACTCCTACTTGTCTAAGGTATTAGACAAAGGGATTATTACCCACCGCCAACAGTAGCTGACAGGCGGACACCACGTGTATCTTCCTCCGGACGGTAACATCCCCCCCCCCCTTTTTCCCTCCTTTTTACCAAACCCACTTGCACCAATGGGCTTAAGGACTTGGGTCGGAAATCTAGAGACACCTCTACCTGGGTCGGGCCCTACAAAAGGTAGAGGATGGGCCGAGGAAGTCAAATATCGAGGTACTATAAAAGGAGGAATCCCTTCTCAGTTTATTAGCATCCGATATTCACTAAGACTTTCATCAAAAAGATTACGAGCTCCTCGTACCTTTTTCAACCCCCTTTTTACTATACTAACATTTAGAGGCTCGGCTCTTCCAATCTGTAGTCTCTTAAACTCCTTGGTCTTGTCCTTAGACCTACACATTTTTATAAACACACTCTTTTATAAAACCCAGTAGAATCACTATCGAGATCAGCGTCAATCCGGTGATCTAGGATTCGTGTTTCTTCATTGGCGCCATCCGTGGCCTTACCACTATAAATCTCTCATAAAAACAGCTTTGATTTGCCATTTTCCTAAAAAAATGACAAGCTCACCACCAAAGGTTTATACTCCGTCTGGGGTCGCCGAAGACATCACCGACGTTACCCCAGGACCACAAACAGCAGCGGGCGATCATGACGACGGGCAAGACAACGTCGTCATCGTCCCTCGAACTCTGGACTTTCAAACCGGCGAACCAGCACCTCCCACTCAAGAGGAGATATACGCCTTAAACAACGACTGGTACGAACGCCAGAGACAACTCCTAGACGCCCAGCTTGAGCGTCGCCGGATTACCGGCAAAGCCATCATGGAGTCCTCCTTCAAACGGCCCACCAGAACACCGGGTGCTGCCCGTCACGGGGATGGTCTAGGGAAATCCCCTGCCGACCAGAACCGTGTAGAGCACAACCGGTTCGATGATGAAGACTATGAAGAAAGTTTATGGGAGGACGATGCCTCCAGGGACTACCGTCGTAGTCCATACTACCGCCGGGAACGACTAAACAGGTACAATAATGATGCAACCACAAACCTGTCACTCCCTTACAGGGCAACGGCCTTTGCTGACAAGTCCAAATTCACAAGACGCATCTCTGAAGCCTCAATACCACCTAGACAACGCCTCCCGGCGAACGTCAAGCTATACGACGGGCTCACAGACCCAGATGACCACCTCGGTATATTTAACCAGGATGGGGCCGTCATCGGGTGGACTCTACCCGTTTGGTGCCACATGTTCGCCCAAACACTCATGGGCGCGGCACGGGTATGGTTCGATAACCTCGCCACAGGAAGCATCGACAGCTATGAACAGCTGATCGAAAAATTCTCCCTACACTTCTGTCAACAACGTCGCCACAAGCGCGACAAAAGTCAAATCCATCTCTGCAAACGTAGAGATACCGAACCGCTGGAAGACTTCATTGTATGTTTCAATAAAGAAGCACTCCAGCTAGGAACCAAGGACGAGGCAACTCGAACCTCCTTCCTAGCAAACGTCAACGATGACAACCTACAGAACACCCTCCAGGGGAAAGATGGCATCCCAGATTCTTGGGAAGAGGTTGTCCGAATCTCTAAACTGTATGCTGGAAACAAAAAAACAATCCGTCAAAACCAACGCGGAAACACCAGCAACAACCCCAGCCGCAACAACAACCGCTCGTCCGTCTGGAACCGCATCTCAGATTCCATCGACGAGGGGAGGTACTCAACTTCTGGCGATGCCAGAAACATTATCGGCAGCAAATAGACGCGCGACCAGCGCAACAGTGGCCGACGAAATCAAGACTGGACCCCCTCACCAAAACGTCATCTCAGGTACTATCTCAAGTTCTTACAACCGAAGAGGTAGCATTTAAACTCCCAAAACCCATGGGAAACAAACGTAAAAATGTCGACACCACCAGATTCTGTGATTTCCACAAAGATGTGGGTCACGATACCAAAAACTGCTATAGCCTCAAAATGGAAATAGAGACGGCCCTCCGGTAGGGAAAATTGACCAACTTGGTCAAAAACGTCTGAGCCGGCGCACGCCAGCTGGACGAACCAGCTAAAGCCATCAAGGACATCAAAACACATCATGTCCGGGCCGCCTTATGGACGCGCTACCAGGCCCGGCGCCTTCTCAGGCCTCACGCCTGCGTCCGAAGATAAAATTTCAGGTTTTCTTTTATTCACATCTTATGGATGCGCCACCAGGCCCGACGCCTTCTCAGGCCTCACGCCTGTGTCCAAAAATAAAATTTCAGGTTTTTTTTCATTCATATCTTATGGATGCGCCATAAGGTCCGACGCCTTCTCAGGCCTCACGCCTGCGTCAAATGAAAGAATCAACCTTCTTCATCATCATGCTTCAAGCTTTACACAAGAAAGAATCAACCTTCTTCATCTTGCTTCAAGCTTTACACATGAAAGAATCAACTTTCTTCATTATCGTGCTTCAAGCTTTACACATCAAGAAACGGTGTTCTTCATCATCATCTCCATTCAAAGGGATTTCCCTCCCTTTATCCATACGTTGAATGCACCTATTCCAGGTACCGTAAACAGCACTTATTCCATCATACGCCCACAGATTGATCACCGTGTGCGCACCAGTTGACGATGTCGTATAAATACATGTACACTTTGTTACATGAAAACCCAGTGACGACTGGATGTAACTCAAAGTACACATGTAACCTCCCCAACTCTCAGACTAAACAGAGTCCAACACTCCCTTGCCACCCTTACAAGGCAACGCAGAAGCACTGGACTGGGGGGACTTGAAGAGATATGGTGTCAAACGCTAGTAAAAATCACACGTTAGTAACACCATATCACAAAATCAACCCTTACGCCATGACCTAACAGACGCATGCTAACCCGCCCGTTTTACATCAGCGGACATCTTGCTTCCATGACGAGACGGACGCATGCCTACTCGCCCGTTTTACGTCAGCGGACATCTTGCGCCCATGACGAGTCAGACGCATGTCTGCCTGCCCGTTTTACGTCGACGCAGGACGAAGCTTCCCCGCCAAGATAAGCAAGCCCACTTGCTGAAAAGATTCCTTTCAAGGCAGCTTCGAGATACACACTTGGGTACAGTGCTGCCCTGGACAACTGTTCCTGACGCAACAGGCTGCCCGTCAGAGTTCTCGGACAATCAAAGGTCGCGCCTAACCTGACACTCACAAAGGACGATGACGTGACAGCTCCTCAGGCAAGATATCTTTCTGACAAGAAGACTTTCTCAACTCCTACTTGTCTCAGGTATTAGACAGAGGGATGATTACCCACCGCCAACAGTCGCCAACAGGTGGACGCCACGTGTATCTTCCTCTGGGCGGTAACATCCCCCCCTTTTCCCTCCTTTTTTACCAAACCCACTTGCACCAATGTGCTTAAGGACTTGAGCCGGAAATCTAGAGACACTTCTACCTAGGTCGGGCCCCACAAAGGGTAGAGGGTGGGCTGAGGAAGTCAAATGTCGAGGTACTATAAAAGGAGGAATCTCTTCTCATTTTATTGGCATCCGATATTCACTAAGACTTTCATCAAAAAGACTACGAGCTCCTCGTACCTTTTTCAACCACATGTTTATTATACTAACATTTAGAGGCTCGGCTCTTCTAATCTGTAGTCTCTTAAACTCCTTGGTTTTGTCTTTAGACCTACACATTTTTATAAACACACTCTTTTATAAAACCCCGTAGAATCACTAACGAGATCAGCGTCAATCCGGTAATCTAGGATTCGTGTTTCTTCATAAATATTAATTATATTTCTTAATTGCTTTTAATTATCATTTTTTAATTTTATGGGAAAAATTAACGTGTATTTTTAGAAAGAGCATACATGTATTTTTAGAAAGTTTGAGACTAAAACTCTAAAAGTGAAAAAAAATTGGCAAACCACATAAGTCATCTCGACATTTTACTAAAAAAAAACCTTTATCCACGTGCCTAAAAAAATCTAGACATATATATACTTTTAGAGAAAGTATAGGATACAAAGTATTCTTAACCTACAAAGTGTAAGAAGCCATCACAGCCTGACACGTGGAAACCCTAGTTAATTCTAACTAACACAATCCTAATCCAATCCCGTTTGATTTAAAAGGGGAAAAAGGTAATGATCCTTCATATCATTTTTTAATCGTTCATTAACCACCACCACCACCACCTGACCCAACCGCCAGACCAAAGCCTCACCGATCCCTCTCTCCTCTAACCTCCAACGCCTTCAAAACCGTTCACGTTGTTCGCCTTCAAAACCCTTCACGTTGTTCGCCTTCAACCCGACCTCAATCGTGGCTCAGATCTAGTCACTTCCTCTATCAAGACAACCAAGAAGCCAATATCTCTGTGTCTCTGGCTAATCACAAAACAAAGGAAAAAGAAGAAAAAAAGAAAAAAAACAACCAATCCATAAAAACATTACCTCAAGTGTGTGTGAATATAGTTGTTTTGTTTGTTTGGGGAAAACAGAGTAAAATAGGGGGAAAAGTGAGGAAAATGTGAGTTTTTATTTATACTAAATGTTTTTTACAAAACCAAGTGCGTTTTACAAAATACAAGTGCGTTTTACAAAAAAAACAAATGCGTTTTACAAAATACAAGTGCGTTTTACAAAAAAACAAGTGCGTTTTACAAAAACCAAGTGCGTTTTATAAAAAACCAAGTGCGTTTTTGTAAAAACCAGTTTAAATAGTGTTTAAAAAACCAAATGCGTTTTATAAAAAAATCAAATGCGTTTTATAAAAAACCAAATGCGTTTTATAAAAAACCAAATGCGTTTTATGATTTTCTGTTTAACAATTTCTGATCTTCGTGTCTGAAACTTTTTTGAAAGCCATTTTTTTCTTTAATTCTTCTTCTATTATCAACATCGTTCGTTTTTTGTGAATAATACATGCATTGATGGTGATTTTTTAATATGATTCTACTAATTTTATCAATTGAATTTTCATACTCTGTTTTTTTCTTTTTCTGCAAATACATTTTGATTTTGTTTGTAATCGAATGTTTTTGATTGTTTAATCATTCTGAACGTTCAATCGTTGAAAATTTTTGCATCGATTATGTCTGTTGTTATGATTTTACAGAAATTTAAACGTGTTTTTTCCTAATTTACCCTTGGTTAGATTAACCCAAATATGATTAGGATTGTTAATTACCATCTTGCCACCGCCTAAATCTAATGACTGAGAATGCTTCTTACATTTTGTACGTTAAGGAACTTTGTACGTTAGCCTCTCTCTACTTTTATTAAGGGGAAATCACCAAACTATTCATTTTGATTTGGAAAATGAACAAAATAGCCTTGACTTTTTAAAAATTACCCATCAACCCGAGCGAGTAACATGTCTTTTTGGCACAACAAAATTTTGTCTAGCATAGCAAATTACAATCTGGCACAATGGATTTATTATAGAGTAGTAAATTTGATCATCTTGCATAGTAGATTCATCCCGGTGCAATAGATACACGCATGGCGTAACTTATCAACATTTTTCTCGTAGGCCTCACGAACTAAAGAAAAACTGATTTTGAAAAGTGGCACAAACCATTTCACTCTGGTGTAACAGATATTAGTTAAGGGCCAAATCTTTTAGTATTTGGTGACACATGTCCTCTTGTGATTGCTAAAGATTTTTGGAAATTAAAAATAAAAGAAGTTCAAACGTCTAGTTTGTAGCTAAAAAGTTCAAGTTAATTTTACGGTGAAAATGCAAGTTTTCATGTTTTTTCCCTTAATTTTATTAAATTAATATGACCTTTAAGTCGTCAAATCTATCTGCAAAAGATATTTCCAAAATTTACTCTTTACATGTTAAAGCATTAGAGTGTGTACAAGACCATATATTGAGAGTGACGCAATCAAATAGATTAGTGTTACCATGATAATGGTTCTCGGTTTATGAATCTACATACCTGTGAACAATGTAACATCCGACCCTTTTTCATCGTCGATATTGTTTGCTTTGCCCTGATAGGTTGCCCATTCAGAGGTCAGGGATTTGTTTTTTTGTTGCCCCGATGAAGACTTCCCAACAGGTCACCCATCCTGGTTTTGCTCCCACCTGAGCACACTTAACTGTGGATTTCTCCTCTAATCCACTAACATTACGCCCCAAAACGCGTCGGTGATTTAAGAGACATTGGATTACATATGAACCAAGGATCTATTCTGGCCACGGCGGATGTGGGATTTTCCTAGGGTGTCACATTCACCCCCTTAGAGTATTATCGTCCTCGATGATGTATGCCCCTCCATCCCGAACGACATAGGAGTGGCTCTAATACCATTTGTCATATCCGACCCTTCTCACCACCCATATTGTCCGCTTTACCCTGATAGGTTGCCCATCCAGAGCTCACAAATTTGTTTTTTGTTGCCCCGGTGGAGACTTCCCATGAGGCCAACCATCCTGGTACTGCTTTCACCTGAACATGCTTAACTGTGTAGTTCTCCTCTCATCCGCTAACATTAAGCCCTGAAACGCGTTGGTGATTTAAGAGGCATTGGGTTACATATAAACAAAGGATCTCTCCTGGCCACGACCGATGTGAGATTTACCTAGGGTATCATAAACAAGAGGTTTAAAATTTTGGTCTCGGGGTTGGGCTGCTGGGCATGGAACTAGTTGCAATGGGCTTTTTTATGTGCAGTATATAAACACATCTTAGATCATAAACTAGAGTTATATATTCTAGAGTTGTTCCATAGAGAGTAGAGAGACAAGATTCTCCATTGCATCAGACAAATCAAGTGATCAATAGAATTCGTATGCTTTGGTGAAACTCTCATGTTTGCTCTTAAATCACACAATCATTATTTTTTTTTTTCCTTTTTGCCGTGTTGTTTCTTAAGATCTAAGGATTTCGGAACTTACAAATGTTATTCATAATACGAATGTAGCATGGTGATCACCACTTCCAGTAAACAACCTTTTCATCAAAATTTATGGTTGTGGTGTTGATGTTGGTGTAAGTGTTGTTGAAGTTCTTCATTTCTGAACTCTCAAACTTTTGTCTCTTTTTCTTCGCTTGGAGTTAGATCCACATTTAGATCATCATCAACATTTTCTTGATCATCTTGTTAAAAGAGAATGTGAGAGCAGAATTCCCATAACTCTTTTCATTTTCAATCTTTGTCTTTCAAACAGTTCCACTGGGGTTTTTTCATGTGTACTTTCACTTTCAAAAAATGAAATCACCTCAATCTTTTCTAACTCGGGTATGTCTTGTCACCATGATGCTTCATGCTTTGTCAACAACTGAAAACATTTCATTCTCTATCAACCTTTGTCTCTTGATTTAATCAAAGCCTGCAAATTCTCATAATTTTGTAACCAAACATTTATATGTAACAGAGGATATAGTATTCTCATGAAAACTTAGTACATGCAAGTACTTCCACTTAAAATACAAACAAAATTTTCTTTCAATCTTGCTGATTAGGCAATCTTTTGATAAAACTAAATGCAAAATAAACTAAAACTAAACCTAAAAATAAAATTAAAACTCAACAAGATATACACAGTGTATCTTTTTGTGAGAATCATGTGCAAGAAGATCACATCAGTTTTGTTAACTTGTTTCACACTAGTAGCAAATTTTCTTAATTTAATTTTGTGAATAATAGTCCAAGATGATTACCGGTATTGTTTATCCACTTAAACAAAAGACATGGGTATTTTAATAACCATTACTTTATCATACGATTAAGTATAGTTATATAGGTATACAGTTATATATGTGTGTCCCACGTCAGGACATATCCCCACGATCAAGGTATGCACAAATCTTCCTCATAATAGGTGAGTATATTATTTTCAACATTAGTTTAATTTCAAAGTCGAACCATTGGTGAACATGTATGTACCATCGTACAGTCAAAGCGACCAATGTGTGTGTTTGACTAGGGTTGGGCAAATACCAAATTTTGGTACGATTATTTCTTTTAAGCACTTTGACTGACTCTCTAGGAGAGCTTCTTCATTTCTTGGGTTTTTGGCATTTTAGTTCTTTTAAGATATCCTGGTTATGTCAAGGTTTGCATATATTTGGATGCCACAGAAGGACAACCTTGATATCCTCGAATGAAAAACAACACAAAGACCCAAAACCTTGGATTTTGGCAATCTATTAACGAAGATTTAAGATTATAATATCATATGCCATGATGTGTTACCCACTTGGTACACAGTCCGTTATTTTTATATCACTCAATAGGCATATTAACTTGTGTTTCTTGCCTACTGGTACATCATATAATGGGCATGCGATCACACATTAAACTTAGTTTTTCAATGTGACAGTCCAACATCTAATGCACTATCCTTTCTTCTTTTTTTTCGCATCATGATATCTCATTTTTTTGTGTGTTTTTAGATTTTTTATTTTTAAGACAAAAGAAAATGAGCACTATTTTTGTATAATTATTATTATTTTTATTAATTTTCAAATGTATGTTTGGTATTTTTTTTGTATTTCCCCTTAAATTTTTGCATAAATAAAAGTAAAAATATAGTTTTTGTACAAATTTAAAAATTAAGAAAAATATTTTTGTTCTTTTCTGTTAACCATTCTCAAATTACAAAAAAACAAACAAAACAAAACAAATCATCTTTAACATTAATGCACCAAATTTTAAAATGTGCATTCCTTATTGACTTACCTCCCTCATCTCCTTCAAAGGAAACATGCCCTCCATTCAAATGTTTAACATTATGTAATAGAGACATGTCACCTATCTGCCTAGAACAACCATAATTAACACATCATTGCTTGTTTATAATCCTCCTTGCTTGTTTATAATTAACACATCATTGCTTGTTTATAATCCTCCTTGGAGCACATTGGGTTCCATTTAACCCAATCGACGATGATGAATTGGGATGCCTGTATTTGTTACTTATAGAAGAAGAAGCATTATAAGGAGCTTTAGATCTATGCGTAACATTCTTTGATATTCCTCCCTATTTAGAGTTTTCATTAACCTTACAAAACTCTTTGTTAGAATAATCAATGCATATTTTTCATGTTTTCCGTTACTAACAGGCTTGACAGAAACAGATTTTACACGACATGCATTAACTAAACGTGATACTTCAAGATTATGGTTTTTCAAAAATCTTTGGAGAATCATTCAAACGATGTTTATTGTCCTGAACAACAAAGCCCACACTAGCATCACTTTTATAGAAGAGTTAGAAAGTGTTGTTTTGAATTATAAAAATCAACACATTCATTAACTTCACTATCCCAATCCTCAATCTCTACTTTGCTTTCACGTGAAGTAGAAGCATCAGAATTGTTCACACATTCAAATTCAGGAATTATATTCTTGACAGATCCTATGCCAACAGTCTTGTATGAGTCATTCATACATTCTGCATTAGACTCAGTTGGATACGGTTGGTTCAACAATTTTAATTGGTTGAGCTGATTCTTTTGACTTTATAGACTAAATAGACTTACGGAATTAGCTGAGTCTATTCATTTTACTAGTTTAGCTGGTTTGACAGACTCAATTGATTATATTGGTTGTGTAGTGTTTTTATTAGGTCAGTTGCTTTATCTTGCTTAACAAATTCTTTAGGTTCATCGACTCACTTAATTGGTCTACTGATTTTGCTCTTGATTCGTTCAATTTTAAATGTTTCATTTACCAACCCATTCTCGTACGCCATATAAGGTTCTCTATCTCCTTCATAGATAGTGGAAGACTAGTATAATTGTCATTGTAAGGAGGATAGATGTTTACATAAGCCAAACCAACACCCTTATTAGCTTTGTACTCTATTTGCTTGCTAATCATGTTTTCGACTACTTTGCTAGATACATCGATTTTTTTAAAGTTAAAATCAACATTTTCAAATTTTGCTTTTAAGTATCTAGTTCAATAGTCAATTCAGTAATATTCTTTTTAGCATCCAGATACACACTACTCTTTTGATAGAGATCACGTTTTAGTTGAAGTATGTCATTCTTTTGTGCTTCAATTTTCTCTTTATAAGCTTTATCATTTTTCTTAAGAGTGTAGTTATCTCTTTTTGTATCTCTAAACTTTTTCTTTGCATGCATTAGTACATAAACAAAAATATATCTCGGCCATAAATGCATGATTGATGCTACTACTTGCACATTAGCCTGATTCTGAACAGGTGATGGTGTAGCAGGAATGGGTGTGTAACTTTTAGAAGATTTGTAACTTGGCTAAGAAAGAATATGATTTTGAGTCTTATGCTTGTCATCCTAATCATACTGGTTGATTGCTAAGATCAAATTTGCCAGGGTTATTTTTCTTAGATCCTCTGTCTTCTTGATGGTAGAAACCCTTACGTCCCAACGACGTGCATTCACAAGTTAATTTTTTTTTGAATGGCCACAAGTGTCTTGTTAGCTTCACCATTTGACACCTCAATTACAACAAATTTCATTTTAGAAATCAGTTGGTAAAACTTGTTGATTTGGGCTTCCATGGTTTCACACAAAACATGATCAAATGTTTAAAATCTTTGTTTGAACAAATCATTTTGAGATGTTTCTGTAGAAAACATATTAAACATTTTTAATCAGCAAACCGTGAACTTGTAACCGAAAACTGATTACCTAACTTTTTTTTTTTTTTTGGCTTTTTACTCCTATACTTTCTGCACTCTACTGCACTTAAAAATGGTGTAGAAAAGTTTTTATACATCACTATTTTCTTAGAAACCTCAACAAGTTTGTAACCTGAGAAAACAATCAAAATCCAAGAACGGTTCTTAAATCCCGAGAATTATATGTGAACCGGAGAACTAGCTTAAACCCGTGAACAAACTTAAATCCCGAGAACTACCAACACCCAAGAATCCAAAACCAAGAATAAAACTTGACCCTATAAACAACCTGGATCCCGAAAATAGCTTCAATACTGATAACAAACTGGCTTCGAGAACACCTTAATCCCGAAAACTGTCTCGAAAATCCTGAAAAGACTTAAACCCATAAACAAACCGATCTTGAAAACCCTTTTTCAGAAACACCTTTTCCTGAAGTAAAACAACTTGGAGATCAAGTGAAATTATGAAAATTTGGGAAATAAAATCCTTTGAATATTTCAAAAGATTTTATCCAAAACTTTTCATGCTACTCACTACAAAAATTCAATAACCACGTGTAGATTTTTTTCGCAAAATCAAACACCTCCCCTTAGGAATTTTCTTCGTGTTCTTGTATATTTAACTAAAAATGAATCTACCAAAACCTTTAAATTGATTAAGCCAACAACTATTGTTAAAACAAACTAAAACCTGACCAGTTTCTTCAGCCGAGAGCACTTCTTGAATCGTTTGATATAAAAAACAGAGTCTTCGAAAGACTTTGATACCAAATGTATGTCTTGAAATCACATGATATCAAGTTACAACAATTAAATGGCGAAAACAATTAATTGTATTGATTCAAGCACTAACACCGAATGACTCAAAAGCATACGAGCTTATCAAACACTGTCTAATATTTAAGAGTTTTACAACATAACCACTCACCTTAGAATGAACCTACAAGTATATATTTATACTAAGGCTAGGTCTGCTTGGTCCACATGGTCTACAAGCCGAAACTCTATCTAAGCCCAACTTAGACAAACTGAGAACCGTGTGGTTGCCGATCCATACACCCAATACCGAGAACTCCTTAAAGACAAGCATAAACATATAAAGTATAGCCTTATAATATAGTCATGTCTAGTGATTGTTTTCCAAAACTAATGTATAATAATTAGATGATAACATTGACATGCAGCTGTGTTCGGCATGGGGTTCTGGGCACGAGGTATTACATTCCAAAATACGGCAGGGGCATCAGGGTTACAAGCGGTGGCGTTACTTGTCGGAGCTGATCTAGCCGCATTCTACGACTGTGGCGTGGAAGGCCATCAAGACACCCTTTACGTCCACTCTGGCCGTCAGTTCTTCATCAAGTGCTTGGTTAAAGGCACGATCGACTTCATATTCGGCAATGCAGCAGTGGTTTTCCAGTTATGTCACATCATGGTCCGTAAGCCCAATAAAGGTCAGAGAAACATGGTGACAGCACAAGGGCGAACCGATCAAAACCAGGAAACGGGCATTGTGATTCATAAATGTAACATTGGTCCGGCTGATGATCTAAAAGCGGTTCAAAAGGATTTTCCAACGTATCTAGGAAGGCCTTGGAAGAAGTTTTCGAGAACGGTGGTAATGAATTCCGTAATCGGTGATGTGATACACAAGGAAGGTTGGTTCCCATGGTATGGTGATTTTGCATTGGACACGTTGTACTATCGAGAGTACCAAAACACGGGGCCCGGGTCAAATACGTTGAATAGGGTCAAGTGGAAAGGATGGGGTGTGATTAAGGATAGGAAAGAGGCCGAAACTTTTACTGTCGCAAACTTCATTAAAGGTTGGGGTTGGTTGAGACATACAAACTTCCCTTTTTTGCCTGGTTTATGATTAATCAATTAATTAATAGACATAATAACGCTCAACATATGTATAATTAAAGGATGATATAACATTTATGTAATATTTTCATTATTCATCAAGCATGTATGAATAATAAAGGAAGGAAAAATTTATTTTAATAATCTGAACTTTAACTTATTGGCCTATATTATTAATCCATACTAACAATTTCCCCAATGACATCCCTAACTTTAAATTTTGTTATCGAAAACAATCTCACTCTAACTAAACATTACTGTAACATTTGCGATAGTTCCTATTTTTGTACTACATCAAGAACAAGTATACTAACCAGTAATTACTTGGTTACAACTTTAGGGACCTAAAATATCGATAATCAAAAGTTCCATCACCTTTATAATTTCAATTTGTGAAAACTTTGGGTCATCTTTATGGAATATGGAATAAATGACGTGATTTAAATAAAAATAATGTTTATCTATATCTATATTTATACTCTATATACCACTATATAATGGGTCCTGGATAAGCAAGATAGTAATTTTCATTTAATTTTAAGACACATAAAAACATTGTTTTTGCATTTGGTACAAGTGTTAATGCATAAATAATTTATCGTTTACAATATTGTCTCTCTACATTTTAGCATTTAATAATGTAGTGTAATAAATGACAAACAATAATGTAGTGTTATTACATCTAGCATTTATATTTATAATGCAATACTATTTTATAAAAGCTTGTAAAAAACTTATCAACTTATACTAAAAATAATTCATAAAAATTTGACTAACATATTCAAACTCAAATAAAAGAAATAGGCATCGTGCCATTCGTGACTGACTAGGTCATTAGGAAAACCAAAATAATTATCAAACAAGAATACATGATGACTTTTAGTTTAAAAGTACAACAATTAAATAACTTATTAACTTCTACTAAAAATAATGCATAAAAATTCGACTAACATATTCAAAATCAAATAAAATAGATAGGCATCGTCCCATTCGTGACTGACTCGGTCATTAGCAAAACCAAAATAATTGTCAAACAACAATACATGATGGCTTTTACTTTAAAAGTTATTGTATATGTAATAAAAGTTTACGGTTAAAAATTTCAATCAGAAAAATGTTGTGTTAATCAAAAGAAACGACATGGTAATTGTGTTAATCAAAAGCAACGTCATGGTTTCTATGATCCGTGATTAATCTTATGTTGAAGTCATTTTAATTAATTGATCTTGTTCCAATTTCTAGTGTCATGAACATGATTTCTTGCTTTAACACAAACCTAGGGTTGTATGTTCTAGTGTAATGAAGTATATTATTGTCCATCTTAGATGTTGATGATTATTGATACCTAAGCCTATTGAACAATCAATCCGTTAATACCAATTGCATCATAGTTGTTTGACCCATTTGTGAAAACCTTATACTTCATTTGTTGAAACACGGGTGTGGTCTTTTTAATCAATTGTTTACAACCCAAATTGTTTTCCACTATTTTTATTACAATCCAAATTCATTTTTTATTAAAATAAACAATATTCTCCAATCAACTAGACAACATTCACCAACCACAAGTTCTTTGTGGTTCGACACCCTTATTGCCACTACTACATAGCTAGAGGTAATTAGGACTTATAAATACTATTTTTGACCGGACCGCGACATCCAATCAGTAACCCCATGTTTTTATACCTGAACTATTCTACCGGTTCATCGGTTACGAGTTTGATAACACGTTCGGTTTAAATAACATAATCACACAACAGTTTACACATAGTTTCACATAAACACGTAATTGCAAATAATATCAAACAATTTATTCACAATTATTTGTTTTCTCGATTCTCCAATGTTCAGGATTCGATACTTATGTACGTAGTCTGGTAATTCTCCGAATTACCTTCGTATGCAGTTATTAACCTATAACTGTGCAATGTGTGACTCAACTAACTAACCCTAGTTAAATAACATGTTGTGAATGTAAGTGAAAGTTAACTAGAGTTTAGTTAAAGAATGAACCTGAAAATGCGGGGTGTCACACTCTCCACATTAGTTTGAGAAAGAAAAGGGGAATTGTAACACCCCAACCGATGGCGGAAACATCGGGATGTCACGTATTGATGATTGTTCAGTAGCTCATGGTGAATAATAAGTTTCAATAATTAATTAAATGAATTACATACATTGTTCTAAAAGAATTTGTACATCAAAATAAAAAAAATACTAGATACACATCTTCAAGCATTACTTTAATCTTCAAGCAAAGCTATAACCTGAAACATGTTAAGTTTGAAAATATTTTGGGTCAACAAAAGTTGGTGAGATTTACATAGGTTTGAATATTGGATAAAAAAACTTGTACAATTCGAGTGTCATGGTAAGTCTAGTCCATATGTGAAAACAAAACTACTACCCGGTAAATCATGTGCATAATCAAACCTTGTGACTAGAATATTGTGGTCCATCCCATACGCATATTGTTCACTCGATTTTGTTATATGTTGCGATAACAATCACCCACGCTACCCATACTAGAGGTAACGTATCTGGGTGGGGTTGTCAGTCCAATAGATCTATCATTGTGTATCGTTGGCTTGTACGGAGTTAATGATTATGCTAGAATAATTGTGCTTACCATAGTAATGTTTAAGACATAATGCAACATAGAATAACACATAGACACTTATGTTGAATTGTAAATTGATGTTGTAACATGTTTCACCCCAAAATAGTGAAATGGAAAAAAAGGGCTATGTAAACTCACCTTAGTGCTAAATTGAGTCCCTTGATATAGAATAATGGTGGCTCTTGAGTCCAAATATCACCCTATTTATAAGGCAATAATTGAGTAATGGGAAAACTTAAAAGTCTAAGTTTTCTAGTCTACAAGTAGTTCTAGGGTTCCTAATTTGGGGATTGATAATTGATTAATGATTAATTAGATAAATAATTAATAAATAAAGGAAAATTTGGAAATAATTAAATAAAAGGCTATTTGTAGATTTTTGATTAAGGATAGTCTTATTATAAGTCTTTAAATATGAAAATAATTTTTATAAAATTATTTTCTCAAAAATGGAATATTTAGTGTATTTATTTCTATTTGTCAAAAATATAGTTTTAATATCTAAAAATATTAAAATTAATGAGATATCAAATTAAAATTTATATTTCTGTTCTAAATGAACAAAAATAATTTATGTAAAATTTTGGTATAAAAATCTTGAAAAAATGAATTTATTATGATTTATTTATGGTTAAAATAACAAAAATTAATTTAAAATATTAAATAAACGGTTTTTCTGGAATAAAATTTATTTCTGAAATACTTATTGATCTACAAGTGTAAAATTATTTTTGTGGGATTTTATAAAGTTGTTTAGATATTTTTATAGAATTTTAAAATTATAATTGAATAAACTTGAAATATTTATAATATATATTAAATAAATGATTTTTGAAAACTAAAAATCGTATAATAAACTTTGTCATTAGATTAACATAAAATAATTTTTATAGAATTTATAAGTTAGATTTGGTATTTTGAAACTATTTTAAAAGATAATATCATAAATATATGAAAGAAAAGGATCTTAAAAAAATGTGTGGTTTGTGGGGATCGAACCCGAGACCTCTTGGTTACAGACAGCAGCCTAGACCACTGATCTGGCTGCTGGTTTGTTTACTTGGTTAGTTTTTGAAATATTCATATGCAGATCCTGAAAAATAATCAAAACTAATAAGAGCATGTTTGGCTCTCCATTTCCACACCTCCTTTTAAATTATGACTTATCCAATAAGTCATAAGTTAAAACAAAAGTGTTTGGATGGTTGATTGAAAAGTAACTTATGGGAAATTTTGTGCTTTGAAAAGGAGAAATTGAGGGAAAAGTCATAAGTCACAATTTGTGACTTATGAGATTAAGTAGCTTTTGAAGGGGGGAAAAGTTATAAGGAGAAATGAAGGAGAGCAAAACATGGCCTAAGAAAAGGAATAGGAAAAGGGGTCGCTGGATATGGGTTTCGAACCCAGCCTCGATTCTGTGTAAAATAAGTGCCCAGACCAGCTGGTCTGGGTCGCTGTTTATAGTTTAAATCAATTACTTACTTATTTAAACAGATTCTAGATTGTAAAATCAAAAACCCCAATTTAGTCCTATGAACCCTAGTTCCTACTCAATTCAATTAGCACGAAAACGCAACAGAACATAATTGAAAGCATGGGGATTTTATTATAAACAGAAAATCGATCATATATATAAGATTAATTGAAACATACATTTGAGATTTGGATGTTAAATGCGAGCGGCGAGAGCCGAGCCCAAAAGCTTCCATTTGCGACTGATTTAGAGTTTTTGTGCGTAAATTGGTATAGGGTTAATGTTAATCGGCACATATAGGGTATAGATATGTGTTTAATTGTAAAAATATAAACTATAAATACTGATTTGATATTGGGTCTCAAGAAGGTTTGAAAACAAATCAATTTCGATTAATTAGCCAAAAATTACGGAAAGATAGCGCGTTAAATTAGATTAATTAGGTAAGGTATGATGAATTCGGTCAAGGGGTACATTTAATTGAAAAATGGAGCGAGTTTAGTGGGTTAATTACGCGTTTAACAAATGGGTGTTGACTTTTCGTTGTTGACTGGATTAATAAAAGAAAGTCTTATGTTTGTTTGTTTCAGTTGGTTGGGGCTTTTTGTGTTAAGTGGTTGGACCGGTGTGAATGCGGGTTCAATTATCGGTCCACGCAAATCTTTTTTTTTTCCTTAAAATAAAACTGGTTTTGGGCTCAAGGGATTGGGTTAGAAAGACTGGGCCTGGTCCTTGATGGGCTCCGAAAAACAAAAAGACTTAGGGTGGGTTTGGTTGGGTTAGGTTTGGTTAAAATGTCATAAAATTGTGTAGTTATAAAATTTTCACAAATCAGAAAAATTATTATTATTATTATTATTATTATTATAAATAAATTAATAAAATTACTAAAAGGATAAAAATAGATAGTTTATTGGTGATTTTACTAATACAAAAATTGGGGAAAAATTCGCGATGTTACAGGAATAGTCAAACTTACAGTTGAAAACGTCCCACCACCCGTAGCCTTGTCAACAATTCCTGGACTGTTAAGTCCAGTAAAAGGAGCATCTTCTTCCTCAATTACAATCTCCCTCGTGCTCCTTCCAACCTGAGGATGATCTACAATGAGTACTGGAGCTAAATCACGGGAGGATTGTCCCCCGGATAGATGCATTTCAAGATTGTCTAAAAGGTTAGAAAATACCACTAGGGTCTTCGACAAAAACTTCAACTTCTTCCTCGGAGTTTTATCACCCTTCCCGGCACCTTTCAAGCTTCTCTTCTTTCTTTTATCGGATCCTCTAGTAATAGAGGTATCAGTATGAGCATGACCCTCGGCATCCCTAGAGGTGTCCTTTGAAGTAGATTTGGTGCCTTGGGAAGGGTTAGGCTCAGTGGGGCCCATGCTGGCAGTAGACTGCGTATGAAGCACGGCAGCAGTGGCTTCAGCAGTAGATGCCACGGCTTCATGACCAGTGGTAGTCTTCTTGGTAGTTTTTATAACGACCCTAGTGGTCGTAGCATCTGTTTGAACCCCTTGGGCACCACTTGCTCCAGTGTCAGGGGTCTCCAACACCCAGATCGGCTACTGGGCCTTCTCAATCTGTGGCACGATGGGCTTGTTCCCACACAAATCTTCATGGGAATATTCTAAAGCCGTATCATCAAAAGACGTCAGCTTCAGGGAGTCCAGCAACGACATCTCTGTAACAAAACCAAAAATAAGTTAGAAAAATATCAAAAATAAATAAAGAAAGAAAGCAGATAAGACACGGCTCCTCACTCACCCTCTTCATTGTACAAGATGACGGGCCACCTATTGGGAAGATCCCAAGCCTTACTAATACCCCCGAGAATAAGGATGTGCTCAGGATACTTCTGAATATTGGACTTATGCTCAACAAGACGAGTGTAAATCTTATGGTTATAAACAAAACTCTTAGGTAAGTCCCATTCAGATGACTCGAACCGGTTGCACTACTCCATGTCCGAGGGCAAGCAACGGTCATCGAGCCAAAAGAACTGGTTCTTCCAATTCTTAAGGCTCGTAGTCTGTTTATCATGACAAATTTCCAAGTCTCTCCTCTTCTCGAAAGTAAACCAATCCCCAACCCGATTCAATTTATAAAAACACCTAAAAACGTTCAGGTCCACACCCTTTACTAAATCACGACAGGACAACTTGAAGTGATTGATTCAGCTGAGTCCAAAGGGGTTCACTTGGGAAATGTGAACCCCGTGAAATTTCAAAACTTTCATTAGAAATTTGGTGAAGGGGACTCGGTAGTTAGAAAAGTCACAGACTCGGGTATAAAAGCCAAACTCCCCCTCTGGGAAGGGGTAGATCGGCGTTCTGGGTAAAGGGATAGTGGGACGAAGATCACGAGGAATCCTAACATCATCAATAAACCGGTCTAATTTCTCTAGAGTAAGTTTTGTATAACTAATATTCATGTCGTCCTTCACCATCTCGAATAAGTAAAGGAAAAAGACTGGAAGAAAAGGAAGGAGAAGGAAACGCACCTTATATGAATGGTTACAGGGCCTCGGATCAATGAAAACGAGTGGAGAAACTTGTCTTTGGGTAAGGTTTTTTTTTTTTTTTTTTTTCAGAGGAGAGGTTGAAGGAGAAGAGTAAAAAAGTGAAAGTGAAATGAAAAAGGAGATATTTATAAGGGAAGGGATAATCGTTCAAATTCAAAAGTGGTTAACAATTGTTGATGAAAACGAATGGCTCAGATCATCTCAAAAAATGAACCGCCATCCCATCAGACGCCATAATACGTGGTCGTAAATGGGTCTATGTGGCTCGGAACCGAAACCGACGTCCATCGGTTCACTTAAGGGTTTTCATGGCACGTGTCACGTGACACCTCATCAAAGTTCAAGTCCTAAAAGTTTTAAAATTTAACTTAAGGACTGGGGGGGGGACATGAAGAGCCATAAGGCCTTATACCTCGACTCAGGCTAAGCTACGGCCTTAGACTTTGGGCCAAAGCCTGATGAAGGATGAACGATGGCCCTCATGGCCGAAGCAAGTACGATAGCCTTCAGAAGTCAAACACTTCAGAAGGTAAGTACAAGGGGTCCGAAGCAAAGTACAACTTTGCTGACTACTGTAAACACCCCCCCCCCCTCAAAGTACAATTGACACACGAATGCACACACTCCGAACTACACTCTCTCTCTCTCTCTCTCTCTCTCTCTCTCTCTCTCTCTCTCTCTCTCTCTCTCTAAACAAATACTTATCCTCACGCCGGATGGTGGTCACAGAAAGGCCCTCCCTCCTCTTCTGTGACGAGTCTAACGGTTTTCTACCGTGTGCATGTTCATTCAAGACATCAAGCTTACAAGATCTCCTGGATCGTCTCTGTCCTTATCCGTTTACATGTTCAACCACTTTTTCGATCTTCAAAGTATCTTTGCTAAATGTTTCCCTTAATTATAGCCATTCCCTTTCAAGTAGCCATTCCCCAATTGACTTTACTAAAAGTATTATCCAAAAGCAATAAACTTTTTAAAATGTATTATTTGTACATAAATTATACTACAAAAACAGTTCAAAATATTAAACAGACGTAAAGAATTCTAACACGCAATCTCAGACACCATGTCAAAGTTTTTTTTCTCATGCCATACTCTTCTTTAGTCAATGTTTTCATAACCAACCAATGCCACATCAAAGGTCAAAGTTTGTTTTCAGACATCACATATATACTTCTTTATGTCAATAATACTTTCTAACCCATTCCAAAAACCGGTTAGCCCAAACAGAGACGGTTCAAGCAATCAGACCAGCTGTGCAAGCAATACTCAGACCGGCAGATCCCATAGTTGATAACAAAAAGCATTACATCGCATAACAACAGTTATCACGGAACCTACTTGTTTTATAATAGAACCAAACCAACAACAATGGCTAAAAACATATTGGCAGGCAGCAATAATATTCGACGAAACATACTTTATCAAATATACACATTGAAGTAACCAACAAACGAAAATGTACAAAACTTTCTTGGCAAGTCCAGCTAATAACAATTTTTCTTCTTCACCGCCATGCAACAAAAACACCCATCTTTTTAGAGAATACTGATTGATGCTCAAAAATGATTTGTAAAAACTATATATATATATATATGTCCCACAATCATCAAAATATACATACATCATTCATTTCCCCCTTCTTCAGAAAGATCTGTCTGGGACTTGGTTGGCACAACAGCAGGTGGAGACCATTGATCTGGCACCATTAAGAAGTACGTTGTCATTGCTTTCCGAAATCTTTTCTTGTACTGTTTGGGTGAAATCACCGTCGGAGAAGCATTCTTCGGCCCTCCAAGAATCCCAGAAGCCTTCACCCATGTCTCCAGGTGTTTGTCCCATGTATACTGTCTCATGAAATCAATGATCCCTAGTACCAGTTCATGTTTCTCTTCATCTACCCCAACCAACAGTGAATAATCCATCACATCAATCGACTGCAAAAAACATCATCATCAACCAAACTTAATAAGTATTATAACATCTTCATATCTAAAGTAAACATGCCATACTATCATCAAACAGACTTACAGCAAGAAACGCAGTATCATTCCAAACAGCTCGTTCCAACAGCCGTTTAGCTTTATTTCCCACAAATATTGGCGACGTTGGCATTGCTTCAATTAAATTCTGATCAAGTAAAACCTTATTATTCCCACTCGAATCAGGATTATAACGTGACCTTGAAGATCCTTTAAGATCATAAAGCCGTGTCAAATTCCTTCCAAACAGAAGATTCTCCATAACAAGCACATCCATTTTTGTTTCTTTTCCCCCTTTCATTTGCTTAGTCACCTTTACACAAAGAGAAAAAAAAATACTCACACATTAATAAACAAACCGCAAGCTATACGAAATAGAAACAAACTTCACAGTTTCTTTTCCCCATTTTAGGAACCAGTGGATAAACAGAAACCACCTGTAGCAATGAGTTACCTGTTCAATTGGGGCTCATTTTGTTACTCACTTTTCGGAACATGCAGACATAGCAACTTTTATAGCATTTTAGTGTATTATATATATGTAAGTGCCACGTGACATTTAAGTTTTCATTTTAAAAAATATCGCTTTATAACTTGTAAAGATACTATTCTCTCATTTTCACATAGGCCTCATTTGAATGTGTGGCAGCTGGCATGATATCAACCACGCCACATCAGCAATCTACATCTCAGTTAAAATGACAGTGGTTACTTATATCGGTAATCAATTGTAAGTTGGTTTTCTATATTGTGCCTAATTTAATGTTGGCTGTTAAAATCAGGCAAAAAAAAGTGTAATGCAGTATGACCATAAAAAACAATAATTTGCACAACAAAAGAAGAAGAAAATTAAAGCATACCTGATAGATGCCCAAAATCTTTGCAAGACATGTAGGGCTGCCAGTACCAATTGATTCAGAAATATACTTAAAGTAAGCAGGAGCAAATTTAATAAACGACTCCAGTTCTGTTTTTGTAACCTGCTTAATTATAAACCGATCATCTAAAGTTTTTGCAAAGAAAACATTGCTTTTACCACCCTGTGCACCCCACTTCTTACACCGACTTAGAGACCTTATATAATCCAACTCAGCAGGACAGGATATCCTCCTCAGTGCTTCAAACCGTTTTGCATAGTAACAAGTAACACTATATTTCACTTTACCATCATCTGAAAATTCAACTCTTGCATGCAACGCCTTTGTGTATGATAGTGGATCCAAAGCTAGGGACCCACGAGATCCTGACATGGATAATAATAAACTTTCATCCCCGCCGCTTTTAACAGACTCAAGTGTTGGTTCATCAAAACTGTTGAATGACTGAAACATCACCGAGTCAGCAGATTGTGACGAAAATATAGATTCCCCATCTTTTAGTTCACCAGACATCTGGGAAACATAATCATGTGACAGCAACGCATAAGATATGATACTTGTTGGCTCATCATCGTACACGGGAACAACAATGTCATTAATACCCACGGATAGAAGCAACCGGGCCCCGCCTTGGAGTTCTGTGTCACGGATATAAACGGGCTTATAATCGTTTAGAGCTTCAAGTTTCTGGGTACTCGGTAATGAGTTTCTATTCAAAGAACGATAAAAGTTTAAAAACGGCATGCTAAACCAGCTTGATGAATCTTCTACACTTTCAGAACCTTTTGTGGACAGTGTAGGAGACGGAAGTGATGATGATGTATGGTCTTCAGCATGATCTCCCTTGTCATCTGGATCGTTCAGATCAGAACCTGGGTGATTACCAGTCCATGCAGCATCGAGGGTGTCTGATAAACTAGCCATAACCGATAACTGCCCTTCAGAATCCACCCTATGAACACCTACAGCAGAATTGTTCTCTTCGTATGGGCTTGAATCTGTCACTACTTCAGGCTGAAATTGTTTCACATTAACAGCCTCACCAGCGTCTGTATCAAGAAGTGATCCATTTAGCGTATCCACATTTTCAGATTTCGAATTATCCAGATCACCCCGATGACTGTTGCTACTAACACTAGCTGCGTACACCAGTCGGTGGTCCCACACGTAAGATTGAAACAGCAACTGTCTTCGCAATCGGTTGATCTCAAAAATATCAATCGTGCCTTGGCCTTTCTCGTTTAAAATCTTTTCAAGTGACTCCTGAAAATACCATACATCGCAGTTGTTAACCATATATCTACTACCAAAACTTGATAGAATAAAGTAGAATATTTTACCTCAAATTCTGCTTTCTCCTTCCGTAACATTTCTTCCAATTCTGCTATGTGACGTCGTGATTGTGTCATATTTGTGTTATTATTAGATGACTTTTTCCCAAATTTCTTCTCAGAAATCTGAGTCAGTGCATTAAGAATTTCGGAAAATAATAGCTCAGCACAATTAACAACCTGCACGTACATTATATACAATTAAAATACACAAAAATTTACAGAATTCAGTCGCAACTCCAATATTTGTTACTTTCAATCAAAACTCAAACCTCGTTCACTTCACTTCGTATCCACTCCTGATTCTCATATTTGAAAACAAGTTTCGAAGGAGGAAGGTATACTGAGTGCACATTAATTGATGCATACCGAAAACAAGCAACCATTTTCCCAAACCTGCAGCAGCCACAAAACCGCAAGTATATACTACATAAAAAAATATGAAAAAAAGATTATAAATTATGCAAGAATCAATTGAAGAGATAATAACCCATAAAAACGAAGGCAGTCACGATGCAGAGAATGGCCACAGTTGGCAACCCTGCTAGCAGCAGCATGGTTAGAAAAACTAAGTTCCAAAAACTTTCCAAAAGATAAACCCCAAGCAGCATCCGACATCACAATTCTTCGGGTTGAAGGAAGTAACCCGTTAACCCGTGGACACCTCAAGCACCTATGCCACATCCAAATCTTACCATCTTTTTCTCCTGGTAAGGGTAATCCCGTCAATTTCTTCACAGATATGGTTAACGTGCCTTGCCTATGTGTGTAACATTGTACATGTGCTTCTGAAGGCATCTCGCATGAAGGACATCTATACCCCTACCAACAAATAATCACAATTCGTATTTAATCTCAAAGCACAACAAACTGTCATTAAAAAAAAAAAAGACAACTTTAACACACTTAGTTACTTACTTGATCAAACAAATTATCTCGAAGAAAACGTCCCAACGGCTTATCAAAATTTCCGTAGTATTTGATGCGAAATAGGTGGGACCGTTCACACACAGTCCCTTTCCACACACACCGAGATGACAATGATACCAAAATGCTCTGATGATCTGAGGGTGTTGGAGCAAATTCTTCTTTTGAACCACCAACATTCTTTCCATCCATAAAATGGTCAAGATTTTCCATGTCATCGCCAATTTGTGAAGGTTTTACCAAATCGCCATTAGTTGTTACTACTCCGGAAGAATCCTTTGTTGCATCTGAACCATCTAATTTGGGTGTGGAACTGTCTAGAGTGGAAATAGGGGGTTCGTTTTGAAACTTACGAGTACTGGATTCCGCAATTGGCAACAGCATTGTTTGTGACTTTTGATTCATTATAGAAGAGAACACATCTGACATAGGAAGACTGTTTGACCTAGGTGGTTCAGTGTCTTTCATGGAGAGAGTAAAACCAGGTATTGTTGAAATAGACCGGTCAATTGTTGACGCCTTCTCAGGAAGTGCAACGGTTAATGGAGAATTCAAGGGTAATTCTGGAAGTGAGGCCCCTTCATCAGCAAGAAAAGACGTCTCCAAAGCCAAATGATAGGCTGCAAAAACTCCATACTGAACCACATGCTTTACTTTCTTCAGTTCATCACCATTCGCACCTCTCAGTAATATCTGACAAAATTAAATAACATATCATAACACATGTATAAGAAAAAGTATAATTTTTCCCTTCGGGATTCCTATTTTAGGCCACCCAGGCATGTACCCAACTTCATTTATACCAATTTGGCCAATTACATGCTTCATAACTAAAATATCCTAAATATACTTGAAAAGAAAAAAATATGCTTCTACCGGTCTATCAAAAAACTAAGGATTCAACGCAAAGAAAACTGATGCGATTTTTCATTTTACGTTATTGCAGCATATTGTAAGATAACAAAGACACTAGTTATTTTTGCATAAATAATTGCTTATTGATAGCTCAATGCAATGGTGTCTTTGTCCTTCGTTAGTAGACATCTCTTAATCCATATTCGGTATAAACGAAACTGGATACAGCGTATAAAGTTGTTTCAGTACATGGGTGGCCTCCACATACTATGCAACCAAATGGCGATGACTTACCGTGCAACCAAATGGCTTTGGACAGCCTTCAAAGTACATCAATGTCTTGACCAATTTCTTCCCATTTTGCCCTGCACTACCATGTTCTTCTAGAAACTTCTCAACATGGAACAACTCACAGTATCCCAATTTCTGAGATGAAAGATGATCGATTGAAGGAACTATCTGAGCACCGGTGCAACGGGCTATTCGCTCCAAAAGTGGCCTCTTTATATTCAAAACAAGGGATATATCTTTCACCAAAAGGTATTCTTGTGCATACCGTGAAACCGATTTCTCTACCAGGAGAACATCAGGCTGGTGAGCATCTATCTTTGCCACTGCCATCTTTAAATGATCCATTTCCTAAACAAGGAGACAATGGCATATAGGTATGACGTTAACATGGTACTTCAACTCAACCCACACTAGGATAAAAATGAAAACAGGGAAAGAAGAAAAAGACTACAACCTGTTGCAGTAAAGTATCAAAACTTGATAGGAGGTTAGAAACTCGTTGATACTCCAGAGCCCCTCCAAGAATTAAAAATCTTGGCTTTTCTATTCTTGATGTCATCCGTCTATGAGCCACATTTTTTTTACAAACAACTCCTTTGACCACCATACTGAAAAAACAAAAAACAATACAAGAAGAAAAAAAAGATGTTTAAAATAATGCTGAACAAAACGTTAGATCCTTGTAATGAAATATTAAGATGCCAACAAGAAGCCTTATATCTCAAACTATTTACTTTAATCAACAAATAAACAAAAGAACGCACAAAGGGGCAAAACCTAAGAGAAAACGTGTAGTGGTGCACCCTTCCGGGATACCCACATAGGAATGTATTACCGCTGCAAATAGCATACTACAGTACTCTCAAGAGAAACGACATCTGTTAAATGTGGAGTCTGATTAGAAATGTCACTAAAAATGTTTGCAATATTCTTCAGAACATTGGTTTTTGAGCAATGGCTAAAGAAGAATAGCATCTCATATTCTAAAACAATTTAAGATCACTATTCAAGTTAGCAAGTATGACTAGCATAGCATCTCCTAATGAAGAAAGAAGAGAAGAGTACTCATCAATGTCAATGACCTACTCCATATAAGTAGTGTTTCACAAAAGATTGACTGATATTGCTTATAGCTAAAATCCTCAATACAAGCATTGGCTTAAAATGCAACTAAAAAAATTAGTAATGCAAAACATATACCTGTCACAAGGATGTCCAGACGCTAAACATTTGATCTTGACATAACCACCAGGATCCATCCCACCACCTTTGCTTGTGTCTGGTTTTAGCAATGATGCAGCCTCCCACGAAAGCGATGTTATAATTTCTAACCAATTATCTTTATCTTCATCACTTACAGCAAGGTTCTCAGCCTGCAACAGCTGAGACACTAAAGCTCTAAAGTGCCCATCAACTACATTCTTCATAGCTTTCTTGTGCTCTTCATTTGACCTATCCCTGTTTCGAAATTCTCCACTCCCCGAATTGCCATATCCCCACTCTCCAACACCATCACCATTACCATTTTCATCATCGTCATCAAATAGAAGGGCGTCCCTTTCATCTTCTTCATCTTCAGGTTCAGGAGGTAGCCATAGCTCTCCATTGTTCTCAAAATCCACAGGTTCAGAAGCAATGTCTTGCGCAGCATATATAGAGGATGACGATGCTTCACATTCATCACCTTCGTCTTCTTTTTTCTCGAAACTATTTTGCAATGAAGAACTGCTTGCATCAGCAGCTACTCCATCCGGATGCACCTTTCGCGACCCGTAATCATCTAACTGTAGTTCATCATAATACGCATTATCACCCTGTGAAAGATGCCTCGAATAACCGAACTCATCCTCCATGTCATCACCCCTGATGTCAATACAATACAATACAACACAAATATATCATAAATTCAACTAAAGCTTCATTTCTCAACTGAAGTAAAAAAGAGTTAAGAAAAACCTGTTCAAGCAGAAGCCAGGTCGACCAGGGGAATGATTTCCCACATCAACTTGTTGTTCGTCATGCTTCGTTGCTATTGCGTTATGGTCGTCGAAATTTGATTCCATCACTAAAGACTGACAATGATTAGGATTATGTTGAAAAGAGCTGACTGCAGATGTAAAAGTTATAGAGCTACTGTCAGCGGTGCCACTGGATTTGGTACTGATATAACTAGCAGCAGACGGCGAAGTGCTGAGATCCAGGTTTCCGACGTGGATCTCATGATCAGGCAACAAGCCACCTTGCTGCCATTGCTTATAACAGTAATTACACACTCTGATCTTCCCGGACTCTTCTCTGGAATCAGCAGACGGTGCGGGTACCCAATTAGGCGTACACTTGCTGCAGAAAACACGACCACAAAACCTACAGTGATGCCTGCGGTTGAACAAAGTAAATTGGGAATCACAGTCGTAGCATACCCTGCAACTATGATCGGGCATCCAAAAGTCCCTGGAGACGTGAAGCGGGTCGGGGCGACGAGGGAGGCCCCAAGATTTCAAAGCACCTAAGAGATCAGATAAGGGATTGTCGGGTGCATCCATGTAATCCTGTTATTATTATGATGAAAGTCATTGTGAAAGACTCATCTATCTATCTATCTGTGTAGAATCATATGAGATCGAATCGGATTAGAGGAAATCGGTTGATGATGATCTGAATCTAGGAAATCGGTTGTATGATATGATCGGAAAAGAAAAAGGAGAAGTAAAGGGTAGTTGTTGTAAACCTAGAACCAATAGAGGCAGTCAATTAAATAAGGATATAGAAAGATAAAAAGTAAAATAAAGAGGGAAGAAGAAGAAGATTAAATATAATAAATAAATAAATAAATAAATAAAAAAGAAGAAAATATGGGAGGAGAAGAGGAATCGTGAGGGGCAAGGTGGGTGTGTGTGTTACCTATAGACCTAGGAGGTGTGAGGGATCCCTAATCAGAGGTTGTTGTATATTAATATTATTATTATTATTAATATTGTTATTGAGATGATGAAAGAGGAAGAAAGAAAGTGAATAAAAATAAAAAATTAATAAAAAAAGTGATGATGTGGGAGTGAGTCATGGAAACCGTGAGGTAAAGGTGAAAGTAGGTTAATACCAGTTTGGGGGTGCAATCGATCGGTTTCAGAATTCAATTCCTGCTTCGCATTTGTTGAATTTGGACTCTGAGGGACCGACCCTCTATATATATATAACAACAACACAAGACCAAGACGACTTTTTTTTTTTTATATGTCACCGCTTTTTCTATTTATCCAACACCCCCGTCCGTCTTTCTTTCTGTGTATTTTTTTACGCCTAAATCATCCATCCTTATTTTATTATCTCTATTTATTTTCATAAAAGTCGTGTTTTACGGGATTCATTGATTGACTGATAAAAGCCACATCTCTAGTTTATTCAATCACCTTTTGTGCTCACCTAATGAACCAACCTCCTCTAAGACATACATCAAATTATACTACCGCTCGCTCACAACAATATTAGACCATTCACAATAAGGAACTTCTAAAATATATCTACATAGCCTTCATTTCCACATCATCATCATCATCATCATCATCATCATCATCATCATCATCATCATCATCATCCTCCTCCTCCTCCTCCTCCTCCTCCTCCTCCTCCTCCTCCTCCTCCTCCTCCTCCTCCTAATAACGAGAGCAAAAATATTGACATTCTTAACTAGGCAGCAAACGAACTGAACTTTCAGCGAACAGTTCATGAACCGTTCGGCGGGAAGTTCGTTTGTGTTCGTTCGTTTAATAAATGTACGAACACGAACAAAAAAATCCTTTCGTTTAGTTAAATGAACGAACATGAACAGAGGTCGCGTCTGTTCGTTTATGTTCGTGAACGTTCGGTAATGTGTTCGTTTATGTTCGATAGTTTATTAAGGTTTTTAATTTTTATAATTTTTTTTATATTCTTTTATTTTTATTTTTATTTATTTTACCCAACAAATAATATATATGAGGTAACATATGAGACCAATAAACCTACCTTTTGTAACACCCCAATCGATGACGGAAACATCGGGATGTCAGGTATTGATGATTGTTCAGTAGCTCATGGTAAATAATAAGTTTTAATAATCAATTAAATGAATTAGATACAATTGTTCTAAAAATAATTTGTACATCAAATGAGAAACACTAAATATAAATCTTCAAGCATGAACTCTAATGTAACAACCGGCAAAAATAAGGTAATTCCGTACAACTTAATTAATATATGATTAACGTAATTAAATGCAATTATGTGTGATTTAATTATCAAGGCCTTAGGAGATAGGAATTTCCAAATAGTGCATAGGAATGCATACGTTTAATGGTAAGACATGATTGGATCATGTGCGAAATAACTATCCGGAATGGACGTTGGCAATTACCCGGCAATAATTAAATAAACGAAAAGGATCCCGGACGCCCAGGATATAAAATAAAGGGTATTTTCACAAAATATAATGAGTTTTGGAACTCCAAAACCATAAGTGAAAACGTCTTGTACAAATCTCCCGGTAACGAATAAAATGCGCGTACCGCACCCGATACGCGTATAACTCATAATTTCACCCGGCAAAGGCCTAAATAACCAATCAACGCTTAAATTAGACTATATTTAAGGGTTATTAAGGGTATTTTTAATATCCGAATAACGCGTGATTAAAACCCGAAAAATACCCGAACGACACCCGGACGACGAGGGATTAAACATAACAAGTATTGGGTAAATATTTGAAGTTGTGGACCCCACCTAAACCCACAAAGGGGCCGGCCTAATGGCCACAAAATATCCATGCAAATGGTGTTAATGATAATAATCTATAACCTAGTATAAAGCATTCTTTACTAAAAGCCAAAAGTTGTAAGAAAAACACACAAGTACAAGCATGCACATCTTTTGTCTCCCCTTGTATAATTTTCGGCCAAGAGGCCCTAAAAATCCAAGACAAGACAAAACATATCATAGCCTAAGTATGCACATGCATGAGTGGAAATCTTGTATAAAAATCTAAGTGTAAGATCAAGTATAATTACTAAAGATTTTGGAAAGATCATCACCCTTCCTTTGCCCTCCAAAACCCACGGCCACCACCCCATTTCCACATCCATCCAAGATCATTTTGTACTTCCTAAATCTCTTATATCTTTGGTAATGATCACAAAATCCATGGAAGATTACATGTGGTAAGGTTATATAAACATGTGTTAACCATTAGAAGAAACAAAGCAAACACTCCTCTTCTTCTCCTTCTTGGCCGTAGGATTCCCCTTCCCCATATACATTCTCCTTTCAAGTTTTTACATCTCCAAATCACTCAAAACAATCCATCATCCAAACCCCTATTGTGTGTTTCAAGCTTGGAGCTTAACCATTAAGGAAGAACACACTAAACCCCTCTCAAAATCAAAGGTTTTGTCTTCCCTAGCCTTGTGCTAGTAGTAAGCTTCTTAACCTTGTTTTTGATTATTATTATTCATGTATGTGTTCTTAGAAGCAAGTTGTACATGAAGGGTTTAAAAGGTGGTTTGAACATAATCTTTAATAGGTTTTACTTGTGTAAAATAGATGATTAAAGATATGTAAATAAATCATGGATTTGATGATGATAAAGTAATGATCTTGAAAATGTATGAAATTTACACTTAAACTAAGTAGGATGGTGATTTGGTTAAGATTTATGGAATGAACTTGAATATGTTAAAAAGTAACTTTAATCATCTTATTATGATCATCTAAGGTATAATAAATGGTGGAACATGTTAAAAGTTCAAGAATAAAGAAGATGGAAAAATTAAAGTATACTTACTTAGAAGAATGATATTTTGTTAAAATGGGCAAATACATAAAACACACATACAAGTAGTCTTATATATGGAATATAAGACTAATAAAAGTGTTTTGATCCAAAAATAACTTGCCAATAAAAAGATGGATCTTCAAAGTCTACTATTTTGAGTGAAAAATGTTAACTTTGGAAGTTAGAATGGAAAAATGCAACATTTGAAAGTTAAGGGACTAATATTGTAACTTTGAAAGTTAGAGGGCTAAAATGGATATTTTAGAAACTATTAGTCCAAAAATGCAAGGATGGAAAGTTTGGTGTCAAAAGTATAAGTAATAATTTTTCCAAGGTTGATTTGGTAAATACTAGTAGATATGCTTGGGTATTTTTGTATAAAAAGTATATTTTTGAAAGTTATAAAATATGGATGGTATTAACATAAGGATTTTTATAAAATAGAGATTTTATAAAAATATTAAACAAACATGAGAAACTTGTACAAAAATGAATACTTTTATATAAATGGGAATATAAAAGTGTTGAAAACATTTTTGTAGTAAAGTTAACAAGTTGGGTTAAAAATACATAAGTATTTCAAACCTTCCAAGTAATATGTGTAAAAAGGAAGAAATATGGATAATATTTCTATAAAACACATGTTGGGAAAAACTTGGAGAAATTAACTATTCGAGCTAAGATATCGAACTAAGACGCGTTAACAAACCGTACACGGACAAAACATGAGAAAAATGCCATTGCGGCAAGATGAGAAAATATATATTTTTAAGAATTAAAATATATATACATCATGGGTGAAAACTAATAAACACTTTCCTAAGTGTTGAAGGAATTATTCGTGGGAGAAAAACATGACATAAACAAATAAGACGTTAAACAAACGTATATACTTAACAAGAAAAATTACACATTTATATATATGTACGCTCGTCTCGGCAAAATTCTAGTATATCTATTTAATGGGAAAGTAGATATGTGGGAAGGAAAGCCGCGACGAGTAGACAAGGATATATATATGTGTATGTCGTACCGACAAGATCCCAGTATATTTATTTGAATGGGAAAATAAATATACGGTATGGTAAGTTGAATCGGGTGTTAAGAATATACAATCGAACGACAAGATCTTAGCATATTTGTTTAAATGGGAAAACAAAGGTGTGGCAAAGTGAGTCGGGTCGAGTGTTGAAATATATATTATATCGAGCGATGCGATCTTAAGTATAATTATTTAAATGGGAAAATAATTATATGTTAAGTGAAGTCGAGTCGATGATAATAAGGTACAAGTTAAGGAAATATTAACAAGAGTAATATATAACTTGTAACACAAAGGGTAATCTAACGCCAATGAAACCTAGGATACGCGCTTAATTAAACGGGATTTGGAATAACTTGTGGTCGGGAGTTGGGTGTACAACTTGCCAAGGCACATGCACTATAGGAATAGTGACTTATACGTCTAGGACGTTTGTAGGTGCGAGACCCTCTTTGCTATCCGCCTAGTAAGCCAGACAGTATTTTCAGGTGAGTTTCACGGCCCCATTTTAAACTATTTTTACGTTTTTCGGGGGAAAGATATGTTAGGGAAAATGTTTGACGGATTTATTACTTGAGGTGTGACCGCCACTCGGGGTTGAGTCCTCGCCTCTATAATCATTTGTTCAGGGAAATGAAACCGGTGGAATATTTGAATAGTACTATTGGTGCCTGACAAGGCCCACCTCTAATCGATAGCGTTGATTATGCATTAGGTTATGCCTGGGGTGCATATATTCTGAACTTAAGTCGTGGGAAACCGAGTAACGACTTGGAGCGGTGCATTATTATTATACGTCTTGGGTTGATTATAGTCTCAAGTAGAATTATAGGAATTTGCAACTCCTATATATTGTCATAACATGGTATTTCCCAAGTATTCAAGTTTTGGAAACTAAAAACCTGTGAACTCACCAATATATTTATATTGACGAAACTTTTAAACATATCTTTCAGGTAATTAGATGAAGACAAACCGGGGCAAGCTGGGTCGTGGAATCCTCCGATATGGCGTTAAACATTTTGCGGGGTTTCACCTTTATTTCCCAAGGCTTTGGGATATATTTGAGAAACCTCTATGTTGTCTTAAAAACAATTTACTTTTATGTAATATTTGGAACAAGATTTGACGCCTTAATAAATGACCCATTTTCTTAAATTACTTGTGTTTAGCAATAACCTTGACTTTATGCTTTGAACCGTCGCGCCACGTGTTTCCGCCATTGTCGTGGTGTGACATCTAATCTCCAAGCAACACTAGAACCTGAAACATGTTAAGTTAGAAAATATTTTGGGTCAACAAAAGTTGGTGAGAATTACATAGGTTTGAATATTGTATCATGAGCATAAAACTTGTACAATTCTTGTGTCATGGCAAATCTAGTCCACATGTGAAAACAACCTACTAGGTAAAGCGTTTGCATAATCAACCCTTGTGACATGTTTATTGTGGTCCATCCTATACGCATATGGTTCACTCGTTTATGTTTATGTGATTGATAACAATCACCCACGCTACCCATATCCGGGGGCACACGTATCCGGGTGGGGTTGTCAATCCAATAGATCTATCATTGTGTATCGTCGGCTTGTACAGAGTTAATGATTACGCGAGTCTAATTGTGTTTACCAAAGTATTGTTTAAGACATAATGCAACATAGAAATCACACAAGACACGTAATAGAATTGTATATGTTGAGTATAAGTGTTTAACATGTTTCACCCCAAAAATGTAAAATAGTAAAAAAGGGCTATGTAAACACATCTTAACAATAGTATTGGATCCTTCATAACAGTCTAGATGTAGTCCAAATGTTTTCAAGTATCCCCTATGTTCAAGGCAATAAAATAAGTGTTGGGA
Organism: Ambrosia trifida; assembly: GCA_028751855.1. NCBI lineage: Eukaryota > Viridiplantae > Streptophyta > Magnoliopsida > Asterales > Asteraceae > Ambrosia > Ambrosia trifida. The sequence goes on from CM054129.1 coordinate 1,770,891, forward strand.
AAACTTAAAAGTCTAAGTTTTCGAGTCTAAAGATATTATAGGGTTCCTAATTTGGGGATTGACGATCGTTTAATAGTTACTTTAAAATAGTAGTTAGTTAAATAATAAGTAAAGGAAATTAAAAAATAAATAAATATAAAGAATTTTTGTAAGATCTTGTTCAAGGGTAGTTGTACTAAAATATTATAGTGTAACAATAATTTTTATAAAATTAATTTCATAATTAAAGTGTATAGAATACATTATAATTTATAAATCAGAACATGGTAATAATATTTAAAAATATTAAATTTCATAAATTTTAGATTATAAAATTACATTTCTGATCTAGTTTAATAAAAATAATTTATGTGAAATTTTGGTACAAAAATGTTGAAAAATGATATTATTATGATTAAAATAGAATAAATTAATTAAAAATATTTAATAAATGTTTTTCCGAAAATAAAATTTAGTTTTGAAAAGTTTATGAGTTTATAAGTGTAAAATAATTTTTGAGGAATTTTATAAATCTGTTCAGTTATATTTCAAGAATTTTTAATTTATTTATGAATAAACTTGTAATATATAATATATATATATATTAAATAAATGATTTTTCCGAAAATAAAGATTGTATAATAAATTTTATCATTTATATATCATAAAATAAATTTTGTAGAATTTATAATTTAGATTTGATAGTTATAAACTATTTTAAAAGATAATACAAGAAAATATAAAAGAAAAAAAAGGTTTTAAAAAAATTTGGGTTTCTGGGAATCGAACCCGGACCTCTGGCCGGTTCAATGGTTAGCATCACAAGCCTAGACCAACTGGTCTAGACCCTAAGAATGGAATCTTTTGGTTTCAGAAGGTTATAAGGTGTGTTTGGTGATTAGTTATATATTACAAAAGAAAAGAGAGGAAAAACGTTGGGGTTGTGGATCAAACCCAAGACTCCTTGATTGAATAACAGACAACATAACCATCTGATCTAGATCAGATGGTTGTTTTAATTTGTATTTGAAACGTGTTTAAACACACGTGAATAGTTATCATCTTCCCCAAAATATAAACTAAGAACCCTAAAATTCTTAATTCGATTAAACACAATATTATTGGCCGATTAACCAAAGGGTTACTGATTATAAAGGGCCGATTAATGCATAAGAACAACGAATTGATTCATATCGATTAAAACGACGAAGAACAAGCACAATAAAATCTCGACCAAAAAGGCTCAAAATTCGAACATTGGAGCGATTGAAAGTGAAATATTATGGTGGGTATATGATTTTCGCTACTGTCTAATGGATCCCCAAGTTTCAATTTATAATCTAATCATCAATTTGGAAGGTTTTAATTTGTTTGACCGAAATGTAGTCAAACCGTGTCAAAAATGAGGAAAAAGGAAACAATCGAGCTGTAATTACGTAATTGTGTGTAAGATCTGATGTGGAGACGAGTGTTGATCATGTATGCACGAATTAATTTGATTGAAATTTCCCAAATGAGCTTAGGCGCGTTGAATTGATAGTTTGAATGTGCTTGACTTTGGGTTTTGACTTTAACAAAACATATTTGGAATCCTTTTAAATTTTTTTCTGTTTCTAAAACTACCACAAACACCAAGATGGTGTAATGGTTTGTATTGTGTGTGTTAAGGCTTGTACTAGCAAGGACTCAGGTTCGAATCCTGGCTCTGGCAATTTTCTTTACACCCATCGGCACCATCACAGGTTACTAAGTCACGAACTTCGTATGGGAAAATCTTTTATGCCAGTTCAGCCTACCCGGAAAACTTATCACCGACAATGGTACTCAATTCGCTGATAAGCGCTTCTGCGCCTGGTGTAAAGCTTTAGGGATCTAACAAGTATTTGCATTGGTCGCTCATCCCCAAGCGAACAGCCAAGTAGAACGCATGAATAGGAGCACACTCACGGGGCTGAAGACCAAATTGGGAAAATATGGGAAGAATTGGTTGTCTGAGTTACCTAGCGTCCTATGGTCGTTAAGAACAACTGAGAAGACAAGCAATGGACGGACGCCTTTCAGTTTGGTCTTCGGTTCGGAGGCCATCATTCCGGTAGAAATTGGGTTGCCCACCAAAAGGGTCCTAACAACCAACAGATCGGTTGACAAGGAAGCATTGTTGACCAATTTGGATAATTTGGAAGAGTATCGTTTGAACGTCGTTGTGCAAGAGGCGAAATATAAACAACAGATGAAGAAGTACTATGACACAAGGGACACAAGGGTCAAGAAGGCAACCCTGGGGCCTGGAGACTTGGTCTTACGGTCTAACGAGGCAAGCAGAAAATAAAATACAGGAAAGCTGGGACCCAACTGGGAAGGGCCGTACACGGTGACCAAAGTACACGAAAAAGGATCGTGCAAGCTGGCCACCATGGAAGGGAAACCCGTGCCAAGACACTGGAATGTGGCGCATCTAAAGAAGTTCTTTATCTAAGTACCTATATGTAATAATAATGATCATATTTATGTAAAGGCTAATATAAGCCTAGTGCATCATTACAACTAAAACTATGAGGTTCGGATCCTCCTAACAAATACCTAAAGGACCTATCTAAGGTCCATGCTAAGGCTCAACCCCTTCGAATAAAGCTGATCGGGTAACAAACACACTAGATAAAAGGGGAGCCCCCTTAGAATAGCCTAAGACAAACAAAAAACGTCTCATAAAAATAAACAGAAACAAAGATAACCACAAACACGACAAAGGCATCGCATTAACAACTAGCCAACCGAACAGACGATCAGAGGAGATGTAAATGTTTAGTACAACCACAAGTATTGTTCATCAAAATACCGATTGAATAAACAATCGGACCAAAAATAAGTTTTTAACACAACCACGGAGAAATACTCTAATGAGGGCAACTAGGGCAGAAGAAAGCATGTCGGATGGAAGGAGTTGCTCGACTTCCTTGGCAGACTCTCCCTTTAGAGACTTAAACTTTTCAATAAACTTGTATGTGGTCGCATCCCATACCTTTACACCCTCCTCATACGCATTGTTCGCCTTCTTGTCAAATCCTTCGATGGAATCAACCTTCAACCCAGCTACACATCCCTCGAAACCGGCTAAGATACCATCATGATAAGCCGTATTGTATAGCAAAGTCTCCATCTCACCGAGGGGTTCCAGAAATTCAGTAGACTTGTGGAGCTTTGACACGGTAGCCGGACTAATCTCGGTAATCAACCGATCTCGATCCTCTTCAGCTTCTTGGGCAAAAACCATTAGCTGCTCCATGACTTTCTCGCCTTCTTCTAGAGCTTTATCGTAATTTATCTTGCATTGCCTCCAAGCTTCCTTCTCCTCGGCAGCCTTATCAATCAGTTCCTAAGAAAGCAATGCAAAGTTAAGTCATGAAAGAATTAAACAGACAAACCAACTCAGAACCGAACGAACCTACAGGGATGAAGCCGATTTAGTCAGCGCAACATTTTGTTCCTCCGAGAGACGAAGCCTTTCTTTCAACCCTTCTATTTCGTTGTCCTTCGCGGACAGGTCCGTTCAAAAAGCCTCAACTTCCTTCGCATGCTCCATCTTCATCTCCCTCATAGCCCTAATGGCTTCCTTCCCCTTCCAAACACTAGAACGGTCACCCTTTTTACGCTTGGAAATTTTTGAATCTAACTTCAAGATCTCATCGCGGTATTCCTTAATCCTGCCCCGAAGTGTCACACCCCGCCAAGGCGGAAACGCGAGGTGCGACTTCGAAAGATTTCCAAGCACAAAAGGTCACACAAGCATTAATTAAAACAAAGTAGGAACTTTCATTAAACAACCAAATCCGTTCAACATAAGTTAATTGTTTAATTCTAAAACCATTGTATGTAAATGTCTAAAATTATTATGACAACACAACGGTCCAAAAGAAGGTATCCCCCACATGCTCGCACGCGACCCCTGCAAGTTCCATTGTCCATGCTAATTTCCTGAAAAACATGCATGTAAAATGTATGGGTCAACATAAAGTTGGTGAGTTCACGGGTTTTCTATATGGTGGACATGTAATCCAAAATCGACTAAATCATTGCCTAGCTAGGGCAATAATCAATATGTGATCTGCCATGAGCCCATAACCAAACCTTGACATGTTGTGCCTCGCACATTGTACATTAAAGACAATGAAATGATGTGAAATACAAGCACTCTTTTGATATCTGTCATATGGTCAGAGCGACTGACCAAAAGTGGGGGTGTCAACCCAATAGATCAATCTCGGTGTTTCATAGCTAAGTCCATAGCTAATGGTTATGGTATGATGCATGAGACGAGGGCTTAATGGATCCTGAACTGTACTGTCTCATGTTCACATAGTATTCATGTATTGTAACTGAAAACTGTACGTATGTTTTTCCCCCGAAAAAATGTAAAAATTGTAAAAAGGGGCCGTGAATACTCACTTGGTGTCTGAATGCTAGTCTGAACTGAATTTGGCACTGTGTGTTTGGTCTAGGAGCCCTAAATGCAGTTACAAGCAACTTAGGTCTATGTTTGGCTCTAACTACCATGCAACTGTTCACCCGACTGTATAACCTATGGACTAGGGGCTTCTGTATCACTCTCCACGGGTGTCACACACTGTATGTGTTAATAATTGTTCGTTTTGTTATCCTGGTGGCTATGTTTTATTCCTGTTTTTGGCAAAACATTTGTGGTGACTCACTAAATGTTACCGAGTATTACTTATGTCTCAATTAAGTAGGTTTAGGATGGCACATGGACATATCTTGTGACAGTTTTGTATAAAAATAACACATCCAAGTGTCTTGACTTTATTTATACGTGCATACCCTTATGTCTTTGAGAAAACGCACGTGTTAAGCTAGTTAACACATGTTTTATTATTCTAAACACATGTTCATAAATCAAACCATGTTGTATATTGTATAATTTGGGTGAAATATGTTGTTCTTGGGTCGGGTCTTGGCCTCTTACACACGCACGCATACATATATGTATGTGTGTGTGCTTGCAATGTCCATATCCATGTCTTCCAAGGTGTAGGCATTAATGTGAACATGTGTGTTGGATCAGTATTGCTCTTTTGTATGAACTTGCTAGTGAACACTTAGGTGTTTAGCAAGTTCTTGATCAGTGATAGCACGAATGTTATGAGTTTAAAGCTACACTTATCAACAGGAGTTGTAACTCTCCCTGGATTGAAAAACTAATAAATGATAAGTATTTATTGAGAATCTAAGTATGAATGAGAATGAAACACTTAAGCAGATTCTCAATAAATATGAAATGGAAATAACAATAATATGTGTTGAAGGATTTCTGTATTAAAATCAATGTCTAAAACAGAGGGATGAACCCTTCTATTTATAGACGTTACAAATACATGAACCTTGCCAAAAAGCAAGTTCAGAAACAAGTTGCAACAAGTTGCAGTCTTGGAACTTGTACATAAAGCAAAAGTAATACTAAAGTAATAAACTACTGATACAAAAAGGCGGTGGAAAAGATCTTCACATAAGTACTGATGAATGACAAACTACTGATGAGTAGTTTGTCTTCAGTAGTTCTTCAGTAGAAGTGTCTGGTTTGAACTTCAGAACTTCTGATGACTTTTCTTCTTCAGCACTTGTGGAATCTCTTCTTCAGCAGTTTGATCCTTCTTCTTCAGCAGTTCTATACTTAGAATATTTTGACAGAAGTGAATTAGACTAAGGTTTGCAAAAGTGGTTTCACCAATCCTTTTTGTCCTAACAATCTCCCCCTGGATTGATGAAGCCAAAACCTTACTAATTCCTTATTGTTCTCTTCTGTCCTTCACAATTTTCCATATTCCTTTGAACATGGAATTTTTCAGCTGGTTCAGCTGTTCATCGGTGAGAGACCCTTTCTGTGGTTCCAGATGTTGGATTGTAAGCAGGTCTTGAGTTGATAGCTTCTTCAGATCATTCATCGACCTATAGGCTCTGCTTGTCTGATCTCTTCTTGTCACAAGTACTGAGTTGTTATCAGTAAAGGACCATCTGATGATTGGTACCTTAGACTTGTCAAAGTCTAAAGTGTAGGGAACCATGGTGGTACCCTGGGTTGTTCCTGAGTGTTGTATATTTTCAACTTCAGTGACTCTCAGGTGGGATTCACTTCCTTGTTGTTGTTGCATCACATTAGGTAGTTGAAATATTGGTAAATGATGTTCAGTAGCTACTGTTAGGACAAAAAGGATTGGTGAAACCACTTTTGCAAACCTTAGTCTAATTCACTTTCTGTCAAAATACTCTAAGTATGGAACTGCTGAAGACAAAGAATCAAACTGTTGAAGAAGAGATTCAGAAGTGCTGAAGAAGAAGTCATCAGAAGTTCTGAAGTTCAAACCAGACACTTCTACTGAAGAACTACTGAAGACAAACTACTCATCAGTAGTTTGTCATTCATCAGTACTTAAAGAAGATCTTTTCCACCGCCTTTGTATATCAGTAGTTTAATACTTTAGTATTTCTTTTTGCTTTATGTACAAGTTCCAAGACTGCAACTTGTTGCAACTTGTTTCTGAACTTGCTTTTTGGCAAGGTTCATGTATTTGTTTAGTCTATAAATAGAAGGATTCATCCTTCTGTTTTAGACATTGATTTTAATACAAGAAATCCTTCAACTCTTATTATTGTTATTTCCATCTCGTGTTTACAGAGAATCTGTCAAAGTGTTTCATTTTCATTCAATACTTAGATTCTCAATAAACACTTCTCATTTATTAGTTCTTGATTCCAGGGGGAGTAATAACTCCTGTTGATAAGTGTAGCTATAAACTTATAAACATTCCGCTGTGCTATCACTCATTAAGAACTTGCTAAACACTTAAGTGTCAACTAGCAAGTTCAACACAAAGAGCAGCTTACTGATCCAACAATTGGTATCAGAGCACTGGTTTATCTGATCACATATCAATCTAACAAATTGAGAATCAGACACAGGCTCTTATTGATATTCAATAAAGGATTATAAGCTCACTTTTATCAACATCCATCACTTTAAGAGATATTTGACAAATCAATACTCTTTAAAATGGATCCTCATAATACTGGTTTTGCCACTAAACCTGCCATGCTTGTAAGAAATGAATATAACATATGGCAAAAGAGAATGGCACATACCTTGTCACAGACCAACACAGGTTGTTGGAGATCTGTGATATATGGTCCTCATAAACCAGTAAACATAAATCTTGAAACTAAGGAAGAGATTCCAAAAGAACCAAAAGACTATACTGATGATGATTTCCTAAAACTTGAGCTTGATGCAAAAGCTTTTTCTATGTTGGCAATGGCACTCCCAAATGAAATCTATTCTGGCCTATTACATTGTGATAGTGCCAAAGAGCTTTGGGACTGCCTAAAAGAACAGTTTGGAGGAACTGAAGAGGTGATTGCCAACACCAGAGAAATCTTGGCTCAACAGTATGAAACTTTTGCTCACATTAATGGGGAAACTTTAACTCAGCAATTTGAAAGATTTTCCTCATTAATATCTGAGCTAAAACTAAATGGTCAGACCTATACAACTGTATCTATGCTTCATAGATTTTTAAGGTCTTTACCTGATAAATGGGAAACATACTCAATAGTCTTAAGATCTTCACCAGATTTTAGCTCCCTCACTCTTACAAAACTTCATGGGAGATTACTTACTTTTGAGAGAGAAATTGATCAAAAGAAAAAGTTACAAAATTCTTGTAAAACTGCTGATGACTATCTACCTGGTAGTATAGCACTATTGGGACAAGACTCACCAACTTGTTCAAATAGTTTTGGATCTTTTGACCACATTGACATAACTGCTGGGATCTCATCTGAAAGATCATTCCCAGGTTATGACAATAATGACTTTGGTCAAACTGCTGATAACATGTGTTTTATCATGGATGACTTAAATAGTTTCAGCAGTGATGACCTTGAAGAAATGGATATTTTACACCAACTGGCCATGTTAAGTTTAAAAACAAATAAATTTTACAAAAGGTCAGGAAGGAAGTTTCCAGGACTTACCAGTTCTACAAAAATTGGTTTTGACAAATCTAAACTTAGATGTCACAAGTGTCAAAAGTTGGGACACTTTGCTAGAGAATGTAGAAGCTCTGGCTTTAACCAATCTCAGTCTGAAAACAATTTTAACCCCAATTATAACAGGAATAATGGAACACAAGGGAATGCACATTTTGTACAGGCACAAGCTCCACAACACCAATATGTGCCACAAGTACAATATGTACAGATGCCTGCTCAACAGATGCAGAGCCAACAATCAATCCCTCCCTTTCCAGCTGCTCAACAACCTCCACAGCAACAACAACCCTCTCAACAAAGTTTATTTACCTCAGGGTATGTTGACTGGAGCAGTCTTCCTTTTGACACCACAGAGTGCAATCCTGATGCAGACAACAAAATGTTTGACATCAACTGGGGAGAGCCTGACAATGGCAGAAAGAACTTTGCCTTAATGGCATTTGAGGGATGCTCCTCAAAATCTGCCTTGTCACAGGTATCAAAAGAATCTTTGACAAAATTATGTTCAAATTCATGCAAAGAATCTTTTGCTCTCATAAGAGAGACAAATGTGCACTTACAAGGAAAAGCTAATGACTCTTAGAGAAAACTCACTCAGATAAAATGTGATTTAGAAAGAAAACTTTCTGCAAAAACAAAAGAAGTTTCTAAATTGACTAACTCTGCTATTGAAACCCAAGCACAAATCAAAATAATGATTAATGACCTAGGAAATGTCAGACAAGAGCTTGCTGACACCAAGGTCACATGTGAAAAATGGGTGGAATCTTGTAAGGAGTACCAACTATTGCTAAACAAACAAAGTGCTTCAAATGTTAGGTTTGGCATAGGGTACAATCACACTGAAACACCAACAGATTTCTCTCCCAAAACTACTGAAGATGGGAGAAAAATTGTTTCAGGTGAAACTTCTGAAGAGGAAGAATGCACATCTTTCCATGAAAACTTTCTAAAATCACACAAAGAAAGTTTTTCAGAAGCATTGATTAAATCTGACTTTAAGTCATCAGCAGTTTCAACTACATCAGGAGTTGAGAACCTGAAAACTACTGATGACCTAAAACCAATCAAAACTGTCAGAGATTTGTCTTTGAAAGAAAAGACAAAGGAATGTGAAATTTGTGGTCTGTTCAACCACAAAACAGAATTTTGCAGATATAGAAAGGGTATTCAGTTTAATAAGAAAAATCAACAACTGGTTGTGGGGGAACAAATCAAAAATAATTATGTAAAAACCTTTTCTCCCAAGAAACAACAACCAGCAAAAACCCCTTCTCAGAAAAAGACAAAATCTCAACAAAAGTCTTTTTCTCAAAATTCTCCTTCAGTAGTTAGACCTAAATCATCAGCAGTTTCACAAACTGCTGAGATTAAAGATCTTATGAACATGATACAACTACTGATGACCAAAGTTGATGGTGGTCCTCAAAAGGATACCACCATTGTACTTAATGCAAAATCCATTGCCAAAAAGACATGGATTTCTAAACTTGGTCAAGAACAAACTGTAAATGTTCTCAAGAGCAAACCCAAATCCAAACTGGCTTGGGTTCCTAAATCTATCTAATTTGCTATATTGTGCAGAGAGTTTCTAGAGGCTTGAATAGCATTTGGTATGTAGACAGTGGAGGCTCAATGCACATGACAGGATGCAGATACCTGATAAACAATTTTATCAGTCAAAGAGATGGATCTGTGTCCTTTGGGAACAATGCTAAGGGATATGTGCTAGGACATGGCAATGTCTCCTCTGGCAAAATACAGTTTGACAAGGTCAATCTGGTTGAAAACCTTGAGTACAACTTGCTTAGTGTGTCACAAATGTGTGATAAAGGATATTCTTCCTTTTTCACAAAGACAGCATGCAAGATCATATAACCAGAAGGCCAGAAGTTGATAGAGAAGATCATTGAAGATCATACTTTGTTAATTGCCAAAAGATGTGGCAATGTCTATGCAGTGGACATTGAAAAAGACACTGAACAACACTGCCTGTTTCTTCTCAAGGGCATCAACTTCAGAAACTGATCTCTGGCACAGGAGACTTGGCCATGTGAACTTTAAAACCATAAATAAAGTCACAAAAATGGGCTTGGTCAGAGGTCTACCCTTAAAAGTATACCAGTGTCAAGAACACTGTGTATCCTGTTTAAAGGGAAAACAGCATAAGTCCTCCTATAAGTCTATTGAAGAATCAAAAACAACTGCATGTCTTCAACTACTCCATATGGACTTATTTGGGCCTGTAAAGATCATGAGCCTTGGTAAAAAGAAGTACTTCTTAGTCATCATTGATGACTACTCAAGATTTACATGGGTATTCTTCTTATTTTCCAAGGATGAGGCTGCTGAAATCATCAAGTTCTTCATTCTACAAGTTGAGAAGCAATATTCTCTACCTGTCAAAACCATTAGAAGTGATAATGGGACAGAGTTCAGGAACAAAACTCTGAATGACTTCTGTTTGTCTAAAGGGATTATTAGACAATTCAGTGTTGCCAGAACTCCTGAACAAAATGGTGTGGTAGAAAGGAAGAACAGAACTTTAATAGAAGGAGCAAGAACAATGTTAGCTGATTCTGGCCTACCTTTATACTTCTGGGCAGAAGCAGTTAACACATCATGTTATGTTCAAAATAGAGTTCTTGTTGTCAAGAGACATTCAAAGACTGCCTATGAAGTTCTTCATGGCATGAAGCCCCTTATCTCCTTTTTCAGGGCTTTTGGGTGTCAATGTTTCATCTTGAACATCAAGGAATCTATTTCAAAGTTTGCTGCCAAAGTTGACTCAGGTTACTTTCTTGGTTATTCCTCAACTAGAAAAGCCTACAAGGTTTTTAATTCAAAAACCAGGATAGTAGAAGAAACACTGAATGTCAAGTTCAATGAGTCAAAACACACTCTCATTCCAGCACATCCTGCTGAACTCTTTGACCTTGACAACTTCCATTTTGAACCTGAAAAGACAGTCACTTCATCCAAACCTACTTATTATGGTGATCAAAGGTTTGATGATGAGGATCCAGCACCATGGTCTCCTCAAACAGTCATTAAGTCAACTTCAAAACCATCAGAAGTTTCACAAACTTCTGATTCAACAAATACTGAAGGCCAAACTCAAACATCTGCTTCAGCACCTGCAACTACTGAAGACACTGAAACTGCTGAACCAGATATAATAGACCTCAGTAGTTTGTTTGAAGAACATGAGCCACCAACACCTGTCAGTGGTTTACAACAACTGATCGAACACAAAGATCATCCACTTGATCAAATCATGGGTGATATTGCATCAGGTGTTCTAACAAGAAACCAACTTTCCAACTTTTGTCTATTCTCAGCATTTATTTCACGGTTGGTACCAAAGAAGTACCAGGAAGCCCTCAAAGACAACAATTGGGTGCAGGCAATGCAAGATGAATTGCTTCAATTCAACAAGCAACAGGTATGGGAAATCTGTCCCTTACCACCAAACAAGCAACCAATTGGCACAAGATGGGTTTTCAGGAACAAACAAGATGAAGCTGGTATGATAATAAAGAACAAGGCAAGACTGGTAGTACAAGGTTACTCTCAAGAAGAGGGGATTGACTATGATGAAACCTTTGCTCCAGTTGCAAGGCTTGAAGCCATCAGGTTATTTCTGGCCTATGCCATTTCCAACAAAATAAAAGTTTATCAAATGGATGTCAAGAGTGCATTTTTGTATGGAAAGATAAAAGAGGAAGTGTATGTTTGTCAGCCACCTGGGTTTGAGGATCCTTCTCATCCTGAGTGGGTGTACAAACTAGACAAAGCTCTTTATGGGCTCAAACAGGCTCCTAGAGCCTGGTATCATACACTTTCAACCTTTTTACTCAAAAATAACTTCACAAGAGGTGCCATTGATAAAACACTTTTCATAAAACATGTTGGAAATCATGTCTTACTTGTTCAAATATATGTTGATGATATCATTTTTGGTTCAACAAACACAAAATTGTGTGACGAATTTAAGAAACTCATGCAATCAAAATTTGAGATGAGTACAATGGGAGAACTGCAGTACTTTTTAGCACTGCAGATCAAACAACAAACAAATGGAACTTTTATACATCAATCAAAATATGTTAAAGAATTATTAAACAAATTTTCTTTACAAGACTGTAAATCATGTTCCACTCCCATGACACCAACCACACAAGTTGAACCAGATGATCAAGGAAAACAGGTTGATCAAACCATGTATAGATGTATGATAGGTTCCCTTTTATATCTAACTGCTTCTAGACCAGATATTATGTTTTCAACATGTGTCTGTGCTAGATATCAATCAGCTCCTAGGGAATACAAAAGAATTTTCAGATATCTGAAAGGAACTCCCACACTTGGAATTTGGTATCCTGCTTCAAGCCATACCAAGTTATCAGCTTTTTCAGATAGTGACTATGCAGGGTGTAAAATGTCAAGAAAATCAACATCTGGTGGTTGTCAATTCTTGGGAAACTGTCTAGTGTCCTGGCAATCAAAGAAACAAACATCTGTTGCAACTTCAACTGCTGAAGCTGAATACATTGCAGCTGCAAGTTGTACATCACAGATACAATGGCTCCAATATCAACTTCTTGATTATGGAATCAAAGAAACCAAGACACCATTGCTTGTAGACAGCAAATCTGCCATTAGCATCATTCAAAATCCTGTTCAGTTTTCAAAAACTAAACATATTGAAATCAGGTATCATTTCATAAGAGATTGCTATGAAAAAGGCAAGATTGAAGTGAAACATGTAGCAACAGATAATCAAATAGCTGACATTTTCACTAAACCCCTTGACACATCAACATTTCAGAAGTTAGTATCCATGCTAGGGATGCTAAATTTGTAAGTGTTTCTATTTATTTTTCTGCACATTTTTTGATTTTCACTTACATCTGTTTTCAAACACTTGAAAAACTTCTGAAAAGAGAGAAACTACTGATGAACAAAACATCAGTATGGGGATAATTTCTGAAAAGTGATTAACTTCTGATAAAATAACCTTCAGAAGTTATGAATAAAAGTATTTATAAAGTATTTCTCATCAGCTGTTAAAACTACTGAAGAGAAAATGGGAACTACTGATGAAGATAATCCTTCATCAGCAGTTTAGTCAAAAAGGGCAAATCTGACTTTTCCCATCATCAGAAGTTTGACCTAGTCGGTTTAAAACTTCTGATAAAAAGATTTTTAACCTAGGCGGTTTAAAAACTTCTAATAAAGAAGATCCAAGCGGTTAAAAACTTCTGATAAATATCTTTTTTCAACACTTATCCTTTCAAACACAAAAATTCCCTCCTTCTCTCTCAAGAAAGCTTTCAAACCCCTGAACCTGCAACACAAAATCACTGTTCGATTCATCAACACACACAAACCACATGGCTTTAGTTCTCAAACAGGGACACAATCTCAGAGCCTACTTAGAAAAACAAGAAGGCTGGTCCCAATACGATGAGATCATTGATCTTGTCGTCAAATCCCAATATTTCACCGCTCTCACCATAGACCCACCAATTCATCCTGAAACTCTAAATGAGTTCTGGGCTAATGCTGAGACAGTGATGGTGGATGATGAAGTTATCTCCCTCAACTCAACAATTAAAGGGAGACAAATGGCCATAACACCGGCCATACTCTCAAACAGACTGGGGTTGAATGATGTGAATGCCCCTGAGAAGTTTGACAACTCTGCTATCCACCTAACCATGACCGAGTGTGGTTATCAAGGTACTCTCTCACAAGCTACAATCTTTAAAAAGTATTTTGAACCAAAATATAAACTTTTGTTTCATTATATTATTATGTGCTTGAGTCCTAAAACTGGGTCTTATGACCAGATGCCCTCAACCTTTCAACCAATATTTCATTCCATTGTGAATGAAACAAATTTTAGGGCATCAAAACTTTTCTTTAATGAGTTGGTGTTACATCACAATAACACTAAGAAAAAGTTTTTGTTATATCCAAGGTTCATTATGCAATGCATAATATCTGAACTGGGTAATGAGGTGCTTGTGGGTAAAACTGAAACTTTAAAACCCTTAACCTCACAAGCATACTCAAGGCACAACAAACAGGCTGCCTGGCCAGAAGATGACCAAGGGGAACCAGAACCAGTCCCCATGGAACCCTCATCTTCCAAACCTACTCCACCAAAGGCCAAGAAACCCAAGATAACAAAACAAAAACCCACCAAACCAAAAAGAAAAGCTGTTCATGAGGTTGAGATGCCTGAACAAACTACTGTGCAATCTGCACTTCTTAAAGATGTGACTGAAACATCCTCTCAGTCTCATCCATCTCAAACCCCACCAAGAGCACCAATAACTATCCTTTTCAAAAGAAAAAGACTTAAGAAAAATATTCCAATTGACTCTTCTTTTGAAACTGCTGAACCCATTGCCCAAACTACTGAACCAGCACCCCAAACTTCTGAACCAGACATCGAAATAGCCAAACTTCTCTCCGGGCTAAAAGAGAAAGTCCCATCTACACATGTCAGTCCCCATCAACCACATCAAACAGGGGACATAGACTCAGACAGTGACATGGATGTGGACACTCATAGCCCTAACCAAAGAGATGAGGATGAACCAGGGTCTCTAAGCCCAAACTTAGAAACCTTTGGTACTTTTGAGGCTGCTACTACTCATTTACCACCCAGTGGTGGACCTGAGGACAGAAGTAAAATAGCTAAGACCTCAACTGTGGCAACTACTGATGAAGGCTTAATGCCTGAGGTAGGAAATCCTCTGAACCAAGAACAAGAGGTACATGAGACAACTGAGTTGGGCTCAGCTCATGATGTAACTGATACAGTCCTCATTGAGGATGTAATCAGGGATTCAGATGATTCCATTGATTTGGATGATGTTTCAAAACACAAAACTACTGAATTGATGGCTATAAGTGAAGGTCCTGCACCTGGTGTCTCTAAGCTCAAGAAGCTAGTCACACCATCTCAGGTTAAAGCCCACTCAATCCATGATTCCCCTAGAGTAGCATCTCCTGTACAACAAGGAGATCAACCAAAAACACACCCCTCACTACAAATGCCTACCCAATTCTCTGGGCAATCAAGCATAGACCTGAACCAACTATGCAGCCCAGATGGTCCCTTGTATCACATGATGAACACCCTCATCAAAAATCACATCCAAACATACACAGCTGACTTGGAGCTGTCCATGAAGAACCAATTTGGAGTGATACAGACGAAGATGAATGATCTGTCCAACAAGATTGATCACAACAGCAAACAGATTGCTCATCTTCAAGGTCATTTCTCCCAAGCTTCAACTTCCAAAGGTGATAAAGCCAAAAAGGGGGAGAAAATCAAGGTGCCTATTGTCACACCCCAACCGATGGCGGAATACATCGGGGCGAGACTTGGGATAGATTGTTCAAAGACTTCATGACACTAGAATTCGTGATAATATAATTTAAAGATAAAATTTCATTCATAGCATAATCATTGTCTAAAAAGATAACATAATACAAATTGTTTCACGAAAAGAAAAATAGAACATCAAAATATAGAACTTAAACTAGCGTGAGTTTCTAGTCCAATCCTAGGTAGATTTCTTGATAAACCTGCATTAAACATTTCCTGCAACATGTATAAAATATCCGTCAACACATAAAGCATTGGTGAGCATACTAGTTTGAGTCTAAGTACATAGTATAGAAAAGTCTACTCAAATCATCATGTTATAGGCATATGCACGTAGAACCATACAAACGGCAACAACACTCGATAACACAAAAGACTTCATCTTATCATGACCCATAAAGGGGGCGGCGTGTCAACCTATAGCGCTATACATGTAAGGTGGGTTGTTAACTAATCGTACATTTGTATGTAAGACTTTGAATTCTAGCATGGCATAGCATAATAGCATTTAGATTGAGCATAATAGTTTAAGAGTATGAAATCGTTTAAGTTTTGATAGTGATACATGTTGAGCCCCAAAGAATAAAGAATAAAAGGGGGACAAGTATGAACTCACCTTTGGGTGCGTTTGATAGAGTTCCAAAAAGGTAAATCTTGGTAGGTTTAGCTTTAGCCTTGGTTATCTAGAATAAAAAATAAATAAAGGGTCTTAGATTCGAGTTTAGGTTATAGATTCAAGAGAGTCAAGCAAGCCTTTTAGGCGAACCAAAACACAAACCACCATGAAGGTGATTCGGATGGTCATAAGAGTCAAGCAAGCCTTTTAGGCGAACCAAAACACAAACCACCATAGAGGTGATTCGGATGGTTATGAGAGTCAAGCATTGGTAAGGTAGGGATGTATCCACAAACCTTTCCGAGTTATTAAATTAGTAGAGTTTATATAATTTAGTATTTATATAATATAACTTAGAAAGTAGGGTATGGTGACTTATTTTGGATGAGCCTTGGCCTTCCTTTTGTCAACCATGAACCATAACACAAGTCCCTCCATCATTGAGTTGTTGGTGAACTTGGTTGGTATTATTAACAACTTAGTGCATAAAAGATAATAGAAGATGACCACATTTGAGGCCTCAAATTGGTGCCCTACTCATGTTTATTTGCCATGGCAAATAGGAGAGAGGTCCTAGAGGTTTCCTCAAAGGGTTTGAAGAAGAGGAGAGTGAAGAAAGTAGAAGAGAGGTTGAAGGTGAAGTGAGAAACTCACTTATTCTTGAGAGAATTCTTGAGAGATTAGAGAGGATTTAGAAATGAGCAAGTGTTAGAATGGGTAGGAGTGGTGTATTTATAGTTGGGGTGAAGGGGTTGGGTATTTAATGAATTAATTAGGGTGGTTAGAAGTTAATTAGTGGTAAATATATATTTAAAAAAAATAATAATAATAACATTAAAAAAAACGTACGGCAAGTAGATAATCATTTGAATGTTCAATTCATATTTTTGTTTTTCTTTCTTTTTTTTTTTTAACTAAAGTCTTATTAAAAAAAATATATATATATATATATATGTTTTATTTTAAAGATAAATATATATTAAGATCTTAACTAAATGAGTTTCTTGTTATGACGCCTAAATTAAATAGGGTAAATTATCATGAAGACTCGTCATGAATTGGTAGGAGTAACATACAAGAAGCGAATAAGGGCGAACTCGAAATTCGTTAAATATAGAATTTAAAAATCACGCGACGTTACATAAAGTTTGCGTCACATAGAATTTATAGAATAAATAAAATAGATTAAAATTAAATGCAATTGATAAAATACTTTTCCATTGATCATAAGCTCGGGATTACAAGGGTGTAAAAATGACAAGATACAAGAATACAAGGACTAGAACAGAAAATACGAAAAATACAAATGTTACAGTCTCCCCTACTTTAGGAAATTTCGTCTCGAAATTTATTCAAGTGGCTTGACTGAAAAGATGTGGGTACTTTTTCTTCATTTGCTCTTCATGTTCCCAAGTGAATTCGGGTCCATTCTTCGATTCCCAACGAACTTTAACTAGCGGAATACGTTTTCGTTTGAGTTGTTTGACTTCACGATCCGTTATTTCCACTGGTTTTTCGACGAAATGCATAGTCTCGTCAATTCGTACATCATCAAGAGGAATGTGTATGTTCCCTTCGGCTAAACACTTCTTTAAATTTGAAACATGAAAGGTGGGATGGACATTGTTGAGTTCTTGGGGTAACTCGAGTTTGTAAACCACTTTCCCGATTCGCTCTGATACCAATCTGTCACACCCCAACCGATGGCGGAATACATCGGGGCGAGACTTGGGATAGATTGTTCAAAGACTTCATGACACTAGAATTCGTGATAATATAATTTAAAGATAAAATTTCATTCATAGCATAATCATTGTCTAAAAAGATAACATAATACAAATTGTTTCACGAAAAGAAAAATAGAACATCAAAATATAGAACTTAAACTAGCGTGAGTTTCTAGTCCAATCCTAGGTAGATTTCTTGATAAACCTGCATTAAACATTTCCTGCAACATGTATAAAATATCCGTCAACACATAAAGCATTGGTGAGCATACTAGTTTGAGTCTAAGTACATAGTATAGAAAAGTCTACTCAAATCATCATGTTATAGGCATATGCACGTAGAACCATACAAACGGCAACAACACTCGATAACACAAAAGACTTCATCTTATCATGACCCATAAAGGGGGCGGCGTGTCAACCTATAGCGCTATACATGTAAGGTGGGTTGTTAACTAATCGTACATTTGTATGTAAGACTTTGAATTCTAGCATGGCATAGCATAATAGCATTTAGATTGAGCATAATAGTTTAAGAGTATGAAATCGTTTAAGTTTTGATAGTGATACATGTTGAGCCCCAAAGAATAAAGAATAAAAGGGGGACAAGTATGAACTCACCTTTGGGTGCGTTTGATAGAGTTCCAAAAAGGTAAGTCTTGGTAGGTTTAGCTTTAGCCTTGGTTATCTAGAATAAAAAATAAATAAAGGGTCTTAGATTCGAGTTTAGGTTATAGATTCAAGAGAGTCAAGCAAGCCTTTTAGGCGAACCAAAACACAAACCACCATGAAGGTGATTCGGATGGTCATAAGAGTCAAGCAAGCCTTTTAGGCGAACCAAAACACAAACCACCATAGAGGTGATTCGGATGGTTATGAGAGTCAAGCATTGGTAAGGTAGGGATGTATCCACAAACCTTTCCGAGTTATTAAATTAGTAGAGTTTATATAATTTAGTATTTATATAATATAACTTAGAAAGTAGGGTATGGTGACTTATTTTGGATGAGCCTTGGCCTTCCTTTTGTCAACCATGAACCATAACACAAGTCCCTCCATCATTGAGTTGTTGGTGAACTTGGTTGGTATTATTAACAACTTAGTGCATAAAAGATAATAGAAGATGACCACATTTGAGGCCTCAAATTGGTGCCCTACTCATGTTTATTTGCCATGGCAAATAGGAGAGAGGTCCTAGAGGTTTCCTCAAAGGGTTTGAAGAAGAGGAGAGTGAAGAAAGTAGAAGAGAGGTTGAAGGTGAAGTGAGAAACTCACTTATTCTTGAGAGAATTCTTGAGAGATTAGAGAGGATTTAGAAATGAGCAAGTGTTAGAATGGGTAGGAGTGGTGTATTTATAGTTGGGGTGAAGGGGTTGGGTATTTAATGAATTAATTAGGGTGGTTAGAAGTTAATTAGTGGTAAATATATATTTAAAAAAAATAATAATAATAACATTAAAAAAAACGTACGGCAAGTAGATAATCATTTGAATGTTCAATTCATATTTTTGTTTTTCTTTCTTTTTTTTTTTAACTAAAGTCTTATTAAAAAATATATATATATATATATATATATATGTTTTATTTTAAAGATAAATATATATTAAGATCTTAACTAAATGAGTTTCTTGTTATGACGCCTAAATTAAATAGGGTAAATTATCATGAAGACTCGTCATGAATTGGTAGGAGTAACATACAAGAAGCGAATAAGGGCGAACTCGAAATTCGTTAAATATAGAATTTAAAAATCACGCGACGTTACATAAAGTTTGCGTCACGTAGAATTTATAGAATAAATAAAATAGATTAAAATTAAATGCAATTGATAAAATACTTTTCCATTGATCATAAGCTCGGGATTACAAGGGTGTAAAAATGACAAGATACAAGAATACAAGGACTAGAACAGAAAATACGAAAAATACAAATGTTACACCTATGGATACACTTGAAGCCAGAAGAAAGGCAAGAGTGGCTATCCTAGCTAGAGATCAAAAAGATCAAGCCAGAAAAGAGAAACTGGCACAACAATTTGGTGTCTCTATTCAAGAAATAGAAGATGCTGAAAAGGCTGATGAATCCCAAGGGCACAATGAAGAAACCTCTGATGGCCAAAGTTCTGATGAAGAATCAGAAAGTACTGAAGACAATCCTTCAGCAGTTGACAAACCTTCAGAAGTTGTCAACCCATCAGAAGTTAACACTTCCAAGACTCAAACTGCTGACCCTTCCAGATCAACTGCTCCTATTCAACCAACCTCTGCTCCTATCAGGCCTACTACAACAGTTACAACAATGACTGTGCTAAACCCTTCTCCAATCTCTCAATCAGCTGAATTTCTTGAGAAGAGTTTAGTTGCAGCCCAAAAGAAGGCCAGAGAAGATCAGATTTGGAAAGCTCTGGAAGAAAGGGATGACTTAGATCTAAGCCATGAAGAAAAACTTCAGGCTTATGAAGCTGAACTACAAAGGCAGGCTAGCCTAGATGAGATTGCTGAACAAGACAAAAGACATCAACTGATGTCTTACATTATGAAGAACAGCAAAGTCAAAGCCCACACATTGAAGAGACTCTCTGTGGAAGAGCTGACAAGAAGAGCTCAACTTATTACAGATAAACTTGCAACAAGTAAAGACACAAAGGCCAAGAGAGCTCAGATGATAGAAGAACTAGTAGCCAATGGTTATGGTTCAAAAGCCTCAGTGTCCAAGTGGAAAGAAGAAATATTGGTGGACACATATAGAAAATACAAGGCAGCAAGGGCTGCTAATCCAGAGAAGTTTCAAACTGCTGAAGCTTCAACTTCAGTAGTTAGAACTTCTGGTGTTCAAAGAAGACCAGCTACCCAAAGAAAGAAGTCAGAGGAAAAAGTAAAGACTGGTTTCAGAATGGTACTACTAGAAGGTAGTACAGTAGTACATTCTGATTTTGACATAGAAGAGAAGCCTCTGCTCACACAATTCAGGGATCCTTCCACCTTTGCATATCAAATCCAGAAGACCATCACAGACAAACTGCACACCAAGGTAGTAACTGAACATCACTTGCCAACATTTCAGATACCTAATGTGATGGAACAACAGCAGGGAAGTGAATCCCACCTGAGAGTCACTGAAGTTGAAAACATTCAACACTCAGGAGTAACCCAGGGTACCACCATGGTTCCCTACACTGCAGACTTTGACAAGTCTAAAGTACCAGTCATCAGATGGTCCTTTACTGATAACAACTCAGTACTTGTGACAAGAAGAGATCAAACAAGCAGGGAATATAGGTCGATGAATGAACTGAAGAAACTATCAACCAAAGACCTGCTTACAATCCAACACTTGGAACCAAGAAAAGGGTCTCTTACTGATGATCAACTGAACCAGCTCAAGAATTCCATGTTCAAAGGAATATGGAAAATTGTGAAGGACATAAAGAAACAATAAGGAATTAGTAAGGTTTTGGCTTCATCAATCCAGGGGGAGATTGTTAGGACAAAAAGGATTGGTGAAACCACTTTTGCAAACCTTAGTCTAATTCACTTTCTGTCAAAATACTCTAAGTATGGAACTGCTGAAGACAAAGAATCAAACTGTTGAAGAAGAGATTCAGAAGTGCTGAAGAAGAAGTCATCAGAAGTTCTGAAGTTCAAACCAGACACTTCTACTGAAGAACTACTGAAGACAAACTACTCATCAGTAGTTTGTCATTCATCAGTACTTAAAGAAGATCTTTTCCACCGCCTTTGTATATCAGTAGTTTAATACTTTAGTATTTCTTTTTGCTTTATGTACAAGTTCCAAGACTGCAACTTGTTGCAACTTGTTTCTGAACTTGCTTTTTGGCAAGGGTCATGTATTTGTTTAGTCTATAAATAGAAGGATTCATCCTTCTGTTTTAGACATTGATTTTAATACAAGAAATCCTTCAACTCTTATTATTGTTATATCCATTTCGTGTTTACTGAGAATCTGTCAAAGTGTTTCATTCTCATTCAATACTTAGATTCTCAATAAACACTTCTCATTTATTAGTTCTTGATTCCAGGGGGAGTAATAACTCCTGTTGATAAGTGTAGCTATAAACTTATAAACATTCCGCTGTGCTATCACTCATTAAGAACTTGCTAAACACTTAAGTGTCAACTAGCAAGTTCAACACAAAGAGCAGCTTACTGATCCAACAACTACCTTAGTGTGCAGTTTGTCTTTGATGGTCTTCTGGATTTGATATGCAAAGGTGGAAGGATCCCTGAATTGTGTGATCAGAGGTTTTTCTTCTATGTCAAAATCAGAATGGACTACTGTACTACCTTCTAGTAGAACCATTCTGAAATCAGTCTTCACATTTTCCTCTGATTTCTTTTTCTGAGTAGCTGGTCTTCTTTGAACACCAGAAGTTCTAACTACTGAAGTTGATACTTCAGCAGTTTGAAACTTCTCTGGATTTGCAGCCCTTGCAGCCTTATATTTTCTATAAGTGTCCACTAATCTTTCTTCTTTCCATTTGGACACAGAGGCTTTTGAACCATAACCATTTGCTACTAACTCTTCTATCATTTGAGCTCTCTTGGCTTTTGTATCTTTACTTGTTGCAAGTTTGTCTGCAATAAGTTGAGCTCTTCTTGTCAGCTCTTCCATGGAGAGTCTCTTTAATGTGTGGGCTTTGATCTTACTGTTCTTAGTAATGTAAGACATCAGTTGATGTCTTTTATCTTCCTCAGCAATCTTGTCTAGGCTAGCCTGCCTTTGGAGTTCAGCTTCATAAGCCTGTAGCTTTTCATCCAGGCTTAAGTCTAAGTCATCCCTTTCTTCCAGTGTTTTCCAAATCTGATCTTCTCTGGCTTTCTTTTGGGCTGCCACTAAACTTTTCTCAAGAAGTTTTGCTGATTGAGAGATTGGAGAAGGGTTTAGTACAGTCATAGTAGTAATAGGCCTAGGAGGAACAGAAGTTGGTTGAGTAGGTTCAGTTGATCTGAAAGGCTCAGCAGTTTGAGTTTTGGAAGTGTTAACTTCTGATGGGTTGACAACAACTGAAGGTTTGTCAAATACTGAAGGATTGTCTTCAGTACTTTCTGATTCTTCATCAGAAGTTTGTCCATCAGAGGTTTCTTCATTGTGCCCTTGGGATTCATCAGTCTTTTCAGCATCTTCTACTTCTTGAATAGAGACACCAAATTGTTAGGCCAGTTTTTCTTTTCTGGCTTGATCTCTTTGATCTCTTTCTAGGATAGCCACTCTTACCTTTTTCCTGGCTTCAAGTGTATCCATAGGTTCCTTAACTTTCTCCCCCTTTTTGGCTTCATCAGTTTTTGAAGTTGAAGCTTGGGAGAACTGACCTGTAAGATTAGCAATCTGTTTGCTGTTGAAGTCAATCTTGTTGGACAGATCATTCATCTTTGTCTGTGTCACCCCAAATTGGTTCTTCATGGACAGCTCCAAGTTATCTGTGTATATTTGGAAGTGATTCTTGATGAGGGTGTTCATCATGTGGTATAAGGGACCATCTGGGCTGCATAGCTGGTTCATGTCTATGCTTGTTTGCCCAGGGAATTGGGTAGGCATTTGTAGTGAGGGGTGTGTTTTTGGTTGATCTTCTTGTTGTACAGAAGATGCCACTTTAGGGGAATCAGGGATTAAGTGGACTTCAACCTGAGCTGGTGTGACTAGCTTCTTGAGCATAGATACACCAGGTGCAGGACCTTCACTTGTAGCCGTCAATTCAGTAGTTTGGTGTTTTGAAACATCATCCAAGTCAATGGAATCATCTGAATCCCTGATTACATCCTCAATGAGGACTGTATCAGTTACATCATGAGCTGAGCCCAACTCAGTTGTCTCATGTACCTCTTTTTCTTGGTTCAGAGGATTTCCTACCTCAGGCATTAAGCCTTCATCAGTAGTTGCCACAGTTGAGGTCTTAGCTATGTTACTTCTATCCTCAGTTCCACCACTGGGTGGTAAATGAGTAGTAGCAGCCTCAAAAGTACCAAGAGTTTCTAAGTTTGGGCTTAGAGACCCTGGTTCACCCTCATCTCTTTGGTTAGGGCTTTGAGTGTCCACATCCATGTCAAATTCTTATGTTATGTCCCCTGTTTGATGTGGTTGTTGGGGACTGACATGTGTGGATGGGACTTTCTCTTTTAGCCCAGAGAGAAGTTTGGCTATTTCAATATCTGGTTCAGAAAGTTAGGGTGCTGGTTCAGTAGTTTGGCCAATGGGTTCAGCAGTTTCAAAAGAGGAATCAATAGGAATAGTTTTCTTAAGTCTTTTTCTTTTGAAAAGAATTGTGATTGGTGCTCTTGGTGGGGTTTGAGATGGATGAGACTGAGAGGATGTTTCAGTCACATCTCTAAGAAGTGCAGATTGCACAATAGTTTGTTCAGGCATCTCAACCTCCTGAACAGCTTTTCTTTTAGGTTTGGTGGGTTTTTGTTTTTGTACCTTGGGTTTCTTGGCCTTTGGGGGTGTAGGTTTGGAAGATGAGGGTTCCATGGGGACTGGTTCTGGTTCCCCTTGGTCATCTTCTGGCCAGGCAGCCTGTTTGTTGTGCCTTGAGTATGCTTGTGAGGTTAAGGGTTTTAAAATTTCAGTTTTACCCACAAGCACCTCATCACCCAGTTCTTTTATTATGCATTGCATAATGAACCTTGGATATAACAAAAACTTCTTTTTAGTGTTATTATGATGTAACACCAACTCATTAAAGAAAAGTTTGGATGCCCTGAAATTTGTTTTATTTACTATTGAATGAAAAATTGGTTGAAAGGTTGAGGGCATCTGGTCATAAGACCCTGTTTTAGGACTCAAGCACATAATTATATAATGAAACAAAAGTTTGTATTTTGGTTCAAAATACTTTTTAAAGATGGTAGCTTGTGAGAGAGTACCTTGATAACCACATTCAGTCATGGTTAGGTGGATTGCAGAGTTTTCAAACTTTTCAGGGGCATTCACATCATTCAACCCCAGTCTGTTTGCAAGTATGGCCGGTGTGATGGCCATTTGTCTCCCTTTTATTGTTGAGTTGAGGGAGATTACCTCATCATCCACCATCACTGTCTCAGCGTTGGCCCAGAACTCATTGAGAGTTTCAGGATGTATTGGTGGGTCTATTGTGAGAGCGGTGAAATATTAGGATTTCACGACGAGATCAATGATCTCATCGTATTGGGACCAGCCTTCTTGTTTTTCTAAGTAGGCTCTGAGATTGTGTCCCTGTTTAAGAACTAAAGCCATGTGGTTTGTGTGTGTATGAATCGAACAGTGTTTTTGCAGGTTCAGGGTTTGAGAGCTTTCTTGAGAGAGAGAGAAGGAGGGAATTTTTATTTTGAATGGATAAGTGTGGAAAAAAGATATTTATCAGAAGTTTTAAACCGCTTGGAACTTCTTTATCAGAAGTTTTAAACCGCCTAGGTCAAAAACCTCTTTATCAGAAGTTTTAAACCGCCTAGGTCAAACTTCTGATGTGGGAAAAGTCTGATTTGCCCTTTTTGACTAAACTGCTGATGAAGAATTATTTTTATCAGTAGTTCCCACTTTCTCTTCAGTAGTTTTGAACAGCTGATGAGAAATACTTTATAAATACTGTATTCATAACTTCTGAAGGTTGTTTTATCAGAAGTTAATCACTTTTCAGAAAATATCCCCATACTGATGTTTTGTTCATCAGTAGCTTCTCTCAGTTTGTTTTTTAGAAGTTTTTCAATTTTTGAAAACAGATGTAAGTGAAAAATAAAAATTTGTGCAGAAAAGTAAAGAGAAACACTTACAAATTTAGCATCCCTAGCATGGATACTAACTTCTGAAATGTTGATGTGTCAAGGGGTTTAGTGAATATGTCAGCTATTTGATTAGCTGTTGCTACATGTTTCACTTCAATCTTGCCTTTTTCATAGCAATCTCTTATGAAATGATACCTGATTTCAATGTGTTTAGTCTTTGAAAACTGAACAGGATTTTGAATGATGCTAATGGCAGATTTGCTGTCTACAAGCAATGGTGTCTTGGTCTCTTTGATTCCATAATCAAGAAGTTGATATTGGAGCCATTGCATCTGTGATGTACAACTTGTAGCTGCAATGTATTCAGCTTCAGCAGTTGAAGTTGCCACAGATGTTTGTTTCTTTGATTGCCAGGACACTAGACAGTTTCCCAAGAATTGACAACCACCAGATGTTGATTTTCTTGACATTTTACACCCTGCATAGTTACTATCTGAAAAAGCTGATAACTTGGTATTGCTTGAAGCAGGATACCAAATTCCAAGTGTTGGAGTTCCTTTCAGATATCTGAAAATTCTTTTGACTGCAATGAGGTGTGATTCCGTAGGAGCTGATTGATATCTAGCACAGATACATGTTGAAAACATAATATCTGGTCTAGAAGCAGTTAGATATAAAAGGGAACCTATCATACATCTATACATGGTTTGATCAACCTGTTTTCCTTGATCATCTGGTTCAACTTGTGTGGTTGGTGTCATGGGAGTGGAACATGATTTACAGTCTTGTAAAGAAAATTTGTTTAATAATTCTTTAACATATTTTGATTGATGTATAAAAGTTCCATTTGATTGTTGTTTAATCTGCAGTCCCAAAAAGTACTGCAGTTCTCCCATTGTATTCATCTCAAATTTTGATTGCATGAGTTTCTTAAATACATCACACAATTTTGTGTTTGTTGAACCAAAAATGATATCATCAACATATATTTGAACAAGTAAGACATGATTTCCAACATGTTTTATGAAAAGAGTTTTATCAATGGCACCTCTTGTGAAGTTATTTTTGAGTAAAAAGGTTGAAAGTGTGTTATACCAGACTCTTGGAGCCTGTTTGAGCCCATAAAGAGCTTTGTCTAGTTTGTACACCCACTCAGGATGAGAAGGATCCTCAAACCCAGGTGGCTGACAAACATACACTTCCTCTTTTATCTTTCCATACAAAAATGCACTCTTGACATCCATTTGATAAACTTTTATTTTGTTGGAAATGGCATAGGCCAGAAATAACCTGATGGCTTCAAGCCTTGCAATTGGAGCAAAGATTTCATCATAGTCAATTCCTTCTTCTTGAGAGTAACCTTGTACTACCAGTCTTGCCTTGTTCTTTATTATAATACCAGCTTCATCTTGTTTGTTCCTGAAAACCCATCTTGTGCCAATTGGTTGCTTGTTTGGTGGTAAGGGACAGATTTCCCAAACCTGTTGCTTGTTGAATTGAAGCAATTCATCTTGCATTGCCTGCACCCAATTGTTGTCTTTGAGGGCTTCCTGGCACTTCTTTGGTTCCAACTGTGAAATAAATGCTGAGAATAGACAAAAGTTGGAAAGCTGGTTTCTTGTAAGAACACCTGATGCAATATCACCCATGATTTGATCAAGTGGATGGTCTTTGTGTTCGATCAGTTGTTGTAAACCACTGACAGGTGTTGGTGGCTCATGTTCTTCAAACAAACTACTGAGGTCTATTATATCTGGTTCAGCAGTTTCAGTGTCTTCAGTAGTTGCAGGTGCTGAAGCAGATGTTTGAGTTTGTTCCTCAGTATTTGTTGAATCAGAAGTTTGTGAAACTTCTGATGGTTTTGAAGTTGATTTAATGACTGTTTGAGGAGTCCATGGTGCTGGATCCTCATCATTAAACCTTTGATCACCATAATAAGTAGGTTTGGATGAAGTGACAGTCTTTTCAGGTCCAAAATGGAAGTTGTCAAGGTCAAAGAGTTCAGCAGGATGTGCTGGAATGAGAGTGTGTTTTGACTCATTGAACTTGACATTCAGTGTTTCTTCTACTATCCTGGTTCTTGAGTTAAAAACCTTGTAGGCTTTTCAAGTTGAAGAATAACCAAGAAAGTAACCTGAATCAACTTTGGCAGCAAACTTTGAAATAGATTCCTTAATGTTCAAGATGAAACATTGACACCCAAAAGCCCTGAAAAAGGAGATAAGGGCTTCATGCCATGAAGAACTTCATAGGCAGTCTTTGAATGTCTCTTGACAATCAGAACTCTATTTTGAACATAGCATGATGTGTTAACTGCTTCTGCCCAAAAGTATAATGGTAGGCCAGAATCAGATAACATTGTTCTTGCTCCTTCTATTAAAGTTCTGTTCTTCCTTTCTACCACACCATTTTGTTCAGGAGTTCTGGGAATACTGAATTGTCTAATAATCCCTTTAGACAAACAGAATTCATCTAGAGTTTTGTTCCTGAACTCTGTCCCATTATCACTTCTAATGGTTTTGACAGGTAGAGAGTATTGCTTCTCTACTTGTAGAATGAAGAACTTGATGATTTCAGCAGCCTCATCCTTGGAAAATAAGAAGAATACCCATGTAAATCTTGAGTAGTCATCAATGATGACTAAGCAGTACTTCTTCTTACCAAGGCTCATGATTTTTACAGGCCCAAATAAGTCCATATGGAGTAGTTGAAGACATGCAGTTGTTTTTGATTCTTCAATAGACTTATAGGAGGACTTATGCTGTTTTCCCTTTAAACAGGATACACAGTGTTCTTGACACTGGTATACTTTTAAGGGTAGACCTCTGACCAAGCCCATTTTTGTGACTTTATTTATGGTTTTAAAGTTCACATGGCCAAGTCTCCTGTGCCAGAGATCAGTTTCTGAAGTTGATGCCCTTGAGAAGAAACAGGCAGTGTTGTTCAGTACTTTGTCTTTTTCAATGTCCACTGCATAGACATTGCCACATCTTTTGGCTATTAACAAAGTGTGATCTTCAATGATCTTCTCTATCAACTTCTGGCCTTTTGGTGATATGATCTTGCATGTTGTCTTTGTGAAAAGGGAAGAATATCCTTTATCACACATTTGTGACACACTCAGCAAGTTGTACTCAAGGTTTTCAACCAGATTGACCTTGTCAAACTGTATTTTGCCAGAGGAGACATTGCCATGTCCTAGCACATATCCCTTAGCATTGTTCCCAAAGGATACAGATCCATCTATTTGACTGATAAAATTGTTTATCAGGTATCTGCATCCTGTCATGTGCATTGAGCCTCCACTGTCTACATACCAAATGCTATTTAAGCCTCTGGAAGCTCTCTGCACAAGATAGCAAATTAGTTAGATTTAGGAACCCAAGCCAGTTTGGCTTTGGGTTTGCTCTTGAGAACATTTACAGTTTGTTCTTGACCAAGTTGAGAAATCCATGTCTTTTTGGCAATGGATTTTTCATTAAGAACAATGGTGGTATCCTTTTGAGGACCACCATCAACTTTGGTCATCAGTAGTTGTACCAAGTTCATAAGATCTTTAATCTCAGCAGTTTGTGAAACTGCTGATGATTCAGGTCTAACTACTGAAAGAGAATTTTGAGAAAAAGATCTTTGTTGAGATTTTGTCTTTTTCTAAGAAAAGGTGTTTACTGGTTGTTGTTTCTTGGGAGAAAAAGTTTTTACAAAATCATTTTTGATTTGTTTTCCCACAACCAGTTGTTGATTTTTCTTGTTGAACTGAATACCTTTTCTATATCTGCAAAATTATGTTTTGTGGTTGAACAGACCACAGATTTCACATTCTTTTGTCTTTTCTTTCAAAGACAAGTTTCTGACTGTTTTGATTGGTTTTAGGTCATCAGTAGTTTTCAAGTTCTCAACTCCTGATGTAGTTGAAACTACTGATGGCTTAAAGTCAGATTTAATCAGTACTTCTGAAGAACTTTCTTTGTGAGTTTTTAGAAAGTTCTCATGGAAAGATGTGCATTCTTCCTCTTCAGAAGTTTCACCTGAAACAATTTTTCTCCCATCTTCAGTAGTTTTGGGGGAAAAATCTGTTGGTGTTTCAGTGTGATTGTACCCTATGCCAAACCTAACATTTGAAGCACTTTGTTTGTTTAGCAATAATTGGTACCCCTTACAAGATTCCACCCATTTTTCACATGTGACCTTGGTGTCAGCAAGCTCTTGTCTGACATTTCCTAGGTCATTTATCATGATTTTAATTTGTGCTTGGGTTTCAATAGCAGTGTTAGTTAATTTAGAAACTTCTTTTGTTTTTGCAGAAAGTTTTCTTTCTAAATCACATTTCATCTGAGTGAATTTTCTCTCAGAGTCATTTGCTTTTCCTTGTAAGTGCACATTTGTCTCTCTTATGAGAGCAAAAGATTCTTTGCAAGAATTTGAACACAGTTTTGTCAAAGATTCTTTTGATACCTGTGACAAGGCAGATTTTGAGGTGCATCCCTCAAATGCCATTAAGGCAAAGTTCTTTCTGCCATTGTCAGGCTCTCCCCAGTTGATGTCAAACATTTTGTTGTCTGCATCAGGATTGTACTCTGTGGTGTCAAAAGGAAGATTGCTCCAGTCAACATACCCCGAAGTAAATAAACTTGTTGAGAGGGTTGCTGTTGCTGTGGAGGTTGTTGAGCAGCTGGAAAGGGAGGGATTGATTGTTGGCTCTGCATCTGTTAAGCAGGCATCTGTACATATTGTACTTGTGGCACATATTGGTGTTGTGGAGCTTGTACCTGTACAAAATGTGCACTCCCTTGTGTTCCATTATTCCTGTTATAATTGGGGTTAAAATTGTTTCCAGACTGAGATTGGTTAAAGCCAAAGCTTCTACACTCTCTAGCAAAGTGTCCCAACTTTTGACACTTGTGACATCTAAGTTTAGATTTGTCAAAACCAATTTTTGTTGAACTGTTGAGTCCTGGAAACTTCCTTCCTGACCTTTTGTAAAATTTATTTGTTTTTAAACTTAACATGGCCAGTTGGTGCAAAATATCCATTTCTTCTAGGTCATCACTGCTGAAATTATTTAAATCATCCAAGATAAAACACATGTTATCAGCAGGTTGACCAAAATCATTATTGTCATAACCTGGGAATGATCTTTCAGATGAGATCCCAGCAGTTATGTCAATATGGTCAAAAGATCCAAAACTATTTGAACAAGTTGGTGAGTCTTGTCCCAATAGTGCTGTACTACCTGGTAGATAGTCATCAACAGTTTTGCCAGAACTTTGTAACTTTTTCTTTTGATCAATTTCTCTCTCAAAAGTAAGTAATCTCCCATGAAGTTTTGTAAGAGTGAGGGAGCTAAAGTCTGGTGAAGATCTTAAGACTATAGAGTATGTTTCCCATTTTTCAGGTAAAGACCTTAAAAATCTATGAAGCATAGATACAGTTGTGTAGGTCTGACCATTTAGTTTTAGCTCAGATATTAATGAGGAGAATCTTTCAAATTGTTGTGTTAAAGTTTCCCCATTAATGTGAGCAAAAGTTTCATATTGTTGAGCTAGGATTTCTCTGGTGTTGGCAATCACCTCTTCAGTTCCTCCAAACTGTTCTTTTAGGCAGTCCCAAAGCTCTTTGGCACTATCACAATGTAATAGGCCAGAGTATATTTCATTTGGGAGTGCCATTGCTAACATAGAGAAAGCTTTTGCATCAAGCTCAAGTTTTAGGAAATCATCATCAGTATAGTCTTTTTGGTCTTTTGGAATCTCTTCTTTAGTTTCAAGATTTATATTTACTGGTTTATGAGGACCATATATCACAGATTTCCAGCAACCTGTGTTGGTCTGTGATAAGGTATGTGCCATTCTCTTTTGCCAGATGTTATATTCATTTCTTACTAGCATAGCAGGTTTAGTGGCAGAACCAGTATTATGAGGATCCATTTTAAAGAGTATTTATTTGTCAAATATCTCTTAAAGTGATGGATGTTGATAAAAGTGAGCTAATAATCCTTTATTGAATATCAATAAGAGCCTGTGTCTGATTCTCAATGTGTTAGATTGATATGTGATCAGATAAACCAGTGCTCTGATACCAATTGTTGGATAAGTATTGCTCTTTTGTATGAACTTGCTAGTGAACACTTAGGTGTTTAGCAAGTTCTTGATCAGTGATAGCACAGCGGAATGTTATGAGTTTAAAGCTACACTTATCAACAGGAGTTGTAACTCCCCCTGGATTGAAAAACTAATAAATGATAAGTATTTATTGAGAATCTAAGTATGAATGAGAATGAAACACTTAAACAGATTCTCAATAAATATGAAATGGAAATAACAATAATATGTGTTGAAGGATTTCTGTATTAAAATCAATGTCTAAAACAGAGGGATGAACCCTTCTATTTATAGACTTTACAAATACATGAACCTTGCCAAAAAGCAAGTTCAGAAACAAGTTGCAACAAGTTGCAGTCTTGGAACTTGTACATAAAGCAAAAGTAATACTAAAGTAATAAACTACTGATACAAAAAGGCGGTGGAAAAGATCTTCACATAAGTACTGATGAATGACAAACTACTGATGAGTAGTTTGTCTTCAGTAGTTCTTCAGTAGAAGTGTCTGGTTTGAACTTCAGAATTTCTGATGACTTTTCTTCTTCAGCACTTGTGGAATCTCTTCTTCAGCAGTTTGATCCTTCTTCTTCAGCAGTTCTATACTTAGAATATTTTGACAGAAGTGAATTAGACTAAGGTTTGCAAAAGTGGTTTCACCAATCCTTTTTGTCCTAACAATGTGTGTATACATAACTAGAACATTGAACCTTTATCATCAAAACTTGAGTTGTTAAGTTAGTTAGTTCCAAGAATAAATGTTTTGTGGGGGTGTGCGAGTATATGTAGGCTTCGGGTGACCAATGTGCATAACTAAATAATCATGTAAACAAGACTATAGTTCGGGTATCATACCTAACGTATATAGCCGAGTAAAACAAGAAAATAATAAGCTAACTTCCTTCCTCAAAGTTCCTAGATGTGAGATGAAAACTTGGGACTCCTACCTCAGCCCAACACGCTGGCGATCAACACTTGCGTCCATACAACGCCTCGTAAGGAGCAGCTTTGATACTAGTATGGTAACTGTTATTGTAGGAAAATTCGACCAACGGTAGGTGTGTATCCCAATTTTCCCGAAAGTCAATTACACACGCTCTAAGCATGTCATCAACTCTCGCCTCTAACTGGGCAACACGCTCCTCGGCCATGATCCGCCTCATGTATGCGAGTATCCAACTCTGCCAGTCGATAGAGGAGTGGATCCTGGGTATGACCCGTCAGGTAGAGATCATCCTCAATGTTCCGAACTCTCCCTCGCAGCACCCCAATCTCGGTGTCGTGACGTCCAACCATGTCCCGCACAGAGTAGAGGGTGTGATGCACAGGAGCTGGCTCAAAGCCGGTAGGTAACGGGGTGTCAGAGGGAGGCTGAGATGGACCACCAGTCTCAAAAGTAGAGGGAGCCTGGTCATCAGTGTCCTTATCGGATTAGGCCAAAAATCCATCCATGGTCGGCAGCTAAATCCACTTTCGAGCCTGAGATCGCCGGAGAAGTTTCCTTCTGGGTGGCTCGGGGTCCTCTGGAGCTGGAGGCTGGGGATCGGCTGGTGCCAGAGGCTCAGGGTCAACAGGGGCAGGAGCCTTGGCTGGAGCGATAGGATCTGGTGGAGGGAGTACTTGTTTCCTAGGGGTATACATCATACAAGTCCCGCCTGGACGTAGACGATAAGGTCAAGAAGATGGCTCTCGAGGCTTTGGCGGTGGTAAGGGTGCATCCTCCTCCTGTGCCTCGCCAGCAGGCACATCCTCCTCGTCGTCGGAGACGGCGTGATCGACCTGCATATGGTCATCCTCGGTGTCGGAGTTGCTAGAATCGTGCTCGTAGCCCTGCTGAAGGCCGTCGGCTGGAGGGCTACCTGGTACAATCTCCTCCTCAGAATCCGAGAGAATGATGGGAGCGTCTTGTTGTGCCATGATCCTGGAAATCAATGAACACACGTGCGTGTCAGTATAGTGTGGTGTACTTAATGTAACTACTAACGTGCAAAGTACATAACTGGCATGGCAAAGCACATAACTGGCATGGCAAAATACATAACTGGCATGGCAAAGCACATAACTGGAATGGCAAAGCACATAACTGGAATGGCAAAGCACATAACTGGCATGGCAAAGTAAATAACTGGCATGGCAAAGCACATAACTGGCATGGCAAAGTACATAACTGGCATGGAACTTGCGTAGCGCGTAGGGATAGACGTTGTGTTTCTTCCTTTGGAAAACATTTCGAAATCATTTTTTGTTTAGATTATAGTTTGACTCGAAAGAATCTTAGTTCGCTATAACCTCGTGCTTTATACCAATCTGTCACACCCCACTAAGGTGGAAACACGAGGTGCGACTTTGAAATATTTCCAAGCATAAAAGGTCACACGAGCATTAATTAAAACAAAGTAGGAACTTTCATTAAACAACCAAATCCGTTCAACATAAGTTAATTGTTTAATTCTAAAACCATTGTATGTAAATTTCTAAAATTATTATGACAACACAATGGTCCAAAAGAAGGTATCCCACAAATGCTCGCACGCGACCCCTGCAAATTCCATTGCCCATGCTAATTTTCTGAAAAACATGCATGTAAAATGTATGGGTCAACATAAAGTTGGTGAGTTCACGGGTTTTCTATATGGTGGACATGTAATTCAAAACCGACTAAATCATTGCCTAGCTAGGGCAATAATCAATATGTGATCTGATATGAGCCCATAACCAAACCTTGACATGTTGTGTCTCACCCATTGTACACTAAAGACAATGAAATGATGTGAAATACAAGCACTCTTTTGATATCTGTCATCCGGTCAGAGCGACTGACCAAGAGTGGGGGTGTCAACCCAATAGATCTATCCCGGTGTTTCATGGCTAAGTCCATAGCTAATGGTTATGGTATGATGCATGGCACGAGGGCTTAATGGATCCTGAATTGTACTGTCTCATGTTCACATTGTAGTCATGTATTGTAATTGAAAACTGTACGCATGTTTTTCCCCCGGAAAAATGTAAAAACCGTAAAAAGGGGTCGTGAATACTCACTTGGTGTCTGAATGCTAGTCTGAACTGAATCTGGCACTGTGTGTCTGGTCTAGGGGCCCTAAATGCAGTTAAAAGGAACGTACATCTATGTTTGGCTCTAACTACCATGCAACTGTTCACCCGACTGTATCACCTATGGACTAGGGGCTTCTGTACCACTATCCAGGGGTGTCACACACTGTATGTGTTAATAATTGTTCGTTTTGTTATCCTGGTGGCTATGTTTTATTCCTGTTTTTGGAAAAACATTTGTGGCGACTCACTAAATGTTACCGAGTGTTACTTATGTCTCAGTTAAGTAGGTTTAGGATGGCACATGGACATATCTTGTGACAGTTTTGTATAAAAATAACACATCCAAGTGTCTTGCCTTTGTTTATACGTGCATATCCTTATGTCTTTGAGAAAACGCACGTGTTAAGCTAGTTAACACATGTTCATAAATCAAAACATGTTGTATATTGTATAATTTAGGTGAAATATGTTGTTCCTGGGCCGGGTCTTGGCCTCTTACACACGCATGCATACATATATGTATGTGTGTGTGCTTGCAATGTCCATATCCATGTGTTCCAAGGTGTAGGCATTAATGTGAACATGTGTGTATACATAACTAGAACATTGAACCTTTATCATCAAAAATTGAGTTGTTAAGTTAGTTAGTTCCAAGAATAAATGTTTTGTGGGGGTGTGCGAGTATATGTAGGCTTCGGGTGGCCAATGTGCATAACTAAATAATCATGTAAACAAGACTATAGTTCGGGTATCATACCTCACGTATATAGCCGAGTAAAACAAGAAAATAATAAGCTAACTTCCTTCCTCAAATTTCCTAGATGTGAGATGATAACTTGAGACTCCTAAATGGCAGTGAGGCTTGCTCGAACAAAGCCCCTTATGGTGTGATTCTCATGTCCCTCTTGGGTCCTATATATAGCCGAATGGTGATGGGGAAGAGCTTGTTCCA
This sequence comes from Ambrosia trifida, assembly GCA_028751855.1. Classification (NCBI taxonomy): domain Eukaryota; kingdom Viridiplantae; phylum Streptophyta; class Magnoliopsida; order Asterales; family Asteraceae; genus Ambrosia; species Ambrosia trifida. The sequence goes on from CM054129.1 coordinate 1,806,501, forward strand.
TTGGTTCACAATTTGGGCAAGTCATGTAACACCCCAATTGATGGCGGAAACATCAAGGTGTCACGTATGAATGATTGTTCAGTAGCTCATGGTAATACATATGTTTAAATAATCCTTTATTTCATTACAATATTGAATTACATTAAAGTCTACATCAAATAATCAAACAAAGCTTAAAACTTCAAAAATCTCCTCATGCTAGCTCTAGACTTCAAGCATCAGTATTTCCTGTGGAGTTTGGAAAAATGGGGGGGGGTCAACTAGAAGTTGGTGAGAATACATAAGCCATGTCATGCAATTAAGTTTAAGAATAAAAGTTTAGCAATTCATATGTCTATCGTAAGTTTAAGTCTACATGAATAAACATGAAATGTTGAATCGACATAATCAAACCTCCGACTAGTTTAGGTCCATCCCGTCATCCACGGTTCACCTTAATATTATGTTGAAACGATAACAATCACCCGCGCTCCCCATAAAAGATGGTCAACGAATCTAGGTGGGATTGTCAATCCAATAGATCTATCATTGTATACCGTCGGCTGATCAATGTTAATGATTATGCTAGAATATTGTGCTTACCCTAGTCATGTTTAAGACATAATGCAACATAGAATAACACATAGACACTTTATGATTGAATTGTAGATAGAATGTTGTAACATGTTTCACCCCAAAAATAGTGAAATAAAAAAGGGGCTATGTAAAACTCACCTGAAATTCACTGTGCAAGTACTAGCAAGTAGCAACAAATCTGAACTTGGATAAATTGAACTCTTGTATCCTATTACAAATAAATGATGCCTTAAATTCTAATGCAAATAAGTTTGTCTCATTTATTGATTGTATAGATAGTTTATTCAACTACCTAGACTCGCATTGAATGAATGTGCGTCTTAAAGTGTGTATGACTTAACGAACCGATAGTAACTTCGTTTGCTTTTCATGAAAATATATGCGTATGTATAGTTATTGGAAATAAATAAGTTATTGTAGTTATTGGTAAAGACACATTTTGTATAACAAAATAATATTTACGTAGCTTAACTCAAATGTTAATTCGTCTCGTATCTAGGATAGTATATATATGTACTTATTAATAAATATAAATATTTCTATTTAGGACGACGTAAGATTTGAAAGTTAGAATTTATTTGTAAAAACATAATCTCGTCTATACATAATCATAAACTTGAAAGGCCGATTTGGTTCTTATATTTTATAAAAATTTGGGCAGAGTTTCCTCTGCTTTTGTAAGAAACCAGACAACACAAGTCGTCTATTTTAACTCAAAACATCAATTGCCCAATTTCACAAAACACAACATTATTTAACAAAGCTATTTTACACGACGAAAGGTTAACTTATTATAATTCTTACGCTTTGACAAGTAATACATTTATATAAGCGTAGTTCGAGTTGTTAACTCGCATGAACATAAGCTCGTCGTTATCCGATTCATCCAAACTAACAATAAAATAATCTTTGTTATAATTCGTTCGGTTCGCTTAAGTTTTCGCAATGTATAACTTAATATATATATATTTACAACCTAATATAGAATAAAAATAGTTAAACGAAAGTCATGGCGCGTTATACCTTCCTGCGAACAACTCTCGAACCGACACGTGCACGCCTCGAACCGAGTTGACTGATCCGACCCGGCTTGACCGTTGACTGGCGTTGACCAGATCTGGAATGTTTGACCAACGTTGACCATATCTGAATGTTGACTGGAGTTGACCGCGTTGACTAACGTTGACCTGAACCAAACTCGGCTCAATGACCGGATCTGTTGACGTTTGACAGAAAGACTTGACCCGAGATGAAGATAAACTAACAGAGACCAAGATTCCTCGTCTACCCAAGATCACCACCATCAAGGCTGACCCGGGAGATGACTAATCGGGCCCGAAGAGTAGATAAACGAGATTTCCAGTCCCAACCCCAACATTATAATTAATATTGTCCGGCCACTAAGGCCGCTCCTCGGCTAGGTTGACCATCATCACCACTGTTGAGGCTTCACGACGGGGCTTTCTTAGTCCCCGGTGGTGTTAACTGATTGGGGAAAGGAAGGGTTTCGTTAAGTTGTTGGGGGTTGGGTAGTGGTCAGCGGCGGCGCTGCGTGACAGAGGCAGAATGGGGTGAGGTATGGTGGTTGCTGGTGGTGTGGCTGTGTGGAAGAGAGGAGAGTTTGGCGGCGGTTTATGGTGGTGGTTGTTGTTGCTAAAGGAGGCAGAGAAGGGGTGGTTGCTGTGGGCCGACGCCGCCGTGTCAGATGGCTGGAGTGGTGGCTGGCGGCAGTCTTGAGGGAAAAGGGAGGAGAGTGCTTGGATGTTGAAGTTGTGTTTTGATAATAAAATGGAGGAGGTGAAGGTAAAGTGAAGGAGCTAGGGTTTTTCTTTGGGGAAGAGGATAAGAAGGAGAAGGAAGAAAGACATGTTTAAATAGGTAGGGTTTTTGTTAGGTAGTTTAAATAGACACCACGTATACTAACTCGTACTGGCTCGGGTCTCGTTTATGAACTGGACCCGTTATCAATAACATAATTATTACATAAGTTATATAACTGTAGTGCGAATCAAAACTAGCATTTGGACTATATATTTATATTTTTAGTCGCGTTTAAACTTTACAAAGATAAGTATCGGTTTACTGGTAGGTTATTACGTATAACGCGTTATTTGGCGAATTTAGATAATTAAATTTATTAACAAAATAAGAATGTATTTTTTGTTTATAAGGTATTATTGTTAACGAATTAACGGATCGTTTTAAGAATAAAATATTATTATTATATTATTCGAGAAACGCTGGGCGTTACAGTCTCCCCTACTTTTGGGAACTTCGTCCCGAAGTTATTAAAAACACAGGGTTGAGTGTGATTGGGTAGAAATTAAGGCAACTGTGGTTTAAAAAAAAATTGGGTTAAGGCACAACATGAATTTATAAGTAATAGAATGATATGTTTCGAATAATTTGGGTAAGAGTTTTGATATGTGTGAGTTTTAAGGGTTGGATTAGGTTGGTCTGAAATAGCAAGGAGAATAAAAATCTTAAGTTTTAGGAATCCTAAAAGAAATGCATGAGTTGATTGACTATAGAAAGACTAAATGAATTACCAGGTAACTAGAGTTTATAATTGGTTATTTACCGAAAACCTTGATAGAATTTCACACTACCTTAACGTACCTGTAAATTCGTGATTGCGTTCCGGACCGTAATCACCAATTTACCTTACATTAGGGTTTTGTGTCCTTCTATGACTCTAACACACATGTAAGAAATGCAAAAATAATCCTGTGGTTGAACCTTTGTATCAATGAGTCTAATAAATCTTTGTATCAATTTACGTGTATAATGTATCCGAATATGAGTCCAATTGTTGAGCAGGAAAAGACTCATACCAGTTAGTGAGTAAGAACCTCTACCGATTGTTGAGCAGGTGCGATAGCCTCTACCAGTCGTTGAGCAGGTTGTAGGGCCTCTACCGACTGTTGAGCAGGCATGATGACCTCTACCAATCGTTGAGTAGGTTATTTGGTACTCTACTAACTGTTGAGCAAGTACTTCATCCTCTATCAGTTGTTTGATTAAGTGTACCAATTATTACACACATGAATTGCAAGTTGATAATTGTAACATCGCAAAATTTTCCCAAAATTTTAATACATAAAAAGCCCTTATATATATATATATATATTTTATTACACCTTTATCATTAATATTATACAAATGTGCCTAAGTCTTTGTTTATCCTAACCCACAACTTATATACATACATAAATGTATATAAATAATAATAATAATAATATGATTCTAAATTCTTTTTTTTTTCACATACAAGATTTTTTTTTTTTTTAAATAAAGCCTTGAGTCAAATAGTCAAAGCCCTAGTCAAAGTCTTAGTCAAACAGTCAAAGTCTTAGTCAAATAGTCAATTCATCATAAAACCTTACTTTATGGTGTTGACCAATTTTAATGGCTAATTGAATCCAAAACTAGTATAAAAACCCACCTATGACCCATTATACTTTGCACCTCTAAATCGATTGTTTCAATCCGATTAAACTTTCCCTCATACCTTTCTTCTATAGTCTATTACTTCTACAATTGAAGCTTTGATTATAAGTTCTTGTAATTGGCAACTTTGGGCTACACCTATTCTATTTCTCAAGACTTAATACTATACTAAGGTGAGTTTACGTAACTATGTTTATGCGATTCTTTATACTTGCAACAATTATTTAAGCAATTCAACATGCATGTCTAGTAGTAAACTTTATTGCCTCATGAATTAGTTAACAGTTTCAACGAGTTTCAACGAGTTTCAACATTTACATAATCATTAGCTATGGCCAAGCCGGCGATACTCAATAATAGATCTATTGGATTGACAACCCCACCCGGATACGTGTACCTCCTACATAGGTAACGTGGGTGATTGTTATCGTTCAACATATTACTAAGGTGAACCGTAGATGACGGGATGGACCTAAACTAGTCGGAGGTTTGATTATGTCAACATATTATACTATTCATGTAGACTTAAATTTACGATAGACATACGAATTGCTAAACTTTTATACTTAAACTATTTGCTTGACATGGCTTATGTATTCTCACCAACTTCTAGTTGACCCCCCCCCCCATTTTTACAACTCAACAGGTAATAATGATGCTTGAAGTCTAGAGAGTTAGCATGAGGAGACAAATTGAAGTTTATGCTTTATTTGGTTATTTGATGTATTAGAATTTCATTCAAGACTTATTATGTATTTTAAATTTTGGATATTTGCACTTTAATTAAGTTTCAATTAAAACTTGAATACCATGTGCTACTGTATACTCATTCTTACGTGACACCTCGATGTTTCCGCCATCGGTTGGGGTGTTACAGATTGGTATCAGAGCCTTGGTTATAGGGAATTAGGTTATTAGAAAAAAAATAATCTAGTCTATAACCATAGGAATATAACCAGTATTTGCTCCTTTTACTTGCTATTCTCTATCTCACTCCTACTTCTTATCGCTACTTCAACCCCTACAAGAAGATTGCTCTCCATCACAAGATCTACTCTTAGACTAATAGGACAATCCTCAGGTTTAGCCTGAACCACCTTGAGATCTCGTCGAAGTTCTAGATTTTAATAACGAACACGTGCAATCTGGAAGGGTGAACGCCTGTATTCTGAGTTTTCTGTCTAGGACTGGCATTGCGCATATATCCCAATCAGACGAGGGACCCGGATGCCTACCTGGGAATTCTCGGGATGAGTGTTCACTTATAGGCTAAAGCATGTCTTCACTATGTTATTAGAATCTAGAAGTTTTGATAAGTCAACGTTTTCGTTTATTCGTTTTAATTAATGAATAAATGATTACACTCACCTTCCTTAAACTAAGCTCAAAAATCTCAAAATTTTATAGCTTAAATCAATCTCATTTCATAACCATCCATGGATTTCACAATCACACTTCACCTTACCATCTTAGCCACTTTTTAAATATTCAACACCCTACCCAAATCATATAATCTCCATACTATAAAATAAACTCTTTATCAACTATCTTCACATTCACTATCTCTCACAACTTTGATTCTGCTTCAAGAATTTTTCATCATCCTCTCAAGAACTAAATTCATATCCTTCACCTTCTCACACATGAGCTAGTTACCCATGATAACCAAACTATTGAAACTTGATTGTGTGTTGCATCAAACATAATCCTTAGTTATACATGAGGATTCGACTATTTGCCTTATTTGAACATTTGAAACTAGAATTCATGGAATATAAGCTATTTACTATAGACACACCTAGAGTCATTAACCTTATCTAGGGCAACTCTATTACAACTCGTATGCTATACTTGATACTTGATTGTTTACATGTACATATTTTCAATTTGCAATTCATGTGTGTAATAATTGGTACACTTAATCAAACAACTGATAGAGGATGAAGTACTTGCTCAACAGTTAGTAGAGTACAAAATAACCTACTCAACGATTGGTAGAGGTCATCATGCCTGTTCAACAGTCGGTAGAGGCCCTACAACCTGCTCAACGACTGGTAGAGGCTATCATACCTGCTCAACAATCGGTAGAGGTTCCTACTCACTGACTGGTAGAAGTCTTTTTCCTGCTCAACAGTTGGACTCATTTTTGGATACATGGTTAATCATATTCTTTTACATGTGTGTCTAGAGTTATAGAAGGACACAAAACCATAATGTAAGGTAAATTGGTGATTGCGGTCCGGAACGTAATCATGAATTTACAGGTACGTTAAGGTAGTGTGAAATTCTATCAAGGTTTTCGTAGTTGACCAATTATAAACCTTAGTTATCTGGTAGTTCATTTAGTCTTTCAATAGTCCATCAACTCATTCCTTTTAGGACTCCTAAAACTTAAGATTCTTATTCTCCTTGCTATTTCAAATGAACCTAATCCAACCCTTAAAACTCACACATATCAAAACTCTTACCCAAATTATTCGAAACAGTTTATTCTATTACCTATAAATTTATGTCATGCCTTAACTCGAAATTTCCCAAACCACCCTTGTCCTAATTTCTACCCAATCACCTTCAACCCTATGTTTTCAATAAACTTCGGGACGAAGTTTCCAAAAGTAGGGGAGACTGTAACATCGCAAAATTTTCCCAAAATTTTAATACATAAAAAGCCCTTATATATATATATATATATATATTTTATTACACCTTTATCATTAATATTATACAAATGTGCCTAAGTCTTTGTTTATCCTAACCCACAACTTATATACATACATAAATGTATATAAATAATAATAATAATAATATGATTCTAAATTCTTTTTTTTTTCACATACAAGATTTTTTTTTTTTTTAAATAAAGCCTTGAGTCAAATAGTCAAAGCCCTAGTCAAAGTCTTAGTCAAACAGTCAAAGTCTTAGTCAAATAGTCAATTCATCATAAAACCTTACTTTATGGTGTTGACCAATTTTAATGGCTAATTGAATCCAAAACTAGTATAAAAACCCACCTATGACCCATTATACTTTGCACCTCTAAATCGATTGTTTCAATCCGATTAAACTTTCCCTCATACCTTTCTTCTATAGTCTATTACTTCTACAATTGAAGCTTTGATTATAAGTTCTTGTAATTGGCAACTTTGGGCTACACCTATTCTATTTCTCAAGACTTAATACTATACTAAGGTGAGTTTACGTAACTATGTTTATGCGATTCTTTATACTTGCAACAATTATTTAAGCAATTCAACATGCATGTCTAGTAGTAAACTTTATTGCCTCATGAATTAGTTAACAGTTTCAACGAGTTTCAACGAGTTTCAACATTTACATAATCATTAGCTATGGCCAAGCCGGCGATACTCAATAATAGATCTATTGGATTGACAACCCCACCCGGATACGTGTACCTCCTACATAGGTAACGTGGGTGATTGTTATCGTTCAACATATTACTAAGGTGAACCGTAGATGACGGGATGGACCTAAACTAGTCGGAGGTTTGATTATGTCAACATATTATACTATTCATGTAGACTTAAATTTACGATAGACATACGAATTGCTAAACTTTTATACTTAAACTATTTGCTTGACATGGCTTATGTATTCTCACCAACTTCTAGTTGACCCCCCCCCCCCCATTTTTACAACTCAACAGGTAATAATGATGCTTGAAGTCTAGAGAGTTAGCATGAGGAGACAAATTGAAGTTTATGCTTTATTTGGTTATTTGATGTATTAGAATTTCATTCAAGACTTATTATGTATTTTAAATTTTGGATATTTGCACTTTAATTAAGTTTCAATTAAAACTTGAATACCATGTGCTACTGTATACTCATTCTTACGTGACACCTCGATGTTTCCGCCATCGGTTGGGGTGTTACAATAATATGTACATGTAAGCAATCAAGTATCAAGTATCGAGTATAGCATGCGAGTTGTAATAGAGTTGCCTTAGACAAGATTAGTGACTCTAGGTGTGTTTATAGCAAATAGTTTATATTCCATGCTTTCAAGTATCATGAATAATCAAATGTTCAAGTAGATAATCAAATCCTCATGTATAACTAAGAATCAAGTTTGATGCAACAAACAATCAAGTTTTCAATAGTCTGGTCATCGTGGAGATCAAGTTCATGTTCGAGGAGGTAAAGGATGTGAATTTGGATTTTGAGAGATGATGAAAACTCAAAATAAAATCAAGGTTGTGAAAAATGGTGAACGTGAAGATGGTTAATAAAGAGTTTATTTTATAGGTTTTTCACAGGGACACAAGTAGCAAGGAGATTATGTAGCAACGTGAATTGTGGGATTTGAATCAAGGGTTAAAATCAAACGTATTGAGGAGACATGATTGTGGTAAACGCCAAAATTTGTAAAAGTTTGAACAAGTTGAAAATATGTAGGGGTCAATCGAGAGTTTAGAGACTAAATATTGATCTTGTCGGTGGCAAGATTTTATTTTCAAAATTGGGTTAGGATGGATAGTACAAACTAAATGGATTTAGATCGGAATGTCGGAGATTGTAAACACGATGTCGGGTTTCAAAAATCAAGAACTTATTTAGGTGTTTTGTATAATAGACTCTGATTAATCCATAGAAAATTTCATCGAAAATCATTCATTACACCAATAAATTGTTACATAAACATTTGAAATTTAGAAGGTAGGCGTGTGGAACCTAAAGGCTCTTTGATAAAATATTTATTTTCTATCGTTTGTATAATCCCCAGGTGATAAAGTTTGACAAAATTCAGTACTCTTTAGTGTTGGTGCTAGAATATCTCCTATACACAGGTTATAAGATTATAGTTTGGACCAAGATTTTAAAATCTTGAATATGATAAAATTTTATGATTGAGGGTACCTTAAAAAGTATAAATAAAAATCTAAGGGGAGGTTGAAAATAGAATTGGCCCGAAACATCAAAGGTAATAGATTAAAGAAGTAAAATGTGTAACATGTTGTAAAGGGAGAAATATGATTTGGGTTAGATGTTGAAAATAATTAAACGTACGGGTAAAATATTATAAGTTTGTAAAATGAAATATGATTGTGAGATCCACAATGTTTCATGAAATTTAGTCTAACGAGGGGATTATATAAGGAAGAAAATAGATTTAAAGTGCAAGATTTTTTTTTTATTCAAATTTTAGAATTTAAACGAGAGTGATGGGGGTATAAATGAAAATGAAACACAAATATTGTAATCATTTAACTATGAATAAACGTTGACTTATCATAACAGGTCAGATCTAATCCCCAAGGAATTTGCCCTAATAATCTAGGAGTATGTTAGGATTACAGCAAGTGAGTGAAAGAGGGTAGGCAAGGACCAAGCTAGGTCAAGATTAAGGAGGAGAATATGGATAGAGATAAGAATAAGGTAGAGCTACAAGCAACTAAAACAAGTACTGATTAATGTCCTAAGGCTATAGACTAGATTATTTTGGGTAAGGAGTTGACCTTGGCTCAATAGTGGTTTGTCTTGGGAATGCACTAGCAGAAAGTTGGTGCATGTTTGTGATATATTTGGATGGTCAAAACTCATGGGAAATGTAGAGGTGATTAGTTCATGCCTTGTTGGTGTTAAGCATGGATGGATGTGTAACTAAATAGGCTTGTGACTAGGAAGGGAATAGACATGTGTGTGTATATATGCGAGGTGTATATGTGTGTGTATAGGTAGTTTTGTCAATTCTCCACTCTATGTATGTGTGTGTATAGTGCGGTAGGTGTGCATGTATGTGTGTTAGTGTATTTGTTTGATCCTCCTGTTCATGTAAGTCTAGATGGATCAAGTTCAAGGTTACAAGTGGACGTATTGTTTATACACGTACTAATTTACTACATACATGTTGGTAACCTCTTTCGTTAATGAACATTGTTTGATTTTGTCCTTGTCGGGTAACAAGTTGGGTATTCTTGTTCAATTGCATGGATTTCCTATAGTCTAGTAAGGCATATTTAACTAACTGAGGCCTTGTACTAACTAATGTGTCTACTGTTAGACTGCATGTATCGGGATTGTCTCGTTGGAACCCTGTATGATCCAATTATGACAGAATAGATGACATGGAATGCTATGCACAATGTATTCACGTGTAGTTAGATGTACGGATATGACCTGTGATTTCGACGGATGTCACACGAAGCTTCTTCTCAACTGCAACCTTTTTGTAATAACTTTGAACCAGCTTCGAAACCGAGCTCAATGTACGAACAACCAACACACTGGCACCCTCGGCAGCATATTTTTCCTTCTTATCTCGGGCCCGGTCAAGCTCACCCGGAGGGATTGCATAATGCAGTATCTGGTAGCACACAGCCGGATCCACGAGCGAGTCCTCATTCTTGACCTTCCATTGGGGGACATAAGTCTCATTCACATCATATGATTCTTCCGAATCCTTAGATTCTTCGATGTCACTTGCCGCACGTTGTTTCTTAGCTTTGGGGATCTCTTCCTCAACTGATTGATCACCTTTTCCTTTCCTCTTTTGATGATGCTCTTTCCGAATGGGGCTTACTTTGGAAGTTTGGGCTTCCATACCTATGACAACATTACCAATGACAGGGGAATGATCCCGTTGCAAATTCTCGTCCTTGGTAGCGGACAAATGGTCATCGCCAGAGGCCCGATTTTCACTTTCAGAAATAATTGAATGTTGAACATTGTCTCTTCCTTGGGCAGGGGGAGTGAACAAGAAATCATCCAAAGTAGCATGGGTGAAAGGATCCTGAGCACCGGGAGGCTGAGAGATATCATCTTTCTCCGTTGCCGGAACATTATAAGTTACGTTCGCCGTATGATCCAAAACTTCATCCTTTGTATGATCCAATGCACGAGAGGTGAGTTTCATTCCTTTCCCTTTTCGCTTCACAAACCCGAGCACACTCATCTCTGCACAAAAGTAGAACATGTAAGGAGACGGGCAAATATAGAAACAAGATGTAAAAAGGAGCCGTACCCTTGTTTCCCTTTTTAATTATGGGTTCCACCCCTTGGAACAGCCATACCCGGCTCAACCCAGTTAACACGAGAATAGTCTCCGGAAAGACTTGAAGCGGAGTATGAGTTCCTAGTAGTTTATCATACAGCTCACCATCATACACATCTTCCTGCTTTGGGTTCAAAGTATCTTTTGGATCACGCCAAGGCATCGTAAATGGAACAACGTTATTGGGAACCCAGAAAAACCGATTCTTCCAGTTCTTTAAACCAAAATACGTATCACTGAGCATTGACTTAAGCTTAGAAAGATCTCCAACCGTATACCAATCGCTGGCCTTGGTCAGATGAAAAAACTGACGAAATAGGCCGATAGTCGGTTCACCCCATAAGCCCGACACATAACCTAAAAGTGTGTCACTTTCATCGCACCCAAAGGGCTTAGCTGACGTATGTCTAATTTATAAAATTAAAGAAATTCTAAGAAGAAAACCGATAAGGGCAGGCAGATGGACGCGACGTCAAAATGACGAGTATAGAACCCGACATGACCCTTTGGACAATCAGTAATCCGATCAGTCGATTTAGGAATGGTGGCTTTATATACGGTAGTATCAAAGTGTTTACCACAAAACGCCGTTAGAGTCGACTCTGAAACTACATAAGTATGTACCTAAATGTCGCGTCTACCTACCATGACTAAATGAACAATTGAAACAAGCGGAAGAATAAGACAAGGACGAACCTGTATCAGATCGAAAGAAGCTCTGATGTCGATCGAGTAGAAAGTTAAAACTTTTTACTGTGCAAAGCCCCCCTTTATATAGTAGTTAGGGGGAAAACCGAGGCACTGACACGATGTCTAATCAATGAACAGTGGAGCGATTCGTCTACCAACCAATCAGATGCTGACACGCGGAAAATATTTTTTTGATTAATTAATTATTATCGTTTTAACCTAAGTAAACTAATAGAACGACACTCCAGCGATCGGAAATACGAATCGAAAGGAAGTTTGATGTCTTTATTTCAGCAAAAATAACACCATCAAACGGGGGGGGGGGGGGGGTGATAACATTGGACCATATAATCAAGATTAAGGACAATATTCAAACAAGATTAAACAAAACGTAACATCAAGAACGACACTTAAATAAGATGGTGAAAAGGAAGTAAAACTACTGACCGATCCGATTGAAGTAAAACGAGACAAGCAGACAATCTGATAGACCTGTATGGCCGATCTGACTAAATCATGATCCAACGAATAGACGTTCCAATAATTTACTAAGCCGAGGCACTAAGAAACGGAATATACAATGGATAAATGAAACGGACAAAGTTAACCATCGGACAATACAAAGATGGCCTTTACCCTCCGGTCCTTGGCCGTAACAGTCTTACCTATGGCCGAACCATTTAAATAATAATATAAGTCATACATTGTCGGAACCTATAGTGACGGATGTCACTGTTCACGCCGCCCGAAATGATTACTTGCCATTAATGCGCAGTATACCCGGTTGGTGCGGGCATTTATGGACACATTAACTTCCACTAATCCACCGACTTCGCCTTTTTTTTTTCTTAATCTCATACAAACGGTTATGTTATGATTTGATTGACACCTATTAGGCCTAATTGTTTGGTTTGGACATGACAAAGTTTGGCATAAAATATTGTCAATTTGGGCTTTAACATATTGTTTGGTTTTGAGAAAAAAAATAGTTAACTTTTTTTTTTCTTCTAAATTAACGCTTAATGGGAGAGATTTGAAACTTAACTTTTTGTCTCTACCAAAAGTTATTTGAATTTAGATTCCTATTTAGACTACAAGAAGTGAAGGGGGAAAAGAGGGGCGTGATAGCATAATATACTTAACTAATAAATCATATTTAGACCGTCAGGAGTGGGGTGGGGAAAGGGGCGGGAACACCGCCGCCAAGGGGGCGGGAAGAGGGGCAGGAAGGGCTTGGCGTGGAGAAGAGGGCTGGCGTGGGGCGGGGCTTGGGTATGAGGTGGAGCCTTTTGATTGGTTAGGTATTTTTTTTAACTTTAACACAATATAATATTATTTCCTTCCCCCCTCTTCCCCTTTCCACTCCCCACAATTCCCCCCCCCCCCCCACATAGGTCCCACAAGTGTCACATGGCGTTTCATCCCCCCAACTCCTTATAGTCTTAGCTAAAAAAATCACACTCGTTCCATCATATGAACTCTCTCTCATAAGGGGATGCTTAAGGATGGTAATCAAACCAGATGGGTAAACTCAAGACGTGAAACATTTGGGACGAGTATGGATTCAGGTAATCGGGTATGGGTTCGGATTGGGGATTAGTTTTTATTTTTCCATAGGTTTGGTACGAGTTAAGGTTTGGTGTTATACCTATGTACCTGACTCGATTACTTAATAAAATGTACCTGCTTACCCGATATACTTTCATTTATTTTATTTAAGTATGTATATGTACGATATATCAATTATTAGCATACATGACACGTGGTTGAAAGTCCAAAGTTTTTTATGTCTAAGATTGCATTTTTTTTTTTTTTTGTGATTTTAGGTTTTCGAAAGGACTACTTTAATATGGTTTGTGTTTTGCAGGTCTAAATGAGTTTAAGGTGCATTTCGGGAGCTGAACATGGATTTGTATTGGAGCTAGGATAATCCAGGAAGACAAAACAAAGAAAAATGGAAAAATTGGACATAAGCCCAAAGCCTACCACTAGGCCTAAAGATGGCGGCTTAGCTTGGTTGTAGTCAAGCCGTAGACAGCAAGAACTCCTATCAGCTGGCCTTTGCGGTAGGTTACGGGATCTGCTGTAATAAAAAAAACTTCTGAAAAAACCGACGTATTTTTTGTTATGGTACGCACATTTTATCCTTCATATTATATTTGTGGATGCTCCCTAGAATAAAATAGTAATAATAATCTATATATAATAAACCAAAACATTTTTAATGACATGTCATAATATTATGCAATCTCTCTTTTGAGAGATGCCACATAGGATGTGATGTGGCAACTCTAGACCAATTTAAAAAAGGAATAAATATGGTTTAAATATGATTTAACATAATCTATTAAATACATAATCTACTAAGACTAAGCGGAGTGGGGGCGGGAGAGGGGCGGGAGGGGGGGGGGGGGGAACACCGCCGCCGGTAGGGGCGGGAGAGGGGGGGTTTCACTGGCGTGGGGGAGATGGGTTTGACACGTGGCAACTTTTTATTGGTCAGATTTTTTTTTAACTTTAACACAATATAATATTATTTCCTCCCCCCTCTTCCCCCCTTCCACTCCCCACAATTATTTTCCCCCCACAAGGGTCCCACAAGTGCCACATGGCGCTTCATCCCCCTCTTTCCCCCCCACCACTCCTTATAGACTAAATGTAAATATTAAAACTTTATTATTTTCTCTCTTATGTTTCATCTCATAACTTTTAAATGTTAATATCTTTTATATACGAGATTTTTTAAAGACAAAAATTACACCAAATTAACGAGCGTTTTATTATCTTTCCAACGAGTACCATAGTGCTATATAAAAAACGGAGAAAAAAACGACTATTTTTTGTAACCCGCCAGGTATTGTGTCAGGTTTGGAATTAGTTTAAAAAAAATTGTGGGTTTGGGTCGGGCCTGGGATTAGGTGATACCCGACCCAATTACCCCTTTTTTATATTAGAATATGATAACTTATGGTAGAGATTTGTTTAAAATAATAATAATAATAATAATAATATTCATTAATCATATATTGGCAGATGACATTTTTATAGTTAAGATACCTCTAATTTTATTCACTTTACTTAGATTTTTTAACCCGGGACGCTCCCAGGGTGTAAAGTTGTAAACTAGTAAGGCTAATATTAACAAGAAGAATTATTAGGTGATAATGGGAGTGGAATATGGTAAATGGTAAAAGTGGTGAGAATAAGAATATGTTTTGATTTTGAAAGAAAGGAGAAATAATAATAATAATAAATCATAAATGTGGTGGCGATCAGCTTCCTTCATTCTGGACAGGAACCAGAACGATTCCGTTCAAAACCCCGAAAGCCGTCTCCTCTCTCCACCCTCATCATCCGACATGGCCGACACCACTAACCCTAACCCTAACCCTAACCCCAACCCCATCAACAACATCTCCGCTTACTACCAGACCAGAGCCGCTCACCACGGCGTCGTCACCAGCGACTGGCTCGCCCAGGCTCAAGCCGCCGTTGGCCACGACCAGCCGTCCGACTCCGACACTCCGCTCCAGCTGTCTACCGCCTCTGAAAAGCCCTTCAGTGTCATCGAGGAGTTTAACAACTGGAGGAAACAGCCTGATCTGGCTGAAGCTGTGGCGGCTATTAGGGCTTTGGCTTCTGTTATTAGGTCTAGTGACGCTAATACTATTGCTGAGCTCCAATCCGAACTCAAGTCTGCTTCTGATTCTCTCAAGGTTCATTCTTCACATTTAATTCAATTTGTGCTTCTTTTTTTTTTCCCTCAGTTATAAAATAATAATAATAATAATAATAATAGGAAATTATTACTATCTTTAACTTATGCAACTGTCATTCAGTCATTCCTCATACCAACCAACCAACCAGTGCTGTTCGCTTTGCTAGTGTAGTCTCCTCAAATGCGTTTATGGCATTTTAGGCCAAACATTCCTCAACAACCCATCAATAACCACCTCTTTCTATCCATGGCCGATGTGGATTTGCCTAAGCTGTTATGACCTCCTGATTAACTTCATTAAAACAAGTTGAATGCTATAATCATAGTTTAAATAAACGGTTGAGGCAAGGCAGTAAGAAAACAAGTCTTAGGTGGCACTTCATGGGGCTATTTTGTATGTACGCCTCTCAGGGCCTCAGGGGTTTTGATGTTTTAGACTTTTTGTGTCACTTTCAAGCATCCCGTGTCTTTTTTTTATGGTTTTGATGAATCTAATGAAATTCTTTAGCATTTTATTTTTTATAAGATATTTAATTTTTTTATATTTATCTGTTAATACTGTCTCTGGCGTACGCCTCGTGAGGTGAAGGGAGAACACCTCGACGCATGATTGTGTTCTCTTAAACCTTGGCTATAATATACATTAGAAGCTAAACTAGGTCTACAATATTAGTATGTTATGGATAGAAATAATATAAACCTGCCATAATATTAAACGAGTGTCTGACCCCCATAAAACGTTGCACTTTAAGTTCATGTTCAGTTGTACTTTTGTTTATCTTTACAATTGCTAATGTTGCTTGTCTCTTTATCTGCACTTTATCCTGCATGTGTGTGATAATGATGAAGCTCATGACTTGGGTCTATGTCCATTTGGAGTTTTTATTTTTAATTTTTGAACATTTACATTTCCAGTCATGGGACAGAACATCCATTTCATTGACAGCTGGTTGTGATCTTTTTATGCGTTACATAACAAGAACATCAGCTTTTGAATATGAGGATTTTAATTCAGCCAAGTCTCGCTTCCTTGAACGTGCAGAGAAGTTTGGGGAGATATCTTATAAGGTATGTACACTTTTTATGAATCAAGGTATGTATCTAATCACTTGGCGCAAAATGCTTTTATTCACAATTTCTTTCGCAGGCTCGGAAAATCATCGCAATGCTTGGTCAAGATTTTATTTTCAATGGTTGTACAATCCTGGTGCATGGTTTCTCAAGAGTTGTTCTTGAAATTTTGAAGGCTGCAGCAGAAAGCAGGAAACTATTTCGAGTTCTCTGCACAGGTCTGTTTTTAAACATATTTACAGTTTTATAAGCATCTTAAATTGTTAACTGAAACTGAGGGGCTACCCTTGACATGCTTCGGTTAATAAAGTATGTGGTCATATAAAGCAGATCATAAATTTAGTATCTTGACTTGTCACTTAAGAGCCATTGATATAGAAATATCAAGGGAACATGACACATAATAGCAACCTATTTTCACGCATAGCTATCAAAGGCGCTATGCGCACTGCCGCACTCAAGGCGCATAGGTCTCGCCTGGGGCCTAGGTGCAAGGCACAAAAAAGTGAGGGTCTGAGATAAGAAAGCAAACAAAAAAAAAGTAAATACATATTATATATTAGAAAAATAATACTATTCTTCAAATAAAATAAACAAAAGTTATTATATAACATTTAATAAGTTTTATAATATTAGTGTACAAAAGTAGTTTTCCTTAGATAAAAGTAGAAATCTAGATGGAAACTTTCCGGAATTTGCACCTAACCATCGCTTGGAGAATTAAAGCGCAAATGCCTCGACTTAAAGCGCAATTGCCTTGCCTTAAAAAAATGGGCCTAGGCGCAACAAACGATGGCTTTTAACAACCATGCTTTCACGGCCTTTTCTTTTCTTGTGCATTCTTGCTCTCTGAAATTGTATAAGTGTCCCATTCTGGAAATTTTGTAACCTGAAACCGTGTGAAATGTGTAAGTGGCAGGGTTTTCTTATTTAGATTTTTTCGTTGTCAGTATTACTATATGGTGATTATTTAGTTAAAATGAAACATGTTTTACAGTAAACGTACACAAACCCTTACGGTGGCCACTTCTCCAAAGGCAATGTTGAAAACAAACCCCCAAATTTAGGGTTTGTAAGCTTGTTTAAACACATACCTGACAATAATTATGTGAACTTACAAAAACATGGTTTAGGGTGCATAAATTCCATGCAAACAACCGTTTACAATAAAATATGCCACACTGTTCACTTAATCACTTGGCTTTATTGAAAAAATGCCATGTTAGTGTGGAAAACTCTTGGGTCAGCAATTTAGCAGGTTGCAAAATTATCGGGGTGGACCACTTTCACTAGTTGAGCTCTTGGTTTTAAAATGCACATTTGAACAAATTTAACCATCATTTGAGCAATGGGTTTGAGTTTTTGAACAAATTAGATCGTCGAGTGAACAAATATGACTAGAGCTGATGGGAATATCTCATATTTTTGTATTATCTATTAACATTTTTTTAGTATTTTTTTAAATACTAACTCCTTCAAAGGTGATGCATGCGCTGCACGCATTGGCTTTTGGGATGAAATCACATCAGATCGCCACATGCTTAAAACTAAGACTTGAGCTACTTAGGATGTACAATAAAGAATATTTTGCATAACAGGGAAGACTTTTGAAAGTATGTTGCTATTATATACTAGTTGCCTAAATAAAATTCTATTAAAAAGTGCTTTCTGAAAAGGTAGAAGGTCCATTTGGTCTTGTGTTTAAAATTGTGATGACATGATAGTTATAAAATTTGGACATGAAATGCAGAGGGGCGGCCAGATAGGACAGGGTTACGATTTGCCAATGAGCTGGCAAAGGTTGACGTACCTGTGAAACTGTTGATCGATTCAGCTGTAGCATACAGTATGGATGAAGTGGACATGGTATTTGTTGGAGCTGATGGAGTTGTTGAAAGTGGAGGCATTATTAACATGATGGGAACTTATCAGATTGCGTTAGTGGCTAAAACCATGGACAAACCTGTCTATGTTGCAGCCGAGAGCTACAAGGTAGTATTGCTATTATTTATCATCACATCAAAAACCTTGCATAGCTAGTGATGCTCTGAAATACATTGCAGTTTGCTCGTTTGTATCCGTTGGATCAAAAGGACATGGTGCCAGCCGCACGGCCAATTGATTTTGGTGTACCGATACCATCAAAGGTTGAGGTGGAAACATCGGCCCGGGATTACACCCCACCTCAATATCTAACCCTGCTTTTCACAGATCTGGGTGTGTTGACACCGTCTGTGGTTAGTGATGAGCTTATCCAGCTTTACTTGTAATCCTTTTTGATTGATTTTATAAAGGACCTTTCTGTTAGTAACCATTAAAAGTACTAGCTTTAGTTGTAATCCTTTTTGGCATGTTTCTTTCTTCTTGCTAGTCGGTTTTTATTTATGAAAGTTCAGGTTTCCAAAATCAAAGTACGCATTTTTTGATGAAACATGTAGCTCAAGCTTTTTTGGTTGGTTGGTTGGTTTTTGATCCGCCCAGAATCTAATCCTAATTCACAGAAAATTAGTTTGTTGGAAAATCACGAGAATAACCATTGACTCACTATCTTTACCAAAATAAACTTTACTAACGGCTAGAATTTAGGGACCAAATTGGATAAAAAGGCTAAAATTTAGACGGTTGAGCACCCTTAACTACCAATAGAAACTATCCAAATGTAAAAAGAAATAAGATTTGGCTAAACCGGCTAAATTTAGCCGTCTTACAACTACGTAACACGGCAAATTTCTAGCCGTTACATTGAAATGGCTTTAGACGTTTAACATATTCCCTTATGTTTTCATCCCTAAACCACCCTATAGTTTGTTTAGCCATGTTTTCACCTGTTTTCATCCT
Source organism: Ambrosia trifida (assembly GCA_028751855.1). NCBI lineage: Eukaryota > Viridiplantae > Streptophyta > Magnoliopsida > Asterales > Asteraceae > Ambrosia > Ambrosia trifida. The sequence goes on from CM054129.1 coordinate 1,825,855, forward strand.
TAAGGTTTAGCCATATTATCATCCCTAATTTAAGGAAAAATCATCGTTTTCTAAATTTGTCTCTCACTTTTTCAAATTCTCTCACATCCCATTCCTCATTCATATCCCTTATAAGCTTTTTTTATTATTATTTTATTTTTTTACATCCAATATCAATCCACTTCATCTTCCATTTGTATTATTTTATTATTATTAAATGATATGGGGGAAGGATGGAAGACCCCATATATGAGGGCTCAACATAGGATTTTTGTAAATTTTAGAAATGGGGTATGGGGAAAGGGGTTGGGATAGAGTGAGTTTTTATGGGATTTTCTTAAATTTTAAGAAGGGGGGAAGAAATGGGGGATGGGTTGTGAATGCTGGCTTAGCCATGTTTTCATCCCAAAGGCTTAGCCATGTTTAGCCGTTTTATTTATGTCATGTTTCCTTTTATCATTTAGTTGTTTTATATATTTTATATATTGTCCCTACACGTTAGACTATCCGTTGTGGCCCGCGAGCGAGCAGCCGCGAGCCACAATTTGGTACACGTGGATAGCTTGGACCATAACATCCTCAAGCTATCATGCCCGTGAGCGAGCCGAGGCTACCACACTCGCGTGTGGTAGCGGGTCAAATCTAGCCGTTGGCTGGTCAAAAAAAGTCGTTGGATGCCGACCGTTGGCAGCCAACTCCCTATTTTTGGCAACTTTGCAAATTTTCAACTCTCACATCACACAAACCATCAAAAAAAAATTCTTTCTCTAGACTACAAAATGGCTTTGCAATGGAATGATTTGTCTTCGTCCGACTCTTCCGAAGAAGACGAGTTGTTTATGGAAGTGGGTAGGATAACGGTTGACTACCTCATTGCACGGTCTCGAAGAAGAAGGAATCCGGTGCTAACCCGACAGCCGGCCCTTGACCGTGACAGAGAGGGAGCAAACGATACCTTGTACCGTCACTACTTCAGCCCGGATCCTGTGTATACTGAAGATCATTTTAGGCGACGCTTTCGAATGAGTAGACAATTATTCATGCGTATATCAAATGATTTGTCGGAGCGTTATCCTTTTTTTCAATAAAGAGTAGACACAAGGGGCCGACTCGGGTTCACCTCCATACAAAAATGTACGACCGCTATTCGGCAGTTAGCCTACGGGATTGCATCGGACGCAATGGACGAGTATATTGCCATGTCCGAAAAAATTACGCGCGACTCTCTTCATTATTTTTGTCAAGGTATATCTCTATTTACTAGTTTAGTCACATTTTTTTTACACTTTTATTATCATACGTCGTTTTAAAATATGTACATATATATATATATATATATATATTCGTAGGGATCATATCTATTTACTCACGACGGTATTTGCGTAAACCAACCATGTATGATATCCAACGCATATACGAGATTCATGGTGAGAAACATGGCTTTCCCGGCATGCTTGGTAGTCTTGATTGTACGCATGTTGGTTGGGCTATGTGTCCTACGGCGTGGCGAGGTCAGTTTCATCGGGGTGATCATTCTGGGCCGAGTGTCATACTTGAAGCGGTGGCCTCGCATGATCTTTGGTTTTGGCATGCTTTTTTTGGAGTTGCCGGGTCAAATAACGACTTGAATGTTATCGACCAATCACCTATATTCCATAACATTATCGACGGGGTTGAGCCGCCCCAATCATTTTACGCAAATAATGTGAATTTCAAGTACGGCTACTACTTGGTTGATGGTATTTACAACGAATGGGCGACACTTGTTCAAGCTTTCTCGTCACAACTTGAAGACAAACGCAAGTACTTTACAAAGAAACAAGAGTCGGCAAGGAAAGATATTGAAAGAGCGTTTGGCGTTCTTAAAAAACGATTTGCTTTGATTGCCAACCCAATACGGTTTTGGACACGAGAGAGGATCATGGATGTCGTCTATACTTGTATTATTCTACATAACATGATATTGGAGGACCGAGGCTTGGCGATTTGTCAAAATTACCAAGGTGATGTCCCACGTGCCGAATCAACAATCGATAATAACTAAAGACTCGACAACATAAGGAATATCAAGAACCGTGAGATACACGGAAACCTCCGCCATGATTTAGTCGAGCATTTGTGGGCTAGATGTCCCGATGATGTTGTGTTAGATTAGTTTTTAATTTTTTTATAGTTTATTGTAAACATTAATCTAATTTTTAGTTAACTTTATTTTTGGTTTAATATAATTTTGACAAATTTAGAAAGTATGAAAAAAAATAAAAAATACAAAAAAACTGGATAAAGCTGTTGCTCACCTCTAGCCACAACAGCATCAGGTGAGTGAGCAGAAGCTTTATCACCATGCCAACTGGACACTGACATGGCGCAATATAAGAGGATAAAGCTTGTGCTCACCTCTAGCCACAACGGATAGTCTTAGGGGCTAAAGAATGGAAAAGGGCTAGCTTAGGGGTTTAGGGAAGAAAAATTATGCGGAAAGAATGAATGATGGCTAGAAGTTAGGGGTGTAGGCAAGTAAATGGAGGAGGTGTCAAAAGTTCACAAGCCACTAGCGTAAGCCGTGTTACATAGCCGAGCCATTCCCTACTGCCTAGCCATTAGCACGTGTATTATTTAAATGGCTCTGGATTACGTCTATAAATTAGCCAACTAAACACCTGTAAATTCTGCTTATCTCGTTTTCTGTGAAATCCCTAGATTTTAGTCTATAACTTTGATTATTTTGGTGAATATAGATTGATCAATGTTTATTATTGTGATTTTCCCTAAATACAATCCTATCAGTTAAATATCCATTTTATATTCATAACTTGATCACTAATTTAATTTATTATTATTTTTTATGAATGACCAACAAAAGTTCAATCACTAGGTAAACCTAATGGTAAAAGGCCACCCACACTTGCAAATGCATATGGTGGTCGTGTCATGGCCTTCCATCATTTCAAAGGAAATTCACCACTTGAAGCCCTGAAGACCAAATGTTGTAAAACTTCTTTGCTCAATCTAGAAATTTTTGCTCTATGAATTTAAACCATGACCTCCATTGAAAGGTCATGGGGCTTCAATGCACCATAAGGTTGGTAATTCACAATTAATTTTATTATTTAATCACCAAAATTACAACTCTACATTTAACTCAACTTCTATTTATGACTTGCTTTAACAGAAAATATGATAAGTTTGTGCGACTTTGAGAAAAAAATGAGATTTGATGTAGCGAATAAGGAGAAATAATAGTTATCAATTTGTCACGTGGATAAATAAAAATGATTTGAACTTGATAGCTTCTTCATCATATGATATGCTCGTAGGCTTACCATAATATGATAACTTGCTATTGTGACTTAAATATAATAACTTACTAACTAGTGCATTTTCCATCTCAAAGCATATGCCTTTCCAAGTCTTAATCATGCTTGAACTTTCAAGTTGTTTTTTATGTGATATCAATAAATATCTATGAAAGGGGTTGTAACCAATCTTTCATAAGGTGTCTTATCTATCAAGACATGAGGTTGAGGGTAGCGCTGGAAATGAATTGAACGTAACAGTTTGGTAGGAAGTTCGTTTAGTAAATTAACAAAAACAAACAAGAACGTTCGTTCGTTTAATTAAATGAACGAACATGAAAAGATGTCGTGTTCATTCATTTTTATTTGTGAATGTTCGGTAACATGTTTATTTATGTTCGTTTATATTTGTTTGTGTATGACAGTTCACTAGTGCTTTTAATTTTTTTTATTTAAATACCTCAAAATTTTCACTAATAAAATATCTAATGTGTATTGTATATTACGTACCGTGTAATATATACTCGTTTGTGTTGTTTATGTTCATGTACGCTTCTTTGTGTTTGTAAACGTTTGTCTTCGTGAACGTTCGTTTGTGTTTGTTATTTACAATTAACAAACAAACACGAAAAGTTTGTTCCCTTAATGAATGAACACAAATAGAAAATCTCATTCGGTAAGTGTTCATGAACAGTTCGTGAACACATTTATCTTCTTAACAAACGAATGCGAACAGCAAGGTCCTGTTTGAGTTCTTTCGTTTCGTTTGCAACCTTAGTTGAGGGTTTAGTTCCTCAAATGTGCAGATTTATGAGTAGGATTAGAGAGTATGTGTTAACCGTTAAAAAATTCAATATATATCCTTTTAGGTAGTTTATAAAGGTAGCTTATTTTTTTAAGATATAACAAAATAATTTAATTGTTATTTTCATACAGCTCATCAAGATGTTATCTTGTTATCAGACCTTGGCCACGTAACATTGGCGAACCTTTCAACATCTTGACGTAACCCCTCAAGTACCCCACATATTTATTGTATTACTAATTGCTTCATGCATCTTTTCACAAATAACAAAGGATAGGATTATCCTTAATATAGGAAAGGTAGGAAGTCATCAAAGCCTGATACGTGTAAACTTTTTTTTTTTTTTGGCCGGCTAAGAACTCACCCGTGATATCCCACCTCATGCATTGTCTTAACCGGGCCTGCTTCAGTGGGAGTCGAACCCTTGACCTCACCCGGGCAGGAACCCACCTATGGTGTTAAACCCTCCCACCTCAACCATGTTGCCATGGCATCATTGGCTCTGATACGTGTAAACTTAACTCCAATTAACTTAATCCTGATTGATTAAAAGGGTAATTTAGACTTTTTTTCTTTTCAATAACCTCTGAAACAATCATCATTATCATTGCCGCCGTCTCCGCCACCACCAATAGACAAAACCCTCACATTAACCTTCTCCACCACTTTATCCACACCACCACCTTATACTTACAACCACCCTCCATCACCTCCAATTGAAACCAGCACACATCCTTTCATGATCAGTGGCATAGCTATTAAGGGGCGGGAGAGGCGGCCGACCCCCCCCCCCCCTCAAATTTTCGCTTAGAAGTTCCGATTATATAGTATTCGTATAGAAATTTTTTGGTATATACAATTTCAATCCCCCGAAATTGGTTTTCAACCCCCCGAAGTTTCGGGTCAAGCTTCGCCACTGCTTTCCTCCTTATACTTAACAGTTCACGACCCACCCTCCATCAACAGTTCTCCACCACTTTATCCACACCACCAAGCATGAGAAAACCATATGCTCAAACCCATGTTGCTAAGCTGTTTCTTTTATCTTCCCTAAATAATATCCTTCCATCCTCTGCTTCAAGTTCATAACAGTAAAAACTTAATAATAATAATAATAAAAAGAAAACATAAATAATAATAATGCAAAACCTTAGGTTCATAGAAGTCCTCATTCAGAATGTCATCATCATTAGTAAACCATGAAAAGCCCATCTGCTCTGTTTCTTTTTTGTTATCGCACCGATCTTCTCCAATCAACAATCGTCTCCATCACCATGGTTAATCTAACGTGCGTTTAAACAAAACGCACCCAATCACAAACCCGTGCGTTTAAAGTGATAAGGTGCGTTTATCCTCTGCGGGTGCTCTGTTTCTCACCATTGTTTATCTGCTATTTAGACATGGGAGATGGAAGACCATACTACGAATTTGGCCATCGAGGTTGTTCTGATTGTGTCGGGTTTTTAAATAATTCTGTTAACTTGGGGCTATTGTTTAGAATGCTTAAAGGAACAAGAAGCAGGCAAAAGATCTTAATGGTTGCGATAATTTCAACCAGAGCAGGGGTGGTCGGACTTGCAGGTTCCGACGAAGTCCATTAAGGCATGACAAGAGCGATTTAAGTAGAAATTGTGTGAGGGCTTGTGTTTGAGCAAAGGTTCAGAGTAGGGGTATTTAAATCAATTGTCACGTATTTGAATGTGCGTTTAAAAAAATGAATGTGCGTTTAAAATTTTTGAATGTGCGCTTAAAATTTTACAACGTGCGTTTGAACATTTGCACGTGCGTTTGTTTGTTTGTCCCATCAAATGAAGTTTAAACGCATGTTCCATATCGAACACAGATGTAACGTGCATTTAAAAGCCTTTGTTATCACAAACTTCGTCTTTTTCGTCTGCAACTTATTTTTAACCTAATTTTTATGTTTAATCATACTTATTGAAACAAAATCAAAAGTATTTGACAACTATTACGAGCGTTTATTCACAATCCTATGATTTTCATACGATTTATCGTCCCCACTTATAATCCTCTGTTTTTCTGATTTTTAGATTCAAATACTGACCTTTACGTTTTCGTTCAATGTAATCGACTTTTTTTGTTATTTTGATTGTTTAATCATTCAGAATGTTTTAATCGATTTCAAACGCTGGAAAATTTGGTTTCGATTGTTTATGTGGCTACGATTTGAAAAAGATTTAAATGTTTTTCTTAATTTACCCTTAGTTAGATTAACCCAAATATGATTAGAGTTGTTAATTACTATCTTATCACCTTCTTAATCTAATGGTTGAAATACGTTAGAAATTTTTGTACGTTATCTTCTCCATAATTAATAAGGATAATATTTGTTGTCTAGAGTGATCACGGCTTCCACGTTTTGGTATTATTTATTTATTATTATTATACGAGTGAGGCCCCCTGTTCCACACCTATTTTTGTCTACCAAGTCACTTTAATAATAAAAGTGGCCCACCCGTCAATCCATACGCGTCCTTTATTTTTCCAACATTTAATAATAACATCTATATATACAGTAAACAATTATGTTCCAAGTTCTAACCAGTTTTACTAAGGACTATAAAATAGTGTAATGTCAACTTTATTCATATGCTTGTTTTTGGAATTAGATGATACTAAAAACGTGCGTGTTGAAGATCGCATTGTTAAATAAATGAGTATCTGTATTAGGTAAGGAGTGGGCTAAAAAGTCCATTTTTTTTAAGAAGTGAAAGAAGGCTATGTAGGTAGTGTGTTTTAAACTTTAGGAGATATGTTTTATATTCTTTTGGTATCGTGTTATATAGAAAAACAATAAAAGTAATAACTTAAAACACAATCAAATATATTCTAATCATTAAATCTAAAACACCATGCGAAGAAATATAATAAGTATTTTAAAGATAATTAGTGTGTTTTAAAAATTAATGCTTAGAATTCATTTGATTGTGTTTTAAATTTTTACTTTTATTGTTTTTTTTTTCTATATAAGACAATACCACAAAAATATAAAACATTTCCCCAAAACTTTAAAACACAATGCTTATATAGACTTTTTACACTTCTTAGAAAAAATAGACTTTTTACACGAACCCTACCCTATATATTATATTATATTATATTATATTATATTATATTATATTATATTATATTATTATTTTATTATACTTTATTAGAGAAACTCGATAGACAAAAATGTAATTTCCTCTTAATCTTAAGATGACATATGAAAGGTCTCTTTACAATCTATTTATTTTTGTCATTTCCTATCATTTTTGACCCTTATGTATAACTTATGATGCAGTATATGTGTGATACACACTTTATATATCTCTCAAGATGTAACCTACATTCATAACACTCATTTCCTTGCTCTTAAAAATTCATTTATATTCATTTATATGTCTCTCAAGATGTGCCCATTCCACGCCCAATACCTGCACCATTACACTAGGTCTAATAATATAATTTTTTTTTTTGAAACTAAAGAGTTGATGAAGATTTTCAGGAATATTAAACTAACTTTTAGTAGTTAACATTTTTTTTTTTGGCTAGAATATTTTTTTTAAATTTGATATTCATTTATTTACAGTAGAATGACACACAAACGGTCAACAAGTTGTGCCGAAACACGCTTTTGAATAGGAAATCCTATATCACTGAAAACAAAACTATGGTTTCTTGGTGTTGAGAAATTGCTATGCACGAGCCTTTGCACTTTTTAGAGATTACCAACAACTTCGGGAGCAAGAAAACTAAATGTATAAAAAGTAAATGAAAAGAGGCATGTTGATTCTTAGCATAAGTTTTTTTTTTTATGCTTAGCAACTTTCCTTGATTATGACTTCAAAACAACTTGTCTAGCTACGAACCCGTTTTCCCTGAGATCAACAACGGGGGGCACTTTGATGAGGTCTATGCAAGCGTATATCCCACCTGCTCAACCGAACACGAGAACAACCATTGTGTGGAAAGCGAACCTCCCTTCAGGTGGATCTGTCAAAAATTTCACATGATGTCTTATGTGATATACACAACATATGTATTAAGGTAGCTCAGTTGATGAATGGATCGGGGATTCCTCTTGAGGGTCCCGGGTTCGATTCCCACGAGGGACATAATGAGAAATGATGGATGACTCCTGGCCTATGGTCACGAGTTCGAGTCCTGATCTCGCCTGGGTTTTACCAATCCTTCACCGCCGTGCCTACGGGCGGGTGAGGGGTTGGGTTTTCCCCGGTTTCGAGAACTGCATGGGCGGACCTGACTACGCCAGCCGCCCGAGGTACATATAGGCCCTCTATTGGGTTGGTAGTGGGGTCTGTCCATACTGTGGGGACTCCACTGGGTAGTCGGGCAGAAATGTTTGTTGGCCGTTCGAAAAAAAAAACTTATTAATCTATTTGTGTTTAATCACTAATGATGGTTTTGTTATTTCACATAAACTTAACTAGGCTAACTAACAGGGACTATTTAAGCGATCAGTCGTCAAACCAAAGGCATGCGCGACAGATTTTAGTTTCATGATAAAATGTCCCACATATAAAAAAAATTTACCACTATACAGATCAAGAACAAATCTATCTATATATATAAAAGAAAACGTATATGCTGACGTGAGTGCAATGGAGGCCTCAACCTTCCCTTGAGAGTGCCACGTGGCATCATAATGGAGAGGTTTTGGTGTTTTTGAATTGTTCCATTTTTTAATTAAATTGAGTTATTTTAGGAAAAAAGAATTTAAAAATAAATTTAAAATTTTCTCTCTCATATTTCCTCCCATAATTTTTAAACGTTTATATCTTTTATATAAGAGATTTTTTAAAGAAAAAAATTACACCAAATTAACGAGCGTTTTATTATCTTTCCAACGAGTACCATAATGCTATATAAAAAACGGAGAAAAAATCGACTATTTTTTGTGGGGTTTCGTTCATACAGGAAAAAAACACACAAAGTGTTCATGTTATCACGTAAAATTAGATTTTGTGGGGAATATGAGTTATTACTGATTAAAATACTATGAACATGCAATGATTGAGAGATTTTGTGGTTAGTTTTTTTTGAACGGCAAATTTCTTCTCTTATGGGACTTGAACCCATGACCTCCTCTTTAGGTGTTCTTAGAAGCTTTGCTTCTACCATTGGGCCACCAACCCCAATGGCTTGTGGTTAGTTAACTTGAGCCATTTGCAATAGGTTATCACGTAGAATTAGATTTTTCAACCCCGGGACCCTCCGGAATAATCAGCTAGTTACTAATATAAAAACTACAGAGGTCTTGTAGGTATGTATAACAAGGCCTAAGATTAAATACAAACTCTATTTTTTCATAAAAACCATAAGAACCATTCATAGATTGCTACATGACATCACCTCTATAACATGTAAAGGCTATTTTAGTAAATAACCCTCAAAACAATTTTATAGTAACTCCTATAACATGCTGACATTTTTAAATTTATGTGAAAATATTTATTAATGGTTAATCCAAAACGATTTTATAGTAATTCCTATAGTATGTGAATATGATTTCATTTTTCTTTAAATCAGTGTCCTTCATATTTATCTCCATTTTTTCTACCTATTCAACAAAGACGATCTGTATGATCTTATATTTTTAGTGAAGATTGATGAGAGGATCTGGATTAAAAAAAATCACGAACCAAAAATTTCAAGCCATGAAGCTAGTGATTTCTGGGACGAAGAACATGAGATAGAGGCAATATTCAAATATTAAAGTCCATTGATTTCTGGGTTGCATTAATATAAGATCAGGTAACAACACAAAAACCTAGTGTAAACCAAACTACAAAGATCTATACATCAAAACATCTACACATTTCGTATTTTTACACTGGTGTTTTAACATCGTCATCTTCATAGCATCTCCCTGCCAAAAAAACCCAAAATTCAACATAAAAAATGCTATCTTTTGTATAAAAAAACAGAAAAAATAAATAAATAATAATAATATTAATAATAATAACATTTATTATACTAATAATAATAACAAAAAATAATAAAAATATTAATAATAATAACATAAATAATAATATTAATAATAACAGAAAATAATAATAATATTACTAATAAATAATAACATAAATAATAATAATAACCGAAATAATAATAATAATAATAATAACAGAATAATAATAATAACAGAGTTAATAATAATAATAATAATAATAATAATAATAATAATAATAATAATAATAATAATAATATTAATAATAATTAAAAAAAATAACATACCTTCGTCCTCGTCCTCGCGCGGATCCGCCGTCCTCCGCCATCTCCTCCACACCCCTCCACCCCCTCCGCCCCCTAACCAACCAAGAACCACCCCCTCCCGCTTCCAGATCTGTTCAGATCCAAAACCCACCACAAAAAAAAAAACCCGACGCAGACCCCCCTCCGGTCTCCCTCCGGTTCAGATCCAAAAACCCAGCACTCGACGAAGCACCACCCGTCTTCTGTTCGCACCCCCCCACGAAGCACCACCGTCTTCTGTTTGGACCCCCTACAAGCCGTCACCGTCGATGAGAGAGAGAGAGGGGGGAGTGTGTGTGTGTGTGTGAGAAAGAGTAGAGAGAGAGAGAGGAGTGTGTGAGAGAGAGAGAGTAGAGAGAGAAAGTAGAGAGAGAGAGAGAGGAGTGTCCGAGTATAGAGAGAGAAAGAGAGAGTAAAATGTTTATTTAAAAAAAAAAAAGAGTAATATATAATGGGTGCAGTAGGGGTGGGGGTGGGGATCAATTACTTTTTTACCCCTTAATATTATATTCATAGGTTGCATATTGTAACATCACGAAATTTTTCCCCGAATTTTAAATATAAAACGCCCTTATTTTCGTTACAACCGTGCCTAAGTCTCCATTACCCTAACTCATAATTTATATATATATGTATATATATATATAAATATAAATATATATAAATAATAATAATAATAATAATAATAATAATAATAATAATATGTTGTTGTAGTAGGCTTGTCAACTCAAACCAAATCCTTTAGACAAATGCAGCCCAACATCCTGCTGAGCCCAAAGAGCCATCCCAGCCTAAACCCCAGAAGCCCACAACCAAGGCCCAACTGCCCCTCCCCTCTCCTATTCTGTTTTAAAAAAAAATAAATTTTGTTCCACCCGGGTTTCGAACCCGAGTCACCACACACACAAGCACACGCACGAACCAGCTGGGCCATACTTGATTCTTGTTTTAATTCCCACTCGTGTTATATAAATATACTTACTCTTCTTTCCCTCTTTTCCTCCTTCGCGATCTGCTGCAACAAATTTGGCAAGATTTATCAATTTTCCATTTTAAACACAAAATTTATCAAGGTTTGACCCAGGTAACGTGATTTCCGGCCTTTATTAACTGGGATTCACGTGTATTGATTAGTAATTGATACACGATTATACAAAAATTCGCGTATGAACTTTAATATATAGTCAACCTTACCATTTCTTGATTCTGTAACCCACCCTATAAATTGATCAACCTCGAGCCTTCACAACTCGTTCATACACCTCTCTCAACCACCAATCTCTCTGAAACATCATCTAAGCTTGTCAATCGATCGTAGTTTGACTTTTATCGTGACCGGCTAATCGAGCTCAATACAACCTTGTAAGTATAATTAATGTTGTGGGGTTTGTTCATCGGCAATCACACATCAAAAGCCCTAACATTAATCGGGTTAAGGATGTGTGAATTGCTTGATTGGAAAAGCTAGGGTTCGTGGGTTTTAGATTTGGGGAAGAAACTGACTATGCTCATTGTATTTATTTTTAAATAACTGAGATAAGTCACAACCACAGGCCTAGGCCAAGTGGTTGTGACTGATGCCTACAACTTAGACAACCCGGGTTCGAGTCCCGGCTTGAACACCCCTTTTTCCATTTATTTTTCAACAAACCATTATATATATAAATTACACTTAAATCTTGTAAAATCATTTTTAAATACTAAAACATTTTTATAAATTCTAAAAAATTTATCTTTAACAAATATGATGTCAAAGTGTTACTTACAATTTTTATTTTCCTGAAATTCATTTATTTAATATTTATAATAATTAAATCAATTTTAAACTATTATATTTATAAAAATCCATTAAAATATCAAAACAATTTTATTAATTTCTACAAAAATTATCCTATGTTTGTACAATGTTAAACTTTACTGAAATGATTTTTAATTCAGAAAAATCATTTATTTTATATTTTTAATCAATTTTTGTTAGATTTAATCATAATTAAATCATAATAAATTCAATTTTTATCATTTTTGCACCAAAATTTTATACAATTTATTTCAAAACATTTAGAACAGAAATATGATTTTTAAAATAATAATTCCTTAATTTTAATATTTTTAAATATTAAAGTTAAATATTGGCAACTTTTAATAAATAGTTTTAATAATCTATTTTAAAGAAAATAATGTCATAAAAAATTATTTTTATACTTTAAACACATTATTGTGACCATCTTAAATTTAAATTTCATAAAAAGATTTTTGGTTATTTATTTACTAAATTTCTCACAATTGGCGAATATTTTTAATATTAATCAAACGAGCATTTATCCCCAATTCGAAGCCCTAGAAATTTATACATTTGTAGACTTGATAGACTTAGACATATTTATTACCTCATTTTAGGGTGATACTTGATACATTTGGTCAACACAATTATCCAAATTTCTCAACAGATATAACATTTTACCAAGGTGAGTTTACATAGCCCCTTTACTCTATTTTCACCATTTTTGGGGTGAAACATGTTACAACAATATTTATGCAATTCAATCATCAATGTGTCTATGTGTATTTCTATGTTGCATTATGTCTTGAACATGACTAGGGTAAGCACAATTCTAGCATAAACATTCATCAGCCAAACGGTATACATTGATAGATCTATTGGACTGACAATCCCACCCGGATACGTGCCTCCTACAAAGGTTGCGTGGGTGTTTGTTACTGCAATATAAACGAGTGAACCATGAGCGTATGGGATGTACCACAATTACAACAGTCAACAAGGTTGATTATGCACTCGATTTACTTCTAGTATGTTTTTGCATATGAACTAGATTGCCATGACACATGAATTGCTCAACAATTTTATTCTATTATCAAAACCTATGTAATTCTCACCAACTTTTGTTGACCCAAAACCTTTTCAACTTAACATGTTTCAGGTTCTATTTGCTTGAAGATTTGAATTGATGCTTGAAGATATGTGTATAGTTTTTATTCAAATTTGATGTACAAATTCTTAGAACAATTGTATGTAATTTATTTAAATCATATAATGAAATTTATTATTCACCATGAGCTACTGAACAATCATCAATACGTGACATCCCGATGTTTCCGCCATCGGTTGGGGTGTTACACATATGTGCCAGCTTCTCATTGCACCATCCTAGTTCTCAAGTTCTCTCAACTCATGAGGGTTCTCACATGAACCCATTCCTATTATAATATATCACATATATGCTATACATCAAACCGAAAAATATTTCAAGAAAAATACATTGTTATTTTTATAAATAATATTTTTTTTTAATATTGTATTAACATTGTATTAACATTGCGTGAAATCGATTACGATAACACGTAAAAAAGAATGATGAAAAGACTAAAAAATAGTATTGTTTTTTTCCGTTAACAATACATATCTATTTGATCATTTTTATAAATTATAGTTTTTTCATACATTATGGGTTTGGAACCAACCCGACCCGAAACCGATAATTTATATAAATCTAGAACTGCGAATCGACCCATATATTTAAAAAGGTTCGGGTCTAAGGTTCTCGTTGGTCCGAACCACGAAATGCTCACCCCTAATAATTTTATCCACATGAAAAATTAAAATTTTATTAACCTTTTATATTTTGCTTGCTTATACAAAAAAAATAATCATTTCCCGCAGAATCCCCTGATGCAGGGCCGGCCCTTGGGGTAGGTGAGCCGCACCCCGATCGAGGCACGTTTTTCCTATGGGTCTAAATTTTGACTTTTTTGCTTTTTCAAATTTTATATATAAACATCTAGAATAACACTTATAACCAAACTATGAGTTGCCTCAATGGTTAAGTCCTTGTTCCTACAATTGAGTCGCGGGTTCAAATCCAATTACCCTCCATTTTGGCCTTTTTTAAGTTCATTTTGTCTCTTTTCAGGCCACCTTTAGTTTTCTTTCTTACTTTTGCAGTTTATTTGTTTTTTATAACATGTTATTATTTCTAGTTTTACCATTAATACAAACTTGCCATCAGGCTTATGGGCTGGTGGTCAGGGGGTTTTGCATAAGGCTTTCCTCTTGTTCGGATTGATGCGGGTTGCAAGTTCGAGTCCTGCTTTGTGCAAGAATTTACCCAAGTACTGCGGGAAGGGGGGGGGGGGGGGGCTCGAATTGTGGGAGTTTAGTCGGTCTAAAAAAACCATTAATACTAATTTTGGAATCAATCGAATTATGGAAACTGTAATCCAAATTTAGAAAACTGCACAAAAGAGTTTGAATAAATAGGAAAGTATGGTAGAATTATGATAGTTGCTGCTCTAAAACACTTGAATCACTACAAATTGCAATGAAACATATGTGAGTCAATTTTTTTTTTTTTTGAAAGGCTAATTTCTTGCTCATTGTGAGACTTGAACTCAAGACCTCACGGTTTTAGTGTATTAAAAGGCTTTGCCTTGCCATTGGATCACCAACCTCAATGGGAACATATGTGAGTCAAATGACTATTAAAAATCAATCTTTTGATATTTTATGCAATTAAAAAAGATAAACTTTCAAAAAAAATTATGAATATTTTATTTTACAACGCTTTTTACTATCTTTTTAGAACAAAATTTTAGAGCTATAAACTGCGAAGGGCGATCAACAAATTCGCTATTAAGAATGCTCGGAGAGCTACGCAAATTATCGGTTAACCGTTATGGTATATCATTCAAACAATTTGCTTAAGGGTCTTTTACTCAACTCGTATAAGGCACTTAAATTCTTAGGACCGGCTCTGCCCTGATGATTTCCAATACAGATCATTAATCATAGAGTTGAGTGGTTTTCTTGCTAAACAAAGATTAGTTCTTAAAGTTGGGTTTAAACACATGGTAAACATGGTGTCTTTCTAGCCGTGTGAAGGTTAAAAATAACCTAACAAATGACAAGTAAAAAACAAAAAAAAGAAAGGAGTCAGAAGAAAGAGAAAATAGATATATAAGCATATGGTAAACATGGTAGTAGTAAATATTAATTATTAAAAGTTTATAATTATTGTTTGTGGGGTTACAATATGTGACTTTAAATACCCACCCCACCATCATCACTCAACTCCCTCATATCTCCTCCTCTTTGTTGAAGAAGTTGAATTAAAATATCTTTTTGGGCACATATATATGCCTAAATACTTCAAAGTTGAGATAGCTTCATATTCAATGGAATCAAAAGCTGTTGGTTTAAAGATTCTTACCACTAAAACACACACTCACCGCCATTCCAATCCCATTTTCCAACGGAATCAAGTTCCACCTTCATCTAATACTCATTGTTTTCTCAAATCTTGCTTTCTTTGTCACAAATATCTCCCCCTTAACAAAGAAGTTTATATGTACAGGTACTTACTACATATATATAACTTATTATTAACTAACCCTTTCATTTATTCTTAATATATGAATGTGTAACATGAATTGAAACTAATCCTTATGCGTGTTGTTGCGTGCAGAGGGGATCAAGGTTTCTGCAGCGAAGAGTGCAGGAGCAGACAGATATACATAGATGATGTAGCACAACTCGAAATATCTACCAAGAAAATGATACGCCAATCTCGCCGCTGCAATAATCCACATCCTCGCCACAGAAAAAATTCCATTGCTTCCCCTATATTTTCATAACCACTCATGATTGGTATTTTCATATCAGATGTTAACTTTGGAGACAAAGACTAAGTATATTATTTTTAGCATATTTATTGGATTGTAGCTACTAAGATGTTAGTAAGTAATAACCTACCACGGTATTGTATGGCCGGGTGAAATCAATTAATTTCAACCCGGCCAGTATTTTTGGTGTAAACTGTTTTTCTTATATTTCTTCGAACATTACCTGAATAAATCAACTTTTTTTTTATCAGCTCAAGGTAGAGTTCGATTCTACAATATGAAATAATATAAAACATATATATCATCAACAGAATTTTACCAAGACTTGTCACTCAATATACCAATCAATAATAATCCATCAATTTAAATATATGGCACAATATATCGGGTTTGGGTAAAGATTACACCAACAGATCAACAATGACGGATAGCTAGTGTCTTCTTCACTGACGGCACACCAAACTAACACCGATGGCCACACCATTAACGGATAAATGCTCACTGAAGATTGTCAACAGTCTCTGCTATGGGTATTGTCGGTTGAAAAACAAAGAATAATATTTTCTAGTATTGATTGATAAAAAAGATATACAAAGAAGACTCTAATTTATAGGATACAAAATATAAATAAGGAAAGAAGACCAGCAACGGCTAGTGCTTTTATTGTCCCCTGTTTTGATCTCTTGAATAAAGGAAAAGGAGCATTCTTCTCATCATAATTGATACATTTTCTAACACTCCCCCTCAAGTTGAATAGTGGGATTTCCGATGCTCAACTTGTGTAGACACTTATTGTAGAGTTTCCCATTGACAGATTTTGTTAATATGTCTGCTAGTTGGTCTTCTGATCGGACAAACTGGAGCTCTATAGTTCCATTTTCTAGTTTTTCTTTGATAAAATGCCTATCAACTTCCACATGTTTCGTACGGTCATGTTGAACAGGGTTCTCAGAAATTTGTATAGCTGCTTTGTTGTCGCATAAGATTTTGCTTGACTCGGTTTGAGAGAACCCAATTTCAGTTAGAAGTTTGCGTATCCAAAGGACCTCTGCCAGCCCTCTTGCGACACCTCTGAATTCTGCTTCGGCGCTTGATAAAGCAACAACCTTTTGTTTTTTGCTTCGCCAAGTAACTAAGTTCCCTCCAACTAAGGTGAAGTAACCTGATGTTGATCTCCGGTCTTGTTTATCTCCTGCCCAGTCGGCATCTGTATAGGCTTGGATTTTCAAATGCTTGTTCTGTCGGAAGAGAATCCCATGACTAGCAGTCCCTTTAAGATACCTTATAACTCTCCATACAGCCTCCATGTGGTTAACTTGGGGTTGGTGCATGAATTGACTGACCACTCCTACTGCGTATGCGATATCAGGGCGAGTGTGTGAGAGATATATAAGTTTTCCCACAAGGCGCTGATACTTTTCTTTATCTGCCAGTTTTGCTCCTTCTTCCATATAGAGTTTTTGATTTGTCATCATTGGTGTGTCAGCTGGCTTGCACTCAATCATTCCAGTCTCGGCAAGAAGATCAAGGACGTACTTCCTTTGACATATGAAAATCCCTTGCTTGGATCTGAGAACTTCAATTCCGAGGAAGTACTTTAGTCTTCCTAAATCTTTCATTTCAAACTCCTTGAACAGATTTGTTTTTAGTTTTTTTATTTCTTCTTCATCATTCCCTGTAATAATCATATCATCAACGTATATAATTAAACAAGTTACAAGTTTACCTTTTCGCTTGAGAAATAGAGTATGATCAGAGTTGCTTTGTTTGAATCCGTATTTCTTCATAGCTAAGGTAAATCTGCCAAACCAGGCCCTAGGAGACTGCTTAAGTCCATATAGAGTCCTTTTTAACCGGCATACTTCCTGGTTTTTGAAGTTGCCTGTGAACCCGGGAGGAGCCTCCATATATACCTCTTCTTCCAACTCTCCATGAAGAAAGGCATTCTTAACATCAAACTGATGAAGAGGCCATCCTTCATTTGAAGCAATGGAGAAAAGCACACGAATTGTATCGATTTTGGCCACTGGAGAGAATGTTTCGGAGTAATCAATCCCGTATGTTTGTGTGTACCCTTTAGCTACGAGTCTGGCTTTATATCTCTCAATGGAACCATCTGGTTTATGTTTAACAGTGAAGACCCAACGACATCCGACTGGTTTCTTCCCTGCGGGGAGAATACATTTTTCCCAAGTCTTGTTTTTCATAAGTGCCTCCATTTCAGTTTCCATAGCTTCTTTCCATTCTTTGGATTTCAAGGCGTGTTCTACTGAGATTGGAGGTTGTTCATTAAATAGGGCAGCAGTGAAGGCTTTTGCTTCTTCAGACATATTCCCGTAGGCTAAGTTCGCCATGGGATACCTAGCCGATCTTGTCTCCTTTTCTGGAGAGTATCGTTTTGGAGGTACCCCTCTATTGGCCCTTGGAGGTAAAACATATTTTTCAGCTGTCTTGTTTTGTATAGATTCCTCATGTTCTTCCTGCATAACCTGTTCTCTTGCTATTTCATTGTTATCAGACATATTAGTAGGAAAAACATTGGTATTAGTTATGTTAGGAAGGTCTTGAGATTCAACATTGTCATTATTCTCAGTTTCTTCATGTGTTTCATGTATATGCATGTGACTACCCGTAGGACTAGGAGAATCTTGAGATTCAACATTGTCATTATTCTCAGTTTCTTCATGTGTTTCATGTGTATGCATGTGACTACCCGTAGGACTAGGAGAATCTTGGTCATTAGCACTAACGGTCGGTTCGGATTGTGGTGAAGTAAATGAGTCACCTTGGGTATTGTGATGAGCTTCGTTTTCTGGTGAGGTAGACACAGGGACCCATTTCAGCCAATTCAGTGGATCAATATGGTCCTTCTCCCCCTGACCAATGTGTTGGCTGGTATAGAAATATTCGGTCTCAAGGAAGTCACAATCAAGGGTCGTGTACATATGCCGACGTTTTGGGCTATAACATCGATACCCTTTTTGGTCAATTCCATAACCTACGAAGACACATTTTTCTGCACATGGGCCTAGTTTACCTCGAGCATGTTTAGGTATATGAGGATAAACAGTGCATCCAAACACACGTGGTTGAAGAGTAAGAGGATGAGGAATTTTGGTAAACTCGGATAGGGCTTGGATAGGGGTTTTTAGATTGAGTGCTTTGGTAGGAAGCCGATTGATTAAATATGTAGCAGTAGCAGCTGCTTCCGGCCAGAAAGATGTGGGAACACGAGACTCAATTAAGAAGGCCCGTGTTATCTCTAGGAGAATACGGTTTTTTCGTTCAACGGTACCATTTTGTTCAGGGGTGTTAGGGCAAGTTTTTTGATGAATTATTCCTTTGTTTTGACAGAACTGCTTCATAGATTCATTTACAAATTCGCCTCCATTGTCGGATCGAAGGATTTGAATATTAGTTTTAAACTGAGTTTGTATCATGTTATAAAAAATAGTAAACTTTTCAAAGACTTCTGATTTATGTTTCAAAAAATAGATCCATGTCATTCGAGTGCAATCATCAATAAATAAAACAAAAAAACGAAAGTTTTGCCCCCCATTAACTTCTGCAGGACCCCAAACATCAGAATGGATCAGAGAAAAAGGAACCTCAACCCGAGTATTGTTAAAATTGTACGTATGTCTATGGCTCTTAGCTAAAACACAAGTTTCACAATCCAAAGTTTTATTAGACGGAAAAAGTTTTGGAAATAAAAGATGAAGATATCCGATAGATGGGTGTCCTAGTCTCCTATGCCAAAGCCAAACTTCTCTATTTGTAGTTCCATGTGCAAGCATCACATTTCCCGGTTGAGTCACTTCTTCCACATAGTACAATCCAGACCTTTCAGTGCCACGTCCAATGATCATTCCTGTCCTAATATCTTGGAGGATACAAAAGGTTGGATGCATCAAGACGGTGCAATTTAACTCTTTTGTAACGTGACTAATGGATAACAGTTTATGTGACAGGGATGGAACGTAGAGACAGTTTGAAAGTTTTAAGGTAGGAGATATTTCAATAGTCCCTCCCCCTTTAACAGGAACAACCCCCCCATTAGCTGTTTTAATGTGGTTGATTCTAGGTTTATTTTTTGAAATTATATCAGACAAATCATAGGTCATTGTGTCAGTAGCACCACAGTCAAATATCCATGACTCGTCCGTTTTTGTGCAATTTTGAGCTATATTAGCTTGTGGTACCATAAAACCTTTTTTTTTATTTTTGACGTTTTGTTTAGGAACACAAGATGTTTTATTATTATTATTATTGAAACATTTTAAAAACAAATTGGGTTCCATCCTTGTATTTATAAAACGATTTTTTTTATTAAAGTCATGGTCCACCTTTTTAGTTTGGGCTTTAAAAGGATGGACTTGAGGTTGACCAGTGTCTATTGTGGGAGTTCCTTTGACTTTGTTCTGTGTTCTTTCACAAACACTTTTAGGGTTGTTTATCTCTAAAACATTTGGGGGAAAAAATCTAGGGTTGCAAAAAAGATTTGAGGTTAGTCCCTCAAACCTGTTACCTCCATCCATAGCATCTTCTCCTCCGGCAAATGCAATCCTACTGAAGTCGCTGCTCTGTTGATGCTCGCCGCCGCCGCTGGTTTCAGTGTTGTTGGTGGCGATTGCCTTTTTTTCGTTTCCCTTCTTGTGTCCACCGTTCCACCAGTCGGGATAACCGACAAGTTTGAAGCATTGTTCTTTGGTGTGTTTTATCATACCACAATGGTCACACTTTAGTTTTGTTTTATCAAGTTTGGTTCTTGAAGAATCTGGCCTGCGCATATATCCCTTGGAAGCAAGCCCTAGGGCTCTATCACCGGTGTCCACCCGATTCGTGGCTAACCCAGCCCCGACTCCGGACGGTATCGTAGTGGTGGCTCCAAGAATATTTTGATGTGCAGATTCTTTCCGGGCCGCTGCAGAAACTTCTTCAGCTGATGGTAAGGGTTCCATTAGGAGAATTTCCCTTTTAATGGTGTTGTATTGTCGGACAATAGTGTTTAGAAACTGAAAGAGTTTGGTGTTTTGGTTTTGGGATTGCATACCGTTAAGGAGGTTTGCTAACTGGATTGAGAGGTTGGTGTTGCTTTGGTTTGCCAAGTCACCGTCGGAAGACATGGTGGCTTGCGGTAGATGAAGAGCTTTGTGAAGCGATAAAGAACGTTCACTGCTCTGATACCATATTGTCGGTTGAAAAACAAAGAATAATATTTTCTAGTATTGATTGATAAAAAAGATATACAAAGAAGACTCTAATTTATAGGATACAAAATATAAATAAGGAAAGAAGACCAGCAACGGCTAGTGCTTTTATTGTCCCCTGTTTTGATCTCTTGAATAAAGGAAAAGGAGCATTCTTCTCATCATAATTGATACATTTTCTAACAATGGGATGTAAGGAATGGTTGATTTTGATTAAAAAAGTATCTATAATCTCCTACAAAATCACAAGTATTTAAAAATATGCAACAATTTCAAGTAAATTAATTTTTGTAATACTGTAAGGTTACACGGGGTGGTCCGTGATGGCGTGGTCACCGCGAAACAACCCCCCCCCCCAAAGATTCACGGCCGCGATGCATTTATTCGTGATATATATCACGGTTGAATCAATGAGAAATACCCGTTGGAAAAGGATCGTTGGCTGGCCACCAACGGTCTGTTGACCGTTTAAATTAAAAAAAAAAAAAAAAACTTTTTTTTCCAATCACTATATATACATATCCATACAAAATAAAAAATACACACAATCAAAACAACACACAATCAAACAATACAATCAAAAAAAAATATGGAAGGATCAAGCAAGAAACAATCGGCTACGAAATGAAAGTTTAGACCAAAGGTTCGGCCGAACTTAGGCGAACCGGCTCAATTTCGTCAAGACGCACCACCGACCCCACAACCTACACACCAACCTTATCAAAACCTTTCCAACGAGTACCATAATGCTATATAAAAAAACGGAGAAAAAAACGATTATTTATTTGTGGGGTCTTGTTCATACTGGAAAAAAAACACAAAGTGTTCAGGTTATTCGTTAATCATGTATAGACAAGTCATTAATTATGTTCAAACCAGTAAATATGAATTCTAGCATTGGAGTTGTATATAGTTTTAGGTTATGTTATGTTTTAATATTAGAGTTATACATTGTTTAAGGTTAGGCGTTAACATTGGAGATACATTGTTAATTGTTTTAGGTTAGATGCTACCCGAAGCTATTTTGTATATAAAATTGATATGTCATATTAGATTTCTCAACCCGGGACACTCCCAAGGTATACATCTAGTTAATATGTATATCCCTAAAAATCAGGAAGTTACAAAGTTGCTTGAATTATCTCCTTCATTCTCCACATTATCAACAATTTTGAAGCTACCATATCTTTTCAATGCGCAGTAGTGGTTTTAACTTCATGTCAATGTTAAAGTGTCACGATCAGTGGCGAATATATGTTGTAGGGAGGGTAGGCCTCTGCCCACCGTGCACAGCCAACACCTCATCTATAATTTTATGGGATTTTGCAGGATTTATATTTTATTTATACATAATCTTAATAAATGTAGGGAATAGGGAGAAAAGAAACTTATTGGGATATGGAATCTAAGTCCTCCAACCATACATCTTTGAAAGTTTGGCACTTGGCTTTCTACAACTTCATTGTCACTTGTGTTTTGTCCCTTGTATATATTTTTTTCTTTCAAAACTGCATGTATAAATTTATCTAGAGTGGGGGATTGGATGGGTGCAAGCAATTCCAATTTTCAATCCCTTGTATATATTTTTTTCTTTCAAAACTGCATGTATAAATTTATCTAGAGTGGGGGATTGGATGGGTGCAAGCAATTCCAATTTTCAACTCAATAAATATTCTTGTTGTAATCTGTTTCTTTTATTTCTTGTTACATTAAACAAACAAGTCAACTTGTTGTCAAGTTCTTAGAATTCTAAACCCAAATACCAGTGGTTTGCATCATTTCAAGATCGAGTTTCATTATATATACATATTGTTGGATGTTTGAGAAATCGAGGTAGGTCGTATAAAGATATTCGGCCTCCAAGGCGAGACCGATGGTATTTATGAGGGTTTTTAATGTGTCCAACCACCTCGCAGAGGGCGGGTATTTATAAGGCGAATATACACCTAAGCATCTTACCCTTCTCAGACCCTACATTAGCTTTTGCTATTGGTGGGATTAACTGAGTATGATGATGATGATGAGTTTTTAATGTGTCCAACCACCTCGCAGAGGGCGGGTATTTATAAGGCGAATATAGGATTAATATTCCGGTTCTTTGTTCTTGCACACAAATTACCTTGAGATTAAAAAAAACAAAAGATATTTCTTTGAAGGGTTAGCATTTGCAAAACAAGATGTAGAGGGACCTAATCTGCAACGTTTTCAAATTAGTGAAATCTGGTTCGGTTTATTAGGATGAGGGCCGATGTTGACGTGAAAGATTTCATTGGATTATCATTTGCTTCAAATTTCATTGGATTGGATGAGATCCGGACAGATAACTCAAAAAATTAAATTCGTAATCTCAAACTAATTTTAAAGATTTTCATTAATTGTTGTTTCTAAATTCTTTTATTTCCTTACTTAATTTCGGGATTAATATATATTTGACGCTTCATTGATATATTTATTACTTTTGATAATGATGATGATGATGATTCAGTTCCATTGGTAAATCGGAAAACTGCAAACATAGAGTCATTCCTTGTTTGTAAGTTATGTTATCTTTGATTTTTAATACAGATGCAAAACAATAGTAATATTTAACCTCGCTCTTGATCGTCTTTTGCTTTCACTTATGCAATTAGTTTAAATTAAGAACATGGCTGCCAAGGATCTCATCATTATTGAAGATGTTGATGATGATGAAGATAATGATGAAATTTCTCTTATTTCGGAAGCCCAATTCCAATCATCAACAGCATCTTGTTCATCATCGAAGAGGCCATTATTAAGTAAAAAAAAGAAAAACAGAAAGTTATAAGCCGCTGTATGGCTTCTGCGGCATCTGCATGGACAAAAAGACGGCCTCTGAGATGTTTGATAACACCGGCGTTTGCAGTCATCCGTTTTGCTCAGACTGCATCCGCCAACACGTAGCAGTCAAAATCAAGGAGAACGTAATCGCGGTTAAGTGTCCTGACCCCAGCTGCAAAGGGGTGATAGTGCCCGAAGCATGCAGATCCATTGTTCCAAAGGAAGTGTTGGAAAGATGGGAGAGCATATTGTGTGAGTCTGTCATCATGGAGTCTCAGAAGTTCTACTGCCCCTTCAAAGACTGCTCTGCAATGTTGGTGGATGATAGCGGGGTCCCCATCACGCAATCAGAATGCCCGAATTGCAACCGCCTGTTTTGCGCGCAATGTAAGGTTGCGTGGCATTGTGGGATGGGTTGCATCGAGTATCAGAGCATGAAGAAGGGTGAGGAAAATCCAGATGATAAACTGTTATCGAATCTTGCAAAGAAAAAAAAGTGGATGAAGTGTCCAAAATGCAAGCTTTTTGTGGAAAAAATTAATGGTTGTAACTACATTATTTGCAGGTATTAAGTTAATTTGATGTTTTTGATCACGAGACAATGGATGATATGGAGGTGTTGTTGATGATGAGTTTTGTTTTGTGTTTGTGTTTGCAGGTGTAGGCATAGTTTTTGTTATCGGTGTGGAAAGTCCGCTAATGAAGGACGTCATCATAAATGTAAATAAGTTTTGGGTGTTTCTTTTCTTTTTGGTAAATTAAATTTGAACTTTTTTTTTTTTAATTTTTTTCTCATTAATTCTTTTTCTCCTCTTTTCTCTTAATTATTAAACCCGGGATTTTTTTTGTCAAACAAATTTTCCCCACATCTTAAGTTCGAATATGTGCCATTTTCTTTTCCAAAAGATAATTATCATTAACTTAAGAATATACTTGTTTTTTTCTTTTAGATATAATCATTTATTTTTCAAATATACTTTAATACAATGTCACGATGGACGATGGACAAGCACTATGGCAGATTCTTATAAATATTGAAACTTGATTTCCAAATATTTGTGATATAAAATTACAATAAACAAGTTCATTAGTTATGATTGTGAGACGTGTGATGATGTTAATCACTCTCGTCAAGTTGTAACTATCACATATTAAGTTTAGTTTGTGTTTAGAAGCTATATAAAAATCTAGGGGCATAACATATTAAGGGGGTGTTTGGGATTGCGTTTTGAAATAGAATTTTAGATTATTGCGTTTTGAAAATACAAATAATCAGCTTTTAGTGTTTGAGGTTGAGCTTTAAAATAGATTTTTAAGCTACCAAAACGAAATAATCTAAAAGCATCTCCACCACTGATTTTTCAAAACGCATAATCTGTTTTGAAAAATCAATCCCAAACACCCTCTAAATCTAAACCTAGCAACTCCTATATACACGTGATTGTTATATAAACATTAGGAATCGATGTCTTCACCATCACGCCGATTAGAAACAAATGCCAAGGAAGGGATTGATGCAAGCAAGGAATGTGAAGTTTTGGATATAGAGATCCATATGTATATTGGGATCAACAATATTCAGTTGAATTGAAGTTCTGTTGAATTCAATTATTGTTTCATCTTTGTTCATTAATTCATAGATTGGGGTCAACAATAGTATCGAAGCACCACGCTCTTGATATTTAGCATAACTAGGGTTCGGTTGTGTGAGGGCTTTCATGTGTGAAGGATTTAACAAGTTTTGTTTTGCGGGTATAACAAACCAGGGTTTGATTTTGTTTTCGTTTGGAGCTCTATGAAGATCAGGATCAATTCGGTAGTGTATGTGATCAAGAGGCAATCGCAAGTGTTAACCGAAATAAAGAAATCAAGTATTTTTAGATATAGGAATCAAGAAATAAAAAATCAGGTTTGTCTATTCCAAGCAGAATCTGAGTTATGTATTTATATTTATATTTATATTTGTAGTACCTGGTTGCAAGATTACAAGTTGTTATAGTGAAAAATCATTCAATTATACATCATGTCTAATACATCGGGTGGTTTGTGTTGACAAGTTTTAATTCATAAGGATATTGGATATGTGGTTCACTACCTGTATGGGTGTGCATGGTCGGTTTGGGCTTAAAACCATAACCATAACTATAATCGAGACGCCGGTTAATGGATATCCATAACCATAACCAATCGGTTATGGTGGTTTTGATTAATCAGTTATGAAGGTTATAGTGGGTGGTTATGGGTCGGTTAACCACGAAATTTGGCCTAGCTAAAAATAGCTTAAAACAATAGTGCATTATCTAGGTCTAAAAGTTTAGGTTAGAAATTTTTTGAATAAGTAACAAATTGTTAGTATACATTTTGTATATATTAGTACTAGTTTTATACCCGTCCAACTATACCCGTCCGTTGGACGGGTTGTAAAACAAAATTATAAAAAATTTTATAAACTTTATATTTCTTTATTTTTGTTTGCTACAACTCCAATTTAAAACAACCTATGTATATGAAAGTATATACAAAAGTCAATGATAGTACCACTTAACATTAAATACAAATTATAAAGAAAAAAAATAGTTTAAATATTTGGTTGATGTGAACAATATTAATTTAAAAGGTTAAATTAAAATGTAAACATGTATGTTTTTTATAGTTCTTGGATTATGCATTTTAGTCTTTATATTTTACGTAATGTGGGTCAAAAAACTGAAACTTTGATAAACCGAACCAATCCCTTAATAAAACCGAAAACAAAACCAAACGGTTTTAAGAAATCGAACCAAACCGATATTTTGAAATCATTGTTATTTAAACTGATGAAATGATAGTATCACATCTTATAATACAAAGCTTATAAAACACACATTTGATTTCATTGATTTACCTTATCTAACATTTTTATGTTGTAGATAACAATTTTTTATTAAGGGAAATGAACAATGTAAATATTTGTTTACATGTTGTCTACATATATAAAAACATTATTACAAATCTCGTGTGAAAACACGGGAAGACTAAATCCAACTAAAGCTGAAAATCCATTCATTGATGGTTGTGCTTCTGCCTTTCGTAACCACTGATGAATGAAATAGTTGATTGGAAACCACTAATGAATGAAACAGCTGATGATAAATCAACAGACACATGAAAAGCTCTGTTGGGATAACAAATATTAAAAAGAAACAGATAATCTTAATATTCATCTGAGATTTCATTACTCTGTTTACGAATATCTGTTAACTTGCCAACAAATTTGTCAAACAATTATTATAAGATTAAAATGTATTATTACAATTACATAATTTCAATGAAATTTCTGAATTAACAAAACTACATACAAAATGGAAAACTTGGTCTGTTTAAGACAATTACTTCCCAAAATATAAAAAATATAAACAGACCAACTGCTATGGTCTGTTTACTAAACACCAAATTAAGAAGTCAATCATCTGTTGCAAGAAAAATTGTGTTTAGTAACGTTTGTTCAAGGCTGAGGGTCTGTTAAGGAGATACTTCTAAAACAGCTGTTACTACAAACAGTTGTTGATTCAAACAAATATTCCTTCAACAGTTTTCTTCAAACAGATGTTGCTTTAAACAGTTGTTACTAAGTTTGTTTCGTAATCATCTACGTTAATGAATACTTTTTACATATTCGTCCAATTTGACAGGTTTATTCTAATAAAAGTGTAAACTATAACCATTACTTATATGTTACTTGTTGGAAAGATAATAAAACGTTCGGTTTTTTTTTTTTCGTTTTTTGTATAGCACTATGGTACTCGTTGGAAAGATAATAAAACGCTCGTTAATGTGGTGTAATTTTTTTTCAAAAAAAATGTTATTTAAAAAAGTTATTAACATTTAAAAATCATAAGGGAAAGTGCATGTGCTATGCACATGAGAGAGAAAAAAAATAATTTAATAGTAAATCGAGTATCTATGACCCATTTAATTGACCCAGTAAAATGAGCGAAAAAACTTAAAGGAAGCCCCACAAGGTGCCATGTGTCCCTCATTAAATTCATTTATATATTATAGAAGATACTATGGGAAGGCAAGTTTAAGAACACATATATTTTGTGCGAACCGCGAGAACGCTATCTAAAACCATTCAAATTCAAAATTTCTTTTTACACTTGTATTTATTATTAAAATACAGTCTCAAAACACAAATTACGCGTAAAAATTTAAACATATACGAAAATAAATTGTTTTTACACATGTGTAAATTTACTGTTTATACATGTGTAAACTATTTCATTTACACATGTGTAAAAAGTTAATTTTAGAGTGTTGAAAAGATGAATTGTTTTGAAAGTAAATTCGTTTTTTTAATGTTATATTTTAATTATAATTATGTTTGTATTGAAAAAAAATGATTTTGATTGGTTTTCTCATTTGTTCTCACGGTTCTCACGATATTTAGCGTTCTCAAAATAACCCTCTCTTAGTATACTATTAGTATACTATATAGTTTAAAAAATTACATATAATCTATATTATTAATTTTTTGAACGGCAAATTTCACTCCTTGTGGGACTTGAACCCATGACCTCCCCCTTAGGTGTTCCTAGAAGCTTTGCTTCTACCATTGGGCCACCACCCCAATGACATCTATATTATTAATCTCTATTGTTACTGAATATTCAAACACAATGATATGATATTTATAATTATATATAAATGAAAGCACTTATAATGATATGACATTTATTAAGGCCATCCCCCCTATTGAGTGTGTAATGTGACATATTGTGATAATTTAAAAAAAAAAATTCTCTATCATGTGCATGGCACATGCACTTTCGCCCACGATTTTTAAACATTAATAACTTTTTTGTACGCCATTTTTTTTTTTGAAAAACAAACACCAAATTAACGGGCGTTTTATTATTTTTCCAACGAGTATCATAGTGCTATAAAAAACGACTTTTTATGTGTTCATTAATCAAATGGATACTTAAATTATATATAAGTAGAGAAAATAGTCTGAAGACATGAAAAGTTACTATCATACAATCTTTTTAGTCGATAACAGTTAGGTCATGTTTATTTATTTTTAAAATGGATCTTCACTGCTTACCTATTGATTGTTTTATTCAGTGAAAATTGAACAGGTATACCAATCATTAACATATGCTCACTTTAAACATTAGAATCATATACTATCATCATGACATATCATTTAATACCAATTTGGTTTATTTTTCTCGGGTTCACGTCGCAATTTGGTTTATTGAAATCTGGGACCTTCAGGGGCTACCGTAACTTACGGTAGCCACCGTAAGTTACGGTGGACCCCTGAATCTCTTTGTTTTGTTTTTTTTCTTTCCATCTTTGCTTAATCCATTCCACTCCAGTCCATCCAAAGCAGCGTTTTATCCATTTTAAGCTCCAAAACGTATCTGAAACATAAGCAACTGTAGTCATCTAATTCAAAGTAATTACACAATCAAATGCGGGATTAATACGTCTTTTAACATCATAAAGGGTTGTCCCATGGACCACCCGTCAGAAACTCCAAACACAAATCTCCCGGTAATGAAAAAGTTCACGTATCGCACCCGATACGCGTGAAACTTATAAATTCACTCAATTAAAGCCTAAATAACTTACCAAAGCCTAAAATAATGTCAATTATATGTCGGAAATAGCTCGTAATAAACACGTGATTAAAACCAGAAAACCCTAACCGGTTTGTATCAATACTAGACGTCACGCCGTTCGGACATCCACTCCATCTAAAGTCTAACCAAGCACAGTTCGTTGATTAGAGCCAACCCGCTACTCCAAGCTCACGCCGTTCGGATCTTAGTGTGCGGGTTGCATGATAGAAGTATCGATTATAATTAAACACTCACGCTGTTCGGAATGTTTAACTAGATCATGTGAATCTATAATAATTTTGGGTTCTTAGACAAACTCAAAATATTTTTTGTTCCTTGTATCAAAAACTAAAACTTGATTAGGGTTCTAAATATTGATGAACTTTATTAGAAAAATTAATAAGTTGATCAGGTTTATTAACAATCTAATATTTTCCGGATTGGATCCGTATTAAGAACAAGAATCACACAAACAAACCACTAAAATAAATTGATCTCATAACCGTTTCACATAAGTTTATGAATCAAATCAAACAAACCCTAGTGTTGAAACTAAAAGGTTCTAGCCGAACATGATGGCTAGAACAACCAAAACAAATACGAAACTAAACATTGCTTACGAAACAAAATAATATAGATTTGTCTTTTATGCTCCAAAAATAAAATATGCCATCAAGCTTCTTTGCTTCTTGTTCCTTCGATCTCTGCAGCCGTCGAAAAGATTAATTTTTTCAAAAAATGTCCAACCCATCTGTTTTAAAACTCCTCTCGCCACTTTTATCTCTAAGTTTGGTACTTTTTTTTTTCATTTAAAGATTTCTTTCAATTATTATTATTTTACAATCCAACTCCCTCTAGTTCTTTCAATGCTACTTGCAGCCAAAACTTATTTTTAAAGACGTCAGTGAAGTCCAAGTAAATTGCGGCCTCGCCTCGTCAATGCTCGCTATTTCTCTTTCAATTCTCCACACCTACGAAACCAACCAAAACAAACCAAAGTAGATTCGATTCCACCAAACCATGCATTTCACGAAAATGATGCAATATATACAACCTAAATGCATAAAAACGCCTAAACTAGCTACTAAATGAATGATAAAATATGCCTAAAAATGCAACTAACAAATCTCCCCAAGCTTAAACCTTTCCTTGTCCTCAAGGGAGTCAAGAATAAAATTAAGACGAGGAGTGAACACGAAAACTAACAAAACACATATGCATGCTTGAAATGATTTTTTTTTTTTTTGGTGTCTTGGCAAAACTTCATGCTAAACACGTCCAACACATTCCCAAGACATAGACGACTAACATCAAACGGAGTCGAATATAAGCCACAAACCGTAGGAACACATTAATTCACAAGACTTACAACGATCAATAGATTTACGACCCAACAAGTCTAGATGGTGCCATTTTTAAAAACCATGGGCGTACCTATTCAAGTTTCACCTCCCTTCAAGAATCTAACCATACATAGCATGTACCCCTCACAATAATCACTCAACACTCGGTTATATATGCAATTTGGAGTGATTCTCTCAAAACCGGACAATAAAAACATCGTTAACATAAGCTTGTACATTAATCAAATCTACACCTAATTGTTAAAACCTAACACAGATCAAGAGGGCTTTTTGGGTTGGCAAGGGCTAAAGGTGGGAAAACATGGGGAAAATGGCGAAAACAAAAGAAAAGACAATCCGGTCTAAAAAACAAACTTCTAAACACATAACAAAACTTAGTCTTTTCGACTCAACAATTTATTCTATTTTTTTTCTTTTTCTTTTTTTTTTCTCTCTTTTTTTCATTTTTTTTCTTTTTTTTTTCACATAACACTCTATAGTCTTATTTATACACTTCAATAAAGTCACGAAGTAAACACGAGTTAAAACCGGATGTAGTAAACAAATCATGGGTTAAATCAAAAGAAAAGGCCAAAGTTCAAAGGGGCTACTATTGGGAATGTTTCAATTGGGTTAAAAACAAAATAAACGAAAATAAAGATGATGAAAAGGCTCAACATATGGGTAATCCTAACGCCTCTATCACTTCTATGTCAAATCTCAACCTAAGGTCTCAAAATGTATGTAATGCACAAGTTCTAAAACGATGAATCCTGTCGGTACACACACATCAAACGAAACAATGAATATATATATATATATATATATATATATATATATATGAAAATTTAAGGCTCAAAACTCACTGAACGTATAGAATTGGGCTGCCGATACAAGCTATGCATAGCTATCAACTATCTAGTCAACTACACCATCCTAAGTACCCCAAACATTTTATATTTAAAAAAAATGACTATGTTGGGCCTACTTTATCCCGCAACTTAAAGAATTTGCGTCCTAAAGCGTGTAAGCCCACACCGACCCGCTTTCAGGTTACGTTTTACAATGAATGAGAGGTGCCTTTCTTGTGCAATCTGATAACCTTGGAATTTTTATTTTTTTTGATGCAATTTTTTTTAATGCAAAATGGCTACTAATGCATGAAATATATACAACCTAAATGCATGAAAGAACAAAAATAAGAAATTACCTCTCCCCAAGCTTGAATATAGCATTGTCCTCAATGCTCGGAGCCAAGAGTAGAAGGAATCTACTGAGGCGGTGGAGAGTATGATGGACCGACAGAGAAGGGTGAGTAGTGAGGGATGAAGGTGATGGTGTGGAAAGGGGTCTTACTCGGTCGGGTCATCTGATAACATGCCCGGGTCAACTTTCGAAACATTTAAAAAATTTTCTAATAAACTTCAACCCGCCCAGGTCGTTTGTGACACCCGCCCGAGTCAATTTTCGGCATATGTTTAAAATTTTCAACCCGGCCGGGTAAACTCGTAACCCGCCCGGGTCAACTTTAGGCACTTTTAAAAGTTTTTGTTAATAAATTTCAACCCGGCCGGGTCTCTTCGTGACCCGCCCGGGTCAATTTTCGGCCTTCTTCTCAAAAATTTTAACCCGCCCGGGTCGATTGTGACACCCGCCCGGGCTAAATCTCGGCTACTTCTCAAAATTTTCAACCCGCCCGGGTCAGTTTTTTTTTTTTTTTTTTTTTTTTTTTTTGAAAGCAAAGAAATAAATAAATAAATACGAAACCACGGGTTGCCTCCCGTGAAGCGCCTTTCTTTCACGTCTTTGGCTAGACTTTATTCTCGATTCGTTCAATCCGGTGCCTACTCAATAAATGGAAGAAATTTTTTGTTAGTAATAAATAAGTCAACTTTTGGTGCGTCATACCTTATTTTCTTCCGTGGATCCATGAACGTGACGACCTCCATTAATGTCTCCCCAAGCTTGAACTTCTCAGTACGTTCTTCTGATGTATATTCATCAATGCTTATGTTTAGCATTGAATCTTTGCACTTTGAAGGTACTTGCTTCTTTACAATCTGGGTTGCCTCAATGATGTCTTTGTCTTCTCTTTCCCTCTTTATGCTTTGAAACCTTGATAGGAGTGGAGGAGTGATTTTTCTCTCAGTTTCAGGAGGTTTTGGAGCATTCTTCTTTTCATCAACGATTTCTTCTTCTTCATCCACTTGTATACTTGGGCCATCATCACTATTCCCGTTTTTTAAAGTAATGGCACAAACATTGTGATAATGCTTCATCTCGGTTTGCAAGGATAAGTTACGTTGAGACTCTATTTTGCTTATTGAACTTGCAAGTTGAGCTATTCGTTGCTTCAAGTTCTGAATGCTAACTTGGGTCTCTCGTTGGAATGCTTGGGTGCTAGTGGCTAAACTTTTGACAATATCTTCCAAAGACATTCCCAAGTTGACTACTTGATGTTGTTGACAAGGTTGGAAATTTTGTTGATCTTGAGCTTGAACTGTTTGTGTCAGGTCCCCAGCCTTGGTTAATTGCATGACCACTTTTGTTAATTCTGAAATCTGAGTTTCAAGTTGAGAGTTGCTCACTTCCTTAACTCCCCGTGGCATGTCAACATACCAATATTCTTCTAGCACCGAATGCCTTGTGTCTTCTGCTATAGATGTGATTAAAGCTCTAATCTCAGTTGGGGTTTTGTCATATAAAGCTCCTCCACTAGAGGCATTTATCAAACGCCTCTCCAATGGTGCTAGCCCTTCAACAAAGTATTGAAGGAGTTGGTGCTCAGGTAAACCATGTCGTGGGCATCGGGCACACACCTTATTAAACCTCTCTCAATAAGTATGTAACTCTTCCCGTTTTTCTTGCTTCATCTCGATTATCTCTTTACGAATGACTGAGGCTTTAACTTCCGGGAAGTATTCGTCAAGAAATAGTGTTGCGAGTTCATTCCAAGTGGTTATTGACCCTGATGGTAGGTAATAAAACCAATCTTTAGCCGAATCTTGAAGTGCAAAGGGGAATGCCCTTAGCTTGATTTGGTCTTCGGTTACATTGTGCGGCTTCATTCCAGAACAAACAACGTGAAAATCCTTTAGAAACTTGTGACGATCTTCATTTTCTAAGCCTCGGAAAACGGGTAACAGATGGATCAATCCAGATTTCAGTTCAAAGTTTTCCATTGTAGGGTAGTTGATGCAGAGTGGTTGTTGTGGGACATCACGAGTCGCCCACTGTCTAAGGGTTTGTTCGGCTGCCATGATGGAATGATATACATGTACTAAAAAAAATCTTGGCACAAAACGGTTAAATTTGCCGTATCCCCGGCAACGGCGCCAATTTGTTGGGTGTCGAATCCAGCAAATAAATATATAATAAACCTACTAGTATAAGTGAAAGTAAGGTTCGTGTCCTCAGGGATACAGATTAACCAATTATACCAAAAACGTTTCAAGTGCAGATACGATTGTTTAAAGGGGGGGGGGGGTTTGATTTGATAAATAAAATGACGAAAACTAAATTAAAAACTAAGACGATTAAACTATTGGGGAATTCAAATATTAAAAACTAATTTCAACACCAGGGCAATTTCTTGATTCGATTCGACTTACGATCATTAACGGTCACGGTTCAATGATCTTTTTAATTAACGGTTTGTATCAATACTAGACGTCACGCCGTTCGGACATCCACTCCATCTAAAGTCTAACCAAGCACAGTTCGTTGATTAGAGCCAACCCGCTACTCCAAGCTCACGCCGTTCGGATCTTAGTGTGCGCGCGGGTTGCATGATAGAAGTATCGATTATAATTAAACACTCATGCTGTTCGGAATGTTTAACTAGATCATGTGAATCTATAATAATTTTGGGTTCTTAGACAAACTCAAAATATTATTTGTTCCTTGTATCAAAAACTAAAACTTGATTAGGGTTCTAAATATTGATGAACTTTATTAGAAAAATTAATAAGTTGATCAGGTTTATTAACAATCTAATATTTTCCGGATTGGATCCGTATTAAGAACAAGAATCACACAAACAAACCACTAAAATAAATTGATCTCATAACCGTTTCACATAAGTTTATGAATCAAATCAAACAAACCCTAGTGTTGAAACTAAAAGGTTCTAGCCGAACATGATGGCTAGAACAACCAAAACAAATACGAAACTAAACATTGCTTACGAAACAAAATAATATAGATTTGTCTTTTATGCTCCAAAAATAAAATATGCCATCAAGCTTCTTTGCTTCTTGTTCCTTCGATCTCTGCAGCCGTCGAAAAGATTAATTTTTTCAAAAAATGTCCAACCCATCTGTTTTAAAACTCCTCTCGCCACTTTTATCTCTAAGTTTGGTACTTTTTTTTTTCATTTAAAGATTTCTTTCAATTATTATTATTTTACAATCCAACTCCCTCTAGTTCTTTCAATGCTACTTGCAGCCAAAACTTATTTTTAAAGACGTCAGTGAAGTCCAAGTAAATTGCGGCCTCGCCTCGTCAATGCTCGCTATTTCTCTTTCAATTCTCCACACCTACGAAACCAACCAAAACAAACCAAAGTAGATTCGATTCCACCAAACCATGCATTTCACGAAAATGATGCAATATATACAACCTAAATGCATAAAAACGCCTAAACTAGCTACTAAATGAATGATAAAATATGCCTAAAAATGCAACTAACACTAGAGCCACCCTAATGTTGCTTCTTTTGCTTTCCAAAATGATGAGTTAGAAGCATGCTTATGCATATGTCTCATCCTAAGTCATTTACTTATAGTTATTTTATATCAATACAGCTGAATTCAAACTTATTGCTAGCAAAGATCTACTCAAAGTCTCAAAGTACATAAACATAATCACATCTCTTCAATCCCTCACACTCAATCACTGGACATAGTATTATAATCAGTAATAACTCATATTCCCTAAACTAAAACCTAATAACTAATCAGATAAACAATCACTTAAGTAAGTGTAATACCCCAACCGATAGCGGAAACATCGAGGTGTCACGAGGTAACGATTGTTCAATAGTGTCACACCACGACAATGGCGGAAACACGTGGCGCGACGGTTCAAGAGCATAAAGTCAAGGTTATTGCTAAACACAAGTAATTTAAGAAAATGGGTCATTTATTAAGGCGTCAAATCTTGTTCAAAATATTACATAAAAGTAAATTGTTTTTAAGACAACATAGAGGTTTCTCAAATATATCCCAAAGCCTTGGGAAATAAAGGTGAAACCCCGCAAAATGTTTAACGCCGTATCGGAGGATTCCACGACCCAGCTTGCCCCGGTTCGTCTTCATCTAATTACCTGAAAGATATGTTTAAAAGTTTCGTCAATATAAATATATTGGTGAGTTCACAGGTTTTTAGTTTCCAAAACTTGAATACTTGGGAAATACCATGTTATGACAATATATAGGAGTTGCAAATTCCTATAAATCTACTTGAGACTATAATCAAACCAAGACGTATAATAATAATGCCCCGCTCCAAGTCGTTACTCGGTTTCCCACGACTTAAGTTCAGAATATATGCACCCCAGGCATACACTAATGCATAATCGACGCTAACGATTAGGGGTGGGCCTTGTCAGGCACCAATAGTACTATCCAAATATTCCACCGGTTTCATTTCCCTGAACAAATGATTATAGAGGCGAGGACTCAACCCCGAGTGGCGGTCACACCTCAAGTAATAGATCCGTCAAACATTTTCCCCAACATATCTTTCCCCCGAAAAACGTAAAAAT
Source organism: Ambrosia trifida (assembly GCA_028751855.1). Lineage (NCBI taxonomy): Eukaryota > Viridiplantae > Streptophyta > Magnoliopsida > Asterales > Asteraceae > Ambrosia > Ambrosia trifida. The sequence continues at coordinate 1,862,576 of CM054129.1, forward strand.
AGTTTAAAATGGGGCCGTGAGACTCACCTGAAACACTGTCTGGCTCACTAAGTAGATAGCAAAGAGGGTCTTGCACCTACAAACGTCCTAGACGTATAAGTCACTATTCCTATAGTGCATGTGCCTTGGCAAGTTGTACACCCAACTCCCGACCACAAGTTATTCCAAATCCCGTTTAATTAAGCGCGTATCCTAGGTTTCGTTGGCGTTAGATTACCCTTTGTGTTACAAGTTATATATTACTCTTGTTAATATTTCCTTAACTTGTACCTTATTATCATCGGCTCGACTTCACTTAACATATAATTATTTTCCCATTTAAATAATTATACTTAAGGTCGCATCGCTCGATATAATATATATATTTCAACCCTCGACCCGACTCACTTTGCCGCACATTTGTTTTCCCATTTAAACAAATATGCTAAGATCTTGTCGTTCGATTGTATATTCTTAACACCCGATTCAACTCACCATACCGTATATTTATTTTCCCATTCAAATAAATATACTAGGGTCTTGTCGGCGCGGCATACACATATATATCTTTGTCTACTTGTCGCGGCTTTCCTTCCCACATATCTACTTTCCCATTAAGTAGATATACTAGAATTTTGCCGAGACGAGCGTACATATATATAAATGTGTAATTTTTCTTGTTAAGTATATACGTTTGTTTAACGTCTAAATTGTTTACGTCATGTTTTTCTCCCACGAATAATTCCTTCAACACTTAGGAAAGTGTTTATTAGTTTTCACCCATGATGTATATATATTTTACTTCTTAAAAATATATATTTTCTCATCTTGCCGCAATGGCATTTTTCTCATGTTTTGTCCGTGTACGATTCGTTAACGCGTCTTAGTTCGACATCTTAGCTCGTATAGTTAATTTTTTCCAAGTTTTTCCCAACATGTGTTTTATAGAAATATTATCCATATTTCTTCCTCTTAACACAAGTTACTTGGAAGGTTTAAAATACTTATGTATTTTTAACCCAACTTGTTAACTTAACTACAAAAATGTTTCCAATACTTTCATATTCCCATTTATATGAAAGTATTCATTTTTGTACAAGTTTCTCAAGTTTGTTTAATATTTTTATAAAATCTCTATTTTATAAAAATCCTTATGTTAATACAAATCCATATTTTTATAACTTTCAAAAATATACTTTTATACAAAAATACCCAAGTATATCTACTAGTATTTACCAAATCAACCTTGGAAAATTATTACTTATACTTTTGACACCAAACTTTCCATCCTTGCATTTTTGGACTAATAGTTTCTAAAATATCCATTTTAGTCCTCTAACTTTCGAAGTTACAATATTAGTCCCTTAACTTTCAAATGTTGCATTTTTCCACTCTAACTTCCCAAAGTTAACATTTTTCACTCAAAATAGTAGACTTTGAAAATTCAACTTTTTATTGGTAAGTTATTTTTGTATCAAACCACTTTTATTAGTCTTATATTCCATATATAAGACTACTTGTATGTGTGTTTTATGTATTTGCCCATTTTAACAAAATATCATTCTTCTAAGTAAGTAACTTTAATTTTTCATCTTCTTTATCCATGAACTTCTAACATGTTCCATCATACATTATGTCTTAGATGATCATATTAAGATGATTAAAGTTACTTTTTAACACATTCAAGTTCATTCCACAAATCTTAACCAAATCATCATCCTACTTAGTTTAAGTGTAAATTTCATACATTTTCAAGATCATTACTTTATCATCATCAAATCCATGATTTATTCACATATCTTTAATCATTTATTTTACACATGTAAAACCTATTAAAGATTATGTTTCAAACCACCTTTTAAACCCTTCATGTACAACTTGCTTCTAAGAACACATACATGAATAATAATAATCAAAAACAAGGTTAAGAAGCTTACTACTAGCACAAGGCTAGGGAAGACAAAACCTTGGATTTTGAGAGGGGTTTAGTGTGTTCTTCCTTAATGGTTAAGCTCCAAGCTTGAAACACACAATAGGGGTTTGGATGATGGATTGTTTTGAGTGATTTGGAGATGTAAAAACTTGAAAGAATGATGTGTGTGTGGGTGAGATAACCTACGGCCAAGGGAGAAGAAAAGAAGAAGAGTTTTTGCTTTGATATCCAAGTCTCTAACACATGTTATTTATAGTGTTATCACATGTAATCATTCCAAAGATTCAAGTAATCTTATAGAAGATTGAGTTGTGTACTTAGGATTTTTGGAAAGATATGATATGTGTATGTGTGTGGGGAGCCGTGGGTTAGAGAGAGCAAGGGAAGGAGTTTTGCTTGTAAATCTTGGCTAAGTATTTGTGATCTTTCATGACCTTTCACTAGACCTTATACATACATGAGTGCACTAGTGTAATGATGGGTTAAGTTTTGTCTTGGATTATTATGGCCTCTTGGCCGAAATTTGGTAAGGGAGGGACAAGAAAGTTGCATGCTTGTACTTGTATGATCTTGCACTTTTTGGCTTTTTGTGTATGCATGCTTTATACTAGGATTATAGATTATTATTATAAAACATGCATGGATATAATTATGGCCTTTTAGGCCGGCCCTTGGATGGGTTTGGGTGGGGTCCACAACTCCAAATATTTACCCAATATTTGTTATGTTTAATCCCTCGTCGTTCGGGTGTCGTTCGGGTATTTTTCGGGTTTTAATCACGCGTTATTCGGACATTAAAAATACCTTTAATAACCCTTAAATATAGTCTAATTTAAGCATTGATTGGTTATTTAGGCTTTTGCCGGGTGAAATTATGAGTTATACGCGTATCGGGTGCGGTACGCGCATTTTATTCGTTACCGGGAGATTTGTACAAGACGCTTCCATTTATGGTTTTGGAGTTCCAAAACTCATTAAATTTTATGGAAATACCCTTTATTTTATATCCTGGGTGTCCGGGATCCTTTTTGTTTATTTAATTATTACCGGGTAATTGCCAACGTCCATACCGGATAGTTATTTCGCACATGATCCAATCATGTTTTACCATTAAACGTATGCATTCCTATGCACTATTTGGAAATTGCTATCTCCTAAGGCCTTGATAATTAAATCACACATAATGGCATTTAATTACGTTAATCATATATTAATTAATTTGTACGGAATTACCTTATTTTTGCCGGTTGTTACATTCTCCCCCCGTTAAGAGAATTCCGTCCCGGAATTCACTTCGAGTTCTCCGGTACAGGCGTCTTCTCGAATAGGGCGGGATATTTTTGCTTCATCCGGTCCAGCCTTTCCCACGTGAACTCCGGTCCACGCTTGGCATTCCAGCGCACTTTGACCAATCTGATCTTGCTGCGCCTTAGTTTTTGGACCTTCCAATCAGTTACCTCGATTGGTTCTTCAACAAAATGTAACTTGTCGTCAATCTGGATTTCGTCTGCAGGGATGATGAGAGTTTCGTCGGATAGGCACTTTTTCAAATTTGACACGTGAAACGTGTCGTGTATTCCACTAAGCTCTTGAGGCAACTTGAGTTTGTATGCCACTGTGCCTACCCTGGACAAGACTTCGAATGGTCCAATATATCGTGGGTTCAGCTTTCCGCGCTTTCCAAAGCGCGCGACACCTTTCCAAGGTGACACTTTTAATAGGACCCTGTCTCCGACTTGAAACTCTAAAGACTTTCGCCTCATATCAGCATAGCTTTTCTGGCGGTCACGGGCCGCTTTGAGGCGTTCCTTTATCAAAAAGACCTTGTCCGTGGTCTCTTGAACAATTTCGGGCCCGGTGAGTTGTTTTTCTCCAACTTCCGCCCAACATAGCGGCGATCGACACTTGCGTCCATATAGAGCTTCAAACGGTGCGGCTTGAATGCTCGTATGATAACTGTTGTTATAGGAAAATTCTACCAATGGCAAGTGCGTATCCCAATTACCTCCGAAATCAATCGCGCATGCCCGTAACATATCCTCCAAGGTCTGGATGGTTCGTTCACTTTGACCATCCGTTTGGGGGTGATATGCGGTACTCATGTCGAGGCGAGTACCGAGGGCTTCATTTAAACTTTCCCAAAATCTGGAAGTGAAACGACTATCTCGATCGGAGATGATAGAAACAGGTACACCGTGTTTAGACACCACTTCCTTTATGTACAAACGGGTCAGTTTCTCCAACCTGTCCGTTTCACGAATCGGAAGAAAGTGTGCAGATTTTGTCAATCGATCTACGATTACCCAGATCATGTCATGGCCGCTTGTTGTTTTGGGTAACTTGGTAATGAAATCCATGGTGATTCGTTCCCATTTCCATTCTGGTATTTTCGGTTGCTGGAGCAAACCGGAAGGTCTCTGGTGCTCAGCTTTGACCTTTGCGCAAGTCAAACATCGCGCAACATATGTCGCTATATCTCTTTTGAAGTTTGGCCACCAATAAAGTTCCTTCAAATCGTGGAACATCTTGTCCGCACCAGGGTGAACCGAATATCTAGAACTGTGAGCTTCGGCCAACACTAGCTCACGCAATCCTCCGTACACTGGAACCCAAATTCTATTCATGAAATACAGTGTCTGGTCCGCCTTTGGTTCCAGTGAATCAATCATCTTTCGCAATCTTTCACCTTTGACATTCTCGGGTTTAAGGGCGTTAACTTGAGCTTCACGAACTCGTTCAGTCAGGTTCGTGTGGATAGTCAAACCCAAAGCTCGGACACGCAATGGTTTAACCCGTTCCTTGCGACTCAGGGCGTCGGCTACGACGTTCGCCTTACCGGGATGGTACTTTATCTCACAATCGTAATCGTTTAATAATTCGACCCATCGCCGTTGTCGCATGTTTAAATCCTTTTGATCAAAGATGTGTTGCAAACTCTTATGATCAGTGAAAATCGTGCACTTGGTTCCGTACAAATAGTGCCTCCATATCTTGAGAGCGAATACCACTGCACCTAATTCCAAATCGTGTGTAGTGTAGTTCCTCTCGTGGATTTTCAGTTGCCTGGAAGCATATGCTATTACTTTTTCCCGCTGCATCAATACGCAACCCAAACCTTGATGTGAGGCATCACAGTAAACTACAAAATCTTCCGTACCATCGGGGAGTGATAGTATCGGAGCGCCACATAACTTTTCTTTTAGTAATTGGAATGCTGCCTCTTGCTTTTCCGTCCACTCGAATTTCTTATCTTTTTGGGTTAACATGGTTAAAGCTTGCGCTATCTTTGAAAAGTTCTCGATGAACCTTCTGTAATAACCCGCGAGGCCAAGAAATTGTCGTACTTCGGTAGGAGTTCGAGGGGCTTCCCAATTTTTAATTGCCTCGATCTTGGCGGGATCGACGTGTATGCCCTTCTCGTTTACCACGTGGCCTAGAAAGTGAACTTCCCGAATCCAAAAGTCACACTTTGAGAATTTAGCGTAGAGCTTCTCTTTGCGTAATACTTCAAGAATTAACCGAAGGTGATTCTCGTGGTCTTCTTTTGTGCGTGAATAGATCAAAATATCGTCAATGAAGACAATGACGAATTTATCCAGGTATGGCTTACACACGCGGTTCATTAGGTCCATGAAAACCGCTGGTGCGTTGGTTAAGCCGAACGGCATTACCAAAAATTCATAGTGCCCATACCGAGTTCTGAAGGCCGTTTTTGGTACATCTTCTTCTTGTATACGCAGCTGGTGATAGCCAGACCTCAAATTGATTTTGGAGTAATAGCTAGATCCTTGGAGCTGATCAAATAAATCGTCGATCCTGGGGAGGGGATAGCGATTCTTGATGGTTAGCTTGTTCAGCTCTCGATAGTCGATGCACATGCGAAATGTGCCATCCTTCTTCTTTACAAATAAGACGGGAGCTCCCCAAGGTGAGAAACTCGGTCTTATAAAACCTTTGTCCAACAATTCTTGTAGCTGGCTGGACAGTTCCTGCATCTCTGATGGAGCTAGGCGGTATGGCGATCGTGCCACAGGAGCAGCTCCGGGAACGAGGTCGATGCGGAACTCGACTTGTCGAGGTGGTGGCAACCCCGGCAAATCTTCTGGGAATACATCCGGAAAGTCTCTAGCTACTGGAATGTCTTCCAACTTTCGCTCGTCGGCCTTCTTGTCCACTACGTGTGCCAAGAATGCGACAAGCCCTTTTCTTAGACACTTACGAGCCTTCATGCTTGAAATAATTCTTAGCGGCGTCCCGTGTCTTTCCCCTTGAATTGAGAGAGTTTCACCGCTTGCGAGGGGGACTTGAATGACTTTATCGTTGCAAATCACGACGGCATGATGTGCAGACAACCAATCCATGCCGACAACTATGTCGAAACTTCCCAATACGACTGGCAAAAGATAAATCCCAAACTCGTGCCCACAGAGTTCTAATTTACAATCCCTCGCTACTTCTCTCGTTTCAATAGTTTTACCATTAGCCAGTTCTATGGAGTAGGGTGTATCTAGTTTACTAGTTCTTAATCCAAGTAGTCTTTTAAACTCAATGGATACGAAGCTAAAGTCAGCACCGGTATCAAATAATACAGAGGCATAATGACCATTAAGAGGAAACGTACCAGTGACCACGTTGGGGTCTTGTCGTGCATCACCGGCTCCAATCACAAATGCCCGCCCGCGGGCCTGGTTGTTGATCTTGGGGCAATCCTTTTTCCAATGGTCCAGTGACCCGCATGCGAAGCATGGTCTAGCCCCTCCATTCTTCGGTGCTCAGGAACGACAGTCTTCAGTCTTGTGCCCTGTGCGGTGGCACTTTCCACAAGTTAACCCATTATTCCTTCCCTGATTTCCCTGTTTGTTACCATTACCACGTCCCGTGGCTACATATCCTTTCCCTTTCTTGTTTGAGCTACCCGACGCTCTGTCCCTTTTCCCTTCATCCCGTTTCCTTTTCCCGAATCTCGGCTTGTTCCCCTGATCGTTCAACACAACTGCTGAGCTCGTCCCCTGATTCTTGGCTTCTACACTGCTGGCCTCAGAAATTTTCAATCCCGAAACTTGTCGGATCAGTGTGCCCATGCGAATCGCATCTTCGGTGAGGCTTAGTGCAAGGTCGATAGCTGCGCGCATGGTCGTAGGTTTAGAAGCAGTGACCATGCTGCGTATTTGCGGTGCTAAGCCGAACAAATAACGCTCAATCTTGTTGTTTTCAGGGGTGACCAACCGTGGCACTAGTATGGCGAGATCATGGAATCGGGACGTGTAACCAGTCACGTCCGCTCCCATCATAGTTAGGTTCCAGAACTCAGTTTCCAGTTTCTGTACCTCGCTTGCCGGGCGATACTCAGCAATCATGAGTTCCTTCAGTTCTGTCCATGACAGGGAGTAAGCAGTGTCGTCACCCAATGACTGTACTTGTCCATTCCACCATGTTAGTGCTTGGTCCAAGAACAAGTTGGTGGAGTACATGACCGACTGGCGAGGGGTACACCCACTGATACGGATGACTGCCTCGGTCTTTTCAAACCACTTGACCAGGCCAACAGATCCTTCTGTGCCGTTGAAGTTGATCGGCTTGCAGTCTAAGAAGGCTTTGAAAGTGCAGCCACGCTCTCGCGAGGCCGTTTCTGCATTAACAAAGTAGTGTGTTATTATGGGATAGGGGTTTTAGGATATTCTCCCATCGCTTTATCAATTATTTTTAAACCTTCTTACCATTGGGGGATGGTTCTCGTCGGTCACTCCCAGTCAAGTCACGTGATCGTTCGGAGCGAGCGGCTTCGTGCTCCGCGATTGCTCGGGCTATGCGCTCCGAAATCATGGTTTCAAGTTCAGCTGGTGTTGCGGGCAGTCCGTCTGCACCGCTGTTGCTTCTGGTGGCTGGTGCCATTTTCTTCAATAATAATTATCAAAGGTTAATTTGGTAAACATTTATACAATATACAGCATAAATAACAAACCAGAATATGAACACAATAATCAACACCATGTCATCACACAACATACCAACACATCATACAGAATAAATAATAATCAACACAACATCACCACACAATCACACAAATCACAATATATGGAGTAAGCAATAATAATCGTAGACAACAACATATTTCACCATCATAATAATAAGATTTCTCATTAATTTCAATAGTACTAGTACAATGCTTGTTCATAATAACAAAATGGAGAATACATCTCTCATACAATACATTGTTTTTGAAATAAATAAAACATCATATCATGTGCCGTCGTACCCGTACGGCTAGGCAAAATGCAGACGAGTGTCATAACCCGTGCTATACTACCATACTGCTGCTACTATGTACATAAGCTGGTGATTCTTCCGTGCGTCCCTGATGCATCCCTACTGTGGCGGTGGTGGCGGAAACTGGTACTGTGGTGCATGCACACTGATCGTCATGCTAATCGCCATGATACGCTCATATAAGAACTGTCGATGCGCAAAATGCGCATCACCTGTAATACCACACTGTGCGTCCATGCTCAGTAACTCTTCCGCATAGTGCGCCAAAGCATCTCGTGCATCAATCATCCGCGTCCACATCAGACGGGTCTGCTGCTCTACCTGTGTCACGGTGCGCTGCACCGTGTCCGCGAGGGTCTGGAAGTCTCGCTCTAGGGAGATAGCAGTGGACCATGCTGGTCCGGATAGGGGTGTCATCCTAGGTGGCTGGGATGGTCCGGGTATATCTGGGTGAACTGATGGGAATGGCCCAAAGGGGGCTGGTATCGGTATGTGTGGAAGCAACGGGGCAAAACCCTGTGGTCTGGGGGTATAGTGAGGTGGCATCATGTAGGGGTCCCCTGCACCCAGAGGATACGGTGCAGGTGGCATGCTGGGCAGGGTGGGGATCGGTAATGTCATGGCTACTGTGGGTGATGGTACAGGCTCGGCCAATGGGGCTACCAGAGGCTCTGAAACAGTGGCCCACTCTGGGGTGGATACCACGACAGTGGGGGTAGGAGGGCTCGCGGTGGCGTATGCCGTCACGCCCGCCCGGTGCAGCTCCGAGCTGCGGGCAGAGCTCCCCTCTAGGATGTGTCCAGTAGGAACTGGCCCATCCTGAGGTACGGGCTCGGGTATGGTGGGTAGAGTGGCTGGTGCAGTAGTGGCATGCTCGATCATCGGAGCGACGTGCTCCTCCTGGTCTGCTGGTGGGATCGGTACAGCAATGTGCTCCACCGATGCGGTCGACTCATCGTCGGAGTCATCAGAGATCCACCCGTTATGTCCTCGGGGAACGGGCACGGGCATCATGCCCGGGGGTACGGGGATAAGTGAGGTAGGTAAGGGCTCACGATCGATCGGTGCGTGTCGGTCATAGGGAGACTCAACGGTCTCTGACTGCGCGGGGACAGGCCTCGATGGACCTGCACAGCCCTCTGGGAAGTCTCTGATGGCCTGGAGGGGCAGTACTGGCAGTGGCGCTGCCTGGAGTGGCACTATAGGCAAGTCTGCCTGTGGTGCCTCGGCCATAGGTAGGTCGACCACGTCGCCCTCAGCGGGGGCCCACGCTGGGTCCTCGTTCGGGTCAGTCTCGTCCGAGCTATCTCCTCCTGCGCCCTCCACGGCGGCGTCAATCTCCATCTCGTCATCCTCCGGATCGAGTACCACAAGCTCGATCGGCTCTGCTGGCGGCGCTGGGATAATCTGAATACTGCTATCGTAGCTCGGTGCTACGCTCCCTGCGTCTGTGTCTGACATCCCTGGCAAAAGAACCGTACTAACATATATGAATTATTTAAATTAGATAGTTATGGCGTACGTTATCAGTAACCTTCCTAACTTCTAATTTCACGCTAACGCATAACAATACCCATGGCTAGCTCGGTCGGAATCTCCTCATGCCCAATGCTTCTTGAAAAATTACTTTATTGCATTTAGCAACTATGTATATTTTTTGAAAACTTTATCTTTTTGAACCAAATCCGGTTATAGTCTAGTTTTTAAAGAAAATACTCTAGTTCGCTATAACCTTGGCTCTGATACCACTTTCTGTCACACCACGACAATGGCGGAAACACGTGGCGCGACGGTTCAAGAGCATAAAGTCAAGGTTATTGCTAAACACAAGTAATTTAAGAAAATGGGTCATTTATTAAGGCGTCAAATCTTGTTCAAAATATTACATAAAAGTAAATTGTTTTTAAGACAACATAGAGGTTTCTCAAATATATCCCAAAGCCTTGGGAAATAAAGGTGAAACCCCGCAAAATGTTTAACGCCGTATCGGAGGATTCCACGACCCAGCTTGCCCCGGTTCGTCTTCATCTAATTACCTGAAAGATATGTTTAAAAGTTTCGTCAATATAAATATATTGGTGAGTTCACAGGTTTTTAGTTTCCAAAACTTGAATACTTGGGAAATACCATGTTATGACAATATATAGGAGTTGCAAATTCCTATAAATCTACTTGAGACTATAATCAAACCAAGACGTATAATAATAATGCCCCGCTCCAAGTCGTTACTCGGTTTCCCACGACTTAAGTTCAGAATATATGCACCCCAGGCATACACTAATGCATAATCGACGCTAACGATTAGGGGTGGGCCTTGTCAGGCACCAATAGTACTATCCAAATATTCCACCGGTTTCATTTCCCTGAACAAATGATTATAGAGGCGAGGACTCAACCCCGAGTGGCGGTCACACCTCAAGTAATAGATCCGTCAAACATTTTCCCCAACATATCTTTCCCCCGAAAAACGTAAAAATAGTTTAAAATGGGGCCGTGAGACTCACCTGAAACACTGTCTGGCTCACTAAGTAGATAGCAAAGAGGGTCTTGCACCTACAAACGTCCTAGACGTATAAGTCACTATTCCTATAGTGCATGTGCCTTGGCAAGTTGTACACCCAACTCCCGACCACAAGTTATTCCAAATCCCGTTTAATTAAGCGCGTATCCTAGGTTTCGTTGGCGTTAGATTACCCTTTGTGTTACAAGTTATATATTACTCTTGTTAATATTTCCTTAACTTGTACCTTATTATCATCGGCTCGACTTCACTTAACATATAATTATTTTCCCATTTAAATAATTATACTTAAGGTCGCATCGCTCGATATAATATATATATTTCAACCCTCGACCCGACTCACTTTGCCGCACATTTGTTTTCCCATTTAAACAAATATGCTAAGATCTTGTCGTTCGATTGTATATTCTTAACACCCGATTCAACTCACCATACCGTATATTTATTTTCCCATTCAAATAAATATACTAGGGTCTTGTCGGCGCGGCATACACATATATATCTTTGTCTACTCGTCGCGGCTTTCCTTCCCACATATCTACTTTCCCATTAAGTAGATATACTAGAATTTTGCCGAGACGAGCGTACATATATATAAATGTGTAATTTTTCTTGTTAAGTATATACGTTTGTTTAACGTCTAAATTGTTTACGTCATGTTTTTCTCCCACGAATAATTCCTTCAACACTTAGGAAAGTGTTTATTAGTTTTCACCCATGATGTATATATATTTTACTTCTTAAAAATATATATTTTCTCATCTTGCCGCAATGGCATTTTTCTCATGTTTTGTCCGTGTACGATTCGTTAACGCGTCTTAGTTCGACATCTTAGCTCGTATAGTTAATTTTTTCCAAGTTTTTCCCAACATGTGTTTTATAGAAATATTATCCATATTTCTTCCTCTTAACACAAGTTACTTGGAAGGTTTAAAATACTTATGTATTTTTAACCCAACTTGTTAACTTAACTACAAAAATGTTTTCAATACTTTCATATTCCCATTTATATGAAAGTATTCATTTTTGTACAAGTTTCTCAAGTTTGTTTAATATTTTTATAAAATCTCTATTTTATAAAAATCCTTATGTTAATACAAATCCATATTTTTATAACTTTCAAAAATATACTTTTATACAAAAATACCCAAGTATATCTACTAGTATTTACCAAATCAACCTTGGAAAATTATTACTTATACTTTTGACACCAAACTTTCCATCCTTGCATTTTTGGACTAATAGTTTCTAAAATATCCATTTTAGTCCTCTAACTTTCGAAGTTACAATATTAGTCCCTTAACTTTCAAATGTTGCATTTTTCCACTCTAACTTCCCAAAGTTAACATTTTTCACTCAAAATAGTAGACTTTGAAGATTCAACTTTTTATTGGTAAGTTATTTTTGTATCAAACCACTTTTATTAGTCTTATATTCCATATATAAGACTACTTGTATGTGTGTTTTATGTATTTGCCCATTTTAACAAAATATCATTCTTCTAAGTAAGTAACTTTAATTTTTCATCTTCTTTATCCATGAACTTCTAACATGTTCCATCATACATTATGTCTTAGATGATCATATTAAGATGATTAAAGTTACTTTTTAACACATTCAAGTTCATTCCACAAATCTTAACCAAATCATCATCCTACTTAGTTTAAATGTAAATTTCATACATTTTCAAGATCATTACTTTATCATCATCAAATCCATGATTTATTCACATATCTTTAATCATTTATTTTACACATGTAAAACCTATTAAAGATTATGTTTCAAACCACCTTTTAAACCCTTCATGTACAACTTGCTTCTAAGAACACATACATGAATAATAATAATCAAAAACAAGGTTAAGAAGCTTACTACTAGCACAAGGCTAGGGAAGACAAAACCTTGGATTTTGAGAGGGGTTTAGTGTGTTCTTCCTTAATGGTTAAGCTCCAAGCTTGAAACACACAATAGGGGTTTGGATGATGGATTGTTTTGAGTGATTTGGAGATGTAAAAACTTGAAAGAATGATGTGTGTGTGGGTGAGATAACCTACGGCCAAGGGAGAAGAAAAGAAGAAGAGTTTTTGCTTTGATATCCAAGTCTCTAACACATGTTATTTATAGTGTTATCACATGTAATCATTCCAAAGATTCAAGTAATCTTATAGAAGATTGAGTTGTGTACTTAGGATTTTTGGAAAGATATGATATGTGTATGTGTGTGGGGAGCCGTGGGTTAGAGAGAGCAAGGGAAGGAGTTTTGCTTGTAAATCTTGGCTAAGTATTTGTGATCTTTCATGACCTTTCACTAGACCTTATACATACATGAGTGCACTAGTGTAATGATGGGTTAAGTTTTGTCTTGGATTATTATGGCCTCTTGGCCGAAATTTGGTAAGGGAGGGACAAGAAAGTTGCATGCTTGTACTTGTATGATCTTGCACTTTTTGGCTTTTTGTGTATGCATGCTTTATACTAGGATTATAGATTATTATTATAACACATGCATGGATATAAGGCTAGTGGGTAAGCAGACATCAAAAAACCCATGTCTCAGTGCCATGTAGGCTGCCACATCACCAAAGTGGTGTCTCACCATTCTTGAGACATGGGTGGGGTGTGCAGACATGAAAAACCCATGTCTCAATCATTTAATATATTTTGTTTTCTAATATCCTATTCTAAAAATAATAATTTCACAAAATCTTCAACAACAACCAGAAAATCAAATAAAATAATTACATAAAGCCATAAAATTTATAGCTTTATTTCAAACAAAATATTAAACCCACCTCAGAAACAGGACTATAATAAGATGGATCAGACAAATGAACCGGAAGCAACCCATGGGTCTGGCTCCGACCCACCTGGTTCACCTTCTCCCCCTTCTTCTTCCTCGCTGACACCGGCCGTCCGCCGCCGTCAAATTCCAGCGACCCACCACCACCAACCTTCAATCTCGACGACGGTGTCATTCTCCATGACGGCGCCGGAGTACTAGATCTGGACCCACCACCACCAACCATCTAGCCGTTACCCAGTGTTAAAAAAAAAAAAAAAAAAAAGGAAATTATGCTATTGGTCCGTCCCTCATGTCCGGTGAAGAACGGGGGTAAAGGGGACGGGGCAGGGTGGGGCGGTGTACAGATTGAGACGGGGCAAAAAAAGGAGGACGGGGCTTGTTGGATGGTCTGCTCACCGAGTAGTCTAATTATGGCCTTTTAGGCCGGCCCTTGGATGGGTTTGGGTGGGGTCCACAACTCCAAATATTTACCCAATATTTGTTATGTTTAATCCCTCGTCGTTCGGGTGTCGTTCGGGTATTTTTCGGGTTTTAATCACGCGTTATTCGGACATTAAAAATACCTTTAATAACCCTTAAATATAGTCTAATTTAAGCGTTGATTGGTTATTTAGGCTTTTGCCGGGTGAAATTATGAGTTATACGCGTATCGGGTGCGGTACGCGCATTTTATTCGTTACCGGGAGATTTGTACAAGACGCTTCCATTTATGGTTTTGGAGTTCCAAAACTCATTAAATTTTATGGAAATACCCTTTATTTTATATCCTGGGTGTCCGGGATCCTTTTTGTTTATTTAATTATTACCGGGTAATTGCCAACGTCCATACCGGATAGTTATTTCGCACATGATCCAATCATGTTTTACCATTAAACGTATGCATTCCTATGCACTATTTGGAAATTGCTATCTCCTAAGGCCTTGATAATTAAATCACACATAATGGCATTTAATTACGTTAATCATATATTAATTAATTTGTACGGAATTACCTTATTTTTTCCGGTTGTTACAAATAGCTCATGGACTAGAAATGTAAATATTGATACATTGACTAAGTAATTTATTACATTGAAATGAAATTACAAGAATACAACATTTAAGAACTAACAATCTAAAATAAAATTTAGTAAATCTCAAGTCTATGTTTAAGTTCCAAAAGCTTAACAGTGATCTCATAACAACCTGAAACATGTACGAAAATAATTTTGTCAATACAAAATGTATTGGTGAGCATACCCTGTTTGAATAAATATAGTAGGAAAAGAGTTTCGCAATTCACATGTTATACTGTCTACAATTTAGTGTTCAAGCTATGTACAAATGTCACCTAAAATTAAGCCTTAGAGTAGAAATGATATCTAAGAATAATGGGATATCTAGTATATATGTATAGTAGTCGCCCAATAGTATGATTATATATAGTATGCAACAAAGCAAGTAGTTTACACATAAAAATAGTCAAGTATTATTTATTGCTATGCTAGGCCCACACCGGGTTAATGATTAAGGTCATAAGTACACACTATCAGCGATCAACAAGTAAAACACATACAAGAATTTCGATTGTGAATATAGACTAAAGCATGATTAAGTGAGTGAAGTAATAAGCGTACATGAGTCACCCTAAAGGTGTAAACATGAAAAATGGGGAAAGATATACTCACATTCGCTAAGCTGAATTATCCTCTAAGCGTTGTGAATGTATGTGAGGCGAATCTCAAAGACTCAACAACGTAGCTAGTCCAATTTGAAGAGATAAAAACCGAAAAAAAAAGAATATCAAGCTTCCAATTCGCCAATTACAAGAGCTTATAATCAAAGCTTCAATTGTAGAAGTAATAGACTATAGAAGAAAGGTATGAGGGAAAGTTTAATCAGATTGAAACATTCGATTTCGAGGTGCCCAGTGTAATGGGTCATAGGTGGGTTTTTATACTAGTTTTGGATTCAATTCGCCATTAAAATTGGTCAACACCATAAAGTAAGGTTTCCTGATGAATTGACTATTTGATTAGGACTTTGACTGTTTGACTAAGACTTTGACTAGGACTTTGATCGGGACTTTGACTAGGACTTTGACTCGGACTTTGACTAGGAATTTGACTGTTTGACTGTCTTCGCGGACCGCGAGAACTAAAAAAATCAAATTTTCTAATTTAATCAATTTTAAGTTCCGGACTTGTTTCCTTCGGTTTCTAAGTTGTTTTAGGACCGAAAATTAAGGGTTTTGAGTATCAAGGTCTGAAACATACGTGTTCGGGTGTAAATGTGAGTATAAAACGTACAATACTTTTACTTATAAAAATTATAAGTTTTATTAAATAGTGACTTTTGGTCCTATTAAAATAGGAGGGTTAAAAATGAAAATTTTTAACCCTCCTGATGAATTGACTATTTGATTAGGACTTTGACTGTTTGACTAGGACTTTGATCGGGACTTTGACTAGGACTTTGACTCGGACTTTGACTAGGAATTTGACTGTTTGACTGTCTTCGCGGACCGCGAGAACTAAAAAAATCAAATTTTCTAATTTAATCAATTTTAAGTTCCGGACTTGTTTCCTTCGGTTTCTAAGTTGTTTTAGGACCGAAAATTAAGGGTTTTGAGTATCAAGGTCTGAAACATACGTGTTCGGGTGTAGATGTGAGTATAAAACGTACAATACTTTTACTTATAAAAATTATAAGTTTTATTAAATAGTGACTTTTGGTCCTATTAAAATAGGAGGGTTAAAAATGAAAATTTTTAACCCTCCTGATGAATTGACTATTTGATTAGGACTTTGACTGTTTGACTAAGACTTTGACTAGGACTTTGATCGGGACTTTGACTAGGACTTTGACTCGGACTTTGACTAGGAATTTGACTGTTTGACTGTCTTCGCGGACCGCGAGAACTAAAAAAATCAAATTTTCTAATTTAATCAATTTTAAGTTCCGGACTTGTTTCCTTCGGTTTCTAAGTTGTTTTAGGACCGAAAATTAAGGGTTTTGAGTATCAAGGTCTGAAACATACGTGTTCGGGTGTAGATGTGAGTATAAAACGTACAATAGTTTTACTTATAAAAATTATAAGTTTTATTAAATAGTGACTTTTGGTCCTATTAAAATAGGAGGGTTAAAAATGAAAATTTTGAAATAGTTGAGGGACCAATTATGCACATTTATAAAAAGGAAAGGGTGCAGGTTGTCACAATAAGCTACAACTATTCAAAAACTCATCACTTTTCTCTAATCTCTCATATTCTAATGACTCCTATAATTCCTAACCTAATCTACTAAGCAATCACTTAAGTTGGAAGTTACAACCATTGAAAAACTTATCATATCTCTAGAAATCTTGAATGATTCCAGTAACACAATTTGAAGATCTAACAACAATGCATCCCTATTAAACATTAAATTAAAACTAAAAACAACAACAAATAGAGAGATGTCAATATTTGAAATAGTTAAAAAAATTTAATACCTTCTGTTTGTACCAACCCCATTCATTTACTGTTTCTTCAAGCTCTTGAACCATGAAGTAGTCAATTTTGGTTTGTTATGTGAGATTATGTAAGTAAATAAGATAATATAATCAATACCAGAGTTAAAATTGAACTTGTATTTTAAATTATAAAATGTAAAAAGATGACAAAAAGAGGGCAGATGACATACCTTGCCAATCAAGGCAGGACCAATAATCAAGCTAACATTCTCTACAGCCTTCACATTCAATTAAAAAAAAAAAAAAAAAAAACTCAATAAACTAAATACATAATATCAAGATAATTGTTCTTTTTAGCACTAATATTTCTAAAAATTAGTTTTATTTTATATTGTTAGTTTGTATCCTTAGTTTAGTCAAGTCTAGAGCACCAGCATTTTGTCGCCTAATTTTCCATCTCATTTAAGCGTATACCTAAACTGTTGTTTTAAAACATTGGTTACTAAAATCACGACACATTTTGATACTAAAATCATCAAAGTTTTTTCTAAAGCTTATAATGAACTGATCACATGTCTAGTCTACACAAAATTAGCGATTTGACCATTAAAACATAACAAAAACATAATGCAAACAACAAAAATCACTAACCGGAATGCGACTTCCACCGGACCCAAACACGCCACCACCATGCCCGACATAACCATCACATCCATCTTTCCTCACCTTCTTCCCCCCACCTTCTCCATCATCATCAAACTCATCCCCATCTTGTGAATCAAGTTTAACAAGAGGGGTACCAGGGAGGTGAAGAACGCCTTCAACGAAGCAATCATTTTTGCCAAGGACTTCTAAGGAGAAACGGCGTCGTTGGAAGTCGTAGAAGATGCGAGTGTGGTTACGGAAGATGTTCATGCCGCCGCCTAAGGAGGATAGGTTGACGTCGACCGTTGATTTTTTGGAGTTGCGGCTGAGGATGATGGAGTAGCTTTGCATGTAGTATTCGAAGTCTTCACCTTGGAGCTTGCGAACCCTGCTTATACATCGCTGCTGCTGCTGCTGCTTCCCATGTTGTTGTTATTGTTGGTGTTGGGTTAGGGTTTGGTTGGATGTGTTAATTGGATATTATTTTGAAGAGTAGAGGAGAGAGAGAGAGAGAAAGAAAGAAAGAGGGGGAGAGCTAGGGTTTGGTTTTGTGAAAAAGTGTAGGAGAAGGGGATAAAGAGTAGGGTTTTATCACAAATAGGGTTTGGTTGTGTATCATATTTATTAATTTAATTAAAACTACGAAAAATTAAAAAAAAAATTGCACCATATGATGTCACGTGACACATTAAAAGGGGGATGAGGCCACCAATAAATGTCATGTCATCAAAATCTTATTTATATATATATATATATATATATATATATATTAATAGATAATAATATCACTAGTTCGGTGTATGCGCGATGTGACGGAGAACACAACCACTTTTACGTGTACGTATGGTTTCGTTCAATTTAGTTATTAATTTTAAACAAAACCAAAGTCATTGGCTAAATAATCTTATTAACCAATCGGTTAATTGGTTCAGTTTATTTGACTCGATTGCGGATTTTCAGTCCTATTAAATTCGTTTTGTTAAAAACCAAAATCAAACTTTGACTAAAGTATAAGCTTAGAATTAGGGCCAATCTCAAACACCCTCTAGGATATAATTGTTTTGGATTGATACCCAAATTAATAACTAGGTGCCCTTACACCCCTACACATAGTGGTGGTGGGGGGCTTTAAATTTAAAGCCCTCCTCAGTAATTGGTTCACGTGGCACATGAGCTTTAAAATGAAATGGGGTGTAGTCTGGAGCTTTAAATTTAAGGCCCCTATTAATATTTTCTTTTATCTCTTAAATTAAAAAAATAATAAAATAATAATAGAAGTAGAGAAAGACATGGGGAGATGAGGTGACAAACTCTGATTGAATGATGAATTTATGCATTAGGCAATATAATCTTTTAAAGTTTCAACCCCTTTTTCAATTTTAATGCCCCCTGTAACGGTGGTGGGGGCTTTAGTTTCAATTTAATGCCTATTTTAAAGCTCCACTACACCCGCTCTTAGGTGTTTATATATTCAAATCATTGTGCTACTATGAAACTCATATCTAAAAAGAAGTAGAGAGACCTATTCTGCAAATTATTAAGGGGTTGTTTGGTTAATTAAGTGTTGAATCATTAAGATGGTCTGAATGGTTAAGAGCTGAATCATTCAGCATCTCTTATTAGCTTAATGGTTCAACACTTAATCATTTCATTCAGATGCTAAAACAAACAGTCTGAATGCTGAATGATTCAGACCTGAATGATTAAGAGGCTGATTAAGAGGCTACCAAACAATCAGTTTAAATTCGCAATCTCAAACTATTTTGCACAATTTTCATTTAATAAGTAAATCGCTAGATAATTAGTAATTAATTGATTACTTGTTTCTATATTTCTTTTATTTACTTCCTTAATTAATGGTCAATAAAATACCGAGTCAAATTTAGTAGTATTTCTTAATTTATCTTGAAATTTGAAATGAATTCGAATCGATCACTTGATATTCTCCCTAACGTCTTTTGCTGCTTTTACAAGCGTTATATGCATTTCTAAATTGTAGACCAAATATGGCTGGCAGGGATGTTAATCTTATCATCATCATTGAAGATGATGATATTTCGGATTCGCAACTTCAAGCATGTTCATCATCCAACCAGCCATTATTAAGTAATAAAAAAAGAAAAACAGAAAGTAAGCCGCTGTATAGCGTCTGTGGCATCTGCATGGACAAAAAGACGGCCTCTGAAATGTTTGATAACACCGGCGTTTGCGCTCATCCGTTTTGCTCAGACTGCATCCATCAACACGTAGCGGTCAAAATCAAGGAGAACGTAACCGCGGTTAAGTGTCCTGACCCCAGCTGCAAAGGGGTGATAGGGCCCGAAGCATGCAGATCCATCGTTCCAAAGGAAGTGTTGGAAAGATGGGAGAGCATATTGTGTGAGTCTGTCATCATAGAGTCTCAGAAGTTCTACTGCCCCTTCAAAGACTGTTCTGCAATGTTGGTGGATGACGGCGGGGTCCCCATCACGCAATCAGAATGCCCGAGTTGCAACCGCCTATTTTGCGCGCAGTGTAAGGTTGCGTGGCATTGTGGGATGACTTGCATTCAGTTTCAGGGATTGAAAAAGGGCGAGGGAAATCAAGATGATAAATTACTAGTGGATCTTGCAAAGAACCAAAAATGGATGAAGTGCTCAAAATGCAACTTTTTTGTGGAAAAAGACTTTGGTTGTGACTACATAGCTTGCAGGTATTAGATATGATGTTTTTTGATCATTATACAACATGATGTGTCTGATGAGGAGTTTCGTTTTTACAGGTGTGGGCATGGTTTTTGTTATGGGTGTGGAGAGACTGTTGATCATGGACAAGTAGGATCAGGAACTCATAAGTGTAAACGTAATATCTTCCCCTATTGAATATACCTCACCATGTTATTGATTATCAGGAAATAATATTGATGATATTGGTACTCGTTGTCTTATTACATGAAGAAAGAAAAAGAGAATTATATAGACTATACAATGATCTATGAATGGGAACTCCACAACGGCTATATGATAATTTTTGGTAAATAGCCTACAACGGCTATGATTGATATGGTTGAACTGTTGAATCTTCTTATTCTGGGAAATGATGACGATGTTCTGATCCCTCTTGATTTACTTTCCAACACTCCCCCTCAAGTTGAGTAGTGGGATTCCCGATACCCAACTTGTATAGGCAACTGTTGTAAAGCCTTCCGTTGACAGATTTTGTGAGTATGTCTGCTAGTTGATCCTCTGACCGAACAAACTGAAGTTCTATAGTTCCATTTTCGAGTTTTTCTTTGATAAAATGCCTGTCGACTTCTACATGTTTTGTACAATCATAGGTGTAAATTAGTGATACGAGTACGTTACACAGATTCAAGAGGGGATAATTTGGCACCAACGTTTCCATTGCTGCATTAGTTTAATCTCTTTGTTTTCCATATAAGTGTATTTGCTTCTTGGGTATTAATGGAACAGGGAATTCACAATGTGTCCTATCTTGTTATTAGGAGATTGGTTTATCTAGAATCGAACCTTAACAATGAGTTGGAATATTTCTTTTTGGTTCTAGCGTTTGATTTCATAAAAACATCCATACTTCTTTTTGTTAGAGCATCTACAACGATGCGATCATCCGGATTTCCAGGCTAACATTCCGGATCACACTAACCGTCAACTCTTGAACTGTCAAAGTTCAAATCCGGATGCATCACTATTATTCTTAGTAAGTGTCACCCTTATATTCATAAAATATGGGACGCAAAAAGTGGCAGCGGTCATATCTCAATTGCAATAGAGCAATTGTGACGGGTGTTTTTCTTATCGCATTTCCAATCATAAAACGGTCGCAACAGGTTAATTGTGACCGTTTTGCAACAAAAAATGCTATTGGAAAATCCAAATTTTCTAACATTGTGTATGTTGTCAATATACATATACTTTTTTAAGTTGGAATAATTAGAAGTAGAGGGACCTATCTGCAACATGTTCAAATTATTGAAATACGCATACGGATTAGGAACACAGGTTCAATTAGACTAGGTGTTGTGGATTAATGCCCATCACCACATCATATACCACACAACGTGGCCAAGGCATCAAGGAGGGTAGCGCCAAGGCTTTAATGGGCATGATAGAGTATTGAAAGAGTACAAAAAAACTCTTTCTTAAAAAAATAAACGCATCAATTCACATCACCCACTTTTTTTATTTAAATCGCTATACACTTATGAAGAGTTTAGTTAGTTAATCAAAACTCCAATGTCCATGTGACAATGACGTGATAGTAATTTTTGCGCTTTTTTAGTTAACCCACAACACATAATCTTCACGTAAAAATTCTCATGAGTGGTAATTACTTGTATATTATAATTTCCTTCCTTAAGGCTGGAGGGTTACGGGTAGTGACTTTGGGTAGGGGTACCCTAGCCGGTACACCACCCATTCCCCTTCGGGTACCCCTTTTCGGCTACCATTCTCAGCATAAACTACCCTATGGAGTGTGTGTGTGTGTAAGTGAGAGGTATAAAGAGAGGATAGTAGGTAGTGTGCGTGAATCATGTGTTTAGGCTAGTGGGTGTGAAGACATCCAAAATGAGGATGTCTCCTTACCACATAGGATATGACTCATGTTCTTTTTAGGACAAGGTAAGAGCGTGGAGACAACCCTCCCCCATTTATTATTAATAAATTTAAATAAAATAATAATACTAAAAGTAAATAAAAGTAATAATATTACATGAATGATTGGTTGTCCCATATGTCCCCATAGAGACATGAAAGACGGAGACATGGGAGGGGGTGGTGTTTGAGACGGGGACGGAAGAGAGAGAGAGAGAGTAAGACGAAGGGTTAGAACGGACCACACCCACGAGCCTTAGCTAAGGCTATTATGTGTGGAGGAGGCCCATCATGGATGATGACCCTCCACCTTAGCTGTTACATCAGCAAGGGGTAGGAGCATCATCACCATGATGGGCCAAGGGTGTGGATAAGAGCATCA
This sequence comes from Ambrosia trifida, assembly GCA_028751855.1. Classification (NCBI taxonomy): domain Eukaryota; kingdom Viridiplantae; phylum Streptophyta; class Magnoliopsida; order Asterales; family Asteraceae; genus Ambrosia; species Ambrosia trifida. The sequence continues at coordinate 1,885,134 of CM054129.1, forward strand.
TCAACATTTTCTTTTTATTTTATTTTTTGTTTTTTTAGTTAATTAATATTACATTAAAAAACATTACCAAAAAAAAAACACAACTAAAATTACATTAAACTACTCGACATAAAAAAAATTTACAAATAAGCTACTGTTGTCCGTTGTTCCAAATATATTCAACCAAGTCCGCTTGAAGATTTTGATGCGTGAACTCATTATGTAACGACAACTCGTTTAAATCTTGTTGATGTGGGTCAACAGGAACAATATTCTCCGTCGGCGCATTCTCGTCATACTCACAGATGGTTGCTCCTTTGTCTTCGAGTATCATGTTATGCAACAAGATACAAGCATACATACAGTAACGCAACTTTTTTGGGGTGAACATATGTGCTGGGTTTTCAATGATGTGTCATCTTAGTTGTAGAACCCCAAATAACCATTCAATGTCCTTTCTTATCGCCTCTTGAAACTTGGCAAATTTATTTCTTTTTTCGTCGTACGGGTGCGGAATAGCTTCAACGATTGTAGAGTAGGGTGGGTAGATCCCATCAGCAAGATAATACCCGCGCCTGTATTCCACCCCCGATACTGTAAAGTTGGTATCCGAACCGGTTCCTTTTATTACATCGTCAAAAACCTCTGATTGGTTAATGACATTAATGTCATTGTTCGATCTAGGAATGCCAAAGAAAGCATGCCAAACCCATAGATCTTGTGAACACACAGCCTCCAAGATTATTGATTGATGTCCTTGATCCCCTCGTGTAAACATTCCGTGCCATGCATTCGGACAGTTTTTCCAAGGCCAATGCATGCAATCAATGCTTCCGAGCATTCTGAAAAACCATGTCTTTGGTGGTGGAACTGATACAATTTTTGGATCTCACTAGAGTTTGGTTTTCGCAAATATTTTGCAAATATAATAATGAAATTGGAAATTGATTTTTTTTAAAGAACTCGACCGTTCAACAGTCAAAAAATACAAAATCCCCTTGCCGTTCACCACACCCACTAGTCTAAACGTTTCCTGTCATTCCTAATTGTTTTTTATTTGTATTATGTTTGTTAAGTCATCTCGGAAGTTGAATAGCAAACAAAGCAGTAACCTCTTGATATTCATAACGTCCTTTGAGTTAATCTATGCAATGAATATGCATTTATAAACTGTAGAGCAAACACAAGTGAAGGACACAGGCCATGGCTCATCTTTACCTCATTGTAGATGATTTATACTTCTCGGCTCTTCATGATGATGACGAAATCTTTCCTATATCCGATGAGAAATATGCCGAACAACTCCAACTTCAAGAGGCATTGATGTCTAGCTCTGCATCACTATCTTCGTCAAATCAAAACAACACATCAACAGTCTCATGTTCATCATCATCATCGAAGCAGCCGTTAATGACATCGAGTAAATCGGTGTATAGCTTCTGTGGCATTTGCATGGACACAAAGACAGCATCTGAGATGTTTGAAAACACCAGTGTCTGTGGTCATATGTTTTGCTCAGATTGCATCCGTGGACACGTAGCAGCCAAAATCAAGGAGAACATAACCATGGTTAAGTGTCCTGACACCAGCTGCAAAGGGATGATAGGGCCTGAAGCATGCAGATCCATTGTTCCAAAGGAAGTGTTGGAAAGATGGGAGAGCATTCTGTGTGAGTCTGTCATCATGGAGACTGATAAGTTCTACTGCCCCTTTAAAGACTGTTCTGCAATGCTGGTGGATGATGGCGGGGAGGCTGTGACGCAATCGGAATGCCCAAATTGCAACCGGTTGTTTTGTGCGCAGTGTAAGGTGGCATGGCATTGCGGAATGGGTTGTATCGAGTATCAGAGTTTGAAGAAGGGTGAGATAAGTCCAGATGATATTCTGATGATGGATCTTGCAAAAAACAAAAAATGGATGAAGTGCTCCAGATGCAACTATTTTGTGGAAAAAGTTGATGGCTGTCTGCACATTACCTGCAGGTATTCAATTATGTTTTTATTTGATACGTGCATAATTAAGTTCTTGTTTGATTTAATATTTTTGTACATGTAATGGATTATGTGTTATATAAATAGTGGACTTGTTTAGGCTCACGAGCCGGCTACCAGTGGATTGACGGTAGCGAAGCTCATGCCTGGGCTCATTTACTAAACGAGCTTGCTTTTAGGCTTGGGTTTGTTTAGGCTCACCAGCCGGCTTGAGCTCGATAGCGAAGTATATGTATTGATGAGTAGTTTTGTTGTTGCAGGTGTGGGCATCATTTTTGCTATGGGTGTGGAAAGGCATATGGAGGAGGAAGTCATCATATATGTGCATCAGTTTGAAAAATTATTTTATATTCGGTAGCAAGATGTTTGATTTCATAATTGAGATCATGTGTACGTCATACTCTTGAGTTTGTTGATTGGGTTAATTAGTACTTTTTTTGAATTAACAATCCCGAATTCGGGTTTTTTTTAATCGCACAATTGATTGCTAAAGGGAGGAATCGCATATTAATCTGTCGTGTGTTGAACTTTATTCTGTAGGCCTATACCGAATTTCTAAACATTCAAGTAATGTTGGGTTTATCTTTTGACATTTAATATATTTCTATGACCCAACTTTGATCAACTTGCACCTCCACGGACCACGGTTTAATGGCCACTATGCCCCATTGGAGTATGTTGAGGGAAAACTTCGGAAGGTGCACCATCGGATACCCTGTATCCTAAATCAGGTAGGTACCCAATTTGGCAACACCCTTCGGGTGCCTTAACTTGTGTAGTTCTTACGGCTAGTAGTTGCTGCTATGGTATGTGTGTAGGAGAGTGGTGTAGAGAGATGTGTAAAATTGTGGGGTACATGATTTATGGTAGTATTGTCACGTATTAAAATGTTTTAGAATGGTATTTCGCAAAACCGATGTGGCAACGCAGGACTAGGGCTTCCACCATATGTCATTCAGTATACTCTCACACCACATCATTTAAGGAAATATCGTAAGAAACACTAAACTTTTTGGCCAAACCTTAAGGACTAAATTGGTAATTAACTCATTTATAAAAAATATTTTATAAGGTAACAAAAAATTTGTTTTAAGAGTAACATTTTATAAAAATACCTTAAAAACAATTTTTTTCCACTTCGTCAGGATAATTGAGGGGTAAGAGACGTACCCCTGGTAACATGTTGTATCCGCGCCTGAAAATGTTACTTGGGCCGGCCATGGTTACATTGGCACAACTCTTAAGGGGCAGGGAGGCCCCCCCCCCCTGAATTTTCGCTCAAAAGTTCTGATTATATAGTATTCGTATAGAAATTTTTTGGTATATACGGTTTCGACCCCCGAAACTAGTGATTTCCGACCCCGCGAAGTTTCGGGTCAAACTTCGCCGCTGCGTAGTTACATAAAGCTGCAGTGAAAGATCAATTTGTGTAGTGCCTAGTGTGTGAGAATCCTAAACCTGAAGAACATGTGTTTTGTAAATGCAAGAAATGGCCCAACAATCTCTATACCCCTCGATCTTTCTGGCTAGATCGATCTGCTTTAAATATAGAAATGTAAATCTCCAAACTTAATCACTTTGGTTTGATCTTATCTCTAAAGATAAGGAATATGTTATGTATATGATTTGACCCACTTATTATTCAACGTGTGGGTAAAGTCCACAAAGTTGGCTATTTTGGTCAAAGTCTAAGATACTAACAGATATGATTTAGTTGTTAAATATGCTTTTAGGTGATGGCCAAATTAAGCAAATGGCTGTTGCCAATATCCAACTTCTTGTTGTTTCTTGTTTGTTGATGCTTACAGGTTGCTTGAGTTCCCAGAACAAACACTCTGCGCTCTTTGTTTTCGGCGATTCCCTTTTGGATTCCGGAAACAACAACTACATTAACACTACAACCGATTTCCAAGCCAACTTTTGGCCATATGGCATCTCATACTTCAATCCTCCAACTGGAAGATTCTCCGATGGCCGTCTCATTCATGATTTCATTGGTTGTTATTAGAATATCTCACAAATCTTCTATATATATATATATATATTTGAATTTCCTTGCTTGTTTATTAACTTCATTTTTTTCCTGCATATAACAGCTGAGTATGCTAAACTGCCTCTCATTCCAACTTATCTCGACCCTCGAAATAAAGAATTTGTGTATGGAGCAAACTTTGCTTCAGGAGGAGCCGGTGCACTAGTTGAATCCCATGCTGGATTTGTATGTATCGCTTCCACACGATATATTTATGTTTATATGTAACAAACAATTCATAAGTGGATTAATATGATGTAGGTGGTTGACCTTAAAACACAACTACGCTACTTTGGCGATTTAGTGAAACGGTTTAGGCAGACTTTAGGGGATGCAAAAACTGATCAACTTCTGTCCAATGCTGTCTACATGTTTAGCTGCGGCGGCAATGACTATTTAGCTCCTGTGGAAAACAATGACAGTGTTACTTATCCCCCCTATACACACGAACAATATGTAGGAATGGTTATTGAAAACTTGACCGATGTGTTCAAGGTAGCAAACTTTCGATTTTAGTTCAACGCCAAAGTGTATAAAAATTTAAAAATTATTTCTTTTGTTAAAGGGGATCCATGAAAAAGGAGGAAGGAAATTCGGTGTCCTTACCGTCCCTCCATTAGCCTGTTTGCCTAACGTTCGCGCAGGACGAGTAGGGAATACCTGCAACCAAGAACTTGATGTGGTAACAAGTCTGCACAATCAGCAACTGTCCAAGAAACTTAAAGAACTTGAGACACAACTAAAAGGATTCATATATTCAAAATTTGACATCTACACCGAGATTAACAACCGCATGAACAACCCATCAAGATATGGTAAAAACTTTCATTTTTCCTTTAAATTCCCAAATTATTATTATTACCATTATTCATGACTCAGATACTTTTGATGTGAAGGCTTCAAGATAGGAGACAGAGCATGTTGTGGCAGTGGTCCTTTGAGAGGAATATATAGCTGTGGAGGAAAGAGGGGAGTAAAAGAGTACCAACTCTGTGACAACGTCGATGAATATCTTTTCTTCGACTCTTTTCATCCCAATGAAGTCGCCAGCGCCCAATACGCGAAGCTGTTTTGGAATGGGAATTCCAGTGTCACCACACCATACAATTTGAAGACACTGTTTCAACTCAAGAAACACTTATAAAACATACCTTTGTATTTGTATACACTTTCGCCTTAATTCAATAATAAACATATTTGTTATGAATATATAAAAGAAAATTAGTTATTATGATTTGCTAGCATGTGAAGTTCAAGGGGGGTAAACTGCACGTTGCTTAAAGTCAGTGAACCAAAAAAATAATAGTAATCATAATATCTATCCTTCATTCCACTCTGGAATCATTTAATTCGAGTATCATATTTTGTTCACTATCTCTTTCTGTAGATATTATTATTATTAGACTAATAATGGCTGTTGCAAATAACAAACTGGCCCTGCAACTGTTTCTTGCTTCCTATATCTTTATACTTAAAGGTTACTCTACTTCAAGTTCTCAAACACATTTCCTGGACCACGTTTCGCTCTTCATATTCGGTGACTCGCTTTTCGATCCTGGAAACAACAACTACATCAACACTACACCTGAATTCCAAGCCAACTTCTGGCCTTATGGCATCTCATACTTTGATCCTCCTACTGGCAGATTCTCCGATGGCCGTCTCATCCCTGATTTCATTGGTAACTGCTTTTTCTTTAATATAACTTCCCATGCTTTTTTTTTTTTTTTTTTTTTTTTTTTTTGAGTTAATGGTCAAAATCGTACAGATTTGACCAGTTTGCTACATCAGTCCAAAATTGAAACTTTTTATATCTGGGTCCTTCTGTTTTACATTTTGTTGCCAAACCCGTCCGTGACAGTAAACCCAGTAACTATTGTCGTTAACTCTGGGGGTATTTTTGTCTTTTTGGCTACACCCTATTTTAAAACCCAATTTAAACGTAGTTATTCATACCCCAGAAGACAAAAATACCCAAATGTAAAAAAGGTCAGCCAAAAAGACAAAAATACCCCAGAGTAAAAAGTTTCGATTTTGAAGTGATGTAGCAAAACTGGTCAAAATTTTAGCCATTAACTTTTTTTTTTTTTTTTTTTTAATTTAACAGCTGAGTATGCGGGACTGCCTCGGATTCCAACATATCTGGACCCCAACAATAATGAATTTGTGTATGGAGCAAACTTTGCATCAGGAGGAGCTGGTGCATTAGTTGAAACCCATGCTGGATTTGTATGTATTCTTTTTTTTATTTAATTATGTTTTTAGTAACTAACTGATGCAACATCTACTGATTTGGTGTAGGTAGTTGATCTCAAAACACAACTAGAGTATTTAGGTGACTTGGAGAAACAATTGAGGCAGGATTTAGGTGACATGAAAACGGATAAGCTGATGTCTGAGGCCGTGTACTTGTTTAGCTGTGGTGGTAACGACTATATAAGCCCGGTCGGAAACAATGACAGTGTTCTGTATCCGTATACTCATGAGCAGTATGTAACAATGGTGATTGCAAACTTGACTGAGGTGTTCAAGGTATCAAATATATTGTTCCTTTAATAGTAGAATTATTCTAGTTAAAAAGTGTAAAGCAATTTTGATTTCTAGAATTGTTTGCTTAGCACTTTAAAACTATAATGTTTTTTAATGGCTAGATTTAATTAATTTGTTTGTTGATCAGTTTTGATTGTATGTAATGGAAAACATATAATAAACGTGTACCTTACATATTGATGAGACCTGATACTGATGCTATAAGTGTATAGGAAGACGACATCCTTGTCAATGTGATCGGGTTCCCTTTAGTGTGTATACTAATGATGGCTAATGATCACAAAGTGATCGAATGAGAGAGAGAGGTGGGCGCCGGCTTTTAGGGTTATGGTGTTATGTTATGTTGTCTAACCAAATGTCTCTAGTAATCTCTCTATTTATACACACAGGGGACACCCTAATTAGGTTTAATAAGGGTAATTCCGTCCATAAAAGAAATATCTATTATAAATTTAGGGATATAAAGGTAATTAACCAATATTAGATAAATGATTATAATGGCTATATATAAATAACATAATGTATATTTATTCCAACATTGTTTCCTAAAAAGGGAATATATGAAAAAGGAGGAAGGAAAATTGGAATCACTACCGTGGCGCCATTATCATGCTGGCCAAGCGTTCGTGCAGGACGACCTGGAAACACTTGCAACGAAGAACTTAATGTTATAGCAAGTCTGCACAATCAGAAACTTTCCAAGAAACTCGAAGAACTGGAAGAAGAGCTAGAAGGATTCATGTACGCGTTATTTGACCTCAACACTGAAGTTAGCAGCCGAATGAAGAACCCATCAAAATATGGTAAGATATGGTAATAGTTTTTTATTCTTGGAATGATGTATATATAAACTGTTGTTAGTGTTTGTAATTTGAATGTTGATATGAATTAAATAGGTTTCAAGATAGGAGACAGTGCATGTTGTGGGAGTGGTCCTTTTGGAGGCATTCCCAGCTGTGGAGGGAAGAGGGGAGTAACAGAATATTATCTATGTGATAACATCAGTGATTATTTTTTCTTTGACTCTAATCATAATACGGAAGCGGCGGGCAGGCAATTTGCGAAGCTGTTTTGGGACGGAGAATCCAACGTTACGGCTCCTTACAATTTGAAGACATTATTTCTTCCTCAACTGACCAAAGCAACCTTATAAAAAGGTGTTTATCTTCAACTTTATTGTGTTGTTAGTAGGAAGAAATATGAAGTCCTTGTGGCATTTGTATTAGATATGTAACATATGGCATAAGTATGTATTGTAGATGTTAAATGACCATTGACCACACCTTCTCAAGAATGCAAAGAGGTTGTGTGGGTATTTGCTTTGACTTTTCAAACTTTGAAGTGAATATCAAACATCACATGCATATTTATCTAAAAATGTCTCACTACTTCTAGATTTATGTTTCTGCTTTTAAAATTATACCTCTATAATTGACTTGGGCTGATTTAATTATTATTCAATATATTTTTGCTACCTACTCTGTTTATGATAGTTATTACACATGTTTCACATTGGTGTTCTTTAGGATATGTGTATACCCGAAGAGCTACAATCCTCACCACCATTCACCTTATCATCTTCTCCACCACTATTCTCCATCACCACCCTATAACTATTTCCTTTGCTGTTTGTTGGACTCCGGTTTAGTAATTTTGAGAGGATGACATGTTTTTGTGTTATGTAAATATTTGATTATTGTATGGTTAGACGTGCATTTTATTAGAGTTTCTTATGTATATATAGATGTTGTGAATATAAAATAACTTTGAATACGCTATGACACACGTGTTTTACACGGGAGACGTTTACATTGCAAGTGCTATATTATACATTTAATTTTTGTGTTATAGCCTATAGATTTTACAGTTGCCACGTGGTAAATATAGTTTTTCATCTACCACATTTATAACATTAAATTTCGGTAATTAATACGAGATGGATAAGTTTGTTTATTGTTTGAACTATCGTGTTATAAATATGTAGATCTTTTACCAAAAATTCTACAATATAGTCATAGTCATATATCATATACGATAATATTCATATTCATTAGTGGTGTCTTTAAGTATGGCATCATCATCTTCACCAGCAGTACTCTCAGGTGATTTGAAGGCTGATTTAATTAGACAAGTTCTTGTCCAATATGATAAAGATGCATTGTATAAAGATGTGTTGAATCAGAATTTCACCCGTATTTCAAACTCTTTTGATAAAAAAGACAAGGTAATCGGAAAACTGAAGTGTTTGCCCCCATCAACAATTCGTAACATTGCTGTAGTGTTTTACATTGATGCGATGAAAAGCTGTTGATGCACTTTCTGTGGACGTCACTGTCGAATAGACTAGGGTTGAGTCTTTGTATGTTGTTACATGAGATTGTGGTGATCCATAAGGGCATTATATGGATCTGACGCATTTGTATAATATAGGACAATACCAAAGCCAAGTTCGATCTATATACACTGGGCGAATGTGGAAGTTTTCCACATTCGACCATTACAAATGGGCGAATGTGGAAATGCTCCACATTCGACCATTCTAAAGGGGCGAAAGTGGCTTTTGGGTATTGGACTATAAATAGCAATCTCATGTGTTATTGTTCATTTGGTGATTTGAGTTTGTACTTTGAATGCTCTCAAGGGGGAGGTCATGCCCGACCTCCCCCGGCCCCGAGATAGATGTTTATCCTACTGATGACAGTGTCTGTAACCGTTTCTGAATTAATACGAATCTGTGATGACTTTTGTAACATCGCAAAAATTTTCAAAGTTTAATACGAATATTATTTTTTTTTATCGTTCATAAGGTGCCTAAGTTTTATTTACCGACCACACAACTTATATATATATACACATATATATAATAATAATAATAATAATAATAATAATAATAATAATAATATTAATAGTAATAATAACCATTATGTAGGTGGATTTTTTTTCAAAACAAAACACCATTAACCCACTTATGCTTTGGAGCCCAGCCCAACAAACCCCAAGTACCCGGCCCACTGACTCCTCCTCCCCTTGTGTCTGTGTTAAAAAAAATGGGGGTTTGTTTATGCCGGGTATCGAACCGGGGTCCTTTCAGACTCAACACACACACAACAACCACCTGAGCTAGCCTTGATATCTGTTTTTATTCCAACTCGATTTATATAAATACACACATTCACCTCCTTTTCCCTTCCCCTTCGTCGAGCAACAGCAGCAGTATGCATGTTGTTTATTTTTGAAAAACATGAATTTACCATGTTTAAATCCTTTGACCATAGTTACGTGATTTGCGGCCTAGGGGACTCACACAAACAGCAAATCAATCGTTAATCGTTACCATATTAACCCAAAAACGCGTGTAACATTAAAACTCGGTCAATGATTACCATTTCGAACAACCGAATCATTTCACTATAAATTGAGGGCTCCTGCACATCCTATCATCGCCGAATACTCACCCCCTGCCTCCAATTTCCATTAATTAACCTCTGATCTTGAAGCTTTTGAACGCTGTTGACTTTTGTCATTGACCGGGCTTTCATCAACGAATCAACACTGTGAGTTTAAATTTTTGTGTGGGTTATGTTCATCGGCAATCACACATCAATAGCCCTATGATTAATTAGGCTATTGATGTGTGAATTGATCAATTTCAGAAGCTAAGGTTCGAGCACTAGGATTTGGGGATAAACTCTGTTTGACATAATGTATTTAATTAATTTTATACAGAGTTCAACACAAACATTGGCCCAGACCAAGTGGTTGTGTTGTGGCCTTATCACCCAGCAGACGCGGGTTCGAACCCGGCTGCCACCACTTTTTTTCGTATTTCTTTTTTTTTAAAACCAATTAGATATATATTATACATTATAATCTTATAAATTCATTTTTAAATATTAAAACTATTTTATAAATTCTAAAAAAATTATATTTATCAAATCTAATGACAAAGCTTTATCTACAATTTTTATTTTTCTGAAATTCATTTATTTAATATTTATAATAATTAAATCAAGTTTATTCTAATTTATTTATAAAAATCTATAAAAATATCAAAACGATCTTATTAATTTCCACAAAAATTATCCTGAGTTTTTATAACATTAATCTTTTCAGAAATGATTTTTATTTCTGAAAAATCATTTATTTAATATTTTTAATCAATTTTTGTTAGTTTTAATCATAATTAAATCATAATAAATCCAATTTTTGGTATTTTTGCACCAAAATTTTATACAATTTATTTTTAAATATTTAGAACAGAAATATGATTTTTAAAATAATAATTCTTTAATTTTAGTATTTTTGAATATTAAAGTTAAGTTTTGACAATTTGTAATAAATAGATTCAATAATCTATTTTAAAGAAAATAATTTTATAAAAATTATTTTTATACTTTAAACATATTATTGTGACCATCTTAAATTTAAATTTCATAAAAAGATTTTTAGTTATTTATTTACTAAATTTCTCTCAATTGGCGAATATTTTTAATAATAATCAAGCAAGCATTTATCCCCAAATTCGAAGCCCTAGAACTTATACATTTATAGACTTGATAGACTTAGACATATTTATTACCTCATTTTAGGGTGATACTTGATACATTTGGTCAACACATTTCTCAACAGATATAACATTTTACCAAGGTGAGTTTTACATAGCCCCTTTTCTATTTATCACCATTTTTGGGGTGAAACATGTTACAACATCATTTTATGCAATTCAATCATCAATGTGTCTATGTGTTTTCTATGTTGCATTATGTCTTGAGCATGATTAGAGTAAGCACCATTCTAGCATAATCATTAACTCCGTACAAGCCGGCGGTATACATTGATAGATCTATTGGACTGACAATCCCACCCGGATACGTGCCTCCTACAAAGGTTACGTGGGTGTTTGTTATCGTATAACATATTCAAGTGGACCATGAGCGTATGGTATGTATCATATTATAACAGTCATCAGGGTTGGTTATGCACTCGATTTATTTCTAGTATGTTCTCACATATGGACTAGATTGACATGACACATGAATTGCACAACATTTTTATTCAATTATCAAAAACCTATGTAATTCTCACCAACTTTTGTTGACCCAAAACATTTTCAACTTAACATGTTTCAGGTTCTATTTGCTTGAAGATTTGAATTGATGCTTGAAGATATGTGTATAGTTTTATTCAATTTGATGTACAAATTCTAGAACAATTGTATGTAATTCATTTAAATTATTTAATGGAATTTATTATTCACTATGTGCTACTGAACAATCATCAATACGTGACATCCCGATGTTTCCGCCATCGGTTGGGGTGTTACAACTTTGTTATCGTATGTTTCTGTCTCGTCTCGAATCTCCCGTCTGATACCAGTTGAGAATCCGGTTAAAAACCGAATTCATGGATCAATTAAGCGAAAACAACTCGGTTTCAGACGGGAGATTCGAGACGAGACAGAAACATACGATAACAAAGTCATCACAGATTCGTATTAATTCAGAAACGGTTACAGACACTGTCATCAGTAGGATAAACATCTATCTCGGGGCCGGGGGAGGTCGGGCATGACCTCCCCCTTGAGAGCATTCAAAGTACAAACTCAAATCACCAAATGAACAATAACACATGAGATTGCTATTTATAGTCCAATACCCAAAAGCCACTTTCGCCCCTTTAGAATGGTCGAATGTGGAGCATTTCCACATTCGCCCATTTGTAATGGTCGAATGTGGAAAACTTCCACATTCGCCCAGTGTATATAGATCGAACTTGGCTTTGGTATTGTCCTATATTATACAAATGCGTCAGATCCATATAATGCCCTTATGGATCACCACAATCTCATGTAACAACATATAAAGACTCAACCCTAGTCTATTCGACAGTGACGTCCACAGAAAGTGCATCAACAATCTCCCCCTTGGACGTTGCTGGCGAATCCACAAATCTCTTGCACATCAACACATTCTCCTCTTTGAAAATTCCTAGCATCTTTAGTCAATAATTGTTGAAGTATCAGACACATTATTACATCAACAAAAGCGACCTAGAGCAACTAGAAATAATTGTTGATATCGTAAACTCATTAAAGTGTTCTATCGACTTGAAGTTGAACCTTTTTAATTCATTTTGAATCTTATTATGTTTACTATCTTCCTTTTTTTGTAATGTAGTAAATGTTCATGTAATAGCATATTATTTAAATAAAATATTAGTTTTTTGTTCATCTTATTTGTTGTAGTGAATAGACAGTTAAAACAAAATAGATGTTAAACGTCAACAGATATTGAACTATTGTTAAATAATAATTTGATGATATGGGAACAGTATATAGCATGTTATCAGATTTTCGTAAAATCTGTTGCCTCAAACAGATGATTAGAAAATACATAAAAGATAAGATTAAAAAATATCTTGTAAGTTTTATTGATTTAAATGTACTTAAGCAAATTTATAAATGTAATTTAAATTAGTAAAAACATGTCAAATAAACATTTCATTTAATTACTTAACTTTGTTAAGAAGGTTTTTAACTAAAATTAATTTAATATAGAATTTTAAGTTACAATAATTGTCTATTATTTTTGTTTTTCAATTGTCTATTTTCTTTTGTTTTCAATCGTGTATAATTTTTGTTTAATTATTCTTGTAAGTTATTTTTTATCTTTTCTTTTTTTTCTTTAGTGGATTGAGGTTAATAAATGTTCAAAAGTACTTAAAATGATGCTATTTTATTTAGAGTAAAAACAAAAAATATTTTGCTATAAGTCTATAGGAGGTAAACATACTTTACAATTATTAATATCTGTGATAAAAAAAACTTAATTAAAATTCTGTTTGAGTGAACAGATATTTAAAGCAAAATAGATCATAATAGTCAGCAGATATTTCAACTGTTGTAGAATGATTTGAGGATATGACAACAGTATATAACATATTATCAGATGTTCGTAAAATCTGTTTTCTCGAACAGTTTTTTAGAAAATTCATAAAAGATAAGATTAAAAAATGTTTCAAACTATTATTGATTTAAATGAACTTAAGCAAATTTATAAAGGTAAATTAAATTAGTAAAAAGATGTCAAATAAATATTTCATTTAAGTAGTTAAGTTTATTATGAAAGGTATTTAACTAAAAATTAATTTAATATAGAATTTTAAGTGCATTATTATTATTATAATACAATATCTAATATACAACTAATTATATTATATTAAAATTCTGTTTGAGTGAACAGATATTTAAGGCAAAACAGATCCCCGTCTAATATATAAACTGTCTATTATTAGTGTTAAAGCTTTTTATCAATATTGTGAATTAAAGACTTTCAAAAGAAATCATAATCTACATATCTTTTAGTATTTACTTATTTTTTTAATCAGTTTTAGTGATTCATTTATTTATTCTAATATTTAAAAAAATGCAAATCACCCGTGTTGTTTATTATGACTATATATTTATGATTCTTCTGAAGTAATATACTTTTCTTAGTAATTTGTTTTACATTGTTTCTAACAGGTTAAACAGTTGAAATGGGCTCTTTCATTGCATGTGTTTTTTATCCACAGGTTGAAAATCTGGTATTTATAATGTTAGTGAAAGTTATAATTTTTTAAAATCTTTAGTAAAATCTTTTTGGTTTATACATTTTTTTAAATGCTGTTGGTTTATAGAACTTATCAGAAAATGTTGTTAGTGGTTTTCATCCTTCTAAACCTATGGATAAGCATGTAATAATAATTATTACAAGAGATAGGAGGCAATATAAATTTGTTTTAAGAAGACTTTCTTTTAATGATGCCGAGTTCAGTGAAGGATGGCAAACTATTGTTAAAGATATGGGACTTGAAGTCTATGACATATTATTATTTGAGTATGTTTCTGAAGATACTTTGTTAATCTCCAGCTTTCAGAACTTGATTTGTGGGAATTCTTTCTTACAGTTGTTATATGACCCATCAAGTGAATTTTTAGTACGTATTTCTCTACTATTGTTATCCGCATATTTACCATGAAAAATAACAAATAACAAAAGTTTTTCTATTTGTTTTACTAACAGAGAGTACCTGATGGTTTTTCTTCCTTCTTTCTTCATGCTAATGTTTCTAAAGTTTTAGCAACTATTAAGTTTGGTGATCTTTCATGGACTTTAAAGATAATTTGTTTGGAGAAACAATATTATTTCTATGATGGATGGTTGAAAGTAGTTGTAGATCTTAAGTTGGATGTTTTCGATTTTGTCTTTCTAGAGATGAGAGACCTGTTCACATTTCAAATTAAGTTTTTTTTAAACAATTCTACTACTCTTTTTCAACAAGATAATCAACTTGAACAATCAGTTGAAGGTATTGAAATTTCTGGTGAAGGTCAGCTTGATATGCAGGTTATAAAACTGTTTATATGTATAATATATATTATAAGAGTTTATATTCAATTAATATTACATCATATCTAATGTTATGTACTATTATATTTGCTTTAAGTGGTTGTACAGGTAGATGATTTTGATAAGAATATTGGTTTTCAAGTTTATGAACATGATGTTGTGATTGATTACCGTTATGTAAGTTATATATTACTTTATGTTTTGTATTTTTATTTCTTTTAGTCAACTTAATTAAGTAATAATGTTTTCAATATACATGAACTTTTCAGCGGCTTAATGCTGAAATTGTTAAGTTAGCTTAGGGGTGTTCAAAAAAATCTGAATCCGAATTCGAATCCAAAAAATCCGAATCCGAATTATCCGAAATTTTGGATAATCCGATTTTCGGATATCCGAAAATCGGATAATCCGAAATTTCGTATTCGAATTCGGATCCTGATTTTGAAAATTTTCGGATAATCGGATTATCCGAATCCGAATATTATATATATATATATATATATATATATATATATATATATATATATAGGGGAAAGTTATTTTGAGAACACCTATATTTCGTGCGAACTGTGAGAACGGCATCTAAAACCATTCAAATTCAAAATTTCTTTTTACACTTGTCTTTATTACTAAAATACAATCCCCAAAACACAATTTACGCGTAAAAATTCAAACGTATACGAAAATAATTTGTTTTTACACATGTGTAAATTTGCTGTTTATACATGTGTAAACTGTTTCATTTACACATGTGTAAAAAGTTAATTTGAAAGTGTTTTTGCAAGAAAAGATGGATTATTTGAAAAGAAAATTCATTTATTAATGTTGTATTTTGATTATAATGGGATTTGTATTAAAAAAAATTGATTTTGATTGATTTTTGTACTTGTTCTCACGGTTCTCACAATATTTAGCGTTCTCAAGATAACCCTCCCCTATATATATATATATATATATATATATATATATATATATATATATATATATAGGGTAGGGATCATACGAGAACCAACTTTATTGTGAGAACCATGAGAACCAATGTGAACATGGGGCAATTTTGTAAATATCACTTAAAACATAAAAAAATCTAAATCATCCCTCCATAAAGCTTCATATTCTTCACCAACTCTACTCCTTTCTCTTTATCTTCTTCTTCATCATTATTTTGTAAGCTAACTTTTTCTGCAACTTATTATCGATCATCTACCTCCACTAAACAACTTTACAATACTACTCATACTACTACTACAACAATACCTTTGCATACTACCAACCAATCGATCCTCAACAAACTCAAGTACGAAATTAGTCTTGGCTTTAGTTCCTTGAAGTTTAATAGCAACGGTATCGTAAGATCTAGCAGCTTCTTCAGCTGAATTGAAGGTACCTAGCCAAACCCTAGCTTTACGAAACAGATCTCGAATTTCTGTAGCGTATTTACCCCATGGTCTCTTCCCTGCGCCTCTATACCTGATTTCTGTTGTAGATCCTGATTGTTTGATTGTTGGTGGTCTGATTGGAGGCATGGATGAGGAAACTGGATAAGGAATTGAAGAAGAAGAAAAAGAGGTAACACTCTAAGAAAAAGAGGTAACAATGCCATATTGCTCATTTTCTTTGACATTTTAGGCTGGATTATTTTACATTAATCGAAGTACATGGGAAATAAATAACCACAAATTTGTCTCTTCCCTAAAAGTACAAGCTATATCCAGTAAATGAATATGGTAATTTGTCAAAATGTGTTACATCTTGTTGTGATTGTACTGCTCGTTGCTTATATTAGTTGCATGGAACAGAAATTGTAGGACAATAGATTCATGAAATGAAAGTATTATAAGTTGTTTCAAGTTTTTATCTTGTGTAGTTTTATGTTTTGGGCTTGTTTTGAAAAACTGTGTTGTTAGTATTATCAAAACGTAGTTAATGGCCTAAAATGTCAAAAATTGACGAGGTGCCATTTTCTGGTATGCACATGTCCATTAATATTGTTAATGCACGTGTGCAAAACGTAGTTTATAATGTTAAAAGTAATGTTAAGGCACAAACTGTTATAATTAGGCCATTAACAATAATGCACGTGTGCATTTGTTTTGTTGTATTAACAAAGTAATGGTGTTGCACATGTGCATTCAAGTCGAAATATCGGTTTTCTTATGCGTTTTTATTGATTGTAGCTAATAGATGGGAAAAAATCAAAGAAAGTAACATTTGTATTACAATCGAGGGATAAAGGAACAAAAATGTTACCGGATGCAATTGAAGATAGTGACACGATTGTTAATCAGAAATTTGAATCAGGTTGGTATTATTTGTGTTGTCCGGATGTACTTGGTAGTTACTTTATTCCGTTTATTAGTTATGTTCTTTATTTATTGTATAGCAGAAACTAATCGAACTCCATTTGATCTCCTAGAATCAGAAGCTGATAATGTAATGGATGTTTATCAAGAAGTTGAATCAGGTTGTTATTATGTATTAAGTACATTTATATTGAAATGCACATGTGCATATGTGTAGTTTTATCTTTTGAAATATTAAATGTTTGATGTTTACTCACACAAAATATCCTATGTGCAGGTTTGGAATTAAAAAGGAAGGTTCAAACGAGGTCAAACGAGCAGAACCATATTGAAATGACGAATAATGATGGTATGTTGATTTGCGCAATATTTAACATATATTGTTGATTATGCACATGTGCATAATTATGGATGAACATGATATATTGTGTTTTATGACAAATGTGTGTGCAGATGCAAGTACAATAAAGAAAAAAATATCAAAGCGTATTAAAACGGTGGTAATGAAGTCAGCTCAAAAGAAGGTTATGAAAAAAGCAAATTGGCGTTTGAAACAAACACGCGTTACACAACATCAACTTTGGTTGGGGATAAGGAAATTGTCAAACAAACAAAGAAGTTTGTATAACATTTTGTGTAATGTATGTTTGGTTTAATATTTTGTTATGTTGGTGAACGTGGGGTTGTGAGATAATTAGAATTTTGTATGTAGGTGGTTAACATAGTTGGTTTGTAATATGGATATTTTCTTTTTGTTATCGTTTGTTTTATTGAGTTAATACGTTTGGTAGGGACTACATGTAGTTGTATGATACAAACAAATTTGTATAAAAACTTTGTTATTTAAAGGGTGATATATGCATATATGTATGCCCGAAAGTTAAACCAATAAAAAAATCTAACAATATTAGTGAAATGCACATGTGCATGCAATACACGTTTCTTATTTTATAGGTCTTATATAGATGTGTTTTAAGTTTATTCATGTTTGTTGTCATACACGTGTTTTATTTTCAATTTATGTTATAATATGCATGAATAAACACTTGACGAGTTCGAGTGTATTTTATATCTCACTTTGCGTCCATTTAATGATCATTGAATAGAATTTGTGACCCCTTATATATCTGTATCACGTCCATTTTATAATAATTTAAGTATGGTAATTGACAATTCATTCAAAAGTGTGATTTAATAGTGAAAACACATGTGCATACAGTGTATTTCTGTATATATAACAGTGAAATGCACATGTGCATCATGGATGACGTCATATGACATCACAACATCCATTTTTTTTTTGAATTAATAATGCAAAATAATCATTGTGGTGTTTTTACTTTTTTTATTTTTTTTATTTATTTAGGTTATATAAAAAAATTTATTTTTTTATGGAGGGGTTTTTGTAGACACTCTTCATATTTACAAAAATGCCACATGCTCACACTGGTTCTTTGTTCTCTCTCTAAATGGTGGTTCTCAAATGATCCAAATCCTATATATATATATATATATAATATTATATACATTACATAACATAATACACAATCTTAAATCCATAATCCTCCTAAACCTAAGTCCATACTACTCTAATCCATAGCAGTCGCTCCCTCTTCTCTTTTCTATAACAGCCCCCGTCTACCTCGTCTCCGACCTCCTCAGCCCATGTCCACCAAATGGTAAGTTTCTTTTACATTTTTTGTTCCAGTTTCGTTTATCTAACTTCGATTTTTGTTTTTTTAACAGGTTCACATTTTAGAAATAAAGGAAAATGTTATTTATTATTTTTATTTATATTTTTGTAAGATCCCACATCGGTTGAGAAGGAGAACAAACACTTCCTTATAAGGGAGTGGTCACCCTCACTAACACAAGACGCGTTTTGGCCAGTCCTTCGGAGGTGAGACCAATGCAAAACTGTGAGCTACGACGAAGCGGACAATATCGTGGTACGGGTTAGCTTGGGCTGTTACAGATGGTATCAGAGCCGGGGCCCGGATCGGTGTGCCAGTCGTGACCGTGAGGACGCTGGGCTCCCTAAGGGGGGTGGATTGTAAGATCCCACATCAGTTGAGAAGGAGAACAAACACTTCCTTATAAGGGTGGGGGAACCTTCTCTACCAGAAGCGTTTTGGCCAGTCCTTCGGGGGTGAGACCAATGCAAAACCGTGAGCTACGGCGAAGCGGACAATATCCTGGTACGGGTTAGCTTGGGCTGTTACAATTTTTTTAAGTTTCGGATTATCCGTTGGATGATCCGAATCCGAAATTTCGGATCCGGATTCGGATCCCATTATTGACTATCCGAATTTGAACACCCCTAAGTTATCTAAGATTACTTGGCCACATAAGATTTTGGTTCAACTGAACGGTGGTGAAGTAAACGAGTGTAAACTTTATGTGGAACAATATAAAAATAGAAAACGGTACTATTTAAATTTTAATAATTAAATTTGCATTTAATTTTAATATAATATAACTACCACTCTTATATTTTCATTACATAGGTTTGCGGTTAGTCGATGGGTAAACTTTACAAAATGCAAAGGTTTGAAAAGGGGTGAATGGTGTAATTTCAAGTTTGATGAATCAGAAGGAATTTTGGTGATAACTAAACATTAATCTAGGTAGGTATTGGAAATATTTTGATGTTGAATTAATGTTAGCATCTTGGTGGTCTTTAATTGTAAATCTTAGGTTAAATGTAGTAACTTCCAGACTCTTTATTTTGTAGTTCTGAATATATGGTTATTTAAGGTTGACAAACGTTGATCAGTTTTAATGTAAATTATCACGAATTTTGAAATTGTTAATGTGATATCATTGTTAGTAATTGTTAGTAACAAGGGTTTAAGTCAACATGTGTTTGAAGGAAAGTGTTTGAGGATCATCTGTTTGAATCAAAAACTGTTTTTAGTTACAGCGGTTTTTAGAAATATTTGGTTAACTCGATGTAGATAATTGAATTCATAATGTTGTTTACTAAACATACTATAGACGTTGGTCTGTTAATGATCTGTTTATTTATCTTTCCGTGCTTGTAACATCTTTCAGTATTAAACATCTGATCACAACTATTAACTGCTATCGCTAAAAGGAACAGATGTTACTAAACAAACTTACCTTACAACAGTCGATTGGCTTCTTAATGTTGTTTTTAGTAGACAGACCTTAAAATATAATAAAATAGTGTTTTGTTTTCTAATGAAATTCATTGTAGAATATTAAGAGTCGTGAGTGATAAATAATAATGCCAACCTTGAAACTCGATTTATTAAATTCACACGGTAATTTTTTTGTATTTAAGTCATTTTTTCTATTGATTATAATTATCAATCTGAAATAATCTATCGATTGCACTTCTACAATAAGAAAAATCAATTCAAAATTGGACAAGTTATTTATTGGTTTTTAGATAAATTCCGTCGTCGTTACATGGTTTATATGTGCGATTACACGCGTTTCATATTTGGGTCAAGGAAAGCCATCCTGGAAATGGATGAGGAATTCCAACGGCAAGTTTATGAAGTTGGAAAAACAAGGGAACTTTGTTGTTTTCAACAATTCAGATTACAGGAAAAGTTAGATATCAAATTTGGAGAAGATGAAGAAGAAGAGCCGCTGCGTGTGGTGAGGTGGTTTTACGCTGAATCGGTTAGTAGTGTATCGGTGAATTTTGATGATGGTTTGGCAAAAATATACCATCTAAATGAGATAGTAAACTCCAATTTTTCGGAGTTTCTGCAGGAATTGATGGAAGTCGGGATGGCTAACGTGAATTGAAGTATATTTATATGGTATTTTTTATATAGCATATTTAATTAGTTTAGACTTTGAGTAATTGGTAGTTATATTTGTAGGTTACATTTTTTATGTTATGATTTGATCTTATTTCTAAAGATAAGGAAGATATTATATTATGTTATGATTTGACCCATTTATTATTCAACGTCTGGGTGAAGTCGAATTAAGGGTACTGAATACTGACAAAATGGCTGTTGCAAATAACAAACTGGCCCTGCCACTGTTTCTTGTTTCCTATATGTTTATGCTTAAAGGTTACTACTCTAGTTCAACTTCTCAAACACATTTTCTGGAACACGCTTCCCTCTTCATATTCGGCGACTCGCTTTTCGATCCTGGAAACAACAACTACATCAACACTACACCCGAATTCCAATCCAACTTCTGGCCCTATGGCATCTCATACTTTGATCCTCCTACTGGCAGATTCTCTGATGGCCGTATCATCCCTGATTTCATTGGTAATTATAATATCTCACTCCCATGCCCGTTGCCTTGATGTAATTTTCACACTCATGGAATTGAATGAATCTATTTTATTCTCGTGTAAAAAAAAAAATAATAATAATAATAAATTAACAGCTGAGTATGCGGGACTGCCTCTGATTCCAACATATCTGGACCCCAACAATAATGAATTTGTGTATGGAGCTAACTTTGCATCTGGAGGAGCTGGTGCATTCGTTGAAACCCACGCTGGATTTGTATGTATTCTTTTTTTATATATTAAATTATTATGTATGTTTTTAATAACCAACTCATCTACTGATTTGGTGGTGTAGGTAGTTGATCTTAAAACACAACTAGAGTATTTCAGTGACTTAAAGAAACAATTAAGGCAGGATTTAGGTGACGCGAAAACGGATATGCTGCTGTCGGATGCCGTTTACTTGTTTAGCTGTGGTGGCAATGACTATTTAAGCGCAGTCGGAAACAATGGCAGTGTTCTGTATCCGTATACACATGAGCAGTATGTAACAATGGTGATTGCAAACTTGACTCAAGTGTTCAAGGTATCTAATATTTTGTTCATGTAATTTGTTAGAATGTGGCTGGATTTTAATTAATATGTTTCATAAAAAGGGAATCTATGAAAAAGGAGGAAGGAAAATTGGGATCACTACCCTACTGCCATTATCATGCTGGCCAAGCGTTCGTGCAGGACGACCTGGAAACACTTGCAACGAAGAACTTGATGTTATAGCAAGTCTGCACAATCAGAAACTTTCCAAGAAACTCGAAGAATTGGAAGAAGAGCTTGAAGGATTCATGTACGCGTTATTTGACCTCAACACTGAGGTTAGCCACCGAATGAAGAACCCATCTAAATATGGTAAGATATGATAATAATTTTTTTTTCTTGGAATGATGTATATAAGAACTGTTGTTAGTGTTTGTAATTTGAATGTTGATATGAATTGAATAGGTTTTAAGGTAGGAGACAATGCATGTTGTGGGAGTGGTCCTTTTGGAGGCATTCCCAGCTGTGGAGGGAAGAGTGGAGTAACAGAATATTATCTATGTGATAACATCAGTGATTATTTTTTCTTTGAATCTAATCATAATACGGAAGTGGCGGGCAGGCAATTTGCGGAGCTGTTTTGGGACGGAGAATCCAACGTTACGGCTCCTTACAATTTGAAGACATTGTTTCTTCCTCAACTGACCAAAGCAACCTTATAAAAAGGTGTTTATCTTCAACTTTGTTGTGTTGTTAGTAGGAAGAAATATGAAGTCCTTGTGGCATTTGTATTAGATATGTAAGTAACATATGGCATAAGTATGTATTGTAGATGTTAAATGACCACACTTTCTCAAGAATGCAAAGAGGCTGTGTGGGTATTTGCTTTGACTTTTCAAACTTTGAAGTGAATATCAAACATCACATGCATATTTATCTAAAAATGTCTCACTACTTCTAAATTTATGTTTTTGCTTTTAAAAAGTATACCTCTATAATTGACTTGGGCTGATTTAATTATTATTTAATCTATTTTTGCTACCTACTCTACTCTGTTTATGATGGTTATTACACATGTTTCACATTGGTGTTCTTTAAGCTAGGTGTATACCCTGTTGGAAAAATAGGTGAAAATGCTATTTTCACAATTTTGAGAAAATGATTTTTTTTTTCCTAAGTTTTGGACAAAAATATATATTTGAAACTGAGGTTTATTTATATATTTCTTTGTGGGTTTATGTTCTATGTTGTGAGAGCTCCGCAACGAACCAAACCGCGTCCAAAACGGAGCTAAGATGAATGAGATATCGATGCTCAAAAGTAGAGGAGTGAAACAACTAGTTGGGAATGTGAAATGGAAAGTGGCAAGGAGAACTTGTCCCACATTGGAAGGGAGATGAGTCTTGGACTTGTTTATAAGGAAGGACTCCCCATCCTAAGTGTTCTATGGAATCACACACTATGGAAGTCGCGAAGGGTGCACCCTTAACTCGCGTCGCCGCAAGCCGCCTTAGTATTTTTTATGGTGCGCAGGTGGTTCAGCAAGATAGGCGGACGCGGAGAACGGGATAGTCCGCTGACGCAGCACTGGAAGTCAGAGACAAGTGGCGTCTTGTCATGCATGGCGCGCTGGCGGACTCGTGACGTAGAACGAGTTTACGTAGTGCGCGACTTCGTGGCGTGCGCGCGCGTAACTCGTGCCTGCGTGGCGGGTCAGACACCAGTGTGCATCTGACGCACACGCGAACTCCCAACGGTTCAGAGCTGCAGTGAAACTGACGAGTCAACAGTTTTGACTGAGAATTAAAGCAGCATTAAATGCCATTAAAGACGTTTAATGACATTTAATTTTCTGCATTTAATTCTTTTGACTTGTAACAACCTTTGGCTCCAATAAAAGCCAAGGGATTGGCACTGCAGAAAACACACCGAAAATCACTTCTCCTCTCTAAAATCTCTCTAGCATTTTTTTTCTCTGTTCTTATCAAGATCAAGGTACAAGTCGGGTTTAGTGCTCACTCCGGCAGTACACACTGCTTCGGCTGTTGTACCCTGGGAAACAAAACGAGTCTCCGGTAGGCTCGGAATTTGTTTTAAGCGCCCCGTGTCAAACACGATCCTCAGCCACAATAATTCTATTTTCTCATCATCTTCTTGTATTTTCTTTTCTTTTCAGTTGTAATTGTATTTTATTTCTTTTGCTTATTGTATTGCAAAAATAATAAGAATTATTTATTTATTTTGCACGAACGGTTCCTACATACCCTACGGGCCACAATCCTCAAAACCATTCACCTTATCATCTTCACCACTATTCTCCATCACCACCCTATAAGGTGTGGTAAGGGTTGGAAACGAACCAAACGAGCACGAACAACGCCTTGTTCGTATTCATTTGTTAAGCAAATACATGTGTTCACGAACAGTTCATGAACACTTACCGAACAATATTTTATGTTTGTGTTCGTTTGTTAAGAAAATGCTCATGTTCGTGTTCGTTTGTTAATTTTGTTCATGAACACAAACGAACATTCATCAACACTAACGAACACAAAGAAGTGTTCATGAATGGAAACAAACACAAACGGACATGTTAACTTTTGAAAAGGTGGAATTCACATACATATATTTACCTCATATAAACTATTTATTTAAAATGATGTTAAATTGGGGGGAACTGAAGGGGGGATGAATTTACTGTTATACCCACGTGTGCCAGCCACGTGACCTAACTTAACGAAGAAAACTAACTGAGTTAGCAATAAAGGACATAACGTGCAAGATTTTAAAAGATAAAAGATAAAACCAATCAATTTTAAAGTTAAAGGACAGTCTTTGAAATATGGTATAAACCTAAAGGACAAAACTTGTAATTCAGTCAAATAAATAAAAATAAAAGAATAGCAAAACAAATTACAAAAATTAAAAACCATATTAAATTATCAAACACAAACGAACAGAAACGAACATGTTACCGAATGTCCACAAACACAAACGAACGAACGCGGCCTTTGTTCATGTTCGTTCGTTTAACTAAATGAACATTTTTTTAGAAAAGTAAATCTTTTATAGAAAAAGAACGTATACCTTTTTCCGCACCAGGTTATGGATGTTCTCATCAACCTAAATATTAAATATATAACCTTTCACACTTCGGTGAGCGAATGGGACCAGATTGGGAGGCTTATGAGCATCTTGCATAATAAGAAACTTGGGTTGGGCAAAGACAATTGGTCTTAGAAGAGCATGGTCCGTTCTTGGTTAAGGACTTAAGATTTGACTTAGCTAAGACGCGGGAGGAACATGGCAGCTCGGGAATGTTTAGTGGAATAATTGGGCAACTTTGAAAGCTAATTACCTGGTGTGGAGGGCTATTATGGGCAGGGTGGCGTCTAAACTGGCGTTGGCAAGCCAAGGGGTTGTTCTTCATGACATTTTTTGTGACATGTGCGGATACGAGATCGAGTCCTCGGATCATGTGTTCGTGTCATGTTCTTCGATGGATTAGAGTTCCTTGGTCGGAGGATGTTACGTCATTGAGCGGAATGGTGGATAAGATCAAAGCTGAACCGGGTAGTAGAAGGTGGAGGAAGATGGTTCATAACTTCATATGATTGTTATGGCAACCTGCTGGAGGATATGGCACGCAAGAAACTTGAAGGTTTTTCACGGCAGATTCCTTCCGGCCCTGAAGACGGTTGAACTAATCAAGGAGGACACTTACGTTTGGATGTGCCATCGTGCGAGTGGACCGAGCCCAACCTGGGAGAATTGGTTTAATTTTGATATAATTGACTTGGTGTAACTTGTCTGTCTATGTTTGTTGTCGGGTCTTATTTGGTTTGGTTGTATCATTTTATCCCGTTTCTTGCTAGCGCGCGCGCTCTCTCTCTCTCCCTCTATATATATATATGTATATATATATATAGATGTTTTGTCGTTCAAAAAAAATAACCTTTCACATTTTTCTTCTCTCCGTGAACTTTGTTAGAAAAACAAGAGCAGCAAACCCCTAACAAAAAGGAGCTGCCACATAGACGGAGCTTGAAAACAAGTTTCTTGAAGGCCGAAAGTCACAGGACTTTTAAAATGAAGGGGCGGACTCAATACGTATTAAATAATTTTGGACGAAAACACGTAAATTTACCATACTGGTCAAAAGGAACCGTGGAGGTCAGGGCATCCTCAACCTCAACAAAGCTTCGCCAATGGCCACACCAAAACAACCAAATTCAACACTAATATGATATCAAATTTAAGCCACTTAGACCAATCTATCAACTTATGTTTTGACCTTTTATTAAAACTACGGAAAACTACTAGACTTCACAACACCGATTATATCTTCTCCCTTGATATCTTTGCCAAAAAAATCTTTTCATTCCTTGCTTTTAAATTCTACAACACATCACAATTACTGTCCCATGTAGGTCTTCTAAATTCACGTGCAAATACATCTACAATCAAGGGCGGATCATACAACAAGCCTCGGACCCCAGTATTTCCGCTTAGAAGTGTTAATTTGGCGATTTTTTTCCAAAAAATATATTCGTTGACCCCCCCCCCCCCTGATTTTTTGAGTCCGCCACATTGATTTTTTATTTTTTTTTTGGCAAAAAGTTTATATAAATACCCCATAATCCATTTAGCCTAAAACCCACTAACCCATTTACCTAATTAATACAGTTAGCACAAAATCATAAGGCCTTAAGGTATACTTTAACTCCCATTAATTTTACTTAAATGACACAACACCCATTTTTCCTTATTTCACTCCACCTCAGCCCAAGGAAATTGTTTAATCTCATTAACTTCACCTAACCATGTATTTTTAGTGGTTTTTGGTTTAGAAAATGAAAATAATATTAATGCCTAATTTTAACATTCGGTTAACTTGTTAAGACTGTGTGTTGTGGCCCGCGAGCCACAACTTGATCCACGTGGCTAGCGAACACGGTAACAGGCCCGTGTGACAGCTGCCCCGAGCGAGTACAGACGAGCACTCTCGCGTCCGTTAGCGGGCTCCAAAGGTTTGAAATATAAAAAATTTAATTTTTTTACCTATTTTCATTTATTACCCAACTATAAAATTTACCTATATAAATTAACTCCTTCTTCACAAAACCATCACCATTCTTCACCCAGTTCTTCAAACCCTAACCCTCAATCTTCAAAATCAACCTTCAATCATGGTGCAATGGACTGGGGAGGAAGAACTAGCGTTGATCATCGCTTATAACCAAGTGCATGGTGACGGTGCTTCAACAAGCTGGGGGTCTCGTAGCCGCGGACCACAGTAGCACAAGGTCCTAGAGGAGTTTGGTACCCTTGTCGGGGGTACCAACCATACTTGTGACTCCATCTCTCACAAGCACGCAGATTTGAAGGCGTAGTGTAAAAAATTCGAAATCGCCTACAAAAGGGTGAACAGAGATCTCCCCGGGAAAAAGAAGACGTGTTCCTCGCCTTTACGCACGTGGAGTATCTTTCGGAGGTTGGGCATGACTTTCACCACATTTCGGCGTGACAAATGTTACGCTCAACCTCAACCTTACGTTAGTTTTTTTTTAATTGTAATAGTTTTTATTAGTGTAATGTTTTTTAGTGTAACTTTTTTTAAGGCAATGTATTTTTTTTATTTAATGTTTATGTTTTTAAAAAAATGTTTGGTAAATGTTTACTTTATTTGGTACAAAAAATACCCGCTCACCTTGACCCACAACGAGATCAAGCTACCAGCCCATGGTCGCGAGCCAGTGCCACATCGACGCCTACATGACAATATTATTCGATAAAGTGTTGTCTCACCTTTAGCCACAACACATAGTCTAACAAGTAACTCCTTTAACGCCACTTAACACAAAAAGAGAGTAATGTTGTAACGCCCTAAAACCAATTTACAGAAAACGTGCAGCGGAAATACCGACCGAAAAATTCATTTCTTTTAAAAACAACCTTAGATGTTTAGAACCCAAATCCACTAAGCATTTTAGGTATTACATCTTTTAAATATGTTCTATTACATTAAACGTGGTCCTTCTATACCACGTTATGGGGTCGTGTCCTCGTACAATCCGCCTCCTTGCTCGATCTCCATCCTTTCCTTACTCTATTAGGTAGCCAAGACAACCTGCGATCACCAAATAACCGTTTCGTTAGTTCATTTAGTGACTTAATGCACACTACTCAAAATGCGGAGATAATATCCATAGATACTCCATGATCTCGTTCCAACGCCTTTTTGCAAGTTCGGGTGTGGCACCCCGAGCCGAACCTACAAGTCTCATGCATTCATACTTATATACCTGCATCTTCATTACCATTCACATAACAAGGTTAATAACCCCACAATTCATACAAATATACAATTTCCTCAATACCCCACAATACATACAAGCATACAATTCCCATATAACCTACTTTACATACAAGCGTACAATTCTCATATAACCTACTTTACATACAAGCTTGTATCAATTCTCATATAACCTACTTTACATACAAGCGTACAATTCTCATATAACCTACTTCACCCGTCATGTCACTCTTTCTTCGCCAATCTCTAAGACAAATGTGACGTTTCCAATCCTCTACTCAATCTACATATAACTACCAACCCTTACATACATGAAGCTCTCTCTCAAACCCGAGCATGAGTACACATATGTACTATAAATGAGGTTTGGAGTTGCTCGGGCAAGGTACGGAAGCATAAACGAGCTGAAAAATCAACATCCGAGGCCGAAAGGGGATTTGGCGTAGGGTACGCCAAAAGTGGCGTAGCCTACGCCACTTGCGTAGGCAAGGGCTGACAGAATGGCGTAGGGCAGCAAAGATTGGCGTAGGCAACCAGACTTGGCGTATCCTACGCCAAAACTGGCGTAGGGTACGCCAACAGCAGATCTCGCGCATTGTTTTCCTTTTTCGACGTAATATCTTACATGCCATTCTTACCCACAATTTCCGACATTCTAGCAACCCATTTACCAACTCTCCCACCCCTCATTCCACACATACCTTGATCGAATGCGCGCCCCTACGAGCTTCCGGTTTGAGTTCAAGTGCCTAATATACTTGATTCGCTCAAACCTTGTCTACACTAGTTACATTTACCTAACGACAATGTCCAAGTTAACTACCATATGGATCCTTGACCCATAACCAAAACCACGTACTCCTTCAAGATTCCCATTCTATGTGAACATAATTCAATATCATAGATGCGAGTTAAGTTCGGGAATCACTTACCTCATGTCCTCCAAATTCATGCTTGCTTATTTGTTTCATCTTGACCCATTAGCTTCCCATGCTTGAGTCCATCATTCCTATCCTTTCATATCATCATGTTCACATCATTGTTAGCATACATGTTCATTCATAAAACCAACCATATTCAACTCATACATCACATTGACTTGCATATGTCAATTTCTAATATGCATAAAACATAGCTTCCCACTCTTTTGATTCATCATTCAAGCAATTAAACTTATCATCGTATATATCACATAACCAAGCAAATGTGTCTCACACGGAATTCTCAATCTCACAATCATGCTAGAAACTTACCATGTTATTTCCACTTCAGTTGACTTTCCAGAAAGTCAACTTTCAACTATATAAACTTCCTTTTTACAACGTAGGTCTATATTAACATACTAGGTTGTATGAAACTCACCATAAACATCATCTTCATATCTTATTAACGTACAAGATCATTCATATTACCAATTAATCCAACACATGGCGTGCATCATATTATTCAAGCATAGTGTACACTCTAATGCATACTTCTTATGAAATCATACAATCAACTAGATTCTCACATGAATACTTTCTAAGACACCATCCTCATGTTAACCCACTATTAATTATATCTATTATCACCTTACTTCACATTTGTCAAGTCTTGCATACAAATTTACACATCATACTAGTCTAGACATTTCATCAAACAATTGGTGTGCATTACCATACATTCAAGTTATCATATCATCCCATGATGCAAGAATTTCCCTTTCTACACTAACATTTACATTCTACTTTATAACTAACAACAATACATATTTAATTGAGTTTCCTTGGTGTTGAGGTCTTGTTTGACTTTTAAAAAGTCAACAGGAACCTTCATTCCAACACCCACCTAATCAATTTTCAATTCAACCCTAACATACCCAATTTAACCTACCATCTCATCAATTCTACACTACCACACATAGTAATCACATTCTTCCTATACCACAAGAACTAATCAACATAATATAACCATGAATTCCCACCATACCACTTTCAAACCCATTAAAATTGATTCTACAACTTACCAAGAAGATTAGTACCACTAGATAGCTAGGAATCCAAGAACATGCAGGGATTTAAGGGTGTTTTTCTCACTAGATTTCCAGCTATGGAGGGTTGTTATGGAGAGCTCTCTTGGTCACCCTTCCCTTCTCTCTCTCTGCGTTTTCTTTTCTTTTCCAAGTATCCCCATTTTTTTTTCCTTCTAACCCCTTAATTATTTACCACTTCAAATCTTTCTAAAACCACCCCTCAAGATGGGTGTTAGCTCATGTTTAACCCCTCCCTATTATCAATTAAGTTTCCACCATTTTACCCAAGTAATTAACTTGGTAAATTTCATATTTGTTAAATGTACAACTACCAATGCACTACTTAAAACTAGGGGTACAAACTTATACATACATATATATATATATCTTCACGCATACATACATACTCATACCTACATATATTAATTTCTACCATATTATTACTTAAACGTTTTTGGGGTGTTACAAATGTGCAATGCAAGTTAATACATGTTAACAAGAAACTCCTTTAATACCCCCATAACCCATAACCCATTTAGCCTAAAGCCCACTACTAAAGCCCAATAATGCAATAAATGGAAGAAGGAAAAAAAACGAAAAGGATATTTTGGATTCTTATTGCTTGACCCGGCCTTATGGTATATGGTCTTGGTTAGTGGTTATTGATTTGTTCTATTTTGTTGAATTAAGTTTGCATAGGTTAGTTTTTTAAAAATTTGCTTTAAAAAAAACAATAATTTGAATTATTGAAGATAAGAGGACATTTAGGGTTCTTATTGTTTGGCCTGACCCGAATCGAATCACTGGCCCAGAATTTAACATTAATTCACATTACATAATATAAAAATGTTGTCATGAAAATTAAGCATCTTTATCATTTTATTTCCATCGATCTATTTACATCATCATTATACTCAGTTATTCTCACCTATAGTAAAGCTAAGGTTGTGTCTGAGAATAGTAACATGTAGACAACCTTACCTCTACCCCTAAGAATAGAGAGGTTGCTTCTGGTGAGACCCCCGGCTCGATGTGGTTTGGTATCAAGTCTTGGACATAAGGTACATAACACTTAGCAATCGGGACAAACCCGATCGGTGCATGTACTCCTTTGTCTTTTGGCTATCCACACCACCACATGATGCATGATTAACCGTCCGTTGTTTTTAACATTATTTTCACGAAATTAGTAAAATAATGTTAGCACTAGTGCAACTTTACTTTTGCCCCCCAATGGCCACACATATATACATCATATGCACACACCGTAAGTGAGACGTTGATCTATAAGACTTTACAATTTATTTTAAAAGTTGTTTTATCATACATCAATTAGCTAGCTAGCGTATTATTTTTTTTCCTCACCCATCCATTCTAGCTAGGCTTCATCGTTCTTTGGGATTATATTCCGCGCCGAGGATTTATGCTTGTGGGCCGGAGTCCCCACTAAAGCGGCTTACATGACCAATCTAAACCGGATGTTCATTGATGAGAAGGTATAACAAATCAATGGATTGAAGAATTCAAGCTCAAAGACA
Source organism: Ambrosia trifida (assembly GCA_028751855.1). Taxonomy (NCBI): domain Eukaryota; kingdom Viridiplantae; phylum Streptophyta; class Magnoliopsida; order Asterales; family Asteraceae; genus Ambrosia; species Ambrosia trifida. The sequence goes on from CM054129.1 coordinate 1,917,009, forward strand.
AAGATCGCCACAAGCTATGAACCCTACCCGTCCAAAGTACCATATGGGGTGGCGACGGTATACCTGTGCATAGGGTAAGCATCCTAGAGCCCTTACCCGAGAAGTGCCCCTCCTCCCTAAGAAGATTCAAGTGGTTGGTATGTTAAGCATTGAAATGGTTAAAAAGTTGAGGACTAGCAAGGTTCATAATCATATACAATTGTGTTTAGAAAGTTGAACTAAAAAAGTAACAACGGCCGGACCAGATTATTATTATTATTTTATGAAATATGAAATAAGTAATAAGGATGTGGGATCTGGCAAAGAGTGATTGGTGGCAAATGACAACTAAAAAACAGCATAAACCACCCGATAGTGACACGTCATCTAGCATCCAGCTGGAAGTAATCGACCATGTGGACACGTCGTCTTACGCATTTTAATCGTGACATGTCACTTCTCAAACTATTAATAAATAAATAAATACTTCCGGTAACATAACATTTGACTTTTAATAGTATCTTTTTATTATTCTACTAGATTATACCCCGGGAGCGTCCCGGGTTGAGAAATTTAATATGATACATTAATTTTACATTCGAAATAGACTAATGTATAACTTTAATATTAATATCTAACCTAAAACAAATTAACAATGTACAACTCCAATGCTAACACCTAACCTAAAAGAATGTAGAACTTTAATGTAAGGGGCTGTTTGGTTGATTAAGTGCTGAATCATTAAGTTGGACCTCTTAATGGTTAGTTTTCTTGTCCTACATTGGTATGAGAGTTTCATTAAGGTTCAGCCTAGTTCAGTGCTTAATGATTCAGTGCTTAATGGTTCAGCAACATCCCAAGTCTTAATGATTCAGCCTTAACCATTCCATTCAGAGGTTGAGACAAACGCGCTAAATGCTAAATCATTCAGCACTGAATGGTTAAGAGCCTCATTAAGAGGCTACCAAACAGCCCCTAACTCTAATATTAACACCTATCTTAAAGACTAAACAAATGTACAACTCTAACATACTAATATTGATACCTAACTTAAAATAACGTATAACTCTATTAACCTATTCAGCTCTGGTTGAAACAAATTCATATTTACTGATTTGACCATAATTAGTGACTTGCCTATACATGATTAATGATTTGCCTGAACACTTTGTGTTTTTTTTCCTGTATGAACAAAACCCCACAAAAAAATTTCTCCGTTTTTTATATAGCACTATGGTACTCGTTGGAAAGATAATAAAACGCTCGTTAATTTGGTGTAATTTTTTTCTTTAAAAAATCTCGTATATTAAAGATATTAACGTTTAAAAATTATGGGAGGAAACATGAGGGTTAAAAATCTAATTTTGTTTTTAAATTATTTTTTTCCTAAAATATCTCAATGCCACATGGGATGACACATGACACACTCAAGAAAGAGAATGCATCTTTGAATGTCATGTCATTAAAATGACTTTGGTTTATTATATGTATATATATATATTCTATTCTCCAGTGACGTTTATTCATTACATTATTAGGTGTTAATAATAACAGGAAATTTGGAAAAGGATTTTAACTACACGTTTCGGTATTCTATTGCTTCATGCTTCATCCAACTATTGACCAATTCAATCTATTCGTTTAAATAAATCTAAATATTAGCATTAGGGAAATGGTTGCAACTTCCCAAACAAACAATATGTTTCATATAATAATTCCTATTTTTTTTAATTAGTTTAGATTAACAGCCTTTTAAACAGCCTATGATTGTCTTTTTTTCAGACAAACATTTTTTTAACGAATAAAAAATAATCAGTCAATACTTTAAAAAAAAAAAAATCATAGATGAAGAAATGGTTTTCTACGTGTTCTTAAAGATTTTAAGTGTATTTGAATATAAAGCCATTCCATCTGAATTCATAGGGCATTTCAAGTGATATCAATACAATTCTGACTACATTTTGAACTGTGCCATTTTTACCATTTCTATTTGTTCTGCTCCAAATAAATAGACCGACAACTCCTTTTGACTAGTTCCTCACCATATCTTCATATTTTTATTGCTACTTTTTTGTCACTTAATATAATTAAGTTTTAAAATTTTTTGTAATATAAATATAAGAAGGTAATTCTTGATATGGCATAAACTTGTCACACATCCAGGTTGGTCTAAAAAATAAAATTTACAAGTTTATACCGCCAAGTTGTTGGCAACCTATACATGTGTAACCCTCTACAACTCGTCAAACCCATTTAGATAAGCGGGTTATGCAAGTCATGCATAAATCATAATTACAATTTACATGTATGTTTTCGTTGAGTTTTTGGACAAGATTAACTTATCGGATGACTATTGGAGTTATAAAATAAACAAACTAATAACGCTAGATATATTTGTAACAATTAGTGGCTGGGATCCCATACTAATACAGGTTAATGTACTAATGCTATGATTATATAGAGTAATAGTGTTTTGAAGTGACATAATAATAATTACTTAAGTTTATTTTGTTGTAGAGTTAATTAATTGCGTTACTTCAAAACTATAGTGCGGTAATAATTATTTTAGTTTAAACATAATTACTTTTTCTCTAATAACTTGCGTCTATTAACTTAAAAACCGAATGCGCCAATGTTTTAATTAATTCTTTTAACATTTCAATCTAAAACACGTATAGCGATATTCTTTTGGGCAAATAACAACTTATCTTTTAAGCTTTCCTTTCTGATACTACAGAACTACACCGATGCGACAACAAACTGAAACAATATCAACCGAATTTTCATAACATACGAAGTGGAAGTCCCACTGGTAATTAATAAGAAAATAAAAGAATGCAATAATGGTGAAACGGGAATATTCTTCATATGATATTGGTAGAGAATAGAATAGAATAGAAGTAGGCAAAATAATAATAATAATAATAATAATAATAATAATAATAATGTTAGCGGGAATATAGAAATTACATTTTACCACGCCGTATAGCCTAGGTTTGTTCCTCTCTCTTAAATCTACCAATAATAATACCTAAATTCATTTCCCATTTTTTTGTTTTCTGTGGATTACATTACAGTCGCCGGTAGCATCTTCTCTCTTGACATCGGATCTTCTCCAACGAAGCTCTGATCTGCTCTCTTCACTTCATTCCATTAACGATCACAGCTCATAGATTCCAGGTATCTATCATCACTTATCTTTTTATTTTTATTTTTATTTATTAAACTCCAGCTTTACCATAATAATCTCATAGATTGCTTCTTCTTTCTTTATGATAGATACACTGCGTCAACTCTAGGTTTCCGTTGACCGGCGATCTCTCACATCACATAACCACCTCTGTTTTTGCTTCTCTCATACAGCCCGGGCTTCACGCTCGGGCTATGGATTCCGACCATCCTTCAATTGCAGAGATGCCTAAACTTCAGAATGCCTATCTCCACAAATCCAGGCTCTACGAGACTCGCTCGGTATCATTTCAATTGTTTTCTGTGTTAATTTGCTTAATTATGTTACACATGTCCTGACCTTATCTCAAGTTATTTAGCTGCCTTAATTTGATAGCGGTGTGATTAACCTTGTATATACACCAAAATTAGCTTAGATACATCATTTCATGCGCTTATCGTCGCAGGCGAATAAGATTGTTATTGCTGTTATCTAACAGCTTAACAATCCTGTTGAGTTAAACCTCACATTGAGGGGGGGGGGGGGGGGGGGGGGGGTGAGGGATAAAATTTGTTAGATCTATCACCTTCTATTAGAATGCTGCTTACTAAATGTTTTGACGTTCGTTTTTGCAACAGAATTTTTATATTATTGGACGAAGTAAAAACAGGTCGGTTTGGCGAGTGCTAAAGATTGATAGGTCAGAAGCTTCCGAGCTAAGTATTACTGAAGATTCTACGCTGTACACGGAAAGTGAATGCTCTGAATTACTACAACGTATTCATGTGGGAAATGAGTCCACAGGGGGGCTTAAATTTGTTACCGCCTGTTACGGCATTGTTGGTATGTGTTATTCTGATGCTTTAACTCAATGAGCACGTGTTAAAATCATTGAGGTTATTAATTTGTCGGTATTCTTATTTTAGGGTTCATAAAGTTTTTGGGACCTTATTACATGCTGCTCATTACAAAAAGAAGGAAGATTGGTTTAATTTGTGGTCATGCAGTGTATGCAATTACCGAGAGCAGGATCTTGACAATTCCCAATTCTACTAGTGCACCCAATGTGGCTTATTCTAAGAATGAGAACAGGTCTTTCGTCAATTCTGCGTGTAAATGTGAAGTGTATTTGGTATTTTTTAGGCGACGCAAAGCAAATAGAAGTCAGGAATTACTTGTTAGTCATTGTATCATGATAACCATTGACTTTAACCTTGGTTGTTACCCATTTATCGTTTATTTTTTTTTATTTATAACTTGATATATTGCTTTTTGCGCATTTAATTTCTCTCTCTAAGATCGTTGCACCAGAAGCATTGTCCATCGTTATGCCTTCTATCTTTAGATTTCTTTTTATTATTTTGATAGTTTTATATATGCGGGTTGTCCACGTGTTACAAATAATTCCCTTGCCATATATATAATGCTAAATCTTAGCTGAATTGTAGTGCTTCTTTTTTCTTTTTTATACCCTTCTAGTTTCTATCATTTCATAGGGAAAATCTTGCCCGTTTACTTTCTGCAAATTACAGGGGCGAAGTTCATTGCTGTTGTGATGTTAGTTTAAACTCTTTGAGTGAGACAAGGTATCATCAGGGTTTTACAGGAAGTCCAGTTTCTATTGTGACTATATATTCATGTCTAATTTCTAAAGTTATCAGATTTTGTGTTCTTGGTTATCTATCTTTAAGCATTCAATCAGATTTCTTGACATTTAATTTACTTTTAACATTTCTCTATTTGACCAGATACAAGAAGCTCCTGTGCTCGGTGGATCTTACAAAGGACTTCTTTTTTAGCTACTCCTATCATGTCATGCAAAGTCTTCAAAAGAATTTGTCTACTCAGGAAACAGGCCAGGGTGCTTATGAAACAATGTTTGTCTGGAATGAGTTTTTGACTACTGCCATCCATAATCAGCTCAAGAATAACCTCTGGACAGTAGCATTAGTTCATGGCTTCTTCAAGCAGGTATCTTTGACTCTAGACATGAAAAGTGACTGATTCATTTTTTATTGTATCATTGTAGCGGTTAGTATAATGTTTTGGTATAAACCCAGGTTTTTGTGGTGCCAGTATTGGCCAACCCAGTTCCTTCTATTTTCTGTCTCTTAGTGGAATACTGGAATTTTGATTTTGTTAGTCTTTGTTTTATAAATGTTAACGAATGAAAATATTCTATCCATCACTTATTGTGCCTCTCTTTAATCATCATGATAAGCGAAATTTACAACGTTCACTCCTTTCGTAACGGGGGAATATAGCAACAATGTGACTATGTAATGGTACTATGTGATATATATTTTCATATGCAAAGTTATTGAAATAGAAACATGCTTGTTTGCTTTATATATTTCTGTACAGTACTTTATGTTTCCCATAGCATTCAAATAGTGGGAAGTGAAAATGAACAAAAACATGATTTCAATCCTGATTTTAAAGCTATTCTTATAACCATATGATGACATGATGTTTCTTTTTATTTTTGTAAGGTCAAACTGTTAATATCTGATAAGGAATTTAAGCTGATCCTCATTGCAAGACGATCTCGCCATTACGCTGGAACCAGGTTTGATTACCGTATCTTTTCTAATCCATTTAATTTTTTTCCTGACTGCAATGCAATGGCTGCTATTAGTCAAGGTACACTGACACTCTGACAGTACTGCTCAGTGTTATCATTTGATATATATATTTTATGTTTTCATATGTATGACCTGCTACAGCATGTCTTTGGGTCCAAATCAGTTAATGACATGGTTATTGTGTTCCAGTCATTGTATTAGAGTGACATTTGGATATTGCAATTTTGTTCTTTTCACAAGGCTCTTGTTATTCACTTTCTCTATGTATGGTGTAGATACTTGAAAAGAGGGGTGAATGAAAATGGCTGTGTTGCCAATGATGTCGAAACAGAACAAATAGTGTTTGAAGATGTTCCAGAAGGTTCTCCTGTGAAAATAAGTTCCGTTGTTCAAATCCGGGGTTCAATACCCCTGTTTTGGTCTCAAGAAACTTCAAGATTAAATATGAAACCGGATATCGTCTGTAAGAATTAACAACTTTTAGACTGTTTGGTTAGCGTTTGCTATTTATTTGCTAAGTATTGTTTATCTTTTTAGTGTCAAAAAAGGACCATACGTATGAAGCCACCAGGCTCCACTTCCAAAATCTTCACAAGAGATATGGGAATCCAATTATCATATTGAATTTAGTTAAGGTAAAAAGAACTCTTATTTATACAGTTTTTGCTATTATTTTATCATGGTTTCTTAGTTACATATCACAATGTTTTTTCTTCAGACCAAGGAAAAAAAACCAAGGGAATCCCTTCTTCGTATGGAGTTTGCTAAAGCTATCGAGTCTATTAATAAAGATTTACCTAGGGAAAGCCGCTTGAAGTTTCTTCACTGGGATATAAACAAATATTCTAGAAAGTACGTTTTTAAATTTCTTTCTCAAATCGTGTTTTGTTCTGAAGTAAATTCTCTGAACACAGATTGTTTTTCTGTATTTTCTTTCAGTAGATCTACAAATGTGCTGGCACTTTTGGGAAAAGTGGCTTCTTACGCGTTGGACCTAACTGGCTTCTTTTATTGTCAAGTAACTTCAAATTCGAAGTCCCAAGAGTTGTTACATTATTTAGAGTAAGTTATTTCAGTTATATTTCTTATATTTTTTAGCATAGACTGATAGACGTTTTGTAATTTTACAGTTTATGGGGGTGTTTGGATTTGATGGTATGGTTTTGATAGTTTTTGTGAGTGTTTGAAGGAATGTGGTTGATGCCCATAAAGCTGGGTGTGCTCCATACCATCTAATTATCTAAAGGGTTGGGTTTAGAAATCTGTTCCCATTCCCATATCGATTCTTGAATGCAAGCTAAACGCCACCTAAATCATAATTCTTTGTGCATTGCCATTTCCGTTAATGCTTGTTGTTTTAGGTTGACTTTTGATTACCAGCGCTTGTTTTTAACCATTGATGCAGGGACGAAATTGGTGATGATCTTTGTTTGCAAAACAATGGTACTGAGAACAGTGATGCTGAAGTGTCATATAATGACGAGTGTAGTCATGCTAGCAGCAATACAAGTAGGAAATTCAGTGGCAAGCCTCCTAAATATCAGACGGGTGTCCTTAGAACTAATTGTATAGATTGTTTGGATCGAACAAATGTTGCTCAATATGCCTATGGGTGGGCTGCACTTGGACATCAACTGCATGCTTTAGGATATATAGATTCTCCAACTATTGAGCTGGATTCCTCTCTAGCAGATGATTTAATGGGTGTTTATGAGAAAATGGGTGACACCCTGGCACTTCAATATGGTGGATCTGCAGCTCACAATAAGGTAGTAAACTTGAGTTTGTGACCATTATTAATTGTTCTAACTCAAATAAGCATATTGTGACTTTGTAAGTGAAAATGTTATTAATGAAATTTATTTATGCAGATATTTAGTCAGAGAAGAGGTCAATGGAAAGCAGCAACTCAGTCCCAGGAATTCTTTAGAACTCTACAGCGTTACTACAGTAATGCATACATGGATGCTCAAAAACAGGATGCCATTAATGTGTAAGCCAAACCATTCTTGCTCTGATCTGCATTTTTTAGGTAGTGTTTGGTATGCAGGAATGGAATGGACTATTCTGACCGAATGAAAAAGCATTGTTTGTTAACGTCTTAGAAATGGAATAAATCATTCCATAAGGAACATGATTCTTTCCCTTTTAAGGATTTTCATTCCTTCAAGAAATGGAATGAAGGTCTACAATTTGATTTAGTATCCTTCTTCAAAAAGTTGTCTTAAAATTAATTTCTCATAAATGTTCATTCATTAAAATAGTTTTTTAATCTTGCAAAACTAGAAGCAAATACTTTTTACTACTATTATGAGCATTTGAAGTTTTTTAAACCCGTTTTTATGATTAGTTTTTTATAACTTTTTTGCAAATATTATATTTTGTATTTTTTATGTAGTTATGTATACACAACATATAGACGTGTTTATGTATAAAATATAAAAATAAAATAAATATGTTATTTTTCTTAAAGATGTCTAATAAATATTTGAATTGGGTAATTATTTGAGCAGATTTCTGGGTCATTATCAACCACAACTTGGTAGGCCTGCATTATGGGAACTGGACTCTGACCAACACTACAGTCTTGGAAACCGTGGTTCAAATTATCTCCAAGAAAACACAAGGTTATTACTTAGATTTTATAAAAAAATAAACATAGAAATAAAGATGTGCAAAGTAACTCTCCAATGTTTTATTTTCAATAGAGTAGGTTTTGCAATACAAAAAGGGGGTAGCGGCGCAACTTGTGGCCCATTTACCCGCATATCACTTGTAATTGAATGTTTTAATTGAGCAATGAGCAAATGTTTAGATGAAGCTCTTGTTTTTCTGCATATTCAGGGCACCATTTCAAAGGTCATTATCAGATGGCAGCATTCTTCACGATGCAAATGATATGGAGCAGAGAAATGAACAGTCTGAGCATGCATATTCCAAAGAACAACAACATGATAATCGCAAAGGCCTATCTGAATCATCGCCTGAAATCTCAACTTGTGAAAGTGATTCACCTTATCCGAGGTTTGCTCAGATCCCATAGGTCACAAAATTTTAGATTTAGGCCATCAAGGCATTGATCTTATATTATGATTGGCATTATTCGCACAAAAGGAGGGATAGGCATTATGGTATATTCCTAGATTTTGTAATTTATTTAGGCTAACTGCAGGAAATAAAAATGAACTTTACACTTTTTCCTGTTATACTGACCAACTTCAAATTAGGAGCAAATTTAAATCCCACTTGCATTTTATTACCAGTTTTAGCAACTAAATTACATTTTACTACCAATTTTAGCAAATGGTAGCAGGTCATTTATCTATCATTTTGGTGTATATTAATGTGTCACATGGCATCTGATGTGACATTATCTTTTTTATATGATGTTTTTAAATGTTCCTTTTCCCAAAAGCTTGTATCTGGCATAAATGGCACACATATATTCTGTGTTTGCATATGTGGCATCTGGTTTGTTGCTAAGATCGGTAGTAAATTGCAAGTTGGCTACTATGTAACACCTAATTTGAAGTTGTGCTAAATTGGAAAAAAGTGTAGAGAATTTCTATTTCATGCAATTTGTCCTGATTGTTTCTGTGATTAAACATGTATAATTTTAAAAAATGTGAAAAGTTAAAAGCATTTAACACTTGAAACAGATAGCCATGACCTAGTGGTCTAGTGGTATGGTACTTGCCCCTCGCAATAGTGGTGTGGGTTCAAACCCTTGCAAGTCAAAGGTTAGGTGGTATTTAGGCGTAAAAAGTTGTTAAAAAAAAGACTTGAAACGTATGTAGGTATACACCCTTGATGTCTGGTAGGCGACTTTTCTTAGATGCTGATTATCCCAACAGTGACCGCATTTTCTACAACAAGCGTTTGGATTCTTTCAACTGTTCAAATTTTCTTGATGTTGACCTGATTTCTTCATCTGGAAATTCATGTGAAGATGAACCATATGATAGGTATGGAAATGTGCATTCTTTAATTTAGTCCTATTGTATTATGTATTAATTCATTTAATTGTGTCATTAATATGGTGAAAAGCTTTACCTTCTCTGTTGCAGGTCCATGTCCATTGCATCCCCTGTAGGTGGTCGATCATCTGAGAATGTGATCCAAGAAACAGTGCCTCTATCATGTAATTCTGAAACATCTCATCATAACAAGGTGAATCTTCCTCTTCTCACTTACCAAAAAATAAATTGTTTTTTGATACTTTATAGGAGTAATGTGTCTGGTTTACCCACTTTATAGGCCACCAAAGTGTGTTTGGTTTCACATTTTTTTCGTTGCAAAATTTCAACAGATCTAAGCGAGTTTGTAGCGTAAGTTTAATAAAGAAGGATTTTTTACATATTTCCCCCTGCTAAGGCTCCTAATTACATATTTACCCAGCCCTAAAAATCAATTACATATTCCCCCTGGGAGGGGGAAATATGTAATTGACTTGCAACTTGTGTGTGCCTTAGGAGGGGGAAATATGTAATTGACTTTTTAAGTTGGGTAAATATGTAATAAATGATCTTAGCAGGGGGAATATAACAGATCTAGGCGAGTTTGTAGCGTAAGTTTAATAAAGAAAAATAGATATAGACGTTGGTAATTGCAATACATGATGAAAAAGTTATGTACACTATATTTTTAGGATTATAGCTTATGGTATTTGTTGGAATGCTTTTAGGGAAAAGAGGCAGATGAATACCCTGATGAATTTGTGAAATGGGTGATGCATGGAGTGTTATTCACTTGATGAGTTTTGCTTGTAACGGAACAATAAAAATTATAGCGATAAAGCGTTCCCATCCAAAGGATGTGGAGAAATAAATGGCATTATGAGAGAGATAAAAGGAAGGCTAAGGTATGCGGAGGTACATGTAAGAAGAAACAAATTGTTGTAGTTTGTGTTTAAAACCTTAGGGTATGTGAATCATTGTAAATATATATGTACATGTATATTTGTTTATTACACAGTTTTTTGGTTGCCTGGACAGCCTTTGTGATTAAATAAGCTCATAGATGATACGGTCAAGAGCCATAAACAAAACAATTGGTGTGAAGACGTAAAAATGCACTTAAAAGTTGCATTTCGATTTTTATTGACAATATTTTTGTATTAATACATTTCGACCTCTTTTTTTCATACCCTCTCTGCATAACCTGTTCGGTTTGCGGCTATTGGGAGCACGGCAACTCTTCACTTGCATGCTACTTCCACAACCCTGGTAGTGCCATCATTACACAAAAGGTCAACGACACCCGACACGAACGCAAGCAAACACATTATTGAGTAAAAGATGAGTGGTTGCTGAGAGATTGTTTTGAATTGCAAGGCTTATAACAATTAACAAACTTCAAACAACTAAAATAAACTATTAACAGAAGTAAACAAGCACACCAGCTCCTAACAGATCTAAACTAGCACAAAGAAAACATATATCATGTATTGCAAAATGAACTTTTCCATAACAAAATCTTCAAAAAATTTCAACATTCAAGTACTCATCATAAAAACTAGTTCCAAATTACTTTCTTTTAAACACTAAAAAGTAAAACTCAACAACTTCCGTTCAGTTCATTCCCAGCCTGTTGCGGCAGCAGCACCTTCAGCTTGAGGTACAGGGGGTGCCACAGCTTCCCATCCATCTCCACCAGACACAGGCGCTGAAACCATGACATATATTAAAATCTGTAGAGCAAACTCTGAACAACATACACAATCATAACTAAAAGAAACTTACCGTCCGCAGTCCATCCGCTTCCTGCAGCAACAGGGGCACCAGCAATTGGTGCAGGCACCGCATCACCATCCCATTGAGCATCTGGAATCTGAGAAGACCACTGATCACCCATGCCAAGTGCACCAGCCCCATAATCTGCATAATCTACCGGAGCTGCCACGTCATCCTCTTGTTCTTCCTTTGCCTCCTCTGGTTCCCTGTAGAAAAATAGATCAACCTGCAAATGCAAAGCACCTTCAGAAAACCCAAACCTTAACCAAAGTCTAATAATAATAATAATCCAACAACCCGAATTCAAATGCTATGCTATGCATACCATGACATCCCATTTATGGCCTTGGTTGATCACACCTCGCATTTGCAAAACCATTCTAGCTAAAAGCCAAAACAAGCATCCAATGCTGTGCTTCCCCTTGTTGTTTGCTGGGATACCAATATCAACATATCTCATCGGAGAATCCGTATCACAAAACGCTATTGTGGGGATATTTCCTAGCGCAGCTTCTTTGATCGGCTAAAAACAATAACCAATGCATTCTCAACATTACGCACCTAAAATTGCATATAAATCACACATTGTACAAAAGATCATTATAAACCTGGTGGTCGGTACGTGGGTCGGTCAAGATAAGAAGGCGGGGCTCGCTGAAAGATGTCTGAAGCTGATTGGTAAAAGTACCAGGAGTGTGACGACCAGCAATGGCGTGTGCTCCTGTGTACTGAGCAAACTTGAGGACAGCCCTTTGACCATATGGTCTGGCGGATTGAACAATAATATCTTGAGGATTTTCAATTGCCACAATAACTCTGGCAGCCAATTGAAGCTTCTCCCATGTTTTTCCAAGGTTAATTATTTGAATTCCTAAACTCACATAAATAAATAAATATCAAAACTTTGTCAATCAAGCAAACAAATTCAAAACAAAAACTTTATTATTATTATTATTATTACAAATGGTTCTATTGGGCAACTAAGTTAAGAAATGGAAGAAATGTAGTACCGTCATTGCGGCGCTTAAAGACGTAGCGTTCCATTTGGAAATCACAGTTCTTGGTGCCGAGATGGACTTCAGCCGACAACATCATCTGTATGTCGGCCTCCTTCGTAGACAAAACCTTGGTTGACGCCATTGTTGTTCTACGGTCGTCGTTGGTTCTTAGGGTTTGGCCGTTGCAGCAATATTATTAGTGAAAGAAAGAAAGAGGGATGGGAAGCAGAGTTAAAGAAAGATATATAGGGCGCAGCACACAAACCCTAGGATTACGATCAGTATCACTTTATTACAAACACTGGCCCTTATTTTACGTTTATTACACATAACTCCCATTCACTTTTAATTTTAAGCTTTATTAGAAATTTAGTTTTAGTTTCAGGAGACTCAGTTTCAGTCGCTTGATGGAGTGGATGTCAGCCGGTTTTGGGGGTCGGGGGTGTGTGAGTATGAATTTGTGGATGCGGTTGGCAGGTCTGGGGGGCTTCTTTCGGTGTGGGATTCGAAGATTTTTATGAAAACATCGACGGTTAAAAGTAGACATGTGCTTGTGGTTTCGGGTTATTTAAAACATGACGGGCAAAAGGTCTCCTTTGTGAATGTGTATTGCCCACAGAAACTTGTAGATAAACGTGTGGTCTGGGAGGAAATTAAGGCTTTGGATATAGGTGATGATGATTTATGGGTTGTAGCGGGAGATTTTAACTGTGTCAGGGACCGCTCGGAACGCCGAAACTCTAAATTTCATGAAGGGGCGACTAATGAGTTCAATGAGTTTCTGGAGGATGCCGGGCTGCATGAATATTCGCTTCGTGGTAGGAGGTTCACGCATATTACCGGTAACAAACTTAGTCGTATTGATCGAGTTTTTGTTTCGTGGTCTTTTTTCAATAAATGGTGCGATGCGGAGTATAGAGTTTTGGATCGGGTTGAATCGGATCATTGTCCATTATTACTTAAGATAGAATCTAGAAATTTCGGCGCCAAACCGTTTAGATTCTATAACTCATGGTTAAACAGGGACGGGTTAGACGGACTGGTGGAGGAATCGATGTCTAATGGTGCTAGTATTGGGCCGCCTGATGTAATTTTACTTGGTAAATTCAGGAATCTTAGAACAAAGATTAAAGAATGGCACATTGCTCAGCTTCGTCGTGAAAAGGAGGAAGAAGACGGGTTAAGAGCGGATATTGTGGAACTGGAGTTGGCTTTGGAAACGCGTGACTTATCTGAAGCTGAATATTGGGTCTTAGAAGAAGCGACTAAGAGAATTAAGGAGTTGGATTCGTTTAAAGTTCGGGATTTGAAGCAGAAATCTAGAGTTACGTGGGCCAAGGAGGGAGACGAGAATTCTACCTTTTTCCATGGTGTTATTAATGCTCGTAGGGTGTCTAATTCTATCCCTGGTTTATCTATTAACGGTGTTTGGGTGACAAAGCCGGTGGAGATAAAAAAAGAGGTGCTGCGATTTTTTAAGAATAAGTTTGTGGAAGAAATGAAAGATCGTCCTTCTCTTAGTGTGTATGGGCTAAAGAAGTTGGATGATGGGGCGGCGAATGGTTTGGTTTCTCCTTTTCTTGAGAAAGAAATTAAAGATGCAGTTTGGGATTGTGGGAGTGATAAGGCTCCAGGGCCGGACGGTTTTAATTTTCGTTTTATAAAAAAATATTGGTATTTGTTTTCAGGTGATTTCATGGAGATTTTTAAGTCCTTCGCAGCGAACGGTACTATTAATAGAGGAGTGGGATCTTCTTTTATTACGTTGGTGCCTAAGGTTAAGGATCCGGTAGAGCTGGGGGACTACAGGCCAATTAATTTGATTGGCGTGGTTAGCAAAGTCATTTCGAAAGTCCTAGCTAATCGTTTGAGCAAAGTCATCGATGGTCTTATTTCGGAAAATCAATCGGCTTTTATTGCAGGGAGGTACATTCTAGATGGCCCACTTATAATCAGTGAATTATTATCTTGGGCTAGAGGAGGTGGGAAGGAGTTATTTATGTTCAAAATTGATTTCGCTAAAGCATATGATAACGTGAACTGGGATTTTTTTTAATTTCGGTTATGCGTCAGATGAGATTTCTGGACGTGTGGTGTAGGTGGATTAAGGGAGTCTTATCTTCTGCTAGGTCGTCGGTTCTTGTGAATGGCTCCCCTACATATGAATTTTCTTGTGAGAAGGGTATAAGGCAAGGTGATCCTATTTCGCCTTTTTTATTTCTTATTGTTATGGAGGCGCTTGCAGGGATGATGAGAAAAGCGTGTGATGCTGGTTTTTTTGGAGGTGTTCACCTTCCGCATAGTAGTTTGGTCCTTTCACATCTTTTTTATGCAGATGACGCCATGATAATGGGAGAGTGGTCGCCTAGTAACTTTGATTCTTTGCGTCGCATTCTTCGGGTTTTCCATATATGTTCTGGGCTCAGTATAAATATTCATAAATCTACGTTATTCGGAGTGGGTAAAGGCTTAGAGGAGGTTAAGGAGACGGCTAAAACTCTTGGTTGTTGTGCGGGGGTTACTCCGTTTAAGTATCTTGGTATTAGTGTGGGTGCTAGTATGGGTAGGATTAATAACTGGGAGCCGGTGATAGAGGTGTTTAAATCTAGACTTTCCAGATGGAAGTCAAAGGTGCTTTCTATTGGTGGCCGTCTGGTTTTGATCAAATCAGTGCTGGAAAGCTTACCGGCCTATTATTTTGCTCTTTATAAGGCCCCGGTGGCGGTTATAAATCGTCTGGAATCTATGATGAAAATTTTTTTGTGGGGTGGCGATATAGTTAATAAGAAGATTCATTGGGTGGCCTGGGAGAAGGTTACTACTCCGAAGAAACAAGGCGGGTTGGGGCTTAGTCGGCTTGGCGAGAGTAATAATGCTTTCTTACTAAAGTGGCTTTGGCGTTATCGGGTGGAAACTGAAGCTCTATGGAGAAGGGTTATTGATGCTATTCATGGTTCGGCTAGACAGTGGGACGTGTACCCGTGTAAAAAAGTATTGCGGGTACGTGGTCTAGGTTGGTGAAAGGTTGTATGAATATTAAAGCGGGTGGTATGTTAGGTATTAATATGATTCGGGGCATTGTAGGGAACGGGGTTGATATCAAATTTTGGTTGGATCCTTGGGTTACTAATGTTCCATTGAAAGTTAAGTACCCAAATTTGTTTCGGCTAGAGCGAAATAAAGCATGCAGTGTGGCTGACAGAATTGGGGAAATGAATGGGATTGGGCCGGTTAGGTGGGCCTGGAATAATTATCCTTCAACCGAACAACAAATGGAGGAGCTTATTGATTGTCAGAGATTGATTCAAGGCATGGGCTTGGGGGATGGCAACGATAATTGGGCCTGGTATGATGAAGGTCCGGTTACTTTTTCTGTCCAAGAAGCTAAGAATTGGATGGTTAGCAACAGATTGGGAAGTGGCGATAGCACTCCAATTTTTTCTTGGTGCAGGTGGATTCCTTTAAAGTGTAATGTGTTCATGTGGCGGCTTTTCTTAGACAGATTACCGACTAAAGTGGCTTTACGAAGACGGAATATAATTCATGGCAATTGTACATGTGATGCTTGCAGTGAAGAGGAAGAGAGTGTGGATCATGTTTTCACGGTTTGTGGTTTGGCGAATGGTATGTGGCAAGGCATCGCTAGTTGGGTTCACTTACCTCCTATTTATTTTTTTGATTCTAAAGATATAGTGGAAGTGGTTCAGTGTACGGGTTGGTCGAAGAGAAGAAAAGAGATACTGTATGGGATATTCATGGTGGCTTGTTGGACTCTTTGGAAGGCTAGAAATGATCGGATTTTCTCTCAGAAGTCTAGGAACGTGGTTCAGTTAGTGGCTGACGTCAAGTCTTTGAGTTATCTTTGGTTTTGTAGTAGGGGTAAGGGGGATGGGGTGGATTGGAAGGATTGGAAGTCTTTTTCCTTTGATGTGATGTAATTTTTTTTGGTCCGGGGGGTTTTCTGTCTTAGGAAGCCCCGGGCTTTGGTTGTTTAATGAAATTCGCCTTTCAAAAAAAAAAAAAAAAAAAAAAAAAATTAGTTTTAGTTGAATTTTTTTATTGATAACTGAAATAACAAGTCATAACCAATTAACCGTAACTAAATTTGGTTTTGATTATGGTTAAGGAAATCCCATAATAAAAACAAACGATTATGGTTATAGTTATAGTTAATGGTAAAAACTAAATCGAACTGACTCATCCACACCTTTAATTGTAATTACCTTGCATTTATCAATAGCACCAGTGGAAATAGATTAATTATTCTATATTCGTATCAAGTCAGTTAAACCAAATTCCAATGGGTTATTTGAGTCTTCTTCGAATTCAAGTACAACTTTAAAGTTTTAAAATTCGAATAACCTGATTCGATTAATTTGAGAAACTCGAAATTCGATTCGTCTAATACCATTACAGAAAGACATATCTGAAATAGATATAGATAATACTTTTGACTTACAAAATTCAATTTCTTAGTTTCAGATTGATTTTAATTATAACATTACTTACTACTAACATAAAACAAACAATTAACATTAACACAAACATTTAGAAACAATACAACTTATTAATAATCTGGAAAATTCAACATACAAAAGACGACATACTTAAAAACAAACGACTAACACATGATTTTTTTTTTTCTCAAAAAGTATGGTTCGAGAAATTAAATTGAAGAAACACCAATATAACAATCCATATATAACAATGCTAGTATAAGAATATAAGAAAGGACGTAATTCTCATTATAATCAACAAGATGAATACAGAACACTGATTGGGACTATTACAGAGTTTCAACTATAATCTATTTCTCACAGCGATATATTATGAATTCTTTCTCCGTTAGCTGATCCCTCTTCTGATGACGAAGGGGGGTATTTATAGACCCCTGAGGTGGTCCGTGATTGGCTGTGGGAAGAATGACAGCTGTCTTGTACTATTGCGACCGTTGTCATTTCTCGCGTTGTCCCTCTGTGATTGGTCCACGTGTCCTGTCATTGTCCTTTTTGTCCTTTCTCGTACCTCGTACTGGCAGGAGATCATGGAGCAGGGAATTCACGCCTCTGATTGGCTGTGTGTCCTGCTCTTGTCGGGTGACACCTGTCCTTTGTTGTGGCTGCGTGCACCATCTTCTAGAACTCCACGTCATATTGTTGTGCTGACGTGCATGTGAGTTTCATCTGTGCGCACGCGCGGGTACATATCTCTTCATAAATAATTTTCATTTGTAATCATATTCATTTTAGAAAACTATATTTCAGTCGCTTTTTTTTAACCTTAGGAAATACTTAGAACGGCCTATGGGCTCATTTCTGTTCTTTAGCTGGCTTGGGCTGTACAGGCCTGAAGTGGGCTGAACCCGTCTAGGCTAGGAAATTAATATTTGAGCCTAAAATGGGTTTTAAGGTTAAACTAGACCTAGGAGCAGTCCCAATTATGCTTGATGCTTTTGCCAGGCCGAAGTATTTTAGCGACCAAGCCCATCTGTTCACATCTAAAAGTCCCAAACTGAGCAGCAAGCAACATAAACCTTTAGGTTGTGGTTGGTTTGCAAAATTCTTTTTAGTGAATATAATTTGTCAAATGAATTGAAACATAAAAGGAATTCTATAACTATTTAAAAAGCTATGTCGGCACCGATATTGAATATAATTACGACTTTATTCTATTACGTTGTTTCTTTCGGTTACTATACGTAACGAACCGAACCGATATTGACCGATATGGCGTTAAGCGTGGGATTCCAACTAAGTCAATCTGCACGTTGCGGCGAGACCATTAAACGGGAAAAAATATGCGTACAAACGTTGAACCACACTCACACGTTGCGGCGTGTTAACTTGCAAATTTAGACCGAAACGTAAAACAAAACTTTTGCAATATATGAAAAGTTGAAAGTAAAAAAGTGTTAAGAGTTGTATTGTAAAAGATGTAAAAGTATTAAGGTTAGAAGTAAAAAAAAAAAAACCACTAAAGCTAAAATTACAAACCATGATGAAGTAAGAAATTAGTAATGTGATACGTGCCCACTCTCTCGAATTCCCAATATCCATGCACACGTTTACATAAGCATTAGTGAGTCTAGTTGTTTGAGTCAAAGCATTTGCATTTTATTTGTTAGTAGGGAGTTAGTGCATGAAAGTGTCCTAAAAATAAGGAGAAGATGGACTTAGGGGCTGTTTGGTCGATTAAGTGCTGAATCATTAAGATGATCTGAATGGTTAAGAGGCTCTGAATGGTTAAGAGCTGAATCATTCAGCATCCCTTATTAGCTTAATGGTTCAGCACTTAATCATTCCATTCAGATGCTGAAACAAACAGTCTAAATGCTGAATGATTCAGACCTGAATAGTTAAGAGGCTGATTAAGAGGCTACCAAACAGCCCCTTAGTGGTACATGTTCTCATGTAACTTTGCATATTTATATTCTGTAATTGCATTTGTGTTTGGAAGGAATGAAAAATGTTGAAGAAGCTTTATGCTTTATCTTTTCTCTTCTCTTGATCTTAATTTTTTTTTGGGAGTTTTGTAAGTTTTTCTTTGTAAAACCTATCATAATGCATTTGGATGACAAAGGGGTATTGGAATCTGTTGGAAATTTAATAATTTAAATATTATATTAATGTTTAATATAATGATATTTAATTATAAAAGCTAGATGAATGAGAGATCTAAGCTTTAAGTGTGTGTGGTGAAACTTTAATGTTGTGGGAATTTGTGCTTGTCCCACATTGGTGGAGATATAAATCATGTGTTGGTTTATATGTAGAATTCTGTAGAGGAATGTATTCCTATACAACAGGACACACCCAGTGGTAGCCAGGAGGGTGCGAAGCACCCGACGCGCCCGCGCCCGCACCCGCGCCCGGGACCGGGACCGGGACGAGGGCATAATGTGGCGTTTTGATGGCGCACTTTGCACTTCGCACGCTCGCATCGCCGCGAGCCGCTTGAGAGCCGCCTTTATGTTTTTAACCAAGCTTGGATTGGTGTGGCTCGAGCCCATGGCTCAGGTTCTAGTCCGTCCTTTCAGATTCTTCACCTGTCAAGAGTCATTAAGTCTTGTGATTAATTACAAAGACTTAAATTGTGATTAAGTCTAGTAATTCAATACTATTGAATATGGACTCTTGGCATGCCTCCCTTCATGTTGATAAATACAGAGTTGTGAGCTCTGTTGAGATACACAGAAAAAATCCTCTGAATACATGTTCACGAACCACCACCTACTGTCTGATAATTTTCCTGACTTCGCTGCCCTCCGCACTCTTGTTTCAGGTACTATTTCAGGTGCTAGGTTTTCTCCGGCAGTGCAATCTGCTTAGGCTGTTGTACCCTGGGAAACAGACGGGTTCACCTGGGTGGCCCGAAATCTGTTTTAAGGGAAGCGTGTTCTACACGTGCCTCAGTCACCACGAGATTCCTTTCGCTTTCTGTATTTCCATTTCTTGTAATTTTAATTTCTGTCTTTGTATTGTATTTATTTTTATTTATGTATTGTAATCCGAAATTCCTATTAATATTAGTATTTCTTTTATTTTTATGAACGGTGTTCCTACAAGCTTAAAACAGATTTTTAAAACTCCGTTCATACTTTGTTTTAAAAAATTTCGGATTGCAAAACAAACTGTTTTGATAAACTCTTTGTGAGTTCCATTTGGTTTTTTGTAAACCAAATTCTATTGTTAAAAAAGGATTATTCCTTTCTTCGATTTTTTCTGTAAACTAATTTTGAACTCTTGTTTCAGAAATGGCTACGAGTGTTAATGCTTCATCAACAACTGTTGGATCGACATCCACCACTGTGGGACCATTAGTTGGTACCCAGGCAGCCCAGGCGGTTGCAAACCATGCTGAGAAACCAGAAAAGTTTTCTGGTTTGAACTTCAAAAGATGGCAGCAAAAGATGTTGTTTTACTTAACAACTCTGAATCTTGCGAGATTCTTGATTGAGGTTCCCCCTCAACTTGCTGAAGGGAACTCTGATGCGCAATCTGTGAGCGCACTTGATGCTTGGAAACACTCTGAGTACCTATGCAGAAACTATGTGTTGAATGGACTGGCTGATCCATTGTATAACGTGTACTGCAAAATACCAACTGCCAAAGAACTTTGGGAATCTTTGGAGCGCAAGTACAAAACTGAAGATGCTGGTACTAAGAAATATGTTGTGGCTCGATTTTTGGACTATAAAATGGTGGATTCCAAAACCGTTATTAGCCAAGTCCAAGAATTGCAAGTGATCCTCAGTGATATTCTGTCTGAAGGAATGAATCTTAGTGAAACATTCCAAGTGGCTGCAATGGTTGAAAAACTTCCTCCAAGTTGGACAGATTTTAAGAATTACCTTAAGCATAAGCGAAAGGAAATGACCATTGAAGATCTTGTGGTTCGCTTGCGTATTGAGGAAGATAACAGAGTGTCTCTAAAAGGAACTCAAGTTGAAGGTACTGCAAGAGCCAACATTGTTGAGCATGGTCAGTCTTCAAGGGGGAATAAGAGCAACAAAGGCCACAAATTTGGTGAAAAATCAAAAGGTAAGGGTCGTGATCTTGGGCCTAAGAAAGGTGGTGTGAGAAAGAAGGTTAGTTCCTTCAAAGGGAAATGTTACAATTGTAATGAAGCTGGTCACAAAGCTGACCAATGCAAAGCACCTAAACGTGAGAAGGCGCTTATGGTTGTTGATGATGATGTGCCTTTAGTGGCCATGATTTCAGACCTCACTGCCATGATGGAGGAGGTTAATTTGGTGTCTAATAGTCCAAAAGGGTGGTGGGTGGACACTGGGGCTACTCGCCATGTTTGCCCAGACAGGGCCCTCTTTAGTACGTTTAGAGAGGTGGTGGGAGATGAGAAGCTGTACATGGGAAATGCTGCTACAGCAGATATCAAGGGTGAAGGTGATGTGATCTTGAAGTGGACTTCTGGAAAAGAGCTCACTTTAAGCAATGTGCTTTATGTTCCTGACCTGCGTAAGAGTCTTGTGTCGGGTTGGTTGCTTAATAAGTTTGGTTTTCGTCTACTCTTTGAGAGTGACAAGTTTGTTTTAAGTAAGCGTGGTATGTTTGTTGGTAAGGGCTATGCCCAGAATGGTATGTTCAAACTCAATGTAATGGTTGTTACTAAGAATATGAATAAGAATGCTACTACTTCTGCTTACTTGGTTGAGTCTCCTAATGTTTGGCATGGTCGTCTTGGTCATGTTAATTTTAATTCGATGCGTCGTTTGATTAAATTAGATTACATACCAAATTTTGCCATAGACTCGAAATCAAAATGTAAAACATGTGTTGAAGCCAAACAAACAAGATCATCGTTTAAATCAGTTAAACGAATAACTGAGCCCCTTGACTTGATTCACACTGATGTGTGTGATTTAAAATCAATTCCCACTAGAGGTGGAAATAAGTATTTTATTACTTTTATTGACGACAGTACGCGGTATTGTTATGTGTATTTACTTAAGAGTAAAGATGAAGCAATTGACAAGTTTATCTTGTATAAATCTGAAGTTGAAAATCAACTTAATAAGAAAATAAAGCGTGTGAGAAGTGATAGGGGAGGTGAATATGTTTCGCCATTTGGGGATGAATGTGCCAAAAGTGGCATAATACATGAGTGTACCCCACCCTATACACCCCAATCAAATGGCATTGCGGAACGAAAGAATCGTACACTAAAGGAAATGATGAATGCCATGTTGATAAGTTCTGGGATGAGCCAGGACATGTGGGGGGAGGCCATTTTGTCGGCCAATTTTTTATTAAATAAAGTTCCTTTCAAGAATAAGGATGTAACACCATATGAGTTATGGTGGGGACATAAATCATCCTACAAATACTTGAAAGTGTGGGGGTGCCTGGCCAAGGTAATTGTTACACCTCCAAAGGCTCTTAGAATTGGGCCTAAAACTGTTGATTGCATATTTATTGGATATGCCCAAAATGGGACTTCACATCGTTTTCTTGTGCATGAGTCCAAAAATCCTGATGTTCATAAGAACTCCATAATAGAAACAAGGCCAGGAAATGCAACTTATTTTGAAGAGGAGTTCCCAATGTTATTAGAACAAACTCATGCGAGTTCATCAACAGCGGTTGATAAGGTTGTTCAAAATAAAACCCATGAACGATCAGAGGATGAAGAGGTTGAGCCAAGAAGAAGCAAAAGGCAAAGGATTGAAAAATCCTTTGGGCCTGATTTTCTTACCTACATGGTTGAGAGTGAGCCTCAAACCTATCGAGAAGCAGTCACCTCTTCAGATGGACCTCAATGGAAAGAAGCCATCAAAAGTGAGATTGATTCTATTTTTCAGAATCATACATGGGAGTTAGTTGATCTTCCACCAGGGTGCAAGCCACTTGGATATCGATGGATATTCAAGAAAAAGATGAAAGCTGATGGCTCTGTTGACAAATATAAGGCAAGGCTCGTAATCAAAGGGTATAGACAAAAGGAAGGTCTTGACTACTTTGACACGTACTCGCCTGTGACTAGAATAACCTCTATAAGATTGGTGCTTGCAATTGCAGCGTTGAGAAATTTGGAAATACATCAAATGAATGTAAAAACTGCATTTCTAAATGGGGAGTTAGAGGAAGAGATTTACATGGAGCAACCTGAGGGTTTCTCTGCTCCTGGCCAAGAAGGCAAAGTATGTAAACTCGTCAAGTCACTGTATGGCTTAAAGCAAGCTCCAAAACAATGGCATCAAAAGTTTGGCCATGTTATGCTTAACAGTGGTTTCAAAATAAATGAATGTGACAAGTGTGTCTATGTGAAAGACACTTCTAAAGGTTATGTAATCTTATGTCTTTATGTGGATGATATGCTTATCGTTGGGAGTGATGACAAGATGATCAGATCTACTAAAGACATGTTGAAAGCGAGATTTGACATGAAAGACATGGGTCTAGCTGATGTAATTCTTGGAGTGAAGATTATTAGAACCCAAACTGGTCTTGTGTTAAGTCAATCTCATTATGTGGATAAGATCCTTGAGAAGTTCAATTCGGAAGACACAAGTGTGGCTCAAACCCCGATTGATACCTCTCAACATTTGGCTAAGAATAGAGGTGAGGGTGTTGCTCAATTGGAATATTCAAGGATCATTGGCAGTTTGATGTATCTCATGTCATGTACCAGGCCAGACTTAGCATATGCTGTGAGCAGGCTAAGCAGATATACTAGTAATCCTAGTGCTGAACATTGGAAAAGCATGACAAGACTGTTAAGGTATTTGAGATACACAAGGAATTATGGACTGCATTATGGTCAAGATCCAGCTGTTGTGGAAGGATACAGTAATGCCAACTGGATATCCGATATGAAAGATTCTAAATCCACAAGTGGTTATGTGTTTACCCTTGGAGGAGCAGCTATAGCTTGGAAATCTTCCAAGCAAACTCTTATAGCTAGGTCCACGATGGAATCTGAATTTATTGCTTTAGATAAAGCTGGAGAAGAGGCAGAATGGATACGTCAGTTTTTGGAATATATTCCAAGATGGCCTAAGCCTGTTACGGCTATTTGCATACATTGTGATTGCCAGTCGGCAATTGGTAGAGCTAAAAGTGCAATATATAATGGCAAATCGAGGCACATACGACGTAGGCATAATACGATACGACAACTGCTCTCAACAGGGGTTATCACTATTGACTATGTGAAGTCAAAGGATAACATTGCGGATCCGCTTACAAAAGGCTTAAGCAGAGAGGTAGTACATAAGTCGTCAATAGGAATTGGACTAAAGCCCTTGGAATAAGTTTGTACAACGGAAAACCTATCCTAGAAGATTGGAGATCCCATGATCTAGGCTCAATAGGACCACCTAACTGTACGGACTAAGATCACTGTAGGGGAGTACCCCAAAACACAAAGGGAGTTGCATACTTCCTAGTCCGTCCTTAAAATAAATCAGTGATGTCAAAGGAGGATAAGCATATGGCTTTTAATGATTTTGGTAAAATCACCTATGTTAGAGAGAAGTGGGGTCGCTTCAAATGGAATTGTGGGGGGCGCAATTCCTAGAGCTCTCGCAAAACCAGGATAGTGCTCCATGACCATAAACGGACACGACAATGAGGAGTTAACCAGACCAGGGAGAGTAATGTGTGATGTGTAATAATGTCTACGTAAAAAGGGGTTGGTTCAAGGACATCGCGTCTACTAACCGCTAGGAGACAAAGTGCACATCACAAAGGAGGGTTCAAAGGGAATACCTACCTATCCTGCATTACTTAACCGCTGAAATTTTATTGTGACACTTGAGTGTGTGGGGCGATCTCCATTCATGTGGGGGATTGTTGGAAATTTAATAATTTAAATATTATATTAATGTTTAATATAATGATATTTAATTATAAAAGCTAGATGAATGAGAGATCTAAGCTTTAAGTGTGTGTGGTGAAACTTTAATGTTGTGGGAATTTGTGCTTGTCCCACATTGGTGGAGATATAAATCATGTGTTGGTTTATATGTAGAATTCTGTAGAGGAATGTATTCCTATACAACAGGACACACCCAGTGGTAGCCAGGAGGGTGCGAAGCACCCGACGCGCCCGCGCCCGCAGAAAAAATACAGAGTTGTGAGCTCTGTTGAGATACACAGAAAAAATCCTCTGAATACATGTTCACGAACCACCACCTACTGTCTGATAATTTTCCTGACTTCGCTGCCCTCCGCACTCTTGTTTCAGGTACTATTTCAGGTGCTAGGTTTTCTCCGGCAGTGCAATCTGCTTAGGCTGTTGTACCCTGGGAAACAGGCGGGTTCACCTGGGTGGCCCGAAATCTGTTTTAAGGGAAGCGTGTTCTACACGTGCCTCAGTCACCACGAGATTCCTTTCGCTTTCTGTATTTCCATTTCTTGTAATTTTAATTTCTGTCTTTGTATTGTATTTATTTTTATTTATGTATTGTAATCCGAAATTCCTATTAATATTAGTATTTCTTTTATTTTTTATGAACGGTGTTCCTACAGAATCTATCAATGTGACCACCGGCCACATATAGGTCGGTGCCACTGCTGCAGCCCCAAAACTATCGAGGTCTCACCTCTGCCTCCACTACTACCCTCGCTTACTGAATGTCATATACTACTACTAGGCGTGTTGTCCCTATCATCGTATCCGTTGCCACCAACATCACAATTATCAACAGTGATGAAAGGGGAGATATTCTAAATGTAAGGGTGCGATGATGTTGAATGGTCAGATATTTTAATTCCTCTTGTTGATTTCCTTAAAAATTGGAAGCGACGTTTGCTTCATTAACTCAAGAGAATAAACTTAAGTTTTAATCTATTTGCAAACCTAACACATAAGAATCAAATTTCAATTCCAATTCTAGTTAATTCAATGAACAAAACCATTAAGAAATGCGTCCTAGGATTAATACACCTCCTGATGTCAGCAAACGGAATATACATCATTGAGTTGAGCTGTAAAGTAAACTTCAGTTTATCTTTATTGGCAACAAACATATTTGTAGGGACCACCATTTAGTTCTTGATGGGATCTTTGATTCTAATTCATTGCAATTGCAGCACGTACCCTTAATTCTTTCTTCTTTTCTGTTTCTTTTTAATTGATTTGCACGACTTAAGTTGTGTGCTCATCTCCACCAAACCAACCCTTCTTTCTTTGCATTTACACAGTTCATATACTTCATTAACTTCCCAAACCAACTATTCTTAACTTTCGTTCACCCAACAAGTGGTTTAGGTTAGTTTGTGACTGTGTTTTTGGTTTAGGTTTAAATATTATCATGATCATCCATATAATAAAATACGCCCCACTTACGGTGTGCGCATATAATGTGTATATGTGTGGCTCTCGGGGGGCAAAAGTAAAGTTGCACTAGTTTTAACGTTATTTTACTAATTTCGTGAAAATAACATTAAAAACGACGGACGGTTAATCATGCATCATGTGGTGACGTTGATAGCCAAAAGACAAAGGGGTACATACACCGATCGGGTTTGTCCCGATTGCTAAGTGTTCTGCCTTATGTCCAAGGCTTGATACCAAACCACATCGAGCCGGGGGTCTCACTGGAAGCAGCCTCTCTATTTTTAGAGGTAGAGGTAAGGCTGTCTACATCTTACCCTCCTTAGACCCTACCTTAGCTTTGCTATAGGTGGGATTAACTGAGTATAATGATGATGATGATCCACATAATAAAATATCTACTATATTTTTTAAAGCTTTTAAAACAGGGGATAGTGGGATACGGATTTTTTTTTGATGATTATTATGTATGTTCATATTCTAATTGATGATTGTTGTCACGTTTCAATATGCATATCATCTAAGATTATAGTATATTTTTCTTTCTTTCTCTTTTTTATGGATTTTGATTTATCTGTCAATGACCCTTTAGTGACCACCGCCTCTCTGCCGCTGTTTCTCCGTTTACCATCATAGGTATGTATCCTCCTGCTAATATGTTGGTGTAATGTTGTTGTTGTTATGCTTTGTTTTATGTTATTTATTGACATATGGGTCGGTTTGTTAAGAAAAAACAGGGATTCATAAAAACGGATAATGTTGTTGTTATGCTTTGTTTTTGTTTGTAATAAACAGAGATGGGTCGATAATGTTGTTGTTATGCTCTGTTTTTGTTTGTAACAGGGATGGGTTGATATTGGTCTTTAATTTATTTTCGCTTAATATATCTAATGCCATTTAGTTAACTAGTAAAAGTGAAAATTTGATTTACAGTTTATGTGTTGTTTTCAAGTGGCTGCTGTTTTGCTTATTTATGATGGGCCAAAATATGATTTACTAGTAATAGGGATGGGTAAAAATATGATTTACAGTTTATGTAAGATAATAAGTGGACCTAAAATAATGTAGTTAATGATAAAACATAAATGTAAATAAGAGGTTGATTCTGTTTTTTCTTTACGATAAAAAATTGTGTGTATTAAATATTTTAAATTTAATGTTTTAGATATTTTAAAGAACACACATGAAAACGATAAAAGAAAAATAATAGTAATAAATTGAGTTGTAGTTTGCTGCATTAAAACCTTGCAAATTTTCTTTGCCTTTTTGTTTATATTTATAGTAATTTCTCTATATTTCATTGTAAGTTAATAAGAAAAACCCGGCTCACAAGAAGATGGCAGAAAGCTAATAGCTTTTTACACTTTTCAGACCCCTTTTCAGATGGGTGTATATCCCCTAATCAGGTGAGTGTATATTTCCACCACCCCTAAGAAATAGTATTCGAATTCCAATTCCAATTTCTTAGAATCCGCAAACCAAACACACCCTTAAATTTAACAAATCTTTAGATGTATATCAATGTTTAAATTGCTACAAAGTCACGAGGTATTATTCGTATTCTCAAATGAACATCAAGCAACTCGAGTCTAAACACGATACAATTTTAAGTGTATACAAGTCAGCGTTTATATCTTTAACAAAAATATACATATACAGGTTTTATTTATATTCACCACCCGCCAACCCAACCCAACCCAACACAACCCCAAACTTCCCATGCATGAGTGTCCCATTTTCTTCCCCAAATTCTGTGCGGTTGTCAACCTTGTTATCATATCCGGCCATTTTATTTTATAGATTGTTTACTAATCTTTACACTCAAAGCCGTTTATCTACTCAATGAGAGTATAACAAAGAATTTTAATAAGCGATATCATGTTGTGTAGTACCCAAAAATATCTAGAAACTTTGGTAACTTTTGTTTTAAAGTCAAATTTAAGTTGAAGAATAAGTGGCCAATAGGCATCTGTGGGATTTATTTTGGATGTTGCAGATGGATGGCCATATCCCCTGATTTATTTTGCAAGATTTACATTGCATGGTTGATATATACTTGTTTTGTTGTGTTCTGTTCTGTTCTCCACACACACATAAATGTCAGTTTTAGTGTTTTCTAGATCGACGAGTGGGCTTCAATTCTTTTCTCCTTTCTCCTTGTGTGGGTGCATGGGCCCCGTCTTCTTCAACAATACGAGTGGGCTTCTTTTCTTTTCTTTTCTCTTCTATTTTTCTTTTTAACTATTTAGAGGGCTCCGTCAGATGTCACTTTCTAACGTTTCATTTTATTAACATTTACAAGGCACTTTTGTTTCAACAATATATACATTTATTTATATGAATTATTCTTGCACATAATTATTATACTTGTCTACAGTGTATATGAAAAAACACCAATCCAAACAATACTTATAAAGAGAAATGAAGCGATTTTATTAATACTTGCGGTGACAAATACAAAGACTAAGACAAGTATCAAATGGACAAATATTTCAACCAATCTTTCTTGCAATAACTTAGAGTAACATTGTGTGTGTGCGTGTTTAAGTGTGAATTTGGCGACCTCTTCTCCACTTTGAGTAAGCAACTCAGTGATTGAATATTGAAGAGGTCTTATTTTACCATCAAATAAATAGATCATCATGAGCACTTTGCTTCTATCGGTACTTGTCTCAAAGCATATTAAGTTGTCTTAATAGTAATCCTATATAATAAAATGGTGTACATAACATTGGGTTGGGTTATTCTACAAAGGCTACAAAAAATAAGAAGGGTGAGAAGCCACTAGAAAATGACATGTGTCCAAAGGATTATCAAGTGGGAGGGGTAATTTTATCAAAAACATATGCACATGCAAGTCACATGTCATTTCCACCTTCATTTTTAAATGTCCGTAACTTTTTTATACGTCATCCGTTTTTAAAAAAAAATTATACCATAAAATTGAGCATCTTTTTATCTTTAATATGAGTACCATATTGCTATACTTTTGAAAAAAAAAATCAAAACCCACTTGCGTAAGACACAATGGAATGTAAAACACAATGAACACCAATTAAATATAAGGTATAAAACACAATCAAGAGTCTAGTAAAACACAATAGACGACATACTTAAGACACAATGAATAGAAGACTAAAACACAATGAATACTTTTGAAAAAAAAAATAGTTGAAAACCCAGTTGCGTAAGACACAATGGATGACATACGAAAGACACGATGAACAGAAGACTAAAATACAATGAATACTTTTGAAAAAAAAAAGTTAAAAACCCAAATGTGTAAAACACAATGGACGACATATAAAAGACACAATGAACAGAAGACTTAAACACAATGAATAATAGACTCTACACAATGAACAACATAATAAAACACAATGTACATCTAAATACAAAACTCATTTGCGTAAAACACAATTAAAAGCATACTAAAAACACAATGGACAAAGTTAAATCATGTGTAGACTAAAAAAACATAAATAACATATTTATAAAGCACACATGCATATTATAACACAATGAACGAGCAGAAAGACACAACGGAGAAGAAAACCCATTTAGCACAATTTTTTTTTTCAATTTTAATGTAGCAATGTGGTACTCATATTAAAGATAAAAAAACGCTCGTTAATATGGTGAAATTTTTTTGAAAAAAAAAATGTCGTATGAAAAAGTTATAGACGTTTTAAAATGATGGGGGGAATTGACATGTGCATTGCATGTGGAGAGAGAAAGTCAACAAATGTGGTTTTCCTTTTATGCCATTTCTCTAATTTATTATTTATTCTTTTCAAACAAACTAATCTCAACCCTTCAAATATATGATCAATGGATCACAATCCTTCTCACCTTTCCTAGAAAAAGTGTTTTGTGTATTTGATCCTAACCCTATAAACCACATAACATTATCTATAAACTTTGTTAGTGTTCGTTTTAAATGCCAGCTAAATTTATTATTAACTGACAATATGCAACTACTGGTTTGATTTTGAGTAGTCTAAAACAGATATATATGGATGGCTACATCCCCAATTTGCATGTTTTTTAATCTGTTTTGGTTATTTTCCACATAAAAAAGTCACTTTTTTACACAAGTGGGCTTCTTTAATATCAACTTTCTACTCTTCACAGTTCACCCTTCTCTGGTATAGGATGGCCCCATATTCTTCAAGTGGGCTTCTTTTCCCTTCTATTTGTTTCTTCTTTCTCCACCTTTTTTCTTTCTTTTCTTTTGACATTTAGAATTTTAAATATCCATTTGTTTCAAGAATTAGTGTAATTAGAAAATCGGCCAAGTTCGTCATTACGCTACCGGTACGATACTGATACTCGGTATGACAATCAAAAGAAATAAAAATAAATACCGATATTGTTCAGACGGGGTATAAGTTCAGGTCGTTTCAATTAACTTTAAGCCAAAATACATAAAATGAATACTAAAACCAAAGCTTCTCAAAGGGTATCATTTCGGTTCACCATGGTAAAAACAAAAAATAAAGCCGACCATTTAGAATTCGAAAAAAAAAACAACTTATAAAATAACAAAAAGTGTAAGTGGCGTCCCGTTATACGAAAAAATGTGAGATATATGTGATAACATGTACGCTCGTGCTTGTATTTCTTGTACACTACTACATACAACTTGGTTTCGAAAAAAAAGTTATATCAAGACGTAAATAAAATGAGGCACATCGCAACAACATATTCACAATTTTATAACGCATTGTATCTTAAGTATATAATATAAATAATGTTCAGTTTAATTATTTATAATGAAATAAAATTTAAAGTTAAAAAAATTAAAAATCACTATTCATTAAAATGCATTTTACTATTCTCTTTTAGAACGTCAACCTTTATAAGAAAATCAGATGTATTAACGGGGGTTACTGATTTTGTAAACTAGTTTTTCTAGGCCTGTTAACGAACCGAACGTTCATGAACTGTTCGGCGGGAAGTTCGTTTATGTTCGTTTATTTAAATAAATGAATGAACACGGACACAATTTTTTGTTCGTTTAATTAAACGAACGAACATGAACACACGTTTTGTTCGTTCATTTATGTTCATGAACGTTCGCTTATGTTCGTTCATTTATGTTCGTTCGTTTATATCCGTATAATTAAACTTAACGTTATTTTTATTATTTATTTCCTTTTGTTAAGTATCTTAATTCATATGTTTTAAAAACTTAACCCTAACCCTAACATTCTAACCATATCACTTATCAGACGCTATCCACACTTCACAGCCCACCTCCCTTTTCTCCACACTCCACAACCCTACTTTCTTCTACTTCCGGTCAACCACCCTTTCCACCTCCACAACCTCGCCTCCAGCGTCCACAACCCCATCTCCAGCCGTCCACATCCCCGTCTCCAGCCTCCACAACCCCGTCTCCACTCTCCAGCCTCAACAACGCCTCTGTCTCCCTCATCCCCGTCTCCACAGACCACACTGCCGACGTATTTCTCATCCCCGTCATTTGGTTTTTGGTTGGATTGTGATGTATTAGACTTGGTTGAATTGTGATGAATCATTATTAACTTGTTTTTGTTTGTGTTCGTTTATGTTCATCTGTGTTCATTTATATTGATCATTTGTGTTCGTTTATGTTAATAAACTGTTCGTTTAGGCTTTAAATGAACAAACATAAACGAACACGAACACGACAAATTTCTTAATGAACGAACACGAACACAAAAATGTGTTCGATTATGTTTTTGTGTTCGTGTTCGTGTTCGGTTAAAGTTAAATGAACAAACACGAACATGCCTATGTTCGTGTTTGTTCAGTTCGTTTACAGGCCTAACTTTTTTCTATTAAATCACAGCCCAAATTATATATTTTTATCAGTGTTTATATCACATACTTCTTATCTTTTTAGTTAATTAATACCTACAATTATTCTGTGTATGTATTTTGTATTCATATACCATCATAATCATACGTATGAACATGAGGCACCTACTTTCATTTTATTTACCTCTGTAAATCTACTATATTTTATCTAAAACTAGATGGTTGTCATATATGGTTTGTATGTTGCGACGGCGACGTCTAAATTGTTTATAGGTGGCGGCATATTATGCGATGTGTTAACCATGTGAAAATGTACAATAATTCGATTTTATATCGCCGAACAAAAACATTTTATATTTGAGCCGATTCTTTTCTGAACACAGTTTACATCAGAAATGTAGGTAATTCGAATTTATACCGTCGAATGAAAACGTTTTATATATGAACTGACTCGTATCCGAACACAATTCACGTAAAAAAATGTAGACCAACCGAAAGCGTACATATAAATAAGAATGAAAACGTATTATATTTGACCATACTCGTTTTCGAAAAAACCTTATGTTGAAACATGAATTTATTTTGTTTACGTTGAAACATGAATTTATACCAACACGTATGGCAAAACATAGATATAGAAAACCAATTAACATACATAGCACATGGTAACATATAGAAAACCAAGACACCGGTTTTGCCACAAATGATTAGTCATAGTAAACAATAACGACAAAAACGAGCTTTTCCAACACATACAGTGTGTGACATGTATTGACAGGCGTACAAAAACACACAATCCATAAACGTACAAGTCGGGTGAACAATTGCATGGTAAATCGTACAACACATAGACTTAAGTTGTCCTTATTTGAATATAGGGCACTTTTGTTCAGACATTTACACACCAAACTCAGTCAGTGTTTAGCATTCAGACATTAGGTGAGTTCTCACGACCCCATTTTACTCTTTTCATACTTTTTGGGGGAAAACATGCGTACAAATTCAATTTAATTTTTGACTATTATCTGAACATGCGACAAAAAGGTTTAGAGTACTCATAAGCCCTCGTGTCATACAATTTACTGTAGCAATTAGCTATGAACTTAGTCATGAAACACCGGGATAGATCTATTGGGGACCGTCATGAGTTGGGTTTAAATAAAAAAAAGTTTTTTAATTTACAATAAATACAATTCAAACCATTTTAAATTTTTACAACATTCTACCCCACAACACTGATTCAAAATCCACACTCTCTCAAAAGAAAATATGAATCCTTAGGACCCAAGAAATCCGGCTTTTGCCAACATCCAGCCGAATGCTAATAACCATATTTTTTTCAAACACACAACCGAACCCGCACCCGATGAATGATCTCAATAAGCCTCTAATCTTTTCAATCCAAGGTTATTCGACCAAAGCTATGTGTATTGCCCTACACGAGAAAGCCAAGACTCAACAAACTTGGAATATAATTTTGGTCTTTATTCGATTATGGAGACGCAATTTATTTCCAACACACAACCATCACCACCAAGTGAACCAAAATCATCACGAAAGAAAAGGCGTGGTGGTAACAAGCATGGCTACAAGCGAACCAAATAGGAGGTAGTCGATAAAGTGCATGAGAGGTGGACGAGTGAAGAAGAATATGCTTTAGTACAAGCATGGCTCTAATTTTCTGAAGACCCGATGGTTGGTAATATTTACTGTTTATTTGCATACCTGTTGTGTTCGCGCATTTGAATATGAGGGTGATATAGTTGTCGTTTTGTTGTGTCAAGGTTTAAGGATGGCACCGGATTTCGTGCAACCTGCCCTACAACCAAAGCAATATTATTTTTGGGACCCTGAGCCTTTTTTTCTTGTTGCATCTATTACTTGGGTTTTGTAAAAAAATATTTTTTTGGCAAATATGCGTATGGATATGATTTTGGTTCTTTGATCTTTTCGAATATGTTGGTCGGATGTTAAAAAACGCAACCAACAGCCTGATATGTCTTTTGTTTTCTGGTTCTATTTTAAAAAAAATGTTGATTTTAAATATATTTTGAGAGTTAAGCGGGCTATGAGGAACTTTTATGGTTTCATTTTATTGGGTTTCCAAGTAATCTTACAGTTTGTTTATGTTAGTTTATGGACAACTCTCTAAAAGTTTGTGAGTTGCGGGGACGCGGCAACGAGTTGCTTAAGGTAAGTGTTTTTTTTTTGGTATTATTTAATTATTAGTGCTTCATTGGCTTTTGTGTTTTGTTGTCTGACTCCTTCAGTTGTTCTTTATTGCTTCATGTTTAGGCGCTAACGACTACAATCCCAATAAAGTATATATGACAGCTACGTTTTTTAGCTCTGATTGCTTCTTCAAGGATTAGTAGTTAAAAAAACGCACATCTTCCAATGATAATAATCCAAGTGGAGTATACGTGACATCCGCGCTTGAAAGGTGATAATCAAATTGGAGCATTCGTCATCACCAACCTATGTAACTATTCCAAAGCCGGGTTATCTATACTTAAGGAAGATGGCACCAACTGTGACAATTTTTTAAAAATCAACAGTTATACCCTCTAAGATTGTTTTTAGATGTTTTCAGGTTTTTGTTAGTGGTAGCTTTAGAATTAGATGATGTGTTTGTTGCAAATTCGAATATAGAGACTTTGTATCATGGAGATATATGTAATCATTTTTTATTTAGATTGTTTATGTAACACTAGTGTGGTGCTCACACGTTGCGGTGGGAAACACCATAAAGGTTGTTAATGAGCAAATTCCTCTCATCAGGCTCAAAATAGTTCCAAACCCTACTGTGGTGTCGTTGAAAACATTAAACTCGTATAAGAAAATAACTCGTTTTCGGTTAAATTATATAATTTAATACATGCTAGAAGTTATTGATATCATGGTGTATATATAAAATCCAGACATAAATGTTTAAGACTTTCGGTAATTCCATTTATGATATTAACTTAAGTTGACTTAGGAATAACATGGTTAATAAACGGAGTTGAAGTAGAATGATGAGTAGCAACAACAACAACAACAACAACAACAAAGAACATTACTTTCCTCGATAGTGATACCAATAACAACCAATAGGTTCGACTAACAATCGTGCGTTGTAGTCTTATCGCTTGACAACAGGAGACTCCGACATCAATGGTGCCATTGTTAAAGTAGGAAGTAATTTCATTGCTACATGATCTGACATCTTTATAAAGTCGTTCAACCATCGCCAATCATCCTCATACCATTGTTAATAGTATTTTATTTTCTTGTTCCCCCGTTACCGAGTTAAATGAAAATGTCCCTTGATGGGGGGGGGGGGGGTTGTATGCCAAGATGAAAAAAGTGGTGAAGGTGATCAATGGTGTTATGTTTGCCATGAATGAAACCTATAAAAAAGTTAAGGAACTGATGAGGGTTTATATAAATGCTAGGAAGGTCGTTTGAAAATTTAAAACTGATGAAGACGATGGGGTTAATTTATTCTACATTTATATTTTTTCATTAACCAGTTATGCATTTATCAGTTTTGTTGTATTTTTTAATCTAATAAAATATTACATAACTAAACTATTACAAAATATGAATATAATAGTGTTGCATAACTTAACAAATTAATTGCAATATTTTTTTAAAATCAAATGAAAACCTTTTAACCATTATATGTTTGAAATCTTTAAAATATCAAATCTTGCATCCTTAAAGCACCTAAGCAGGTTATCAAGTGGTGTAATCTTAGTTTCATCTGGATTGAGTTCCATAGAAATAGGTTTTGATTTGTAAATATTTTAGAATCATCAAGGGTTTTCATTAGCAAATCCGTGAATAGGTTTGGGTTCATTATTATGTGAGAACTAAAGTAAATGAGAGGAGATTCAAGAGACATCAATTTCATAAATAAACAATTTCATTTATCAATTTTATTGTATTTATTAATTCATTACCAATTTAATATGTAAAAAGACTAGTTTACACCCTTACTCACTTTATTAAGTTATTATACCATAAGAATAAAATGTTGTAATTACTTAAATTTAATTGGAGTCATTGCTAAATGCTTTATAATATAGTATAGATATCATTGTTTAATTTCAATAAAAAATTAGTTTGTCGGCGTGTTAAAAATAGTGTTAGAACTTATTGTACTTTACGCAACATGGGCCCATTAATACCACTAGTTAATTACAAAACTCAAAATAATTGATATTTTTAATAACTCTTTTAGTCAACATGGCTAATTTGTGATATTTCCCTTTTTCACACAACTTATAAACAACTTATAAACTTTAAAAAGTTAAGCTAACTCAAAAATCTTCCAGCAATTATAAAGTATATTATTATTATTATTATTATAATATTATAATGACTTTAACAAATAAAAAGAAAAAGATTTAACAAAGCCTAGTGACTATCAACCTAGGAATCATATCAATCCCTTTCTGAAATGGGGCCAACCCAAACCGAAGTTTCTGGCGACACCTCTCCAAAATATCTAAACTCACCCAATCCAACACCCACCGTTTGATCTTTTCTCTCCAATCCAACCGTCCATTCCACCATTCATCTCTTTCTTTCTTTTTGTACACTCTCATGCAACTAGACATAATAATATTAATAATATAATATTAATATTAATTTTATAAGTATCTTTCTTTGTTTCTCGACTGTTCTTGCGGCATTGGGCGTATTTATGATGAGTGGTGGGTTCGCCTGTTACACGACAAACTTACTTTTCATCTTAATCCTCCTGGTCAAACTCTGTGGCGCCATTTATAAACCAACCCATTTCAACCTTTCGGTTTTCATTCACAATTCGTCGAAAAAACTAAACAACTCATTGTTTTTATATTCTGGGTTTGATAATGGATGGAAAAAGCAGCGATTTTTATAAAGTTTTGGGGCTGGAAAAGGGCTGCACTGAAACAGAGCTCAAGAATGCCTACAAGAAGCTTGCTTTGGTAATGATCTTTGATCTTAACACATGCCCACATTCTTTAATAGTGTTTTGGTTGAACCCATATTAAAAAGTTGGTTTTTTTATTTGATCATTGGGTTTAGAGATGGCATCCAGATCGTTGCTCTGCTTTTGGTAACTCAAACCATGTGGAAGAAGCAAAGATTAAGTTTCAGGCCATACAAGAAGCTTATTCTGGTAATTTATATGTTTAGTTTTTTATTATTTTTTTTTAAAATAAAAGTGTTATCTTGTAAGTATTGTGGACAGATATTTTTGATGTTATTGGGTTAATAAGATGTTGACCAACTTTGACTTGCAAATTTGTGTGTTGATAGTGCTTTCAAATGCCAACAAAAGATTTATGTACGATGTAGGAGTTTATGAAAGTGATGATGACGAAAATGTAAGTTCCCTAAAAGGATTTCATACACAATAATAATAATAATAATAATAATCATGTTCTGTCTACTTCTACTTATTTTAATGATAAGGGTTTGTAGGTAGATTTGTATAATGATTTGTTTAATGGGAAGAATCATGATTTGATATTAAAAGAAGCTAATAATATTCTCATTTTTCAAGGAACTTCCTTTAAAGTTGTATGTTATTTAATTTACTTATTTAACTCTATTTGGGATCCAAATGATGTTTTTTTATTAAACTTTAATAATGGTGAATCAGGGGATGGCTGATTTCTTGAGTGAAATGGCAGATATGATGAGTCAAAACAAGCCCACTGTAAGTTTTTTGTTCACACATATGTTTTTCTTATATACATGCATCTCCTGTTTTTAAATTTATAATCATGTTACATGTTGCACATGTTGTTGTTCACACATATGTTTTTCTTATATACATACATACATGTCCTGTTTTTAAATGTATAGTCATGTTACATGTTACATGTTACACATGTTTTTCTTGTATACATAATGGTAAGTTTTTGTTCACACATATGTTTTTCTTATATACATAATGGTGAATCCGATACATCTGATACGTGTTACCTTGTTTTGACGGACCATGAGGGAATTGTCACTTAATAATAAATTTCGCTGACATTTAAAACCAAAACAAACAAGTTTATAGATAATGTTAGGTACACCATTTTGTTTAGGGTTATTATTGAGACAACTTAATATGCTTTGAGTTCATGAATGATTTTTTGGAGCTTGCCATTGGTGATGCTTTTTGTGTCAGTATTAATAAAGTGCAACTTTGAGCGCAAAACGTTGCATGTAGACGGTTAAGACTTAAGTAAAAAAAAAAACTTAACAAGACTGGCTTAATAGTCCTTAATTTTTTTTAAAACATCGTTTCCTAGGATAAATATACCATATCTGCGCCCTGTAGGATTTGAACTCCCAACCTTTTGGCTGTGTAGTACACCACTTACCACCAGGATATCTCCTTGAGGACCGATGGTCCTTAATTACTTGTCGAAACTTCACATGTGATGGAAGATGGGATTGAATTTAAGTGGTCAAGAACTCCAACTTGTTGAGTGGTTGGTTGGTTGGCTGCTAAATGCAGCAGCTAGTTAATTCTTTACATTGAATGCAAGTGGGCAGCATATACCTTTTAGCCATTATAGCCCTGTAGGCCAGCCCACCCTGATGTCACCTCAAAACTATTTACATCCCAATCAATATTTGTGGTCCAACAGTGGTTTGTCTAAATTAGGCCAAACTAGACTCTTCTAGGATACTCATTTGACATGTAACTAACCGACATTTTAGCAAGATTTTGATTGTGACAATCTAAATGATTGTGGTTTTAACAGGAAAACGGGGGCGAGTCGTTTGAGGAACTTAAGGATTTGTTTGAGGAGATGTTTCATAGTGACATTGAATCACTTGGTTCATCTTCTCAAACAGGAAGCTCAAGTTCTCACTCGTCTTTGTTTTCAAGTTGTGGTGAAAGCTCGGTTTCACACAAACGAGGCTCTTCAGAGATGTCAAACGCCAAGGTTGAAGACGATTTCCAAGGCTTTTGCATAGGGGTTGGTACACTAAATCTTGAGACTAAAAAAACTTGAGTTTGATGTCAAAATCTAACAATGTTGTTTGTGGGTGTTTGAATTTCGAAGACAGGAAGGCTGCAACCCGGACGATATGAGGAAAGGGTTCAGGGAAGGAGCGCGAGAAGAGCCTCTGCTAGAAAAGGAGCATCACTTAGAACAAATGTTGGATTTTAGTTCTAGATTCAGCAAAATGGCTGCAAATTCCGTTTTTCTTTACATTCCTTCAATGCAATGTTGTATTAATTTATTGCTTTCTTGCTAATGGTTTAATAACATTTTTCATTACATTCTACTTATTCTAATAATTTAACATATTAATATTATTATCATTATTATTGTAATACATTAATATCTAATGTTTTGATACTACGTAACGGTTTTAATACTAAGGCTATAGGGTGTGGAACCCTTCCCCCCTTGTCTACATCAGCGTCACGTCATTTCCCCCTCCCCCAAACCGGGGAAATGGTTCCCCCTTCTCCTTTCCTTTTCTTTTTAATATTTTTTAATGGAAAAAGACAAAAAATATATACATATAATATTAGTAGGGAGAAAGACAAAAAAAAAAATAATAATATTATATCATCGGGGTGAACGGTGGAAATCCACCGATTGTGCCGAGGGGGAGGGGGGCGGTGTTCCTCGAGGGGGAAGCCCTCCACCTCAGCTCCCCGTTCTTGTTCCCCGATCCACACCCCTAAGTCTAAATCTGTTGCCACAACTCAAGTAACCTCCAGATTACATGATAACAAACTTATTGTTACTCCACCCGCGCGTTGCAGCGGAGCATACTATAAACAGTTGTATACCAGTTTGGGTTTTCGAATTTTATAACATTCAGACTCACAACATGTTTGGTTGGGTCAACACCTTGCTGGGACTGCTTATTTTCTTCATATTAATACAAAAATATACTATTTTTATACTTCAGTGATCGGGTAATTTTTTGTGATGAAATGACAACTATCTTTATTTGCATAGAATTAGATTGGAATCAATAAAGTATCCAAATAAACATGAGCAAATCTAGTGTCATACAACCGATTGACTAAAGATTGAATCCTTACCACTTGATTTAAAGCTCATAATGTGTGTCCTTCATGTATCAAAATCGAATGAAATCATACCAACTATTAATAACAATCAAAGATATGAAAAAAATAGGGTTGAATGACAAGCAACTTATTTTGGGGCATAGTGGGTTGGCCCGTGATGCAGCCAGTTGTCACCGAAGCTTTTTTGAGAGCGTAATCTAACCCGACAGGGTTTATTTTATTTTTTTTGAACGGCCAACGAAACTTTATTAATCACAATGCTAACAAAATGCTAGCAAAAAGAAATCCGAGCAATACAAGACAATCCGAAACAAACAATCCACAATAAAAGAAAAACACAACTATCCCATTTTTGTCGTATCGAATCTCCCCCAAGAGTCCCAAGTCATATCCGTCATCTTCCCTCGGTTTGTGATCCAAAGATAGCTCATAATCTTTATTTCCTCAAAGACGTTCCTCACGACAACCGGCTTTTGATTATGAAGTAGATCATTACTTGCTTTCCAAAGGCTCCAAAACGTAGTTAGCACAACTCCATAAACCCGACAGGGTTTATAATTTGTTTTTTGATATAAGCCAAAACTAGTTTTTATCCCGGGAGCGTCCCGGGTTGAAATATCTAATATAACATAATAAAATATCTAATATGACAACATAATTAATGACTTGCCAATATATGATTAATGATTATTATTATTATTATTAAACAAATCTCTGCCATAAGTTATCATATTCAAATATAAAAAAAAACAAATCTCTGCGCCGGGGTATAAATCTAGTGCCATTACAAAATATTATATACTGTCAAATGAATTCGGAAGTTTGTAATCGATCATTCTAAAAAGAACTAACATGAAATAAGGAAAAAAAAGTTATTTATTGAAATATCGAACGCATTAGTCTAATGGTTATGTGACGCGTTATGGGTATATGATCGGGTATATAGTTCAGCTATTTGGGTATGTGGTTTCGGGTAATTGGGTCGGGTATCACCTAATCCCAGGCCCAACCCAAACCCACAATTTTTTTAAACTAATCCCAAACCTGACACAATACCTGTCGGGTTACAAAAAATAGTCGTTTTTTTCTCCGTTTTTTATATTGCACTATGGTACTCGTTGGAAAGATAATAAAACGCTCGTTAATTTGGTGTAATTTTTTTCTTTAAAAAATATCGTATATAGAAGATATTAACGTTTAAAAGTTATGAGAGGAAACATGAGAGAGAAAATAATAAAGGTTTAATATTTATATTTAGTAGATTAGGTATTTAATAGATTAGGTTAAACTATATTTAAACCATATTTATTCCTTTTTTTAATTGGTCTAGAGTTGCCACATCACATCCTATGTGACATCTCTTAAAGGAGAGATTGCATAAGAGTATGACATGTAGGATTAATCCCTTTGCAATATATATATATATATATATCTATATATATAAAAGAAAACGTATATGCTGACGTGGCGCGCAATGGAGGCCTCAATCTTCCCTTGAGAGTGTCATGTGGCATCATAATGGAGAGTTTTTGATGTTTTTGAATTGTTTCCTTTTTTAATTAAATTGAGTTATTTTAGGAAAAAAGAATTTAAAAATAAATTTAAAATTTTCTCTCTCATATTTCCTCCCATAATTTTTAAACGTTTATATCTTTTATATACGGGATTTTTTAAAGAAAAAAATTACACCAAATTAACGAGCGTTTTATTATCTTTCCAACGAGTACCATAGTGCTATATAAAAAACGGATAAAAAATCGACTATTTTTTGTGGGGTTTCGTTCATACAGGAAAAAAACACACGAAGTGTTCATGTTATCACGTAAAATTAGATTTTGTGGGAAATATGAGTTATTACTGATTAGAATACTATGAACATGCAATGATTGAGAGATTTTGTGGTTAGTTAACTTAAGCCATTTGCAATAGGTTATCACATAAAATTAGATTTTTCAACCCCGGGACCCTCCCGGGGTAATCAGCTAGTATATATATAGATGCAATTCTCGCATCACAATACTTGCAATGGTACAAATGGATCTACATCAAGCAATAAGATAAACAATATTCTATGTTAA
Organism: Ambrosia trifida; assembly: GCA_028751855.1. Lineage (NCBI taxonomy): Eukaryota > Viridiplantae > Streptophyta > Magnoliopsida > Asterales > Asteraceae > Ambrosia > Ambrosia trifida. The sequence continues at coordinate 1,959,190 of CM054129.1, forward strand.
ACCAAGATTTCAAAAACCATAAGATCAATAAACAAAGATCCATATATAAAAGGCTACGCCTTCGGATTCATTAGCGAAATCAAAACGTGATATTGACATTTGTGAAAAAAAAAAAGACGAATTCTCTGGCTTGTGTTCAAACTTCAATTCACCTTCATGCATCTGCTATTCGGAGTTATCATCGGTTTCGTGCGTCCCCGATCTTGTTCATGATTGATTGATAGTTTTGGATTGAATTATTAAAGTTTGATTTAGTTTGAGAAATCGGTACAACTGGAGTTGGATTATATAGGGGAAATGGGAGTAACGGCATCTGATCAGGTAATCCTAATAAGAAGGGAAGATGAAGGGTTACACAATTACACAATCCTAATAAGAAGAGGAGATGAAGGGTCTGAGCATTCATAGTTGGTTAAAGGAGGAAGGAAGAGGGACGTTAGCTGTAAATCCATTTGTAAGTCTATTAGTTTAATTGCATAACTCATTTATCAATTTAATACTTTCGCTGGAGGGACTCTTCGACTAACTAACTAAAAGATATGTTAATGATGATATTCACTCAAATAACTTATTTGCTAAGTTAAGGTGTTAAATTTGTGCAAAATTCCATTTTTACCCTTTTTCAAATGCTTTTAAAGATTGTACCATAAGTATATAAACTTGTAATTACTTAACTTTTACCGGCATCCTTCCCTCATGCTTTATAATATAGTATAGAAGTATAGATTATCATTATTATTGTAATACATTAATATCTAATGTTTTGATACTACGTAACGGTTTTAATACTAAGGTTATAGGGTGTGGAACCCTTCCCCTTTCCCCCTTGTCCACATCAGCGTCACGTCATTTCCCCCTCCCCCAAACCGGAGAAATGGTTCCCCCTTCTCCTTTCCTTTTCTTTTTAATATTTTTTAATGGAAAAAGACAAAAAATATATACATATAATATTAGTAGGGAGAAAGACAAAAAAAAAAAATATTATATCATCAGGGTGAACGGTGGAAATCCACCGATTGTGCCGAGGGGGAGGGGGGGCGGTGTTCTCCGAGGGGAAAGCCCTCCACCTCAGCTCACCGTTCTTGTTCCGCGATCCACACCCCTAAGTCTAAATCTGTTGCCACAACTCAAGTAACCTCCAGATTACATGATAACAAACTTATTGTTACTCCAAGGCTCTTCCTCGTTTAGAGCAAATAGAATATTGTTAAAATTCCTTTCACAATAAAAAAGAAAATTGGTAAACTTATATTTCATTATAATTCGATGATTAACTTAATTTTTTACTCCGTAAAATTTCTTTCACTCAGATAGATTCGTATTCCCTTTTTTCTCAGTTATTTGGGCTCCAAATACAATTAAGCTGGGCCTTTTTGGGTTTCATTATAGCCAACCAAAACTTGGGTCATTAGGCAACCTGATGGCTGAGGTGCCACATTACTGACTCATCATAGTTCTACACATGGGATGATCTATTTGATTTTCATTTAAACTAACCGTTAGGCCATGAGGGCCGATCTCAATCAGGTGCCCACTGCCTAACCGGTAATACCGTCACCAGTGTCTCGGATAGTAAGTTTTGGGTAAGGTTTAGGGGTCCCAGCTGCCATTCAGGGTAGTGGGGTTGTATGTTTAAAAGCTTAATTTTTTTTAAATAAAAAAAATGTTTCAAGTTAGTGTTGCTTCTAAATAAGGTGTCACTGCATGCATGATTTGAAGGGATTAGGTTTGTGACCCGTTTGTGTTTAACATATTGAAGATCCAAAAAGTGGACGAATCTGCGATAAAGCTTATAACATGGCCGTATGAGCTGGATCTTCAATGTTCTGAACCTAAGCTTAAACCTGCACAAGGTAAAAGACCGTTAGGCTCGTTACAGAGGAGGAGGGAGGGCCTCTCTGTAACCACCCTCCGGCGTGAGGATAAGTATTTGTTTAGTGAGAGAAAGTAGAGAGAGAAAGTAGGGTTTGAAGTGTAAGCATTCGTGTGTTGATTGTACTTTGATGGGGGTATTTATTGTGGTCAGCAAAGTTGTACTTTACTTCGGACCCCCTTTGTACTATCCTTCGAAAGCTTTTGACTTCCGAAGGTATCTTGTACTTTCCTTCGGTAGGGATGACATGCTGCGGTCTAAGATTATTAGCTCGTGTCTAGCCAATGGGCCGCGGTATAATCACTTATACCTCTTCACATATTAACTTAGGAGTTTTGCAACTGACCTACGTATATTCTTATCATGCAATCAATTAAACGCAATCTAGATCGGATTACTTTCGATTATTAAAATTGTAACCGGCCTATCTCTTTTTGGCAGAGGCAATTGTATAGTCAAATATGGTAACCTAGGGTTGGAGGTAATTGAGGTGGCAGATGACTCATCCTGTCTGTGTGTCTCCACATGTACACACAAATGAGCGACAACTAGCATTTAGCCTAAGCATACGATTCGTTACCATCTCCCAGATTATCTAACCAATTTCATTTCAACTCCATGACATGACCCGGCCGGCCAGCCTCCATTGTTACCCGCGTAATACGAGTCTTTTAACATAACAAATAATGGGTTTCTTTCGTAACCTTTGGGATGAAGCCGTCGCCGGCTCTACCAACGATTCCGGCGTAGGGAAGTTTCGCCGGTATAATTCTCTCCTCTCCCGTTCTAATAATAGTAATAATAATAATCCTGCCGCCAGAGATACCACCCCCGTCTCCCGCACCATCACTATCCTCCCAACCAATAGCTTATCATCTGGTTCCGGTTCCATCCCGTCTTCTCAGTCCGGTTCTACCTCTGCCGCTTCACCTTTCTCAGGTATATAATATATTTAACCCGTATTATTCAATTCAATTATAATTGTTTTTTTCTACGTACCAAAACAAAATACAGATTTTGTTTACCTACTAACAATAAAAAAATTATACTACTAAAAAATGAAATATGTAAAATTAACATCTGGGCTGAAATGCTGAATACCACGGGTTTTAAGTTTGGAAGTCATTTTAACCAGGTTCTCAATCGGTGGCTCTTTCGGCGGCCAGTTTTATCCGGAACTGAGATGGTGAGCTTGAGTTAACCAAAGCTGTTTATGATCGCTGACGTATGGGTTACAGGGTTTGGTAGCCATGGTTTTAATTATTGGCCGTTAAAAAAACCATGTTAACGGATTTCGGCCCTTTTTCAAGTAGAAAAAGATGGATCTCTAACCCATTATTGGGATTTGTTGGATTAAATAAGAATAGGATGCATTTGTATGGGCTTAAATTAGATGAGATAACCTAAGGCCAAGGGTTTTAAAACATATTGGGCTGGCCCTGTCTAATACTCATGGATCAAAAAAGTCAAGTAAACTCCCTAAGCTCTAACGCAGCTAAAATTTAGCTAGCATAAAAACCCTAATAAGTACTACGGGACACGGGTGTGTCACTTGGCTGTTTTTGATTGATAAGTAGTGTAACTTTATAAATAAATAAAAAAATTATCTAGGCAATGATATAATGTAGTAACATTAGCCAGTAAAAAGAGTACAACCGGTCCATATAAACAACTTACCAAAATAATACACTTGTAAAGTCGATTAAGATTTAGCCCCGCTTTTTAGTCCTTGGCTAAAACTAAAATTTGCCTTTGTTTTTAGCCATTTTTTACACATCTATTCATGTGATTAGTTATTTCTTGAACCGTAAAAAGTTTTTAAGGTTTTCGGCTTCTGCTGAATTTTAGTCTCATTAGCCAAAGTGCCAAACTTAGTTGAACTCTTATTTATTTATTGGTTGGTTTAGTGTCTCTTTGTTTTGTTTTTTGGTTTGATTATACGTGTGATTTTTCCATTAATTTAGCAACATCACCTGGTGGGGATATCAAGAAATTGACACGAAGGAAATCCGCTGCCAATATACACCGTCGAGAGCCCAAAAGCCTTACCGGTTATGATTGGTTTGTTCTCATACTATCTTTGATAATGTAATGCTTTTTTAAAAAATGTAACCTTCTCATTCTAAAGTTGTGATTTTTTCACAAAACAACAATTTCCAAACATGTTTTGATTAACTTTTATAATCGTGTTACGGCTTGGAATGAATGATACTGCCAACAGCAGATTGTTACATTTTACAACGAAATGTCAAAAACCCATTTGTAAAATGTTGATTTGTCTACATTTTAGGATCTTTTTGACTTCTATTGATCGTTGAATGAAGGCGAGCTCCTAGAGTAACATCTCTGTGTATATTATATGAAATATGTATATATGTATAATATTGCAGCAGCCCGTGATATATGTATAACATAATCGGTGTGGCGTAAACCTAACTAATGTAAATACGTAGTGTAACTAATCAATAAGATGAGATGCTTCAGAAGTCGCAGATCAATGGAGACATTGCTAGCTGCAGCTTGCTTCAAGTTTCACAAAGATGAAAATATATGTTTGCTTGTAAATATGTCTTATTTTCTACTTTGTGTAAATTCGAACCATATATATCAATGAAGCTTCCATAGCTGTATTATAATAATAATTAAGGGTAGGGATCCTAAGAGAACCAACCTCTATTTGAAAACTGAGAGAACCATTCTGAGCCACACATTTCATATAAAGGCAAAAAAAATTTTATTTTATTTTATTATTATTTTTTTTTGCTTTAATCGCACATTTTTATGCAAGGAAAATTTTTTTTTTTATTTTTTTTGAATTTTTTTTTCATTTATACATATGTGTATATGACAATTATACATATGTGTATATAGCAATTATACATATGTGTATATAGCATTTTTCAGCTATACATATGTGTATATTTCAGTTATACATTATGTGTATAATGCAATTATACACATTTTTATACTGAAAAAAAAAATACAAAAAAAATAAAAAAAAAAAAATTCCTTAAATATAAAGCAGCGATTTTTGCAAAAAAAAAAAAAAAAAAAAAAAAATTGCCTTAGAGAAATGTGTGGCCCAGAATGGTTCTCTAGTTCTCAATTTGGGAAAAGGTTCTCATTTGAACCAAATCCTAATAATTAATAGCATACGTCACATTCATGATTTTTTAGTTTTGCTAAGTTGTTAGAGTGCCCGGAGTGGGGCGGGAATGGGGGCGGGAGGGGGGGGGGGGGGGGTAACACCGCCGCCAAGGTGGTGTGGGTGGGGCGGGAGTTTGGGGGCGGGGGGCATTTGACTGCCGTGGGGCATATGGTGGAGTACAGTTGGCATGATCTGATTGGTGGGTTCAATTTTTTGACCGTTGAAAAAAAAAACTAAATATAACCATTGTACATCAAACGGTCAAAAAAAAAATTATAAATTACCTTCATTTCACTACAAAACACCCACTTTAACTTATTTATTCACAATTTTTATACACTTCTTCAACCATTTTTCCAGGTTTTTATTAATTAAAAATGTTATTTTAATTACTTAAAAAAATGCCACATGTCACTTTCCCTCCCCCCTTCCCCCCATTCCACTCCCCACAATTTTCCCCCCGTAAGGGTTTCACAAGTGTCACATGGCGCTTTATCCCCCTGTTCCCCCCACATCACTCCGAGTCCGAGCAGTCTTAGATGAATCAAGATACCACCAACTACTTATATGTGACCAATTGATTAATATTGTCACACCATAAAATGAGAGAACAAAGAGATGAGTGTACCTTGTGAGCGTATACAATAAGATTAAAAAAGAAATCTAAACCATTTATTTTGCATTAAAGTATTTTCATGTCTAAATTTTCATGTCCTTATACTTTCCGCATTAACTGTAACCTCACGAATTTTCCCATTTATTTTGCATTAAAGTATTTCCCGATCCATGATATAAAGTCTAATTTATTTCTAAGTATTCTTATTTTTATCCGTGCACTCTATTTTTCTCTAAGTTCCTTTTATCATTGTACTTTAAAAAAAAATCTTCAATCATGACATATGTCTTATCCTAATTCTATTTATAAAATCGTCATTTTATAAGACGGTGTTTTTATTTTCTAATTCAAACTAATGATTTTTTTTATTTAAAGCTAATCATTTTTCCAATTACATTTATAATCTCAAACAAGGAAGATATAAATTCGTTTCAAAATAAATAAATAAATATATATATATATATATATATATATATATATATATATATATATATATAGGGTAGGGTTCAATTAGGAACCAACCCTTAGAGCATTCACAACCCTTCCCCCATTCCCTCCCCCATTCTTAAAATTTAAGAAAATCCTACAAAAACTCACTCCATCCCATCCCCTTTCCCCATACCCCATTTCTAAAATTTACCAAAAACCTATGTTGAGCCCCCATATATGGGGTCTTCCATACTTTCCCCATATCATTTAATAATAATAAAATAATACAAATGGAAGGTGAAGTGGTTTAATGTTGGTTGTAAATAAATAAAATAATAATAAAAAAAGTTTATAGGGGATATGAATGGGGAATAGGATGTGAGAGAATTTGCAAAAGTGATAGACAAATTTTGAAAACTATGATTTTTTCTTAAATTATATGGTTGGGGATGGGGGACGGGCTGTGAATGCTCTTAGTTAGGAACTTTAGGAACCAATTTCATCCATCCATCTTCAATGGCATGATGGTAAATATGTTAAACATTAATTAACTTTTTAATTAAATCAAGGGGTAATATTGTCTTTTGGTATTTGAGTTTTAATAGGTTATTTAGTATACATTGTAACTGACAAAACACAACTAATATCATTTGTGCGTTTCTTGTGTACATCATTGCTACAAAAACATTATACTGTACGATAACATTAAACAACTATACGTCAGTGTATATTCATATTCCAACAATTATACATCAGTGTATAGTCCAATCATTGCTACAAAAACATTATACTGTACGATAACATTAAACAACTATACGTCAGTGTATATTCATATTCCATGCACTCACACGAAACTGATAGGTTGGTCTTATCAAGAGTAACCTGAAACAAAGAAAAAGGTTGTTTAGCATATACATCAGTGTATACATACAATATACATCAGACCCTAATAAAATTGATGTTATAGAACAGTGTTTAGTATCGTCATATTCAAACAATTATACATCGGTGTATAGTCCAATCATTGCTACAAAAACATTATACTGTACGATAACATTAAACAACTATACGTCAGTGTATATTAATATTCCAACAATTATACATCAGTGTATAGTCCAATTAGTACTACAAAAACATTGTACTGTATCATAATATTCAACAAATATACGTCAGTGTATATTCATATTTCAACAATTATACATCAGTGTAAAGTCCAATTATTTCGCAAAAAAATACACTACCGTATAACTCTTTGTACTTCGAAAACTGCTATTTCGCAACATGATCTGAATTATACACCGGTGTATAATTCCAAAATTTTGTACGTAAAAAAAAATTTGTACGTAAAAAAGTGCTCTGTATAATACAAAACTGCTATTTCGCAAAACTGAATCCCTAATACAAATCACAAAAACTTGAATTGCGAACAAAAAGTAATTAAAAAACTAAAAAAAAAAATACACAAATACCTTGATTCTCAACACTATTTAGCAAAAAAGGTTGTGATTGTGTATCATGATCCTCAATATCATGAGAAACTGATTGAATGTTTTCATGTATATGATTATTATCCATCACTTGTTTATCTTAATCGATGGAAGCCGGATCTTTTTCTATTGTTTCTCTCTTTGAAAATCGATCGTACGTGATGTTGAGAGATTGGAGGAAGGCAATTGAGTGATATTAGGAGGAAGTTATGAATTCTTATAAAAAAGATTAATGCAATCAAACGTGTATTTATTAACTTCCATTTTTAAAACTTTTTTTTTAATTAAAATATAAATCATAATTGTTCAATTACCATCCTACCCTTAGATCAAGATTAAAAGATGTATGGCTCAGATTGGTTCCTAAGTTCCTAACTAGTACCTTGGTTCCTAATTGATCTTTATCCTATATATATATATATATATATATATATATATATATATATATATATATATCAAAGCCTTGAGTCAAGAGTCAAAGTCTTGACAACATAATTCTTGGAGTCAAAGTCTTAGTCAAACAGTCAAAGTCCTAGTCAAATAGTCAATTCATCATAAAACCTTACTTTATGGTGTTGACCAATTTTAATGGCTAATTGAATCCAAAACTAGTATAAAAACCCACCTATGACCCATTACACTAGGCACCTCTAAATCGATTGTTTCAATCCGATTAAACTTTCCCTCATACCTTTCTTCTATAGTCTATTACTTCTACAATTGAAGCTTTGATTATAAGCTCTTGTAATTGGCGAATTGGAAGCTTGATATTCTTTCTTTTTCAGTTTTTATTTCTTCAAATTGGACTAGCTACGTTGTTAAGTCTTTGGGATTCGCCTCACATACATTCACAACGCTTAGAGGATAATTCAGCTTAGCAAATGTGAGTTTACGAAACCATGTTTATGCAATTCTTTATACTTGCAACATTATACTTAAGCAATTCTACATACATGTCTAGTTGTAAACTTTAATGCCTCATGGTTTAGACAACCACAACAGTTTCAACAAGTTTCAACAATACATAATCATTAGCTATGGCCAAGCCGGCGATACTCAATAATAGATCTATTGGATTGACAATCCCACCTAGATTCGTTGACCATCTTTTATGGGGAGCGCGGGTGATTGTTATCGTTCCAACATATTATTAAGGTGAACCGTGGATGACGGGATGGACCTAAACTAGTCGGAGGTTTGATTATGTCGATTCAACATTTCATGTTTATTCATGTAGACTTAAACTTACGATAGACATTTGAATTGCTAAACTTTTATTCTTAAACTTAATTGCTTGACATGGCTTATGTATTCTCACCAACTTCTAGTTGACCCCCCCCCATTTTTCCAAACTCAACAGGAAATATTGATGCTTGAAGTCTAGAGCTAGCATGAGGAGTTATTTGAAGTTTTCGTTGTTTGTTTGATGTATTAGATTTCATTCAAGACTTTAATGTAATTCAATATTGTAATAAAGGATTATGTAAACATATGTATTACCATGAGCTACTGAACAATCATTCATACGTGACACCTCGATGTTTCCGCCATCGGTTGGGGTGTTACATTAACCATTCATGTCCTTTATGTTGGTATTGCACCAATTTTCACGGCATCTCAATATCTCATCACATCCTCTGTTAAAGTAAACTGCTAAATCTTGTTTATTATCCCAATTAATTGTTATTCGACGTCATTCGATCTTGTTATTAGTTTGAGACTAAAGTGAAACTAACATCAAGTCATGAGAAATTGAGAACTGGACCCCTTTCCTAATGGATAGGACTTAGGAGGATGGGTTTAATAATGCACAAGAAATTAATAGCAAGACATACAATAGGTTTTTCATTTTATTTTCTGAATGAATATGTGTTTGCTTGGAGAAAACTAATAAACTACTAAAACACCATATTGATTGGTTGATGAACAAGCCATCATAAAAGGAAAACACACTAAGACTTAATTTCTTTTTACACACTCCTTTGGCACTAAATGATTAAATTGTGTAGAAATTTCCCACAACTTTGTGAAAAAAGAGATTTGTATATATAAAAATATTTTTTTTTCCCAAATATTTTAGCAATTTCTTAGAATGTTAATTGCTTCCTTATTTTATTATATAAATATCTCGATGATAAATACCAACAGGGGATGTAGCTCACATGGTAGAGCGCTCGCTTTGCATGCGAGAGGTACGGGGTTCGATACCCCGCATCTCCATTATTTTTTATTATTTCCCTCTTTTTTTTCTTTCTCAAACATTCTACGCCGTCAAAAGAAGCCCTTTCTCTTTAACAATACCCTCCATCTCTCAAGTCTCAACTGACGTCGCCCAATTCAATAGCAACCTCATCGTTTCCCTATTCTTTTTTTCTTTGATCGAACACTGTCGCTAATCGTTGTCTATTATAACAACCACCTTTTGAACTACTTAAAAGGTTCGTTCTTTTAACCCTAAGTCTTCAATCCTTGTATCCCAAATTAAAGCCTTCCATCTTCGTTTTACTATCTCTTTCTGTGTTGTACTGTAATGGGTTTTCAATTGTTTCTTCTGGGTTCACTTCGTTTCACAGATCTCTGTACCATAATAATAATAATAATAATAATAATAATAATAATAATAATAATAATAATAATAATAATAATAATAATAATAATAAAGTCTTTATATTTTCTATGCCCACAATGTGTTCGCCCAAATGTCTCTCAGAACTTAAGTCCCAGCACATGTGTCAACTTAATGAAAATCTTTTAACATATATTGTTTCTGCAATTATAATTTGTAATCTGGTTTGTTCATTCTACAGGTCTCTATAAATATCATGCTTGCTTCTAAATCTTTGCAACTTGGAGCTCAGGCTGTCAAATGTTTATCCAGAGGTCGTTTCTTTGTTTTTAATCTATTTTGTTCTTAGTATGTTCGTAAGCATGCCCGTCGGTTTGTATGTAAGAAATTGCGTTACATGTTTTGTTTCAAAGTGAAAACTTTATGTTGAAATTGAATCATAATTGTTTTCTAATTGTCTCCAGTTTCGCACTTTTCGAAATTCGTAGCCCCAGCAACGAGTGCACCAAGGAAACCGTATGTTCAGATGCTACAGAATCATTTTCTGCCGGTTAGTTTTCGTAAATGCTTGTCTGTTCAAGCTTCATTCCGTGTTGTTTGGATAGTATTGCAAACTAGTTTGTTTAGTGCTTGACATGTTTCTTAGAATATCATGTATTCTCGTGATGTTAAATAAGCACAGGTTTGCAAAGCATAGGGATTTAACAATGAAGCATTTGTTTTACACCAATACATTATGCGTATAACTCTTATGTGCATGCTTTATTTATGTAACTATAAGTCTATAACTTATCATAGTGTTGTGCACTTAAGAGTTAAAACTAGATGACTTGGATGCAATCAAGTCATCCTGCTACATATTATCTCATTCACACATGTATGACATCCACTTTTTGTTGGTTCTTAACGACTTAACGTACACGTAGTTGATGTTGTGTCAATATTTAATCATGTCAGTTAATCAAAAGCCCTACCCTTTGGTTTGCCTTTCTTCGATGGTGTCGGTTCTAGTTACTATCTAGTGGTTCATGATCCTTTTCTGTGCTATTCTTTCTTTTTCTCTTCTGCTACTATCACTATTTTTTCTCGATTTGTCAGTACTTTTTATTATCGGTAGTTTCCTATATTAATACTATTTTTTGTTTTATGTACTTCACGTTATTTGTATTTTTATGTTGTAAAAAAATGTTTTATTTTTTTATTTTTTTGCTGGGGGATTTCATGGGGAGCTGCCTCTCTATCTCATGGGATAGAGGAAATGTTTGTCTTCATCTCACACTCCCCATACCCTATTTTATAAGTGGGATTTTGCAGGGTATGTTTATTTGTTAGTTATTCAAAAAACTTCTAATGTTCACTTCTAATAATTGTTTTTGTGTGTGAACTTGAACTGATGTCTCTTCATTGACTTTAACTTTAATCATTTTTGTTAGAGAGCTGAGTTATTCTCTACAACAGCTACTAGCAGTGCAGATGGAGAGAATGAAGAACAGAAAAAGTGAGTAGTGTTTTTAATAGTGTTATTCTCTCTTATGTACTTTTTTCTATTGGAAATGGAAAACATTTTTGGTGGAAAGGAAAATTATAACTTGGATAAAAGGGATTCTGTCCCAGACGCCCCCTTATTTAGTTAACCTTTTACAAGTCTTCAGGATTTCTGTGACATTCGTTGACAAAGATGGAGAGGAGACCCAGATCAAGGTCCCCATTGGAATGTCAATGTTGGAAGCAGCCCATGAAAACGACATAGAGCTTGAGGGTAAATGCGTTGAGTCACATCTTTCTCCAACTTTTAAGATTTCTAGTTATCCAATTTTGTTGCACCATAGTGTTCGGTATACACATGGTGGTGTTCGTCATTGCACTGCATTGCATTGCATTTTGAAAGTGATTATGTGACAGAGAATAATCAAAATCAAATAATCAATTGTAACAAACGAGTTGTTTGAGATAGTGTTTGTATGCACATGTGCTTCTTCTGTTTAAGTATTGATAATATGTAAAACGAACCCCTAATAACTAGAAGAGCTTTTGCTGTGGCTAATTTGTACCGATTATCTAAAACTAAAGAATAAGTTTCACTATACCAAAACACTAGATACTGATTATGTGCAACTTGGAATAATAACATTCAAAATACAATGCCCAATGGCCTTTTAGATGTCAAGGGACAGTGTTTCTTTCTTTTAGCATTTACTAATAAATTTGAATTTAATTACAGGAGCATGTGAAGGGTCACTTGCTTGTTCCACATGCCACGTGATCGTGATGGTACGCCGCAAACATGACTACTTTGACAAAAATTATTTTTAAGATAGCATATTATAATTTAGAGGTTAACTGAATATTTTATCGCCATTGATTAGGATATGGAGCACTACAATAAACTTGAGGACCCAACAGATGAGGAAAATGACATGCTAGATCTTGCTTTTGGGCTCACAGAAACGTGAGTTACTTTACATGTGACAAACTATGCTAAATAGAAACAAACTATACCTCTATTCCCGATAATAGCTACCAACTTTAATATAGGCGGAGTATATAAATCAACTTGCAATTTATTACTTATTTTACTAATCACCCTCTTTTGCCTGGTTTACGTCTTGCCACCACCATATCAGATGCCATGTGTGGCAAAAATGCATATATAATAATTATCATTAAATGTCAAATCAGATGCTATGATTACATGTACACTTAAATGACAAATAAGATATCATACAATTTACAAAGATGAGTAAAACATGACCGAACATGTCATTTGTTGCTACATTCAGTAATAAATTATTAATATGTATCTTGATTTCTAAAATCTGTAATAGTAAGCTGGTTTTTATTTTGGGCCTAATATACAGTTGGTTGATAAAATAAAAAAATGTAAAGTTCGTTACATCTTATGCCGTTCAGTCAGGATCTAATAAAAAATCGGTATTATATTGTTATAATTTAATCAGGATCTAATAAACGTCTGTCTTATGCAGGTCACGTTTGGGCTGCCAAGTAATCGCAAAACCTGAACTTGATGGACTGCGGTTAGCCCTCCCTGCTGCCACTAGAAACTTTGCTGTTGATGGTTACAAACCAAAGCCACACTAGAAATAATCATATTTAGAGGGATAGAACTCCATTTATAAAAAGACTGAAATCTTATGAATCAAAAGCAGTAGAATAAGCATTCAGTACATTCATAAGCCAACAGCTTGAAATTTTGGTTTATACAAGATATTTGCATAATTGTTGTTTTACTCAATAGACAAGCATGCATCTGAGTGTTATAAAACTCTAAATATTTATTTATTTATTTATGTTGAATGTTTATGCTTACAGTTTCAGAGTATTAGTATTTTATTTAAGTGGTATTTGTAAAAATACTAAAATCCTATGGCCGAAAAACTGCAGAAAAGCCTGCAGTAGAACACATGGTTGGTATGTTGTTATTAATATTATTTTTGTTGGCATTATTTTATATTTCTAGTAAATTGAGGTGCTACACAAGAACCTACTGTGATTGAAAAGTTTAAAAAAACTAGTTTTAATCTTTGCATATTGTTTGATTAGTTCTAAGGACTTTATTACAGTCAAATGGGCATTAGAGTTAAAAGAGTGCCATTTGGCATCTTTTGCTGAAACCAAACAATCTGATTCTGGTGATCTTGACCTCTGGCTTTTGACTTTTGTGGTTGTTTTTTCTTTATTTTTACACTTTCTCACAATGGATGTTTGACCAAATCATGACCCATTTAGAATGCATACTCTTATCAGCTGACACTTGGAAAGACTATATTTCAAGTCAAGTTCACTGCACACAATTTCACTTCTGTAATTGTGGCTGGCCAATCACTAACATTGATGTCAAAAACTATAAAAAAATAATATCTTTCATTATCGCCGGCAAAATACAACTTTTTAATAAAATCTTAGGTTGACCATTCTTGAAATAAAACAAGTGAAATCAGAAAAAGACTGAACAACTTCTGTTCTTCACTGCATTTTGCATGTCAGCAAATTCTTTCTTCCATGGCTGAATCTTTCTTTGAACTGGACCGCCATCGTCACACCGCGGTTAGTCACCGGCCACATCACACAACGCCGTCTCAATCACCCCCTCTCTCCTTCTCCAGCCCTCAAACGTACCCATTCCCATTCCCAACTTCGCAAAGAACCCGTTATAAACGTGTACCTCCCACCACCCCATTTGCCTCTGACAATGACCGGTCATGGCAAGGCGATATCTCATGGCAGCTGGAGCCCGTCAGTTGGAAAGACAACCATGACAGTGCTCTTGGTGCTGCACTCAGCCCATGGACAGGCCCACCACCCTCACGGTCGCCTGTTCATACACCAGGTAGCCGTGTGTTTCGCCAGTCAGCTAAGGACTATTATGCTTCTGGTATTTCCACTGGCGATCTCAATTTCCGGAACTTTACTAATCCGTACTACGAATATTCAAGTGTCTTGTCTTCCGATAGAATCGAGCTGCAAAGCCATGAAGCCAATCCTCAACCACATAGTACTTCGTTCATTGGCGGTTACATGAAATCGCCTACTTTTGCCACTAAAAAGACCGATCATTTGTTAGATGAAAGTGATGACGATATAGAGGATATAAGAAAAAATGAACACTATACTCGATGGTTTTCTGTTTCACGTGCTTATGTTGATGGCGATAACAGTTCTCATAATGGGATTTCCTTTAGAAGTCATGACCATCATCATGCTATCATCCATGGCTACGATTACGATGATGATGATAGTGGAAAAACGCCACGCACACCTCAGTATCTTCAGAGTTATGTGCAGGAGGGAGAAGATTATGATGATGAAGATGATGTTGCACCACAGAAAAGTGTTGGGATTTTTGGTTTATTCAAGTATTCCACAAAAATGGATATTTTTCTTGTAATAATTGGTTGTTTGGGTGCTTTGATAAATGGAGGATCTCTTCCATGGTACTCTTATCTTTTTGGAGATTTTGTTAACAAAATTGCTTTAGACAATGACAAAGATCAGATGATAAAAGATGTTAGAAAGGTAATTATGTATGTTACCAAATTTTAATAAATCTTGCTTAATTATGCGTATTCACCGATCCAACATTTTTTTTATGTGGACATCAGGTATGCGTGCTTATGGCGGGATTAGCAGGAATAGTTGTAATCGGAGCCTATTTACGTAAGCTCAACATATAATTTTTTTTTTCTGTTTCTTATTGGGATTGATTTTCTTATAAAGTGATAATGATACACTGATAATTGTGATTATGATCAACTTACAGAGATTGCTTGTTGGCGATTAGTGGGCGAGCGGTCAGCTCATAGGATAAGAACCAAGTATTTAAGGGCAGTTCTAAGACAAGATGTTAGCTTCTTTGACACAGATATTACTACAAGTGATATCATGCATGGAATCTCAAGTGATGTTGCTCAAATTCAAGAAGTTATGGGGGACAAGGTATATATTAATTTTTTTTTTTAATTTAACTTTAATTTAGTAATTAATTTGTGAGAATTTAATTGTGTAAATGGCTGCAGATGGCACACTTCATTTATCACATATTCACCTTCATCTGTGGCTACACAGTTGGTTTCTTAAAATCATGGAAGGTTTCACTTGCGGTTTTTGCTGTCACTCCTCTAACAATGTTCTGCGGTGTTGCTTATAAGGCAGTCTATGTTGGCCTTGCTACAAAAGAAGTGGTAAACACACACTTCAAGTTTATAGAAACTAATTTACATTATATTACTGATTTTAGAGTTATATTTTATTACTGATATGGTGCCTTACATGTCATTTTAGTATATATTATGTGCTTCGCCATCTCACGTGATAGTTAATAATCAAATTTAAATGTAAATTTTGAAAAACTTTGTTTCTTTAAAATCGGTTATAACTGTAAAGTTGATTTGTATTCATTAAATTGCTGTTTTTTACAGAATTCTTACAAGAAAGCTGGAAGCATAGCAGAACAAGCGATAACTTCTATTAGGACCGTGTTTTCATTTGTGGCAGAAGAGAATTTAGCTGCAAGATACGACGCAGTATTGGATGATTCAGTCCCGGTTGGAAAGAAACTTGGTTTTGCAAAGGGTATAGGAATTGGGGTAATATATCTGGTGACTTATTCAACATGGGCATTAGCTTTCTGGTATGGATCAATTTTAGTTTCGAGAAACGAGTTATCTGGTGGTGCAGCCATTGCTTGCTTCTTTGGTGTCAATGTTGGTGGCAGGTAATATATTTAGGCGCATATTATAAAATACAATTTTTAGGGATTTTAGAGATGTTTTAGGCTTGTTTAGGGCTATATTAGGATGCTTTAGGGTTGTTTAGGACTTGTTCATAACTCATTTAGGATGTTTTAGAGGTTTAGGCAACTTTTAGCCTAAATTTGGCCGTAAGTCGGCCTGAAAACAGCCCCGATAGTGCGCCTCAATGCCTAGGCGCGCGCCTCACAGGGCGCAGCGCACTTGGTGCACCTGGTTGCGCCTAGGCGCGCTTTTGACAACTATGGGTTGATCTATGCGACTTGACCCACCCATCTAGCCACCTCCACGTTATACATCATATGACTGCTCATGATTTCATGCAGGGGCTTGGCGTTATCTCTATCATACTTTGCTCAATTTGCGCAAGGGACCGTGGCAGCTAGTAGAGTGTTTGAAGTTATAGACAGAGTTCCAGCCATTGATCCTTATAGTACCATGGGAAGAAAACCTGAGAATGTACGCGGAAGATTGGAGCTGAAAAATGTTTCCTTTGCTTACCCGTCTCGCCAGAGTATCCCAATTCTGCGTTCTCTCAGTTTGGCGATTCCATCTCAAAAAATATCAGCGCTGGTTGGTGCGAGTGGAGCTGGCAAATCCACCATCTTTGCTCTTTTAGAGAGATTCTATGATCCTGATGAGGGTATGCTCCTTTTTATTGATTTTTTTGTTCTTTCCGTTTTTCGCGTTTAGATCGTTATATCTTTCATATAAATGATTAGGATTAATATTGCTGGATGGTCAAGACATAAGGAGTTTACAAGTGAAATGGCTAAGAAGTCAGATGGGGATGGTGGGTCAAGAGCCGGTCCTCTTTGCGGACACGATTCTTGAAAATATCTTAATGGGGAAAGAGAATGCCACAAAGACAGAAGCCATTGATGCTTGCATTGCTGTGAATGCACACAAATTCATCAGTGATCTACCACAAGGCTATGATACACAGGTAGGAGAGAAAGGAACCCAATTGTCAGGAGGTCAGAAGCAACGCATTGCGTTAGCTCGTGCAATGATCAAAGATCCCAAGATCCTTCTCTTAGACGAACCCACAAGTGCCTTGGACCCCAACTCAGAGTCGCTTGTTCAACAAGCCATAGACAAAATCTCGAAAGGGAGAACCACAATCGTGATTGCGCACAGGCTGGCAACTGTCAAGCATGCAGAAACGATCGTTGTACTTGAGCAAGGATCGGTTGTTGAAATAGGTGACCATAATAAGCTCATGGCACAACAAGGAGCCTACTTTTCTTTAATTAAACTTGCATCCGACGCTATATCATCAGACCCCGTATCCAAACAGAGTAAAACAGGCGTAAACCACGAAACATCTGGCAATTACGATCTTCTGAACCAAAGTCATGTATATGAAATATCAGCATCCGGGTACATGAAATCGGTTCAAGAGGTAAACCAACTAGAACCAGAAAACTTAACCAAAATGAAATCATACAAGATTAGTCAAGTATGGAAATTACAGAAACCGGAGGCCGGTCTTTTGTTTATTGGTGTAATCTTCGGTATGCTTGCAGGTGCAATTCTGTCACTATTTCCGTTAGTCTTAGGGGAAGCGCTTAACGTATATTTCAATCCTGACAAATCTAAGTTAAAAAAGGATGTCGGGTACCTCTGTCTGGCATTAGCCGGGCTAGGGTTCGGGTGCATTCTAACCATGACAGGGCAACAAGGTTTCTGCGGCTGGGCCGGTACTAAACTCACCAAACGGGTCCGCACTTCCCTCTTTCGTTCCATCCTAAATCAAGAGCCCGGTTGGTTTGACCAGGACCAGAACTCAACCGGGTCACTTATTTCAAAACTATCCATCGACTGCACAAACTTTCGCTCAATCCTAGGTGACAGATACTCTGTCTTATTCATGGGCTTAAGCTCAGCCGCAGTCGGTCTCAGCGTCTCATTCTATCTCGAATGGAGGCTAGCCCTTTTGGCCACCATCGTCACACCTTTCACACTCGGCGCAAGCTACTTCAGCCTAATCATTAACCTCGGTTCGAACCTCAATAACAATTCTTATAACAAAGCCAGTAGCATAGCATCAGGTGCAGTATCAAACATCAGAACAGTAGCAACCTTTGCAACACAAGAAAAGATAGTCCAATCTTTTAACCAAGCCTTATCAAAACCAAAATCAACCTCCATAAAAAGATCACAAATCACAGGACTTTCATTAGGACTTTCACAAGGTGCAATGTACTCAGCTTACACTTTAGTCCTGTTCTTTGGAGGTTACCTAGTGAAAACAGATTACACTAAGTTCGGAGACGTGTACAAGATTTTCTTGATCTTGGTTTTAAGTTCTTTTTCAGTTGGACAACTAGCAGGACTTGCTCCAGATACTTCAATGGCTGCTACTGCAATTCCTGCAGTTATCGAAATCTTGAACAGGAAACCATTGATTAGTAGAGGTAAAGGGAAAAGAATGGAAGAGTTAAAGGTGTTTGATTTGGAGTTAAAAAGGGTGAATTTTGCATACCCATCAAGGCCTGAAGTGTATGTGTTGAGGGATTTTAGTTTGAAGGTGAAAGGTGGGACCTTTGTGGCAGTTGTTGGGGGGAGTGGGTCAGGGAAGTCAACGGTGGTGTGGTTGATGCAACGGTTTTATGATCCGGTTGGAGGGAAGGTTTTGATGGGTGGGATGGATTTGAGGGAGCTTGATGTGAAGTGGGTCAGAATGCAGATAGGTTTGGTGGGTCAGGAGCCTGCATTGTTTGCTGGTACTATTAGAGAGAATATAAGGTTTGGGAATCCTGATGCTTCTTGGTCAGAGATTGAAGAAGCTGCTAAAGAAGCCAACATTCATAGTTTCATATGTGGACTCCCTCAAGGTTATGAAACTGAGGTATGCTTCAAACTAAAGAAACCGATCCGTAACTGAAAAAACCGATCCGTAACTGAACTTTTTTTAAACCGAAATTTTGGTTTTTTGTTCGGTTTGAGTTGAAAACCAATGTTTCAACTGATTATCATGTTGTCACGTAAGCCAATTCTTGTCGGTTCGTATTGTGCACTCAGGTACTGCCGACATGATGTGGACAAAACACCTTATCTGACTCTCATAAGGGTCATATAGCCAGCTTAACTCTCTCATACGGCCCCTATGACCCAAAATCACCTTGTTATACGGCCCGTATAGCCAAGGGCGGATATATAGTAGAATCAGGGGGGGACATAATATGTTACCCCTCGATTTTCCTGACGAAGTGGAAAAAAATTATTTTAATGTATTTTTATAGTATTTTCTAGATCCGCCACTGCGTATGGGGACTGTTAGCCACCCTTAAATTAACATTTTGTAACAACTAATTATCTTGTGTAAATCATTTTTATTAGATAGTATTATCATACTAGGGTTTATTAGTGTTAGCCTACGGGCCCGTAAGGTTAGTTAGGGTTTTGTTACGATGTCTATATATTGTAACTCAATCTCTCACTAATAATCAATAAGTATTCTATTATGTTACAATTTTTAGGTTGGTGAGAGTGGGATTCAACTATCAGGAGGTCAGAAACAAAGGATAGCAATAGCAAGGGCAATAGTGAAGAAATCAAAGGTGTTGTTACTAGACGAAGCCACAAGTGCACTAGATTTGGAATCCGAGAAACATGTTCAAGAAGCACTAAGGAAGATCATCAAACGCACCACCACCCTTGTGGTGGCCCACCGCCTCTCCACCATTAGAGAAGCCACTGTTATAGCGGTCGTCCAAGATGGCAAAGTGTCTGAGTATGGAACTCACGACACACTCATTGCCAATCATTCGGATGGTGTTTATGCTAGCCTTGTACGTGCCGAAATTGAAGCTAATGTTTTTGCTTAATTGAAATAGTAATCTTTTATTTATTTAGTAGAAAATGTATTGTAAATAACATTTAAGCTATTTTCATCATTAAAGTTTAAGTTTTGGGTAACCAAGTAACCAACATGATGATCAGTGGCGAAGCTTGAACCGAAGGTTCAGGGGGTCGGAAGTCACTAGTTTCGGGGGGTCAAAACCCTATATTTTCAAAATTTTCTATACGAATACTATATAATCGGAACTTCTGCGCGAAAATCCGGGGGGGGGGGGGGGGGGGCGGCCGCCCCTCCCCGCCCCTACTATGCTGCGCCACTGATGATGATGGTTATGGAGGGTTATCTTGAGAACGCTAAATATTGCGAGAACAAATGAGAAAACCAATCAAAATCATTTTTTTTCAATACAAATCTAATTATAATTAAAATACAACATTAAAAAACAATTTTTTTTCTCAAATAATTCATCTTTTTTTGCAAAAAAAAACTCTAAAATTAACTTTTTACACATGCGTAAATGAAACAGTTTACATGTATAAACAGTAAATTTACACATGTGTAAAAACAATTTATTTTCGTATACGTTCAAATTTTTACGCGTAAATTGTGTTTTTAAGACTGTATTTTAATAATAAAGACAAGTGTGAAAAGAAATTTTGAATTTGAATGGTTTTAGATAGCGTTCTTACAGCTCACACGAAATATATGTGTTCTCAAATTAGCATTCCCCTATTGTGATAATTATGTTAAAAAAAGCAGCATACTTTAATTATTTTACCAACTACATGGGTAGAAAACTTATGATCTATGTTATATCTAGTAATTTTTAAAGTATAAATGTTGGTAAATTTGATTAAAAAAGGTAATTATTTTGTTAGCATGCAAGAAAGGTGTTTTGGAACACCTTTGATTAGGACATTGCAATTTCATTACCTCTCTTAATGGAGCCATTTGCTCTTCCAGTAATGAGACAGCTGAACAGGGAGGTCTATTTACCAATTTAACCCCATCCACATAGTCTGAAGGCTGATATGGTGCCTTAAAGGCTTCATTAACAAGCAAGGGCATAACTGTCATTGTGTTAAAAAGTGCTGTCTTTGCTTAAAAGTCAAGTTATAGTATATGCATTATGGTAAAGTGCCATAATTTTTCCTTGCATGCCAAACACATTCCTTTTGTTCTTCATGTTCATATTTTTTTTAATGCTCAATATTTCATTTTCTACATTCTTTCAACAAGAAAATGGCCTCTCTAACACCAGGCCTGCTCCTGAAACTACTTAAAACTATTAATTCTAACGTAAAAGTTCGCGGTGAACACCGATCAATCCTCTTGCAAGTGATCAGCATTGTGCCAGCTCTAAACGGGTCAGAACTATGGCCAAACCATGGATTTTTCATCAAAATCTCGGATTCATCACACGCAACATATGCATCGCTTTCCAAAGATGACAACGAGCTCATCTTGAACAATAAACTGCAATTGGGTCAATTCTTTTGGGTTGACAGAATGGATGCTGGCACTCCAGTGCCTGTTTTAGTTGGGGTGAGGCCTGTTCCAGGCAGACATCCGTTTATTGGGAACCCGAAAGATTTGATGCAAATGTTGGAGCCGTCTGAAGCTATTAAATCAAGTGGATTGGAGGAAGCTAAACCAGAGAGAACAAAAAAGAAAATTGTGATTAAAGAAGAGAAAGCGAGTGTTGCGTCGAGGTATATGCAAGGAGTTGTGGCGAAAAATGATGGTTTAAAGAAGGATGAAAATGAGAGAAACGGCGCAATCAAGGGCAGACTACATGATTTAAAAGATCAAGTATGAAACTTTATTCAAATCTTTACACCAAATAATGTCGTAACTAACTAACTAACTAACTAATGACATGTTTTGGTGACAGGCACACGCGCTAACAAGTTTACAGAAGTCTTCTGATACAATAAGGCTGCAAAGAGGAACAGAACCGTTGACAACGAAACAAGAAAACGTTAACTTAAACTCGGTGCAAAGAAGGAGGGACAAAAACCATTCTTCTGACACACTTTTATGGTCTTCCTTGCCTCCTAAACTTGTAAATCTTGCCAAGGTATATGATTCCTTGCCTTGATCCAAACACCCCTGAATATAGCTAACCTTTTTTACTTATTTTTAATTTTTGCAATGGGATGTTTAACAAGGTAATAACAAGAAGAAGAAGCTTAGCTTCTCGAGCAGCGGCAGAAGCTCAAAAGGAAGCAATGACAGCAGCAAATCTTGTCAAATGCGTCGAGTAAGTTGGTTTAGAAGCCGGAGCAGTTTTAATAAACAATTCTAGACAACTATTTATCCCTAAAATTCTCTCATTTCAGAATGTTTGGTGAACTCTGTTCATCCACATCGCACGCAAAACTTCACGAGTCTTTGGCCAAGTTTTTTTCACTATACAGAATGATAGAACACGAAAATACCAGTAGTGTTCCCAAAAAGGACCAAATGCTTCAGTTTTCAAGTAGTTCACCGACATCAGAAAACGCAGGCAAAGCTGACAAGAAGGCTGGGCTGGCTCGATGTAGAAGTACAAAAAAGATCCAAAAGGCTTCATTGGAGCTAAGTGTTGGTGAAAAGCTAGAATGGGCAAATGGAGATGGTATAAAGCAAGGAAAAGAGCTAAGAGCGATTCTATTAGACGAAACAGAATCTTGGTTCCTAGAATTTCTAGAAAGAGCACTTGATGTCGGGTTTCAAATGGGAAATCTAGAAACCGTAAAAGGCAAAGGGAAAACTCATAACAATGTTGCAAGCAAAACTGACCCAAATAGTCAGATTGCTGTGACATTGTCTCAACTGAAGCTCGCAAACGAGTGGCTTGATAATCTAAGGATGTTAGACAAGAAAGGAGATCAAGTGGAGACTATTGATCGTTTGAAGCAAAAGATATATTCATGTTTGCTTGTTCATGTGGACTCTGCTGCATTAGCTCTAGAAAACAAATCAGATCGTGTCTAATATATATGAACCACCGGGCTTAATTTTATTTATTCAAAGTAACTTATTATCATATATGTTGTAAACATAATTTATATACTCGCGCACGTTGAATAAAGAATAATTTTTTTAAGATACATACATACATAAATACATATATACGTGTCATGTGTGAGTGTATGCATGCGCGTACATGCTGGGAAATTCCTGTGCATGTAAGAAAGTTATAAGTTAAAAAATGTAACCTTTTATGTTTAGACTTTAAAGCACTCAACATATCTGTTTGAACAACATATACAATAGGCCTTTATGCATAACATAAATTCTATATGACTATATTCTCTTTAGTGGTAAATTAGTGATAATACCTGTATTTCATTGTCAAGAATCTAAGGGGAACAATCCAAGATGGAGAAGCAACGTACATGCAAAATCGTGTGACTCAATTCAAATGGATCTAGCACGTACCCTGCTTCTCCAACATGGGTAATTTCCCTAAAAGAACGAACTCCTTTAGATGATTTAAAAATAACAAAAACAAAAAAAGAAAACTTAGGATAAAGATTGATGGAATGATTGGATATATATACATATATATATATATATATATATATATATATATATATATATATATATAATGTAGTGTTATTTTCCCCTGAGGTGGAAGTTTAAATTAGTTGGTTAGTGATTGTGTAGATGGAGAAGAAATTATTGGTTTGGTTTGGTGAGTGTTGAAATTTGGTTGCCAAAAAAGGTAAGAGTGGAGGGGAAATGAGGGATGACCCAACCATTGGCTTGGGTTCGAGTCCTGATCCTGACCGGTTTTACCGATTATTTCACTGTCGTGTCTTCGGGGGGTAAGTGGTCGGGTTTTCTTGGGAATTGGTGGCAATTGGTGGCCCGGATACTCTCGAGTACCTGATTCGCCAAAAGGGTGCCCGAGAGTGCTCGGAAATTGATTCGTTGGCTGTTAAAAAAAAGGTAAGAGTGATTATAGAGTAATAATAAGGCTTAATCAATCTAGATGTTTCAATATTAAATAAATGCCAACTCCATTATTGGTCATACCTACCGTTTGAGCAATTGATAATAAGGTTTTATAATGTGCCTTTAGAATCAATTTACCTATAGTGGAGGAAAATAAAAATATGATGTGAAATAATGAAAACAGCTATCGTACGAGTTTTATGATAACTATGAAAGATATATCATTTTATGCAATAAGTTAATTTAGATTTTTCCGTTGATGGTTGTGACTATGTGAGTTTCATTATGTAGGAAACGATTGAAGAAATCTATTGAATACGTTAACTTGCATGAATGTAGTGCCATACTTGAAAAGTGACGTGCAATAATGTCCTTATCATAAAAAGATTAACGTTCTCATCCTACCTTGGATTCATGAGGATGGTGATTAATGAGTATACACTCCCGACACATATTGCACCTAAATCGCAACAACAATCCAAACCTGACCATGGAGCCACATATTCTAGGTCTTTCCGAATATACCAACACTTAGACATTTATCTTGTGTTAACATGCTCTTAGTTATTTTGAATATTTTATTTGAAAAATACGCACTTTGATGAGATAATTTATCAAGAATTTGAGCTCACTTACTAACATGGTCCTTATGGTAAGGTTGTATTAAGTTTTGGTCTTAATTTGAATCAAGGAATAGGAACTAAAACGAAAGATCATACCTTTAAGGTGGTCGGTCTTGGGCTGTGGTGGTACACCAGTGGGCCGTGGTAGTGGTCGAAGGGCGGAGCAGGGAGGTCGACGGTTCATGTGGTGACAATGGTGTTGCCGCTAGCTATTGTTCCGTGTCTTCGTTTCTCTTTCTTTTTTTATATTTTTTGTTATATTATTATTTAGCTTAGTTAATTAGATGATTGGATCTTTGAATTATTAATTATGGATCAAATTGGGCCTAATATAAGTTATAAGGATTCATTTAGATAAATCATAAATTGTCCAAAACGTTTCAAGGTTTCAAATTTTTAGAGCGTGCCTAATAAGTTTTTCGTTTTCATATTTTTAAACATATACACACACAAAATTTTGGCCCCTCGAAATAACGGGCCTCGGCCGAGGGTGCGACCGGCCCTGGTCTAGGGTTTTCACAGGCATATTCGGTGACCTCTCTCTCTCGGCTTCCCCCCCCCCCTTTCTCTCTCTCTCTCTCTCTCTCTCTCTCTCTCTCTCTCTCTCTCTCTCTCTCTCTCTCTCTCTCTCTCTCTCTCTGTGTGTGTTTGCCCTTCTTCATCGGATCTCTTTCAGGGCGACTGATGTGGCCTTAGCCACCACAAATGTTGCCACCAAAGGTCACCGTCGTCATTTGAGTCTTCAAAAGAACCTCCATATTTGATTAAAAAATGGTGTTGGTGTTGCCATCTCCAGGTCGGGAGCTCACCTGAAGTGAGCCGACGACCAATATCTCTTTCTCCTTCTCTTGTCTCTCACTTTGTATTATCTTTTTTTAAATAAATGACAGTTGTAAAGGTAATTGTTGAGAGATCCGCCATGGTCTTGGGTTGGGCTTTTGTGGAGCTAGTGGAGTTGATGGTTATGTAAGAGAATAAACCATGGACACATAGCAAAAAACTAAGAAGTGACAATACATACAACTGCCACGTTTCATAGACACTTTCAGGGGAAGAAGAAAAGTCACTATTCATCCCTCTCACTAATTAAATGTATCTCACACGTTGCGGCAGACATTCAGTCGACATTAATTTGGTTTATTACGGTATCGGTATGATACTGACACTTGGTATACCAATCGAAAGATATATTCCCAAGAGGACGTTGACGTTGATCGAATACCATAATAACTAATACTCATACCTGTTTTGATAATCCGGGTATCAATATTATTCTGTCAGATTATGTTCACTTTGTCATCGCATCGAATAGTATTTATTTGGGTTTTTTTCTTTCAAGGTATTTTTTTTTCTTTCAAGGTAAATAAATAGCAATAAAATAAAGTATTTATCGAAACTTAACGTTATCTATACTATATTATAATGCATGAGGGAGGGGTATTTTAAGAATTCCAAAAGTTAAGAACTAATTTTTCATTAACAACCCCAAAATGAGGGTAAAATAGTCATTCATACATTATTTGCACTTTAATACCCTATTTTGTTTACACTTTAATTACTTAATTTGTAGTTAGTAATTACATTTTCCTCCCTTCACCTACAAAATTATAATTTCTTTTATTTAATTCTATTATAACTTTGAAACTATTATATTTTATTAAACATTCGAATATACCATGACGACCGGCTCATTTTTGTTGACGTGTCGATGTTTGTCTTAGTCAATACCGATGTGTGGATTGAAATGTACAAGAAAGAATGCCTTATGTACAAGTGATTATTGCATTTTTTTTTTGTTTTAAATACTAACAAGATGAAATATAATATGGATTTATTGTTAATATGGATGTTGAATCATAACACCATTTCATGATCAAGTAAAACTCAAAATTGTAAAATTGAACTTGGTGTTAAATACTGTTCCGCCCAATAATGAAAATTCACATAAATCAAATGCAGCGATTTAAAAAACCAAACAGGGCACTCGAAATCTACATATCAGCTTTGGTGATTCTTAAAATATAATAATGTTGTTAAACATTATGGTTTATCCATGCTCTAACAGACAAATAATTTGTCACACGGTAACAAAACTGCAACACAAGACTGGGCTCTAAGAATGCTTTATCACGTTTGTTACTGACAGCTTCAATTGTATTACCCTATTTAAATAATCAACATTAGCAATATGTGCATATGTATAATAGATATACACATAAATATAATTAACTAAAAGAAATTTCATTAAACTTTTAAATATACATAATTAGCTAAATATATAAAACTTTAAAATAATTAAGTTTAGAAAAAATATAAAAATGCATTATAGATATTAATTGTAGGTAAATTTCTTTTAAAAACCTCAGCTGCATCAATTTAGTTAGAAAACACATGATACATATTATATATCCATGTGATATGAACATCTATGTTAATAACAACAAAACTCCCTAATTTGAAGGAGTTCTTTTTAACAAAGTTAAAAAAAAAAAGATAAATGCACTGAATTCGGTATTCACAGAAAACACAATAATTTTTTACACTTTAGTCAAAGATTAACAAAATTTCCTAATTTAAAGGGGTGGGGAAATCATCAATTTCAAAATTTAAACCATGTGCTAACCTACTAAAGTTTAACAAAATTTCACAATTTAAAGGGGTGGGAAAATCATGAATTTGAAAATTAAATCATGTGCTAACCTACTAAAGTTTATTCATTAAATACATACTAATGCACACATATTTCACTTGCTAAAATACGTAGGCATGGATACTGAATTCAAAAGTTGAAGCTTCTAATGTTTGTTATTTGTTAGTTTATGATTTTCATTCGTCCCATTTTACTAATTATACCTTTTTATACATAGCTTAATCATTTAAGTGTTAACTTCTTGGTTTTGCATATTCATTTAGATGAAAGACATACGAAGATGAACAAACCAATAGCCATACAAGCGTCTAAAGTAGCGTCTAAGGTTGTAATTATTAATGTTTAATTTTTTAATATTAACATAGCTGTTATTTTATGTGATATATTGTATGTGTTTTATTGCAGGATAATGGTGATAATAGTGTTAAGATTATTTGCTATGGTGCAATGTTTAGTCCCTACAAATCTGATCTTCAACATGAATTTAGTGAATAGGTAATATCAACATTTATTTCATCTTTTATTAACTTGTGTATTAAATATTTTTAATTTATTTTAAGGATCATATGCATGAAATTAATAGGAAGAAATCCAAGAGGCTCTCTTAATAGAAATGGAGTCAAGTTATTGATCTAGACAGTTCTGATGAAAATGACAAATAATACATATTTGATGACACTTTAGATAGAAGAAAATGAAGGAAACTCATCATCACTAAAAGATGTAATAATCAAACATGGAGATATACAAGAAATTTCAGTGATCATTCTTGATGACGAATGGTGGGCATACAATATAGATGAGATCATGCAGACTTGGAACGTGTATGACTAAATTGATCTCATGATTCAAGTAGTTCACTAGCTTTTATTTTTCTCAACTTTTATGTTTATTAATACGTATTTTTCTTTTCGTATGTTACTTTATTTTATCAAATGTTTCTTAAAAGTACTTTACAATTTAAATGTTAAATCTTTTTAGTTACTAGACATGTGTAACGCTTATGGCGTATATCCACCGCAATGATGCTACAACAAATACTAACTAATTTAAAATAAGTACCGAAATAAAAAGTGTCACACCCGTCACATCGCGCGGTTTCCTACTAGTGTAAAAAAATATAGAAGAAGTATTGGGGAAATTAGTATTATTCTTCTGCGTTTCTTGGTGTAGTCTCATCTGTTATATTTGTAACAAATTATTATTTGTTTCTACCGTATCCCCAATTTTTCGATCACCAAAACCCTATTATTATTCAATTCTTTTCCTGTCGCTTGTAGATCCATACGCATGTTTATTAGCTGACATTCAAAGGTAATCTTCTTATTCCTTATTCCTTATTCATTTCCCGATTAAATTGTACCTGAATCAAGTTAGGATGTTGTTTCATCCTATCCTATTATTAATCTTAATAATTCTCCAATGTATTTGCTCCAACAGTCCCCTTTCGTCTTGTTTATATCGATCTGTTATATATTAAACATTATATGGAGGTAGATATGTGAATTGATATTTATGTGATTTACAGTGACAGCTTGAGAAAAGTAAAGTAAAGATGGTGAAGCTGACAATGATCGCACGTGTGATAGATGGGCTTCCGTTAGCAGAGGGACTTGATGATGGGCGTGACATGCAGGATGCAGAGTTCTACAAACACCAAGTTAAAGCCTTGTTCAAGAATCTTTCTAGGGGCCATAATGATGCCTCCCGAATGTCTCTTGAATCCGGCCCTTATGTTTTCCAGTATCCGCCTCTTACGTTTTCCCTTTTTTATCTTTTATAACATGATCACTGCTTTATAATAAAATGCTGTCAGGGTTGTGTCAAACTTGCCTTTAGAAAGCGTAAGGCATTCTTATGCGTTTTGATCCCAAAAGCTGATGCATGATGTGCCTCCGCTTATGCGAGGAGTTCGTTATTTGGAAAATTAGTTACAGATAATATTTTAACCATAGTTTGTCAAAGCGCCTAGGCCGAGCCCGGAGCCAAGGCGCATAAAAAACGAGGGCTTTTTATAATTAGGCGCATAGTATAAAATACATTTTTAGGGATTTTAGATATGTTTTAGGCTTGTTTAGGGCTACTTTAGGATGTTTTAGGGTTGTTTAGGACTTGTTCATAGCTCATTTAGGATGTTTTAGAGGTTTAGGCAACTTTTAGCCTGAATTTGGTTGGAAAATCAGCCTGGTGAGTTTAAGCTCTAGTTTTTTATCGCCTGCGCCTAGCCTAGTTCCAGGCGCGCGCCTAGGCACCATTTTTCACAAAAAAAAAAAAAAAAGCCTAGATTTGCGCTTAAGCCACCACCAGGCCCTATAGGTGCGCCTTGCTGTGCCCGAGGGGCTTTTGACAACATAGATTTTAACTAGTTAAACTTGTAAACACTAAAATGTAAGTTATTCACATCCTCTCTAGTTAGATTTGTTCAATTGATGGTCTAATTTGTTCAAGGAACCAAGGATTTGTTTTCGGTATGATAGGTTGTGCTATTCAAAAGGGGGTTGTGACGTAGCTTGTTGCCCGTTTGCCTGCCATCCTACTATAAATATTTATCCTAGTGAAATAAATTTCGTTATCGTTATGAAGTTTGTTCAAATGCTCAATCCCATTGCTCAACTGATGGTTAGATTTGTTAAATCATAGACCCATTGCAACGGCCCAATTTGTTCAAATATTGGTCAACTACATAAGGCGCCGCATTAGATTGCATCATGTGATGTGCACATTATGCGCTCTTATTGTGTGCATTTTAAAACGAAGGTGTGAAAAAATTCTATGAAGATCAACATCTTAGATTGAATTATGCATTTTGTTTTACATATTCTAAACCATATAGCGGACTTGGAGGAGCAGTTTAGGAGAGATTTGTTAGGCTTGCACCTCTTTGAGGATCTGGTCGAGGATAGGTGTCCATGGAGATGTAGAATTAGGGTTAAGGGCTCTTTGTGTGTGTGTGTGGTTGGGGGGGGGGGGGGGGGGGGGGATGGTTGGGTCTATTTATGTTTCATTTGAATATTATGTTTGGTTGTGACTTCGGAGTTGGGGGTCTCATTGGAAGTAGCCTCTTTGTCACTTAGGATAGAGTTAAGGGTTGCCTACATCCCACCCTTCCCAGACCCTACCAATAGCTTGGCTATGGATGGGAGTATACCAGGTTCGGTTGTCATTGTTGTATGGATATGTTGATTTGGGTATACCCTAGGTTCCTTAACTTATGTTATCAGCTATATTATTGAAGGGCGAGTTTGTTATCTAACAATGTGTGATCGTGCTTATCCGAAGAAACTTGCATTCCAATATCTTGAAGATCTTAAGAATGAATTTGAGCGTGGTTATGGAAACCAAATTGAAACTGCTGCAAGACCGTATGCTTTCATAAAGTTTGGTAAGATATTACCTGTTCATGATTTCATTTGCTTGTTTTTTTCTTGCTATTGTTATACTTAATTCGTCCTTTCATATGTTAAATAGATACATTTATACAGAAGACTAAGAAATTGTACCAGGACACAAGAACTCAAAGGAACATTACTAAGTTGAATGATGAACTTTATGAAGTTCACCAAATAATGACTCGTAACGTACAAGAAGTTCTTGGTGTTGGTGAAAAATTGGACCGTAAGTTCTTTTATTTATTTATTATTACTTGTAAAATACTCATAAAACTAATATGTGCCTAGTTAGACATTGCATTTTTTGGGGTTGGAAGTAGTGTAAGATAATGAAAGCATTGCACCTTTAAAGTTTAACCTTGATATTTAGTTTATGATTATTTGATATGTTATCATAAGATGTCACCACAAAAATGTTTAAAATGTTTAAAATGTATCGTTTTTCCATTGCGTCACCTGGTCCTAAAATTACTTTTGAACAAGTGTTAACATTAATGTAGATTGTTGAATTGAACTATAAAATTATGCAGAGGTCAGTCAAATGTCAAGCCGCTTAACATCAGAATCTCGCATATACGCTGATAAAGCAAGAGATCTAAACCGCCAGGTTGGTTTATATCAAATAATGAGCTTATCTTTGTTAATTTTTTCTGCATTTTATGCGTTCCCAAAGAAACCTAACCTTGAGTAAAAAGTGGGCTCAAAACGGTTGAATTTGTTTGAAATTATTCAGCTGAAAACTCTTGTCACCAACTGCAGGCTTTGATCAAGAAATGGGCTCCTGTTGCAATTGTTCTTGGAGTTGTTATTCTACTGTTTTGGGCCAGAAAGAAGATATATTGAGCATTGGTTTCATTTGTAGCATGGAAATACGGTTATGGTTCACCGAGGTTCAGTTACAGAGTTTTAAGTTAATTTTCCTTGCACTCTTAAGTTACATTATCCATTTTCACCTTCAACTTAAAAGTTTTGTCTATGTGCTATTTACATTTAAACGAGTTTAATCTATTCGCAATCTTGACAAACCCTTACTGCTATGTTGGTATTTACATCTTATTTGTGCAATGTTAATGAACCCCTTTCAGATTCGTCCTTCGCTTTTATTTCTATTTGAATACGATTCATGGAAGAAGGGTTGTTTACCACATTTAAATGTTTTTACTTCTTACATAAAGCAACAATACAGAAAGGTGATCAAATAATGATATTTTTTTAAACAATATGCTAATAATAGCATTCTGTATGTGATTTCTTAATCAAAAAACAAACATTATGTTGTATAAAACATGATTAATAACCTAGGAAAAAAGATAGGGAATGTATACTGAACAATCCATATTGTATATATAAAGATTCACACCCTGCAACTACATCAGGCTGCTATGCATGTTCTGTGGACTCACGGAGTTGGCTGGTGTGGACCCGCCTTCTGATGTCCTCCAATTGATGATGATGGTGAACCTGCCTGCTGAGATGGCAAAAGTACAGCCTGCAAATGAGATGTGGATTCTTGTTTTATCAACTGAAACTGCTGTTTATAGCGGTCCTGGTTCAAGCGCTCAATAATATTTCTTTGAATGGCGCTCATGCCGTTAGCCCTGTTAATACCAGTACCAGAACCCAATATCGAAACACCACTTGACCCTGAGCCCAAACCAGAACCCAGGTGTAGTTGTCTATTGGCACCTTGTAGACCACCAAAATTACTGCATGGCCTCACTTGTCCACACGGTACGTTTGCATTACTTTGACCCAGCCCCTGATTTGTAGCCATTGGGTTTTGACTCATCATTGGTGACACAGCCCTGGTTCCTGCACGACCATCGCTACCCATTCCCAACCCTTGAAACCGAATCATGCTATAATTATCACCGCCAATGCTATGCCCCATGCGGTCAGGTCTCATCATCATTGTCCTCTGAATGTGAGATTGTTCCTGTTGCTTTAAAAACTGATTTTGGAGCTGTGATTCCCTATAATTATCAACTATATGAGGGTGCATTTTTGAGGTTGAAACCCAGGGGGATAATCCTATGCTTTGAGGGTGGATGTTATGATGGCTACTCTCAGCGACAGGTGGTTCAGCAACTTCATAAAGTGACTCGCTGGGATCACCTTCCAGAATGTCCAGAAGCCAAGCATTGAAGTCTCCAGGAGTATTGTTAGGCTGATCACCCGCTGACGAAACCATGCTGGTTGGTTTTGGTTTCAGATGGTCATCTGCTAGGAGATAACCTTCACGTAACCTCTGCATAGAAAATATATACACATTTTTTATTTATATATGCGGGAGAATAAATGCCACTTTGTACATATCTAGCAATTTCAACCCATTACCTATGAATGGGTCAATTTGGGTTATGCCTTATTTATCTTTAGTGGGCCAGACAAGTAAAATTCAAAAAATAGCTAAAAACGATATGGGTTGAAACTTGAAAGTAGAGGTGCAGACACCTGGTTTGGGCCCAAACCGATACGGGTTGTAAACCAGTCGGGTTTTTTACCTTTGGCTGAAATTGGTTTACCAATTTTAGGATTGAAAACCCTAACGCACTCAAACCAATTTGGACCGGGTTCAAAACTGGTTTGGCCCAAAAAACCGGTTTGGTCCCTAACCGGTTTGACACATAAAAACACAAACGGCTAGTTTCTCAAACCAGATTTAATGACTAGGTTCACAAACCGGCATAAAACTATAAATTTGCAGGTCGGATTGGATTGGTTTCACCGAAATCGGTTTTGATAGCGGATTCGGATCTGTTTTCAAATCGATTTTGTATCACAAACGGGTTTGTTTGTGCACCCATATACCACCCACCCATGTTTCCACATCTAAAAATTATAATGAATTTGATGACATACCAGAACGCAGTATTGTGCTGCAAGCAAGTCCGCCATTTGCTGATTTGTCAAGTTAAACCACAAGTCAGAATTATGTAACTGATTTCGTATATACCCTTTAGAAGTTTAAAAATTCATACATATATCCTTCTAAATTTAATACTATGTATGAAATAGTTAAATATGATATTATATATGAAATTGTACTTATGGTTAATGATATATTTGGACTAATAATCAAGAGTATCACTACCTTAAATGCCAACTTAACATACATTCATGAAAATTTAAGGGATTAAACAACTAAACTCACAGTATTTGGAAGTGTAGGAAGAAGTTGGTCATCTTCCAAGTAATCAACATCATCCAGCTCCCCAAGATGCATTGCTACGGTTCCATCACTTTCTCTTTCTGATAATATCAATCTAAACTTGGGGACCTCTAGAAACCCATTTTCTGAAACAAAAAATACATTGTTAGAAATGCACATATAGTTACTGAAATACCCAATTTCTTATTACATATATGACCTTGCATCATATGTTCATTCTGCACAAAGATTAAAACTCGGGTCTTGCATATATTGATGTTTCCTCCCATAAGTGACATGGACAATGGCATTTTGCATGTATCATCATCTTTGGGTGTGTCATCATCATGATCATTGATAAGAACTTGTTTCAGTTGTTGAGTAGAAAAAAATATAGCTGGTTTGTATTCCTCTGTCTTGTTCTTTTTGAAGTTTGGCTTATACCTGAAATAGGAAGAACCAACAATTTAGTTAACCAAGTTATAAATCTTTAAATCATATTATGTATTTTTCCTAAAACTAAATCTATAGTTTCTCTTCAAACTTGCATGCCCATAAGGTTTTTAAGAAAAATTGCTTTGTTATATAGTATCACAAAGCAATGCCGAATTTGGAAAAAAAAAAACTGATTTATTCTATCTGCTACTTCTTTTATAATAAACTTTATTTTACCATTTCCCTTCAATAATATAAGCCAAATCTTTTTAAAACAGATCATCACATATACAGCTAAGACACATAGAATAAATGTGTTTATGGACCAAAGTATCGTAAATCCAAGAAATAAAGTCAAACCTTGCAGTCAACATTTTAATTATGGAAAACCGACCCTGCATGCTTGTATGAACAGGATAACTAGAAGCAGTAGATGGACTGTTCATTTTACCAACAGTAGAAGAAGACCCTAATCCACTTATTACAGGTGTAGTTTGCAGTGTATTTGATCTGCAGTTTGCTGTCATTTGTGCTTGCTGCAATGACTCGTTGGGATTAAAAGTAAAAAATCGAGTCTCGCCAACTACAGGCACAGAAGTGGCACCAGCTCCAAGTTGTAGTCCCCTTGATCCACTGGAAAATTCTTTCCCTTTAGTATTGCTTTCAAGATTTGGGGTCATGTTGTTCCAGGGAGCTTTATGGAAATTGGATCTTGTAAACTGTTGTGGGACCCTTTGGTGTGATCGGTTTGGCTCGAACTGTTGTGGGACCCTTTGTGTGTTTTCCATATGTTGATTACCATCAAGAGCCACATGAGTTGACCTAACTATCTTACTTAAGTTGACCACAGGTGACACCTGGAAATGGTTTCTCCTTCTATCATTAACAGAAGACATAACCAAACTACTATTTATGATTTGATGACCTGATTGATGAAAAACCGATGAAATGGCGGTATCTAGTGCACAGTTTTGGGGCCCTGTGGGTATCATATTGCTTTGACTAACATTCTGGTCAATCAGATTCACAAAATCTGGTTGACCCGTTATCCATCTCAAGTTTCCTACCCGCAGATTTGAGTTTTCTGGTGCATGGTTTTTGGGTCCGGTGGCTACCACATTTCTATGACAAACATTCTGCCCAACCAGATTTACCAAATCTGGTTGACTCATTACATGTCTCGAGTCTCTTACACCCGAACTTGAGTTTTCTAGTGCATGTTTCTTGGGTCCGGTGGCTACCACATTTCTTTGGCCAACATTCTGCTCAACCAGAGTTACCAAATCAGGTTGACCCGTTACATATCTCGAGTCTCTTACACTTGCACTTGAGTTTTCTCGTGCATGGTTTTTGGGCCCTGTGGCTAGAAAATTGCAGTAACCAGCATTCTCGTCAATCAGATTCACAAAATCAGGTTGACCAGATACATGTCTCGAGGCACTTACTCCAGAATATGAGTTTTCTGGTGCATGGTTTGTATACTTGGTGGCTACCGCATTGCGTTGACCAACATTATGGTCAACCAGATTCACCAAACTAGGTTGACCCGTTACCTCTCTCGAGTCTCTTACACTCGAATTTGAGTTTTCTGGTGCAGACTCCTGCCTTAACCTCTTTAGACGTTTGCCACGAATATCAAGATTTAACTGCAAGAAAATATACATAACAAGAATCACAATAGATCAATCATAAGCAAGGGATGATGTAATGGGAAGTCACTATATATTGAAACTACTTTATAAGCCACCAAAGTATGTATCTAGTTTTGTTTATACCAAATCCAGCTAAAAGCATGCCACATTTTGAAAATGACAAAAACACTATAGTTTTTTTTACATTGAATTAATACTCTTATTGATAGCTCTATAAAATTGTATTTATTTTTCTCATCTTTTTTTATCAATTAACAACCATTTTCAAAGTTATACTTGTTTTTGGTCAGATGGCTGATAAAGTAGTTTCAATATAGAGGTGGCCTTGATGAAAAAGTTGAATACTTGGGTGAGTTACACATACATCACCATCAATCCTATCCTATAACAGTTAATGAAATCTTTTAGGGCTTACATTAACATAAGTTGGCTCCCTGCAAAGTCTGTCTAAGTTAGGAGTTGGGTCTAGATCAAGTTTTGGTTGTAGTGCAAGTAATATCCGGGCCTCCGCTTCCTACAATCCAATCGCATCAAATGCCAGTCTTTTGTTTGTATATTTCTGTCAAGAAATCGAAATAATATCTCATACTTACAAGTAAATCACCATATTCCCATGTGCTATCAGAAATTAGATGGATATCTTTCACCACATTATCCAGTGACATCTTAAGAGATAGTTTAGTAACAGAAGGAATATCAGCTGTAGCAGAATCAATAACCGCTGATTCAGAAGATTCCTTCCGGTAATCTCGCACCTGAAATGATTCAAACTTTTGTATAATTATCCATTCCCAGCAAAAATATACATCTTTGCAGCAATTTCAAACTCAAAAGTAGTCACTTTTTCGGTTTTGTTTATTATTACTCACCTCACATTGAACTGTTCCATTGATGTATTTGCAGTCTATAACTTCCAACAAATCGGCGGGAAGGTAGCCACACTCAATTGCCTTCAAGTACAATATAGTGGTTAATGCAAGAACATCCAACAATGATACCAAAGTGCCAACATTCAGATATTTAGGCGTTCACAACTCAAAGTAACGAAAGAGAGAAAACTTCAACTTATTTCAAACTCCAGTTAGTGAAAATCATACAAAATACTTACTGTAATCATACTTTCAGATCTCCTATCATATGGACGTAAAAACTGCAAGCCATCTTGTTCTGCATTCTGATGACCAACATTACTCTAAAAAAGCATACAAAAATGACTTAGCACCGAATCATATCTTACCATTTGAAGTTTTCAAACTATTCGAAAGTTAACAAACCTTAGAAGGTTTTACAATTGAATATCCATCTGGGAAGATGTTTAAAATGAAGGAAACTTCTGCATCTGATAAAACATAAAATTGGAAATCTATAAAAATACAGAAAACAATTGAATAGACAAAGGAAAACTAATTTTGAAGGAAGTAAGCAAGTATTACTGTCGAAATACCTGAACCGTCAGCAGCAACGCTGCAATTATCCTCGATGACATCAGCCTATACAGAAAACAATATCTGTTATGGAAGAGGATATCCGGTTTATAACCTTTTAAACATTTATAGAATCTACTAATCAGAATAGGTAAAGCTAATCTTTGATCAAGATACGGCGTATATGATTTAGTAAATTTTCGATTTCTCCTCGCTATCTCCAGATGATCCAATAAAAGATCACCTGCTATGATCATACACATCAATATTTGGAAATAAAAGTCTATATAAATCCCCTTGTCAGATGCTTATACATCTAGCCAATGTAGCTTTGATCACCATAGGCATATTATATTTACTAGCAGTATGAACATCAAATTGACTCATAATTCCAATAGTAGAAACTTGTTTGGCTTTTAGGTGATCTGCCGGTCAGTGGCGGATCCAGAGGGGGTTCCGGGGGTTCCCAGGAACCCCCTTGATTTGGAAAAAAATAGAAAATTTTAGTTGAAAAAGTTGAAAATTAGTGAAAACCTACTAAAGGAACCCCTGGAAATCATTCCTAAATTCGTCACTGCTGCCAATTGCACTAGCTATAAAAATACATTTTTTTCGCGTAAGAACAACTGGGGTTTTAACGAAATTTATATGGGAATGTCCAAAAAAAAACTAAACAAAACTATATGTATTTAGATTTTTTTAAAATTTTTTTTAAGTATTATAGGAACCTACATTATATTTAAATTACTTATTAGAGAAAAAAAACACAGCCGATGCCAACAATACTGTCAAACAAGTTTCAAAAGCCAACTAGAAACCATGTCCATTAAATTTTCTAAACCACAAAAAAAAAATAATAATAATAAAATAAAATAAAAAATTCATGCATAGCATGGAACATGTTTTATTAGTACTTTCTATACACGTCTCTCTTGATGGAAACGAACACACACATTAAAAAAAAAAACTATATATAGATGAAACTGATGAATCGATCGATATATACCGATCTCTTTGGCAGATTGAAAGAGTACATGATAGGATACGATTATAACCTAAAACAAATATAATTAAGCAGTTACTTAAAAAAGTAATTAACTGTCTGAATTACAAAGAGTAAAACATAATGGAACACAATAATTAAGTAAAAATTTATAAGTATAAATATATATATATACCGATCTCTTTCGAGCAGTTGAAGATCGGATTTCTGCAGGAAGTTGAGCAGGTTCCTCAACTTCCTCTTCGTTGAGTTGCGATTCAGGTTCGGGTTTAGGTTTGGGACGATATCGGGTACCAAACCTGGAAATTTTAAACGAAACGACGACCATCTGAAACCTCAAATGATTAAATGAAAGCAGTGGCCGGAGTAGTGGTGGTAACTACTGCTACTAGTAGCACCGCCGTAGAGGGCGGAGAGTTCGAGAGCAAATTATATACTCCGACGCAGCAATTAGCAAATGAGAATATGTGCATGCATTTGCATTTGCATTTGCATTTCCTTCAACCTTAATTCACCTGTTAACTACTTTTCTTATTATATATATATACTGTAGTAGTGTCGATCTCTCTTTATGATTAATAATAATATTATTATTTATTATTATAAATATATATTCAAACAGATAAAAACAAAAAGCGTCTCCCTCGTTTTCAGGTACAATTTAATTTACACTTTTTATTATAAGGAAAACATCACGTTTTTTCATTAACCGTTACTATATGATTAAAAAAAAAAAGTTAATTAATGTTTTAATATTTTTGCTAGTTTTTCTTTTTTTTGTTTTCTGGTGGCTTCTGTGTGTGTTCTACTCTACTCTATTGGTGTTTTTGGTTTGCTTGGTAACTGTTCTTTGGTGGCTGGTTTTTGGTTGGCTACACTTGTTGCTTTCAATCATATATATATTTTTTTTGGCGTTAAAAAAGAATAAAAAAGTTAATAATTTGATGATAATAAGAAGTTAGAAAATCACCAATGAGAAAAAAATATGAGATTTATTAATATTTAAATAACAATATTGTAATAGGAAACTAAATACTTGAAAATATTAGTATATATTTTAAACTAATATAACATGTATCATGTAATATGATATGATATGATGTAATATGATGTAATATAATATAATGTAATATTATAAGCGGTAAGTTTTAACACGTTAGACATAAAATACAAATCATTCAGATTTAGATTTTTGTATGTGTGACGCACGCGCCATTTATTAAATGATCTACTTAACCCGAACATTGCCCATTTAGAAAACTCTTACTCTAAACATAACCCAGTCAATAAATGGGTTCATTCATTATTCCTTTGAGTTTAAAGATTTTTTTTTTCTTAAAAAAATGTTATTTGGCGCTTTAGACAAATGTCATGTGGTTTCAAGCCCATTCTAATCATGTGTTATATGTGTCTCTCTCTTTGGCTCCTCTCTTGGGCATTTTTTTAACAAATGTCATGTGAGTTTCACATGAGGCTTGAAAGAGTTTGAATTTCACAAGGAGTGTAGTGATTTCAAGCCCCTTTCAATCATTACACAATTATTAATTTTTTTAAAACTTAAA
The DNA here is from genome assembly GCA_028751855.1 of Ambrosia trifida. Taxonomy (NCBI): domain Eukaryota; kingdom Viridiplantae; phylum Streptophyta; class Magnoliopsida; order Asterales; family Asteraceae; genus Ambrosia; species Ambrosia trifida. The sequence continues at coordinate 1,999,217 of CM054129.1, forward strand.
ACAAATAATATTTCATTAAAATATTTCATTAAACAAAAATAAAAAAATTGCAATAACATAAATAAAAAAACCACGAACATACTAAAAAATTAAAAAAAAAAGACGAACATACTAAAAAAAATAGAGGAACAATCTAAAGTCCGTATTTATCACGGATTTGTTGCCTACGCATTTGAAATAATATTAACGCTTGTCATGTGAGGTTGTCAGGCGATTTAGACAAAAACTCGATGTCTTTCTCCATTTGACGCACCTCTTGGATTGCAACGAACTTCTTGTTTTCGGCGGCTCACTCTTGCATAGTCTCGAACCGCCTAGACTTCAAGGTCTCGTATATATTGAAGACGTCGATTCATATCTTTGATTCTTCTTTCAACTCGCCACCCATCGAAGACGACTCCGCCCTTCCCCCCTTTCGTGTGCTTCTTCTGCCGGGCAGTCCAGCCAACTCTTCATCCTCTTCAGGAACATCCTCATTTAAATCCACGTTTCAAGCATTGGAAATGGGCGTCTCTGGATCAATCGAAGAAGAGGTTTTAGACCGTTTGACTTTGTGCCTACTAGTCGACATCATGTCTGGTACGTTAGCCCATTTAGGACTTCCTTTTAGAAGCTCTCAACACCTCATGTAGGTGAACGTCCCACATTGTGCGTTGTACTCCTCCAACGTTTTCTTCAAAATATCCGCATCGCTACAACCGTTACCCCAATTATACTTCATACGTTGGAAAACTTCTTGAAACGCATGGCATCTCCCGTTTATGTCGGTCCATTTCCCGAAATCGAGTCGTTTTTAGGATAATCTCCTCTGCCCATCGCCTTGAAAAATGTTTCTCAAATCCTTTGCCAAAATAGAGGAAAAGTTTGATAGTTGGCTACAAAAATTAGAACATATATGTTAGTATACTAATACACTTTTTTTTAAAAATAATAGAACAAATATATTATTATATATTTTTTTTTTAAATAACACTTACCAATATCGGGATCCTCCGAAATGTCTAGCCAAGCTCGTGTGAGCGCGTACTCATCGTCTTTCGTCCAACCTTGATAAGGCTTTCGTGTACGAGGCCCTTTTTTTATGTGAGCGTTTTTTGGGTTAAGAGCTCTCGGGTTGGCGCTCAGGTTGCGTCTCCAGCATGTGCTCGAGGTCGGGTTCTTCTTGAGAACCCGACATATCCCCTATGCTAATATTCATATTGCTCGCAAAGCCCATTGGACCTTGAAAATATTGTTAGGGCATGTTAAGTAGTTGCGAAAACCCTATCATATTTGTGTCGAAATCTTGATGGTTAAAGGTTGGTAGAGGTTGGGTGGTGTTTGGGCGATAAGCGTTTGGGTTGGTTGAGCAAGATGGAACACCGAAAGGGGGGCAGAATGGATTCATGATAATATATATATTTTTTTAAAGTATGAGAGAATTTATAAAAAGTTGGAGAATGTATAAAGATATGTATAAAAAAATGAGGTGAGGTGAGGTTTAAATAGGTGATAATTTGGTTTAAAAAATCATTTTTTATAACAGCTATATATTTAAACGGCAATATAACCATTGGAAAGAGGTGACAGTTGATTGGAGGAAGAGAGAGAGAGCACCGCGTGAATTATTTCACGCTCAACCCATTTAACCTAGTTTAGCGTCTAGGGGCGGCGTGAGGGCTCCAAATCGGGCGTCAAAAAGGGCTTTCACGCCCATTTCACAAGCCTAGTTTAGAGTGATTACTCATTTTTTCCTCCGGTTCAAGAAGTTAAGTTAATTCTTTTTAAATTATTTATCAACTATTCAATTTAAGTGATTTAATCATTAATCCAAATTGCCCATTGACAACTTCACATTCTTCATATGTTTCCGTTAGTTTCCTTTAATACAAAAGCTAAAGATATAAACTCAACTTTGTTAACTATGAGTGAATGAGAGGTAAATAATAAAACAAAGTAAAGTTAATAGTTCTAAAATTTTACTGAAAAATATGCATTTAGTAAGAGAATTTGGAGTAAATATAGGATTTGGTCTTTAAAGTTTAAGTTTAAGGATTTAACTTCTATAAATTGCAATATATTTTCACCAATATAAAGGTTTAGTCTTTGAATTTTATAGAGAAAATATGGATATAGTAAGAGGCTTAAGAGAAAATACTGGATTTGGTCTTAAAAAATAAAGGATTAAAGAGATAATATATGTTTTGAGAGTAGTATATATCTACATTTTGGGTTTTATTTCTAAGAAAAACTTTAGGACTACATTGTTACTTTTAAAGTGTAACAATATGCATTTAGTAAGAGAATTTGGAGTAAACATAGGATTCGGTCTTTAAAGTTCAAGTTTAAAGATTTAACTTTTTGTAAATTACTGTTTTCACCAATATAAAGGTTTGGTGTTTGAATTTTATAGAGAAAATATGGATTTAGTAAGAGACTTCGGAGAAAATATTGGATTTTGTCTTAAAAATTAAACTTAAAGAGATAATATTTTAAGAGTAGCATATTGTTGAAATATATGTATTACTTTCAATTAAATATCAGACATGTATTATATAGTTGTGTTGGTGTTTCTCTCAATAATATTGTTGTTTACCAGGGCCGTCCCTGGAAAATCAGGTGCCCGGGCCGAGCTGTAAAAATTGTGCCCTTTAACCTTAGCTTTAGGCCTTAACGAAATAAATAAAGTAAACTATTTTTTAAACTACAATTAAAGTAATATCAAATTGATGGATTAAATTTTATTTCCCACTTAGGTTATAGTCTAACGGTAGAGGGAGTAAACCCTCTTGGGAGAGGTTGGGAGTTCAAATCTCGCAATGTATGAAAATATAAATGGGTGAAAGTTTAGAAATTAAAAAAAAATGTTTCATAACAAAAGTAAAAGTTAAAAAGGAAATCAAAACCAACCGGTAAAAAGCAAAAACAACTAAGTATGAGCTCTCTTCATTTCATCTTCTTCATCTTCTTTAGTCCTACACTTATTAATGAACCTGCAATTTTTTTTCTCTAACCATTTCATTTTCTTCTTTAATTCTGTCTCTCTCAACATTTCTTTACTTTCTTTTGTATATAAACTAACATTCACTTTGATTAAAAATTTTAGGGCTCAAACATACAAAAATTCATCGAATTAAGGACATCACTATTAAAAAACTTGGATTGCCCAAGGGTCAATGTGCCCCCAAGAAATTGGGCCCGGGCCGGGAGTCCTCCCCGCACCCCTTAAGGGCCGGCCCTGTTGTTTACTAATATTCTCTTTTAAATATTGTGTACTAGATTATACCCCGGGACCTTCCGGGGTTGAAAAATCTAATATGACATATTAATCTTACATATAAAATAGAATGATACAGTTACATGCAGGAAAACTTCGGGTAGCACCTAACTTAAAACAATTAAAAATGTATCTCTAATGTTAACGCCTAACCTTAAACAATGTATAACTCTAATATTAATATCTAACCTAAAACAATATATAACTTTAATGCTAACGCATGTTGAAAATAGAATTCATATTTACCGAAACATAATTAGTCACTTGTCTATACATGATTAATGATTACCTGAACACTTTGTGTTTGTTTTCTTGTATGAACAGAACCCTACAAAAAAAATAGTCGCTTTTTTTCTCCGTTTTTTATATAACACTATGGTACTCGTTGGAAAGATAATAAAACGCTCGTTAATTTGGCGTAATTTTTTTCTTTAAAAAATGTCGTATATAAAGTATATTAACGTTTAAAAATTGTGGTAGGAAACATAAGAGATAAGAGATAAAATCAAATTTTGTTTTAAATTTTTTTTTTCCTAAAATATTTCAATGCCACATGGGATGACACATGGCACACTTAAAGAGGAGAATACCTCTTTAAATGTCATGTCATTAAAATGGTTTTGGTTTATTACATGTATAGATAGATAGATGTTGGGCTAGTTGATGTTGGAGCACTTGGGCTTGCTTGATGGACTACACGACATTGGGCTAGATGTTGTGTAGGTTGGCTGAGTGGTCAAGGACTCATGGGCTGATGATACTAAACTAAATAAAGACTCATGGGCTGAAGCCCATTTGTGATTCAAAGACGGTGTATATCACCGAAGTTTCTCAAGTTTATTATATAATCCTTCTCCTCATTAAAAAGATATCCAGATTTTTTCACCTAATTCTTTTTCTCACAACCTAATGATTAGGGTTTGTTGCTACAACAAATAATGGACCAAGGACGGTTATAGGATCCCCAGGGTAAAAGGGTTAAAAGTTTCGATTTGCCTAACGCAGGTAATGGGGACCCCCACGTTTGCAGCACGTAGGTGGATTCTTAGTTGTTTGTTATTGTTCTTGTATCCTAATTTGAAGAAATGTTCAAATCTTAATGTTGTTTAAGACTTTGTATTATTATTATTGTTATTGTTAAAGGTGAAGAAAAGATAAAGTATGAAGGAATATCTTATAGAGAGAAGACAAGAGAAGAGAAGATGATCATCAAATGTAGTGTCAACTGGTGGTCAAGTAGTTGTTTATATAGGAGAATGATCTTCTATATAAGGAAGCCCTTAACCTTTGATCTATGGCTGTAGTGGGATTTGCCCTTTATGGTTAAGGGAAAACTTTTGACCAGCGGATAATAGCTTGATCTCAAGTATGTGCATTGGCTGCTGCTGGGCGGGAGATATCACACGTAAAGTGTGATATGACTGATCAGTTGATTTGTTCTTTTTGTTGCCTAAGACAGCTGTGTGGATTCCAACCTTTTTACCTTCAACCTTTTAAGCTATTTTGTATACTTATCAATTCATTGAGCTTGAGCTACCCACGTCAGCAGGGTTCATAACAAATTTATCTTGTATCTCTTAGATCATATGGTCTAGATTCTGATGAGAGTTGAATGCTTGTAGAGAGTGTTTGTGTCCAATACTAGTTGATATGGATTGTATTGTGTTTTGAGATTCTTTGCTCTGTTTTTTTAAGGATTTTATGAGTTAATAAAAGCATTCTTTTGTTTAATCTCGCTGATACCGATTTTTTTTTTAACTAAATTTGTAATATTTATCTTAGTTTTTAAGTACTAAAATAAATATGTTTTTTTGTAGGTATATGTTTTTTTTATGTTTTGAGTAATAACAATGCAGTGTTTTTAGTTATTTATATTTGCTTTATATTAAATGGTTTAATTAAAAACAAACTGGTTTTTAAAAGTGGTTTGGACCAAACTGGTTTTGCACCTAACCCAAACCAATTTGAATGGGTTCACCGGTAAAACTGGTTCTTTTCTTTTATTAACGGCTTAAATTACACTAAACCCTCTATTGCACAGCTCAAACCCTTGACCTCAAGAGAGAATCATCTTAACTCCAATGGCTTTGCCAATTTGACCCAATCCCCCACCCCAATAAAAACTAATTCTTGATCTGCACCTGTTTGGGTCCAACTCGGGTTTTGTACACCTCTACCAATTAAAATTTAACGGGTCACGGTACATGTTTATTTGAAACAACGTGGTGATTTAGAACAAGCATCCACCAACCTTCACATTACAACTTTACACACTGATTAAATTAACCATTCAATATGAATTCATATGCTTCTCTGTCATGTTTTGTTCGAACCATCAAACACAACACTCACACGTGGCACTAAGCAATAAGCAATTACAACATTGTACGCATCAACAACAAGAGAAACAATGCAAAACCCTCCTAAAACTCACTAATAATACATGACTTGTTGAGCAGCAGCATTAGCAGCATTCTGAAAGCCACCATCATAAATGGCTTGGCTCGCTCCAGCTGCACCCAAACCCATACGACCATGGACCTCACCCATCTTACTCATTGCCACTTGCTGTTCAAAACCACCAGCCGATAGCATGGGTGCAGGTTCCGGTAACGGATTTGAGCTTGTTCCTGCTGGAGTCGGCTTGCTACCCCATGAACACTAGATCGCACACACACCCAAAAAAAAAAAAAGATTTACTTAAACAATGAAATAAGTTAAGCTGATAAGAATTAAAGAGTAACAACTAATGTGATGCTATCAAATAAAATTTACTTACCTTAATTTGTCTACCATACAGAAGTGATTGGGTGTTGCCCAATTGTATGGCTACAGCTGCCTCAGCATGATTACTGTATCTTACAAAGCCGAATCCTTTGTCGCGTTGCAGTCTTACTTCCTCAATTACACCAGCACCAAGGGAATAAAAGTGACGATGTAGGTCAAGCTGGGTAACCTAAAATTCCAAAACGAATCATTACTAATTAGTAATTACATTTTAATCATAAGAAACTGAATATACTAGTAAATTATGCAATAAGGATTGTCAAACTCTGACAACAATTGACTCTAGAAAAGAGCTCAGATAATGTAAATCAGTTTTTTTTAAACTTTTTTTTTTTTTAATTTGGACACTGCGACATAAGCGCACCATAGAACTGACTGAAAATAGTCGGGAAAATTTCTTACTTGTGGGGCAAGATTACCAACAAAGACAGTTGTATACTGTGGATTATTCTCAGGAGCATTGTTAGCAAACTCTTTATTATCCTCTGCAACCGCAATCATATAAAAAGACCAAAATCAGTCATTTAGGATCATCCAAGAGAGCTCGTCATATCAAGTTGAGAGCAATTTCATCTTTTCGGGGAAAAAAAATAAAAAATAAAATACCTGAAGATCCATTAGTTAGCTCCACCACATTGCTGGAATCTAAACCCTGCTGTTCATCACTAGTACCAGCACCTTTTGTCGCCCAGTTGCAACGTATCTGCCTACTACCAAGCCACTTCCCTGAAAAGTGAGTTGTTAAAAAAAAATAATAAAAATTATTTATTAATGCTAGAATCAAACATTCTGTTCGTTTAACTTATAAAAACTCAGATAACAGAAAAAAAGACAATTGTACCACGTCTTACCAGCTAAGTCATTTATAGCACTTTGAGCATCCTAAACAGCACTCAAGAAAGTCATACGTTAGTTTGAATAATTGTGTAAACGGCAAATTAAGAATTCAGAAACGAATAACATATAAATATTAACCTGTTGGTCCCGGAAAGAAACAAAGCCGAAACCTCGTGAACGGCCTGTTTTTTGATCCCACATAACCCTTGCATCCCTAGAACAGAGCAACACACAGAGAGAGACAACGTACAAGTATGAGAGACGTGTGTGTGAGAGAAAGGGTGTGTGTGTGTGTGTGTGTGTGTGAAAGAGAATAGAGATAGAGAGAGTACTCACGAACAACTAGCATAGGCTGAAAAGCAAGCAAACAGCATAGCATCTGTAACTTCAGGGCTAAGATCACCAACAAATATGTTGTAGTGACCTAATAATATATGGTGACATAATCAGACTAGATAATAACAATAGTGAGCAGAAACCAATGGCTAGTTTTTTTTATGAAAAATAATTTATTGCATCATATAAATCAACCTGAGGTATCCTCCCGCTGCGCACTAGCATACGCCCAGTTAACTTTAATAGGTTGTCCAAACCTGCAAATAAAAAGAGGAGTTAAATTTTGAGCTAAGATAGCAGGAAAGCACATATCTCTATTAACACACTTACAGATGCTTTGCAAAGAAAAATACTAGAAGAAAAAAACAGAGAACAGCTAAGCTTACAAATGCCTTCCATTTAGAGAGATTATAGCAAGTGCAGCTGATTGGCGATCAAAGTAATGAATGAATCCATAAGATGACTGCATTAAAAAAAGGAAAAATCCTTATGCAATGTCTATAATCTCAATGACAGATAAAACTATTCATATACTTTTGATTCTCCGATTTTCAAAAAATCATGTGTAAACTTCTCTTCAAGATTGAAACATAGCCATAGTCTGAAAAAAAGAAAGAAAAAAAAAACAAGAAGGATATACCTTATCTTTTCTTATGAGTTTGCATCCTTCAACAGGACCCGTACTTGCAAAAACCTCTTGAAGAAGTGGTTCAGTCACTTGTGTATGAATGTTACCAACATACCTGCATTTTCTCAAAAATAAAGAAACTAGAAGTTCAAAGAAAAAAGGAAAAAAAAAAGACAGTTTAGGTAAGGAAACTCTCGGTATTCAATACAGAAAATGCTTCATGTGTATACCGACCAAAAAGTGTTGCACAAAGCGTTCATGCTGCTAGACATGCAATAGCAAATAAATAGATAAATTAAAAAACCGTATGTAAATCACTCACACACTGCGGCATGTATTTGGATCAAACCCAGGAGGCAGATTTCCACTTGGAATCGGCTCAATCTGCAATATGAAAAATGAAGAATAATAAAAAAGGAGTAAAAGAAACCCAATAACTAGAAAATGACATGGCCAAACAGTAGCTAGATTTGTTTCTTTATTTAGACAAGTAGACAACTACAATTTGATTACCATTTCTTAAGCAATGATGCCTCAATAAATATAAGTTTCTATATAACTAACAAAAATGATTTTGTGACTAACTGCCAAATAAATGTGTATGTCCAGTCAAAATGATGATGACATGAGAAAAAAACAGAATTCATTCTGAAATAACAACATACAATACAAGAATCGAAGCATATACATACCACTGTGTTAATTAAGAGTAACATAATGATAGGCATCTTTTGCATTCAACTTATTTAGCCTTGGTTGTCCAATATTATATCATTAAATCATTATTATCTTGATATATGTAACTTTGATGGGGCTTCAGTATTTTGTAGGTGTAAGGTGAAAACGTAAACAGTGTAATTATGCCAAAGACGAGATAAGATGTAAAGACAGAAGAAAAACCATATGTCATGCTAACGCTACGTCAATTTAAACAAGTGAAGATGGATAACATGTTGTGAGATTTATCGAGATGAAATAGCACTTTTAATGGCATGTGAAAGCAACCGAATGCACGCATGCATACAAGAAATAAAAACAAAAGAAAAGAAAGACGGAAAAAGAAGGAACCATGCATATGCATGCATGAGAAACAAAGAGAAAAGAAAAGGAGCAGGCGCTAAGAAGTAGAGAAAACAAACTGAAATGAGAAACAAATAAAGCACTAGACAAGAGAAGGAAAACGAGTAGAGTTTTTACCTTGCCTCTTGTACACTGCTTGTTCCCGTGTACACTGAGCAAGGCCGAGCTGTTCGAGCATAGTGTCGAGCTTAATATTCCATGCTCTGATACCAACTAATGTAAAATCAAGCCCCTTTAACGAACACAAAACACAATATGAACGAACACCACTAGACTCTTTTATTATTATAAACCAAAACACACAATATAAAGACCCAATTCTAAACCTATTAGGACTCAAACCCATTAAATAAATCTATACTTATCCTAACTTATTTAAAATTCATACTAAAGCATAGTTGTTAAAAGCCATCGCCTCTTGCGCCTAGGCCCATTTTTTAGGCGAGGCCATGCATTTGCGCTTTAAGTCGAGGAAATTGCACTTTACTTCTCCAAGTGATGGTTTAGGCGCAGATTTCAGCTAGATTCCCAATTCCGAAGAGTTTCCAGCCAAATTCGTTAAATTATGGCTATATTCCAGCCAAATTTCTACTTTTATCTAAGGAAAACTACTTCTATACACTAATACATCAATATTTTAAACTTTTGATATTAACTAGATGAAAAATAGTATTATTTTAATATAATTTTACTTTATTTTCTTTGTTCGCTTTTTTTTTATCTCAGGCCCTCGCTTTTTTTGCGCCTCGCGCCTAGGCCCCAGGCGAGGCCTATGCACCTTGAGTGCGCCTAGCGCCTTTGATAACTATGTACTAAAGAATTATTAACCCAATAAAACTCTAACCGACTCAAATGACATCAAACAAGTAACCCGATTCGAACTCCATGAATATCAAGATTAGTCCAACTATACAAAGAAGAAAAAAATACAAATGAAGAACGAATAAAAAGAGAAGGAAAAAAAAAACAAAAAAAAAGAAGGAAAGAAGAAAAGAGTACAATAGAAATCACAATGTATTCAAGATAAATCAACACCTTAGGTGTACCGTTGGCTACGGTGACGCAGCTATCAATTTAGTTGTATAACAGTCATTAACGAAAAAAAGAAAAAAACAGCAATCTAGGGTTTTTAAGCTACGAAACAACCACAATTGGAGAATTCAGTTTTAGTGACTTTGGCATTGGCCTAGGATCTCCCTAAAGCCCTATTCCATGATTCATCCTATAAGACACAATAGACTTGGAACACAATAGACTTTGATTGGCTTGTTTAATCAAAAACAAGGGGGCCATACATGTGTTAGATTGCACACGCCTTCTTCTCTCTTTGATTGTTTATTCCAGTTAGTTGAGAATGTTTCTCGTCAAAACGATTACATCTATTCAGCACACCATGTCTGGATAAACGTCCTGTGATCACAACCGGGTCTAGGGTCAACTATTTTCTACATTATTCGATTGATTGAACTTTGTCAGATTTGTTACAGACTTACAGTTGAATGCTGGTTTCTAGTGAACTGAATACCATTGAGTTAACGTTCAGTTAACGTATCTTATGGATAAGAAAATTAATGCATAGCTCATAGGTCACAATTTGTGCCTAGACTTGATTTGATTAGCAATATGCGATTATGTCTATGTAATTCAAAACAATCACAGCCGGTAAACAATCTTGATTAAACCTAAAACCAAACGTTATTCTTTTTTTCTTAATTTTACAACCACTTAAGTGTGTTTCTTGTGTTTTAATTTGTACCGCATTTAGTTTACTCCTACTTCAATAATCAAGCAAACAAGTATTTGGATTTTACTTTACAATCAAGCCAGAAGTATTACACCAATACAGACTCCTCATGGATAACAACAACAACCATACCCAGTAGATCCCACAAATGGCAAAGCTATTCGTAGGGTGGGATATAGGCAAACCTTACCTCTACCCGAACGGACACAGAGGCTACTTCTAGAGAGACCCTCGGCTCAAAAAGTAATTAGGTAGTTTGTGCATGACTAGATGACGGTCACACACTACTATATAATATATAACCCCTAAAATATAAATTTTTATCCATGTTAATGTAGATTTAGACCTTCCGTAACACATAAACAATTAAACAGACCTCACAAATGTTAAGTAGTTCAATTGAGAGCTTGACAACATGATCAACAATCATCAATTGAGAAAAATAAATCCAAATTGTTGTATTTCATAACCAAAGCAAGTAACAGATCTAAAGCCAAGCCCCTATAAAAATTAACAGAGCTAACAAAAAAACAGACAGACGATCGTCATTTGGCAAGCAACCGAAAACATAAAAACCCTAGCTGACGACAATACGTATATATATATATAGCATACTGTAAAGAGAGGTTACAAAATTTATAAAAATAAAAAGTGCGATTAACCTGAGGAGGGGGAGGAGGGGGTAAGAGGGCAGGATGATGCTGATAGAGGGATTGTTGTTGAAGGAAAGACTGTTGCATCAATGCTTGTTGCTGCTGCTTAAGTCTATGAGGTTGCATATTTTTATAAGAATAATTACAGTGATGTGGTTGGTAATGGGTGTAATTTCTGAATTAGGGTTTCGATGTAGAGAGAGCGGGAGTGAAGGAATTAAGAAGATTAGAAGAATGGAAGCCCCTCCCTTTCATCAACGGGAAAGTGTACATCTAAAAAAGTCAAAGTCAACACTCCCCCATACTTTATCATTTTAATGTTAACACTACGGCTTTTCAAATCGCCCGGCGCTGGCTGCTCGTTTAGAATTTCCTTGAAAAATGCTTGCTTGATTTTTCGCTCGGTTGTAAACAAGCTAAACGGCTCGGTTTGGTTTGTAAACGAGCCAAGTACGAGCAAAGGTCCGCTCGGTTCAGCTCGATATAATTTTTATAGATTTAATGGCCACTGAGGTTTGGTCAGTTTTATCACATCAGTCCAAAATAGTTTTTTTTTACATCTGGATCCTTCATGTTTACGTTTTGTTACCAAATTCGTCTTTGACACTGACCTTAGTTAAATATTGTCGTTAACTTTGGAGGTATTTCTGTCTCTTTGTCTTAACCCAATTTAAACACATGTAAGGATAAAGAGGATTGACGAAACCACTTTTGGAAACCTTAGTCTAATTCATGTTTCTGTAAATAAACCTAAGTATAGAAACTACTGAAGAAGAAGACTGAAAGTGCTTAAGAAGATATCAAGTACTGAAGAGTAATGATCAGAAGTTCTGAAGACGAACCAGACAAGTCTTTGAAGAACTACTGAAGACAAACTACTCATCAGTTGTTTGATAGAAGATTCTAACCGACTTATACTTCAGTAGTTTAGTTTAATATTAGTATTGTACAAGTACCAATGCTACAGCATGTTGTAGTATTTGTACATATTATATTGCTTCAAAACTTCTCGTGTACGTTTACTTTTGGTCTATAAATAGATGGGTTCGTCCCACTATTTTAGACATTCTTTTTGTAGTTATAATTTCCATATATTTGAGAATCATTTTTGAAGCATTTACTGTTTTATTCATTAACTGATTTAGATTCTCATTTACTGCTTTAGTTCATAACTTAAGGGGAGTAATAACTCCTGTTTAAAGTGAAACTTTAACTTGAACACTTAACTTTTAATCTGTTGTGCAACTTACTTTGATAGTTCATATAAACAAGTGTTCATGATAAGAATCTGTTAAACAAGAAACTGATCCAATGATGCGTTTGGTTTTAGTATTAAAAAGGTGTCATTTTCCCTAGTGCCAAAAACTTTGTTTCCATATTTTGCTTCTTCCTTTTTTTTTCCATATGGACATGTAGCGAAAGCGTTTCCACACAATGTAACCATCTTAATATCTAGATTATAAGAACTTTTATGCAAGCTTCAGCAAGTTTTCCTCAAGATTCTTGTACATATCATACCGGGACTCTATTTGACATTTGATAGTTTATGTAATCTTGGTTTAAAAAAGCGCGAGGCGCTCCGAGGCGTTTTGATTCCAAAATCCGAAGCGCGGGGCTTAAAGCGTAAACTTTACGTATGCAAAGCGCCTAATATTAAAATAATATAAAAAATATTTATATATGTCAATATAACATATTCTACTTGAATAATGAAGAATTGTAGACACTTGAGGAATAAAGTAAAAGAGTGAGGAATTAGTGGATTAGAGCATTCACAGTAAAATCTCCATATTTTCTTTATAATTACTTTAAAAACACTACTTTTTCTCACTTCTTTCTATTTAATAATATTTATTCTATACTTTTATCATTACTTTTTCTCCCTCCTCTACTCACAACCACTTTCAAAAATATTAAAAAATTATGGAGGATAAACAGTGTCTCCTTCAAATTTACTGATGAGCAGTGTCTCCTTTATATATTTTCTCTCTCCTCTACTTACAACCACTTATACCCACTCTATATAATATGAAGGCCCCCCTCACATAATATGGAGGCTCTACTGTGAATGCTCTTATATTGAAAAATCTAACAACTTTCTTTTTCTAAGGGTTTTTTATTGGTCTGGTGGGCTCAAAACAAACCCAATACTTGACCTATTTAGACTGATGGGCCTAAATTTAAACCCAATACCAACATATTAAATTAAATCAAATGGGTTGTGAAGCCCAACCCTAACATATTAAAGAAACCTTCACTCTAGGGTTTCATTGCACAATACACTCTAGGGTTTCATTGCACTCTAGTACTACAGCCGCCACTTCAGGGTTCATAAATTTTGAATCTTGCATATTCTCATTCCATCTTCATTTCTTTTGTAAAGGTTTACAGCCCTACTACCAGATTTCACGCCGCCATTACTAAAAGCTTATGTCAAGATTTGGCTATGGAGGTAAGGTTTATTTATTGGAGAAAAAAGAGCATCGATGTTTCAAAACAAAAGCGTCAAAGCCTGATTTTGACCTAAAGCGGCGCCTTACGTTGCTTCATTATATTGTCGCCTCAAAGCAAAAAAAAGCGTTTTTCCAAACGCCTCGGGCGCCTCACGCCTCAAGCGCGCCTGAGGCGCGCTTTTTTAAACCAGGTATGTAATCACCCAATTCCATAAGGAGTAAATCAGCATATGGCTTAATAGCTGACTGTAGGATTCAACACACACATATTAGTAGATTCATTGACTGTTTGACAACTGACCAAAATATCCTTGCACACTCACATATTAGTAGATTCATTTGATATTATTTAGGGGCAATACTCACTCTTGGAAAGAAGATCTTTCTTCCTTGCCTCCCAGCTCTTCTACATGATGCTTAACCTAACCTATACAAGATATGACAATAAGTAGAAAATAAAATTAAAAAAGAAAAGCAGTAGCTTAAATAATTACAAAATACGGTTCCTAGCATTGCCTTCAAGCATTGCCCCCACAGTAGCTATATCTTCTCGTATAATACGAACTCCTCTGTTGCAGGGTATTTCCCTTTTGATATTGTATGAGCATAACACTCCACCATACATCTCAGGCTGATAAGGAGTAAGAACACCACACATCTCATAAGGAGCAAGTACATGTAAATAACCCCCTATGTCTGACTGAGGCAACCGCAGCCTTGTAATACACCAAGTGGGAGTTATTTTCGGGATCAAGTTGAAGGAAGAATGTAGCATTCTTGAGGTCTGTTATTTCTTCCCATATCCTACTGGCCATATCTAGTTTAAATAGTCGCATGCTTTCAATCTGCTTTCCATAGTCAACTTACAGCAATGTAAAATAGCTCTGTACCATATCCTTTCAACAAACTAAGAGACATAATGGGAAACTTGTGGTAAAAAGGGTCAAAACAACCCATAGGAATTCCTATAAATGGCAGCAGAGTCATCTCCTCTCATCACTATGTCAACATGTATGACTTGCTGATGGGATTGGGTACTGAATAGATCATTCCGCATACCCAAACCCGGAACAACACTAGCGCGCGGAAGAAAGCCATGCGCAGGATTTGGTCAAAGCTCATTAAATACACAGTCAACAGTCAAGGACCGGTCAAGGCGAATATCATGCATGGTCAATAGCCATGCATGAATCACGTAACCATGCCAGTTAAGGCGGTACTCGATTCCACTGTTTCCTTTAATCTAGCTTTCCATATATCACCCTATTGACGTAATTAAGGGTGATGGAGACAACCTAACCACGGTTAGGACTTGGGTAATGGTGGCATACGGACTCTCCTATAAAAGGGATCACATCCCCAATTGGAGAGGACACTTTCTACTGACCTGGAGAGCTATCACACTAGATAGTATCCCCATTCACCCCGTTTTTGTCATAAACAACTACTTCGAGTAGTCGTCTCCACACCCATACTTTCACTCTTATTTGCAGGTATCTCCAAGCCGTAGCTGTTAGTGAAGGATCAACTCTGTAGCAACTGATAACCTTATCATCCCTAATCGGTGGTGAGGCTATTTGTTTCTTCATTGGCGCCATCCCATACGGTTACACCAATCTTTCAAACTAGCACAATGGCTTTCTCAAAGGATGGAAACAACAACATTGATGCCGAGGCCACAGTGAACGAAGAAATTCAAGACGTAACGCCAAACACAATCACCAAGAATGTGGCCCAGAGGCAACAAGCCTCTACATTCCAATTCCACCCAACAAAGGGAGGAACAAGTGGAGGAAAAAAGGCACAGGACAACCTTTCTTCGGTTGACCCGGACGAATGGTTGGCCCAACAAAACTCAAAAACGATTGCTGAATACCAGAAGATGGTAATGAAGCAAGCAAAACTCAAGACTCAGAAGGCGTTGAGTTTTGACCTAAGTGGGGATGATTCAGAATCCCCACAGAAGAACAACAGTGGCCGTCACGCAAAGGGACACCGTCAGGCGGTACGTGGTGGAGGCCGTGGTAGAAATACTCACGGCCAGGACCCCGTCAACCTGAACGGTGAACCAGACGGCTACGAATCCGAAGACGAAGTGTATCATGACACGAGTAAGAGGCAACATTCCAAAACTGCTGCCAGCAGCTTGGCTCCCAAAGATGATGATCTGTACAAGCCATACAGACCAAAAACTTTCGCAGAACGTTCGAAGTTCTGCGCAAGAATCGCAGAGGCACCGATGCCGCAAGAATGTAAATTACCAAGTACCATTGGAAGATTTGATGGCCTGCGTGATCCTGATGATCACCTGCACGCATTCGATTGTGCTGGCAGCTCCAAATTATGGCCAGTGCAAGCCTGGTGCCACTTATTCGTACAAACTTTAACGGGGGCAGCTAGAGTTTGGTACGAGAGTTTGCCAGTTGGAAGTCTCGTTGACTTCGATGACTTAATAAGGAAGTTCAAAAACCATTTCTCCCATTTGCGCAAGCATAAAAAGGACAAAGCCCATATCCTTTTGTGTTCGCGCAACGACAATGAGTCTTTGGAAGACTATATAGTCAGATACAACAAGGAGGCACTCCAACTGGGATGCGGAGAAGAACTTACCCGCGCAGCCTTTATACACGGGGTAAAAAATGATGATCTAATGAGATGCTTAACCGGCAAAGACGGCGTATCGGAAGCTTGGGATGAAGTAATTGAAGCTGCCAAAGTCTACGCGTCTTCAGAGCGCTCTTTCCAGCGCAACAAAAACACACAGCAAGGTAATGGTCATCACGGACCATCAAATAACAGAGGAAAGGGTAAGCAGTCCGTTTGGTCAAGAATCTCAGGCGCAGCTGAGGAAGGAAAATATTCTTCCTCACAAGACGCAAGAAACATGCTGAGCTCCAGAGGATCCCGTGATAACAAGGGACATTCAAAGAAGAACTATGATTGGACACCACTGTCCAAAACACCATCTGAGGTGCTAAAAACAGAACAGATTCAATTTCCAAAACCACAAGAGCTTCGCAGTGACAGGAAAAACGTGGACAGGTCAAAGTACTGTGAATATCACGAAGACCACGGTCACATGACGGATAATTGTTACAGCTTAAAAATGGAAATCGAAAACGCAATCAAATCTGGTCAATTGACGCATCTTGTTAAAAACATGAGAAGAAAGCAGAGGGACAACACAGAAGCAGGAGAACCCTCCCAAAAGAAGATACGCAATCTCAACGCGCATCATGTCTACAGCGGCTCCCGCAACACATGCAACATGATTCACAGGAGCGCAAGCCATAAGCGTACCTTCATCGAAGCGAAGAACGATTCCTGGAAGGAAGAACAGGTGATTATGCCAAGGGTAAAAGGCGGAGCATGCTCCACAGCTCCATTAATCATAACAGGTGTTGTTGGTCATTATCGAACACGATACATGTTTCTAGATAATGGCAGTAGCACCGATATCATGTACCAGCAGTGTTTTGACCAGCTGGATGATGAGGACAAAAAGAGGATAGTACCAACAACGGAACCGATATCCGGTTTCATTCATGAATCCATTTACCCACTGGGCACGCTGACTTTCCCGGTAACACTCTCTGACGGGAAACATTCACGCACCGAAACGTGCGACTTCACCGTACTTCCAGTCAATTCCTCACACGACATCCTCCTAGGTCGAGAGGGATTGGCAAAGTTCAACTGCAATGCTTCTACACCTCACCAGATGATGGGTTTCCCAACGCGAACAGGAGTCGCGTTCATCAGGGGAAATAAAACGTGTCATGCAACAGAAACATCCAGGCCTTCAAAGCAAGCAAAACCAACTGTTCGGACCGAACCGGAAAAATGGGTTATTAACCCTCTATTCCCGGAACAAACAGTTGTCATCGTCCATGCAATTTCTGACCCCATCCGCACTCATTTGAAACAGCTGCTGACAAAAAACATGGACATTTTCGCGTTCAAACCATCAGACATGGTCGGCGTTCCGCGACACGTCGCGGAGCACAGGCTCAATGTTTACAAGAATGCAGAGCCTATTGTTCAGAAGAAACGAAGCATGGGGCCAGAAAAAACAAAGGCGATGAACGAGCAAGTAGAAGAACTCTTGAAGGCCGGTATATTGCGCAAAAGCAAATACCAAACGTGGGTAGCAAACCCGGTTATGGTAGGGAAGTCTAATGGCACATGGCGCATGTGCGTCGACTATAAAGATTTAAACAAGGCATGCCCAAAAGACTGTTACCCACTACCTGAAATTGACCTAAAAGTCGATTCTCTGGCGCCATACAGATTCAAATGCTTCCTCGATGCTTACAAGGGCTACCATCAAATACAAATGGCCAAAGAAGACGAGGATAAAACCGCTTTCCGCACAGACATGGGTACCTTCTGCTACACCAAAATGCCGTTTGGGCTAAAAAATGCAGGGGCAACATATCAAAGATTAATGGACACCGCTTTCGTCAAACAAATCGGTGTAAACCTAGAGGTATATGTCGACGACCTGGTGATCAAGAGCAGGGAGGAGGATCAAATGTTACTCGACATACAGAAAACATTTGATCAGTTACGAAGTGTGCGGATGAAGCTTAATCCGGGGAAATGTTCCTTCGGAATGGAGGAAGGAAAGTTTCTCGGCGTGTTGGTAACAAAAGATGGATTCCGTCCAAATCCAGAAAAGGTTCAAGCAATTGAACGGATGCCTTCACCATCCTCAATCAAGGAAGTACAAACGTTAATGGGACGGCTAGTAGCTTTGAACAGGTTCCTGTCAAACTATGCGTCCAAATCTTTTCCTTTCGTGGACACGCTGAAGAATTGTTTAAAAAAGTCCAATTTCAACTGGACGAAAGAAGCAGAAAGTGCATTCCAAGAAATGAAGACGTGTCTGGGTAACCTGCCAACACTCACAGCTCCACTACCAAAGGAACCACTCACATTGTATTTGTCCGTAACAGACAAGGCTATCGGGGCAGTTCTCATGGTTGACCGGAAAGGGGTCCAAACCCCAATCTACTATGTTAGCCGCATGCTTCTAGATGCGGAAACACGCTACTCGACAATGGAAAAATTGGTCCTGGCATTAGTCCACGCATCGAGGAGACTGCGGAGGTATTTTCAAGGACATCCAATCAATGTCCTCACAGACTTCCGGATCAACGACATCTTGCGGAAACCAGAACTCTCCGGACGTTTGGCAAAATGGGCAATAGAGTTGGGGGAGCACTCAATTTCGTACAAAACAAGACCCTCCTTCAAAGGACAGGTCCTCGCAGACTTCCTAACAGAGGTCCCAACAGATAAAATTGAAGAATGCACCAAAGAGGCATCGTCCAGTTCTATCACACCCGATGAAACCCAGGTATGGAAGTTGTATACCGACGGAGCCTGTAATGATGAAGGCGCGGGCGCAGGCCTCCGCCTAATAACACCGGAGGGGAAAGAATACACGTACGCAATACGGCTCGAGTTCCAAACAACAAACAATGAGGCAGAGTATGAAGCTCTGCTTGCCGGTTTGCGGATTGCGAAAAAGATGGGCGCACAGCACATTGAAGCACACGTGGATTCAATGTTAGTCGCCAACCACATCGACGGCACGTACGAAGCAAGGGAACCAACCATGGTCCTGTACTTACAGCATACCAAGGAATTAATGAAAGACTTCCATTACTGCAAAGTAATCCATGTCCGCAGAAGTCAAAACAAGCCAGCCGACGCATTGAGCAAAATGGCGTCAACCGCATTCGACCACATGGCAAAAGACATCCGAGTCGAGAAACTGGCCAAACCATCCGTTCCGTCAAAACAGGTGAATGTAATCCAAACAGGTAAAGAATCCTGGATTACTCCAATAATGGCTTTCATAACCAAGGGTGTTCTCCCAGAAGACAAAGCGGAGGCGAGGAAACTGCAACACAAGTCTTTGCATTATGAGGTAAATAATGGCATCCTGTATCGGCGGTCCTACCTTGGGCCATTACTCAGATGCGTCGATTCCGCAGAAGCAACATACCTGATTCGAGACATTCATGAAGGTACATGCGGACTACATGCAGGACCTCGCATGGTCGTTGCGAAACTTATGAATGCTGGGTACTTTTGGCCCGGGATGCACCTTGACGCAGTCAAAGAGCTGCGGAAATGTGACGCGTGTCAAAGACATGCGCCAGGAACACTCAGGCCAAAGAATAACTTGGTACCGGTCACTGCAGCATGGCCATTTCAGAAATGGGCCATAGATTTAGTGGGACCTTTTCCCACTGCGCCAGGCAACGTAAAATATCTATTGGTCGCTATTGACTATTTCACCAAATGGGTAGAAGCAAAGACGTTGGCCACAATCGATGGGCGCAATATCAAGAAATTCATATGGGAGTTCATAATTTGCAGATTTGGACTACCCATGGAGATTGTGAGTGACAACGGAACGCAATTTACGGACCAGCACCTACAAGAATGGCTTCATTCTATGAAAATCAAGCAAATCTTCACTTCTGTGGTGCACCCCCAAGGCAACGGACAGGTTGAAAGGGCAAACAGAAGCATCGTAGAGGGGATCAAAACACGCTTGGGAACAAAGCGCAGCGGTTGGGTAGATGAATTACCACATGTCCTTTGGGCCCACCGCACACTTCCCAAGACAAGTAATGGGGAAACACCATTCAGCCTAACTTACGGAACTGAAGCGGTCATCCCAACAGAAGTTACAAATCCTTCCCCAAGAGTCTTGCTTGCGGAATCAATCGACAATGACAAGGAGCTGCGTATGAATCTAGATTTCTTGGACGAACGAAGAGACTCAGCTCATGTACGGGAAGCCGCATACAAAAGACAGTTAGAGAAATATTATAATGCGCGGGTCAAAGAACAAACTTTCCGCGTGGGTGATTTTGTCTTCCGCAATAATGAAGCCTCAAATGCAGAAAAACCAGGAAAGCTGGCCCCAACTTGGGAGGGGCCTTACAAGGTTCAAGAAGTACTGGGAAAAGGGGCATATGCTTTAGAACGACTAGATGGTTCACCAATTCCACGCACCTGGAATGCAGCCCAGTTACGTATATGTTACATGTAACATGCTACAATGCTCATGTAATAAGGAATTGATTTCCAAAGTTCATTAACATTACAATAAAGCATTTTTATACAAACTGGTGGCTAGCAAATATAGATTACATCCCAAAATCGTAGATGATTATCACCAAAACAAGAAGGCACTAAACACTAAAACCCCATGACACAGTGATCAAACAATCACTCAAAAAAAAAAAAAGGAGAGAAAAAGGAAGGACACAACTTTAAACGAAGACTCCTACATAAGGATATACACATCCTAACATGTAACCTTCTTGGAAGCCTTCTTCCTCTTCTTCTTCTTCACATCTCCTAGTTCAGATAACTTCTTCATCTTCAGGGGCTTTCCATCAACAGTACCTTGATCATCCAGATAATCTGGACGCATGTCCTCCTGTGACAGCAGAAATGAACAGTGTTCTGCTAAACGATCAAGGGCTTCAGTGGAAGTACAATCATGATCAGGATAACAAGACAAGAGGGTAATACCCTGCACTGCCAAAATCTCTTTGGCATTCAAAAAATTGCTTGAAGTTCTGGACGCCATTTTTTCGGAGAAAGTGGTGAAAATTTTTAAAGGTATAAACTATTCTGATGATTATACTTGCTATATATAGAGGAAAGAGGTTACCATCATTAATTACCATTAATGGTAACCCACTCGAGTACCTAGGGAAGACTGACAGGCGGCCTGTCATCGCCGTCATAACAGTCACGTCAAGGGCAGACTGACAGTCACCTGCGTCAGAAGCACATCAGATGACATCACCTAATGATCACCATGCACACGTGGAACATAAAGTCATAGGGAGTTGCACTGTTTAGCATACATGAAAACCAAAGTGTTCAACAAAGACATGCAAACCACGATACATCAAAATTGTCCATAAATAAAAACAAACTAAATGTTCAAATATTGGGAGATGTCATCACTCCCAGCGCCCTCTGCGCGTTTCCCTTCAGCATTGGAGGATTTTCCGGCTTCCGCATCAGTAGCCACAGCCTTACCCTTATCCTCCGTCTACGCCTTTTCAGCTAGTTCCGCACCGAGACGATCAGACTTGATGAAATAGTTGCGCAGTTCCCCAGCAGGATCATCAGTCTTCGCGCAGGCCTCCAACAAGTCGAAGACTTCGAACTTCAGGTGCTCATAGTCGTCATAGGCCTTGAGCAACTCATCATCATATGCTTCATTCTCGTAGGGACCGGATTCTTTCTCTTTGCCCTCAGCACAGTGATTGAAGCCTTCAGCGAAACCAACCTTAATGCCCTGCTTCACGGATGAACTTGATATACGCGCAATCACTTCCGTCAGCGCAGGATCATTCCAGACACGTTTGAATACCTGCGCAAAATAAAAATCAGCATATAAAACACACTTTAAAGTAAAGAGGATGGAAGAGTTTGTGACGTACACCAGCAACTCCATCGCCCATCAACCAGGCAATCCTCTCGTTGGCAGCAACGGCTAGATCAGTGGCTTCTTGGAACAAAACCTGCACTTTGTCCAACTCCACTTTAGCCTGCGTACATGAGGACTCCGCCAAGGTTTTCTCTACCTGGACCTGGGCGTTCTCCAAAGTCAATTTCTCCATCTTGGTCTCCGCGTCAGATAAAGAAGCAGTTGCGCGAATAAGTTCATCATGTTGAGAGTTGTATTTTTGAATAACATCAGCGAGCTCAGTTTGCTTTCCTTCGAATGCTGCTTGAGTCTGCTCCATCTGTTTCTTCAAGTTAGAATTCTCAAGTTTCAAATCTTTAATGGAGGACCGCAGCTGTTCAGTCTCAATGTTCGTCCTCTTGCAAGCTACTGACCAAGCATGAGACGCATCAGCCTTCTCCTTCTTTACTCTCTCCAACTCTTGGAGGGCATCACGAGCAACTTTCTGGTGATGCTCAATCTCAGCACGTACGTCATGACGAGCACGCTGGAACTCCTCTTCCCGCCCCAAAAGCGCAGCCTCAGAATCCTTTAAATTCTGGTAATCCCTTTGGAATTCATTTTCACGTCTGATAAGGGATCCCAGACCGCTGACACCAAGAGAAAGATTCATGGCCATATCAATAAATAAGGAGCGACGGTCAACGCTATCCTGATAGTCACGCTCCGCAGGAGGAACGGACATCATAACAAACTCCTGCGCATCAAGTGCATTCGTGAAGCGAGTAGTGTCCATGATATCCCAGCGCGGCTGATACGGCCTTGATGAATCAGAGGGGCGAGAGGAAAACGCTCTTCGCCGATGACCAGAACTACTACCACCACCGGAGGAGACGTCGGTATAAACAATGGTAGAGTCAACAACTGTGCGCCGGAAGTTGGACGGATTTTCAGTTACAAGCTCATCGACCTTCTGACTATCAAGCGCTGCTTCAAATCCTTGAGACGAGCTTGGCTCATGTGCTTGCTCCGTCAAAACAAGATGACCAGTCTCCAAATTCGGTGCTACAGAATCATCCACCAGCTTGCCAGCATCCTTCTCAACATCAGTCACTAATTCAGCTTGAACAGGTCCTTCTTGCTGCATCACTTCTTTTTCCACTTGCACATCTAAGTCTTCCGGGACAGGAGTGGTTTGAGAACACAACTTCTCACCGACGGTTGTTTCAACAATAACCGGCATCACTTGCTCGGTCACATCACTTGGTTGGGCAGATGTAGATACTTCCTTCAACAGAGATGAGTGCTTCTTCCGAGATTCTGCAAAAGGATGTTGCCCTACATAATATGCTGCTCACAATACTTCAACACATTTATCACAAACGCGGTAAAAGAGTAAGAAAAACATGTGTACCAGACAAATGCCTTAGAGTCTTCATTGGCAAGTTCTCGCGCACAGGCGGAGGCTTTACTGGGATATCCAACTTGTCCGTAGACGGCCACGTCAACGGTTTGAATACATTCACTGGAACCGCGGAAATGGGCCCAGGTGAAGTAACATCCAGATCCGCAAGAGAGGATTGCGGAACTTGCACTTGTTTCTGATCCAGCTCAGCAATCCTCTGCTGATATAGACTCTCAGCAACACCACCTGATTCTCGGATAGGAGAAGACCGCCTGGCGCGCTTGTGCTCCAGTTCCGTATCAGACTCAGTCAGGTCTTCATCAACCTCTTCCACAATGATAGGCGCGGCGGGTGGTTTGGTTCTCTTACTAGCCACAGCACGCTTCCTAGTAGTAGTACTTGTGCCTGGCGCGGTAACCACATCTGTATCAAGTTAACACATACGTAAGAAATAAGTTACGAATTTATGAAGACTAACTAAGGGACTCCTTGCGCTCCGAAGTAACTTCCTCAACATCGTCATGAACTTTCCTGCGGAGTTGTATACCCGCACCTAACACGAAGAACGCGCTGAATCAGTACGCAGAACGCGTACCAAGTGCGCTTCCTTCGCATACATAAAGCAGAAAATAAACACAAAAAGACAGATGAGAAACGACATACCTGTTCGAACATACTGCTTGGGAGGATCTACAAAATTGGGATGCAAAAAGTTCCCGCTGATCCTCTCAGACAAGCGCGGAGCACCGGCAACAACCGGAGCATACGGCACGTCCGCTTCACCGCGCTTAGCGAACAATTGAAACAATGAGACATCTGGATACACAAAGAAACATGTGAGGAATAACACAAAGAATATCCGTAAGACAAAATACAAATATAACGCACATACCATTTGAAGGATTCGGGTCTTGACCCTCAGGGATGATAAGGCTAATCCCCAACAAGTTCAAAACACTCTCAGGACATTCATCCATCATCAGGGGAGTTGCGTGACCACAGAGTGTTTTGTACCAATCTTGATCTTTATAACCCACCATAGGGGGGAATTCAGCAATCTTCTCTCTCAAGCCAAGCACCATCCATTGAAAGGGTGCAGGAATAACTCCATGTTTGATATAGAAGAACTTGTCTTTCCATTCATACATGGACTTCACTTTCTCTGAAACAAGCTGTTTCACTTTCCGACGAATGCCCAAGCTAAACCAGCCACTTCCACCACGAGCCGCTTCGAGGACATAAAAAACATTTAATCTTTCCCACGTGGGTTCAATCTCCAGTGAACGACATGTGGCTTCAAAATGCAGGATCTGGCACCAACCATAAAGAGTCAACTGTGTAGGATGCACTCCATATTTCAGTAACACATCCACCACAAATTTAGAGGCTGGCAACCGAAAACAGCATTTAGTGAAAGCAGCAGCATACAAGGTAATTTTACCAGGTGGAGCCTTTAAAGCAGTTTTTCCTTCAGCAGGAAGTTCAGGCTCCCATTCCGGCAATATGCCGTACCGGTCAATAAAGCCCAAATACGAATCTTCATCCCACTTAATAGTGGTGGCTTCTATACTCTTGGATGATTCCTTCCCCAGATCTTTCACAATGTCAGAAGTTTTACTTGACTCTTGCACATCTTGGGAATCTTGCGACATAGTTGAAGAAAAGGATAATTTTGTGAAAGAAAGAGACGTTGAAGAGAAAGAAATTCAAAAAACTTGAAACAGTTGAATGGAAGAAGCCACATTCAAAATTTAATATATAGGCTTTGCAATTAATGTGCCTGACGTCATGGACAAGCTTTTAGGAGGTGAGTCCAATGACAGGATGACACGTGTGCAATGGAAAACAAACAGACGCCACACGCGCCTCACGCGCCCACTCGCCTGACAACCGCCGGTTACACGTCTCTGCACACGTCCCAATAGACAGAGGTCATGTCAACACCACTCGCCATATGGTCCACAAATTTTCAAACACAAGGGGGAAATGACATCTGTCCACACATGCAAACTGACGTGTCCCACCAATGCGGACAAACGACGTAAAATTCAAACCCGTTCTCCGCATAATGCTCACGTCAGCACCCAACGCAAATTCGGTACGCAGAAAAAAGACCAAAAGAAGTAAACCACTACAAATTAGTCCAGCATCCCTCACATCTAAGATGAGAGACACACTGGACTGGGGGGACTTGATGGGATTGGGTACTGAATAGATCATTCCGCATACCCAAACCCGGAACAACACTAGCGCGCGGAAGAAAGCCATGCGCAGGATTTGGTCAAAGCTCATTAAATACACAGTCAACAGTCAAGGACCGGTCAAGGCGAATATCATGCATGGTCAATAGCCATGCATGAATCACGTAACCATGCCAGTTAAGGCGGTACTCGATTCCACTGTTTCCTTTAATCTAGCTTTCCATATATCACCCTATTGACGTAATTAAGGGTGATGGAGACAACCTAACCACGGTTAGGACTTGGGTAATGGTGGCATACGGACTCTCCTATAAAAGGGATCACATCCCCAATTGGAGAGGACACTTTCTACTGACCTGGAGAGCTATCACACTAGATAGTATCCCCATTCACCCCGTTTTTGTCATAAACAACTACTTCGAGTAGTCGTCTCCACACCCATACTTTCACTCTTATTTGCAGGTATCTCCAAGCCGTAGCTGTTAGTGAAGGATCAACTCTGTAGCAACTGATAACCTTATCATCCCTAATCGGTGGTGAGGCTATTTGTTTCTTCACTTGCCTAGACCTATCATGCGGATCCACTGCCATAGCGTACACCTTACCATTTTTGCAACAAGTTACACCTTCTAGGTAAGATAATTCTACACCACTTATTTGTCGGATCTGTTGAGCATACGATGTCTTAGTCCATTCTAATCTCTTCACGGTGTACGTAACACACAAAAAACAATGGTACAATTCCCATCATCAAAAAAAGGAAAACCGAACGTGGATTATCTGGTGGATATGACAAAAAAACTGTTGGATCAGTTTGCTCTTTTTGCTAAGTAAGAACTTGCTATCTTGACACTTAAGTGTTTAGCAAGTCCTTGTAAATCAGATTATAAGCACAGCGGAATGTTATAAGTTAAAGCAACACTTTTTATACTAAGGCAGAGTTGTAACTCCCCCTTGATGTTTGAAACTAATAAATGACAAAGTATTTATTATGAATCTAAGTTGTAAATGAGAATTAGATACTTAGAGAGATTCACAATAAATACAGAAATGGAATATAACAATGAGAGTGTTTGAAGGATTTTTCTGTTGAAAATCAATGTCTAAAATAGAAGGTTGAAGCCTCCTATTTATAGACGATTACATGCATGTATCTTGCCTAAAAAGCAAGCACAGAAACTACAGTGACAAGTTGCACAAGTTGCAACATTGAAAGAAACAAATACAGCTAAAAGTAATATTAAACAACAAACTACTGATGCAAAAAGGCGGTGGGAAATATCTATTGCTAAGTGCTGATGAAGGACAACTACTGAAGAGTAGTTTTGTCTTCAGTACTTCTGAAGTGAACTTGTCTGGTTTGGACTTCAGAACTTCTGCAACTTCAGCACTTCTCATATCTTCTAATCAGCAGTTTCTTGTCTTCTCTTCAGTACTTCTATACTTAGCCAAAATGACAGAAGTGAATTAGACTAAGGTTTACAAAAGTGGTTTCACCAATCCTCTTTGTCCTAACAATCTCCCCCTGGATTGATGAAGCCAAAACCTTACTAATTCCTTATGTGTTTCTTCTGTCTTGAACAATCTTCCATATCTCTTTGTACATGGTGTTCTTGAGCTGGTTGTACTGACCATCAGATAGAGATCCTCTCTGTGGTTCTAGATGTTGAATTGTGAGCAGGTCTTGTGTTGACAGTTTCTTTAGATCACTGATCTTCTTGTAAGCCCTGCTTGAGAGGTCTCTTCTTGTCAACAGTACTGAGTTGTTATCAGTAAGTGACCATCTGATGATAGGGATCTTTGACTTGTTAAAGTCAGAAGAATAGGGAACCAGACTTGTCCCTTGGGTTGATGGTCCTGAGTGCTGGATGTCTTCAGTTTCAGATAGCCTCAGGTGGGATTCTCTTCCTTGTTGTTGTTGCATATCAGGCATCTGAACAGTTGGGAGATGGTGTTCAGTCACTACTCTGGTATGCATCTTTTCTTTGATGGTCTTTTGTATTTGATAAGCAAAAGTGGAAGGATCCCTGAATTGTGTCAACAGAGGTTTCTCCTCAATGTCAAAATCTGAATGGACTATTAAACTTCCTTCAAGTAGTACCATTTTGAAATCAGTTTTGACATTGTCCTCTGCCTTCTTCTTCTG
The DNA here is from genome assembly GCA_028751855.1 of Ambrosia trifida. Taxonomy (NCBI): domain Eukaryota; kingdom Viridiplantae; phylum Streptophyta; class Magnoliopsida; order Asterales; family Asteraceae; genus Ambrosia; species Ambrosia trifida. The sequence continues at coordinate 2,027,198 of CM054129.1, forward strand.
AGTAGCAGATCTTTTGTATGCACCAGAAGTTCTAACTACTGATCTTGAAGGATCAGCAGTTTGAAACTTCTCAGGATTTGCAGCCTTGGCAGCCAAGTATTTTCTATATGTATCCATTAGTCTTTCTTCTTTCCATCTGGATACAGAGGCTTTTGAACCATATCCTTCTGCTACTAGCTCTTCTATTATCTGGGCTCTCTTGGCCTTTCCATCTTTGCTTGTGGCCACTTTGTCTGCAAGCAGTTGTGCTCTTCTTGTCAGCTCTTGCATAGAGAGTCCTTTGAGTGTAAAGGCTTTAGTCTTGCTGTTCTTGGTAATATAAGACACCAGTTGTTGTCTTTTATCCTGTTCAGCAATCTCATCAAGGCTAGCCTGCCTTTGTAGTTCAGCTGCATAAGCCTGAAGTTTTTCTTCATGGCTTAAATCCAAATCATCCCTTTCTTCCAGAGATTTCCAAATCTGATCTTCTCTGGCCTTTTTGTTGGCTGCAATTAAGCTCTTCTCTAATAGTTCAGCTGATTGAGAGATAGGAGAAGGGTTTAATACAGTCATTGTTGTAACAGATGTAGGCCTGATGGGATCAGATGTTGGTTGAATGGGAGCAGTGGTTCTGGAAGGTTCAGTTGTTTGAGGTTGGGAAGTGTTAACTTCTGATGTGCTGACAACTGCTGATGGTTTGTCAGCTACTGAAGGATTGTCTTCAGTACTTTCTGATTCTTCATCAGAAGTTTGGTCATCAGAAGTTTCTTCATTATGCCTTAGGGAATTTTCAGATGTTTGGGTCTCATCTTCTTTCTCTGCAGCTTCAATTTCTTCAATTGAGACACCAAACTGTTTGGCCAATTTTTCTTTCCTGGCCTGATCTTTCTGATCTCTTTCAAGGAGTGCCACTCTTGCCTTTATCCTGGCTTGGAATGACTCATTAGGTTCCCTGATCTTCTCCCCCTTTTTGGATTCATCAATTTTAACCCTTGAAGCAAAGTATTCGATACTCCTGTTAAAAAGTGATGCTTTAACTTGAAACTTTAATATTCCGCTGTGCAATTTACTTTAATACATTTACAACACACAAGTATTCATGAATGAGAACTGTTAAATAGAGCAACTGATCCAACATGTACCTTATGGAACGTGTGTGGATACAGTATAAGGGTGGTATGCGTGAATTGGTTATGGATGAGGCCCATGAGTCAAAGTATTCGATACACCTTGGTTTTGTCAATATGTATAAGGATTTGAAAGAGCATTATTGGTGGCCGAACACGAAAGGCGAGATAGTGGCTTATGTTGGAAGATGTTTAACCTGTGCGCAGGTTAAGGCCGAGTATCAAAAGTGTTGGATCAGTAAGCTGCTCTTTTAGTTGAACTTGCTAGTTGACACTTAAGTGTTTAGCAAGTTCTTGATGAGTGATAGCACAGCGGAATGTTTATAAGTTTAAAGCTACACTTATCAACAGGAGTTATTACTCCCCCTGGAATCAAGAACTAATAAATGATAAGTGTTTATTGAGAATCTAAGTATTGAATGAGAATGAAATACTTTGACAGATTCTTAATAAACACGAAATGGAAATAACAATAATAAGTGTTGAAGGATTTCTTGTATTAAAATCAATGTCTAAAACAGAGGGATGAACCCTTCTATTTATAGACTTTACAAATACATGAACCTTGCCAAAAGCAAGTTCAGAAACAAGTTGCAACAAGTTGCAGTCTTGGAACTTGTACATAAAGCAAAAAGAAATACTAAAGTATTAAACTACTGATATACAAAGGCGGTGGAAAAGATCTTCTGTAAGTACTGATGAACGACAAACTACTGATGAGTAGTTTGTCTTCAGTAGTTCTTCAGTAGAAGTGTCTGGTTTGAACTTCAGAACTTCTGATGACTTTTTTTCTTCAGCACTTCTGAATCTCTTCTTCAGCAGTTTGATCCTTTGTCTTCAGCAGTTCTATACTTAGAGTATTTTGACAGAAGTGAATTAGACTAAGGTTTGCAAAAGTGGTTTCACCAATCCTTTTTGTCCTAACAATCTCCCCCTGGATTGATGAAGCCAAAACCTTACTAATTCCTTATTGTTCTTTTCTGTCCTTCACAATTTTCCATATTCCTTTGAACATGGAATTCTTGAGCTGGTTTAGTTGATCATCAGTAAGAGACCCTTTCTGTGGTTCCAAGTGTTGGATTGTAAGCAGGTCTTTGGTTGATAGTTTCTTCAGTTCATTCATCGACCTATATGCCCTGCTTGTTTGATCTCTTCTTGTCACAAGTACTGAGTTTCTATCAGTAAAGGACCATCTGATGATTGGTACTTTAGACTTGTCAAAGTCTGCAGTGTAGGGAACCATGGTGGTACCCTGGGTTTCTCCTGAGTGTTGAATGTTTTCAACTTCAATGACTCTCAGATGGGATTCACTTCCCTGCTGTTGTTCCATCACATTAGGTATCTGAAATGTTGGCAAATGATGTTCAGTTACTACCTTGGTGTGCAGTTTGTCTGTGATGGTCTTCTGGATTTGATATGCAAAGGTGGAAGGATCCCTGAATTGTGTGAGCAGAGGCTTCTCTTCTATGTCAAAATCAGAATGTACTACTGTACTACCTTCTAGTAGTACCATTCTGAAATCAGTCTTCACTTTCTCCTCTGACTTCTTTCTTTGTGTAGCTGGTCTTCTTTGAACACCAGAAGTTCTAACTACTAAAGTTGAAGCTTCAGCAGTTTGAAACTTCTCTGGATTAGCAGCCCTTGCAGCCTTGTATTTTCTATATGTGTCCACCAATCTTTCTTCTTTCCATTTGGACACTGAGGCTTTTGAACCATAACCATTAGCTACCAGTTCTTCTATCATCTAAGCTCTCTTGGCCTTTGTGTCTTTACTTGTTGCAAGTTTATCTGCAATAAGTTGAGCTCTTCTTGTCAGCTCTTCCACAGAGAGTCTCTTCAATGTGTGGGCTTTGATTTTGCTGTTCTTCATAATGTAAGACATCAGTTGATGTCTTTTGTCTTCTTCAGCAATTTCATCTAGGCTAGCCTGCCTTTGGAGTTCAGCTTCATAAGCCTGAAGTTTTTCTTCATGGCTTAGATCTAAGTCATCCCTTTCTTCCAGAGTTTTCCAGATCTGATCTTCTCTGGCCTTCTTTTGGGCTGCAACTAAACTCTTCTCAAGTAATTCTGCTGATTGAGAGATTGGAGAAGGGTTTAGCACAGTCATTGTGGTAACTGTTGTAGTAGGCCTAGTAGGAGCAGAAGTTGGTTGAATGGAAGCAGTTGTTCTGGAAGGGTCAGTAGTTTTAGTTTTGGAAGTGTTGACCTTTGATGGGTTGACAACAGCTGAAGGTTTGTCAACTACTGAAGGATTGTCTTCAGTACTTTCTGTCAGCTCTTCATCAGAAGTTTGGCCATCAGAGGTTTCTTCATTGTGCCCTTGGGATTTATCAGACTTTTCAGTATCTTCTATTTCTTGAATAGAGACACCAAATTGTTGGGCCAGTTTCTCTTTTCTGACTTGATCTTTTTGATCTCTTGCTAGGATAGCCACTCTTGCCTTTCTTCTGGCTTCAAGTGTATCCATAGGTACCTTGATTTTCTCCCCCTTTTTGGCTTTATCACCTTTTGAAGTTGAAGCTTGGGAGAAATGACCTTGAAGATGAGTAATCTGTTTGCTGTTGTGATCAATCTTGTTGGACAGATCATTCATCTTCGTCTGTATCACTCCAAATTGGTTCTTCATGGACAGCTCCAAGTTAGCTGTGTATGTTTGGATGTGATTCTTGATGAGGGTGCTCATCATGTGATACAAGGGACCATCTGGGCTGCATAGCTAGTTCATGTCTATGCTTGTTTGCCCAGGGAATTGGGTAGGCATTTGTAGTGAGGGGTGTGTTTTTGGTTGATCTTCTTGTTGTACAGAAGATGCCACTCTAGGGGAATCATGGATTGAGTGGGCTTTAACCTGAGATGGTGTGACTAGCTTCTTGAGCTTAAAGACACTAGGTGCAGGACCTTCACTTGTAGCCGTCAATTCAGTAGTTTTGTGTTTTGAAACATCATCTAAATCAATGGAATCATCTGAATCCCTGATTACATCCTCAATGAGGATTGTATCAGTTACATCATGAGCTGAGCCCAACTCAGTTGTCTCATGTACCTCTTGTTCTTGGTTCAGAGGATTTCCTACCTCAGGCATTAAGCCTTCATCAGTAGTTGCCACAATTGAGGTCTTAGCTATGTTACTTCTGTCCTCAGGTCCACCACTGGGTGGTAAATGAGTAGTAGCAGCCTCAAAAGTACCAAAAGTTTCTAAGTTTGGGCTTAGAGACCCCGGTTCATCCTCATCTCTTTGGTTAGGGCTTTGAGTGTCCACATCCATGTCACTTTATGAGGCTATGTCCCCTGTTTGATGTGGTTGATGGGGACTGACATGTGTAGATGGGACTTTCTCTTTTAGCCCAGAGAGAAGTTTGGCTATTTCAATGTCTGGTTCAGAAATTTGGGGTGCTGGTTCAGTAGTTTGGGCAGTGGGTTCAGCAGTTTCAAAAGAAGAGTCAATTGGAATAGTTTTCTTAAATCCTTTTCTTTTGAAAAGGATTGTTATTGGTGCTCTTGGTGGGGTTTGAGATGGATGAGACTGAGAGGATGTTTCAGTCACATCTTTAAGAAGTGCAGATTGCACAGTAGTTTGTTCAGGCATCTCAACCTCCTGAACAACTTTTCTTTTGGGTTTGGTGGGTTTTTGTTTTGTTATCTTGGGTTTCTTGGCCTTTGGTGGAGTAGGTTTGGAAGATGAGGGTTCCATGGGGACTGGTTCTGGTTCCCCTTGGTCATCTTCTGGCCAGGCAGCCTGTTTGTTGTGCCTTGAGTATGCTTGTGAGGTTAAGGGTTTCAAAATTTCAATTTTACATTTTTACCCACAAGCACCTCATTACCCAGTTCAGATATTATGCATTGCATAATGAACCTTGGATATAACAAAAACTTTTTCTTAGTGTTATTGTGATGTAACACCAACTCATTAAAGAAAAGTTTTGATGCCATGAAATTTGTTTCATTCACAATAGAATGAAAGATTGGTTGAAAGGTTGAGGGCATCTGGTCATAAGACCCAGTTTTAGGACTCAAGCACATAATAATATAATGAAACAAAAGTTTATATTTTGGTTCAAAATACTTTTTAAAGATAGTAGCTTGTGAGAGAGTACCTTGATAACCACACTCAGTCATGGTTAGGTGGATTGCAGAGTTGTCAAACTTCTCAGGGGCATTCACATCATTCAACCCCAGTCTGACTGCAAGTATGGCCGATGTAATGGCCATTTGTCTCCCTTTAATTGTTGAGTTGAGGGAGATAACTTCATCATCCACCATCACTGTCTCAGCATTAGCCCAGAACTCATTTAGAGTTTCAGGATGTATTGGTGGGTCTATGGTGAGAGCGGTGAAATATTGGGATTTGACGACGAGATCAATGATCTCATCGTATTGGGACCAGCCTTCTTGTTTTTCTAAGTAAGCTCTGAGATTGTGTCCCTGTTTGAGAACTAAAGCCATGTGGTTTTGTGTGTGTTGATGAATCGAACAGTGTTTTTGTGTTGCAGGTTCAGGGGTTTGAGAGCTTTCTTGAGAGAGAAGGAGGGAATTTTTGTGTTTGAAAGGATAAGTGTTGAAAAAAAGATATTTATCGGAAGTTTTTAACGGCTTGGATCTTCTTTATTAGAAGTTTTAAACCGCCTAGGTTAAAAATCTCTTTATCAGAAGTTTTAAACCGATTAGGTCAAACTTCTGATGATGGGAAAAGTCAGATTTGCCCTTTTTGACTAAACTGCTGATGAAGAATTATCTTCATCAGTAGTTCCCATTTTCTCTTCAGTAGTTTTGAACAGCTGATGAGAAATACTTTATAAATACTTTATTCATAACTTCTGAAGGTTATTTTATCAGAAGTTAATCACTTTTCAGAAATTATCCCCATACTGATGTTTTGTTCATCAGTAGTTTCTCTCTTTTCAGAAGTTTTTCAAGTTTTTGAAAACAGATGTAAGTGAAAAATAAAAAATTTGTGCAGAAAAATAAAGAGAAACACTTACAAATTTAGCATCCCTAGCATGGATACTAACTTCTGAAATGTTGATGTGTCAAGGGGTTTAGTGAAAATGTCAGCTATTTGATTAGCTGTTGCTACATGTTTCACTTCAATCTTGCATTTTTCATAGCAATCTCTTATGAAATGACACCTGATTTCAATGTGTTTAGTCTTTGAAAACTGAACAGGATTTTGAATGATGCTAATGGCAGATTTGCTGTCTACAAACAAAGGTGTCTTGGTTTCTTTGATTTCATAATCAAGAAGTTGATATTGGAGCCATTGTATCTGTGATGTACAACTTGCAGCTGCAATGTATTCAGCTTCAGCAGTTGAAGTTGCAACAGATGTTTGCTTCTTTGATTGCCATGACACTAGACAGTTACCCAGGAATTGACAACCACCAGATGTTGACTTTCTTGTCATCTTACACCCTGCATAGTCACTATCTGAAAAAGCTGATAACTTGGTATTGCTTGAAGCAGGATACCAAATTCCAAGTGTTGGAGTTCCTTTCAGATATCTGAAAATTCTTTTGAACCAAAAATGATATCATCAACATATATTTGAACAAGTAAGACATGATTTCCAACATGTTTTATGAAAAGTGTTTTATCAATGGCACCTCTTGTGAAGTTATTTTTGAGTAAAAAGGTTGAAAGTGTATCATACCAGGCTATTGGAGCCTATTTGAGCCCATAAAGAGCTTTGTCTAGTTTGTACACCCACTCAGGATGAGAAGGATCCTCAAACCCAGGTGGCTGACAAACATACACTTCTTCTTTTATCCTTCCATACAAAAATGCACTCTTGACATCCATTTGATAAACTTTTATTTTGTTGGAAATGGCATAGGCCAGAAATAACCTGATGGCTTCAAGCCTTGCAACTGGAGCAAAGGTTTCATCATAGTCAATGCCTTCTTCTTGAGAGTAACCTTGTACTACCAGTCTTGCCTTGTTCTTTATTATCATACCAGCTTCATCTTGTTTGTTCCTGAAAACCCATCTTGTGCCAATTGGTTGCTAGTTTGGTGGTAAGGGACAGATTTCCTAAACCTGTTGCTTGTTGAATTGAAGCAATTCATCTTGCATTGCCTGCACCCAATTGTTGTCTTTGAGGGCTTCCTGGTACTTCTTTGGTTCCAACTGTGAAATAAATGCTGAGAATAGACAAAAGTTGGAAAGCTGGTTTCTTGTAAGAACACCTGATGCAATATCACCCATGATTTGATCAAGTGGATGGTCTTTGTGTTCGATCAGTTGTTGTAAACCACTTACAGGTGTTGGTGGCTCATGTTCTTCAAACAAACTATTGAGGTCTATTATATCTGGTTCAACAGTTTCAGTGTCTTCAGTAGTTGCAGGTGCTGAAGCAGATGTTTGAGTTTGTCCTTCAGTATTTGTTGAATCAGAAGTTTGTGAAACTTCTGATGGTTTTGAAGTTGACTTAATGACTGTTTGAGGAGTCCATGGTGCTGGATCCTCATCATCAAACCTTTGATCACCATAATAAGTAGGTTTGGATGAAGTGACAGTCATTTCAGGTTCAAAATGAAAGTTGTCAATGTCAAAGAGTTCCGCAGGATGTGCTGGAATGAGAGTGTGTTTTGACTCATTGAACTTGACATTCAATGTTTCTTCTACTATCCTGGTTTTTGAGTTAAAAACCTTGTAGGCTTTTCTAGTTGATGAATAACCAAGAAAGTAACCTGAGTCAACTTTGGCAGCAAACTTTGAAATAGATTCCTTGATGTTCAAGATGAAACATTGACACCCAAAAGCCCTGAAAAAGGAGATAAGGGGCTTCATGCCATGAAGAACTTCATAGGCAGTCTTTGAATGTCTCTTGACAACAAGAAATCTATTTTGAACATAACATGATGTGTTAACTGCTTCTGCCCAGAAGTATAAAGGTAGGCCAGAATCAGCTAACATTGTTCTTGCTCCTTCTATTAAAGTTCTGTTCTTCCTTTCTACCACACCATTTTGTTCAGGAGTTCTGGCAACACTGAAATGTCTAATAATCCCTTTAGACAAACAGAATTCATCCAGAGTTTTGTTCCTGAACTCTGTCCCATTATCACTTCTAATGGTTTTGACAGGTAGAGAGTATTGCTTCTCAACTTGTAGAATGAAGAACTTGATGATTTCAGCAGCCTCATCTTTGGAAAATAAGAAGAATACCCATGTAAATCTTGAGTAGTCATCAATGATGACTAAGCAGTACTTCTTTTTACCAAGGCTCATGATCTTTACAGGCCCAAATAAGTCCATATGGAGTAGTTGAAGACAAGCAGTTGTTTTTTATTCTTCAATAGACTTATAGGAGGACTTATGCTGTTTACCCTTTAAACAGGATACACAGTGTTCTTGACACTGGTATATTTTTAAGGGTAGACCTCTGACCAAGCCCATTTTTGTGACTTTATTTATGGTTTTAAAGTTCACATGGCCAAGTCTCCTGTGCCAGAGATCAGTTTCTGAAGTTGATGCCCTTGAGAAGAAACAGGCAGTGTTGTTCAGTACTTTGTCTTTTTCAATGTCCACTGCATAGACATTGCCACATCTTTTGGCAATTAACAAAGTATGATCTTCAATAATCTTCTCTATCAACTTCTGGCCTTCTGGTGATATGATCTTGCATGTTGTCTTTGTGAAAAAGGAAGAATATCCTTTATCACACATTTGTGACACACTTAGCAAGTTGTACTCAAGGTTTTCAACCAGATTGACCTTGTCAAACTGTATTTTGCCAGAGGAGACATTTCCATGTCCTAGCACATATCCCTTAGCATTGTTCCCAAAGGATACAGATCCATCTCTTTGACTGATAAAATTGTTTATCAGGTATCTGCATCCTGTCATGTGCATTGAGCCTCCACTATCTACATACCAAATGCTATTTAAGCCTCTGGAAACTCTCTGCACAAGATAGCAAATTAGTTAGATTTAGGAACCCAAGCCAGTTTGGCTTTGGGTTTGCTCTTGAGAACATTTACAGTTTGTTCTTGACCAAGTTTAGAAATCCATGTCTTTTTGGCAATGGATTTTGCATTAAGTACAATGGTGGTATCCTTTTGAGGACCACCATCAACTTTGGTCATCAGTAGTTGTACCATGTTCATAAGATCTTTAATCTCAACAGTTTGTGAAACTGCTGATGATTTAGGTCTAACTACTGATAGAGAATTTTGAGAAAAAGACTTTTGTTGAGATTTTGTCTTTTTCTGAGAAAGGGTTTTTGCTGGTTGTTGTTTCTTGGGAGAAAAAGTTTTTTACATAATCAGTTTTGATTTGTTTCCCCACAACCAGTTGTTGATTTTTCTTATTGAACTGAATACCCTTTCTATATCTGCAAAATTCTGTTTTGTGGTTGAACAGACCACAAATTTCACATTCTTTTGTCTTTTCTTTCAAAGACAAATCTCTGACTGTTTTGATTGGTTTTAGGTCATCAGTAGTTTTCAGGTTCTCAACTTCTGATGTAGTTGAAACTACTGATGGCTTAAAGTCAGTTTTAATCAGTACTTCTGAAGAACTTTCTTTGTGTGATTTTAGAAAGTTTTCATGGAAAGATGTGCATTCTTCCTCTTCAGAAGTTTCACCTGAAACAATTTTTCTCCCATCTTCAGTAGTTTTGGGAGAAAAATCTGTTGGTGTTTCAGTGTGATTGTACCCTATGCCAAACCTAACATTTGAAGCACTTTGTTTGTTTAGCAATAATTGGTACCCCTTACAAGATTCCACCCATTTTTCACATGTGACCTTGGTGTCAGCAAGCTCTTGTCTGACATTCCTTAGGTCATTAATCATGATTTTAATTTGTGCTTGGGTTTCAATAGCAGAGTTAGTCAATTTAGAAACTTCTTTTGTTTTTGCAGAAAGTTTTCTTTCTAAATCACATTTTATCTGAGTGATTTTTCTCTCAGAATCATTAGCCTTTCCTTGTAAGTGCACATTTGTCTCTCTTATGAGAGCAAAAGATTCTTTGCATGAATTTGAACATAGTTTTGTCAAAGATTCTTTTGATACCTGTGACAAGGCAGATTTTGAGGAGCATCCCTCAAATGCCATTAAGGCAAAGTTCTTTCTGCCATTGTCAGGCTCTCCCCAGTTGATGTCAAACATTTTGTTGTCTGCATCAGGATTGCACTCTGTGGTGTCAAAAGGAAGACTGCTCCAGTCAACATACCCTGAGGTAAATAGACTTTGTTGAGAGGGTTGTTGTTGCTGTGGAGGTTGTTGAGCAGCTGGAAAGGGAGGGATTGATTGTTGGCTCTGCATCTGTTGAGCAGGCATCTGTACATATTGTACTTGTGGCACATATTGGTGTTGTGGAGCTTGTGCCTGTACAAAATGTGCACTCCCCTGTGTTCCATTATTCCTGTTATAATTGGGGTTAAAATTGTTTCTAGACTGAGATTGGTTAAAGCCAGAGCTTCTACATTCTCTAGCAAAGTGTCCCAACTTTTGACACTTGTGACATCTAAGTTTAGATTTGTCAAAACCAATTTTTGTAGAACTGCTAAGTCCTGGAAACTTCCTTCCTGACCTTTTGTAAAATTTATTTGTTTTTAAACTTAACATGGCCAGTTGGTGCAAAATATCCATTTCTTCAAGGTCATCACTGCTGAAACTATTTAAGTCATCCATGATAAAACACATGTTATCAGCAGTTTGACCAAAGTCATTATTGTCATAACCTGGGAATGATCTTTCAGATGAGATCCCAGCAGTTATGTCAATGTGGTCAAAAGATCCAAAACTATTTGAACAAGTTGGTGAGTCTTGTCCCAATAGTGCTGTATTACCAGGTAGATAGTCATCAGCAGTTTTACCAGAATTTTGTAACCTTTTCTTTTGATCAATTTCTCTCTCAAAAGTAAGTAATCTCCCATGAAGTTTTGTAAGAGTGAGGGAGCTAAAATCTGGTGAAGATCTTAAGACTATTGAGTATGTTTCCCATTTATCAGGTAAAGACCTTAAAAATCTATGAAGCATAGATACAGTTGTATAGGTCTGACCATTTAGTTTTAGCTCAGATATTAATGAGAAAAATCTTTCAAATTGTTGAGTTAAAGTTTCTCCATTAATGTGAGCAAAAGTTTCATACTGTTGAGCCAAGATTTCTCTGGTGTTGGCAATCACCTCTTCAGTTCCTCCAAACTGTTCTTTTAGGCAGTCCCAAAGCTCTTTGGCACTATCACAATGTAATAGGCCAGAATAAATTTCATTTGGGAGTGCCATTGCCAACATAGAAAAAGCTTTTGCATCAAGCTCAAGTTTTAGGAAATCATCATCAGTATAGTCTTTTGGTTCTTTTGGAATCTCTTCCTTAGTTTCAAGATTTATATTTACTGGTTTATGAGGACCATATATCACAGATCTCTAACAACCTGTGTTGGTCTGTGACAAGGTATGTGCCATTCTCTTTTGCCATATGTTATATTCATTTTTTACAAGCATGGCAGGTTTAGTGGCAGAACCAGTATTATGAGGATCCATTTTAAAAAGTATTGATTTGTCAAATATCTCTTAAAGTGATGGATGTTGATAAAAGTGAGCTTATAATCCTTTATTGAATATAAATAAGAGCCTGTGTCTGATTCTCAATGTGTTAGATTGATATGTGATCAGATAAACCAGAGCTCTGATACCAATTGTTGGATCAGTAAGCTGCTCTTTTAGTTGAACTTGCTAGTTGACACTTAAGTGTTTAGCAAGTTCTTGATGAGTGATAGCACGGCGGAATGTTTATAAGTTTAAAGCTACACTTATCAACAGGAGTTATTACTCCCCCTGGAATCAAGAACTAATAAATGATAAGTGTTTATTGAGAATCTAAGTATTGAATGAGAATGAAATACTTTGACAGATTCTTAATAAACACGAAATGGAAATAAGGCTATGGGGTGTTGAGACATGAGAAAGGTCATGTCTCCATGCCACATAGGATGCCACCTAGGCAAGGTCATGTCTCCATATGCTTGAGACATGGGTGGGGTGTGGAGACATGAGAAACCCATGTCTCAAGCATTAAATACTATTATTTTTTTTATGGGGAAAGATCCGGTACAAATAGCTTTTTTGGTAAGAACTGTGAGAATCAAAGGAGGGTATTTTTTTTTAATTTTTTTTTTCAAATTTTTTTTTTCTCATATTGTTAAACATGTATTATAGTATTGAAAACTAAAAAAAAAAAAAATTGGTGTAGAGTAATTACGTGTAGAGTAATTACATAATTACTCTAGTGTAAACTAATGTATTTACCTTAATGACGTAATTACACTAAAAAAAAAAAATTTTTTAATTTTTTTTTTGTATTGTTCATCTAGAAAGAATGTTTAAGCACATGGGAAAAAAAATTCTAAAAAAAAAAAAATTTTTTTACCCCCTTTGATTCTCACAGTTCTTACAAAAAAACTATATGTATTTGATCTTTACTCTTTTTTTTATAAAAATTAATTTTAACTACTTTTATAAAACTAACAAATAAACAAAATAAAATTCAAATAAATAGTAGATTTAAAATAAAAATTACAAACCATCCTAAAAATTAAAAAAATTACAAATCATCCAAAAATTAAAAAAAAAATAACAAACCATCCTAAAATTAAGTAGTAAAATACTAATAATCGATTCCGTTGTTCCATATATATTCGATCAAGTCGGCTTGTAGATGATGATGGATGTGTTCGTTACGTAACGCGAAATCGTTTAACTCTTGTTGCGCTTCGTCATCCGGAATAGTATTCTCCTCCACCGCATTTTCATCGAACTCACAAATAGCTCGGCCTTCGTTGACATTGTTGTGTATTTTTTTAAAGAAAAGTAGAAGAGGTTTAAGTTGGTTTTGGGTGTTTATGTGGGTTTAAAATGAATTGTAGTGTATATATATTTGGTTTTGGGGAAAAAAAATTAAAAAAAAAAAAAACTAGCCGTTAAACTAGCCGTTGGAAAAAAAAAGCTGCGATTGGCCAGGCCTTGGCGTCTCCAGAAGGACGTGAGGGACGGGGGGGGGGGGGGGGGGGGGGGGGGGGCTGGGACGGGGCAGGGGGCGGTGTGCTGGGGGGAGACGGGGCAAAAATCAGGGACGGGGGGGGGGGGGGGGGCGTCTCCATACCCATGAGCCTAACAATAATAAGTGTTGAAGGATTTCTTGTATTAAAATCAATGTCTAAAACAGAGGGATGAACCCTTCTATTTATAGACTTTACAAATACATGAACCTTGCCAAAAGCAAGTTCAGAAACAAGTTGCAGTCTTGGAACTTGTACATAAAGCAAAAAGAAATACTAAAGTATTAAACTACTGATATACAAAGGCGGTGGAAAAGATCTTCTATAAGTACTGATGAACGACAAACTACTGATGAGTAGTTTGTCTTCAGTAGTTCTTCAGTAGAAGTGTCTGGTTTGAACTTCAGAACTTCTGATGACTTTTCTTCTTCAACACTTCTGAATCTCTTCTTCAGCAGTTTGATCCTTTGTCTTCAGCAGTTCTATACTTAGAGTATTTTGACAGAAGTGAATTAGACTAAGGTTTGCAAAAGTGGTTTCACCAATCCTTTTTATCCTAACAAAAAGCCTTCAGGGTTACTTAAGCAACCGGAAATCCCTCAATGAAAATATGAATGTGTCTCGATGGATTTTGTTATGAAATTGCCCTGGACATCAAGCGGTTATGATGCCATTTGGGTGATTGTCGATCGATTAACTAAGTACGTACATTTCATATAGATCATAGGAGCTTGTTACATTGAGAAGTTGACTCGTATCTACTTGAAGGAAGTCGTATCTAGGCATGGTGTTCCGATATCAAATACTTCTGATCGGGGTGGCCGATTTGTATTGAGGTTTTGGAGATTGCTACACAAAGCCCTAGGAATACGATTGGATATAAGCATTGTTTATCATTCCTAGACGGATGGCCTTAGGTCGGTGTTTCGGTGGGTACGTTTCATGTGACACTCGTGTCCCTTCAGGTTTCCACCCTCCCTGCACTTCTTAATCATTAGCTCTTGGACTAGAGCCGTAGTTTATGTTGTAGATCTATTGGGTTGACGCCCCCCTTTTCCTTACTAGCTAGGCGATGTCTATGGGAAAAGAACGTAACCTTCAAAAAGCTCCTCTTGGACTAGAGGCCACCCCGGGAACAAAGTCATGGTTTGATTAGGAGCCTTAGGATACATCATACTTGTTAGATTTCACGAGTCTGCTTGGTTCTCTTCTAGTAATACGGAAATCATACACCTTTTAAGCTAGGAAATTTGTGTAATTTCTTTAAAAACTTGTAAACGCGTTCACTGTTCTTATTTTGTAAAAACGTGTTTGTGTCGAACGTTTTGTTTTACCATTTCCGCTTTTAAGTATATATTGTTTTCATGGGGAACAAAATCTCATTATTGAACATGATGGTTCGGTCGGTAGGTGGATTTTATGGGAAGATAAGTAGGTGGTTTGGTAAAGTCGAAAGGGTAAATGGCTTTATGAAGAATAAACATAAAACCATGAACTCACCAACATTATGTTGGCTTTTTAAGTATGTCTTTCAGGTTTAGATTTTTGACAATGAGATGGTTGGAATAAGCAAACATCTTGGAACTTGAAACCCAACAGAATTAGAAATGACGTTCGGAGTTCAAAGAGTCTTAGGAGTGTATATTCCGCTGCGTGGTAAAGGTGTTAAAAGATCACAACCGCCTGACGGAAAATTCGAGGGTGTGACACTGTCCCTATCCAGCCCATCTGTTGTGGGGTTTCCGCCCATGACACAACCTATGTGGCAAGAAGCCAGAAGCACTACTCCTTCCAAGCCATAACACATTTTTTTAAGGACAAATTTTTATTACACCTTTATTTCATCTCACCTTGTATTTGTAAGGATATGAACCCACAACCTTATATTTATACGTTTTTTTCGTTGAACTTTGTTTTTTATTTAGAAAATCATGTATCACAGAATACTTAGGAATATGTTTAAAAAAAGTAGAATATCACTCGACTTAATAAAATTTCACCAACCACATGTTTTTATCAAACGACATATAGCAAATTATTATTATTATTATTAATAATTTATGATAAAACTCTAAAAATGTGAAATTACATAGCTATTTCAAGTCGGCCAATCAAGAGCCCTCCTATAAACTCCTAACACGTGGTTTTCCAATACGGTCAAACAACATACATAAATACGTACGTAAATACGTATCTAACAAAAAAACCTTCTGCCCGGAAAACAACTACCCCGTCGAACAACCGACGGTACGTATCAGTCATAAAAAAAAACATAACACTGTTTAATCAATTATTTTTTATTTTTATAAATTCAGGTCGAAATTACGGTCATGCTTAAACTCTCCGGCGACCGGTGACGGATACGGTGCTCTTACGGTGGCTCTGTCCTTCCTTTTCGCCAGAAACTTATGGAGTGACGCTCTTCGTGCAATCGGTAGATCCAGACCGTTGGCTTGAACTTGCACATGAATTGATTGATCTGCTGAAGTTGGCAAGGGAGTGTCGGTTTTATTATTGGTGGATGAAGGATAATCTGCGGCGGCTAACATTAAATCTCTGGCTTTATCTGCCGGAATATCATCAAACACGATCACCTTTCCGTCGTAGAATATAGTCATCTGTGGAGCTTTGGATTCGGATTCGGATCTAAACTTGTTAACCGAATCCTTTGGTTTTAGATCCGTTTTTGAGTTGTTTCGATCTGGATTATTCTCCATGTTGTTCAACAAATCAACAGTCATCCTCGCTGCAAAACATTTCAATGTTAAAATCTCACAAAATTGTTAAAAAACAACAAATTGCAAACAAGTGACCGGAAACAAATTACGCAACAAACTAGTGGCGAAGCTGGAGAATTCGGATAAGGGTCGAAAGTATAAAACTATTTAAAAAACGGGGGTCGAAACCGTATATACCAAAAAAAAATTATACAGATGCTATACAATCAATAACTTCTGAGCGAAAATTCGGGAGCCGGCCGCCCCCTATAAACCTGCGTCCTTGCAACAACCCCATTTTGAATAGAAAAACTGAACCTACTAAAGACGAAACTATGAGTGTTATGGGTCTAGAAATTACTAGCACCTTGTTACAACGGCTCATGTATGTTCGTTGTTAATGGCGAAGCTTGGTTCTCGAATCGGAGGGGGCCGGACTCGATTTTTTCAATCGGTAGTGGCAAATCAGTGGGGCCGGACTCAACTTACCTACGAAAATCGCAAATTTCCACTACTGCGCCCAAAAAAAGGGGACCAGGGCCACCCCTGACCCTATATATCCTTCGCGCCCCCGTTCGTTGTAGATTAAATAAAGTTCTGTTTGCCGCTCAAAAAAAATATGATCTGCGAGACCATGTTCAGGAATTCCATGGCCTCGATAAATAAAGAACCAAGTGTACGTGTTGATTTTCTAAACAAGCTTTCATAAAATTTTACAATCTTTTTAAGCACATAAATTGTATTTTTTTTAATCTTTTAATATAATTACCCTATTAACTGTGGGATTTACTGTGTACGGTTGTTGTTGTTGTATTAAATGGGCAACAAGCTGCGGCATAACCCCGTTCACAAATAGAAAGTGAAATAAGTGATAAGAAAATAGGATAAATGAGTAAAGATGTGAACCTGTGTCATCGGATTTGGCGTTGATACCGAGATGAAGGTCTCTGAGACAGCCTTTCTTCTCCTTGAGAAACAAGCTCAACTGATTGCAAGTTTTTGCAACACTTGACTGCTTAGCCGGAGACATGGTTCAAACCAAGTGGGATGAAAGATAAAAGAAAGGTGTGTTGGGAATATATTAATATATGATGGTGGGTTACTGGGTTAGTGGATGGAGATAAATGTTTGTTCGAGTGGGGACATCGGTTTTTTAGGGAATTTCTTTACGCTGAGGTTTCCATCACGTGTTTATTGTGTTCTTACACCGATTGCTTATTCAAATCAGTGGGGCCCAGCACCTAACATGTGTAGTGCCATGCCACTACGTCTACTTGCTCCCTCTTTTCCCTTTTTTTTTTTCTTTTCCTACAAGAAATAATAATGATATGTCTAATAATATCGGTAAACAAACCACATGTTGCTTTAAGTCTTTAACCAACTTGATAAACAAAGTTCAAACGTCGTTTTATATCATTCATTTTTAACAATGTTTTTTTTTTATTCTTAATTTCTGTTAGTTTCGTATAAGATTTTATAATTTTATGGAGTTATATGAAGGGGATCGAAGTCATATAAAGGGTAGGAATATAAAGTTTTAACAAGTTACCTTAAATAATTAACTCTTTAATTAATTATCACCTTATAGTTTATATAAATA
This sequence comes from Ambrosia trifida, assembly GCA_028751855.1. Classification (NCBI taxonomy): domain Eukaryota; kingdom Viridiplantae; phylum Streptophyta; class Magnoliopsida; order Asterales; family Asteraceae; genus Ambrosia; species Ambrosia trifida. Next base: position 2,044,617 of record CM054129.1, read on the forward strand.
ACATTTAATTACAAAATTTTATATTTATGTTTTATTATCAAATAATAAAACATATTATCGTTTAGCCCTTTAGTGTTATGTTTATGTAATAGGCTTATGTTTTACACTAAGCTAAGAGATGTGGTACCGACATCCCCTGCTGCCACGTCATCACCACCTGCATGAGAGAGATAGAGAGGAGAGGTCGGGGAAGATCTCCTGGTTTCACCGAAAATTGGAGGGGGGGGGGGGGGTGTTTCCTGACGGAGGAGGTGCCACCTAGGCTCCCCGACCACCTCCCTGTCTATCACACCCCCCAGTCTAACCATGTAGAGGTTTTCTACTAAGATAAAAGTATGTTAGTAACAAATGATCTTGATGCAGACGATCTTCATTTTGATAAAGAATTAAACTTAAGCTTATGTAAGTATTTTAATTATCGAGAAATATCTTTTTAACAAGGATCCCCGGTTGGTAGTTTAAAAAAAAATCCAATCTTGGTTGTCTTATAAAAAAGCCCAAGCTAAGTCCAACATCACAGGTTCCATTTTTTTATTTTGTAGACCCTTGAGATTTTAATTTTGAACTTTGGTCGAAAGTAGTTTTTGGTTAATAACCATAACCAAATTCATAAACGATTAACCATAACCGAAGTTTGGTTATGGTTATGATTAATGGTAAAAACTGAATCAAACCGACCCAAGCACATCCTTTGCATCAATCGCAGCCCGTTACTTGGACTGTCTGCACACCACCATTAGACAACCCCTCTCACCAATGGCACCACCCTACAACCCCTCTCTCGTATGCATCTCTCCCCCTCTACTCTGTATCTCTCTCTCCCCTACTAGAACCTAGAAATGGTACCCGAAACCCACTACCCTAGTCACCTAAGTCGGTGAACCAATGAGGGTAATGGGGTACCTAGGGCTATTTCGGATGATGCTCCGACCCCCTTATATTTGTGTTCTTTTGTATTTTATGAACAATTATCCTAAAAAAAAATCTATTAATACGACATGTATGAGCTAGCTTTCGGGTCCATGTACTAGGTTAGATCCAATTCCAGAGTCTTTGGCATAAATGAGAACATGGGTGCAAATGTGCAATATCACTAAAGTGAGTGAGCCATATATGGTGTGTGCATAACCAAAGCCCACATAGGATTTATTGTGAATAACTTATGGGTAGCGGTGGCTTTCATGGTGACTGAGGAGGCCATGTGGGAATAAGGCACGTTTTTTTTGGGCATATATTTTTTTTTATAAAATTCTTATATTATATATGTGTATTTTTTAAAATAAAAAATTTATTGAACACTTAAACTTGAACCTAATAAAATTCATCTAATAAAAATTCATTTAAAGCTATTAACTTATAACATATTTATATGCCTAATACTCGTTTACCAACTTAACTTACTAAATTAAAACACAAAAAAAAAGTACCATAAGAGCTTTGCGAATCGTCGGTGAGATATTATCCTATTACACCATGTGTAGTGGAAACTAATTTGGGCGTGGAAGGAGCAATTCACGCCCAAAAAAAATTGCGCACACCGCCCCCTTGAGCTTGAAAAGGGCGTGGAGTAGTTTGGCTGAATATTTTCATGCTTGAAATCCCATTTGACCACCAATCATATTATTCCACTTCTGCCTACTTTATTTTTACTTTTTAATTCATTTTTTAATATCTTTATATATACACACTCCACACACTCTTCAATTTAAACACCACTACATTCTTTTTTAATTTCAAGCCCCATATGGGACCCACATGTCACATAATCCCCACGGTAGGGCTTGAAATTTGGATATCACTACACATGGTCTTACAATATGTAATTTCACTCATTTGAATACTATGATTGTCAAAATAGTCGACACAATCCATAAATTTGAAAATAAATTCTTATGCAAAATGTTCAAGAATTATTTTATAAAAAATAAACTTTACCTTAGTGTTAACACTGAAGTCAAAGCAAAAGTCAACTTTAATTTTAACAATGATTTTGCTAATTGCTATAACTTTGATTGTCGTGCATAAAATGTAATTTAAAATTTTAATGTGTTAAGGCCTAAGGGGCATATTTTATAATGATTCGGATATGACATGTAAATCTTCAGGGACGTTAATGCTTACAGGTTAAAGATAATTAGGCCTGTAAATGAACCAAACGAACACAAACACAGGCGTGTTCGTGTTTGTTCATTTAATTTTAACCGAACACGAACACGAACACATAATCGAACACATTTTTGTGTTCGTGTTCGTTCATTAAGAAATTTTCTGTGTTAGTTTATGTTCGTTCATTTAAAACCTAAATGAACAGTTCATGAACATAAACGAACACAAACGATCAATATAAATGAACACAAATGAACATAAACGAACACAAATGAACAAAGCTATAGAGGAAAAAAAACCCCACAAAGCTATAGACAAAAAATGATTAGAGAAGGTGGGTCATACTTGCGGCGCTGTGGAGCCTAGAGTCTAGAGAGTGGAGAAGGGTCTGTGGTGGCTGGAGGCGGGGTTGTGGAGGTGGTTGGCCAGAAGTAGAAGAAGGTTAGGCTGTGGAGTATGAAGAAGAAGGAATGTGAGGCTGTGAAGTGTGGAGAGCGGCTGATATGTTTAGAATGTTAGGGTTAGGCTTAAGTTTTTAGAACATATCAAACATATTGTATATATTATAATATGAATTAAGGTTACTTAACAAAACAGAAATAAATAATAAAAATAAAGTAAACTTTAATTAAACGAACAAAAATAAACGAACGGACATAAATGAACGAACAAAACGTGTGTTCATGTTCGTTCATTTAATTAAACGAACAACAAATTGTGTTCGTGTTCGTTCATTTATTTAAATAAACGAACATAAATGAACTTCCTCGCCAAACAATTCATGAACGTTTGATTTATTTACAGGCCTAAAGATAATAAAGAAAACACAATGAATATAATTTGGACTAATAATGGGCCAAACAATGTTAACCAATTCAATTACGACACTCTTTAATAAGACAGATCACCAATCATTTATCTAATCTTGCATTGTTAGATAAAACAGATTGTCGCTAATAAGACAGTGATAGCCACTTCTTTTCTCACTAATATAGGTATTGAACATACCTATTAAATCTCCTAATTTTGGTAGAAATCACTTTCATAAATGCAATATAAGTATTGGAATGGGTTAAAAAAAATAATAATAATAACTACAACTACTACTACTATATAAATGCAATATAAGTATTGGAATGGGTTAAAAAATAATAATAATAATCAATGGCGAAGCTTGGTTCGCCAATCGGCAGGGGCCGGACTCAATTTTTTTCGGTCAGTAGTGGCAAATCGGCGGGGGGCGGACTTAACCCGGACTAAATTTACCTACGAAAATCGCAAATTTTCAGTACTGCGCCAAAAAACAGGGGGGGCCAAGCCACCCCTGGCCCTCACAATACTTCGCCCTGATAATAATAATAATAGTAATAACTACTACTACTGCTACTACGATTACCACTATTACTACCACTACCACATGTTTAAACCTGGCCAATGGTATAAAACTTTAGATTGTTGGTGTAAACTCTAAAGAGAGTAACAGTTGTAACATTAACCATTAAAAAAAATCTACGATCACGTACTCTTTTAGTTTAAAAGTTTATCTTGATTAATTTAGTTATTCACACTACAATCGATCAGTCGATCTATGGTTGAACCTTCCCATCTACCGTACGTGGTTCTTGTCTTACAGTTTTTTTTTTCAGTTCTTAGCACTTTTTTATATGCCTCTATCAAGATTTACCTCAACTTATTGTTTCCTTGCAACTTCAGTTTTTATTTACTGATTTGCTTCAATTTATTGATCTTTTAGACATCATTATTTATAACCGTATAATGTATGATATCCACATATGAGTAATTATATCTTGTATTTGTTTTACACATTTTTAATTTTTATTGCTATAAAAAAGGAGTACATTTTATAATATGTGATATGTATACGTTTACAGCAAAATGATAAAAACAAATTATATTATGAATAACCATTTATTCTCCTAAAATGTAAGGAATTGTTTGTGCATGTGCACAGTCTAAGCTCTTTACAGTCTACACAGCAACTTTATCATTGATTTGTTTGATACATATTATTACTTAGATGTAACTTGGTTTTATCCTATATAAAATAACTCATTATTTAAAAACTAAAAAAAAAAAAAAATACACATACTGGTTCCTTCATATTTGTTGTAAGCTTTGTATAAACCAAATCTAAACCGAAAACTAAGTGATGTAATGTAAAATTGTAAAGAGAGATATCCAAATTAAATTAGATACTTATACCAATTGATACAACCAAAATGCAACTAACTAGTTAACCACTCATTCATGATGCATGTATTCGTTTGAAACGGTTATATATCAAGCAGTTAGATTTAGGTGGAGTGGTATGGAGGTCTAATGATAAGTGACGTGAGAAATAATGGTCACAAGTTCAAGCCTTGAAGCAAGGCCGGCTTAACCATTTAAGAGGCCTAAAGCGAAACAAAATTTTGGGCCCTTAATGAGAAACAAATTCAGTTTGAATAGATTTTTTGTACCTTTCCATTCAAGATTCTTCAAGGGGAGATGGGATTCTTAATTATAAAAGAGACGTTTGCTTCGTCTTTTGGTTTTCTCTCCTTCCCTAATTTACATTTACCCTCAAATAGGCATGTACTTCACTTTCACTTTACTGCTGCTACTACTAACTTCCATGTAGAAAAATGTGGCCCTCCAAGTTTGAGGGCCCAAAGCAAATGTTTCATAATATTTGCATTAAAGCCGCCTGTCTTAAAGGATACCGGATTTTACCGATTATTTATTGTCGTGTCTTCAGGCGGGTGGGTGGGTAGTCAGGTTTTCCTGGATTTGTGGACCTGAAGGACCGGGTGCCCAGTGGATATGCTGAATTCGTCATAAAAGGATTCTCACATACTTTCTTTGCCTTAAAAAAAAAAAGATTTAGTGTTTAAATCCTACTTTCATCGTCGTAATGTCAACATCATGTTTGAACACTTTTGTTTTTGTAGTCCTTGGGTGAGAGTGTGAGACTAATAAATTACAATGAAGCAGTTGCTTTGCAACACTTAAGACGTGTCTGTTCAGTCAAGGGCGTATGCGATGTTTTTGTAACCAATTGATGGGTACCTCGGATAGTCAGGACATCGTTTGTTGAAAGTTAAAAAAAAAAAGAAACGATTGAGATGAAGAATAAAAGAAATGCCTATCCTGATCATGTGGCTTAGTGGTAAAAGGGTCGGTTCTCTCTTTGGGGGAGCCGGGTTCGATTCTCACGGGAGGCATGTGATGGATACCCCCACCCTTGTGGTGGGGTAGGTGGTTGGGAAGTGATGGAGAGACCCTTGACCCTTGACCCTTGTGGTCATGGGTTCGACTCCTGATCCCTCCAGGTTTTACCGGTTCACTACCGTTGTGTCTTTGGGCGGGTTTGTGGGCCGGGTTTTCCCTGGAACAGGAGACGGGTGGGCCGAAGGGCTCTGTCCGTACGGACTAGAGGCCGTCTGGGACCCCTTTCGGCTATTGGGGGCCGCGTACAGAATACCCGGCAATACTTTATTTGATCGTTCAAAAATAAAAGAAATGCCTGATGGCATTTATTGATTCAACAAAGCATTTGTCAATTCAACGATAATTGAATCTTTCAATACCGACTTCACATCTTCCATGACTGCCTCAATAATTTTTTTTTTCCAATTCATTGATTTGACCAACCATTCATATATATAAATCTAAAAAGATTTGTCCATATTTTGAAAAGGTAATTAGGATTTATACACCCTCTGTTTAGAATTCATACACCCTGGCCCACATTACATACCAATAGGAGGCTGCCACATACCCTAAAATGCGATGTCACACCCCTAGAATGTGACGTCACATGGTGTATGAATCCCATAACCCTTTGAAAAACACCTAAGAGTACTTGTGAGCTAACATGTCACACTTTGGCCAAGTATCTTTTTGACTATACATACATTTTCATAAAGAAATTGTCCAAGACTAACGATTGCAGATGTCAGCAACTCGGTTATCCCTTAGGCCTTCGGCGCGCACAACAACCAAACCACTTTACTTCTAAGAATTCAATACATTTTCAATTAGGCCTTGCCCCGGCCCGAGTCCCCACGTCCACTTTCTCCGCCCGAAACGAGTATAACGACTGTTAGACGTAAAGGTCGTGGATTAGATACTCGTGTTAGCTTAGGAATGATCCTTCGTTCACCACAATAGTTAGAACGTAACCCGAGGGTACAATAAGAGAGAGTGATTATGTGTGTGTTGTTAGTGAGAACAAGAGCATGTAAGTGGTTCGGCTGTTTGTAGCCTACGTTCACTATAAGAATCGATTTCTATTATTGGGAGGATTACAACAAGTTATACAATAAGCTCTATTCTAGCTCTTGATTGAAGATAAGTATTTTCGGATCCTTTGCATGGAAGAGGAAGTCTTCTATTTATAGGAGACGTTATGAACTGTGGGATAAGGCCCATAAATCCTTGTATTTAGTTTGGGCCTTGGACAGACCCAGATGTCTTCACCTATTAAAATGGCGGGAAGTCTATGTGCCATTAATGCTGATGTGAGAGAGTATGGATCATGCCTTACAAAAATCTCCACGTGGCAGCATGCGCTTGGGCGCGGATGGCGCTCGTGCTGACTACGACGTGGCTCACATGCTTGTGGCGTCTGAGGTGACGTATGTGGCAGTTGGACATGCATGCACAGTGTCCTGACGTGTACTGTGCATTCAGCATGGTGGGGGCATGGGATATGTCACGTTACCGTCCTTGTGGCAGGGGTTGTTGGACCACCCCTGACACGTGCTATCGTCTGATTGGCGCATAGTGCGCCCTGGGTCTGATCTGATTCTCTTCATTCCTTGTTGCCGTACATCCTCATGTGATATAACTTTGGTGGAATATGCTCGCGCGTTGTGTCACGCGCTAATGGGTATTTATGTTGGTGATGTCATTCGTGTAAAGGGATCTGTGACGTGTTGTAGTCTGCAGGTCAACTATCTCCGCGTAGAGGTCCCGCGGACTCTGGGCTTTTGCTATGTTGTTGAGCTTCCGCAGACTTTCTTGGGATAAAGTCTTAATCCTCCGCGGGATTAGGTACCCTATCCCTTCAGTATGAAAAATTTTAGTTTATTTTCTTTATTTCTCATCATTTCAAACTAGATATATTTGGAAGGAAATGGTTTTTTAAACATAAAATACTTAGGGGCTGTTTGGTAGGATCTGTCTGATTGAGTGTAGAATCATTAAGAGGGTCTGAATGGTTAAGAGGCTCTGAACCTGTAAGTGCTGAATCAATTAGTGCTGTTTGGTTGGACCTCTGAATGACTATGCAGAATGACCTTTTTAACCCCAATACATTTTTTTTGCAGAATGAATGTATCTGTTTGATCAGAGTCATGAATGATTGTAATGAATAATGAAAGGAGAAAGAGGGTACATCGATGTTTATTATTTCATTCAGCTCTCCCTAGTAACTGAATAGTTAAGAGCTAAATGGAAACAAACACCTTTAATGCTGAATGATTAAGAGGTTACCAAACAGCCCCTTACTTTCCTTTTCATTTCATTCGAACACAGAAACACAATAGTTAATTAAATCTTCATCTCCAATCATTTTCTTTTCTCTCTTTATTTATCTTTCTTTTATTTCCTTTTTTTTTTTGAACGGCCAACGAATCAATTTCGAGCACTCTCGGGCACCCTTTTGGCGAATCAGGTACTCGAGAGTACCCCGGCCACCAATTGCCACCAATTCCCGGGAAAACCCGACCACTCACCCGCCCGAAGGCACGACAGTGAAATAATCGGTAAAACCGGTCGGGATCAGGACTCGAACCCAAGCCAATGGCTGGGTCATCCCTCATTTCCCCTCCACCAATGTCCTCCAAATGTAGCTAGTGGGAATTGAACCCAAGCCTCCCATAGGAAACTTTAGGCCCTCAACCAACTAGGCTACATTGTTAAACTTCGAACACAGTATAAGACTACTAGGTGAGCAGACACCAAAAATGTAATGTCTCAGTGCCACGTAGGCTGCCACATCACCAAAGTGGTGTCTCAACATTCTTGAGACATGGGTGGGGTGTGCAGACATGAAAAACCCATGTCTCAAACATTTATTATTATTATTATTATTTTTCTAATAGAGTTAATAGCCATTTTCGTCCCTGAGGTTTGGGCCAATTTGCCACTCCGGTACAAAAAAAATTTTTTTTGCAATTCCTTCCCTGAGGTTTGGATTTTTTTGCGAAATTCGTCCTTTTCACTAACCCAGTTAAAAAATCTTGTTAAGGTCAGGGGTAGGGTTGTCTTTTTGCTAATGAAGGACAATTTTGTCATTTGATACCCTATAATTATTTTAATAAAAAAAACCCATAGTCTTCCCCTACCCCCCACCCCCCTCTCTCTCTCTCTCTCTCCCTCTACATATATCTATCTACCTATCTATAATTATCCTCTGCAAAATTCCAGAATGGGCTTCAAAGCTTGCATAACAACAAAGACTTCATCTCTTTTAATTATCTCACCATTCACGCAATGGTTCATCTCACCATTCACACCATTCACGCAATGGTTCATCTTTACCATCATCGGACCACCTTCGGAGACATCGGAAACCCACCGGAAAAATCCAACTTCACCGTCGAGCCTCCTCCCCCCTGTCACCATCACCGGACCACCATCACCACCTGCAAAAACCACTTACGAAAACCCCACCACCATCAAACCCACCTGCAAAACCACCTACAAAACCTCCTCCCTCTGTCACCATCACCGGACCACCATCACCACCATCAAACCCACTTGCAAAAACCACCTACGAGACCCCCCACAGTCGAACCACCTTCCCCCCTTTCACCATCATCGGAACACCATCCGCCGCCTGTCACCACCACAGTCACCGTCGTCGTCCTCCTTCTCCTATTACTCGCCATCTCTCTTCCTCTGTTCTCCTTTTTCATTATCTCTGCCTATCATTATTATTCCTCTTTCTTTCTCTGTTATCGTACATACAAACATATACTTATGTAATTCCTCATTTCCTATCTCTTACTTATCTGATATCTCATTCCTAATTCCCTAATCATTATTATTATTATTATTATTATTATTATTATTATTATTATTATTATTATTATTATTATTATTATTATTATTATTAAGTCTGTGCAGAGATTTAGAGAGAGAGAGAGACAGCGAAAGAGAAAGAAAGAGAGAGAGAGAGAGAGAGAGAGTGAGTGAGTGAAAGAGAGATAGATATAGGGTGGGGTGGGGTGGGTGGGGTAGGGATGGGGGGGTAAGATTTTAATTAAAATTTTAAATTGTAAGTAAAAAGACAAAAATACCCCTGATCTTAACGAGCTTTTTTAACTGGGTTAGTGAAAAGGACGAATTTGGCAAAAAAATCCAAACCTCAGGGAAGGAATTGCAAAAAAAAAACTTTTGTACTGGAGTGTCAAACTAGCCCAAACCTCAGGGACGAAAATGACTATTAACTCTTTCTAATATTAAAAAAAGAAGAAAAGTAGCCATTGGTCCATTGGTTAATGTTCACAAACAAAAAAAAAAAAGGAAAAAACCTGATTGGATCGTCCCTAATGTTACGAGAGAGACGGGAGGGACGGGAGGACATGAGACAGGGCAAGTGGGGTGGTGTTGATGTCCTAGACATGGCAAAAATGTGAAGAACGGGGTGTGCCCCGTCTGTTTACCTGTTAGCCTAAAAGACATGTACATGATGGCATTATTGATTCAACCAAGCATTTGTCAATTCAACGAATAATTGAATCTTTCAATATCGATTTCACATCTTTCATGACTACCTCAATAATTTTTTTTTCTTTTCTAATTCAGTGACTTGAACAACCATCCATATAAATTCAAATTCTGTTTCCCTTTCCTACTTTGATTCCTACGTAGAGAACGATTGATTTTAATTTGATTCCTGCGTAGATACTTACAACCATACATTTGTCTAACTCATGTATGCCATCAAGTACTATGGAAAAATGTATGACTAATTATTATTTCATTTTAACAATTATTAATTATAAAATATTAATTAATATTTTGACACCTATAGCATTTCTGTTGTGTTGTTCTTGGCTTATTGGAATCGGAGATGATGAAGCTGGATAGACGAATGAGTGAGAGGGAAATGCTATTATTAGCATACTAGATATTTGCCCGCGTTGACACGCAGTTTACCAACGTACGATTATTTGGAGTAGTATAACGTATAAGAAAAATAAAGTAGAAAAATTTTATTAAATTTTAAAAGCAACGAATACACAGTTATTCAAATATCGCTAAAAATTTCCTTATAAACAACATTTTTTGTTTTAGTCATCACTTTCCCATCAGCATCCAGTATAAGTAACTTCACGTCTGCCCTGCTTTTAACTCTTGATAATGCGACATAAAGCTGGCCGTGTGAGAATACAGGGTTTCTTAAATACAATCCAACCTTTGATAAAGACTGTCCTTGGCTTTTATTGATGGTCATTGCAAAACATACGCTTATTGGGAATTGACGCCTTTGGAACTTTACTGGAATCTTGATATCAGATGGTATCAAATTTATTCTTGGAATAAGAGTTTTGGTACCAATGTTTCCACCTGATATGATCTCGGCTTCAATAACACGCTTTGCAAGTCTGGTGATTCGTAATCTCGTTCCATTGCACAAACCATTTTGTTGATCTATGTTTCGCAACAACATGACGGGTACACCAACTTTAAGTGCTAAACGATGGTTAGGTAACCCAGAAATTTTTAAACCATTAAGGACATCAGGAGAGTATAAGTCTTCCTGTGAACGGTTATTACCATTCTCAATCTGACATATACTATCAGAGCTCAGATACTCGACTTCATCTCCAGGAAACAATGCAAGAAGCCTTTCATTTATATCATGTACGACTTCATTTGTAGGTGCAAGTATTGCTCGTTCTCCAAAGTAATCCTTATCTTTGTAAAGTTGGATAAGTGAAGGGTAGACGAAGTCAATTAATCTAGAAATCGGATCTGATGTACCCTTAATAAGAAGATCATCTGGAATGTCCACATCAAACTCATCATCATGAATTGACTCACCAACTTTACCCTCACCTAATTCAAGAAGCCAGTTTGCAAATGCCTTTGTTTCATCGGATTCAGACGTGTTGTTACCTAAAGTTAACCTCATGTTTTTTGTTAAAGTGAGGACTTTGCAACTATTCCAAATAGGAGAAGAAGTTATTGATGCATTTAAAATATCTCTTCTACTACCGTTTGGAACAACCGGAAGGATCTGTCTAAAATCACCACCAAAAACCATAACCTTACCACCAAAAGGCAAATCAGAATTAGGTGAAGAATTTGACTGCAGGACGTCTTTCATTGTACGATCAAGTGCCTCAAAAGCATGCTTGTGAATCATTGGAGCTTCATCCCAAATAATTAACTTAGTTTGCTTCAATAAATCAGCAATATCACTATTGGGCTTTATACCGCACAATGATTGTTCAGTAACATTCAAAGGTATACGAAACCTAGAATGCGCTGTCCTTCCACCAGATAACAGCAGAGAAGCAATACCACTGGATGCAACGTTCAAAACAATTTGTCCTTTAGATCTTATGGCAGCAGACAACGTTTTCCATAAAAAGGTTTTACCAGTTCCTCCAAAACCATAAACAAAGAATAGCCCACCTTTGTTACCATCAACCGCATGAATGATTTGATTAAAAATTGAACGTTGCTCATCAGTTAAAGAACGTGAATAGGTATGAAATTCCTCAGCCAACGTACTTACTTGATAATTCAGCTCATCAAGAATCAAACGGTTATTTGCAGATGATATCGAATCATTATCAGGATAAGGCATAGAAGGAAACCTACGCAGGCTTGAGTTATTCCGAAGCAACTGTTTCTCAATTTCAAGCAACGCAAGGTTCTTTATTTGTTCATCAGGAAGAGACAAACCTAAAAACGAAAAAGTTTGGAACATTCAATTTAAAATAAAAGGGACATTAAAAAAAATAAATTCATTAAATTTTGAAATTAAAATTTGTTACCTTCAATTTGGAATACGTCTTCGTGTCTACGCATAATACCATCTGACAGATACTTCCATGATTTTTCCCAAACATGCTCAGGCCTAGATAAGGTATTAGACAGCAACATCATCGCAAACAAATTACGAAGAGAATATCCAGAACCTGTATAATGAGCCTCTTCAATAGCTTCTACATATTCTTTGTCATCGTCTAAGAGGCCAAGAGCATAACATGCATCACGAAATGTTGGTAAGATTTCTCCATTGACCGTTCTTATCTCCTCAAATGATCTAGGGCCTTTTACTTTATTTAGAAGCACTCTCAAAAAATACGCCTCGCCCATAGATGGATTAACCATGTGAACACGACCAATTGCCTTACCCATCTTTCGAAAGTCCCATTTTTTTTCTTCCTCTTTCCAGACAAATTTACTTGGGATTTCAATGTAACTTAGTTCACGTGCCACAGCTTCGTTTCGGTTCAGTTCCATCCATTTTAGAAACATTGTTACAGCCACCGTTGGTTTGTCGAGCACATTTTGAATATTTTCTTTTGGACCATATACAACACTTTGCTCACCGGGCAGATGAAATGGAAGCCTTATAACTGGAGGGTATCTATAATGCACTTCATTTTTAAATATTCTCCACGAAGCTTCACATGCTGAAAGGAACCTACAATCAAAATGTTTTTTGATTTCATCTTTTTGCATCACTTCTTCACCTTCTCCATTATCTTCTACAAAAGCAACTTTAGCCATATCATGTCCTTTATTAATGTATTTAAATAAATACTTAATTGAAGCGGCCTGGTTACACCATTCAACATTGATATGAGCTTGGTAACGCCTTAAAAGTTTTGCATTATAAGGGACCACATGTCTATTGTCTAACGTAGCTGTTCCTTTTTCAACAAATATCCCTGACTCTCTTCTTCTATAAACCGGATATCCATTTGAATCTAACGTTGAAGCAGGAGAAAACTTCTTTGAAAATTTCTTGGAGCACTTACCGTCAAGCATGCACGGACAGTTCGGATATTCACGCCCACATGGTCCATGCATCATAAAGTCACTCACAAGACTAAACAACTCCGGATCAAGATTCTTATCAGGGATTTCAGCCGAAACAAAACGATCAACGTGTTCAATTGTGGGTAGCTTACTGGCTTCTTTAAGAAACAAACAGATATGAGCATGGGGCAGTCCACGTTTTTGGAACTCTATAGTATAGACAGCTGAAACATAAAGTAAAACAATATAATAAAACACGTTACTATTTAGAAACAACAAATAAAAATTGTATTAGTATAAGTGAATAAAGATGCTAATATATGAATATATATTGGAAGTTTTTTTTTTGGTAATGAATTTTACCTGCTGAAGTTTTGCCCAATAGTGCTTTTTCACGTAAATCTTTCATGATTGAGTCTAGCTTAACTTTGAATAGTCTAGCTAAAATATCTGGCCTGTCTTCTGGATTTGTCTTCTTGTCTTTAAGAAACCGTCTAATTTCAGGCCATTTTGGATTGCATGTGATTGTAATAAAAAAATCAGGGTATCCATGCCTTTTACAAATAGCCATTGCATCAAGATAATTTTCCCTCATGTAGCGTGCACCACCAGTAAAAGAAGAGGGTAAAATCACAGGTGTCCCTACTTTTGCCAAGTCAGTAGGTCCATTTTGGTTCAACGTTTGAAGATTAGTATAAGTTTCACACCTAAGTTTACTTTGCTGGAAACGGACATAAAATAAGCGCTCACTCTCAATCATTGTATAAACGTCAACCAAAAACTGTTGAAGAAGCCGCCTTGCATTCAAAATCAATGAGAACTTACCAACTCTGTCCTGAATATGATATGCAAAATACTCTCTCATTGAACACTTTGAATCGACCTTCTTTTTAGATTTCCTCTCTTCCCTATGTGGTATATCAACCCTATAACAATCTTCTCCAAACGGAATAAGCAATGGATACTGCAGGGCTAGATACGACGGATGAAGTTCAGATATACGCTGAAGTCCCTCTGATCTTGATTCCACGACAATATCTCTATTGTCAAGCTGCTCATCATTGTCTGAAAAAATAAGAGCAGCGATTTCTGACGAAGTTGGTAGGTTGTATGTTCGGCCATCTTTAGTTCTCCTACCAATAAGACGCAACTTAAGGGTAACTTCAGGATTTTCATGAAATCGATCCCGTACACTCCTATAACTTTTCACAAGCTCATTATTTGAGTCTAATATCGACTTCAGGTACTGAATGATTTCAATGTCAAGGAGGTCAGAAATATCCTTACACTTTTCCTTTTCCTTACTGAAAAGAATGAAATTTTTTTTTAATACATTAAAATTTATATACAGGGCTAAAAAAAAGTAGAATAAAATTTTTAGAATATTACCTATAAATGTTTTTTCGGTTTGAAACTTTATTTTCAGTGTCATATATATATAACTGCGAAAACTTCGGTTTCGAACCATCATAAGGAAGAAGACCACCCATCGTGTGATAATTCTCACCACTTATTCTGTATATGAAGGGAGCCTTTCCACTATTGATATTTGAATCAACCTTCCCTCCCATTGAAGTAAAACAAAACATAGAATTGAAGCGGCGAATGTGCTTTAAGAAATATTTGCTCTTTAATTCTATGTTCTTGAAAAGGTTCTGATAATCTAAATTGCTCTCTTTGAAATCTGGAAGTTGTACCTTTCCATAACCACAACATAGCATATAGCTTGTTCTTCCACCAACATTTACGCTTCTAATAGCTTCTGACCTCCACAACTTTGCATTACACATTTGACATACAACCGTTTGATCACCATGATCCAGATAATCTTGCAAACAGAATAAATAAAATAAAATTAACTTATAAAAGAAAAAAAAAGGCTTTTAAATGTTTTGTAAATTTAATATTTACCTTTAGAGACACCCTTAAATTGCAAGCCTTCAATTGTTTGAGGTTCCACATTTTCTTCGTCAGACAAACTAACCATTCGGACAGTTGAGATGCAACGTCGATTATTCCTTGATGTATTAATCGGTTCTCTTTGAGCAGAAGATGATGCAAGTGAGACCGTATTAACATCAGTAAGTCCACCTGTAATTAAGAATAACATTTAAAAGTTAGTATTAATAAGATTCAGAAATTCATTACATTAATCGACATAAAGCAAATTGTACCAGATGGGGTTGGATAAGTAGGAGTTCTTAGCGTGTCATCATTTGAACACTCATGTGCAACAGTGGGTTGTTTTCGAGGTCTACTAACAGAACCAACTTTACGTCTTTTTGAATCAAGTTGTGCTTTTCTAACGTTTCGTAACTCTGCAGATTTTTGTCTTTGGACTTCACGCACGGAAACTATGGATAAAAATAATATCAGTTTGTATATTCAATGAACGTTTAATGTTAAAATAAAGGACTAATGTAAAAATAAAACTTGTATAACATAGTATTATGATACCGTTTGTAATATTGGACAAAGGAGTTCTTTGTGTGGAACCTGATAATACATAATGAAATAACAAAGAGACAATGTTAGAGTAAAAAATTTGTCATCAATTTAAAAAGTAAAGCTATCGAATATTTAAATGTCATACAAATTTATTACCAGAAAAGGATGCGTTAAATGGGTTGTTGAAGGTTGATCTAAAGGATGGCATATCGATTGAAACTAAAGTACTTCTGGATGTTGATGAGTTTGAATTTTGACATTGATTAGCATTGACTCTCTTAGAATCCATTTGTAGTTTTCTGGATTTTGGACACTCCGTTGCAATATTTTTATTGACTTCAAGCGTAGAAACAACGTATGAAATAGTATTAGTTTTTATAATGAAATCAATAAGAAAATAGGATATTCGTATACAGTGAAACATGTAGTTTAAATAAATAAAAATACCATTTGATAAATTAAACAAAGGATTTTGTTGCAATTGTCCTATAAAAAAAGACGAACAAATAAAATTGACTTAAATTATAAATGTGGAATGGTAGTTCAGACTGTATAGAAAGACTTAAAAGTAAAAAGTGTTATTCGTTGATTTACCGGGTGTAGAAACATTCAATGTACTTTGGAAAGATGAGCTTTGCTGAATATAATGGTTGGAACGTTCAACGGAGTAACGATTAAATATTGTAGTTGGCGGCACATTTTGAATTCCATTATTATGATTGTTCACCTTGCATCTCTTTGCATCCAGTTGTAATTTTCTATATTTACGACACTCGGCCGCGTGCTTAACTTTTTCTTCATGGGAGATAACTATGAAGAATTACGTATTAGTTACATAAGTAAACGATAATATAAATAAAGACATATATAACTACGAAATAAGTGTACCGTTTGAGATATTAGATAATGGCGTTCGTTTGTCATCACCTTATAAAAAATCGAAAAATTAGATGACAAATTAAAAATAATACAAATAGAAATACATTGTATATTTATGCCAAAAAAATTACCATTCGAACTGTTAGAGAGTCTTTTACGTCCCATTTCAACTAAAAGGATGCAATTCTACATAAAATGCATTATAAGAGTTTAACAAAATATAAACAAACTTAAAATTATGGATGATAGGTTTATATATATATAAACATTCAACGATACATAATACTTAACTAACAATATATTATAAATCAACATAAAGTACAAATCATCATGTTATGCGAAAATATGTAATATTGAAATTCAAGAATTACATACCTTCAACTTCTTTGATGGAACAGTAGAGAAAAAACATGTAGATAATCATGTTATGCGAAAACATGTAATATTGAAATAAAAGAATTACTTACCTTCAACTTTTTTGATAGAAAGTAGAGAAAACAGAAAAAAGCAAAGATGAACTCTTGAATATTTGAGTCTTCTGATTTGTCTGTAAGACTGAATGGATTCCTTTATATGAAACGTGTTGCTTTGATTTATAGTAGTAGGGTTTTATAGATTTCTTTTGTTTAAATTTCTAGTCAAAACTTATTTAATATGGTTAATTACTTACCATGATTAAAGGAATTTCAGGATTTGAATTTTTTGGTGTAATTACAATTCAAATTTTTCGAAAATTTGAATTTATGGATATGTAACGATTTTTATTTTTAGCAAGTGTGTAATTACAAAGAATTTCTAATTAAAAATGTTTATTAATAAGCTTAAATACTTACCATTATTAAAGAAATACTATTTGAATTTTAAAGTAAACGAAAAAGTCAAGTTAATTATATTTAGTATTTTTTATGTTTTTTTTTATTAAGTATGTAATTAGAATAAACTTGTTTAAATTAATTGTACTATAGCAACTTTGTAATTTTAACATAATCTTTCGTTATACTACTTAGAATTTTATATTAAAGTAACTTAAAATTTTTTTTTTTAAAAATTTGTTTGTAAAAACGGAATATAATTAAATATTAGTCATATTTTGTTGAATAATGTTATTGAATGTATTAGAACTTTATGTTTGATAAATTGTTTGTAAAAATATAAATATGATAAAAAAATGTTAATTATATATAGGTGGACCTATAAATAATGTTATGATTCTTATAGACAATTCAACATAACGTATAAATAATTAAAATTTATTCAACAACGAACAATTATTTGCCAAAGGTAAGGAAAAAAACATAAATGTTCAAACCAACAACTAATTCAAATGAAAAATAGTAGCAAACATCAAACAAACCATAATAAAAAACAAATTGTCTCAAACCATAAACAAACATTCAGAAAAATCCCCAAAAAAATAGCAAACAAACGGATAAATGTTCTTATTTTTCAAGCTTTGGGATCAACAGGGGGATCTCAACTGATTTGTCGGTGCAAACTTTCTTATCACCCTTACGCACTTTGGTAGTAGACTCACTTGCATCATCTTCTAGACCGTAAACTTTGTCGAGGCTACGCTTCACTTCCTGCTCGTCATGGACCAGACTAACTCTGCAAGATGATTCTGGAGTGTTGTTATCTCCAACAGAATCCTACAAAAGTAAATGAAAGGTAAAAAGTTTCATAATAGTAGCAATTTAAATTTAATTGCGGGAGTGATTTAATAGGTGAAAAGAACCTTAAGAGAGACTGCATTTTGTGTAGACGATTCAACTCCATCCAAGCTTTCAAATCCAGGTTGATCCACCTAAAAACATTAAAGGATTTGTATGTGTCACATTATATAGTAAAACAATAATAAATTTTTATAAAATCAACCTATAAAGGAATATAGGACGGGAATAAAAAACCTGAATATCGGAGAACTTTTGTTCTAGTGAAGAAAGTATCGATGACTCATTCGTAAACTTGCGTATACTATATCCGTCTAGGTGCTTGTCAATATTGAATTGACCCACTTTAATTTTGAACGCAAACTTTTTGTCTTCAAGAGCATGAAACTCAGTTGGAGTTGTTTTTTCTTCACCAGAAACCTTAATAACAAATGACATACATAATATAAAGCAAAATAAGTAATTTGTTTTGGACTGAGTATAAACAACTTACCTGCTTAGATTTTTCTAAAAGTTGCATTGCTGACATTCCCAGCAATTTCTTTGCTTCACGATCAAATAAAGTAAGGGATGTAATACCAGTAAAATCCTGAACCCTTAAAGGTACTCTGAACCTACATTTAGAAATTACAAAATATTATTAAACAAATTTAATAGTGTTTTACTTTAAGATGTACATATTTAAGATAAAGCATACACTGGATTAGCAGAGACGATGTGCTTTGGACATTCTCTATTGGGGCAAACTAACACCTGTTTAAACGAAGTAACATCTGTTTCTTCATTATCATCAGGTAAACTTAAGGTCGGCTCCACCTTGTGATTACAGTGCTCACATCCCAAATAATACCACTCATCTTTATCATCGACACCCTTAATGGTTCCAAGAACAACGACCTGTTTGTTCACCTACAAAAGAAACATCGGTTAAAAAATGAATGTTAAATAAAACTTGTATATAATGATATGATAAATCAATTGAATCTTACCTCTGTTATCAAAGGAAGATCACGAATAGTGCTGAAAGGGGTTTTATTCAAGAATTCATCATTAATATTCATACTACCAGACGATCCAAGAGATCGTTGTACAGACGATGATTCCGTAGAAAAAAACTTTTCAATATAACTGTAAGAATAAAAAAATTAATATAACATATATATAATAAGTCAAATATTTAGATATATGTAAATAATTACAGGATAATTTAAACATATCACCTTTTCTTAAAAGCACGAATATCGTCAATATCTTCGTTGATAAACAGGCGAGTTATATTGAACCCATTTTGCAAACTTACATTACCTTTAAAAAAAAAGAAAAAAGCAAGCGTTATTTTTTTTTAAAAAAGTAATAAAAATATCAAACGTAATACAAATTGCAAGAAATGACAAACCTTTATAATTGGTAAAGCTACCAAATTGAACAATAAGAACTACATGGACTTCAGCTTCGTTCTGCTTGATGTACTCAAACATCTGCTCACTATATTCATCCCACAAAGAACATGACATTTTTACCCCACTACATACAATACATTTTTTATTAGATCATGCATAAATTTCAAACATTTCTTCCTAAGTATTAATCGTACAAATGAGAAATGAATATATCATGAAAGATTATGAGATAATAAATTATGAATAGGAAAAATGAAACACATACTCTAGATCAATCAAGAGTAGGTTCATTTTCATTTTCAATCCAGCTTTTGTTTCGATAGGCTCGGGTGGACTCCATTCTTCAACAAACCCAATGAAATCTAAAATATTTAAAATGTTATTTCAACTAATAAATAAGAAGACAAATTAAAAGAATAAAAATATATAAAAGATTAAGGCTTCGAAAACTACCAATCCTTTGTTCTTGAGAAAGGTTACCAGACTTAATAGACTCAAAAGAAGAGAAATTAAAACCATATTGGCTACCATCAAATCTGTTACACTTTGTAAGATTTGTTTCAAAAGTAAACGATAATATGTCATTTTTAGAAAAGTGTTTAACAGATTTGTTATCCGCTAGTTGTGGTCTATAGATATAATATGATTCATTTTCACGTAGAAATTTTTCATGCTTCTTCATGTATCTATTCCACACAATCGCTTGCATTTTAGAACCCTGCGTAAAAATATGTAATTAGAAGACATAGTTTGACCAGAAAATATTAAATCGAGTTGTGTAACATATATGTGACAAAGGAATTGATGATATCAAATCTAACCTGTTCATCCATAACAACCATATCAATGGCAAGAGTTTCACCTGGTATCTTTCGATTTGCTCTCTTCCAAAGCCTAAGTACCTTAACTTTGATTGTGTAATTACTCAGCCGCCATGTTATGTCATTCAAAAATGTTACATTATTTGGATCCATCTGCCTGCACGTGTGTAATATTTATCACAACTAACTGCGAACTAAAAAATGTTAGTACTCGTGTGATATATAAATAAACAATGTAAGAACCTAAAGTAGTATATACTACCTGCGAAATGTAGAAGAAAAAAACTGAATTATATTCGATTCAATTGTACATGTATATATAATTTCGTATACCTATTATAAATAAGGAAGAAATGTTGTATTTTTAGTATAGATTATATAAATAGAAACAAAATATGAAATGCCAATCTAATTGATTAAGTTTAAAGGTTTCCATAATACATTTTCAATCAAATTAAGTGGTCAAACTTTCCGAAATTATGAAAATAATTGTTGTTTCTTAAATCTTATTTTAAAAAAGTCAAAGACTAATTTTTTGTCTTTCCAAAAATCTTGTTTGTCAAATTAAAACTTTTTTAATTTGTAAATTATTAATTACTTGTGAGTTTAAAATAAAAAGAAAACGTTTTCTTTTGTTTTAAAATGGTACTGGATAAATTTAACATTTTCAAATAAAACGGTTGACTTTGTAAATAACCATTCAACAGGTAAAACACACCAATGTATGTAACCACTAACAGTTAATCACAATCCCAAAAACAACCATACCAAGGTGGTAACAGTTACACAGCAACACTATTTTAACAGGAAAAAGTCAACGGCATAAATTAGGATGAAAAAAAGATAAATTATAGGTTGATTGAAACCATAAAAAGTAGTCAATTACACATTGTTAATTGATTGTCTTTCAAAAAATCTTTTTTATCAACATAAAACGGTTTGAATTTGAAAATTATTAATTACTTGTGAGTTTAAAATATTAAAAAACGTTTTATTTTTTTTTAGATGTTATTCGAAAAATTTAACATTTTCAAATAAAACGGTTGACTTTGTTAATAAGCATTCAAATGGTTTGAAAAAAAAAGAATATCATAAATCTATTTCTCAAAAGACATATCAACAGGTATAACACACCAATGTATGTAACCAATAACAGTTAATCACAATCCCAAAAACAACCATACCAAGGTGGTGACAGTTACACAGCAAAAGTATTTTAACAGAAAAAAGTCAACGCCATAAATTAGGATGTCACAAAAAATCAATTTTTGGTTGATTGAAACCATAAAAAGTAGTCAATTACACATCGTTAATTGATTGTCTTTCCAAAATTCTTGTTTGTCAACATAAAACGGTTAGAATTTGAAAATTATTAATTACTTTTGACTTTAAAATATTAAAAAACATGTATATTTCTTTAAAAATGGAAAATATTAAAACTTGGGAATTTTTCAAAAAAAAAGTCAAAGTTACGAAATTTTAGTATGTTAATAATGAGAATGTTTAATGTTAATGTAATGTAATTTACCAAATTTAAGTTTTAATCAACAATGTTAACAAAGTCAATTTGTAAAATCTAAAGTTGTCTAAATTTTAATTCTCATTATAGCAAACAAATCATATTAAGCATATTTACCTATTTCTAAAAAAAACATATTTCCCAAATTATTGCTAACAACTATTAAAACATAGAAGATCATATGTCGTAAATACAAACCATAACACTGATATATTTTTCAAAACACATATCAACACAAAAAACAAATCAATGTATGTGACCACTAACATTAATCATCATCCCAAAAACGACCATAACCATCGTGTTAACAGTTACCCACAACCACTGTATTGAACCAAAAACCACCACGACTTAGGACCAAAAGTATGTGATTTATATCCAAAAAACTACCCACTGCCTCCCGTCCTAATTACCATCAACCCTAACTACTTTAGAGAGCTTGAACAGACCTCGTTTTTCAAACCAACGGAAATGCACCTGATCACCAGCCTGCAAATCATTGTCAGCAACAAACACAGACATACCTTTGATGTAAAAACGCTTACTCGATCCCCTGTCTTCAATACCTACAGAAACACCCCAGCTATTTTGCTCAGCATCCTTAATTGTCAATGAGCGCGGCCTGTTCAAGCCATTGGCCTTCGCCCATTGTGTCTTCATCCGCTAAAACAAATAACCATACATGAAATTTGTTATAAAAAGGTTTATTTAGCATCAAAATGATTATAACATATCTATATAACATATAATACTTACAAAATGCCTGTCAACAACAAACACAACTGGAACGGCCCAATCTTCTATATCGGATACATCTTCATCCGATCCAGATTCATCATCATCAGTTTCCATATCATCTTCATCTGAATACTCTTCTCCATCATCATCAGAAACCACAACTATTTCCTCTTGATTATGGTGATCATCCTCGGGCTGTTCAACGTCCTCCCACAACTCCGGAGGCAGGGTCAGCTTGTTTTTCTCAAAGATGGACAACTCCAATGTTTTCTGTTAATTTTACAATGAAACACATGAAAAGTGTACAAATTAATGATCTAAATCTCAAACAAAATTAATGATATTTATTGAAATTTCGAATCGACAAACAAACCTCGTTGTAAATTTCAAACACCATCAGATGATCTGCTGTTATGTTAAACCTCTGTTTCATGTACGGCCATCCCTGGGTAATGAAAATCTCATCACCATCGTATTCAAGTTGGATCTGGAAAACATGCCCTGCAAAGAAGATGAATATATAACCACTGTTATTATTATGAACATCAAGATTTAAAAAAGTCTTATTATCTAACAAATAATTATATACATGAGATTACCTGGAAATGAGCTAACCATAATCGGTTCCATAGGAGGGTTTCGATTGTACAAACCATGATGAACGAAGGCACTTATATGCTGGAAAGTTGAAAAACAATGTTGAAACATTACTACATATTAATGTATTTAAGGCGTTATGTCATGGTTCTACACATCATTTAAAAAACATACCAGGCGATTCAGATCACTGAGTGGGTCATCAAGTTTGCAGTAGAAATACTTGCCCGGTGCAGCTATGGCATCCTGATGAAAAGTATACATATTAAAACAGTTGAGCATTTCTTCAAACTCAAAAACAAAGTGACAACCACTTGGGTAGTTTAGCGTGGTAATCATGTGCTTCCACCCGTTGTAAAAAAACCATTTCCCAACGATATTCATCACTTTAACTTCGAATGATCTCTCATCCAAAGTATGAATTCTGGTCATGCCAGTAGGGAATCCATACTTAGTAATCCATTCCTTATAATCTCCGGGCAACGCCTACAAATCAATACCAAAAACAGTTGATTATAAATTAATCTATTGGATTTTCAGTTAATAAAGATTATCCATCCGAATAATGTGCAGTGATCAATGAACATATAGTAACAACCAACGGATTTTTAACGCATAAGAAAGGTCGCTTACCATACACACACGTTCTCTGCCCTCTGATTTAACCCAAAATCCAGAAACCATTCTGAGACGACCTTTAGAGCAACTGTATTATCAGTAAAAACAAATTAAAACATGATATCATATAACTAAAATTGCATCATTAGATGAATACATAAATGACAAATCTGAAAAATCTTAAAACCTATTAATTTTTGAAATCAGATTTATCATTGTGAGAGTATAATTAGTAAAAAACTTAAATTGAAAATCCCAAATTGAAAACTTTATATAATCGAGTCATATTCACAATGTTCATACAAAGTTGATTCAAAACAACATCAATCTAATCTTCTGAAAACCCAAGTTTGACCTAACAACATCAATGGCAAATCAAAAAAAACACTGTCCGAGTCCATCCATATCCATTCAAGAACCCTAATATCACAATCAAGAAATATAATCAAACAATCAAGAACCCTAATTAAGGGCAAATCAAGGTTTTGTTTGTCGTAAAAAAACACACAAATCGAAAGATAAATATAATCAAATACAATGAAAACCGGGAAAAAGAAACATTCAATCGACAAAGATATGAGAAAAATACGAAAAAAAACACACTGAAAATCAGAGATGAAGATGGATTCAATGAAATAAGAATGAAATAGAGATTACCTTAGATTGGAGATGAATGATTGGATGAATCGCCCTTGAATCGCCCTTGAAATCGCTGATTAGGGTTTCCAGTGTTTTGTTTGAAGGAGGCGAGAATAAGAGGATTGTTTTGACCGTGTGTTTTGTATGAGTATATATATTTTCGGGTTTTTTTTTTTAAATGAAAAATTTTATAAATTCCCACAATGAGACACTTGGCACAATATGATTGGCTACACAATTGAGGATGAATGTGGGAGTGCCAAGTGTCCTCATGGACTTTTGTTTATTAGATGTATAGATATTTATAATTTTATGGCTTTTAATAGTTATTTAAACTAATTCAATTATTATTATTTTATTACATCAACTACTTTCATTTAGATAAGCACATTATTGATAACCCAACCCGCTTATAACTCGTCAACAAGTATGACTCATTTAAAAATACTTTCATTTAGATAAAACACAGAAATTTTTTTCCCCTTACTTTTATTATCTAACTATGTCCATATAACTTCTTCTAGAGGACGTCGCTAGTCGAACTCTTGCCATGAAAAGACATCACATATGAGTCATGATTTTATTATAAGCTTTTGGATGATGAGTTTTCTCTTAGATTGATAACAAGCCTAGATTGATAGCAAGCCGTGTTAATAGTCTTGTCCGCAAACATAAACATGACTGCCTTTTACTTAGGGGGGGAGGGGCACTACCTGTAAGGTTTTTTCACTTCACTGTTTTCCACTAATCATACACTGTCACATCACTTCACTGAAACACTATTTTGGAAGCAGCACTCCACTGATTTTTTTTATTTATTTTTCATTTAAATAAATAATATATATTTAAACTTTTTTTATATAAATAAATATATAAACAAACATGTTCACCACCACCATCTCAACTATCATCACCTGCCTGTTTCCCCTCTATGCCACCACCTTAACTATCATCATCACCACAACCACCATCTGTATTTTGTAACCATCACCACCACCATATGTAATTATCACCACCACCCCTAAAACTCCAACCAAGAAAGTTGGGATGTTTCACCGAACAAGAAAGTTATTCAAGAGGTTATTGATGTTTATGAAAATGGGTTGGTTGTTGGGAACAAGAAGAACGGTGGTGGTGGAGGTGATGCATACAGATGGTGGTGATGATAATAGTTGGAGAAATGGTGGTATAGAAAAAAAATTATATTTTATTCAAATTTACGGGTTCACATCCGTTAGTTATAACCAGCAAAAGGTCCACGTGTCACACCCTCAAATTTTTACTGCGGGGTTTATACCGCGAGGTGCGTGATATACTAGGATCCCATAGCCATATGTCATATGAACGACTCTAAATGCCTGTAACATCGCGTGATTTTTACCTTTACATATATTTTAAATTCTATGTTTAACAAATTCCAAGTTCGCCTTTATTCGTTTTTTTTTTCTACCCATTCATGACGAGTCACCATTATATTTTACCCTATTCAATTTAGGCGTTACAACAAGAAACTTATTTAGTTAAGATCTTAATATATACTTATTATTAATAAAATATATATATAATACTTAATAAAAAAAAACATGAATTGAATTCAGGGAACGAAACACATTCAAATTCTAATGTTAATTTTCGTTCTTTTTTTTTTGTAATTTTAATATTATTATTATTTTTTTCTTTTTCTTTTAAAGATATATTTACCACCTAATTAACTTCTAACCACCCTAATTAATTCATTAAATACCCAACCCCTTCACCCCAACTATAAATACACCACTCCTACCCATTCTAACACTTGCTCATTTCTAAATCCTCTCTAAACCTCTCAATTCTCCAAAGAAATCCCAAGAGTGGAAGTCCACTTCTAAGTGAGTTCTCTCATAAACTCCAACTTTATTCTTCTTTCTTCACTTCTTTCTTTTTCTAACCCCTTGGAAAACCTCTAGGATCTTCCCCATATTTATCCACAAAAGTGTGATAAGGGTAGAGCACCTAAAAGAGGTTCCAAAGGTGGTTGTTTTCTGAATTATACTATATAATAATATAAACATATACTTTCAAGTTTCTATCTTACTAGTTTATTATTAATCTTTGGAAGGTTTGTGGATACATCCCTACCTTACCAATGCTTGACTCTCATAACCATCCGAATCACCTCTATGGTGGTTTGTGTTTTGGTTCGCCTAAAAGGCTTGCTTGACTCTTATGACCATCCAAATCACCTTCATGGTGGTTTGTGTTTTGGTTCGCCTAAAAGGCTTGCT
Source organism: Ambrosia trifida (assembly GCA_028751855.1). Taxonomy (NCBI): domain Eukaryota; kingdom Viridiplantae; phylum Streptophyta; class Magnoliopsida; order Asterales; family Asteraceae; genus Ambrosia; species Ambrosia trifida. The sequence goes on from CM054129.1 coordinate 2,071,332, forward strand.
TGACTCTCTTGAATCTATAATCTAAACTCGAACCTAAGACTCTTTATTTTTCTAATTCTAGTTAACCAAGGCTAAGGAACTAATCCCCCAAGACTCATTCTTTTGGAACCTTGCTAAAACGCACCCAAAGGTGAGTTCATACTTGTCCCCCTTTTATTCTTTATTCTTTGGGGCTCAACATGTATCACTATCAAAACTCAAACGATTTTAAACTCTACAATCTATTATGCTTAGTCTAAAGTCTATCATATTCTAAATTCTATCATGCGCAATCTAAAGTCTATTATATGCTTGTACGCTATGCTATGTAGAATTATTTACTCTAACATACAAATGTTCATATAGTTGACAACCCACCTTGCATGTATAGCGCTATAGGATTGGCTATCCGCCCCCTACATGGGTCATGTTAAGCAAAATTCTTCGTGGCTAGTCGCCGTTTGTATGGTTCTCTTGCATATGCCTATAAGCAAAACTTTATTATACTATGTATGTATGTCAAAACTAGTATGCTCACCAATGCTTTATGTGTTGACGGATATTTTATACATGTTGCAGGAAATATTTATTGCAGGACATTCAAGAAAACTACTTAGGATTGGACATAGAAACTCACTCTAGTTCAAGTTATCATATTCTTGTTGTTGTATTTTTCGTTATTTGAACTACTTGTATTTCTATTTTTAGACAATAAATGAAATTCTATCTTTAAACTATATTGTCACAAAATCTAGTGTCATGAAGTCTTTGAACAATCTACCACTAAGTCTCGCCCCGATGTATTCCGCCATCGGTTGGGGTGTGACAATGCCCAAACCATTTAGTTCGTTTTCAAAACCCAAGTTTAACAATCAATCATAAGTTTTAAGAAAATGCGAAAGCGAAATCAAAGTTATGCGCAAAACAAACGTGCCAAACCAAATTAAAAGTAAATGATAAAATAGTTTAAAGTGTTTGAAATACCATGACAAACATGATGCATGACCTATGCGTGCTCCAACCTAGCGACCTGTAAAAGAATGCTAGTGTGTGTCAACATAAAGTTGGTGAGTTCACAAAGTAAAGTAAATGAGTAAATAAGTGTGTAGGTATCCAAAACCATGTAACCACTAGTTTAGCACATGCCATGGATAGCTAACCGACTCATGATAACTAAACACAGGTAATGCCGAAATGCTAATTAACGTGCACTCACAACAGTGAGCAAAAGTTCCTCGCATCATTGCCTATCAACGATGATAATGTGTAAAGTCACAGTTCACTCCTGGCTCCTAGCACGGTGTGAGGCTTGTCAAACCTAATAGCGCTATCAACTAGTAACTCAGTTGCTAACCCGACAACTCATTCGGTATAATGTAGGGCTTCAATGATAGTGTGGTTTAGTTCATTAAGGACAAAAGATGTGAAACTAGTAAAATCCGATTCACCCCGTGAATCCACGTATCCCAAAACCTGGGATATAATGTAGTCCCAACTGGACTAGAAAGTAAGTAATTCCCAACCAGGAATTAGTGTGTGTCTCCACACCCGAGACGCGTGCTTTTGAGAAAAAGTAGCGAAACTCACCTTAGGGTGCAAAGCTAAATCCTAATTCGAAAGTAAATAGGAACGTGCTACCGACTCCCTATTACATGTGCCACTACGTGAGTATATGCGTATACATAACACACCACAAAAACTTATTTGCCCAAGACATTCGTTAATGCGAAACATTCAAGTGACGCATAGTGTAACTACATGCACAAGTAACCCTAAGAACCCGCTAGTGAACATTATGTTTAATATCAGTTATACACGCCATATAAGTCTCATATAAGTGTACATCAAAGTCCAAGTCACAACCAAGTCATACAAACCTTCAAACAAGCACATACTAGACTCCTAAAATTTAACTGAATATTCCTAGGAGTCCAGTCATCGTGCCACTTTTTTTTTTTTGGTGACAAAACCATACGAAAAAATTATGAAAAAACTTTACTACAGCTAGGTTCTGAAAACTTTCACATCAGGTCAGTTTACGAGAAAAATTCTTAAGAATCGTGTATTCATCTAAACGGGATGAATCCACTTGGAAAAGCCGAATTATCTATGTATTTATCTAGTGACCAAATTTCGTGACCTAACTCCTTGTAAAACTCGAGTTATGGTCGTTTAAAGTTAACCTAAAATATTAATCCGAAAATCAGTTTTAACCTTTATTTGTATAAAATTCCAAAAACACATCAAATGATAACCAAATTGTATGATCTTACCCATTCCAAAAACTAAGACCACGTACGACATGTTCATATCAAGAAACAATCAAAACAAATAATTTAAAGTCACGTTACAGAGCTTACAAGTCATTACATGCAATATGTCTGTTTTTAAACATGTAATAATCTTAACTATAACAAATCCTAGATGCATATTATCGATCAAGAACATCATATAAACATCATACAAGACTTACCATGAAATCATCTGATTAAAACATGCAGATTTATTGTACATATTATCACCTAGAAACCCTAGATGTTCCATAATCATTAATCATGCAATAACATAACACCTATCACATAATAACACACATATACCTTGTTTAATCCCATTAAACCTATATAAAAACCATGTTTCATTCTTTGTAAGTTTATATAAGATATTTGACAACTTGTTTATGGTGTTTTAAAATATAATAAAGAAGATTAAACACAAAAGGTTTGATAACATACCTAAAGCTCTTCGTTCGGGTGGTAAAAACACAAGTAAAGCTTCAAAACTCAATCGTTTAAGGTTATAACAAAGGTTAGGAGGTATTATTTTCGTATGGGGTCTGATAAGAGTGTTTAGGGTTGTGTTTATGAGAAATATGGTGATTACAATCGTTTTTAAAGACCCTAAACATGTTTTCCAAGGAATCACCCCCCCTCGTGGCACGTAGGGGGTTGTGTTAGGGCGGTCGCGTGGTGCGGCGCCTTTTCCGGGTTTTTTTTGGGCTTTAAGCCACTAAATCCACACCACCAATATTCAACCCAATATTTTTAGGCCCGAACTCTCTTGCTGATTTGTCGGGTATCAGTGACGCGTTTCATTTAAATAAACGCAATTGCATATTAATTCACAAATAATTACACACAAGGGCATAATTGCAAATAATATCAACCAATCATTTTACAATTATTTATTTTGTTATTTCACCAACGTTCGGGGTTCGATACTCGTGTACGTAGTTCGGTAATTCCCCAAATTACCGTTTCATGCAGTTATTAACCTATAGCTGTGCACATGTGACTCGTCTAACTAACCCTAGTTAACTAAAATGTTGTGAATGTAAGTACAAGTTAACTAGGGTTTAATTAAAGTAGGAACCTAAAAATACAGGGTGTCACATCATCTCCAAGTTGAAAAGAATTTCATCTCGAAATTCAGCAAGTAAACCGTGAAGCAAGTGTAAAAATGTATACTTGGTTACCGGGTGTCACACCACGGGACCCTACCAGCATGACCAGCGGCGGTGTTACTGTGTTGGTAATGGGGTACCCGTGACCAAATCTGGTGATGTCCCGTCCCCCCTTATGTTTTTTTTTAAAAGACAAAATTTCATTAACCAACACAAAACTAGCAACGAGTGAACTAATCACAAGGAATCAAGACAAAAAAAAGACAAAAGACCCTAAGGCTATATGGTGTGGTCACACCCTACTCTACCATCACTATCCTCTATGTTATCGTCACATCACTTAATCTTCCACCACTACACCTTCATTACTTCCCACTATGATATAATCATCCTCCATTACCCTCCATAACATTCCAACATTTAAAAGCTTGTGGCAAACGTGACAACCCTCTCGACCATCACGTTCCAACAACGGGGTCTCAAGGGACTCATACCCCATGGCCTAAGCAGCTAAGCCAACAAAATCAAACATTTTCCACCTGTGGCAATACGTTGTTTTATAAGTTTACTCTGGATAGCCATAACATTAAAAAAAGCAATAATTTTGAAATGAATGGTAAAAGATAAGAATGTCTTTAATGTCCCTATAATCCGGCGCCTGCAGCTTCCTTCTTCAACGTGGACAGTGAGATGGAAGAGAGGGAGAGACTAGAGCTGCACGTCGTCAAAGGCACGTATGTTAAAGAGAGATACGGGGATTATGAGAGGGAATGGTAGGCCATGACTTCGACATCCGTTACAGAGGAGGGGGAGAACGGATGGAAGTCTAATTTGGCACCGGGCGGGGAAGGACTCGCTCCTCTCCATTGAACATAGTCACGATGATATGATATAATTGAAAAAAAAAGGTACTCAATCCCTGCCTTTCTCACCTCTCTACAACTTACAAAATACAAACCCAACAACTCAAAGATCCATCCAAAAAAAAAAAAAAAAGCCACACAGATTCTTCATCTCCTTCTTCATCTTTTTCATGCACAGATCCTATCCTTCAAAACAACACCTTTAAATCTTTATCTCTTTCGTTTATGGAACCCGACCTTGAAAAAGCCCACCAGACCATCCTCCAATGGGACGACTCATCTCTCTCCCACGATTACTTCCAAGCCATCGATCAAATCCAACGTTCCATCAACTCAATCACCCTTTCCGACGATAATATTATTAATAATAATAATAATAACCACCAGTCAACGCAAGTCAACTCCTCCCTCCAAATCGCCATGGCTCGTTTAGAAGACGAGTTCCGTAACATCCTAATCTCTCACTCATCCCCCATCGATACCGACTCGCTAACCCTATCCGAGTCAACTCACTTAACCTCCAGAACCACCAGCTCCTTCTCTGAACTTCACGATTCCCTTACCGATGATGACGTCAGCTCACGACGAGATAACGACGACTCCGCCGCCGCCGACGACGACGAAGAAGATGAGTATTCTCTTCACATCGTTAACACAATCGGTAGTTCATTAAACCGAGGAGAATCCAGTGCAACGATCTCTAACAACAACTACAGATCTATGAGCAGTATACGTGAACTCGATCTAATACCGTCAGATACGATAAACGACCTCCGTTCAATCGCTGAGCGTATGATAAACGCTAAATACTTCCGTGAGTGTGTTCAGGTGTACAGCAGCGTACGGAAGTCTACAGTGGACGCCAGCTTTAAAAACCTAGCCGTCGAGAAGCTAAGCATCGGCGATATCCAACGATTGGAATGGGAAGCGTTAAACACAAAGATCGGGAAGTGGATTCGTGCCGCTAGGGTTTGCGTTAGGGTTTTATTCGCTAGCGAGAAGAGACTCTGTCAATTAATATTCGAAAACCTAGATACAGATGCTGCTAACGATGCTGATGACGTCTGTTTTATGGAAACAGTTAAAGGACCAGTGATTCAGCTGTTCAATTTCGCTGAAGCGATTAGTATTAGCCGTAGATCGCCTGAGAAACTGTTTAAAATATTGGATTTACACGACGCCGTATTGGATTTGCTGCCTGATATTGAGTCGGTTTTTGATTCGAAATCATCCGAGTCGATTAGGGTTCAGGCGAGTGAGATATTGTCGAGATTAGCGGAAGCGGCTAGAGGAATGTTGTCGGAGTTTGAAAACGCGGTTTTACGTGAGCCGTCGAAGGTTCCGGTTCCGGGAGGGACGATACATCCGTTGACGCGGTATGTTATGAATTACATAAGCTTGATTTCGGATTATAAACAGATGCTTGATGAGTTGATAGTTTCCAAGCCTGCGACTGGTTCTAGATATTCGGATGATTTAAGTACTCCGGATATGGATTTTGCGGATCATGAAGGGCGTTCGCCTCTAGCGCTGCATTTGATTTGGATAATTGTTATCTTATTGTTCAATCTGGAAGGGAAGTCTAAACACTATAAGGATAATTCGTTAGCTTATGTGTTTATTATGAACAATATTCATTACATTGTTCAGAAGATTAAAGGTTCGCCTGAATTAAGGGAAATGATAGGTGATGGTTATTTAAAAAAGCTTACGGGGAAATACAGGCAAGCAGCGACTAGATACCAACGGGCGACATGGGTTGGTGTGTTGTATTGTTTGAGAGACGAAGGGTTACACATGACTGGAAGTTTTTCGTCTGGGGTTTCGAAGAGTGTGTTAAGGGAACGGTTTAAGTCGTTTAATGCTATGTTTGAAGAAGTACATAGAATGCAGGCAATGTGGTTGATACCTGATACACAGCTTCGTGAGGAATTGCAGATTTCGATATCGGAAAAGTTGATTCCTGCTTACCGATCGTTTCTGGGAAGATTCAGGACGCATATTGAACATGGGCGGCATCCTGAAAATTACATCAAGTATTCGGTTGAAGATCTTGAGACTGCGGTTTTGGATTTCTTTGAAGGAAATGCAGTTAATCAGCATTCAAGAAGAAGATCACAGTGAAAGGAATATGGAAATTGGAATGCTGTAGGACATTATTCTTTAATTTTTTTTGGCAGGATGTCTCATTGATTGGTTCCCTTCATTATTATGAGGCTCTGTCATTGATTGGAAATTGGAAGACTTCTGATAGAAATCTACTCTGTAAGCATGTTGTTATTATAATTTTTTCCACTTCTTTTTAGATTTTGGTTTGATTCATTTGTAAGGAAAGTTTGTTATACATTTTCTGTTTAATCTTATATACAATGCATGAATTTGGGGTCAGATTACCTTTTTAAGCATGTTATCTGTCTTTGATTTCTGAGAACTAAAGTTTATGATTATTTCGCTTCCAGGATCAAAATCAAGATTCATAAAGCTTGCATCTTTTTTTTTCTGTTTCTATCTAATTTGGTTCTTGTGGCAAGGTTTTTATACCAGAAATGGATTGCATTCGTTGAAGGCAGTCGATAGCAGAAGCGCTATTTTAAGGTTCCAGCCCCCCTGGTCAGACAGTATAAATTTATGTGTTAATACTGTTATATGCATGCACCCAAATATTCAACTGTTTTCATAATGAATCTCATTTGATTTATACAGGATGATGAAAATGCCCAAAGATTTAACATATAACATGTTAATATATAGTTAAAGGACATACTTTGCGGCACTTTTGTCATCCTAACACGCCTTTGCTTGAATCGGTATAAATTTTTTTTGAAAGGCGTAGTTCAATGGTGAAATTCTAGTCCTAACAACCGCCGGGTCACAAGTTTGAGTCCTCCCACACGCCGGGCCCTTTCAACCTTGGGTATGATTTTTCGATGGACGAGAATTGAACATGTGACCAACCCTGGGCGGGAACCCTCTGAAGAGGTAAACCCTCCCACCTCGAACCTGCTGGGCTGGAGATTATCGATCTTAAATTGGTATAAATGAAACTTTATACAATACACATAACCTAGTCTAAACAGTTGGTTAGAATACTTGGGGTGTTTGTGCATTGGATCTAATTCTCACATTTTTGTCACATCATGTTGATTGCTTTTCTTAATATGCAAATGTGACATGATACACAAAGATGAATGAACCACTTGTGGAGGTACATGTATTGTCACATCTTGCTATGTTGATGTGGCAGCGTGTCATGTTATCATTCTAAGCGGTATAGAAAGTTGCGTTTTCTACACCACTGCGTCATCATTTTACGTGTTGTTACTTTTTTATAGACGACGGTAAAATTCATATTATTTCTTTATGTTATAGAAGGTATTTACAGACAGTGATTAAAACTGAAAGTAAGTTTAAGTTTTATATACAGTGCAAACAGTTTTTTATTTTTATTTATTTACTTCAATGATAAAAAAGTAGAAAAAGAAAGAAAGAAATACATGTTAGACTTTAGGGTGATAAACTAAATACTATGTATATATCCATCTTTATTTATGATAACTTACAACTTACTCTTGATCATAAACAGCAAGATGAAGAAGAATGAGTTTGGCTGGTCAAACAGGCTTTGGTCCAAATTGGGTGTTTGACCATTGTGTCTTGTTTTGACTTTGACCTGTGTCATGAACCTTGCATGTTGTATCATTATAATTTTCTTGGTGGGGAACAGTTTGACAAAATCTTTCTTGACTTTTCATAGATGGATGCCCAACAAGTTGTAGAAGAAAAGCAGTCAAACAAACATTTTTTACCTTCCAGATACCAATATTTTTATTTATTTATTTATTTATTTAATTGGGTCATTATTTTCGATGTAACTAGTTGGGCTTAATTTCTTAAAACTCAATACCATTTGTATTGCGTTTTATTAGGAATCACAGTTGATGTTTTTTTTATACAATTTAACAACGTTCAACAAAGGGATGTATTGTCCAAAAGGTTTAATTCCAAGAACCCTTAACGCACCACACCGAACAAAGTTGAATTTGTCACATGCGTGTCGAATCTTGAATGCTACACTACACTAGTTGGGCGGAGTGTCCGAGTTCTAGGTCCAACATGAACATGTAACGTTATACTACTAAAATTAAAATACAACACAAATCACAAACTATCACATGTAGAACACTTTACACTTTACTAGAACACTTTACAAGTAGAACAAACGAAAAGATTTACTTAATAGAACGCTTGTAAAATTTTCTTAACTATCCTGGCCAATGTTTTCAAAGCGCATCCATGTACCTTTGACTTGAGATGCGATATGTATGCTCCATTAGAGCGTTCACAAGTCCACAAACGCCTAGGTGAAGAGAGAGGAATTTAACAGATGACATTTTATCTCGTTACCACCTTATATAAACAAACAAAAGAACCATATATCCTTTATTTGCATTATAGCATATAAAAGAGGAACGTTACCATCACATTCAGTGGCGAAGCTTGACCCGAAGGTTCAGGGGGTCGGAAGTCACCGGGGGTTGGAAGTCACTAGTTTCGGGGGGTCGAAAACCAGTTTCAGGGGGTCGAAACCCTATATTTTCAAAAATTTCTATACGAATACTATATAATCGGAACTTCTGCGCGAAAATCCGGGGGGGGGGGGGGGGGGGGCGGCCGCCCCTCCCCGCCCCAACTATGCTGCGCCACTGATCACATTTCTCGGTTATAGGAGATCAAATAATATCATCATATAAAACAACAAAAACATCAAAGTTGACTACATTTTGGTACACAAGAGACATCAACCTCTCCTCAACTCTCATTTCAAACTGCAGACCGACTTTCAACTTAATTAATTTAAACTCCTTGTAAAATATACATCTAATAACGTAGTCTAAATTCTATAAAAATATAACAAAGAAATTTAAAGTTGATAAGCATACAAAATAGAGAGGGTAAATTACTCTGTTTTATCTTCTTCCAAATCAACCTCATCATCAAATCTTAGTTCACCTACATCCTTTTTAGAAGCAGGAACAGAGACAGGGGATGGCTTTATGAGTGTCAATGTATCATCCTTGTCAAACTCTTCACTTCCATCATCAGAATATGCAAATCTGTTCCACCAAAAACAACTCATTTACTTATACATATTATCAAGGGTTAATGTGTATTACAACTTGTCTGAAAATTACGTTAGTGCCCCTAGTTTAACCGTAATATATCTGGTTCCCAGACTGTATTTTAACTTTTCATTAATAGCAGCTATGAACACAATACAATAATAAACCCTTGAAGAAAATCGATTTATTAATTTGTATGCATTAAAAAATTGATGGCTTTTAAAACACAACCCAATTTTATAATAAGGAAAACCATAAAGAGTCGAGTCATGTAATTTACCTCATTGAATTCTGAGATGGGGCCCAAAGAGCACATATGACACAGAGAAGAGAGAATGATAGAACATGCCAGAAAGCCGGTATAATCCACGCATTTTGCCATTGTTCATTGTATATATCCGTTGACTTGAAATAAAGCTACAAAAAAGAAAAATATATAACCAAAAGTTAATTCCTAAAAAAAAGGAAAAACTTTACACTTATTCCCAACTTTAGAAACCAAATTAGGCACAAAATAAAAGAAACTGATTTACATTTAACACCGGTTTTCGCAACCAAGTTACATTTTACTACTAAGTTTTACCCGGCAACTTACATTTTAGTACCAGTTGAGTATTAGTTAAAATGAGACTCGTTGCTAAAATTGGTAATAAACTGCAAGTTGGTTTCTTTTTGCACATGATTATAAGTTGGTTGGTACTTGGTAGAATATGGAAAAGCATAAAGTTCGTTTTTATTTCATGTGGGTCAATCGGAGCCATATTAACAGTTAACAAATAAAATCAGTCAAAATGAGCCTGCTTGCTAAAATCGGAAAAAAATGGTAAGCTGGTTTATATGGTTGCTCTGACTTTAAAACTGGTTGCTAGAATCAGGAAAAAACTGTAACATTCATTTCTATTTCCCGCAATTAACTAACCATCCACATAAGAGTATGCATAGAAGAAAGTCAAAAACATGTTACGTTACCATTATTGTGCACAGTAAAAAATCTTACCTCATAGCATATCCAGCCCACTGAGACAATAACAGCTACAGCCAAAGCATTGGTGAATTTCCTGTATATATCTAACTTTGCCATCATTCTTTTAGCCTGGCATATCATATAAACTCATTCAAGTTAGGATAACAGTGCCAACAATTATCACATACTAAGCAGTCAATATCGGTGATATCTCGGTGATATATCGGTGATATCTCGGTTATCGGCCATAAGGGCCTATCTCGGTCACAAATATCGGTCCCTATCTCGGTTCCGATAATCTCGGCCGATATCGGTGATATATCGGCCGATACTGTCTTCAAAATATCGGTTGTATCGGTGAGAATATCGGTTATATCGGTGAGAATATCGGTTTGGTGTTTTTTTTGCCCATTTTGATACCATTTAGGTTACAACAGAGATGTAATAGGGCTGAAGAGATGTAAAAGGGATGAACATGACTATGAAAGTTTGTAAAAGAAAAAGAGATGGAGATGAACCTATGCTAGAAATGGGAGGAAGAAACCTGCAATGGAGAAGAAGGGAAGACAAAGTGACGGTTGCTTTGTCTTTAGGGTTTATCAACATATACCATATATTTCCTTTAATTCTTTTTATCTAAATAATATTTTAATCCTTAATATTACGGTTTTTGTCAGATTTGACCCTAAAGATTTTTTAGTTTGTTACAAAATGTATTAAGTTTTATATATTGATCTTACTATTATTATAATATATATATATTCCGTAATTACCGATATCTCACCGATATCTCACCGCAATAAACGATATCCTAAATATCGGTCCTTGACCGATAACCGATATTTTACCGCATTAACTGCTTAGATCACATATGGTGGTAAATGTTACTGCAGGTAGCGGAAGCTATTAAAAAGCACTTTAGCATAAACTCTTATAAGCTTGTTAAAAGAAAAATTCACAGTTTCCCTTTTGTATGAGAATAATATAACTGTATGAAAACATAACTAGATAAATGATAATATGGATAATAGTGACTTAATGGGTAGGCATTTATCTCCACCGTATTAACAAATAACAAGAAAAGGAGTGTAATATTATTTCCATTGGAAACTTCAACCTTCTCCCTGTCGCAAGACTACAAAACCCAAAACCTTTCTGCAAGTCTCATAAAGAATCTATCACTAAGATGCAATATATGTGAAATACACGAATAAAAAACAAATGTCACCTTGTACATGAGTGAAATCAAGATAGATTTGTATGTGTATGCCCAGCTAATGTATGAAACAAAATACCATTTTGGTGCATACGAATATAGGGTTCAAGTACAAAAAAACATTAAAAAGAGAACGTACCTGGAGCTTATTTAAAGTTGAAGAAAGCGAGGTGAATATCCATAAAACAAAAAATGCATCTAGGACTGCCACAGGTAGAGATAAAAATAGCATTGCCTTTCCCGAGAGATCACTAACAGCGCCAACATGTTCTACCAATTCAAGCACTTCAGAAGCAACAAAAAACGTTCCCCCAAGCATGACAACCTTTGAAGTAAGACCACCCAAAGTTGGTCTTACAACACCATATCCCATAGCAACAGTTAAAATGATTAAACGTGAAACAGTGCGCTTTATGGTGCCAAAAGTTACCGCCCAAATGGTAATTCCCGTTGGCCGCACCCCACTTTCATTAAATTCGGCATAATCAAAATACCATAATGCCATCTCTAACATACCCAATGTTATAACTAAAGTTATACAGTTCTGCAAATGTAGAACCTCTTTCCAGAATCTTGCATACTGAGAGAACCAAAAGATTCCAAGAACTAAGAATGCAAGCGACATGAACCCATAGAAGTTTAAAAGTGGTGCCATTCTACCCGGGAGATAACCATTTGGATTTTTCCATATGGTTTCACCTTCTACAACCAGATCAACGAGCCTTGGTTCACAATGCATGAAGTACAAATTATACATCCCTGTTCTTGTAATTTGTACCGATCTTGGTTGCATAGTGGAAGTTTCATCATTGACATCAAACGAGACACCAAAAACTTCAGGCCACCCGGGATTTGTTGTTGATAGGCGGTGAATAACTTCACCTTCTTTACACGCACCCAATTTTGCGAGATCTGCAGTGCAACAGACAGCTCTTTGGCCTCCATAAGCTGACCCACCTATGGTTTCTCTATCATCCACCTCGAAAAGAATGGCATATATCATCCCCGTGCTGAAGTTTGAAGCCTCTTGTGGCCTTCTAAATACGATCTTTTCAAACCTAGATAAAAAAAGAAAATACAGTCAGACGACTCAGATCTGTAGTTCTTTTGTACCACACCTGCACCCAAAATCCATCTAAACATAAAACTAAAGATAAACAAATTATTTGAACATAAAATTAATGATCACGGAACTGACTAGCAGCAAAATCAATAGTTTAACATGTTTCCTCTGCTAAGGAAATTCAAACATATAATGCAGAATATTCAACCATCCATTTCTAAACTACAAACAGAGCTTCTAAAAGGACAAATTAAGTAAAAGAACTGGCATTGACATATACGCTGTGCTTTCGTAAAACTTAACTATACAAATATCACAATAACTAAAATGTCAGGTAAACATACATCATTCTTAAGCAATAGACATTAATTCGATTGAAAACATATAAAAATGTTACGCAGTAAACTATAGATCTGAAGTTGTGAACTGCCGACATGCTAATTCAGCTAGGTTTTGTTTAAGCATAACTCAAGGACTAATAATGATTAACGGATGATTCATGCTCTGTAACTACATACACGAACAGCTAACCTAACGCATAAATCGTCCAATTCATGTGGCAAAACAACAATAATAACAAGCAACTGCAAAATACAACATACTAGGTAAATCATGAACAGAGCTTACTTAATATAGCAAGAAAATGCTTTGGAATCATTGAGATTAGGACGAGAATAATAAATAAAGGCATCACCATATTTAAGCAGAGCTTACTTAACATTATTATTATTATTATATGTTTTCCATCGAATTAAGCAGTAAAGTATGGATCTGAAGTTGTGAAGTTAAGCTGATTTAAAGCAAAAAAGGCCTAATAACTAAGAGTATATAGATCAGGAACAGAGGTTACTTAATATAGGCATCGCCATTAGAAAATGCTTTGGAATCATTGAGATTAGGATGAGAATAATAGATTCCCTCACTTCCTCCATGAACTACATACGCATTCCCCTTTCTAGCGAACTTAACTCCAGCGTAATTATGGACTGAAGCATGCACACATAAAACCCTAACGAGCAGTAATAGAGATATCGCCGTCAATGAATCCAGTAACGGCATTGCTTATTCGTGCACGACTTAGATCTAGAAGACGCGGATCTGCTGTGTGTAAGGGAAGTCAGTGACAGAGTGAGATCTGGAGTTGAACGCGTAAAAATGTACTACAGATGATGATGATGATGAATTGTTTAGTGGCTGGCTAACCATGGTTAAGTTGAAGTTGACTTGTGTGGTTATGCACCGACTGCGTACCGTGTCAAATTATTAATTAATCTTTCGAGACATAACGATCTTGAGTCTTGACCTACAAATATTAATTAACCTCGTCTATTTTTTAAAATCATTTATGTTCAGACAAACAATGGTTATTTGGTTGTCACATCATTTCACTCTAACTTAGACTATATGGTGTGAAGACACTCCCCCAAATGCCACATCATCGCCATCTTATTTTCCCCTTTTCCTCCCCCAAAGTTTGAAAATGGTATTTCCTCAATCCCCTTTCATTTTTTTTTCCTGTGTCACACCCAAACTAAGCAAACACTAACTCAGTTAGTTCTTTTGATGACACGGCTTTTTTTTTTTTTCCCACATGACATGATGACATAACATTTTTTTCTTACATGGCACGCTAACATAACATGCTAACATAACAAAATTTATGTGGAAAAAATGTCACGTCATAAAAAAACTAACGGAGTTAGGGGCTGTTTGTTTACCTCTGAATGACTTCATTCAGAGGTAACCTCTGAATCGGTCAGAGGTGGGTGGTGTTTGGTTGCAAAAACTTGGGGCTCTGAACTGAACCATTAAGACTTAATGGTTCAGCACTGTGATGATGCTGAATGAAAAAATGGACAGAATTTGCCCTCACCTCTGAACAACCCCTTCACCCATCCCTGCAGCCACCACCCAACGCCGCCACCCTCCCTCTCCTCCACCCAACTCCGCCGCCCTCCTCTGCTTTCCTGCTGCACCGTCTGACTGATAGTCACCCCAACCACCCCAAACTCACTGAACGCCGGCCACCCCAACCCTCCTCAGTGCCAATGAACGCCAGCCACCCCAACCTCACTGAACGCCGGCCACCCCAACCCTCCTCAGTGCCAATGTTGGTCACCCCAACCCTCCTCCGGCCGCCACCATCGTACGCCACCCATCCTCCTTTCCTTTCTCTGGAACACTCTCTCTTTCTTTTCTTTTATCTGGATGGTATAAAAATGATGGGATTTAAGGATTAGTGATGAACTGATCATGAAGGATTCAAAGTTATAAAGAAAAGATGCAGAGGTAGGTGGGAGGTGGGTGGAGGTAAAATAGAAGAAAAGAATGGATTGGTGAACGGTTATAAAAGAGAAGAAAAAAAAGATGGTAGGTGGAGGTGGGGGTGGGGTGGGGTAAAATAGTCATTTAACATAGTTATTCAGAGGTACAACCAAACAACACTTAGGCCATGGGGTATACCTTCACACCAAGAGTGTTAACGGTGACATGGCATGTTAATTTTTTATTGTACACCACTCCCTTCTCATGTTAAGGAGCATTAAATTGGCACCAAGTTAACATGTTAACATGACTTAAAAGAGAGAAAGTTAAGGGATGAGGTAGAGTTAACGGGCGTTAAACCATTTCCTTGAAGTGAGTTAGTGTTAAAAGAGACAAAATGAAGGATATGACATCTAGGTGGAGTTAAAGATGGTTAGAGTATACCCCATGGCCTTAATGGTTCAGCACCTTACTGGTTCAGAGCCTCTTACCCATTCAGACCTCTTACTGATTCAGCACTTACTGGTTCAGCACTTGCCAAACAGCCCCTTAGTGTTTGATTAGTTTTGGGATGACATAACAGCCAAAGTTCAAAGTTGGGACCATTAGTAATCAAAATGATAGCTGGGAGGATATCGGCGAACAAGCAAAAGTTTGGAGTATTTAAATCCAATTTCCCTCCAGAAAATTGAGTGATTTCTGTTCAGTCGGCAGGAAAAAAAAAACAGATAAAACGATTAGAAGACTTTGATAATTTTGTCAATTACACAAAGCTCGACAAAATATGTAAATAGTATACGAAACCTTCCTGAACGGCAAAATGATGAAATAACCAAACCTAAGACATTATTCCAAATCCAACCAAAAGCAAAAGCATTTACTTTCAAATTACATTTTCAACCCTACAGTTTAAAATGGTTTTACAGAACCAATGCAATTGAAAGTACAGGAAAAAAAAAAGGTAATTCAGACAGTAGCCAGCATCAACCACCCGCGTTAATATGTGCGGACAACATGCATAAATATTGGTGCATGATGGAGAAGACCGATTCGAATCACAGCACACTACACCCCATTTAATCCATATCAAGAAACTCCATCCTCTTTCTCATTGAACCCTTGAGATCTGTAGCTTCCCTCTCTACTTTCTGCGCCTGCAAGAATCATGGGAAACAAATTAATTACAATAGATTATGTACAGATACCTCTGCACCATAAACTTTGATATCTTTAAATGTCACATCTTTATACATACAAACAATTGATTATCACATCAGTCACGGGCGTCCGATGTCGCAGCCAGCATGGCATCAACCAATGCCACACAAGCAATGTACATGTAAACTTAGTTAAAACGGGGTTGGTTGCTACAATCAGTAATAAAGTGCAAGTGAGCAAGTCAGATCCTATTTTGTGACTGACTTAAAGTTGGTTGCTATAATCTGTATAAAATGAAATTTGGTGACATAAATACGTCCACCAAACTTGGTCTTGTCTAGACTTAAGTAGAGTAACAACTAACTACTATGGACAGCTTGCATGTTTTACTCCGTCTAAAATTTAACCCTTCTAAATTTTTTTGCATGTTTGTGAACCAAAAAATAGCTAATGACATTTTCTAAGAGGAGCGTCCTAGAAAAATAAACAGCTATCCACACAGATACAAAATTTGGCTCATCACACATAACATCACTCTATCCCTTAACAAAATTTGCACCCACAATCAACTAAAAAGAACAAATCTAGAAGAAAACAAGCAAAAAACTGTTTCTTTGAAACGGCTAACACCCCAAGATTGAAGTATGTAACAAACTTGGCTCTCCCCTCTTTGTTACTGTATCTAAGAAAATTTTTTTATTCCAATTATGTTTAATATACTTTCAAAATAGTATGCAACTTGCAAGTAACCTTATAACACAAATACAATGGGAGAAGTGACACCAATTTTTTGGAGGGGGCCATGTCACATTTGCTAGCTATAGAAGACTAATATACAATAAAATATTTCAGATACGACAAAGGTGATAATAAGTTATATATTGGTGTAATAAACCCATTAAATGATGAAAGTAAGTCTGAATGACAAAGGCACTTGTGTTGGAGATAAGCAATGAATTGTCAAACCAAGCACAAGTTAATGTTTTAACTTATGAGGAACACTGTTCAATAAAGATGGCAAAATGGGCAACTGGTAACCTTTTTGTGCACGTCCAGTCTTGGAATGACTTGGTACACTTATTTGTCCAAAAGTCGCATAATTTTTACAAATTATTAATGTCTCAATCTGATTACAATTATATATTATTTCAGTAATCGTAAATTTTTTTAATAGTACGACTTATGAAGTGGGTGACTTTGACCGACTTCCTTCTTAGCTAACTCTTTTTTTATTTTACCCCTCTTACCATTAGAGATATAACCTTAAACCCAAAACAACCCATTCATAAACAAATGAGTCGAAATTACAACCTCTACTACTCAACTATTACTGAAATTTGCTCAAATTACAGGGCCGGAAATCACCTTGCATTTTTGGTTTTACCACTTCTTAGACTATGTCACTATGCATAAATAATAAATATACAAGCACAGAATCACATAGAAAGTAAAACCACTACTGCAAGTCTGCAATAAGAATATACAGAAGACTGTTGTTTGTTTCTTCCTGACAACCTAAATTGTGCCATTTGCAACCTCACCATGACCCAATTATCAATAAAAAGTACAAAACTAAATTAACCACATTCAATTTATAATTATATATAATATAATCTCAATATTAATAATCGACAAATAGAACTCACCCTTTTTATCTCAGCTTCAGAAACACGAGTCATATGAGGAGGAAGTTCCTCCATCTCTAGATCCTTAATTCACATAATTCATCAACACAGGACAAAAAAAACACTATATCAACATAATGTGCAAAGAAGACATAAATGTTTATATATGACTAAATGTAACATTATTCAAACAAAAAACATTAATGAGAACCATACCAGCTCGCCTATCAAAACAACATTTTCGCCACGAATTACATAGAGACCAAGTGATATATCACAATAAAGATCACCAACAATTACTCGTTCACAAGCCCCTTCAAGAACAGCATTGGCTGCATGTAACACACTCTTACTCAATAATATGATTGCCAAAAATCTTTTCATTAAAAGAATAGTCTAATAAATAGGATAAAGTCCAGTACCAAATTGATCAAAAGACCGAAGTATCCCTAACAGCTTCCTACCATCCCTTAGTAATACAAGAAGTTTCCCTGAGAAAAAATATGCATATGTTTAAGCAGATTACATCATTTCATATTTGGACAATGCTTTATTTTAATTTAATTATATTCATGTCATAAATAAGTATAACTGTATATGTGTATAACAACTTCATAAACCATATACACTGCGATAATCAGATAAAAATTACATCCAAGTTGAACAATGCCATATGCACATGACAAGTTCACTGACTATCCTGTGAATTAAGACTTCACCGGAACTTAAGTAGTAACTAATCAGAAAATACAGAGTTCCAACCAACCACTGGGATTATGAAGAGAATAATCCGGTAACTTAATCAGTAAAAAGAATAATAAGAACACAGAAAATAGAGAAAATTTGGAGAGGGAAGAAGTTTCATAATTCTACTCCTTGCATGCATATACTGCCTAACAAACTCCATGACATCACCTTACATACAGTCATACATACATCACTGCCTAAGTGGCTAACAGACTCCATCTATTACACCCATATACAAGCATGCTAGACAGGGGCATGCGGCTAGAAAAGCCCCAACTTAATGTGGGCATAACTTTCACCCTGTTTGATGCCATAAGTAATGGGCCAGACAATTGGACAAACCGTCATAGGCGCTTTGCCTCAGCCCTTTTCAACAATTTTATCAACTTCTGACTATCCCTTTTTTCATCATAAAAAAAAACATAATACATTGATTTCATTAATATACGCATCATGTCTTCCTTGGTTGTCAATCTTAAATTAATAAATTTCAAGATAGGCAATGTTTGCCAAATTTAGTGATTCCAACCAAGGGAGCTTATTGTATGTTTTGGTATTCAATAAAAAATCAATTTTCCCTTTCCCTTTCCCTCAAGAGATTCTCTTTAGTATTTGTGCTTAAGCTCTGCGTCACATGTGAAGTGACGCCTGCTTAGGTAATAAAAAGAAAGAACTATATGAAATTAAACAAGTTAAAGGACAGACAACCATAGTTATCAAAGGCGCTAGGTGCAAAAAAAGCGAGGGTCTAGAAGTAGTTTTCCTTAGATAAAAGTAGAAATCTAGCTGGAAATGGAATCTAGCCATAATTTAAGGAATTTGGCTGGAAACTCTCCGGGATTCGGGAATCTAGCTGAAATCTGCGCCTAAAGCCCTAAACCATCACCTGGATAATTAAAGTGCATTTTCCTTGACTCTCAGCGCAAATGCATCGCCTCGCCTAAAAAATGGGCCTAGGCGCAAGAGGCGATGGCTTTTAACAACTATGCAGACAACAAGTGTAGCTCTTGGATTAAGTATGCATGAAAAGCATTATTGTATAGATCAGAAATCACAACACTTGTTCAACCGTTAAATTTAATAGTACATTCCAGTATCAAAAACAATAACAAGACAACCAATTACCAACCTAGCCTAAATCCACCGATCATACAAAGAATTTCAAAAAACAACCACCAGTACAAAGTACACGTTTTTCTACAAATAAGCACCTTCTAAAACCATATGAAAATTAAAAAAAAAATAAAAAGAAAAATCCTACACTGCATGAACCAACTTCACAACTGGAAAAATTCAAACTTGATACAGATTGATACATAATAATAATAAAAGAATAATCTGTAATAATTTGCAGTTTAAAGCATAATAACTTACTATCAAGATAGCTTGCAAGAGA
Organism: Ambrosia trifida; assembly: GCA_028751855.1. NCBI lineage: Eukaryota > Viridiplantae > Streptophyta > Magnoliopsida > Asterales > Asteraceae > Ambrosia > Ambrosia trifida. The sequence continues at coordinate 2,091,128 of CM054129.1, forward strand.
AGTAGACAGATAAAAATCTTCAGGACCCGCCCAAGACATTGCATTCAAACTTTTTCACTCTCTATAAACTATTCCTCCAAATCAAATCAAATCAAATCAAAACAAAATCGCATTGGCACCACAAAATCGATCTCCAATGATCTTCTGATTTCAGTCAACACAAACTGTAAAAAAAGAATTGTTATTGTTTTGTTCTGAGATCCATACGTATATAAACCCAAACAAACCCTAATTAGTTAAGTATCCCCAAATCTGAAAGGGTATGTGATTTGATTTGATTTGATGACATGTATATATGTACCCTTTCGTACTTTCCTAATTAATATCCCTAGATCGTCTCTCTCTACTAAAGCTGTTTTTATCTTTTTAGCCCTTCAAGATATAGCCTATGCTATAACCGTCCCTCTAACTGGGAGTTTTTAGTCTCGGTTATGAGACAGATGGGTTTTCCGGATAGGTGGTGCAAGTGGATAAAGGGAGTTTTATGTTCGGCCCGGTCGTCAGTTTTAGTTAATGGATCTCCGACGTTTGAGTTTTCTTGTGAGAAGGGTATGAGACAGGGTGATCCTATTTCGCCGTTTTTATTTATCATTGTTATATGGAGGCTCTGGTATGATGAGAAAGGCTTGTGATGTGGGGTCGTTCAGTGGCGTTCGGCTGCCTAATAGTGGTATGGTTTTGTCTCATTTATTCTATGTAGATGACGCTATGATTATGGGTGAATGGTCCAGTAGCAATTTCGAGACTCTTAGGCGGTTACTTAGAGTTAACCGTACCTATTATTATTATTATTATTATTATTATTATTATTATTATTATTATTATTATTATTATTATTATTATTATTATTTTAGAGTAAATTCCTTTTTGAGTCCCTAAGTTTTCTTGATTTTAACTAGTTGAGTCCAACATCTTCATTTTTAACATTCTGAGTGCTTGTGTTTAATTTTTGTTATGGTTTGAGTCCAATTTTCTAACGTCGTTAACTAAGTCAGTTAACTATAAGGGTATCTCAGTCATTTTACACATAGGTACAACTCTGTAATGCATAAGGTATAACGTACAAGTATTTAATGCATAAATAAAATATAATATATAATAACACACACTCTCTCTCTCTCTCTCTCACACACACACACACTTTCTCCCCCTGCACCTGCAACCCACCAAAACCACCACCACCACCGTCGCGTCACCAACCACCTCCAACCGGCCACCTCCACCTGAAACCCACCACAACCACCTGCAACCCACCAAACCCACCACAACCACCCTTACCCTTACCCCCAACCAGCCACCTCCTTTCCTAGCATCTGAAAACCCACCACAACCACCTCCTCCGTCCACCTGAACCCTAACCCCCAACCGCCCACCTCCCACCACCCCCAACCGCCCACCTCCCACCACTCATAACAGAAACAATAGAAACAGAAGAGAAGGATGGGTGTTAATCGGGTATAAAAGAGGAGGGGTTTCTGTGAGGGTTGCCGGAGAAGAGAAGCTTACCGGAAAAAGGGGTGGCGCCGGAGATGGAGGCAGCGGTCGGAAATGACCATCGCAAAAGATTCAAGTCTCTATGAAAACCTTTAGATTCAGTGATCTGGGTCTGTTCAACTGAATCATCTACATCACTTGAGTCCAAATCAGGCTGCTTCTCATCATCTTCAACAGGGATTTGGGAGGTCTCCTCTGTAAAGATCTGGTGGAGGGGGAAGGGTATCATCGGAAGAGGAGGATCTGGCCGGAGCTCCGCCGTGGCTCCGCCTTACTCAGGCATCTCTCTCAGATCTCTCTCTCTCTCTCTCTATTACTCTCTCAGATCTCTCTCTCTCTCTCTCAAGATATGTAAATGACTGAGATTGAGATATGTAATAGTTATTTATTAAATATATATAATAAAGTATTTTAATAATTATTTATTTTTAATGGTAGGGGTATTTTTGTCATTTCATAAATATTAACAGAAAAAATTTAACAGAGTTAGAAAATTGGACTCAAACCATAACAAAAATTAAACACAAGCACTCAGAATGTTAAAAATGAAAATGTTGGACTCAACTAGTTAAAATTAAGAAAACTCAGGGACTCAAAAAGGAATTTACTCATTATTTTATTATTATTATTATTATTATTATTATTATTATTATTATTATTATTATTATTATTATGCATTTGGTTTTTGAATCTCCAGGGCACAAAAATCTAACCTTTCGTTTTGTCCAGTTTTGCCACATCAGTATAAAATAATTCTTTTTTACATCTGGGTCATTCAGGTTTACGTTTTGTTGCCAAATTGTCCCTGACACTAACCCAGTTAAATATTGCCGTTAAAAAAAACCCTCCAACTTAACGACAATATTTAACTGGGTTAGTGTCAGGGATGATTTTGGCAACAAAACGTAAACTTGAAGGACCCAGATGTAAAAAAAAAACTATTTTGAACTGATGTTGACAAAACTGACCAAATCCCAGGGACGCTTTTTGACCTTTAACTCACTTTATTTTTTATTAAAACTAGTGTTAAGCCCTCGTGTTGCTGGGGCAGAAAATCGTGCTATCAGTGTTAGGGGAAGGGGGTAATAAACTTGTTAAGTAGTGATCGAACGACGACTAAAATCGAAAAAAATGTAAAGAAAAATAAAGATTGACTCGCATGATAAAACAAAAACTTACAAATCCAAATAGTTATCGTAATATCAATTCACACCAAAGGAAAATAAAATGGTTTTTGTTGTTCTGCTTCGACTGATTCAAAGATGTCCCCTGTCTCCCAATTTGTCGACCGCCAAAACTCTTTCATTCATCAATCCACTCCTGTTTTTGGCTGCACATTATTGGACAGCTTTATTGGCTTTCAGCTGCAACTTTTGGCCTCAAGATGTTTCTGTTGTGCAGAATATTTGCTAACATTAAAGGAGTAGTCCAAAATTTTGGTATAATGAAGCTAAATTTGTGGAAATGTGGCGATCTAGATGCCTGAAAGGTGCCGAGGTTCTAGTCGATGTTAATGAAGGGCGTATCCTCTAATAATGTTAGTCCAAGCGGTTCCGGTTGTTTTAGATTCCATGGTTTTGGTTGGGTGTGTGTAGTTTTTTTGTATTCGATAGGCGAGTGTCATGTATGTGTATCTTTTCCTTTTTATCCCGATTTCTAACCTCTGGTTAGGAGACTTTTTGTACTCGCTAACGTTTTGGTTTTTCGTGTGAAATAAAAGTATCTCCTTCTCCGTTAAAAAAAAAAAAAAAAAAAAAAAAATCAATCCACTCCTACAGCATAATCATAAGCCCACTATGACGATTGTTGAGGCCATGTTAGTTAATTTATAGTAATGTTGATGCAGCCCAAAAAAATAGTCCAACATCATATAAGAATGATGATGCATAAATATATTTCATCATTACCAAATTCAAAAGCTATGGACGACTGGACTTATCATAGCCTATGACCGCCAATATGCATCAGTTATGAATTTGAGGCATCCTGATTTTACCCGTGAAACTCGGATTTGACTCTCACGAGAAGCAACTCGCATGCCCTCCTTTTACGTGGGGCTGGTTTTTGTGGGATTTTCCTAGTGTATGTCAGGCCAAACTCTGATGCCAACATAGGTGTGGTTAAGAAAATGTAGGCTCCCCAGAAGGAGGGTACGATTTGACACAACTAAAGTTGAAATTCGCCGTACAAAAAAATAAATAAATATGAACAGTATTGTTCCTCTGCATCTTGTCTATTAATATATAGAGAGTAACTAGTTTATCCCGCAAGAGCTTTCTGGAATAGACAAATCTAATATGAAGTGATAATGTGTGTACCATAAAAGGAATATGCCATTTTTTTTGTGTGTGTGTGTGTGTAAAAGATCAACACTCGGTAACTCCTAAAATCTACTTCTAATTCTATGTATGCACCTCTTGCTCGAGTGAAGTCTCTGTACGACTTTGTCACTTTATCAAGACACTCTAAATTGCAATCTGAACATGAAAAAAAAACAACCAAATTGGTATCAAATGATATGCCATGATGATAATGATGATGATAAGCTATTCTAATGTGTAAAGTAAGCATAAGTGAAAGAATGACATACCAGCTCAATCTTTATTATGGATATACAAGCGATCACCCTGAGTGACACTTAATAAAGCAATTAATAGGTAAGCAGTGAAGATCCATTTTGAAGATAAATAAAAGTGATCTAACAGCTATCGACTAAAAAGATTTTAGGGTGCCATCTTTTCATGTCTCCCGACTATTTCTTTATTCATACATAATTTAAGTATATATCAATAATCACCACATGACATTTGATTTCAAAGTACATACACTAAAAACGATCTAAGAAGTTTGCATGGTGGGGTGATTTATTATCACATATCAGCTTACGATTTACCTAGGGTCTAAGAATCATATGCTACATCTAATCAGCTAATCAACTTTTGTAATCAATGTTCCTAGCACCACCTATCAAAATACATAAAATTAGATTCTTATATGTGAATATATATGTATTTAGTTGGTTCTTATGGTAATAGTAGGTTCAAAAACATACATATACTATCTTAAATGAAATTAACCTAGATTTAGCATTGTAAAGTCTAAGTGTCACAAGTCTAATAAGTCTAAGATTTCTAAGTCGTTCGATTAGTGTAAAGGTCCATCCCATAGACATGGTTCACCTAAGTTTAAGTTCCAATCACCCGCGCTCCCCATAGACATGGTCAACGAATCTAGGTGGGGTTGTCAATCCAATAGATCTATCATTGTTACTGTTGGCTTGATCAAAGTTAATGATTATGCGAGTATTAGTTGAGTTTACTTAGCAAGTTTAAGACACGTAGCACAAAGAATCACACAAGACACATAGTTGAATTGCATAAGTTTAAAGAATAAAGTTTAACATGTTTCACCCCGAAAAGCATTGAAAAACTGTAAAAGAGTGGGGGATATGTAAACTCACCTTAGCAAGCAAGCAAAATCCCAAGTATGCAATAGTAGGTAAATACTCCCAATGAAATTAACCTAGATTTAGCATTGTAAAGTCTAAGTGTCACAAGTCTAATAAGTCTAAGATTTCTAAGTCGTTCGATTAGGGTTCACTTGTTTTGGGGAAAGACGCTTAAATGTTAATGGTTTAGTTAAAATATAAAAATAATATTTAAAACATTATTATTTTTATATAGACTAAAAGATATAACTCTTAAAAGTGTGAAAAAGCTTTTCTATAAATTATTACCTATTTATTTTGAATAAAACAATTTATTCATACAAAGGATTTAAATATAAAAGCATTTTTTTTTCTTTCTCGAAAAGTTTATATCTTTGATCCATTAGCTTAGAAATAATTTTAGAAAATTTTTGGCTTTTGAATCGTTAAAAACGGAGTTTTTATGAGTTAGTTATGAATAAAACAAGTTTATATTAATAACTAATAATAAAACAAATCAGATTTTATAACTTAACTGTTTTAAAAAAAATGGGGTTTGAATCGGTTATAATGGGAATCGAACCCGGGACCTTTGGTTGAAATATGGGCGCATAAACCATTTGACCTATCTGATCAGATGTTTGTTAAACCAGTTAGAGACTTCTTAATCTATATATTGATTTAGTTTTTATTTAAAAAAAATAACAAAAGCACAACCCGGTTATAAGAAGAGTCAAACCTGTGTTCTTTGACTCTGTTATACGGCTTTGGAACCAGCTGGTCTAAACAACCAAATGTTAATAATTCCGATCAGAAAGTCTATAAGCGAAATCGTTACTGGTCATCTTCCACAAATTTAAACCCAATAAAACCCTAATCCACGACACCCAATAATTAACCCAGAAAAGGGCTGTGATTGATTAATATGATAAGGGGCTTTGTTATGTGATCTAATTCGACCATACAAAAGAAGTTAATTGAATTAAAACATACCAGAGGCGAAGGAAAAGCGAAGAACAGACACGAACAAGAAGACTTCGACTCCGGACTGTAGCACGTTGATCAGAAGGGATTTATTTGTGGGTTTTGTTGGTATGATTGCAAGGGGTAATGGGGAGAGGTATTTATAGGAGATTAATAGATAAGAAGATTGAATTGGATTTGAAAAGGAATGGGATAAAGGCGATCTATGTATTTTGATTAATTATCCGAAAATCAGCCATGGAAATCACGATTAGGATGGGTATGGGACCAGTTTTTATGCGGTAAACACGAATTCAAAATGAAATTTAGGTATAGATAACAGGTTTGGATTGATCTAGAGGATTTGAATGGAGATAATGATGATGAGGCTTAAGCTTTCATATGTTATAATCTTTTAGACAGAAAAGAAAACAAACTAATCATCTAGATCAGCTGGATGGCACTTGTGTTTATGACACTTTGGTCTCAAGTTCAACTCTTGGGTCCAACGGTTTATTTTATTTTTTTATTTTTTTTAGAAAACTAACTTTTGTAAATATATATATATATATATATGTTTAACTCATATAATATTTGGATCCAATAACGCCAATATAGTTAAAATATATGAATATGATATTTTCATTATATTAGAAAAGCAACAAGGATTACAAGTGAGGCGCGGGTAGACGGGCAACAAGCTGCGCCGCAACCCCTTTTTGAATAGCAAAGCCTACTCTATTAAATATAAAGCTTGTGTCCTTGGCCGCAGGAGAGTTACTCTGCACCACCTTCTGCACTCGATCTAAAAACCGGATTGCATCGGGAGCAAGGCCCCCAAATGTGTCAAAAGCAAAGGGCACAAAGACGTGTTGGTTTTCAAGACAAGCGGCTTCATGTTTGTCAACTTTCTTGGATTCAGCTTTTAAGACTGCTTGCCCTGCCACAAACCCCGAATCCCGAAGTCCCACCAAAGGAGACACCCCTGTGAGATCAACGCACGCGTGTTTTCCCTGCGCCCACCCGAACACAAGGACATCCGCTGGTCTTAGGGTGGACCGCCCCTCAAGTGGATCCATAGAGTCTAGTTCAATCAAAAGAGAAATACGCTAAATGAATCATAAACGGAAAAATACGAGAGGTTACAAATATTAGAGTTACATTGGAGTTATACATTGTTTTAGGTTAGGTGTTAGCATTGGAGTCATATATTGTTTTAGGTTAGGTATTAATATTAGAGTTATACATTGTTTTAGATTAGATGTTAACATTAGAATTATACATTGTTTAAGGTTAGGCGTTAACATTTAAGATACATTGTTAATTGTTTTAGGCTAGGTGCTACCCGAATCTTTCCTGCATGTAACTGTAAAGCGCATCATCATATGTAAAATTGATGTGTCATATTAGATTTCTTAACCCCGGGACGCTCCCGGGTATAATCTAGTTTATAGTATATACATATACTAAAACTAAAATTAAAATATTTAAGTATGTTCAGACGAGATAAACAATAACCACCATGCCTGGTAAAATTTTGTAATAGCCAGTTCTACGGAGGGGTGAGGGGTAAGAAAACCATACCAAGATCCTAGATGATAAAATGGCTACTTCCATTGTGATCCTTCACTCTAAATGAGACGATATTAAAATGGGATGAAATACATATCTAGGGTATACGAAGTATGTTAGAAAACTTACATTGTAATCGCCGCACACCTTTTGTACATGAAGCTCGCATGTATCAGAGTCTCTGTACTTGCTGTAGCAAATTGTAACAGAAAATGAAATCATAGAAGTGAATCGGGCTTGTGTTTGACACAATTCCCTTAAACAGATTCGCGGTCTGTTCCCAGGGTACACCGGTTCTTTAACAGTGGTGGTGCACTGCCGGACTATCCCACATGCCTGAAAAATAATCAAAGAAGGCTGCTGTTGTATTTCGTGTTTGTGAGTATGGGTTGCGAGTTCTGTTTCTGTGTGTATATCTATTACTGCATAAAACCACTACTGGTCTTATAAAACTCGAAAATGGTTTAAAAACGAAACTGTTGCTGCAATAATTGTGTCAATCAATTTCGAGATTAATGTTAATGAATCTCGTTTATTACATAATTAACTGTAGCGGACCCGGATTTTTGGAGCTGCATTCGTGTCCGCAGGTCGTGCGGGCGTCACGTTGGTTAAAGAATTTCTCTCGAATCAGAACTCATTTTTGCACCCCCCATGAGCGCGCGGGTAGGTGCTCAAGTATAATGTAACTAAAAGAATTTAATCTCTTCTATTTGGTTTCACCTTATAAACCCATCTCCTTTTCATTCCCCAACCAATGTGGGACAACTTCAAACTCACATTCACACATATATAATTTATAACAAAGTAGTCTCGAGAAAGGCTTTGGAGAGCTCGGGGTTGCGTGGGAAGACTTTTCCCTCTTATTTGGGGAGACGGAATCCTTCAAAAATCGCCGAAGCACTCCAAGATTATGAGAGGCAGGGTTAAAACAAAGAAGAAACGGAAAATGGAGGTGGGAGAATGAGAGGGCATTGAACGGTCGGAGAGTAGATACCATCCCGTCCCAATAAGGCCCGACGAAATGCTTCAATAATCGGGAAAACATATGTTATAACCTTGTATGACATACATATATATTTGAGGTATATGTACAAACAACCATATAAAAAAGTAATTGTCAAAACTTTAGTACATGTATTAGTTTCTCCTAAATAACAATTACATAGTATGGTTGGGTTATGAGAAAGAGGATGCAAATAAAGAGTCCAATACCATAAAATAAAACAAAACAAACTTGAATGGGTGAGTTTTTTTTCTCATATACAGTACAACATAACATGCATTTGAATCCATGAAGGTGGATGCAAGCATGAAAAAACAAACAAAGAAGATAGCCTTTGCTTTAGTGATCTCAACTTTGAGCATCCATCCTTCTTGTCAATGAAGTTGAGAAAAAAAACAAGGCATGTTTTTACCTTAAAAACCTCAAACATCAGCAAGAAAACGAAACAACTTTTTCCATCATGGTCGTCGAGAGATCTTCACAAGGTTTAGAAACACAGGCTGGACTTCATATCTCTAAAACAATATCTACATATTTATACCAAAATTATCAGTATCATTTTTTTTTTCATAAGTGACATATGTCAAGATCATGTTGACTTCATGTGGACTTTTGTTGAATTCACAATAAGCCAATGCACTTTGTTTTCATGGTGTGTTCTTGTTAAGTCTTTTAACTTATGAGATTTAATCATGTAGAAACAAAGTCCATCTTTCTTGCGTAAGTCCAATTTTTTAAATATTTTCTAAACTTTAAAAAGACTTACATTCGGAATCCGTTTTGACCCATTTCGACCCATCTTTTTCATTTTCATCCTCTATAATTTTCCCTTTCTTGTGTGGTGATCTTCTGCCTTCAATTAACTTTCTTGATGATGATGCTTCAGAGTTCTTAGGGTTGATCTTGTTCTTAAGCATAGCCCTTAAAAGCTGCATTCATCACAATCATAATCAGAAATCAAGAAACCAAACTAAACCAAAAAGAAAACAAGATTCAATACATCACCTTCTCCATTCTTGATTCCGGAAGTGGATCACGAAAACTAGGAATTGTTGGGAACCCTTTGCTGCATACGAAAATTTTCTTGAAAAGCAAAGAAAGCGATTTCTTCCCAATTACTTTCTTATTGTTATCGGTGCAAATATCCTTGCATCTACCAAGGATGACTCTAATAGTTCGATCAATATCTTCTTCTTTGTCACTGGCTTCGGTGTTGACTTTGACAGAAAGTCTACGGTCAACCTCTAAGCTTGATGGACAGTTAAGGAATCTATCTAATGGGAGATCAGCTGGGATCTCCTGTTTTTTTGACAGGAGATTTGTCAACTCTTTCTGCAGACTTCCAATCTCTTCAGGTGTGAATTCAGAAAGATCTGGAGTCGATGTTTCTGTTGCTTGTGTTTCTTGAATTTCTTCGTTTTCAACTGGTAAATCGTTGTTGCCAAATGTTCCTATCGTCAGCAATCCGTGTGGCCAATCACTAAACTCTTCTTTTAGGGGTTCTTGCTTGATGTGATCTATGAAATGCATATATAAACATGATTATAATGACTTCAAGTTAAATGAAAACGATGCAAGATCCCACTTTTATGAATCTTTTATGGGTTTACATTATTGATACTTGTTTATTTTGTTTAAAAGATTAAAATTATATTTCTAAAAAATTAAAACCAAGAAATGTATGCATCTTTAACGTTGAATTCAAGAACAACCCTTTATCTAAAGTTAACAATACCATTTGCTGATAAACATAAACAACATGGTATTTGTATATATGCATGCAAATGATCTTGTAGTATATACCAGAAGCAACAGTTTGTACCATCTAATGCAAGTAGACATAAAATAATGCAAGAAGACAAAAAATAACATAAATTTGGATCTTCTAAAAACAATTATAATACTTCAAATAAACTAATAATTAAGAATATGCATGCTCATATCTCATGCAACATAAGTAAACATGATTATGATTTTAAAATGCAGGAAAATAGTGCAATATCACATTTTTCTAAATCTTTATGGCCTGGTTTTCAAGATCTATATTTGTTCCATTCAATTTAAAAGATCCCGATTTCTGTATTCTTGAAAACGCAAATCAAGAACGTTAATTCGTCTTGAAATTTTAGGTGAGTGTACAATAGATTTTTGAACCATGACTCATACATCATTAATATCAAAGACACAACCCTTTAACCACGTTATAGTACCATTTGTTGATAACCAGTTAACCATATGCATGCTTATATATAAACATGGTTTATTAATTTTTTTTTTGTATATGCATGCAAATTCTTATATCATAGACTAGAATTGCCTAAAAGACATAAAATAACAGAAATTTGGAATATATATATATATATATATATATATATATATATATATATATATTTTTAAATGGTAGTTCGGATACAGCGATATTAAAGATGATCATAACAACTCAATTAAGTAAACAGAAAAACAAAGGTTACTTACGAGTAGAAGTAGTAGCATTCTTGTTCTTGTGCCCTTGTCCACCATTGAATTTGTTTTGCATCCAACTGAGAAGCTGCATTAATAAAATAGAAATTCAGTATATATGCAAAACATTACTTTCTTTCTTTCTTTCTTTTGATGACATATACTTATATATTCTAAACATGCAAACCATGACAATGCAAACACAACATACAAAAAAAAGCTACATCTCACCTTCATGATGGTCACTTTTTATGTAACAAGAAGGGAGGCAGGTGGCGGTGGCGGTGGCGGTGACGGTGACGGTGACAGTGGATGTGGAGAATAGGGTAAAGAACAAATTAAGGCACAGTGGCCGTGTTTAAAGAAGCCAATGAAAGTTTAGGTTTTGTAGACAATGATAAGAAAATAAGAAATAAAATTGATCCTAGGCTTCAAGTTCCAAAACAACTTCAAATCTAGTCTACATCCAACCATCCCATTTTATTTATACTTATAAAAACAAAAGAGGTCAAGAGTAAAGACATTCTTCCATTATAATAATCCAACCATGTTTCCTCGTAAGAATACATGCTAAACAATGTCGACGGATGTGTGTGGAAGGTGTTTACGTGTCAGCATTTTACTCCGTTGGATCCATCTTGATGCTCCAAATCACTATGGGTTTATGTGCTATGATTTCTTGATTTTACATTGGTCAATAATGAATCTACACGAGCCGATTTTTTGTATCCCTTTCTTCCTTCTTAAATTTCTTAATTTTTAGCTACATTTTTGTTTTATAAATTGTATCTTCCATCGATTACAAAAAACAATAATCTTTTTTACTAATTTAAAATATATCATACCAAGTTTTATATGAGCTATTTGTAACTTATTTTTTTACACCCTAATGCTAAGTGTTATGGGTTCCTTTGTTAATTGTCAGAGTGACTCTTAAATTACTGACAAATTACCATACCATTTTCACTTACTATTGGCATCACAAGTTTTCGTTTCACCTAAATCATTTTTTAATTATTATTTATTTATTTAAATCTTATTTTTTTTAATATAAACTAATTTAGACAAATAATTATACAAAATTAAAATAAATTTTTAAAAACTAAAAAAAAAATGCAATTAAAATAGAAAAACTAAACATATATAATTATTTACTGCCTCATTAATTTTTAATCATTACTTATTTAAATGTTATTTATATATATATTTTTTTGAACGGCTAATTACATCCTCACCTAATATTCACCCTTATCACCCGTGGGGGGATTTGAACTCCTGACCTCACCTTATACAGCCTCACCCCCACACCACTGGTCAAAGCCTCAAGTAATGTTATTTTTATATTAACTACTAATGAATTAAATTGTTAATAATAATTAGTTTATTTAGTTTATAAACTTTTAGGATTTAGGATAGGATTCATTAAAACCTAATTTAAACAAGGTTAAGTTTATAAATTGTTAAGCTATGGTTTGAAAATATGCCAAATGAAATACTCTTATCCAGTTTTTTTGACAAAATATGGGACTTGGTCGCAACTGTTGAAATATAACACGTTATATAAGTCATTTGGTATGTTTCACATTCTATAATATTATTCGAGGATGATTTTGTACAGGATAATAAAGTTCAAGGTTATCGGAGTATTATGTGGATATTATGAGGGACTAAAGATGTTCAAGTCAGAAGTTATGAGTGCTGATATTGAAAGATATTGAGGAGCTCATATATATACCCTTTAGGGTTTCTGGATGATTCTAACACCTCATATTATTTTTCTCTGTGTCTTTAGGCGATTAGGGTTTACTATCGTCTTCATCAATATTTCCCTGTAATCTTTCTTTTTTTTCTTTGTACTTTGTTCGTATTGTTGTTGATCAACTGATTAAGACAGTTTGTATCCGTCTAATAAGCGAACTCATATTATTGTGAGTTTACAGGGATTATGGGGTGTTTTCTGGGTTGGTTAACTAATAAAGATTTTGGTCACCGTTTTGTCGCTATTGGCTTGTGTTGGTTGATATTCTCATCTGTCTTAGTTTAGATCTTGTGTTTAGATTAGATTTGTTAGTTTTTACATGGTATCAGAGCTTCGGCTCATGATTCTGTGTTTTTTTATCTTTTTTTTTCACTGTGGTTATTCATGGATCTGGTCTAAATAATAGATCTGGTTCTTGATTTGTTTAGATCTGTTAAATATTATAATAGGTCTAAGTTTTTCTGCTATTTATTCTTGTCTAGTCTTGAAGGATCTGATCTTCACATATAGATCTGGTCCTTTGGCTGTCTTTTGTATAATAGACCTGATCTTAATAATTAGATCTTGTCTATTATCTGTTGTTTGTTATTTGGATATGTTGGTTCTAGATTCAGGATTGTGTGTCAACTATTGTTGGCAATTGCTTGGACTGAGGTTTGTCTGGTTATTTTTTTGTTGGAAGCTTGCACTCTATAAGTCTTTCTATCGTATAAGGATAAATGGAAAACCCTCCTAAACTAGAAAACTCTGGAAACTCTAACTTCCTGAGCTTTTTTTTATATAAACTTTTTAGGGTATGTAATATACATGATTTTAAGCATTTTGAGCCAAAAAAATCAAAAAAGCGCCGAGTACTTTTTTTTTTTTAAAAAAAAAAATAAGTTTTTGGGTAACACATTGTTAACACATGTTAATTTCGCTTAACATGTGTTACCCGAAAACTTATTATTTTTTTTTTAAAAGAAAGTGTTCGGCACTTTTTTGATATTTTTTTGCTCAAAATGCTTAAAATCATGTATATTACATGCCCTAAAATTTTCAGGCCCTAAAAAGCTTGGGAAGTCAGAGTTTCCAGAGTTTTCAAGTTTAGGAGGGTTTTCCATGGATCCTTACCCGTCTTTCTATCTTGTTTATCTGTATTTTTTTATATACTGCTGCTTTGCTTGGCTACTGTAGTATACTGTAAGTTTTCTTATTCTTGTCTGTGTCTAGGTGTCCTTGGCCGGGTTAGGTTGGACCAGTAGTTGGTTCAAGTATTGCTTATCTTTTGTGTTAGTGTTGGTTCTTTGTTTGTTCTGGTCTTACAGTTCTTGATTGTTTTGTGTATTGATTGTCTGTTATGTCTATTATATATATATATATATATATATATATATATATATAGGGTAGAGATCCTAAGAGAACCAACCCTTATTTGAGAATTGAGAGAACCATTCTGGGCCATACATTTCTTATAAAGGCAATTTTTTTTTTTTTGCTTTAATCGCACATTTGATGCAAGGAAAAAAATTTATTTTATTTTTCATTTATACATATGTGTATATAGCAATTATACATATGTGTATACACACATTTTCAGCTATACATATGTGTATATTGAAAAAAAAACAAAAAAATAAAAAAATTTCCTGTAAATAAAGCAGCGATTAAAGCAATTTTTTTTTGCCTTAGAGAAAATTTGTGGTCCAGAATGGTTCTCTCAGTTCTCAATTTGGAAAAAGGTTCTCATTTGAACCAAATCCTATATATATATATATATATATAGTATAAGTATCTAGAGAAAACCCAAGTTATATGGTAAACCTTAGAAACCCAATATGTGGCTAGAATTAAGCCACATCATCATGTTCTAAAATCAATTTATTAAAAAGAAAAGGGTAAGGTGGTCATTTCACATATGACACCTTTTGACAATCTCTAGGTAGCCCATCCTTTTTTTATTTTTAAACCACTCTCTCTCTCTCTCTCTCAAAAATAAAAAAGTAGACATGATCTGCAAACATCTACCACCATCACCTTCTTCCTTCAAAACCTCTAAAAGGCTTCACCAAACACACACTCGCCGGAACTTCAAATCACCTTCTTCCTGTCAACCATCCTTCATCACCACACCCAATCTTAACAATAAACCCTCTACAACAATCATCCATCAATTCCCAATAATCATATCTTACAAATTAGTACAAGAAGAGGGTTTGTTGTTGCTTTACCGGTGATCAGATCTGACTTAATCGGGCCTCGTGATCTAACCAACTTACTTCTCATCGTTCCTCTTCCTCTGTTGAGACTCCCTCTCTCTCTCTCTCGTCTGGATCATTCTCTCCGTTCATCGATCTCCGTCTATCTGTCTCTCTCCTCGTTGTAATAATAATAATCGTGGTAGGGTGAAGGTGGTGGTGGGGTGGAGGGTTGTGGCCGCCGGAGCTCCGCCGGGATCGGAGGAGATCTCCGGTTGCTTTCTCCTTCTCGTTCACTCTCTCTCTCTCTCTCTCTCTCTTAACCTCCATAGGGGAGTAACTTTGTTCTTGCTTTGGAGATGGTCTGATGGCGTAGTGTTGATGATTGTTCATGTACTTGAACAAGTGGTTTAAGTCTTTCAGAAGCATTGGTTTTTTTTTTTTTTACTTAAATTTATAAGATATATTTGAAGAGGTTTTTTTGGCATTTTAGAATTGAATGAAAATGGGTTTTCGTCACGCTTTATAAGTTTCAAAACCGCCTTTGTTTTTATGTGCTGATCATATACACTCTGGCATGCCGGTTCTTTATGATTTCTTTTGATATTTTTATCCGAGGATTATGTTATTGTAACATAATTTTGTGTTTTGGATATATGCACTCCATGTGTTTGATGAAATGCCTGACTGGGTTAACATGTGTTACCTCTGTTAGTATGTTAGAAGTTAATGGTGATTGTATGGAAGCTAGTTATAAGGTCTTTTGAGTTTTAGATATGGACGTCCATTTTTAAAAGTTGATGATGAATGTATGGAAGGTAGTTATAATGCCTTTTGTGATAAATCACTTTTTTACGTCACTAGGCAAATGACGATTTTGTAGTATGCGTTAAATCAGTGTTGTTAAGTCACGATCACACATTATGATTTTGTAACCCATGTTAACCTGATGTTTAGAAAAATAGGTTTCTATGTGTATGGTCAACAAGCTAGTCAAATGAGGTGGTAACGCATGTTAACCTGATGTTTAGAAAAATAGGTTTCTATGTGTATGTTTAGAAAAATAGGTTTGTAGTACAAGAGATTTATGATTCTTTAGTAAGATTTGATACTTGTATTTTTTCTGGGTCTAACAAGTGTTAACAACGTTTTTACTTTTTTTACTCGTGAGTCTGTGGATGTATATGTTGGTAACACATGTTAATGGTGCATCCCTCCCTTTTTTGTATTTTGACAAGTGCATTCTGGAATTAACATGCGTTTAATGACTTTTTTGCACATTATACATCACAAACCTTAACACATGTTAACACTTTTTTGCAAACCATTGCTCGTAAGTCAACATGCGACACGATGGCTTGGTAACACGTGTTAACATATGTTTTGAGTAACATGCGTTAGACCACACAACAGATGGCGATTTTTTTAGTCACAATGCTAGATGCTCAGTCAGTAACACATGTTAACAAAAAACATTTTTTTCCCATAGGTGTTGACGAAGACCCCCCCCCCCCCCCCCCGCACTTCTTGATTGAAACCCCCAACGGAACCCAATTTTGGATTCCAAACGTTGTCCAGAAGTACATACTTGCTGTTGGTCAATCATTAGATAGCTTTGACG
The DNA here is from genome assembly GCA_028751855.1 of Ambrosia trifida. Lineage (NCBI taxonomy): Eukaryota > Viridiplantae > Streptophyta > Magnoliopsida > Asterales > Asteraceae > Ambrosia > Ambrosia trifida. The sequence goes on from CM054129.1 coordinate 2,107,607, forward strand.
CAGCTTTGGTTATGTACAAAGATTATGCCGAGCAGGGCGGTTTCATGGTCAAAAAGGGTCAGACGAAGGTATGGAAGGGTATCGCAACACACAAATACTTTTGGTGTAACAAATCTGGGAAACCGCAAAAGGGTAGGATATTTGACACACTGTCCGAGCAAGCAATGCTTCACAGGAATACCACTTTCATTCAGTGTGATTGCAAAGCGCATATGTTAGTCACATTCTGTACTCAATGTATAGAGTTATTAGATTTATTTTGTTATAGTGGTTAATGGTTTGTAATGATAGTTTGTAATAACACGTGTTACCAAATAACATGTGTTAACCTAATGTGTGTTAATAGTTGTATGCTATGTTTACTTATTTCTTTTTTGTAAACTTATGAAGTGAAAACAGGAGTGGTAAAAAAGACAAAAAGGTTGACAAATGATTCAGGTTTAACATATATTACCACACCTCTCATACTAACAAATGTTAGATCTTCTCATGGGTATATGGGGGCAACAGGTTTAACTTTATCAGATTAGATAACACATGTTAGCCCTTTTATGACCAACTAACACATGTTACCCTCGTATGCAACATTAACACATTATTTGTACTTGCCCCATTATAATAATATTATCTTAAAACCAAAAGTATGAGAGAGGGTGTGACATGACCCATTATAATAATATTTCTTAAACAAAAAGTAGGAGAGATGGTGTGACATGACCATTTGTTGTAATATTTTCTTTATCAGATTAGATAACACATGTTAGCCCTTTATGGCCAATTAACACATGTTAACCTTCCATGCAGTTCAATAGTTTGTAATGATACTTTGTAATAACATTTGTTAATAGTTTGTGTGCTTTATTTTCTTAATAAACTTAAGAAGTGAAAACTATAGGGGTATATGGGGGCAACAGGTTTAACATATGTTACCACACCACACATACTAACAAATGTTAGATCTTCTCATGGGTATATAGGGGCAACAGGTTTAACTTTTATCAGATTAGATTAACACATGTTAGCCCTTTATGACCAACTAACATATGTTAACCTTCCATGCAGTTCAATAGTTTGTAATGATACTTTGTAATAACGTGTGTTAATAGTTTGTGTGCTTTATTTTCTCATGGGTATATGGCGGTTTATTACAGTTTTGAAAAGGCTGGTAACACATGTTAACACATGTTAACAGGTTTAATATCTCTACTAAGGTTTTTTTTTTTTTTTTTTCAATAAGGCTGGTAAGATATGTTAACACTTTTAATATATCAAACTTTGGTGTTTTGTTTTTACCACCCACTATCTGATGATTTCAGCCACAGTCAACAACATTTGATAACACATGTTAACACTTTTAATATCTCAACTATGATTTCTTGTTTTTAGCACCAACTATCTGATGATTTCAGTAACAGTCAACACCTTTACATTTTTCGAATTAACATGCGATAGATTGTTTAGTCAGTAACACATGTTAACAATTTTTTTAGCACCAACTATCTGATGATTTCAGTAGCAGACAACAGCTGATCATCTTAGTAACAGTGATAGATTAAAAGTGGTTGATACGTGTTACTTATACGGTAGACATAACTAAACACCAGCTTAACAAGTGTTAGTTACAGGAACCTTAACAGTAATACAACCTTTTTCATACACGTAAAAAATGATGTGCACAGACAGTATCTAATCTACTGTTCCCAGTTGCGTTGTTCCTTTTTTTTAATCTATAACCTTCACAGTTAGTTGTTGTTCAGATGAAAACAATGAAATACATCTAAAAAATTGCACAGGAGATGAACGTGTCTTAAGCGTTGGGAAATCGTCCCTCCTCAACTTCTTCCGCTTACGCACCCTAACCTGCTTGCTCGTACCTGTAAATGATGTAATGGTCTTAACACCTGTTAACAGATATAAATATCTACACATGTAAACAGGTAACACATGTTAACTACTTCCATAGTCACTACCTTCCCCGCCACATGTCACTTTAGACATATCGTTTATTTTTATGGTTCGCATTCTGTTATTAACACATGTTAACAAAAAAATTAAAGTGGACTGTGGGCAGCAACACATATCGAAAGTCCGAGTAATATTATTTAGAAATATACAATTATAACACCGAAACTGAGAACGTTATATATATTTATTTTGACAAATTATTATACACGAGCATACGAGGCAGTACCAAACTGATATCTTATAACGAACCCGTCCGGTGACTTGGGTGAGTCATTAGGGAGGACGCATGTCCTCCCTATGTATTGACATCACCTCTTCTAAATCCATTTGCTGGCTTTCACAATAACCAGACGTGTCCCCATTTGAAAACCTCAACCCACCTTATTAATCCATTTAACTTATCCCAAATCTTAATAAACACACTATACACTAAACTCTAGAGAGAGAGAGAGAGAGAAAACCGAGTATAGAGAGAGAAAGCTAACAAGAAGAAGAAGCCGGTAGTCACCGGCCGTCGTTCACGACCCAGCTCCGGAGGAGCCATGGCGGCTCTCCTTCCCCTTCATCCGGTACCACTCCCAAACTACACACCCACAAACTCCCTTACTCACAATCAGATCTGTAAAGATAGAAAGATACTGCTCCGTTTTTCTAGAGAGAGAGAGAGATCAGCGGCGGGTTCGGTGAAGGGGATGGCACTGGTCTAGGGTTCCGGTTTGGGGGTTTCTAGTGATGATGATGGTGATGTAGATTAAGAGGACAAACGACGGTGACCGGTGGGGATTTTTGTCGGTCGTGGTGGTTTTATTGTTATTGTGAAAGATTGGGTGAAGGTTGTTTATCTTGGAGAAGATGAAGAGTAGGTTGAATGGAGTTGGAGAAGATAGAGAGGAGAGAGGAGAGAGGAGAGAGGGATGATGTTGTTGGAAGAGGTGATGTCTGACAAGAAAGGAGAAAAAGAAAAGTTTTACATGCAAAGTGAACTCCCTAAAATACCCTTCCAGCTATCTTTAAGAGTATAATATTATTATATCTCAAAGAAAGTACACATGTTAAATGTCAACCATTGATCTAGGGTAATGGATGGATAGGATTAGGTTTCCAAGGTTTACTACATAACAAAGGGTTTTCACAATATCCATACCCTATATATATATATATATATATATATATATATATATATATATATAGGTTTAGGATCATGTGCAAAACTTATTTTGTGTGAGAAGTGTGAGAACCAATAACATGGAGGCTTATTTTATTATATAGAAGGGTAACATTGTAAATTGCATTGCTAATCTTATTTTAGGAGATAATGGCTAATTTAATTTCGTGATTAATGTAGGAGCATTCTTAGGGATTTTGTTTCACATCCTCACTATTATTTACAGAGTTTTTATTAACATTAACCACATTATCATTCATTCTCTGAATTATTCACGACCAAATCAGCTTACATATTGGTGTGTTTTACTGATGTGAGCATATGGTGTTTTACTGGTATACCATAAGGTTTGAAGGTATAACACACCTTTTGTGTTATTTCTTATAAGGAGTTTTACTGATGTAAAAAATATGGTTTTTTTATGCACATTGGTGTTTTATTATAGTCTTGTAAGTTGCTTCATCAACAATGTGTTTTTACGTTCATACCCGTGTGTTTTATCACCATATTCTCAACTTTGTGTTTTAAACAGTCCCGTGTGTTTTATCATCATCTTCTCCATAATCAAGTGTGTTTTATCTTCATCATACACAATCAGTAACACATTCAAAAACACAACTATACATACATTTAAAATGTGTTTTAAATTCAAAAAACACTAAACCACACAAAAATCCTTTGAACATAAAACACAACAATATGAATGTTGTTTAAAATAATCCACCATAAAACACATCATTATCACCTCATGTCGTCTTCATCTTCATCCTTAAAAAAACACTCCGATTTTTATGTTTGTGATGGTGGCTGTCAAATGATGGTTCGGTTGATGGTGGTGGCTTGTGGTGTTTGATGGCGGTTGTGTAGGTGGCGCAGGGAGAGAGAGAGGAGAAAGAGAGAGAAAGAGAGTAATGAGAATTAATGGTGGTTTCTATTTTTTAAGAGGTATCAATTAAATGTGAATTAAATGTAGGGTGTGTTTTACCATTATACCCCTAAGTAGCCTAATTAGTTATTATAACTATAACATTATTTACAATAATGTCACTCATTAAATCTAAACCATTGATTAAGATGATCTAATGGTCCAAAACACTTCTTACCCTTCTCACACAAAACACACTTTGCACAGGATCTCGACATATATATATATATATATATATATATAGGGGAAAGGGAAAAGAGAAACCCTCTAAAACGAGAAAACCCCCAGAAACCTAACTAGTGGTTAAGATTGATACACCTCATCAACTTTTCAAATTGTAATAAATGGGAGGGAAAGGGTATTATAGACAATTTAATCATTTCATCTCTCTCCTCCTTGTATAAATGTCAGCCCTCTCTTTCTCTCTCTTTACTCTTTTACTTTTCTTCCTCCTCAATCTCTCTCTCTCTCTCTCTCAAGACTTCCACTACCATCATCAACATTACCACTGCCACCATAACAACCACCACTTGACACCCCCCACGACCACCACCCAACCCCAAAATCAAACGATGTCGATTTCCTCCTACATCAACAACATATACTCTTTGCAGAGTCATCGGCTTCTCGCCGGAGTATGACCGGAAACTGGTCGGTATAACCTGCAACCACCCGAAGAAACCAGATGTACCAGATCTGAGGTTAGAGAGTAAGTTTCCATCATCTTTTATAACCTGCAACCACCCGAAGAAAACATAAAGATCAAAAGGAAGAGTCTTTGTTTCCAATTTTATGTTTGTTCTTGATCTTGAAGAAGAAGGTTGTTCTAAAAAAGGTTGGTGTATTATTATTATTATTATTATTATTATTATTATTATTATTATTATTATTATTATTATTATTATTATTACTTTTTTGGTTGGAAGTGACCAATTATTGCCACGTTTTAGATTTTTTTTTTTTGGAAGTGACCATATAACATCTTTTTATTCTATTACCTAACACCAAAATTATGTTATCCCATACCACAATTTTAAATCAAACCGTTTTTTTTTTTTTTTTTTTTTTGGGGGAAGTGACCATATAACATCTTTTGGGTGCTTTATTGTTTGCATCTGTTTTCTATATTGTTGTTTTTGTGTGTTACTAGCATCTCTTATTTTTGGGTGACTTATTATGTTAAACATCGAAAATGATTTTTCGTTTTGTGTTTTATGTTTGTAGTATCTTGTTGTTTAGTTAGGGTGTTTTTATCGTCTATTTTTTCGTATAATCTTTGTGTTATGTTAGACTGTTTACGTGTGTAGCATATATGTTTTTTTTGTAGTCAGATTCTGTTCTATGTTTTCTAGCATATCAAATTCTGCTCTATGTTTACTGCAGACTACAAAAATTTTGTCTGTGTTTTCCAGTTACACATGTAACAATTCTGTGTTTTTGCACCATGTCTTTCTATTTTTTTTTTTGGTTTTCGAATGTATGAGTTTTTTTTATGTTACCTATGTCTGTTTTTACAGAAAATGTCTGTTTTGTATGCCCCATATTGTGTATTATGTATTTCTTTATAAAGAATCAATTTTTTGAGTATAAAGACTCATTTTGTTAAGGTGTTTTATCTGTGTTTAGTTAAGGTGTTACGTGTGTAGCATATATATATTTTTTTTGCAGTAAATGTGTGTTTGTGTGCGTCTGTTTCGTATGTAACAACACCACTAAGTTGGTATAAATTATTTTCTGATATTAATTCTACCAGATTCAAAGGTTTGATTTTTTGACTTTGATGAGCTACACATGGGATGAAATCTATGTTGCCTATGTTTCGTATGTAACAGCAGAACTAAGTTGGTATAAATTACTTCTGATTTTTTTACAATATATTAATTAAAACAAAAGTCATTAATCATGGTGAATTTTAATGTCTCTTAACATATGCAACAATATGTCTGATTTGTTTTTTACAAGTATGTGCATGTTTGTATGAGTATTATAATGTGTGGGATGTATGTTTGCATCTGTTTTCTATATTGTTGTTTTTGTGTGTTACTAGCATCTCTTATTTTTGGGTGACTTATTATGTTAAACATCGAAAATGATTTTTCGTTTTGTGTTTTATGTTTGTAGTATCTTGTTGTTTAGTTAGGGTGTTTTTATCGTCTATTTTTTCGTATAATCTTTGTGTTATGTTAGACTGTTTACGTGTGTAGCATATATGTTTTTTTGTAGTCAGATTCTGTTCTATGTTTTCTAGCATATCAAATTCTGCTCTATGTTTACTGCAGACTACAAAAGTTTTGTCTGTGTTTTCCAGTTACACATGTAACAATTCTGTGTTTTTGCACCATGTCTTTCTATTTTTTTTTTTGGTTTTCGAATGTATGGTATAAATTATGAAAAGTTTCGATTTGAAGGTTCCTGTATGTATATAAAATATGAAAAGTTTCCTGTATGTGCCTATATATTAATATGTTTTTTTTACATATTAATTAACCTTTTTTATATGTTATTATTATTAATATGTTTTTTTAATCAAAATTGGTAAATTTTAATATCTCTTAACATATGCAACAATATGTCTGATTTGTTTTTTTACCAGTATGTGCATATTTGTATGAGTATTATAATGTGGGCGGAATGTATGTTTTGCATCTGTTTCCTATATTGCGTCTGTTTCGTATGTAACAACAGAACTAAGTTGGTATAAATTAGTTACCGATTTTTTACCAGATAGAAAAGTTTGATTTTTTAACTTTTCATGAGGTACACATGTTTTACTTTCAATAGCAGTTGCATATGTTAATAAAAAAAAGTCATTTATCAGGAATGTAATATTGCATATGTCTCTTAACATATGCAACAATATGTCTGATTTGTTTTTTGCCAGTATGTGCATGTTTGTATGAGTATTATAATGTGTGGAATGTATGTTTGCATCTGTTTCCTATATTGCGTCTGTTTCGTATGTAACAACAGAACTAAGTTGGTATATATTAGTTACCGATTTTTTTACCAGATTCAAATGTTTGATTTTTTGCATATTATAGAGAAAGAATTGGGATGAAATCTATGTTTGCGTCTGTTTCGTATGTAACAACAGAACTAAGTTGGTATATCCAGTTGGTTAACATACGTTAAGACATTGGGGGGGGGGGGGGGGGTTTACATGTAAATTGATGATTTTTGTTTTATTTTTTGCAGGTGAGCATTTTTTTTGCATTAAAGATGAAGATAATTATCAAGAATGAAGTGTAGACAATTTTTTTTTTATTTATGATACTTTTTTTAGCATTTGTTGATTTGTAATGACCGTTTTGTTTGTTTTTTAGCATTTTGTAAGAAACAATTCTTGTGTACATTTGAATGTTTTTTGATCAATAAAGTTTTTAGCACTTTGTAATGACCGTTTTGTTTGTTTTTAGCACTTTGTAAGTAACAAAATCCATATAACCATATTAATTCTCGTTACGTATGCAACAATTCTGGTGCTGGTACAATAAAACGAAAAAAAAACATGGTATAATAAAAAAAAAAAATCAGCATTTTTTAAATAATACACACTGGCAACTCAGTTTTAACCTACGTAACACAACACATGTTACATATGTAACACGGGCATCTGGCAGATTTAGGACAATGATCACAAAAGTATGAGAGAGATGATGTGACATGTGTCAGGTCAACTTGTCATAGATGCTTTTTCAGAAAATGCCATTTGACCCTTTTGCCCTTTTTTTGTCATCTAGCCTATTAAATTAAATCAAAAAGCATGAATTAAATGTGGACCATTGATCTACTTTGATCAATGGCTAGAAATGGGTTTACATAGTTTACTCATTTTGGAGGGTTTTTATTATAACCATCCCCTATATATATATATATATATATATATATATATATATATATATATATATATATATATATATATATATATAATAAAGAGTTCCCGTGTAAGGATCTGCGTGGACACCTTGAGTGATGAACCCATGATCTGAACACCTACACGACTTCACTCTCTAGGATTAATATTTATTTGATTGATTGTGTTTGTATCTACTCTTATTTGCTTCTTGTTTGCTTCTGTTCTTATTTGTTTGTGCATTCATTATGGGTGACAATGGTGGATAAGCTGGTCAAGGTCCAGTTGTTAATCCTGATCCTGAACCTGTAGGTGCTAATATCAATGTGACATTAATAAGTAAATTGGACATAGGAGACCCCATATATCTGCACCCTTCTGACTCAAGTAGTCTGACTATAGTGGATATTAAACTGAAGGGAACTGGAAATTATTCAGTATGGGCAAGTGCTATGAAACTGGCTTTAGATGCTAAAAACAAAAGTGGTTTTATAACTAAAACATATCTTAGACCTGGATAATGAAGTTTTAGCAAAAAAAAAAAAAAAAAAAGAAATGGGGTAGATGCAATTCTGTTGTTTTATCCTGGCTTTTAAACTCTGTTTTAGAGGAATTATAATTAGGCTAAGTGTTTTCTAAATTGGCCTCTAAAGTTTGGGCAGATCTTAAAGAAACCTATGATAAGGAAGATGGGTCAGTTGTGTTTGATCTTTATAAAAAGATTAATTCATTATAACAAAATGGGAGTTTAGTTTCAGAGTACTACAATAAACTGAATACTATGTGGAAGCAATTTGATGCTCTTGTCCAGTTACCTTCATGTTCTTGTCAGACTGCTAGGGACTTTAATGACCATAGTTGTTTGATAAAGTTAATACAATTCTTAATGGGATTAGATGATGTATATCAACCTGCATAAACTAATCTTTTGACTAGGGATCCTTTACCCTAAATTAAAACAGCCTTTTCTATCATATCTAGGGAAGAATCTCATAGGAGTTCTAGTGGGTCAACTAAAGGTCATAATGTTAGATTTGTGTCTAAAGTGAGTCAACCATTTGATAGAAAGAAAGCTGTTAGAGGTCCTAACCCAAATCTAAAATGCACTCATTGCAATATGTTAGGTCATACTGTGGATAGGTGTTATGAGATTGTGGGTTATCCTACTGGTTATAAAAAAAAGCCAGTGGGTCAAAAAGTTAGAAATAATATGTCTAATAAATCTGGTTTGTTTGCTAGTACTGCTGTTCTACCTTTTACTTCTGAGCAGATATCAAAACTGATAAGTCTGGTTAGTGAGAAAGCAGGAAGTGATCCACCACAGATTTCCAACATGGGAGGTAACATGGTTGGTAAATTTTCTATTTGTTCTAGCTACATTAGTTGTGCTAGTTCCACTTTTTTAGATCTGTTATACAAATGGATTATAGAATCAGGTGCTAATCAACATATAGTTAACATTGATAGGGATATGGTTAACTGTATAGATGTTTCTGAACTTAACATTAAAGTTTGTCATCCAAATGGAACAAGTGCTAAAGTAACTAAGATTGGTGATATTAAACTAGTAAATGGAGTTGTTGTATTTGATGTTTTTTATGTTCCTGACTATTCTATTAACCTGATTTCTGTGCGTATGTTAGCTAAAGACAATAAATTGTCTGTTGTGTTTGATGAAAGTACTTGTTCTATTCAGGATTTGAAATCAAGGAGAGTCCTGGTGACTGGTAGACAGGATAATGGTCTATATTTTGTAGGAAAAAGTGGTAACAATGTGAATTTGTGCTTTAATAGTGTTAATAAAAGAAATTTGTGGCATAGCAAGTTAGGCCACCCTTCTAATCAGGTTCTAGCCATTCTAAAACATTCCCTTGAAATTGATTCTTTTGAAAATGAACCTTGTGAAGTTTTTCATAGGGCCACACAAGTTAGGGTCCCATTTCTTTTAAGTGATCATAAAAGTAAAGAAGTAGGTGATTTGATACACTTAAATGTTTGGGGATCTTATAAAATAACTAGTAGAGAGGGTTATAAATATTTTCTTACTGTTGTTGATGATTTTTCTAGAACTGTGTGGTGCTATTTACTAAAAGGAAAGTTTGATGTTTTTGAAAACTTAAAATATTTTTATGAAATGGTACAAACTTAGTTTAAGAAAAGAATAAAAATGTTTAGACGTGACAATGGTACAGAAGTTATAAATAACCAAATGAAAATGTTTTGTAATGAAAAGGGAATCATTCATAAGACATCATGTTCCTATACCCCACAACAAAATGGGGCAGTGAAAAGGAAACATTGACATATGATGAATATGGCTAGAGCTCTGCTATTTTAGGGTAGTTTACCACTAAAATTATGGGCAGATTGTTTGTTGATTGTTGTGTATTTGATTAACAGGTTACCCTCTTCTGTGCTATTAGGAAATAGTCCCTTTGAAGTCATGTTTGGTTTTAAACCCCCTCTAGCTCATTTAAAAACTTTTGGTTATTTGTGTTCCAACACAGTCTTAGATGATAAGGATAAGTTGTCTAGTAGGGCTGGTAAATGTGTTTTAATTGGGTATTCTAATGTAAAAAAGGGTTAAAAATTATGGAGTCTTGATGAAAATCAAGAGTTTTATTCTAGAGATGTCAAATTTTATGAAGATGTTTATCCTTTTAAATCTAAGTCTTTAAAAAGTAAACATATTTTTGAACATAATGGAGTTACAAATTTAAATTTCTTTGACTGTTTTGATTTTCAACCTGTTGAAATTGATTTAAATGAGCAAACTCATACTCCCAATGATGAAAGGGGAGAAAATGGTTCTCATGGGAGTACTAGTGAGTTTCAATAGCCTGACACTTCCACGGCTACCAACAGTAATACTATTGACAATCCAGGTCAATCTAATGTTGACCTTAAAACTAAAAGACAACAGTGTGGTAGTAGAGGTGAGAGTCTAGGCAAGGCAGATAACACAGGTCTCCCACATGATGAGATCAACCCATCTGAGGGAAGTATTAGAAAAGGTTCTACAGTTATTAATTTTCCAAAAAAGTTAGATGAATTTGTTGTTAAAGGTAAGGTCAAGTATGGTCTAGAGAAAGTTTTTAACTATTCTCATTTATCCGTTGATAATTTGTCTTTAGTTTCTGTGTTAAATAAAACTATGGAACCAAGTACCTATAAAGAGGTTGACAAAGATCCTAGGTGGATTGAGGTAATGAATGCTGAAATGGAAGCCCTTAATACAAACAATACTGGAAAAATTGTTGACTTACCTGCTGGTAGAAAACCCATAGGATGTAAGTGGGTATTTAAGGACCTATTTGGTAGCCTCTTAATAAGGCTCTGAACCATTCAGCTCTGAATGGTTTAGCATTCACACTGTTTGTTTCAACCTAAAAAAAGCTAATTGAAAGGTTAAGTGATGAACCTTTCAGACTTGGTAAAGAGCTGAACCATTAAGCACTTAATCTGTTAGAACAATATAGTCTTTTGAACAAATTCTTATCAAGAACACTTGCTTGGATTTATCAAAGTATTTAGCACAACGGAATAAGTATAAGTGTTCTAAGTTAAAATTTCACTTTTAACATGAGTTATTACTCCCCCTCAATTAATGAACTAAAGCAGTAAATGAGAATCAAAGTAATAAATAAATAAAACAGTAAATGCTTTCAATGATTCTCAAAATATATTAGAAGTGTTACTGCAAAAGGATGTCTAAAATAGAAGGGATAAACCCATCTATTTATAGACCAACAATACGTACATTGGAAGTATTGAAATGATTATAGTAATACTACAACGGGCTGTAGTATTGCAACTTGTACATAAAGTAACTTATACTAATATAATACTAAATTGCTGAAGATCTAAGGCGGTGGGAAGCTTCCAAGGAAGTACTAATGAGTGACAAACTTCTGAGGGGAATTGGAATTTTAATAACCTGAACTATTTGAAATTGGCCACTGGCACCCCAACTAAAAAATTGGCCATGTATACCCTGAACTATTGACTTATTGGAATCTAGCACCCACTAACGGTTAAATCACTAACGCCGTTAGTGGGTTCGCTGATGTGGCAAGATTTGCTGACGTGGCAAGATTTGCTGACGTGAAATGCACACGTGGATTACACATCAGCATGCCACGGCAACAAATGTTGCCACGTCAGCGAACCCACTAACGGCGTTAGTGATTTAACTGTTAGTGGGTGCAAGATTCCAATAAGTCAATAGTTTAAGTTATACATGGCCAATTTTTTAGTTGGGGGTGCCAGTGGCCAATTTCAAATAGTTCAGGTTATTAAAATTCAATACCCCAACTTCTGATGAGTAATCTTCAGGAGTTTGTCTTCAGGAGTTGTTCTTCAGATGTTTGTCTGGTTCATCTTCAGATGTTCTGATCTTTACTCTTCAGCACTTGTTCTCAGCTTCTTCAGGACTTTGTAATCTTACTTCAGCAACTTCTATGCTTAAACAAAATATGCAGAGGATATAAGACTAAGGTTTATACTGGCTTGTCAATCCTCTTTGACCCTACAATCTCCCCCTAGATTGATGAAGCCAAAACCTTTGTCTATCTTTATTTATAGGATCCTCTTTTCCTGAAGTCAAGAATTCTCCAAATTTCTTTGATCATTTGGAATTTGAGTTCTCTGACTTGAGCTTCTGGAAGTAGTCCTTGGTCTGGTATAATGTTCTGAATGTCTTGAAGATCTTCATGTGACAGTTTCTTCAATTCAATTTTGTAATGTAGGACTTTTGATGTGAAATCTTTTCTTTCTACAACAATGGAATTGGACTTGTGGGTGAAGTACCATTTGACAATTGGTGATTTGGAGTTGAAAAAGTTGTCATTGTATGGTACTATTTGTAGGTTTGAAGATAGGTCTGATGTTGGTAGTTTTTCTGCTTCAGTTGTGATCAGATTGGATCTCCTTCTTTGTTCAACTAGTGCAGTACCAGGTATATCACTAGAAATGGGAATGTGATGTTCAGTAATTACCTTGGTCTGCTTTTGATCTGTTATAGTCTGCTTTAGTTGATATACAAATGTTATGGATCCCTATCTTGTGTTATCAGAGGCTTTTCTTCACTCATAAAGTCATCTTCAACAATGGTGTTACCTTCAATCAAAACCATCTTGAAGTCTGTTTTTATTTGTTCCTCTGATTTCTTCTTTGTTTTGGCAGCAGGCTTTCTTTTTGCAGGATCAGAAGTTTATGAAACTTCTGATGTTTTGAATCTTTCTGGGTGAGTCTGCTTCAAGGCTTTAAACTCCTTGTAGGTTTCAAACAAGGTAACTTCTTTCCATTTTGAAAGTTGAGCCTTTGTGCCATACTTGTTGGCTGCCAATTCTGCTATAACTTGAGCTCTCTTCAACTTTCTCTCTTTCTCAGCATTTTGTCTTTCTGAGAGGAGTCTTGCTCTGGTTTCTAATTCTTCAGTTGAGAGGCCCTTGAGAGACTGTTTATTTAATTTGCTATTTTTGACAATAAAGGTCATGAGTTGTTGTCTCTTGTCATTCTCAGCAACAAGTAGTTGTTCTTTTTTAGCTCTCTCCAGCTCATTGACTTGTTCTGCCCAGATTTTGAGTTTGTCTTCATAGCTCACATCTTCCATTGCATCTACCTTTTCCCATAACTCATCTTCCTTAGCATGTTTATTCTTCTTTAAGTTTTTCTCTAACTCTTCTGAACTAAAGGCAATATGATCAGGGTTTAAGACAAATGAAGTATTAGCAGAGTTAGGTTGTGATTGTGATTTTGAATATTTGGGTGGTGCAGATGTTTATGGTATAGCTTGAGTTGCAACTTCTGATGGGCGTTTCTCTTCAGAAACTACTGAAGGATTGTCTTCGGCACTTTGTTTGACCTCATCAGTAGTTGTTTCTGTGCCTTTGGAAGATTTTTCTTTTTTTTGCTGCTTGTTCTCTCAGCATCTTTTCTTGAGCTTCTTGAAGCATATGTCTTTGTTGTAAGTCTCTTGCTTGTTTCTCTTGGTGAGGCCTTTTGTTTGCTTCTTTTCTAGCCTGGGCTTCACGAGCTTTCTTAGATTGTTCAAGGTCAATCTTATCAGGAATCTTCTCTTCCCCCTGGCTTTATCAACCTTAGGAGGTGCTGGAGGGGCAACACCAGATAGATGTTCAAGCTATCTTCTATTGTCTTCAACTTTTCTAGACACCTCTCCCAGTTTATGGTCAATGGCATTGTTGATCATCTCCAATTGTGTTTTGTTTTTAAGCTCCATGGCTGTCATGAATGTTTGGAGATGAGCAGAAAGGAGTTGATGTACCATTTGGTATAAAGGTCCTGCTAGGCTGCATAGATGGTCAATGTCTATGCTTGTGGCACCAGACGAAGATGGTTGGTTAGGATGTTTTTCTTGTGAAGGGTGTGTTTTTGGGTGTTCCTCAGTGTGAAATGGGGATGCCACTTTTGGGGAATGGGGGTTTAAGTGGTCTTGAACCTGCTCATCTGTGACCAACTCATTGAGTTTGGATACATCTGAGTCAGGACCTTCAGAACCAGCTATCAATTCCTTGAACTTTGAATCATTATCCAAATTAATGGAATCATCTGAATCCCTGAAAATATCATCAATGATGAAGTCATCAGTTGGATCATAAGTTAGGCCCAACCTAATTGTCTCATGAACCCCTTTTTCTTGGTACTGGGGTTTTCCTGCTTCAGGCATCAAGCCTTCATCAGCAGTTGCCACATGTGAGGTCTTATCAATGTTACTACTGTCCTCTAATCCTCTAAAGGGTGATAAAAGAGTAGTAGCAGCCTCAAATGTACCTAAAGACTCTAAGTTTGGGCTTAGAATCCTTGGTTCCTCCTCATCTCTTGGGTTAGAGTTGATAACATTCTCATCAATGTCCATGTCTGTGTTTTGATCCCCTGTTTTATGTGGTGATTGGGGATTGACATTTTCTGATAGAATGTTTTCTTTCAGCCCAGAGAGAATACTAGCTATCTCAACTGCTGTGTGTGATGGTTCTTGTTCAGCAGTTTTGGGGACTGCAGTTTGGTTTGTTTAAGTAGTTTAATAAGAAGGGTCAGTAGTTATGGTCTTATTAAGTTTCTTTCTAGAAAACTAAATTGATATGGATGCTCTTGGGGGTTTTTGAGATGGATGAGACTGAGAGGAAGTTTTAGTCACATCTTTTAAAAGTGCATATTGCACATCAGCAGTTTCAGGCATCTCATCTTTCTGAATTGCTTTTCTTTTTGGGTTGGCGGGTTTGGATTTTTGTTGTTTGGGTTGTTTAGGCTTTTTGGGAGTGGGTTTTGAAGATGTTGGTTCTTTGGGGACTGTGGCTTGTTCCCCTTGGTCATCTTCTGGCATGAGTGCCAGTTTGTTATGCCTAAAGTATGCTTGTGAGGTTAAAGGGTTTAAAATAGATGTTTTACCCACAAGCACCTCTTCTCCAAGTTCTTTAATAATGCACTGCATAATGAACCTTGGATACAACAAAAAATTCTTTTTATCATTTTGGTGATGCAACACCAACTCATTGAAAAAGTATGATGATGCCCTATATGTAGTTTCATTCACAATGAAATGAAAAATAGGTTGTAAAGTTGAGGGCATCTAATCAGACGATCTAGTTTTTGGACTTAAACACATGATAATATAATGAAATAAGAGTACCTTGGTAACCACACTCAGTTATGGTTGATTGAATTGTTCCACTGGGAATTTGATCAGGCACTTCAGCATCATTCAGACCTAGTCTGATTCCCAGGGTAGCCGATGTGATTGCCATAGCTTTCCCTTTGATCGTCGCCTTCAGGGAAGTGACCTTGCCATTCACGGTAACAGCCTCAGCGTTTGCCCGGAACTCATTGAGAGTTCCAGTATGGATTGGTGGGTCGATGGTGAATGTCGTGTAATATTGAGATTTTACGATCAAATCAATGATTTCATCGTATTGGGACAAGGCTTCATCCTTTTTGAAGTAACCTCTTTGATTATGTCCCTGTTTAAGAACTAGAGCCATGTTTGTTTGATAGAACAGTTGCAGGTTTCAGAGAGGGTCTGAGAAAGGGAATTTTTGCTTTTGAAACGATAATAATGAAAAGAGGGGTTTTTGGAAGTTTAATAACTGCCCTAGGTTAAACTTATGAAAATAGGAAAAGACTGATTTGCCCCTTTTGTCTAAAACTTCTGATGAACAATTGTTCATCAGCAGTTTCCTATTTTACTCTTCAGCAATTTTAAACAACTGATGAGTTTTGTTTTAAAAATACCCAAAATTAACTTCTGATGATTTTATTATCATCAGCAGTTTCTCTTTTCAGAAATTTTCCCATATAGATGTTTTGTACATTAGTACTTTCTCTCATTATGATTATCAGAGGTTTTGTGATAAATGAGTAACAAAAATAAGTGAAATTGAAATATGTGCAGAAAATGAAAACACTTACAAAAATTACTCCAAATTTAGCATCCCAAGCATGGATACTAACTTCTGAAAGGTTGTTGTGTCAAGAGGTTTTGTGAAAATGTCAGCAATATGATTTGTTGTTGACACATATTTGACCTCAATCTTGCCATTTTCATAGCAATACCTAATGAAATGATACCTGATTTCAATGTGTTTAGTCTTTGAAAACTGAAGAGGGTTTTGAATTATGCTAATGGCTGAGGTACTGTCTAGGAGCAATGGTGTCTTGGTCTCTTTGATTTCATAATCAAGTAATTGATTTTGAAGCAATTGTATCTGTGAAGTACAACGTGCAACTGCAATATACTCTGCTTCAGCAGTTGATGTTGCCACAAATGTTTGCTTCTTTGATTGCCATGACACCAGACAGTTTCCAATGAATTGACATTCACCAAATGTTGATTTTCTTGACATTTTACACCCTGCATAGTCACTATCTGAAAAGGCTATCAATCTGGTACTGCTGATAGTAGGATACCAAATTCCTAGATTAGGAGTTCCTTTCAGATATCTGAAGATTCTTTTGACTGCCGTAAGGTGTGATTCCCTAGGAGCTGATTGATATCTAGCACAAACACATGTTGAAAACATAATATCTGTCTAGAAGCAGTTAGGTAAAGAAGGGAACCTATCATACATCTATAGGTGGTTTGATCATCCTGTTTTCCTTGATCATCTGGTTCAACTTGTGTGGTTGGACTCATAGGGGTGGAACATGATTTACAGTCTTGTAAAGAAAATTTATTCAATAATTCTTTAACATATTTAGATTGATGTATAAAAGTTCCATTTGCTTGTTGTTTTGATCTACAGTCCTAAAAAGTATTGCAGTTCTCCCATGTATAAAAGTTCCATTTGCTTGTTGTTTGATGTATAATTCTTTAACATATTTACATGAGTTACTTAAATTCATCACACAGTTTTGTATTGGTTGAACCAAAAATGATATCATCAACATAAATTTGAACAAGCAGGATGTGATTGCCAACATGCTTAATGAAAAGAGTTTTATCAATGGAACCTCTTGTGAAGTGATTTTTGAGTAAAAATATTGAAAGTGTATCACTGGGAACTTGTTTTAGCCCATATATAGCCTTGTTAAGTTTGTACACCCAATTAGGATGAGCAGGATCCTCAAACCCAAGTGGCTGACAAACATACACTTTCTCTTTTATTTTGCCATATAAAAATGCACTCTTTACATCCATTTGAAAAACTTTAATTTTATTGGAAATTGCATAAGCTAAAAATAACCTGATGGCTTCAACCCTTGCAACTGGAGCAAAAGTTTCATCATAATCAATTACTTCTTCTTGTGAGAAACCTTGGACCACCAGTCTTGCCTTGTTCTTAATGATTAAACCAGACTCATCTTGTTTGTTTCTGAAAACCCATCTTGTGCCAATTGGTAGCTTGTTAGGAGGTAAGGGACAAATTTCCCAAACCCGTTGCTTCTTGAACTGCAGCAACTCATCCTGCATAGCTTCAACCCAGTTGTTATCTTTGAGGGCTTCCTGATATTTATTTGGTTCCAACTGTGAAATAAATGCAGAGAAGAAGCAAAAGTTGGAAAGCTGGTTTCTTGTAACTACCCCTGCAGCAATGTCACCCATGATTTGTTCAAATGGATGATCTCTGTGTTCAATCAATTGTAAGCCCATAGGAGTGGACTCTTGAGCTTCTTCAAACAAACTACCGAGATTATTGATGTCTGATTTAGCTGTTTGTACAGCTTCAACATTTTTGGGAACTGGATCAGAAGATTTGGGTGTATCAGGAGGTGTTTGGTTTATTGAATCAGAAGTTTGTGAAACTTCTGCTGGTTTTGGAGTTGATTTGACTATATTGGGAATCCATGATGGAGGAGCATCATCAAACTCTTGATCACCATAATAAGTGGGTTTAGATGAGGTAATAACAGTCTTCTCAAGTCCGAAATTAAAGCTGTCAAGATCAAAGAGTTCAGCAGGATGTGCTGGAATGAGAGTGTGTTTTGACTCATTGAACTTGACATTCAGTGTTTCTTCAACTATCTTGGTTCTGGAAGAATAACCAAGAAAGTAACATGAATTAACTTTTGCAGCAAACTTTGAAACATAGTCTTTGATATTCAGAATAAAGCATTAACATCCAAAATCCCTGAAAAAAAGAAATTAAAGGCTTGATGCTATGAAGAATTTCATAAGCAGTCTTGGAATGTCTTTTGTTGACAATGACTCTATTTTGAACATAACAAGCTGTGTTGACTGCTTCAGCCCAAAAATAAAGAGGTAGGCCTGAATTAGCTAACATTGTTCTTGATGCTTCAATCAATGTTCTATTCTTCCTTTCTACCACACCATTTTGTTTAGGAGTTCTGGGAATGCTGAACTGTCTAACAATCCCTTTAAACAAACAGAATTCATCCAGATTTTTGTTCCTAAACTCTGTCCCATTGTCACTTCTTATGACTTTGACAGAGAGAGAATACTGTTTCTCTACTTGTAGAATGAAGAATTTAATAATATCAGCTGCCTCATCCTTGGAAAATAAGAAGAAGACCCATGTAAATCTTGAATCGTCATCAATGATGACCATTCAGTATCTCTTCTTACCAAGGCTCATGAAAAGAAAAAGAAGGATTTTTGGTATGTTTGACAACGAGCTTTTAAGAGCTTTTATCAGCTTCAAGTTTTTAAGAAAAAAACTCCTACTCAATAAAAAGCCTTGTTTGGTTTAAGAAGCTTCAAGCTTTTAGGTTAGGAGAAAAAACCCTATATTGAAACGATACAAATGTTTAGCAAAGAGCTTTTAGGAGCTTCTGGTTTCAAGCTTTAAAAAAAACTCTCACTCAATAAAAAACCTTGTTTTGTTGAAGGAGCTTAAATATTTTAGGTTAGGAGAAAAAGTTCTATATTGAAACGCTACTCGAGGTTTGTTTGACAAAACTAGCTGGTAGCTGTAGCTGGAAGCTGGTAACTGTAGCTTTTTAAATATATTTTGATGTTTGGCAGAGTAACTGAAGCTTTTAATAAAATGTATAAAATGACCAAAATGGGCATTAACTAAAAGCTTGTATGCATGTTTTTTTTTATGATAGAATGGGTATTTGTGTCATTTACTCATTAAAAGCTTGTAGCTAGTAGGAGAAACGATAGTACTAGTAGCTTTTCAATATAAAGTTTTTTCTTCTAACCTAAATGTTTCAAGCTCATTCAACTAAACAAGGTTTTTTATTGAGTATGAGCTTTTTCTTAAAAGCTTGAATCTTGAAGTTCATAAAAGCTCTTAAAATCTCCTTGGCAAACATACTCTAGTACTAGCGTTTAAGAAAACGCTCATACTAGTTACAAGCTTTTAATGAGTAAAATGATACAAATACCTATTTTACCATAAAAAATATGCATACAAGATTTTAGTTATGTCATTTTGGTCATTTTATACATTTTATTAAAAGCTCTAGTTACTCTGCCAAACACCAAAATATATTTCAAAAACTACAACTACTAGCCACCAGTTTTCAACTACCAACCACCGGTTAGTTTTACCAAACATACCCTATAGTTGCTTCCAAGGTGATTAGTGATACTGTCTCTTTTCTCTCTTTTTTATTATGTTAATACTGTTACTAGTATTATTAGTCATACAACTACTTTTATTATAAGTGGTTTATTGATCATTTTATTAAGTTTGCTTAGTTATACATGTGGAAGAAACAACGAGTATCTATGAATAGTACTTACTTCATATGAGGTACGTGGGGTTATAGACTCATGTTGCTGCAGAATATAATCCTTTGTGTCACACCCTGATTTTCCCGTCGGTTGTGAATGTTTGGCACCTTTACTACGCAACGGAATATTTTAACAAAACAATAATGATGCGAATTAGTTATACCAAAGCCATGCGTGCGTATCCCGTCACACCGTCTCGTAACCGAAACTAATTGTGACCCGCTTGACCGTGCGTTGACCATCTTTGACCTGCCCGAATAGTTGACCAGGTTTGACCTTGCGTTGACCATCTATAGTTGACCCGACCGAAACGTGACCCGGAACCATACCTGGACCGGACATCACCAAGGGCCACCATGAAAGCCATCACCCACCATATCGGACCACCACGACCACCATCTGAGGCCACCAATAGACCCGACGACCACAACCAATCGAGAAACCATCATCAGCAACAAAAACAAAACCTGGTCGTTTACCGGATCTAATGTCGACCCGAGACCCAAACCTGAAACAACCACCATCATCGGATTGAAGCCCATGACCACGTCACAACCCTCATCTGTCACGAACCACCATCTATGACCACCTTCACCGTCGTCAGCCGCGTGGAGAAACACTAAACCAGCGCCTCCTCTCCACTTTATTTTACAGTGCCGCCATCAACTGAAATGGTCTGACCACTGTACCACGACACACCCTTAGTCTATTTCCCCTTCGTGAACCATCTCGGGTGTTGCTATGGCCACTCGACAGCCTTGGAGCAAGGGAAAAAGGGGGATCGGGTTATATATATATATATATATATATATATATATATATATATATATATATATATATAGAGAGAGAGAGAGAGAGAGAGATATTAGGGTTTGGGAGTGGGAGGTTACGGCTGCCAGAAATGAGGAAGAATGGAGGATTGTGGCCTTATATAGGTAGGGTTTCTAGGTAGGTAATTATCGCGTATCGTATTCGTTTTTAAACGTATCACGTTCGTTTTTATTTTGGTTCCATAAATAATGAATAAACCAAGTCGTATTTGTTCAAAATGTAACACATAACTGAACCGAGCAAAAATATAATTATTTTTGACATCAGACAGGCACGTTCAACACACGCGTTTAAATCACGTTAACTGATTTGGTCACGGCTTCCTTCCTTTAAACAATATGTTCTCTTTCGAAACTTATTAGATGACTATATTCATAATAAACAATTGTTCGGCAAGTACGATTACGGTAGAAACCACGCATTTCGACGTCCGATTCCCACGTCACTTTCTTTTAGCGTTTCCAAAACACTGTGCTTTTGGCCATTTCTCGTGCTGATTTCACATGATTGTTTCACTAGCAAACACGTGTCGTATTTACATATAATAACGTTATGTTATTCCAGTTTACCTAATATTTACCGATGTTAGTTCGTTAACGCTAAATACGCGCAAATCATTCTTCAAAAGAATCAAGGCATCCACGCACTTCGAGAAAGACCTCGTAGGACTCATAATGGCATAGTGAATCCAAATTATCTATAAACCATGTTAATTTCTTCAAAAATGAAATTAAAATTACATCGGACGTTGATCGGAATTTGCCGGTTGTCACACTTTGCTCCACACTTTGGCTGGATCCGAACCTGTAAGAAAGAACTTGTGGGTCATATGAAAGGAGGCGACCCCCTAGAGTCACAAGGACTCGTGATAGCATACACAAAAATGGTGCTTGACCTGGTAGATTGTAAGTGTATGATCGAGTGATCAGTAGTTGTGATCGAGAGAGTGAAGTCCCTAACAAAGGTGGTGTGACAACCGGCAAAAACTCAGGTACTACCCATACAATATAATAATTATTATAATATTATCGAAAGCTACATGTTAGACTTAATTCGGGATAATCAGAGTCCTTAGAAATGCAACAGTCAAGTTCAAATATCTTGAAAAGGTTTATTAAGGATTTAGGAATTTTCGTATCACGGAATGATAAAATACCCGTATTGAACATTGGTGACGACCGGGTTAACTTTAAAAAGTCTAGTTTTGACCCGTAATGCTTGGTTTGGTATGAAATAATATTTTAAGGATGAAAATATTATTAAAACCAATGGAGATTATAATTGATGGTTTTTAAATCGTTTAGGTCTATTAGTTGCGCGTTTTAGAGTTTTAACGCGAATTGGAGACCCGATACGGTAGGGAAACCTCCAATATAATCAAATTAGCTAAAAATGGATATTTGTAATTGGGGAATATTATTATTGGCCAAATGGGTAAAAACCTTAATTATTTAATATATAAGGGTTTTTAGGTTGTGTGTAGTGGCAAACGTTATAGGGCGTTTTAGCCCCTATAGCGCCGGGGAACACCGCCCCCCGGTCGCTATAGGGCGTTTTGGGTGGCAAACGTTATGGGCATAACTGGCGTTGTGGCATGCATGTGTCTTGGAATCTGCAATGTGTTGAATGCTCTTTGACCCAACCGTTGGCTCGACATTAATAAAAAAAACGTAAATGTCTTATAAATATACATACATACATCACATACAAACACAAACACTCACACACACTCTTTGCATTCTTTGAGAGCATAGCATAACACACACACACACACACTTTGTAATTTCTTTGAGAGCATAGCATGAATCCGTTCGGTAGAGGTTTCGGGTTTGGTTCCCAAACTACTGGCGACAACACCCGACCCATAGCTCCGGGTTCAGGTTCAAACCTACAAGGTTTTATGAACCTGTTAAACCAACCCTATAATTGGGACCCGAACATGTATAACATGGGAGGGAGTTTTGGGCAACCCATGGGAGTTGGGTTTTGCTCAACACAAGTGTTTGGGACATCTCAAATGTTTGGGTCCTCAAATGCTTGGCAAGACTCACAGCCGGTTCCGGAGACACAACCGCTGGAGGAAGGGCAAGAAGAGCAAGAGGAAGATGTTGTGAGACCAACCGGGCAAGGGAGAGGCCGTGCGAGCAACCAGCCACACAAAAGGAAGGAGACACAAACACGCGCAAAAAAAAAAACGTACAACCATGGAACGAGGACGAGCTGTTCAACTTAGCCCGAGCATAGATTGAGGTGTCAGAGGATCCTATTGTTGGTAAGATATATATTTTTTGTTATGTTATATTTGTTATACTTATATATTTTTTGTTATGTTATATTTGTAAGACTTATATATTTTTTTTGTTTGCTTTTTAAGCGAACTATCAAAGCAAAGGTGAATTTTGGAGAAGAGTCCGAACAATATTTTTTCAACTAGTTGGTAAGGGAGAGAACTACCGGGAGAACGACTCGATATCGGGCAAGTGGACTGATATAAACTATAAATGCACAAACTTTCAAGGTATTTATCAACGCGTCCGGTTTGGGTGGAAATCTAGGCAAAGCGACGCCGGGATTTTGGAGGCGGCTTTGAATGAATACAAACAACAATACGGGAATTTTCCGTACTTGAGGGTTTGGGGCCTGCTGAAAGAATGCTCCAAATGGCACACCGTCCGCCCAACGGTTGGAACTTCTTCATCTAGGGCTAGAAAGAAGTCGAGGACCTCTGAGTCGGGTGATACCGGGACCCCTACGTCTGACGCGCGTCACGTCGACCTAAACGCCGAAGAAAATGCGTTTTTTGCAGGGGAGGAGGGGGCGGATGAGTTGCCACGTCCGACCGGTCGACGGGCTGCTCGACAAGCACGGGCGGACTCTTCGTCGTCGGGGGTGCACGAGTTGATCCCGGCGTTTGCTGAGATGAACCAGCGGCTCCAAGACATACGCGACATCGGGGCACAGCGTATCCAAGAAAACCGAGAGGTGGTTGATATTATGAGGGATCGACAATTTGAGCGCGACTTTGCATTTTACACGGTGCCGCACGACCACCTAACGGGCAAGGCCTTGGAAACGTGTTTGAACCAAAAGGCCAAAATCGAAAAAAAATATAACCTATGAGTATTTGTTTTTTTTAGTATTTGTAATTTTTTTTTAGTAGTTGTAATTTTTTTTAGTGTTTGTAATTTTTTTTTAGTGTTTGTAATTTTTTTTAGTATTTCTAATATTTATATATTTAATGGAATATTTAAAGTATTTAATATTATTATTTAAATAAGAAAATAAATAATTAACCAATGATTACCCAATCATTTATAACCCCCCATAACCCCCTTCCCACTACACCCTCTTTTTCCATAACCCCCCCTTCTATTACTTTTTAATATTTTAATACCCATAACCCCCCATAACCCCCCACCACTACACATACACTTATAAATTGTGAGAGGGGTATGTTATGTTATTAGTTTTTATATAAAAAAATAATAATACCCTTCCCCCCTATAACTGGTCGCCCACCCCACCCCATATTATTATTATTATTTATTTTAATTCCAAATGATTGCTTATTAAAGACTCCACCACACTCCCAAAACACAACATAATCCATTTTACACCATTATCTACACACACTTAACCCAAAAACTCTCCATCTTCCCTTTCTTTTTCTCCTCATAACCGAACCACCACCATCATCCACCATTCTTCTTATTTTGTTCATCTTATTGTAAAAGTGGACTCAAGAACATGAAGATATTGATAAAACCTTCAAGAATCTAGAGATTTTTAGAGAGAGAAACTCACATTTTACAAGAGTTTTAAAAAGGTAAGTTCTTGAACAAAAACTCTAATAAAAATCTTACTATTTTCTGTTTTAATCAAGTTTTCACCAAATAATCAAAGGTTTTGAAGTTGGTTTTATAAACTAAGCAATGGGGATGAGATAAAATGGAAAATGGTGATGAATACATGTGTGTATGTGTGTGCCATGAGATGTGTGTGTGTGTGTGTGTGTGAATCGTGTGTTTGTATGTGTAGAGTGATTGTTTAGTTGATTTGATGATTGTTATGCTTTGATCCCTTGATTTTGATATCATGCAAGAGGGTTTTCTAAATTACTTTGAATCTGAAATAATGAGATATTTTGATGCTCTTGATGGTCTAGATAAATGGTATAGGGATGAGATTATTGAAATGTGGCTTGTTTGAGTTGTATGTTCATGTATGTGCAATGTTTGATGATGAGTTTTTGGATAATATTAGACATAGTTACAGGTCTGATCACAATAATATTTTGATGATTTTCATAAGCTTAAAATAGTTCAAAACAAGTTTGAATAGGATCTACACGCTTGGGATACCTTGCATGTACGATCAAAACGTGTATTTCGGCTTAAAACGCCAAAATATGAGCTTTTGAAGTGGATATTCTAAAACTTATTTAGAATAGGTTTTTACAACTTATTTTGATGTAAAATAAAGTGTGATAAAGTGATTATAAAAGACCTAAGTTAAAAGCCTAGGTATGTTTACGAAAGATGCGCAAAAACGCATGTTTTCGACAAGTTTTACGCGTCTAGGAACTCATTTTCAGGTCTGATGTAAAACAGCTTGTTTAGTTTCAAAATGTGCATAAAATTCATTATTTAGGATGTATGATATGTTTACCATAATAACGAACGGTTACAGTGCAAAACTATATTGTGAAAGTCGCCGAAATACGATTTTTAAGGCACATAATGGTTAGATTTTGTGGCTTATTTAGAATAACAATTTGGTCCTGTTTTGTGATTTATATGTAGGTCCTAAGATCCAAATTAAGTTTATTGGATGTTCATAGGTTAGCATGAGGCATTGGAAACTTGCTTGATATGGAAATTGCTAGAATGTGTTCTATTGTGCTTCGTGTGACTATGTTGATTCGTATATTGTGGTTGGTTTACTATGTTAAGTTATGTGGCGTTTAACATGGAATAATGTATGTGTAAATGTGGACCTAAGGAATAGGTGATTTGACGCTAAATGCATGCACGCGAGGTCTAAAACTTAACCAATTGTCGAAGTCACCAATGGGTCAATAGGGTAAGGGTTAACACAAATTCACTTTTGTTGGTTAAACTAAGTCAAGGAAGTTTGTTGAATGACTAGATTAGAATTATAATGGTTGCTAAAACAGCCTTATGGATTATAGGGTGTATTCAGGTAAGGATTATGGTTTAGACTAGTCGGTTGCGTGATTTGCTACGTTGAGGTGAGTTTCACAGCCCCCTTTTCTATTAAATGTTTTGAACGTTTTTACAATCGGGGGATTAACATGATGTATGATGAGTAGGACTAGAATTGTAGGACAATTGATGGCCTTGGGCAGGTGCACGAAGTGTGCCATGTATACCTCGTCAGTCCCGCCGGGCGAACACTTCCCTGCACTTCTTAATCATTAGCTCTTGGACTAGAGTCGTAGTTTATGTTAGTAGATCTATTGGGTCGACGCCCCATTACCTCATGACTTGCTTTCAGTTGTGCGTTGTTGGGGTGTGACAGGTGGTGTGAGCTTCTTTATATAGGAAGTACACGGGCTGGTTACCATTAACCCCTAGCCACGACGATGGGCTTGGGCCCGGGTTATGGGCTTGCCTTCCTTTCGGCCCAATTGGTTAGAATTGGACTAAGAAATCATAAACCGACTAAATGTAATAAATGCAGAAGAGAGAGAAAGGTGTACCGCCATGCTAATAATCACCGTGGCGCGATGCTAGTGGCTGCAGGTGGATCTTCACTGTCTGCGTCAGTTTGTGTTAGCCGGCGCCAGTCTATGTTAGTCTGCTCCTTCTGGAAGGTCGTCTGAAGTGACTCCTGACACAATAGAGAACAGGGCAGCAAGTGGGAATAAGGAGAGGAGCACCTTCACTGCGAGTGTTCATATTCAGTGGGTCAGCGTTGACGCGCGTTAGCTTGTGATTGGTATGCGGCAGACCATCACCGTGTTGGGCGACGGATCTTGCGTGGATGGACTGCACTTCATGTGTCGCTCCGCAGGTGTCTTGGACTCCGCGGGGGAGTAGACTCCGCGGAGGAGGCTCCGTGGAGGTCTGTTGTCTTCAAGCACTTAGCCTTGTGAATGGCATTGGTGATTTTGTCCGCGAAGGTCCTGTGAGTCAGGAATGTTATGGGGTAGGGTCCGTCTCCACGCTAGGAATTAGGATCCTATCACTTCACCTATAAGTTGCCCAATATGATATTTGTAACTTGTATTGTTATACTTTCTATTTTTCAAAAAGAAAAAAGCTTTTTAGGCCAAAAATCTTAGCGGGGGCAACCTCTTCATCTCATAGGATAAATGAAAGGTTTGCTATCATTCCATCTTCCTCATGCCCTACCAATACTTATGCTATATGTGAGATACACTGTAAAGGGCTGTTTGGTTGATTAAGTGTTGAATCATTAAGAGGTCTGAATGGCTAAATGTTGAATCATTAAGTTGAACCTCTTAATGGTTAGTTTTCTTGTCCCACATTGATAGGAGAGCCTCATTAACGTTCAACCTAGTTCTGTGCTTAATGGTTCAGCTACATCCCAAGTCTTAATGGTTCAGCACTGAGGTGTGACTCAATTGTAGTCGCGTCACGTCATAGTAGTCTCCCTCGTACCTAGTCAGACCAACCACACCACATGTCTATTTTGCATTGCATCTGCTGACCAACAACTTCACATCGCGTTTCGAGTCATATCAGGAATTATCACCGCTCCCTTGTTATTGAGAAGTTGTAAATATCTTTCCTTGTGTGCCTAGTGAATGCAAACTAAGGAGTGAACTTCAGATGAACTAGTTACCTATCATTTTTTAACCATCAATTGATTCTAATTAAAGTTAATCACAAATGAATCGAAGTTTTTCATATGTCATGGCTTAGCTAAGCTTGCTTATAATCACATCATTACTATTTAATTACCAAAACTTACTTTGATAAGCAGGTGCACGGATTTAAAAAACAAAGAGATATTAGATAAGCAAGTGTGCATGGTTTGACTTGTTAATTCAAGATGATTAGAATATTAATGCATAGAATGGATTATTAGTGGCCACGTAACAGAAGTAGGGAAACCCAGCAGCTTCTTTTTAGAGATTACCTTAGTGTCTATATTCCAGAATTTCATTAAAAGATGGAAGAGAAAGGATCTCCCTTCTCTTCCTTTCTCTCTAATTCCTTTCAAATTGAAAAGATTGAAAATCACCATAAAAATCTCTTTATTATCCCTCCCATTCCCTCCTTTTCTCTCCTACAAAAAACTCTAGAACACATTTTTTCTCCACTTCCTTCCCAACGCTTAGAAGTTATTTTTTGAAAGTTAAAATTCATTCACCAAAATACCAAATCGTTTCTCGAATAGAGTAACGACGGCAAAATTACAACATATATAATGGCGATTTACACCATTCCATCCAAGACACTTCCCTATACTTTGACATGTTTTTAAACCAAAAGAACGACATACATTTAATATTATAAATTATACATCTCCTGGTTACCGTCTTGTTTTGAAACACCTTTTCATTTATCGCCATCCAAATGCATCAACACGATATCATCATAATACCATGAACAATGTTTTTCCTCCATTTGTCACCGTCCACTTCTTTGTAAATCTCCAAAAGATCTCTAACATTGAACACAAAAATCGGCCTTAAGACACACCAAGAAGAGATAGCGGACCAAACCTCATGCGCAATCACACAACCCGAAAAAAGGTGGTCAGTCGATTCGTCGTCCCATTCACAGAACGGACAGTGAAGCATACCGACCTGTATGTTTCTTTTGTTCAACTCCTTTTTTATCGGAAGGCGCCCCATCTCCGCGCGCCAAACAAACACTATGCACTTTAAAGGAATCCATCTGACCCAACGCAAAATAAAATCTGCAGCTGTGTTTCGGTTACTCTACAGCAGCTTTTTAACGTTTTTAACATTAGAAATTGTCCCTGTCCTTCTCCGTCCATGACCAGGAGTCAACTGCCCGATTCCTTTCAATATCTACAACCGCCATCTGCATCTCTTGAAGTTCCTGCATACATATATGAGAGAGAAGGCCCCCGAAATACTTATGTATAACCGTCCAACGGCTCCCTTCAGGCTGCAGTCTATCGGCAACCAAACAATACTTCCTATCCTCCATTTCATATAGGTTAGACCACTTGATTTTTAAAGGGATATCAAACAACCAGACATCATGCCAAAATCTGATTGTGGTTCCATTACCAACAGCAACACAAAAATTATAATACAATGGCCGATCACCCACCATTAAGCCATCAATAGTCTTTACTATAGTTTTCCAATTACCTCCCAGGGAATAATAGCGAGAATGACTCTTATGGCAGCAACAAATGACTTTCTTCCACAAGTTATTAGAATCCTTTCGGAATCTATGACCCCATTTGAATAATAACGCTTCATTCACTTCCTTCAATCTTAGAATCCCTAGGCCACCTTTCTATTTCGGCAGTGTGACCCTGTCCCACGCTACCCAATGAACTGTATTAACAATGGAACTTCCCGACCACAAGAACCTTTTCATTAGTCTCTCCAACTCCATTATTATAGCTGTAGGCACCTTATAAATGGACAGATAGTATATCGGCAGGTTTGCTAACACCGATTTAATGAGGGTCACTCTTCCGCCCATAGAAAGAGTTTTAGCTTTCCATCCTAAAAGTCTTTTCTCGGACACTTCAATAACCTTCTTCCAATTATCTATTCTATTCATATTGGCCCCTACGTTTATCCCCAAGTAGTCGAATGGAACCTCTCCTCGAATGCAACCCAAGGTGGAAGTTGTCTGAACCACTTCCTCTTTAGCTTGACCCACCCCAATATAACTAGACTTCTTTAAATTGATTCACAAACCTAAACAAACGAAGAAACATCAAAGAATTCTAGCCAAATAGGTCACGTTCTCACTATCACATTGACCCACAATCATCGCATCATCTGCGTAGAATAAGTGTGATAATTCCCAGCTCTCGTTAGCAAACTTTAAACCTCTATATTCGCCTAAAGAAACAGCCTTATCAATCATACATGAGAGCGCTTTCATGACAACCAAGAAGAGGAATGGGGACAAAGGGTCTCCCTGCCTAAGACCCTTTTGAGCATCAAACTCAAAAGTGGGAGCCCCATTGACCAACACTGAAGCCCTCGCCGATCTCAAGACACCTTTAATCCATCTCCTCCACGTGTCCGGGAAGCCCATTTGATCTAAAATACGCAACAGAAAAAGCCAATTAACATTATCATAAGCTTTTTCAAAATCTATTTTAAGAATAAACGCTTCTAACTTCTTATTTTTCATCCAGCTAAGAACTTCATTAACCATTAACGGACTGTCAAGAATCAACCTATCCTTAAGAAAAGCCGATTGGGTTTCCGATATAACTAAATGGAGGACCTTTTTAACTCTTTCAGCCAAGATTTTTTATATGGCTTTACTTATAATTCCTATTAGGGTAATAGGCCGATAATCCTTTAGAGATATTGGATTATCAACCTTAGGAATCAAAGTAATGAACGCAAAACTACAACCATAACTGATCTCCCCGGTGGCATGAAAATTATCCATGATATTCACAAAATCCGCTTCTAACAAATCCCAGTACCGCTTTACAAATCTAAAATTAAAACCGTCTGGGCCTGGGGCTTTATCTGACCCACACTCAAAAACCGTCGCCTTTATCTCTTCTTTAGAAAAACTCCTAACAAGATTTTGGGCCTTGTCTATAGGAAGTCTTTTAATATTATCACACACAAGAAGCGGCCTTCTTTGATTTTGTTCAGAAAAATGATCTCTAAAATGTCGAAAAACCACTCTTTTCACCATAGACGGTTTAGACACCCAATCACCATCAATGAGTAGCCCTGGAATCCAATTTATGGCCTTCCTACCATTGATATAACCATGATGATAAGCGGTGTTGTTATCCCCGAACATGGACCAATTCACTCTTGACTTCTGCCTGAGATTTTTTATTTTATTCTGGAGCAAGGCTTCCAACTCTTTTTTTTTCCTTCTTCCCAAACCCACCACTCCTCGTCTTCCATGTCCCTCTACTCCATTTCTTTCTCTATGTTTTCTATCTCAAATTTTACGGTCTTCTCTATCCCTTCTTCTTTCTTCTTCCAATCTTCCTTCCATTTCCTCAGCTTGTCTCGGAGCAATTTGAATTTATATTTCAGAATTAAATCTGGTTTAGCCCGGAATTACTGCTGCCGAGCACTTGACAAACCAGTAGATCACACCCATCCCCTTCCTCCCATGAATTAAACCACCAGAATGGTTTAGCCCCGAAATTCGTGCATTTAGTAACCATCATCAGAGGAGAGTGATATGAGAGATGTCTAGGAAGCACTCCGAGATTAGCATCAGGTCAATTATTGCAAAATTCATTACAAACGAGGACTCTGCCTATCTTCCTCATCTTATAGTCACAACCCTTCCCTGATAAGAAGGTGAATTTACTGCCCCTCATCACATATTCTCTCAACCCAGCATCTTCGATGAAATAGTTAAAGTCAGAAGCCTCCACAAGATGAAACATGGAATTTTTTTTTCTATCTTCTTGAAATCGAACAGAGTTAAAATCACCCAGCAACACCCACCAACCGTTTCTACTTCTTATCTCACCCCCGAGCTCTTCCCAAAGTGCCCTTTTCTCGTTACTTTTTTACGACGCGTAGACGTTTACAATATTCACAACCACATTCTTATCTTTCAACAAACCAACGGTTAACAAAAATCTCCCTTTTTTATAATCCCCTGAACCAAAAATAATTTAGGATCCCAAATAGAAACAATACCTCCCGAACGACCCATCGGATCAACTGTAGTAGCCACAAAAGAATCCCTTCCCCAATAAGTACTCCAATCAAAATCATCCGAATTCCCCACCTGGGTTTCTTGTAGAGCCAAGAAGCCCACTCCATTATTTTCTCTAATGTCTTTAATCCATCCTGGCTTTCCATTAACCCTAATACCTCTTATGTTTACCGATAGAAAATTCATAAAGCGCCCGATTGTTTACCTTCTAATAAAATGGATTCTCTGATTAGGTCTTCAAATGACTGTAGTTGAGCACCTATCTTTCTTCCAAGGCTGACTGTTGCATTCAATTCCGAATTCAGAAGCTTCGCAGGATCCTCCTCTGTGATAATAACCAATTTTCCATCCATACCCATAACCTCCTCTGTCGATTCCCTTCGATTAACCAGGTGTTACAACCCTGGTTTGACTTCTCTATCTTCAGGAGCCATGTCGGACTCTATCTCAGTTGCAATTTCTGTGACTTCGATCCTGTTCTTATGAAGCTCAGAGTTTTCAGTCACCCCTAAAGAATCATCCACTGAACTATTTTCTAGACACGTCTGATTAAATTTCAGGATTGAGATTTGAGCCTGACTTAGGTACCACATCAAAGGGATCCGCTGGGTTAACTGCTTTGGGCTTCTTAAGTTCAGGCCCAGATGGGGAGAATTTTGGAAGTGGGTCTGTCTTTTTAATCTCCTATGTTTTCTCCTTTTCCTTGACTTCTTTGACTTAAAATAATAACTTTTCCCCGAACTAATAGTCTCTTCTTCCATATTAATCTCACCCTCTTCCAAATCCCTTCCTAAAATATTAACGGAAACACCATTGGCCACATTATGAATATGGTCTTGATTATTATCCACATAAAAATCATTAACCCCATCACCATGATTTACGAAATCCACATTAATAACATTAACTCCATCTCCTTGAATCTCGAAAGTTTCCTGAACTGAGACATTTGCCAGAACTACATCAGAACTATTGACCGGAGATTGGTGAACTTCCGGAGCATCATCTTCCTTATTCCACTTGTTCCCTATATCATCTCTAGACAAGAATTCCGGTGTCTAATCTCCGACTTCCTCCATGGACCAAACCCGGTACTTTTTTCCATTCCACCGTAGTAACATTCATGATTTATTCGATGACCTTCTCTAACAAGCACACCCACATACTCATAAGACAAATCACCATCGTTTCTTCCAATATGCGCCTTGTGAAGAACTGTCCCGTACTTACTTCCTATCGAGTCTACTACGTCATTATTCAATAAGTGTAAGGGAATACCTTGGACCTTAATCCAAACTAGTGTTTCAAAACAGAACGATTGACCCTCCCACTTTGATACCGATGAAAAAACCTGAGTCATCTTGAGGGCATCCAAAGGAATAAACTCCGACTCTGCGTTATCCACGAACGATACAAGGATCATCAGGCCACCTAGGTATTGAATTCTACCCCATCCTTCTATCATCATGGATAGGGTAGTATTTACCTTCCTAAGTTCCTGAAGATTAGACATCCTCATTACCAGAGCCTTCCCATAAAGCTCTATAAATGCTTTCGTATTTACGCTAAATCCAAGGCAATCTCCACATCCTCCGATCCATCACCCCCTATTAAAACAGTCTTGAAAGACGTACCAGCCCCCTACTTTCCTTGGCTATTGGTTGTTTAGCTTGCTCCGTGACTTTGTTTTCCTTTCTTTTCGGTTCCTGTGTCTTCATAATGTGAGCATTCTCCATAGCAAACCTTGCAACATTAGTCACTAGTCTATTGTCTCCCATCTTTACTTTTACATGTTAGCTTCGAGTTCTTCTACATTGTTGACGTTCTTGAAACTCACGAAACCAAAACACTTACCTTCTTTGTCTAACTTCTTAGCGATATACACACAGAAAATGTTCCCGAACTCCTTGAGACGGTCCCCCACTTCATTGCCGTTGCATCTCGGTGGCAAATTTGAAATGTAAAACTTGCATATTCCCGGTGGTCTTGGTCGCCCACACTAAGGGTGGATAGGGTGGTCATCACCTCATCACACCCATCACACTATCACATTCAATCATTTTGTGCCACCTCATTCCATCATTAAACTTTTTTTTTAATAAAATTAAAAAATCTATTTAATAAATTTAATAAATAAGAAATATTTAAATATTTACAGAAAACATTATTTAAAAAATTGTTTAAATATTTAAAAAAATTATTTAAATATTTAAAAAAATTATTATTCAAACGACTACTTTTCAAACGGCTAATTTTCAAACGGCTACTTTTCTAAGCCTATAAATAGAAGATAGAACACTCATAGTCAGTCATAATTTGATCTCACAATTCAATCTACACAAACAAAGATATGGGTAGTGGTTATCATAACGATTCAGCTGATCCTTGAAACATTAGGCGATACTCTCGCAGACAACGACGTTCTCAACCACCGTCCTCACCTCCTCCCCAACCTCAACCACTGTCATCTCCTCCTCCTACAGTATACACTTCTCCACCTACAGTGTACAGTCCTCCTCCCCAAACTCAATCACAGTCATCTCGTCGATTGACAACAATTCCTCCTTTACCAGGTTACACTCCCCTAAATCCAGATGCTCCTCTCACAGATGAGGAATATATCTGGGCTCTAGACTACACTATGGCTGTCATGGGAGTGGGGCAGCTACGACTGATGGAGACCTAACCTCCTCCCCAACTCAACCCCAAACCCTCATGCTCTGAAGCCAAATGAGGAGGATTACGAAGCAGATATGAGTATGGATGATGAACCATACTATATTCCAAGTCCTGACTATGGCGGCATCTGCTCGGATGCTAGATCGGACGGTCGTGATAGCGATTGTTCTGTGTTCTCGCCGGATGTAACACCCCAACCGATGGCGGAAACATTGGGATGTCACGTATTGATGATTGTTCAGTAGCTCATGGTAAATAATAATTCTCATTATATGATTTAGATAAATTACATACAATTGTTCTACAATAATTCATACATCAAATTGAATAAAACTATGCACACATCTTCAAGCATTAATTCAAATCCTCAAGCAAGTAGAACCTGAAACATGTTAAGTTGAAAATATTTTGGGTCAACAAAAGTTGGTGAGAATTACATAGGTTTTGATAATCGGATAAAATTGTTGTGCAATTCATGTGTCATGGCAATCTAGTCCATATGTGAAAACATACTAGAAGTAAATCGAGTGCATAATCAACCATTGTGACTATTGTATTGTGGTACATCCCATACGCTCACGGTTTACTCGTTTATATTGCAGTAACAAACACCCACGCAACCTTTGTAGGAGGCACGTATCCGGGTGGGATTGTCAGTCCAATAGATCTATCAATGTATACCGTTTGGCTGATGAATGTTTATGCTAGAATTGTGCTTACCCTAGTCATGTTCAAGACATAATGCAACATAGAAAAACACATAGACACATTGATGATTGAATTGCATAAATGATGTTGTAACATGTTTCACCCCAAAAATGGTGATAAATAGAAAAGGGGCTATGTAAAACTCACCTTAGCAAAATGTTATGTCTCGTAAAAAAAAAGAATAATGTGTTATGAATGTATGCGAGGCGAATCCCAAAGACTCAACAACGTAGCTAGTCCAAATTGAAGAAAACGAAAAAGAAAGAATATCAAGCTTCCAATTCGCCAATTACAAGAGCTTATAATCAAAGCTTCAATTGTAGAAGTAATAGACTATAGAAGAAAGGTATGAGGGAAAGTTTAATCGGATTGAAACAATCGATTTAGAGGTGCAAAGTATAATGGGTCATAGGTGGGTTTTTATACTAGTTTTGGAGTCAATTAGCCATTAAAATTTGTCAACACCATAAAGTAAGGTTTTATGATGAATTGACTATTTGACTAATACTTTGACTGTTCGACTAAGACTTTGACTAGGACTTTGACTATTTGACTCAAGGCTTTATTTAAAAAAAAAAAAAATCTTGTATGTGAAAAAAAAAAGAATTTAGAATCATATTATTATTATTATTTTTATTTATATACATTTATGTATGTATATAAGTTGTGAGTTAGGATAAATAAAGACTTAGGCAAATTTGTATAATATTAATGATAAAGGTGTAATAAAAAAAAATATATATATATATAAGGGCTTTTTATGTATTAAAATTTTGGGGAAAATTTTGCGATGTTACAGTCTCCCCTACTTTTAGGAACTTAGTCCCGAAGTTAAAAGAAAAACACCAGGTATACAATTGGTCGACTACCGAAAACCTTGATAAAATTTCTCACTACCTTAACGTACCTGTAAATTCATGATTACGTTCCGGACCGTAATTATCAATTTACCTTACATTAGGGTTTTGCGTCCTTTTATGACTCTACCGATTGTTGAGCAGGTTCGATAGTCTCCACCAGTCGTTGAGCAGGTTGTAGGGCCTCTCCCGACTGTTGGAAAGACATGATGACCTCTACCAATCGTTGAGTAGGTTGTTTGGTAGTCAACTAATTGTTGTACAAGTAGGCAAGTATGATTATAGATATAGCAATTAGTTCACATTCAAACAAGCATGCACTCAGATGTTATGATAATACTTGAATTTATTACTTGAATCAAAAAGTGTCAATACATAGAATTAAAAAGTAGACATCATTCAAATGGTGGGGTTTGCTGTTAAGTAGCTGGAGGGTCTTGATCTCGATTTAGTTTAGGGCATCGGTTACGGAAATGATTTGGGTTTCCATATTCATAGCATTGACCATAGTTGTATTTACCAGGACGATTAAGATTAGCAACCTGAGCAGGGTTGGTTGGTTGGTTGGTTGGTGTTAGGGTTTGGGGACTCACGACATGTGTTGACCAGATGGCCATACCTACCACAATTGGTGCACAGGCGACACACTGAAACAGTGGGGTGATGTCGTTTGCATGTGTTACACAATGGAAAGTTTCTTGTATAGGGTTTCTTGTTAGAAGCTTGTGTAGTGAGGTTTACATTAGGATCCCTGGTCTTGCGCTTCTGGTTCTCGGTAGTTACCGCGGCCACAATACTTGTTTTCTCGCCTTTCCGAACTAAGGTCCCGTTCTTTATGTGATTTCCATCGCCATTTCCATTTCCATTGCCGTTCCCATTCATTGGGATGACTTGAGCCAACAAGTTAGAAACCAGAGTTGTGATTTGTTGCGCCATTTGTTGGGAAATAATCGCAGCCAGTTGGGCATCAACACCTTTGTTGTTTTTGTTGTTGTTGTGGTTGGTGTTGTGGTTGTTGTTACTTTCCTCTTGGTTTTCACCACTATTATTGCGAGTGCTGCGACGTGGAGACATGATCTATAAGGGACACAATGAAGGTTCAATGTGGCATGAAATGAATGAGGTGATATAAGGAATGTAATCATTTATTCATTAATTAAAACGAATAAACGAAAATGTTGACGTATCAAAGATTTCAGATTCCAATAACATAGTGAAGACATGCTTTAGCCTATAAGTGAACACTCATCCCGAGAATTCCCAGGTAGGCATCCGGGTCCCTCGTCTGATTGGGATATATGCGCAATGCCAGCCTAGACAGGATACTCAGAATACAGGCGTTCACCCTTCCAGATTGCACGTGTTCGTTATTAAAATCTAGAACTTCGACGAGATCTCAAGGTGGTTCAGGTTAAACCTGAGGATTTTGTCCTATTAGTCTGAGAGTAGATCCAGTGATGGAGAGCAACCTTCTTGTAAGGATGAAAGTAGGGATAAGAAGTAGGAGGGAGATAGAGAATAGCAAGTAAAAGAAGCAAGTACTGGTTAAATCCTATGGTTATAGACTAGATTATTTTTCTAATAACCTAATTCCCTATAACCATGGCTCTGATACCAATCTGTAACACCCCAACCGATGGCGGAAACATCGGGATGTCACGTATTGATGATTGTTCAGTAGCTCATGGTAAATAATAATTCTCATTATATGATTTAGATAAATTACATACAATTGTTCTACAATAATTCATACATCAAATTGAATAAAACTATGCACAAATCTTCAAGTATTAATTCAAATCCTCAAGCAAGTAGAACCTGAAACATGTTAAGTTGAAAATATTTTGGGTCAACAAAAGTTGGTGAGAATTACATAGGTTTTGATAATCGAATAAAATTGTTGTGCAATTCATGTGTCATGGCAATCTAGTCCATATGTGAAAACATACTAGAAGTAAATCGAGTGCATCATCAACCATTGTGACTGTTGTATTGTGGTACATCCCATACGCTCACGGTTTACTCGTTTATATTGCAGTAACAAACACCCACGCAACCTTTGTAGGAGGCACGTATCCGGGTGGGATTGTCAGTCCAATAGATCTATCAATGTATACCGTTTGGCTGATGAATGTTTATGCTAGAATTGTGCTTACCCTAGTCATGTTCAAGACATAATGCAACATAGAAAAACACATAGACACATTGATGATTGAATTGCATAAATGATGTTGTAACATGTTTCACCCCAAAAATGGTGATAAATAGAAAAGTGGCTATGTAAAACTCACCTTAGCAAAATGTTATGTCTCGTAAAAAAAATAGAATAATGTGTTATGAATGTATGCGAGGCGAATCCCAAAGACTCAACAACGTAGCTAGTCCAAATTGAAGAAAACGAAAAAGAAAGAATATCAAGCTTCCAATTCGCCAATTACAAGAGCTTATAATCAAAGCTTCAATTGTAGAAGTAATAGACTATAGAAGAAAGGTATGAGGGAAAGTTTAATCGGATTGAAACAATCGATTTAGAGGTGCAAAGTATAATG
Organism: Ambrosia trifida; assembly: GCA_028751855.1. NCBI lineage: Eukaryota > Viridiplantae > Streptophyta > Magnoliopsida > Asterales > Asteraceae > Ambrosia > Ambrosia trifida. Next base: position 2,146,164 of record CM054129.1, read on the forward strand.
GGTCATAGGTGGGTTTTTATACTAGTTTTGGAGTCAATTAGCCATTAAAATTTGTCAACACCATAAAGTAAGGTTTTATGATGAATTGACTATTTGACTAAGACTTTGACTGTTCGACTAAGACTTTGACTAGGACTTTGACTATTTGACTCAAGGCTTTATTTAAAAAAAAAAAATCTTGTATGTGAAAAAAAAAGAATTTAGAATCATATTATTATTATTTTTATTTATATACATTTATGTATGTATATAAGTTGTGAGTTAGGATAAATAAAGACTTAGGCACATTTGTATAATATTAATGATAAAGGTGTAATAAAAAAAATTTATATATATATATATATATAAGGGCTTTTTATGTATTAAAATTTTGGGGAAAATTTTGCGATGTTACACCGGAGTACACATTGGAGGATTGGGATAACTATTCTCCGTAGAAGAAATTTAGGTTTAATTATCTAATGTTAATGTTAATAAGTAATTTAGAATTATGCAATGTTTTAATAGGTTTAATTATGTGATGTTTTTATTTAATTTAATAAGTTTAATTTATGCAATGTTTTTACTTATATATAGTATTTTTAGAAAAAAAAACTTCTTTTTAAAGCCAAACGCATTCAGCTGGTCGTGATGTGTGTCACGGTTATGTGTGCATCGCGGCCGTGATTATCTTGATGGGGCGGTGTTCGTGATTGTCACGGCCATCACGGCTGGTCCTTCACAGACCGCCCCGAATGACCTAAGTTTAATTCACCTTGATATGATCTATATTGATCCACTGGGACAAAACACATAGTTGGATCGTCTAAGTCTAGAAAACAAGTTTTCTAAAGTATGGATTCCAAACTATATGTGTCACACTAGACAACCCTAACAAATAATTCGTTGTCCAAATACAGAACGCTTAGAAGTTAACAATCTTAGTTAAGTATGATTAAACAAACAAGCGTTAATCCTTCTTCCACCTCGATCCTTATTAATTAAACAATCTTCTACATAATCCCCTCATTACGCTTCTTGCTTCCAATTAAACTACTTCCCCATTTTCTTGGAGAGGAGATATTATAAATTATAAACTATACAATATATTTAATGGGTGAGGCTAACCTAAAAAGAATGTTGGTGTAAAAAGTGTAAGAAGTAATATGGATCGTAGGATGACATGGGCTAATAAGGGGTACGATCGTAAAAACCACGTGTCATTAAATTTGTCTAAAACATGAATAAGGGCATATTAGTAATTGGACCAAAAATATAAAAGCGGGCAAATTACAAATATCATTCAACTGACATTCAGTTTCTAAAATAATAAACGAAAACCATCTACTGAATACAAAGCAACACACAATTACGGTTTTTTTAGTGTACGAAAGCAAAAAATCAGAACGATCGACAAAATACAATGGCATCAAAGTCAAAATCAGGTATGTATATACAATATTTGGAATATTATTGCGTGTAATTAGTAGTTGCAATTAACAAGCCAAATGGTACTTTACAGGAATTGAATATGAACGACAATCAAAGGAAAACAATGATAGGCCGGCTAAAACTTCAAATTCAGGTTTGTTGGACAATTATAAGTTGCTAATAAGTATACTTGTATTTTGATTTTATAATTTTGGTTTCAAATACGTGTTTATTGCGTCTTAATGTACACATTTTGTTTGGGGTATTTTACCAACAACTTGCGTGTAAGGTTAGTTGTACTTGCGTTTGAATTTGTTATCAGGAATAGTTAACAAGCCGTCAACGGTAGATATTTTAAATCATAATTAGTAAACTCTAATTTAGAAACAACTTGCGTGTAATGTTAGTTGTACTTGCGTTAGAATTTGTTATAAGGAATAATAAACAAGTTAAAACGCAAATGATGTTCATAGGTGGTTTTTATGATTTTGTATACTACTTGCATTTGAATGAAAGTGAAATTGCGTTTTGTATAAGGAAGACAGGTTAGCTTTTATTGGCGTCATTCAGGGCGCGTTGCCTGTTTAGATGACGTTTACTTGTTTGAGCGGAACAGAAGGTTGATTTAGCACTTCGATGCGGACCTCTTTCGCCATATGTTCGAAAACTGTCGAAGCCATTTTGCTTAGCGCATCCGTCGGTTTGTTTTTGTTGCGCCTGATATGGACAACAGTGCATAAGTCAAACCGGTGCATAAGTTGTTTGGCTTGTTCTAGATAGAGGGCCATAGTTTCATCTCGTGTGTGGTATGTCCCGTTAATTTGTCCCGCGACAAGTAGTGAGTCCATGTGTGCTTCAACGTGCTTGGCCCCCATTTTTTCCGCGATGCGGAGGCCTGCCAGCAGCAATTCATATTCTGCTTCATTGTTTGTACTTTTGAAGTCCAAGCGGATAGCGTATGTGAACTCGTATTTATCTGGGCTGATAAGGCGAAGGCCGGCGTCGGAACTAGGGATGAGCATTTTTTCCCGAATACCTATACCCGTACCTATACCGTACCTGTACCGGTACCCGTACCGATTTTGAGTACTCGGTATTGGTATCGGTACCCACTTTTACTGATTTCAGTATTCGGTACTTTCGGTATCGGTACGGGTAAAAATGGTACGGGTACCGAATTCTATATACTATTGAATTTGATTATATGTTTTACTTCGTATTATGGTATTTATGGTATTCGTATCAATTTTACCTATTTGATACATGTACCATATTGGTACCCGTATCAAATTTATCAATTGGTACCCGTATAGCATTGATACTCGTAATTGTTTACCTACTTGGTACCCGTACGAGTGCTAAAAAAAGCAAAAATAACAAAATGGTACCAAACGGGTACCGTATCGAAATACCGGTACCCGTACTAGTACCTGTTGTAACACCTCGCTATTTCAAAAAAATAAAATTATTATTATTATTAACTCTTGTAAATGTTCACAAGTCTACATATATGCCTATTATTAATATATGTACATATAATCCAACCACTCGTTTTAAGTCAGTTTATATAAACAACTTACATAAAATAGTTATCCTATTGATTAAACGAGTTTAGTTCATAAACGAGACCCGAGTCGGTTACCGGTTCGTTCAAGCAATAAGAGCACTCACATCCCATCCACTAAATATATGTGAGTGTGTCCACCAAATTATATAGGGTGGGTGTAAGTGGTTGTGAGTGGAGGAGAGATAAAATATTTGGTGGAAGCACTGTTCCACTCTAAATATGAAAAGCTATTGTTCACCCCTATATATATTTTAATATTTTTGTAAGTAGTTGTGAGTGATGAGGGAGGAAATTAATGATAAAAGTATGAAAAAGTATTATTATTTTAATTAGGAGAGAGAAGATTTAGGAGTGAAGTAGTGATTTTTAGTGTAATTTGATGGATGTGATTTGGTGGAGGGGATGTGAATGCTCTAAATTTCACCTAATTTCCACCTACTCACCTAACAAAAATCCTAAGCATATATAACATCTTATTCTTCCATCTTCTCCTTCATTCTTGCATCAAAACCCTAGCCCCTCAAGCTTCTTTTTCCTTCATCCTCTACCTCTAACCTCCAATTCTCTCTCTCTCCCCCAAAATCCCTTTCTCTACCCTTCCACTCCACCCTTGACCCCTTCCTCTGCCCTCCTTTAGCAACGACGGCCACCATCATCTTTGGTGGTGGCGGCACACTGATGTATAGGTCCAAATTGGGTTGTGCTGGGTTAGTACACTGTGGTGGTTGAGAGGTTAACGACGAATGGTGGTTATAGCGTGGACTTGGTTTTCGGGTCGTGCTATAGGGGTTGTTTTTGGGTCGGGTGTGGTAGGTGGAGTCGGAGCTCTGGTGGTCTTGCGGCGACTCAAGGTGGGTTTCATCTGGTTGGTGATTCCTGTCGGAGATGGTGACTGTCGAAGGATTTATGTCGTGGTCCAGTTTGGTTTTGGTTACAACTCAGGTCAAGGTTCGGGTCAGCAGTTTAAAACATCGGTCAACCTTCCTCAACAATCAGATCTGATCTTGTGTTGGGTCTTGGTTGGGTTGGCGTTTGATTGACTGGTCATCGATGAGTTCGTATGGGTTTGGTCAAGCCGTTGCAACCGTTGGTCAAACATTCCAGATTTGGTCAACGCCAATCAACAGTTAAAGCTGGTCAAATCCAGTCAGTGGTCAAGCCAGGTCAGATCAGTCAACTCGGTTCGAGGCGTGTGCGTGTCGGTTCGCGAGTCTATTCTTGGGAAGGTATAACGCACGCCTTATTTTGATTCATTCATTTCGCGCTACATCATATTTTACATATATTCACATATTATAAAAACTAAATCGAACCGAACCGACTTGTAAATAAAATGCCTAGAGTAGTAATAAGCCCTTTGATATAAAATGGTTAAGCTATATGTTTATAAGCGCATACATATACATATTATGACATGTCATTATAAATACAAGATTTGTGTATATACAAGCTTATTACGAATCGAGTCGTATGTTTTAAAAGTTACTTTGTTTTGTTTCGAGTCATGGAAACGGACGATTAACACTTAACAATATATGAGACGCTTGGATAGTTAAAACTTATAACATTTATTTACCTATTTATATTATCTACACTACTTTTCAAGTCTAGTACTAGTCGTCTTACCGGTTTGTCTTTGGACTAATGAATAATTTACACTAATACAAGCTATTCTGTCAACTATCAAATGTTGAATCATATATACATATATATTTCTTATCGAAGCATACTGTTCACATTCATTATAGTTTTAATAAAATTGTCGCCTATAAAAGCTTAGTTAAATTGTATTGCGTTTTGTGGTCTTGGACAATTGATGTTTTGAGATAAAATAGACGACTTGTGCTGTCTGGTTTCTTACAAAAACAGAGGAGACTCTGCCCAAATTTTATAAAATCTATTATTTCGTACAATTAAAGCTACGTATTACAAGTAAATTTTATTAGCAAACCTTACTTTATCATACTAGCAAACCTAAGATATACACTATCCAACATTCCAACCTACGAAACAAGTTAACATTCGAGTCAAGTTATACCAATATTATTTTCTTAATACAAACTATGTCTTTAACAATTACTTCGAATGTGACCCTGAATATAATATATAAAGTAGTTACTTCAAGTAACTATACATACGAATATATTTTGAGAAACAAAAACCAAGTTCCTATCGGTTCACTAAGTTATACACACTTTGAGACGCGCATTCGTTCAATGCGAGTCTAGGTAGTTTGATAAACTATCTTCACAACCATGAAACAAAATCAACGCATTTGCATTAGAATTAAGGCTTCATTTATTTGTAATAGGATACAAGATGTTCAATTAATCCAAGTTCAGACTTGTTGCTACTTGCTAATACTTACACAATGAATTTCAGGTGAGTTTACATAGCCCCTTTTTACTATTTTACAATTTTTGGGGTGAAACATGTTACATTTTCAAATGAAATTCAACATAAGTGCCTATGTGTGATAGCTATGTTGCAATATGTCTTAAACAATACTTTGGTAAACAAAATTAGACTCGCGTAATCATTAACACTGCGCAAGCCGACGATACACAATGATACATCTATTGGATTGAGAACCCCACCCGGATACGTGTACCTCCAGTATGGGTAACGTGGGTGATTGTTATCGAACACATAAACACAAACGAGTGAACCATATGCGTATTGGATGGACCACAATAAACATGTCACAAGGGTTGATTATGCAAACGATTTACCTGGTAGTTTTGTTTTCACATATGGACTAGATTTGCCATGACACTAGAATTGTACAAGTTTTATACTCATGATACAATATTCAAACCTATGTAAATCTCACCAACTTTTGTTGACCCAAAATATTTTCCAACTTAACATGTTTTAGGTTATAGTGTTGCTTGAAGATTAGAGTTCATGCTTGAAGATTTATATTTAGTGTTTCTCATTTGATGTACAAATTCTTTTTAAAACAATTGTATGTAATTCATTTAATTTATTATTGAAACTTATTATTTACTATGAGCTACTGAACAATCATCAATACGTTACATCCCGATGTTTCCGCCATCGGTTGGGGTGTTACACCTGTACCGTACCTATATATTCGGTACGTTACTCGGTACCCACTTTTGTTCAAATTCGGTACGGGTACGGTACCGATCCCATCCCTAGCCGGAACTGTCATCGTTAGAGGCCCCGTCAGTGAATAGGGACCACTTTTGTGATTGATCCTGAGGCTGCACGGGCGCTTGTTCCACGAGGCAGTCTTGAATTTTGTCGGCGGGTATTTCCACAGCAAAATCAGCGAGCACTTGGCCTTTTATTGAGGATTTGGGCTTGTAATATATCGTGTGCTCCCTAAGCTCGATAGCCCATTTTGCGAGTCAACCCGACAATTCCGACTTGCAAAGGACATTGCTAATTCTGTAGTCCATTAGGACATTGATCGGATGGCCTTGGAAATACCGCCGCAATCTTCTAGACGCGTGGACCAGCGCGAGAACCAGCTTTTCCATTGTGGAGTATCTTGTTTCCGCGTCCAAGAGAGTGCGTCTGATGTAGTAAATTGGGGTTTGAACCCATTTGCGCTCTACTAGGAGAACCACGCCAACCGCTCGTTCCGTTACCGAGAGGTATAACATTAGCGGCTCTTTGGGTGGAGGCGCTGTTAGAGTTGGAAGATTCATCAAGCACTGTTTCATTTCTTGAAAAGTCGTTTCCGCTTCGAGCGTCCACCGGAAGTTGCTCTTTTTTAAGCAATTTTTCAAAGTAACCATGAATGGGAATGACTTTGAAGCGTAGTTGGAGAGGAAGCGGTTGAGGGCCACCAGCCGGCCCATCAACGTTTGGACTTCCTTTACCGACGCAGGAGAAGGTATTCACTTAATAGCTTGAACTTTTTAGGGGTTGGTGCAGAAACCATTCGCGTGATGACCACCCCGAGGAATTTGCCTTCCTCCATTCCGAATGAGCACTTGCTGGGGTTGAGCTTCATGCGCACGGCACATAGTTTATCAAATGTTTTTTTGAATATCCCGCAGCATGTGCCCTTCTTTACTGCTCTTGATCACAAGGTCATCGATGTATACCTCTAGTCGTACGTCGATTTCATTGACAAAGTCGTGTCCATGAGGCGCTGGTATGTGGCACCCGCGTTTTTTAGGCCGAATGGCATCTTTGTGTAACAGAAGGTGCCTATGTTTGTGCGGAAAGTCATCCTGTCCTCATCTTCCTTTGCAATTTGAATTTGGTAGTACCCCTTAGACACGTCCAAAGAGCATTTGAAGCATTAAGGGGCTAGGGAGTCCATCTTCAGATCTATTTCCGGTAAAGGGTAGCAATCTTTGGGACACGCCTTGTTCAGATCCTTGTAATCCACGCACGTGCGCCACATCCCTGTTAGCTTTCCCTACCATGACGGGGTTAGCGACCCAGGTTTGGTATCGGATAGGGCGTAGGATGCCCGCATTGAGCAGCTCGGTCACCTGCTCGTTCATTGCCTTTGTTTTCTCGGGACCCATGCTCCGCTTCTTTTGGACGACCGGATCTACCGATCAGTATACATTGAGCATGTGTTCTGCGATTTCACGGGGAACACCAACCATATTTGATGGCTGCCAAACGAAGACGTCCATATTCTTGACCAATAATTGCTTCAAATGGTTGCGGATGGTGTCCAAGATTACATGGCCAATGATCACCGTTTGCTCCGGGAATTTAGGGTTGAGAACCCATTTTTCCGGCTCTGTGCGAGCGTCAGTTTTCACCATTTTTGGGGGTTTGGCGCTGTCCGCCTCATGACAATCTTTGTTCCCCTTGATGATTGCGATGCCTGTTCTGGTTGGGAAGTCAGCCATTCCATGTGGTGTAAACGCATTCGCGTTGAAGCGAGCGATGCCCTCGCGGCCTAGCAAGATGTCATGATGGGATGTAGTTGGCAAAACCATGAAGTCGCAGATTTCCGTGCGCTCATGTTTGCCATCTGACATTGTGACTGGCATGGAGATCATGCCACGAGGCATTATGGTTTTGTGGGTGAAGCCGGAGATTGGCTCATTGACTGGTATGAGCTTGGCTTTGTCTTCATCATCCAACTATTCGAAACACTGATCATACATGATGTCAGTGTTGCTCTCGTCGTCTAGGAACATGTATCGCGTGCGATAATGTCCAAAAACAGAGGTGGTGACTAATGGGGCGGTGGAGGATGCGTCGCCGCGGACCTTTGGGATGAGAACATCAGCTTCCTTCCAAGAGTCATCATTTTGTTGCACCCGAGATCGTTTCCCGTGGTGAGCACTCTTTTTCCTGGGCTTGGTCATGTTGCATTGGTGGCGCGGGGCATACGTAACCATGTGAGTGTTGAGGTCACGTATTTTCTTTCGCGACCCTTCAGCCTGATTGTCATCACCGTTATTTCCCCACGCGGCTCTGTTTACGTTCTTGACCAAGTGTCCGAGCTGACCAGATTTCAGCGTGGACTCAATCTCCATCTTCAGACTATAGCAGTTGTCTGTAAAATGCCAAAAATCGTTGTGGTACTCGCAAAACTTACTTGTATCCACATTCCTCCGCCTCCCAAGGGGCTTCGGCTCCTGGAGAGTGATCTGCTCCTCTTGAGGACCTAGGAAGGAGTTTTTACTAGCGGGGCCTAATCGTAGTTTTTCTTCGAATGACTACGCTGGTCTCGCGTTTGTTTATTGGAGATAAGTTAGCGCGCATCGTTGGAGGAGGAGTATTTTCCTTCCTTTGTAGACCATCGTACTTGCCGATGCTGCTAGGGAGTTTGGCCTTTTTTGGTATACTTGTCGTCACGATGCGAGGCACAAACTTTGATTTTTCAGCGAAAGACTTTGGCCTGTATGGTTTGACCAAGTCATCATCCACGTTTGTGTGGGTTCCGGCGGTAGCCGTCACAGAACGTGAGTGGTGCGTGTGACTTCGCTCGTTGTAGTCGTTGCTGCTGGACGACTGGTAACCGTCTGGCTCGCCATTTGATTTCGCATAGCCTCGAGCATCGGTGTTTCCGCCGTGCTCCCCGCTACGACCATCACGCCGGCCTTCTGTTTCTTTGGCCTTATGACTTCTTCGAGATGGTTAGTCATAATTCAGAGTTTTGCCCTTCCTTTTTGTTTGTTTCATGAGTATACGCTGATATTTAGCCGTATTCTTGGTGTTTTGGCAGAAGAGCCGCTCATTAGGATCTATATCTTTGTTGTCCTCACTGTCACCGTCGTTGTCTGCATCACACACCTCGAAATCTGGTTTCTGAGGGCGTGTGACGACTGGCTTGGTGACAGTGGCTGGTGTGCCGGAGTTTCCTCCGAGTTGGATCCGAGGATCCTTGTCGGAGTGGTTAACGACAGAGGTGTTGGGGTTGGGTTCAGCCATGTGAATGGGCTAAAGGATGAGAGAAGAAAGAGTTCTAGCCGGTACGGATGGCGCTAGGGCTGTTCAAATCGCTCGGCGCTCGTGGATCGCTCGTCACTCGTTTGGAAAATGCTCGAAAAATGCTCGCTTGATCTTCCGCTCGGTTGTATATGAGCCGATCGGCTCGGTTCGATTTGTAAATGAGCCAAGCACGAGCAAAGGTACGCTCGGCGTTCGGCTCGAATAAAATTTTATTTATTTAATAATAAATATACACACAATTTACAGATAAATTTATAGCTTTATATATAACATTCTATTGGATTTGACTCAGTATATGCAAACAAAATATAACTAGCCCACTTAACTCAATAAAAAATTTAACACTAGATTTAATAGTAAAACCATAAATCATGAGGTGACAGTCTTGAATTCTGTATGTTATTAGTCGTCCATCGCTAATTGTCGCTTGATATCACACCTACGTCACAATGCAACAATTGTTCTACAACGTATGCTCATCACATCACTAGCCTCATTCTTGGACACTAGGATCTCAATGTTAGTGTTATGATCGGACATTTTGACCTTAGTTTTCACCTGACAACGAAAACATTTAAGGAAACATCCCAATTTTATGATCATCCATATTACTTTCCGCTCGATTCTCACTCAGCGCTAGCTCGAAAAATTTGCGCTCGAAGAATGCTCGTTCGGTTTTCAGCTCGATTGTAAATGAGCCGCTCTGCTCGGTTCGGTTTGTAAACGAGCCAATCACGAGCAAAGCTCCGTTCGAATCGGCTCGGCTCATGAACAGCCCTAGATGGCGCCAATGAAGAAACAACGAGTATAACCTACCCTAAAGACCGATAGGTTTGGTTTGATACTCGTGTTCGTTAAGGGTATAATCCTTCACTCACACTAATGACGAAACCAAATCCTAAGAGATGAGAAAGAGTATGTGTCGTGTGTGGTGAAAGTAAGAACACAAGAATATAAGTGGTTCGGTCACGTAACGACCTACGTCCATTGCGAAAAGAGTTGTATTATTACTTGGAAATATTACAAGAAGATTACAAGTATTTTCTCTCTATGCTAATTCTTGCATGGAATGATCGGTCCTTGCAAAGGAGAGGATGTCTCCTTTTTATAGGGAAAAGCGCGGGCCAGCTAAATCGGCCTAAGAAGGAAATCACCGTGGGCCTTGGTTTAGGCCCAAATGTTTTCGGCCCAAAAAATGGCGGGAAACATGTGGCCATTAATGCTGACGTGAGAGGAGACATGACTTGGACTGCAAAAAGATCCACGTGGAGTTGTCTGATTGCGCGCAGACGGATCTTCCTCCTGACACGGTATGGTTGACCACCAGCTGGCGTCTAACGTGTCGTCTGGCAGCAGGCATGCATGCTTGAACAATGCTCTGACCTGCACTGTTCACAGCAACATGGGGACAGTCAAGTCGTCATTCCTTGTTAGTGGTTGTTGGACCACATCTGACACGTGTTACTATCTGATTGGCGCAAGATGTGTTCATATCTGACCAAATCTTCTTAATTCTTAATCGTCCGTACCTCGTACCAAAAGCTGAGGTTGAGCGAATATTCCGCGAGTATATACACGCGCGAAGATTCCCTTTCCTTGGTGACGTCGTGGAGCTAAATTCATCTCGCTCGTGAGCTGGTTACGACGCGCGAGATTGGTTCTGCGGTAATCTAATTAGTTGTCTCGTGGTGGCTTCCCTCCGCGGATTAGGTTCCCACGGGGTCTTCATAGAAGGTATTTTTTTTGGGATAGGGACACTATCCGCGCAGGGATTAGGTACCCTATCCCTTCAGGGTGGGACCCACTTTTGCTTACCAAAAATATCTTCAAATTACCAAGTTAAGATTTAACTAAACCGATTAGGGTTTTCGGGGTTTTAATCGCGCGTTTATTACGAGCTATTCCGGACATATAATTGGCTCCCAATTACCCTTAAACATAAGTTATTTTATGCATTGGTAAGTTATTTAGGCTTTTATTGGGTGAATTCATAAGTTTCGCGCGTATCGGGTGCGATACACGAACTTTATTCATTACCGGGAAATTTGTGTTTGGAGTTTTCACATATGGTTTTGGAGTTTCAAAACGCATAATATTTTATGAAAATTCCCTTTATTTCATATTCCTGGTGTTTGGGATCGTTTTCGGTTAATTAATAGTTATCGGGTAATCACCAACGTCCGTTCCGGACAAGTTTATTTGCATGCGATTTCGTCGTTCTTCAACATTAAAAATGTGCATTCCTATGCATCTTATGGGGAATTTGCTATCTATAAGGTTTAGTTAAAACAATTAACACGAAATTGCACTTAATTACGTTAATTACGCATAATTAATTAGTACGGAATTACCTTAATTTTGTCGTTTGTCACATCTGCTGACCAACAACTTCACGTTGTGTTTCAAGTCATATCATGTCATGTCAGGAATTGTCACTGCTCCCTTGTTATTGAGAAGTTGTAAATATCTCTTCTTGTGTACCTAGTGAATGCAAACTAAGGAGTGAACTTAAGATGAACTAGTTACCTATCATTTTTTTACCATCAATTGATTCTAATTAAAGTTAATTAATCACAAATGAATCGAAGTTTTTCATATGTCATGGCTTAGCTAAGCTTGCCTATAAACACATCATTACTATTTAATTACCAAAACTTACTTTGATAAGCAGGTGTACGGATTTAAAAAAGAAAGAGATATTAGATAAGCAAGTGTGCATGGTTTGACTTGTTAATTCAAGATGATTAGAATATTAATGCATAGAATGGATTATTAGTGGCCACGTAACAGAAGTAGGGAAACCCAGCAGCTTCTTTCTAGAGATTACCTTAAGAACGCTTAGAAGTTAACAATCTTAGTTAAGTATATGATTAAACAAACAAGCGTTAATCCTTCTTCCACCTCGATCCTTATTAATTAAACAATCTTCTACATAATCCCCTCATTACGCTTCTTGCTTCCAATTAAACTACTTCCCCATTTTCTTGGAGAGGAGATATTATAAATTATAAACTATACAATATATTTAATCTCATGATAATACGACACTACATTCTAATGGATCACATTTTTACCCGATAAAAGAAGCTTAAAGATATTTATCAACACTAGTTTGGTAAGTAAGTTATGATCACATCGAGTTCAAGTTCGTATGCAAAAGTCAAGCTTGAAACGTAAATACCTTGTTTTCATAGTGTGAAGATACTTATACTAGATGAGATGACACTCTTACAAATAAGACAACAAACGTTGGGTATAAGAAAAATTTTAGTGATATTTGAAATATAAGTTGTTGTTTTTTTTCATATCTATCATTTGTAAGATATGAATGTTTTAACTTACAAGTATGCGCATTTAATTTTATATTAAACAAAAACTTAAAAGGTCAGAATAATGTAATTTGTTAAATCGTGTGTTCACATAAACTTTAACCTAGTTTGATAATATTTAAAACTGAATATTTACGAACAAGATATAACTTAACTCTTTTATGTAAAAGAAAAAAAAGCGGGGGAAATTTGTTTCTCCAGCTTTAGGTTCTTCCAATTCGTAAGTAGCACCTAGTAGCCTCAAGACGTGTTGAAGAATTTATAATTAAGTTTTTATATTTAACTTGGTAATATTCGACTATGAAACTCAACCTAAGTTGAAATCTTAAACACTAAGCTATTAGTTAAGTTCAACACTTGTAGCCCAGATGGTTGAGGGCCTAAGTTTCCTATGGGAGACTTGGGTTCAATTCCCACTAACTACATTTTAGAGGACATTATGAGAAATGAGGGATGACTCCTACCTATGGTCAGGAGTTCGAGTCCTGATCTCGCTCGGGTTTTACTAGTTCTCCACAGCGGGTCTTCGGATGGGTGGGGGATCGGGTTTTCCCCGGTTCGGAAACCTCGTGGGCAAGCCTGGCTACCCTGTCCAGCCCCTTGCATAGTTCTGGGAAGGTTCTTGGGTTCGCCAGTTTACGGGTCCCATGAGTAGTCGGGCAGAAACGTTTCGTTGGCCGTTAAAAAAAAAAAAAAAAAAAAAACTATTAGTTAACTATGATTAAAGAAACGTTAATCCTTTTTCCACCTCCATTAAACTATCTATCTATCTTCCCATTTTTTTGGAGGCGAGATAATATAATTTAATCTCATGATAATACGACACCACATTCTAGTGGATCACATAATTGCCCAAAATAAGAAACGTGTATACATTTCTCAACACTAGTTAGGTAAATAAGTTATTGATTTTATCGAGTTCAAGTTCGTTTGAAAAACAAAAAAAAAAAAAAAAAAAACTTAGAAACTTAAAACCCAAGTCAGACTTTAGCTTACAGTGCTCGACTCATTCTTGTTGAGATCAGTGGCGGATCCAGCCACTAGCGGATCTAGAAACCCTTGATTTTCCAATTTCAGGGGTTCCTTTTGGTATTTTTTTTTCAAATCATAAAAGATTCTCACTAACTTTTTTCATTTTTTTCGAATTTAAGGGGTTTCCTAAGAACCCGCTACAGTGGCTGGATCCAGCCCATTTTGTGGGTTCCTAGGAACCCACTCGGTTTGAAAAAAACAGAAAAGATTAGTGACAAGCTTGTATGATTTGGGAAAAATTACCAAAATGAACCCATTAAAATTGGAAAATCGTGAGTTCCTGAATTTGAGGTTTTTGATCTCTATGTAATCTGATGGTTAAAATATATTTATTAGGTCTATATTAATGATGGAGATTAGTAGATTACTAAAACTATAATTAACAACTTTATTTATGCATGTTTGCGTTGTACTCTTTTCATTGGGAGGTTTTCAAACAAAAAAAAACGCATTTTTCCTTTCTAATCCAAAGTTTTCATTTTTGACAATTTAACCCTTTAATTCCATTTTCCACTTCTACATTAAAAGTTTCTGTCTTTTGTCTTTTGGAATTAACCTCTTTGACTTCTTTATTTTTTATTACTTTTAACATAAAGCTATTCATCTTTTACAATTTAACCCAATACGTTTTTTCTTTCAACTTTGATCCCTCATACTTTTCATCTTTCGTAAGTTTTTCGTTTTACGTTTCGTTTTAAAACACTCCGCAACATGAATGTGGTGGGGTTCAAAGTTTTTTAAATGATGTTAGCTAATTTTAAATATTTTAAATTTGGAATAATATTAATATATAATCAATTGAGTTTGTATTTATTTATGTCTGCTTGATACACCACAGACTCACAGAGCAACACTCATGGGCAAAATACTAGTTTGATAATATTTAGAAACCGAATGCTTACAAATAAGATATAAAAGTCTTTTTATCTTTATTCAGCTTAAAGATGTTCCACTCATAGACTCAAGCCCTAAGACATGTTAAAAGAGTGTTAATTTAAGTTGTTTGGTTAAGTTGGTTATACTATATTATGAAATTCAACCTCAAAGAAGTTGAAGTATTAAACATTAAGCTATTAGACTATGCGTTGTGGCCCGCGAGCGACCAGTCGTGAGCCACAAATTGGTACACGTGGATCACCGAAACCACAACACCTACACGTCAACGACCGCGCGAGCGAGCAGTCGTGAGCCGGATCGCGTGGGCTAGCGAGGAGAAATTAGATTTTTTTTTTATTTTTTTTTTTTTGTTGTATTTTTTGTGTTTGAAGAGGATGGAGGATGAAGATGATGAACATGGGTGTTGCAAGAAGAATAAGAAGAAGAAGACCCCTTTTTTACCTATCGTTGGGAGTTGCGGGTTTGTTTGTTGGGGAAAGAAGAAGACCCCTTTTTTTTATTTTCTTTTTTCCTATCGTTGGCTGTTGAAAGAAGAATACCTTTTTAATTTTATATTTTTTTTTTATTTTTTCTTTTTAGGGAAAGGTTACTCACTTGTTTTTTTATTATTAGTTTTTATTATTTTATGCATTTTTTATTTTATGTAATATAATGTTTTTTATATTTTTTATTAATGTTTAAAAAAAATTAGATAAAGTTGTTGCTCACCTCTAGCCACAATACCATCTAGATATGCAAAGTTATGTTCCTTAAATCTTGCCGGTGATCCTTGGCAGATTCTTTGTAAGATCTGCTCAAGATGATAAATCACTAAAGTTGCAATTCTTTTCAAAAAGTAAAGATTTTCTCAAACTAGTTATGCTTTTTTGAAAGTAGATATTACCGAGGTGAGGTTCGAACCTTAGCCCCCTCAATTGGCAAATGTTAGTTGAGTTAAGTATAAGATCAAGAAGAGGCATCAAGTTTAAACCATGCGTGTGGCAAGAACAATGAAGGAATTTCTTTGGACGGTGGGGTTCTATCTACGGTCTCGTTACACCCTTTATGGAGAGGGAGCTAAGATTCTTTGAAATCATGAGAGACCTTACTAATACTAGGTGAGCCATATCGAATCTGGGTCTTGGGTTCTCACGTGTATACGTTGCCACTTGATTTATACACGTTGCCACTTGATTTAGCAGTTAAAAAAAAAATCCTTAAATCTTGTTGAGCATTTAAGAGCTAGAAATATTGTAAGATCGCTTAAGCTGATAAATCACTAAAGTTGCAACTCTTTTCAAAAAGTAAAGATTTTCTCAAACTAATGCTTTTTTGAAAGTAGATGTTACCGAGGTTCGAACCTTTGACCTCCCGCTCTACAATGACTTTTTCATTGGACCGAATTACCGAAATATAATCATGTGCCGTCTATAAGATTTTTTCAGAGAGTAAATCTTTGTATTGAGTAACTTCTGATTATTTGATGGGTGATTTTTTTAGTTTTAATCTCATCAGGTTATGATATCTCTTGTTTGTGTTTTCAATACTACAAACAAATTTATAATTTGGGTTCTTTAACTAATGAAGATTTGAGTATTTCATGTGACATTTGCTTTTATTTGTAACTATTTGGGACTGTTATATGCAATTCCCGATTATACAAGTTGGTATTGAGTATTTGCATTCGTTCTAAGTTTGAATGTGAAAAATGAGCTCGAAACATATAACAAGTAAACCTGTTAAACGTTAAAACACAAACTTACAACAAATCGAGTTCTAGACTCAAAACTATTGTATTTTTTTAGCATTTATGTAATATACAAGCTTAAATTTGACATGAGCTCGTTCAAGCTAAACTTTATCGAGCTTTCAACTTGAGCTCAAAATATTTTCAAGCTATTCGAGCTCTTGAATTCAACCTGAAACTTTTTCAAATGGAGCTCAAGCTCACACGTTAAGAATCAATTCAAGTTTCAGTTTAGCCCTAGGCAAGCTTGAACTAATCTCAAACTTATTTGCAACCCTAGCACTCCTGTTCTCCAAATCCATACACACATCCAAAGTAATATGATATCTTATGATTTGAGCACAAAGCGTGTTTTATACCCCATCAATTTTGATATATATATATATATATATATATATATATACTAGTGGGGTGCCCGCGCGTTGCGGCGGAGACCACAACACACTAATTGATGATTTTAAGGGTGGGTATAAGTTGTTGTTCGGTTCACTTCGGTTTCGAGCCATAATCAAAACAAAAAAAATTCGATCAAGATATTTCAAAAACCGATTGGATTCAATTATTCATTTGTTCTAGTTTGGTTAATTGGTTATAAACATCGGTCCAACTGGTTTTCGATAAATAACCGAAAACTTTACTTGAGTTGGAAATGTGGACTTGAGTTGAAGTACTCAAGAAGGAGAACCCATTATTATTTATTTATTTATTTTTATGTTATTGTCCAATCCTTTTATATGAATATTTCTAAATAGCTTTGCTTGAAATTCATTATAAACATAATCTTTCTTTTCCGATCATAGAATCCAGTGACTGTATAGTTTAAATTAGATTAGCCATACGTAGTAATTTCAAAATTCAAATCATTACCTCATGATTAAAAACACGACTTTCATTATTGATTTTTAGATTTCTATATAATATTATAAGGTTTATAAAACTTTAACTATTATAAAGTACATAGTTCTATATAAAATAGGATAACAAAACTTATACCATATATTATGAATTATTTTTTTATGTGTTCTATTTAATGTGTTTAAAATAATTGTAGAATTGAATGTCATATGTTGTCAAAAACATTTCATGACTCTTGATTATCTTTTAATTAAATATGGTGTTTAAAAGACAATTTTACCCTCAAAAAGTAGTTATTATATGCATTGTGTGTTGTACCATATGTAATCAAACTTGTACCTCTTAAATTTTAAGAAGTCCTTGTCAAATGCTTTATAATATAGTATAGATATATATATATACACACACATATGACAAAATGGTTTCGATGAATGCGAGTAACATGCTAATTACGTGTTTTCTTAAGTTTCAATTTCACCTCTTATACAATAAATACAATAAACAATATACATCTCTAACCCATTTATTTATTTTTAATAATTTTGTTAGTTTGTAATAACTTAAAAAATGTGCATTTGTGCTTATTTTTACTCAAGATCCTAATGTAAATTTAATGGAAAATAGAGTTGTACTCAAAAGTAAAGTGATTTTTTGGTATCGTAAGTTACATCAAGTAACAGTACGGTATAAACCGAACTGATATCGAACGCATAATTATCGGTACATGTGTCCGTATTTGTTTTTTTATCAACGTAAAACCCGTGTTAGTATCATAATTTACATTTATGGTGTTTTTTTTCTTCTTTTGGTTACCCAAAGTGTGTAATTAAAATAACCAATACCAACTAAACAACATCACCGATATCAGTATTTCATATAATGACTTTATTATTTAGAATTTATGTTTTGGTTACACGGAACGAAAAGCACCAAATATGTAATTAAATGAGAATACATTATCCCCCATGGCATCAAGTGAGTTTGAACTTACAAATTAAATACATGAAATACAAGTATAAATAACCTTGCATTTTCTAGTGTGGCATACAAAACACGTCATGTACTACATCATCCATTTGCTTATTTTCATTTTAACTATAAAAATTTCGAGAGACTTGTGTGTACTTTCCTCGAGATTCATGTTAAAGAGATGACTCTAGCGAATAGCAATCACTAGCACCAAGGTCTTTCTAGTAATTTAAGCTTTACTAAACAGGAAATAAAGCCATGTGAAGAGGTTCAGCCACAAGAGTTATTGGGTCAATAAATTCACATCGATGGAACAAACTTTCCTAATTAGGAAGTTCATCATTACTTCCTTAAAATACCATCTAATCTAATGATGCCCTCTATAAAGTGACTACCATAGTATTCATCAAACAAACCACTTGTGTATTCATTAAACCTTAAATCAAAGAGGCCACTAGGCATTAGGCAATACCCTCACTTTGGTTTGGTTATTATCTTAAATCGAATCGTAATCAAAGAATTCGGTTATTGTTTTCTCGTTATGTTATTCGATATATTGAAAATCAGCTTCGGCCAATGGTCGGTCGCGTTTATCATTCATACCTCTTTATAAGGAGGTCATTCTAAAATTACCAAATCCCCCACTTGATACAACTCTACTTAGGGGTGTTTGGGATTGATTATTCAAAACAGATTATGCGTTTTGGAAAAGCATGGGTGGAGCTGCTTATAGATTATTGCGTTTTGGTAGCCTAAAAAGCTGATTATCTGCATTTTTAAAACGCAATCCCAAACACTAAAAACCGATTATCTGCGTTTTCAAAACGCAATAATCTAAAAATCATATTCAAAACGCAATCCCAAACACCCTCTAATACATTTGTTGTATTTTAGACCTTACAAAGCCATTTCCTCAACTTGATACTAACCCCAACACTTGCTCTAATAATCTACATATGGTAAAAGGGATATTTGTGTTCTTCATTTTAAACTGATACAATACAAGTATACCTTTATATAGTATTGGGCCTGGACCCTAAATGTTTTCTTAACAAACCGAAATGCTCTCTGACTCTAAGGGGTGTTTGGAATAGACTATTAAAAAGCAAATAAAAACAACTCGAATGTTTGGAACACAGAAGGATGTTTATTATCACGGAATGGTCTTTCAAGGTCCCTTTTGGCGCGATCGAGAAGTCATTTCATCCTACTTATGATTAGGGTCATTGGCTTCGGCTTAAATTAGGGAAGTAGCCACATCTCCTTACAATGGTGCGTTCGATGCACAAGTACACCTAGGCACACACACACTTTATAATCCGCGAGACTCATCCATTGAAACCAGGACTAACTTTCCTAATTAGGAAATAAGGCCATGTGAAGAGGTTTAGTTTAGCCACCGCCCACCAAAGTTATTGGGTCAATAAATTCACATCGGTGGAACCAACTTTCCTAATTAGGAAGTTCATCACTACTTCCTCAAAATACACGTTATATAACCATGTAAGCTAATGATGCACTCTATAAAGTGGCAACCATAGTATTCATCAAACCACTTGTATTCATTAAACCTTAATCAAAGAGGCCACTAGACAAAAGGATCACTTTGGTTCAGTTATTATCTTAAATCGACTCGTAGTCAAACAATTTGGTTGTCGGTTTTTTATTCGGCTAACCAGAATTTAGAAAATTTGCTTGGGCCAATGGTCTACTTAACAAATTTGTTGTATTTTAGACCTTACATAAGCCATTGCCACAACTTGGTGCTAATTCCTAACACGTACTCTAATAATCTACATCAGGGTAAAAGGGATTTTGTATTTACATATAAAACCCATACAAGAATCCCAGCCCATTAGATAGTATTGGGCCTAATCCTAATGTTTTTGAACAATCTTAAGCAAACCCAAATGTTCTCTGAGGAGGTGTTTGGAATAACTCGAATGTTTGGACCAATAAGACTATAAGAGTGCTTATTGTAAGGGATTCGTCTTTTAATGCCCCTTTTGGCACACTCGGTGTTGGGGAAATTTGATATTCAACGGATGATCTGAGAGGAGTGTACTCACTTTCAGATCGAATTATTTCGATGGTTCTCTCGAAAATCTAATCGGATATAACTCAGATTTGAGAAAATAAAAACAGAGAATGAAGAAAATTGAGAATTCGTGAAACAGTGTTGTGACCAAAGATTGATTTCAAATTTAGAGGATAAAAACTGCTGGTTAGGCAGTTACCTTTTAAATCAATAAATTGTTTCATAAAAAGCCTAATTTTCCATCTCGAACCCAGCCAAGAGCGCTACCCCCGAACCCCCCCCCCCCCCCCCCGGCCGCCGCCAAGGGGGCGTTGTCCCCTTAGAACCCCCGAATTGTAATAACTCAAACAAGTGTGCACTCCCGCATCTCCTAACTTGCTTGATGTGTATTAAAATTATTGAGGGATTTAAAACCAAGAACTTGTGGGTTACCAAAGGCCAAAGCTTTACCAACCTCTTAACTGACGAGGTGGGGGTAAAGCCCATGTTTAACAATCTGATTTATGGCCTCGTAAGTTGTTCAGTTCCTTGACATAGTCCAACGGGTCATGCACAACAATATTTCGACCCCTCAGAGCCAAGGATTTGTTTTTAGTAGGTTACGTTTTACTATTCAGAAAAGGAGGCGTAGCTACCGGCCAGCCTATTGTAATTTGCCCTTTCTATTAATGAGAAATACCACGTGTTTAAAAAAAATATTATATAAAAAAACAAAAAGGGAGTTAGTGGTTCTCATGTGGACCAAGGGAAGCAAGTTACTGTAAATTATTCGTCCCTTTAATATTATATATAATTGTTGCTACAAAAGATCTTCGAGCAAGGCCTCTCCGTAATGGTGCTACATTGGTCGAGGAATAGGGATCTTTTGTTCAATGTATGTATGTACAAGTAACTTTACACGACTCTCACGTGAGAGTAAGTATAGTATATTGGTTTTTGGACTCTTCGCGTGATAAGTGGTCCTAAACTTTATCACGTGCCATGTTGCATGTACATTGCTGGGGGCATTCCTTGGATAGTAGTGCCCGCTTGGCTGCTTGACTTTTGCCGGAAACCTGAATTGCCTTGCCAAATTTTTTGTTAGGTTGTGATGTGAGATTCATGGTTTCAAGCATAATTCATGTGATACGAAACTCGTGTGTTTGTACATGCTTAGGTAGGGGTTATGGATGTTAAAGCCATAATAACCATTTTAAACTGAAATTATGTGTTGGAGGGACAAACCGAGGAAATCAGGACCTAACCAAAGCCATCTAACCATGGTTGGTACCACTCCATGTGGAGTTTAGAAATAAAAATGTGAGACATCTAATAAAAGGCCCTTGGATTTTTGCTTTGCTTTGGGCCCCCAAATAGTTGAGCCGCCTATGTTGCCCTCACATCCCACCCTCCCCAAACTTAGAATATTTGAAAATGTGAGACACCAAATAAAAGGGCCCCCAGATTTTTGCTTCGGTTTGGGCCCCCAAATGGTTGAGCCGCCTATGTTGGCCCCACATCCTAGGTGTGGGATTTTACTGAGTACGTCTATTTGATTGTGTTTATGTATGTAATGTTGAATACATTTAACCTTCATGGTTTACATAAATTTACAATATGTTTTTTAAACCTTGTGTAACAATTCAGTGGATCATGAATTGCATATATTATTTTCAATCAAACTTTCTAAAGGCAATTTAAGCAGAATTCTGAACATGAATCACACATGTCACAACAGCAGCCTAGGCATTGAAAGCAAGCAAGGGCAGTGCATAGTTGCGTCAAAACAATCGCGCATTGGTCGTTCATGCGATCACATGTTTGAATAAAACACCTGCAACAAAATCGATCAAGGAACATTGTCCAGCAAGATGACGCCGCCTTCATCATCTTTGTTGGTTCACTTAATTTCAGTTCTTGAATTCCTGGAGGTAAGTTCTCAATCGTCGCGATTAAATTACCAAATCCGACAGTTAGATTCATCATGTATGTTATCTTCTGATACTTTGACTTCATGTACTTCTGCAATCCAATATACATTGCATGATGGATATATATAAGAAGTCATTGCTTTGACCTTCTATAGAAACAATAATTTAGCATGTGTTTACGCAAAGGCGCGTACCTCTTCTGGTGAAACGGATTCGATGGCTGGTTTTACATTATCATGTTGAACTAGAATCATGCGCGTATATTCAGAAGGAATCCCTCTTTGTAAGCTCATTTTTGCAACCTGCAAAAAAAAAAGGAAAATATAAATAAAACTGTAGTTCAGAACTTCAGATAACTTGTAATGCATTATAAATATCAAGAACAAGAAAGTAAACCTTTTGCTCTAGTTCTTTGCTTTGGTCTAACCATGCTTGTGCAGTGAGCGTAGCAATTTCCCTCCTTGCGCATACCTGAAAACGGATGTGACAATTTCAACCTTTTTATATGAAAACGAGTATCTGGGTAGTATTTTATTGATAACGGGTCAATTTGGGTAAAATAGATGTAAAGCAAACGGGCCAAAGTCGCCTGAAAGGGTACGCAAATGCTTACACTCTCCTAATCCGTTCTACTTCAAAAAGTATTTTATTAATTTAATTTGGTGACTCAATCCAACCCAACCCGCAGTTAAAATTTATAAGTGTTGTCATGAACGCATTATCCACCCTTCCTGGTGAAGAGATATGTACCCGCGCGTGCGCATGACCCTACACTCATACACACGTCAATGCAATAACATGACGTGGAATTCTAGAAGTTGGCGCACGCTACCTAATATGGGACAGGTGTCACCCGACAAGGACAGGGACACATAGCCAATCAGAGGCGTCCATTCCCTGCTCCATAATCTCCTGCAGGTACGAGGTACAGAAAAGGACAGAAAGGACAATCACAAGACACGTGGACCAATTACAGAGCGACAGCGCAAATGATGGCAACGGCTGTAATCATACGAGCCAGCTGTCATTCTCCCTACAACCAATCACAGACCACCTCAGGGGTCTATAAATACCTCCCTTCGTCACAAGAGGAAGGGATCGAGTCCGCGGGATAGAATTCGCTATACGTAGCTGTGAAAGATAGATTATAGTTGAAACTCTGTAACGATCTTATATAAGAGTCTTGTATTTGTCCTACTGTATATCAATGAGAATCATATCCTTTTATGTGCTCATATGCATGTGCTGTTATATATAGATTGTTAGATTGGTGTTTCTTCATTGGCGCCATCCGTGGGAAATGACAAAAATACAAGATTATTTTAAAAATGTTCATGTTATAATGTTTACCATTTCTAAAGGCATGTCGTTCGCCTTCATTACTTTGACATCAATCACACGTGTGCTAAAATCCGCTAAGAAACCTCTAGCTTTAACAGTGTCTGGAAATTCCCCTTTGAATCTGCCTGACATAATTAACGGTCTTCCAGACAGTAAATCTGGAAGACGAAATGGGTATATCTACAATAAATAAATAAATAAATAAATAAAACGTAAAAACACTGAGTAAAACCATATAAGCATCAAAAGAAGAAAAGTACCTCGTGTGATTCGAGATTTTGTAACGCATCAAGGATTACATTTGAAAGCAAAGGTGCAGTAGCATTGTCGAACAGTTTTTGCAGGCGAATGCTGATTGAATCTGGTCAAAACATTAGTGATGGATAAGAGTACTAAACATAAAACAGGACATGTTCTGGTTGTTGAAACTGACCTACATCCTGTGCAGAATCAAAGTATCCCCTTCCAATACTTGCAAGCATTTGCAAGAAATAATGGTTGCAATATGAACCTATGCCAAATGTGTAAATTCTAGGAGAACTCAGTTGCGCGTTTCCAATGTGATATTTCATCATGTTACAGATATCTCTTTCATCTTCGGCAGTCCCATCGGTGATGAGAAAAATGAGAGGAATGGAATCACTGGTTTTACCAACCATGTCAATTGCCTGAATACGACGATCATAGGATCATCAATCTAAAAACACTAAAAACAGTTTTATCATACCCAAACACTAAAAACAGATTATCTACGACTTAAAAACATAATAATCGTTTTCAAGCGCGATGATGCAAATAATGACATTCATAGAATAAATTAACTTACCTGTTTTAAAGGAAGCATGAGGTTGGTACCTCCATGAGCGATAAGATTTGCGTTCATCCATTCGGTTGCATTAGCAACTGTTTCTTCTGTCGCAAACACTAACGAAGACGAGAACGATTTAATTTCCCCGTTGGAAGCTAAAATGTTGAATGAATCTCCTTCATTTAGCTTCCATAGAGATCCTACCACTTCATATTTTGTTTTCTCAAGTGGCTCATCTTTCATGCTGCCACTAATGTCAATTACATACACCACTTCCTTTTTGAAAGCCTATTAAATTAACCACAAATCCAAAGGATAAATTTTCAAACTTCATCTTACTTACTATCATAGTTGTCAAAAGTGCGCTGCGCCCTGTGAGGCGCGTGCCTAGGCACTGAGGCGCACTATTGGGGCTGTTTTCGGGCTGATTTCCTGCCAAATTCAGGCTAAAAGTTGCCTAAACCTCTAAAACATTCTAAATGAGTTATGAACAAGTCCTAAACAACCCTAAAACATCCTAATGTAGCCCTAAACAAGCCTAAAACATCTCTAAAATCCCTAAAAAATGTATTTTATACTATGCGCCTAATTATAAAAAGCCCTCATTTTTTATGCGCCTTGCGCCTAGGTTCCAGGCTCGGCCTATGCGCCTTGACAACTATGCTTACTATATAATTGGCAATAAAAACATGATACTAACCTTCACGCTTCGGTTGATCCCTGGAAAAAGATAAAAGCAAAACATATCTCTCCGATCATAATCATGTAGCGATGGAGGTTGCACTAGCAATCCACCAAATATCTCATTTGCGCATACCTGGAGCCGACGCAATGCTACATTAATTAAGTAAGAAGACCAAAACACTATTAATTGTTATGAAGATATATAGAAGATCATTGGTGTTACCGAATAAGAAAAATAGAAATCTTGAGTAGACCACTTGAGAACCTCAGCCTCATACGAGAAGCTTAATTGCCCAGCTCGTCGTTTTATTTCCTATAAAGAGCGAAATAAGATGAGCTAGCTAGTTGAGTAACGGGTCAAAACAAGCACAGTATGGTTGATTGACGAACCACATTTTTCCCACATTTAAAAGATATTATAAGTATGAAAAAAAAAAAAAAAAAAAAAAAAACTTGAACATGTATTTTTGACTTGCCTTTAAAGGATGGCTAGCAATGTTGCATGTAATCTCACCACATGTACCAGAATTCACATCTAGAAGTATTTTTTCTGTACAAGATACTTTCTTCAATACAGGAAATACGTAAAGGGGATAAGTGAACGGCACGCACAGGCAAAAGCCATCGCCTTGATACGACATTTTCTGTGACCATCTAGCTTTAACATGGATGTTAGATCCTCCTTCAACCTTGCAATATTAGTGTAAAAGAGTAATTAACTGACTTTGTTGCATAAAAACATATTACATCAAAATTGTTGCATAGCTATTTACATATATCTTATTAGATAGTTTGAACATGTATATAATATATACCTGAAAGACTTGAAAAGTATATGCATTGCCTTTCATTAAGAAGCCATCTAATTTTGTGGTGTCTTGGCGGTTCATGTCTTGTTCGTCTTCAGGTGTTATCAACCGCGTAAAATATGATCTTCTAGTCGTCTCAACCTCAACACCTAGAACTGAACCCTGTTAGCCAAATTAACCATAAATTAATATCACAACATGATCAGTTTGGTTTTCATTATTTAAGAATTAAAATCTAATAATCTGAAATCACAAACAGTTGGTAGAATTAGTTCTAAATATGATGTGAAATCATTTTTTAGTGAATTTCCAAATCAATGACCACATAAAATAATCCAACATTATTAGCAGCATAAGTACGATGATCATTAGATGAAATTCAGTATGAAATATAAGTAATGGAAAGTATAAACCAATTGTAAAAAGTACGACACAAATTAAATGGTCATCCGTATGATAAATAATGTTGTTGTACAACCGCTAGCTTTTTCATGGATTAATTGTCACATGAACAAAGTTATTCATTGATTCAACCCTATTGAATGTATATGTACTACTATTTTACATATATTTTTAAAATATCTAACATAAAGGTAAAAATTACTTTAAAAACATATTATTAAAACACTACCTGGGCGCTCAACATCTTGAGTAGTTTTATTAATATTTTTTCGATATATTCACATTTCTTATTAAAAAGTTTCTTTTAACGGACACGAATAAAAGCCCAACTACCCAAGGTAACTCAATGGTAAAAAAGGAAACCTCATACTCCCGCGATTACAAAAGCACCAAGTAGGCCAAGCCCACAACCTCTAGTTCCGGGGAAAAGTTTTTTGCTCGAAGGTCCGCTACGTTAAAACCTAGTTGAGATAGGATTTGAACTTAATACATCTCGCCTTCTAACTCAAATTTTTACCTCCCCTCCACTGCGAGTTAAGCTACAAATATATAACATCAGAGTTTCTTTTACTATAATATAAGGCTTTCTCCAACCAGCCCGAACTCCGGCGTCCGTATCCACTTTTTCTGACGTGGACGGTGAGGTGGAAGAGAGAGTGAGGGGAGCCGCCGTTGTCAAGGGCTTGCCCGTGGAGGAGAGAGAAGGGGATTGTGACTTGTGAGAGGGAGGGGTGGGCCATGGCTGCATCGCCCATTGCAGAGTAGTGAGAAGACGGACAGGCAGGTTGACGTGGAACCGGGCAGGAGGGGACGGGTGGTCTCCCGTTGGAGACGGTCTAACACGAGAATTTGCTCCTTTCCTTTTATATATTCAATTTTTAAATTAAATCCACTAATTATTAAAGTTATTTTACATATTTGGTTTTATGCAATTGGGGTTGGTGGTCCAGTGGTAAGGCAAAGCCTTTTAATACATTAAAAAGTGTGAGATCTTGAGTTCAAGTCTCACAATAAGCAAGAAATTCGCCTTTCAAAAAAAACATATTTGGTTTCATTTATATTACGTTAAAAATACTTTAAATCTTGGGGTGTTAATACTTAATATACATAGGGGCATGATTAATAGATTTTAACGTGACAACTATGCAACAAGGCACTACGTAATAAGCAGTGTAATAAAAGTGTCCGTTGTGAGCCGGGAGCAACCCACGATGCGAGCAAGGTTTCAGTCCGGTGCTCACCTCTGACCACACGCGAAGAGCCAGGGTGCAAGCACACGCGATGGTGCTATCGCCGCGTGCGTTAACCGGAGAAAGTGAGCACAGGTCACTACGATGCTCAGTTGCTCACCCCTAGCCATAACAGGGTCAAGTGAACAAAGGGGTTACTTAAGAGTGAAGTCGTTGACTCGCGTCTCGTCGCTAGCGGCCCACAACGGATGGTATAATAATTACACCACCTTAACACCGAACAAACTAGCATTATTACCTGCTCACCCATCGGAATAGCGATACGACAATCACATAATGCACTTGAAGCCAAGCAATGAACCCTCCAAACACCATCAACAGTAACAACCGCCGTATCCAAATAACACTCCACCTTCAACGTAACTCCCACCATATTTAACGGAATCAACGCCGGCGGATTACACCGTCCATAAACATACGGCTGGTAGCTTCTAATATCCGGGTTATCCACAACACCAGGCTCCGTTATAACGGCGTAAACCATCGGTGCCGTCGGGTTATGGTACTGTGGTTGACGGAGAGAGGAGGCAGAGGAAGATGATGATAAAGATTTCTCCATTGATATTGGCTTTGGAGCTGACGTGGCAGATACGTCTTTGCCGTAGTATATACGTTTGGAAAGCCTGAGACCCATGTCCACTGATCGGGAAAACTCATCGGCGGCGGCCATTTTAATATTTTAATGATCGGTAGTTTGCCGGAATATGAGATTGGGATAGTGAGAGAGTGAGGGAGGGAGTTTGTGTGACAGATGATGGAAAATATAAAATAAAAAGGTGATGTTTGGTTAGACATGGCAATAATAATATTATTTAATGTGTTTATATATTGTAGGATGTATTTAAGTGTTAAATATAATAATGGAGAGAAAAAAAAGGATTAAAAGTTTAAAACTAAATACACAATGATTAACAATTGCGGATAATCGTGCTTTCAGGCGGGTGGATAGTCGGATTTTCCCCGGAACTGGTAAACTTGGTGAAATCAGGAGCTCCCTTATATGTCATCGGCAATGCCGAGTGAAATGGATCCTGATTTGACTGAGTATAGACTCCGAGTAGAGTTCTTGGTGAACCTAGCACCTGAAATAGTACCTGAAACAAGAGTGCGGAGAGCAGCAAAGTTAGGAAAACTATCAGACAGGAGGTGGTGGTTCGTGAACATGTTGCGGATAATTAACATTGGAAGATTCTGTGTGAATTGTTTAAATCAAACATGACTAGAACTTGTCTTATTAGCTCATTTGTCTAACTAGTGTAACTTTATACATTTATTTTTTTTGTTAACTTTAAATATCAATCTACTAAGTTTATAAACCTTTTACAGGTTTATATATAAATATAATTTTGTAATTTAAATTTTATTGAAAAGGAAAATATAAAACGTAGGAACAAAATGAACCGAGCTACCCTTAGGTTTTTATAAATAAAAAAACTCTTAAGGTGAAGGAACGTCTTCAGAATGGGGGTTCGGGTTTATCAAGGGGTGGTGATATTTAAACCCCCCAGCTTCTATTTAAACCCCATTCAAGCGCCTCGCTTAGGCCTAAGCGAGGCGCTTGGAGGGGGTAATTTATTTTGGTAGTTTTTTGATGTTTTGAGTGGTTTTTTTTTTTTAATTTAATAATTATAAAAAGTTAAAAAAATTAAAAAACAAAGTAATAACCCTCAACATTGTCAATGACTTAAACAAAGTAATAACCCTCAAACATTGTCAATGACTTAAACTTGACATCATCAAAGGATATGTGTAAATTAGGTGTATGTCATCTTGATCAAAGTAGTCGTCTGATAACAACTGAAAAGTAGCCGGTGCAAGTTATGTTGTAGCTTCCAAAACACGACGTCATTGTAGCTCATATGTTATTATCTCTTCTCTTATTCTCTGTTTCTCTAGTTCTCGATGGATTATTGCTCTCATATCATGGATCATAGAGATTTAAGCTAATTAAACTCATATCTCAAGCCGGTGCAAGTTATGTTGTAGCATCCTTGATCATCTTCTTGTAATTACTTTTCAGTTGTTATCCGAGAGATAGTGGTCAACGATGAAGACAACCTGAAAACAACCGGATACCATGGATCAGAGAGATTCAAGCTAATTAAACTCATATCTCAAGCCGGTGCAAGTTATGTTGTAGCAGTCAAGGTAGATCGTGGAAATCAATTACAGTTATTTGGAATGTTTCTGATCATTACAGTAACGAAATCATTCTCACATGAATATCCTTTGAAATCAATGGGAAGATAGATAAACAATCCTCATCCACAATGTTCTTACCTATAGCTACCAACGATGATTGCCAGTGAGATTGATAACTGGACAGGTTAGCCAGGTGTTTGTCAAAAAGGTACAGCACACCACTAGAGCAAAAAGTTGTGTGTATTAGCAAAAAGTTGTCAAAAAACCTGCGTAAAGGACTAAAGCCACATATCTTGCCATTAATACCAACTGAATTTTACTTGCTTGCATGAAAAGTTCATTGTACGATGTCTTTTTCAGAGGACCTCGACTTTTGAGATGTTGCAAGTGTTTGAAAAGTTTGAACTGAAATTGAACTTTTCATGCAAGCAAGTAAAATTCAGTTGTTTTACTAATTTCATAGTCTTGATACTTTTAACAATCGGATCGGCGCTAAACAATAGAAAGTAATTACAAATATTGCTAGAGGGTCACTATTCATATATAAAGAACATTAATCGGTTTCATCTTTGTTTTCTTGAGTTCAACTTTCCATGATCTACCTTTATCATCTCAGAGAGATATCTGTCAACGATGGAAGGGAACCCGAAACAATAAAAAGTAATTACAAAGAAGATGATCAAAGATGCTACAACATAACTTGCACCGGCTTGAGATATGAGTTTAATTAGCTTGAATCTCTCTGATCCATGGTATCCGGTTGTTTTCAGGTTGTCTTCATCGTTGACCGCTATCTCTCGGATAACAACTGAAAAGTTGTCTCATTAATTCCAATTCCAATTCCACCGGTGCAATCAGAATCTGAAGAGAAGCTATCATCTCAGAGAGATATCTGTCAACGATGATGGCGCAGAGGTTAGCGGTAAATTTAAATTTTGAATGATCGTCGGTTTGCTCTCTATATACCAATCAACAGTAGCGATCATTACAGTTATTTGGAATGTTTCTGATCATTGTCAGAGGGTCACTATTCATATATAAAGAGATAAAGGTTGTACACGAGTATAATCAAACAAGGGTTGCCCGGAGTTTGATTAGCTTGAATCTCTCTATATACCAATCAACAGTAGCGATCAGAGAAAGATTTAGTTGAAAGTGGATACAATGGATCAGAGAGATTTAAGCTAATTAAACTCATATCTCAAGCCGGTGCAAGTTATGAAATGACACATGCAGAATGTAATGTCATGCACAATGTGATTTGTATTAATGGCAAAGTGATTTGTAAGGGAAGAAGAAGAGAATGTTATATATGTTTACCTTCCCATGGAAACTCTGAAGACCCTTAACGGAGGTTTGCTAGAGGGTCATTGGTCTTCAGAGTTTCCAACCCCTAATACATTCATCAAAGGATATTCATGTGAGAATGATTTTGTACAAGATTCCTATGCAAGCAAGTCAAATTCAGTTGTTAGACCAACTTGAGATATGAGTTTAATTAGCTTAAATCTCTCTGATCCATGATATGAGAGCATAAGAGAAGAGATAATAACATATGAGCTTCAACATAACTTGCACCGACTTGAGATATGAGTTTACAGGTAAAGAGATGAAAACCACTACTAGGGTTCTTTTCAGTGAAGGCTGCGAAAAGCATGCAGCGGATGATTGCCAATGAGATTGATAACTGGACAGGTTAGCCAGGTGTTTGTCAAAAAGGTAGAGCACACCACTAGAGCAAAAAGTTGTGTGTATGAATAGTGACCCTCTGGCAAACCTGCCATTAATCGGTTTTATTTAGCGTAAAAAGTTCATTGTACATATACCTCCTTATTTAAAAACA
Organism: Ambrosia trifida; assembly: GCA_028751855.1. NCBI lineage: Eukaryota > Viridiplantae > Streptophyta > Magnoliopsida > Asterales > Asteraceae > Ambrosia > Ambrosia trifida. The sequence continues at coordinate 2,177,581 of CM054129.1, forward strand.
AATCACATCATTGTAGAGGTTACTAGGTTACTCATTACCGTTGGACGTTGAAGGTAAACATGGACAGTGAGAAGTGAGATTGATAACTTCTTTATGGAAGTTGCTAAAATAGTTAAACAAAAGCTGAAATTGAACAGTTATTTGGCAACATACTTGAAATCAATGGGAAGATAAACAATCCTCATCCACAATGTTCTTACCTATGAGTTTAATTAGCTTGAATCTCTCTGATCCATGGTATCCACTTTCAGAATCTGAAGAGAAGCTATCATCTCAGACTTTTTTGAGCATTAACAATGACTATATTACATTATTATTATTATTATTTATTATATTTGTAATTTAGTTCCTTTGTTTTATTATTATAATAATTTATTATTATCAAGAATTGGAAATTAGTAAAACGATTTATGAAAGTATCAAGAATCGGAAATTAGTAAAACGATTTAATAAATCATTGCTCAGACGTTAGGGTTTGATAAACACAAAACTTATTATTTATAAAGCAACAAAAACACAAATCGTACCGTGAAATAAAGAGAGGCCCATTAGGAGTGCCGTGGAGGAAGATCGTCGGTTTGCTGTAGTCGATGATGGCACAGAGGTTAGCGGTAACTTTAAATTTTGAATGATCGTCGGTTTGTACAATGATGTGGCGTCTTCAATGATTCTAAAAAACTTGAAAGTAATTACACCGGCTTGAGATATGAGTTTGATTATTATCGTATTTGCAACTTAGTTCCTTTCTCTCGAAAAACAATCCGATTGTTAAAAAGTATCAAGACTATCAAAAAGTAATTATCATTTCTTGACATGCTTGGTAACACCTTGATCTGTAATATCTGAAAATTATCATTTCTCAAAAAGTAATTAAAAACACTTAAAAATGAATTAAAAACAATTGTTGCGAGTTAGGTTTAGTCGGAGGACCACGTACAATGATTCATCAAAGTTGTACAAAGCTGGATGTTTTTACTGGAAAACCAAAACGAGCAATTAACGAATCGAAACGGAGAGTTATAATTTTCTTGGCTAGGAAACAACTTAAAAGAACCAAAAATGAATTAAAATTATTTTTTGGTGATTAACAGATAATTTTAAATAATTAAAAGAAAATCAATTTTTTTTAAAAAAAGGCCAAAGCACCTCGCTTTGGTCAAAGCGAGGCGCCTGTGGTCTAATCAAACCACTAAAGCACCTCGTTTTGGTCAAAGCGAGGCACTAAAGCACCTCATTTTGACCAAAGCGAGGCACTAAAGCGCCTCGCTTTGACCAAAGCGAGGTGCTTTGGCCTTTTTTTTAAAAAAATTGATTTTCTTTTAATTATTTAAAATTATCTGTTAATCACCAAAAAATAATTTTAATTCATTTTTGGTTCTTTTAAGTTGTTTCCAAGCCAAGAAAATTATATCTCTCAGTTTCGCTTCGTTAATTGCTCGTTTTGGTTTTCCAGTAAAAACATCCAGCTTTGTACAACTTTGATGAATCATTGTACGTGGTCCTCCGACTAAACCTAACTCGCAACAATTGTTTTTAATTCATTTTTAAGTGTTTTTAATTACTTTTCGAGAAATGATAATTTTCAGATATTACAGATCAAGGTGTTACCAAGCATGTCAAGAAATGATAATTTTCAAATATTGCAGATCAAGGTGTTACCAAGCATGTCAAGAAATGATAATTTTCAAATATTGCAGATCAAGGAAAGAATGAAAATATGTGATGCGCATACCGTGAGTGTAGTCGACGAACATCATTCAAAATTTCAACTTCCCGTTCAGGTGCTTAAGTCCACCTTGAGATATGAGTTTAATTAGCTTGAATCTCTCTGATCCATGGTATCCGGTTGTTTTGAGGTTGTCTTCATCGTTGACCGCTATCTCTCGGATAACAACTGAAAAGTTGTCTCATTAATTCCAATTCCAATTCCACCGGTGCAATCAGAATCTGAAGAGAAGCTATCATCTCAGAGAGATATCTGTCAACGATGATGGCGCAGAGGTTAGCGGTAACTTTAAATTTTGAATGATCGTCGGTTTGCTCTCTATATACCAATCAACAGTAGCGATCATTACAGTTATTTGGAATGTTTCTGATCATTGTCAGAGGGTCACTATTCATACATAAAGAGATAAAGGTTGTACACGAGTATAATCAAACAAGGGTTGCCCGGAGTTTGATTAGCTTGAATCTCTCTGATCCATGGTATCCACTAACCGTAGCGATCGTTACAGTTATTTGGACTGTTGCTAAATTAGTTAAACAAAAGCTTAAATTATACAGTTATTTGGAATATTCTTGATCATTACAGTGAGATATGAGTTTAATTAGCTTAAATCTCTCTGATCCATGATATGAGAGTAATAATCCATCGAGAACTTGAGAAAGAGAGAATAAGAGAAGAGATAATAACATATGAGCTACAACATAACTTGCACCGGCTTGAGATATGAGTTTAATTAGCTTGAATCTCTCTGATCCATGGTATCCGGTTGTTTTCAGGTTGTCTTCATCGTTGACCGTTATCTCTTGGATAACAACTGAAAAGTTGTCTCATTAATTCCAAAACCTAAAGAGAAGATATCATCTCAGTGAGATTGATAACTTCTCTATGGAAGTTGCTACAATAGTTAAACAAAAGCTGAAATTGAACAGTTATTTGGAATGTTTCTGATCATTACAGTTATGCCTTTTTTGGTGAAATGAACTTGAAGAAATGATTTGGTGGATATATCATGAGTTAAACAAAAGCTGAAATTGGACGGTTATTTGGAATGTTCCTGATCATTACTGTGACACCCGGCAAATTCTGGTTAACAACATTGTCTAGATGAAAGTCTACCTTAGCGAGTCACGCGTATGTTATACTTAACGAGGGTTAGCTAGATAGCTAGATAGGACATACGTGCATTGTCTCGGGTTCGAGACAACTTACAAAACGTTTTCTAGTCCGGTTTGGGACTACTTTCACATCTCGGGTTATGAGATGCTTTGACTCCTTGTGTGGGTCGGGTTTTGACTCCTTGTGTGAGTTAACGTGTGATTGCATGATTAGTGAACCTCGGACGTTGGTGAATAATAAACTTAGGTGTCTCGGTGATATCTGACAACTTATGTGAAAACCATACGTGATTATGTGAACCTAGACCGAACACGTTAATAAAAATTATTAAAGTGGAGCGTGAGGTTGATTAGGGTCTTAACGCATGGGGTTACACTTGTTACGGTCCGTAATAACGAAAACGTCGAAGGATAACGCGTCGGGAGGCGAAACGAGGCAAAAGCGCGCCACCCGGACCTGTGAGCGGCCGCTCACAGGCTCCGAGCGGCCGCTCGAAGGGGACTGACGGGTTTAAACCGCCTCAAACTCGTATTTAAACATCCTTAACTCCCATGCAGCCCTCATACTCAACCCTAATCGCCCCCTTACTGCCCCACACGAATATTTCACTCCAAAAACTCCTGCTAAGGCTCAAGATCATCAATTGGGAGGCTCCAAGGCGCGCGATTGATTGATTGAAGAGCTAAGGGTATAACTCATGATTTCTTACGCTTTTTACTTTATGTTTTATTGTAAAAATCATATAACAAGTTTGTCCAGGTCTGAATGGGTTTAATAAACATTAAAACATGAGTCTTTTTGAAGATTAAACGGATTAAACCTATTAATAAACGCGTAGTAACATCATAGGATGCTTGTTGCGCAAGTTATTGGTGTTTTGATCCTAAAAGCTTTGATCTTGGCATGTTTGATAATAGGATCTGATGGGAATAGGTATTAGGAAAGTTGTATGATGATTATTAGGTGTTATTGATTGATAATATGCAACTAGGGTTTGATATAATTGATAATATTGTACGATCAGAATCTGGACAGATTCTGAATGTCGACTTGTAGGGTCTGTTTCATGGCTTGAAAATAATTGGTTTGATCGATTCTTTGCATGATTGTAACGTACAAGGTCTTAGCTTTTCATAATGGGCAAAACCATCGAATTTGGATATCGTTTGAGTCGTTTTTGGAATTTTAATTGATTAGGGGTCATATCAGATTTTCGGACTTGTAAACTGGACTAACTTTAAATGGTCATAACTTGAGATTTACAAGGAATTAGATTATGAAATTTTTCCAGTAGGTCAATACTGGAAAAATAGAGCTTTTCCAAGTGGATTCATCTCGTTTGGATGTATACACAATTTTTAAGAATTTTCCTACTAAACTGATCTGTTGAGGAGATTTTCTGGACATAGCTGTATTGTACGAATTTTCATAATTTTTGTGTTTGGAATTGAGACAAAACAAAAATAGGTATTGTCGAGTGAATCCCAAAGATAATTCAGTAAAAATTTGGGAGGTTAACTCACTGAATTGCTATTTTAAATAAATTCGTTTTGATGGCGCACAATCTGTCCTGAAAACACAGATTGTGTATTATGTGCTTCTGTGATTAATTGAGGTCTTAGATGGTATGGAATTGACATGTAACTGAAGTACACTTGTCTGAGACACATACGGAATGTAGAAACTAATTGTAACCAATGTATTCACCAACGGGTCCGTAGGGTTTACTATTGCAAGTAGAATCACTAGGCGTCGCATACACACTTTTGAACATTTAAAACGCCTTGGACAAACGAGTTATATGGGTAATGATATTACGCCTATACTCACTGAGCGACACTGTTATTAGGGTGTCGGTAGCATATATTGCTTGCTGTTCGGATTCCTTGCTTGCACGTTAAGGTGAGTTTACGGCCCCTCTTTTAAACTGGTTTTATACTTTCGGGGGAGAAAACATGTGTTAAAACGATTATTTGGTAACTACTGTTATACTATGGGTTTCTATTGTGTACTACACGATCTTTGGAAGTCCCGGGGGGAACCATGAATGTGCGGGTTTGCACAACGGGGAAATGTGAATAGCGCTATTGGGAATGACCAACCCCGCTCGTCGGCTTGGAGGGCCGGGCGAGTGCATATTGTCTCAAACAGGAACAAACAGGAACAACAGGAACAACTTTTCGGGCACAACATCTGGTATTCGAGTTAGTAATGGTTTTCCAATCGTGGTAGTAACAAAACGTACGCCTAGCTAGCGTATACTGGTTTTCGATTTGTTATAGTATGGACAGGTGGACTTGGTACTTGATTTACAAAACCTGTAAACTCACCAGCATTTTTGTGCTGACGTTAACTTTTACATGTTTTCTCAGGTCGCTAAGGTAGCACAATGGAACTAGGGCGCACGCGTCTGCACGGCGTCTAGTTAGAGTCGCATGGTTTTCATATGTTGAACAATTGGTTTACTTTTGAGATACTGTTTTGAATAAGCTTCCGCTGTAAACGGGAATTTTAAACATTGTTTTGAAATTGCATTATGTTCATTTTAGACTTGTTTATTGTGATCGTTGGTTTGGATCCTGGTTTGTCATGCGCCTCGCGGTAAAACTCCGCAAGTGGATTTTGAGGGTGTGACAGATTGGTATCAGAGCCAATGGTTATAGTGAACTAGGACTGCATGTAGGGTCTAGTCTATAGCCGAGTCGCACACACTAGACGATCACATGGTACTAAACGTTATAGTGGTTTACGTATGGTCTTGTCGGGGTGTCTCTAAATCGTTGGTCTTTCTATGTTACATCATCCGTTCTATCTTAGGTTGGGTTACTTGTTTTCTAGGCAGTGTAGTCTATTGGAGTAACTCGTGTGCTCTTGAGATTTGTCCAAGGCTCGGACATCTCCCTTTCGCACTCCAATAGAAACACTTGCCATAAACTACCGTAGCATTACGGTGTGTAGCTGAGAGTCTATGTTCGGTGATTTGAACTTTGGACTAGGAGAACACTTGGAGGACCATGTAGAGCGGTTTATCATTTTGGGTGCACACAAAATCATAAACCGAAATGCATGGAAGCCCTGGTGAGCTCTGGGTTTGAAGGGATAGTCCTGGATTGGATCTAGCTTTGATCTTGTGAACATTAGTGGTTATCCTTATCTGCGAAACTAAATTTTCTCGCTCTTTCTGCCAGAATCATGTCTGGAGTACGAGGAGGACGTGGAGGTGGTCGCAATGGTGGACGTGGTGGTGGTCGCGGTGGTGCTGGTGGTCGTGGAGGTGTTAACCTATCGCAGGATGATCTGAACAACTTACTCCAAGCTGCCTTTCAGTTAGGGCACAACGGTGGTGGTAAGTTGATTTATCCATTTTCCTTGCCTCATTGGTGAACCTTGTTTGCATTCTTCGTGGTTTCTCATGCGTTTCATTTCAGGTGGTCCTGTTAACCCACCCCCACCCATGTGTACCTACAAGATGTTTCGGGACTGTAAGCCCCAGGAATTCTCTGGCACCGAGGGTGCGGTGAGCTTGCTTAGGTGGCTGGAGAAAGTAGAGTCAGTGTTTCTGATGTGTAACTGTCTCCCAGAAGATCGGGTAAAGTATGCAGCTGCGTTATTCCAGGATGTGGCATTGACTTGGTGGAATGGCATCACCCAGAATATGGGTATTGGGGAGGCATATGCTATGCCATGGGAGAATTTTGTGCAGTTGCTGAAGCGTGAGTATTGTCCGAGGGAAGAGGTACAGAAGCTGGAGCATGAGGTGTGGAACCTCAAGATGACTGGGTCAGAAATTGAGAAGTATACTGTGAGGCGGAATGAGTTGGCAGTGTTGTGTCCCGATCTGCATGTGCCAGAATATCGTAGGATTGAACACTATGTCTCGGGGTTAGTACCGGAAATTGCAGGGTTAGTGGCTGCGGGAAATCATCCTACATACGCAGAGGTGGTTCGATCGGCTCATAGGATGACCAACTTAAAGGTAAATGAGGGTATTTTGCCTGCGAAAGGTTCGACGGTTAAGGCTCCAGAGAACAACAAGCGCAAGTGGGAAAATGACGGGAAAGGATCTGGGCCAACATAGCAGGGTAAGAGGTTTGATAATGGGGGTTCTTCTTCTTCGGGTAACAAGCAGGGTGGTTATGCGGGGAAACTGCCCAAATGTAACAAGTGTGGACGTCATCATCAAGGGAACTGCGACAGTAACCGTTGTCATCGCTGCCAGCGAACTGGGCATTACGCTAAAGACTGTCGGGTTACACTTCCATCGACCCAGGCTCCGACTACTAACTCAGCTCCGACTACTCAAGGGACTACGGGAAGACAAGGATGTTACAATTGTGGTGAGACCGGGCATTACAAGAAGGATTGCCCAAAACTGAAGCAGGGTGGGAACAACGGTAATGGGAACAACGGGGGCGGCGGCAGAAATGCACGTGCCTTCGTCATTGGAGCCGCTGAGGCTAGACAGGACCCTGACACAGTCACCGGTACGTTCCTTCTCAATAATCGTTCTGTTAGTGTGTTATTTGATTCCGGTGCCGACAAGAGTTTTGTATCCATGGATGTTAGTCGACTGCTAGATGTAGTACCCGTACCATTAGAAACCAAGTATATTATTGAGTTGGCTGACGGTAAAAAGATTGAAGCTACTAGTGTCCTTCGGGAGTGCCAATTAGAGTTGTCGGGTTTATCGTTCCCCATCGACCTTATGCCGGTACCTTTGGGTAGTTTTGACGTTGTGGTAGGCATGGATTGGTTGTCTTTGTATCGCGCGGAGATTGTCTGTTATGATAAGGTTATTCGGATTCCTCTCCCTGATGGAGAATTCCTTTCTGTGTACGGTATCAAGGGTGGTGTTTCGCTAAACATCATCTCTAGCATGAAAGCCCTTAAGTGTCTTCGAAAGGGTTATCCAGCCGTTTTGGCACTTTTATCGGTTTCCTCTGGTGATGAGAAGAAGATCGACGATATTCCAGTTGTACGCGAGTTTCCTGATGTTTTTCCCGATGATTTATCTGGTCTTCCTCCTCATCGTCAAGTCGAGTTCGGTATTGATCTTGTACCAGGGGCTGCTCCTATTGCTCGGGCCCCCTACCGTCTTGCACCTCCCGAGATGCAGGAATTATCTAGTCAGTTACAGGAACTCTTGGACAAGGGTTTCATCAGGCCAAGTTCTTCCCCTTGGGGAGCCCCGATTCTATTTGTTAAGAAGAAGGATGGAAGTTTCCGATTGTGTGTGGACTACAGAGAACTGAACAAGTTGACCGTTAAGAACCGTTATCCTCTTCCACGTATTGATGATCTATTTGACCAGCTTCATGGTTCTAGTTATTATTCCAAGATCGACTTGAGGTCCGGTTATCACCAGCTGCGCGTCAGGGAGGCTGACGTTGCCAAGACTGCCTTTCGAACACGTTATGGCCATTTCGAATTCTTGGTCATGCCCTTCGGTCTCACGAACGCACCGGCGGTTTTCATGGACTTGATGAACCGCGTCTGTAAACCATATCTGGATAAGTTCGTCATTGTGTTTATTGATGACATTCTGATCTACTCTAAGAACAAGACCGAACATGAGGAACACTTGCGTTTGGTTTTGGAACTCTTGCGACGGGAACAACTTTACGCCAAGTTCTCAAAGTGTGACTTTTGGTTACGCGAAGTTCAATTCCTAGGACATGTGGTTAATGAACTAGGGATTCATGTCGATCCAGCTAAGATTGAAGCGATCAAGGACTGGGGAGCACCTAAGACACCAACTGAAGTGCGGCAATTCCTAGGCCTTGCGGGCTACTATCGTCGTTTTATTCAGGGGTTCTCGAAGATTGCTCAACCCCTCACTACTCTCACTCAGAAGGATAGGAAATTCGACTGGGGTGAATCACAAGAGTCAGCGTTTGAAGAACTGAAGTCTAAACTGTGTTCTGCTCCTATTTTGTCGTTACCTGAGGGCCCTGATGATTTCGTTGTTTACTGTGATGCTTCTATTCATGGTCTTGGGTGCGTGTTGATGCAACGCGAGAAGGTAATTGCGTATGCTTCTCGTCAACTCAAGGTGCACGAGAAGAACTACACCACCCATGACTTGGAGTTGGGTGCCGTGGTATTCGCGTTGAAAATTTGGAGACATTACTTGTACGGTACCAAATGCACCATCTACACCGATCACAAGAGTCTCCAACATATTTTCGACCAACAACATTTGAACATACGGCAGCGTCGTTGGATTGAACTCCTGAACGACTATGATTGTGCTATTAAGTACCATCCTGGCAAGGCGAATGTTGTAGCAGACGCCTTGAGCAGGAAGGAATCTACTAAACCTCGTCGCGTTCGGGCGTTGCAGCTAACCATTCAATCATCCTTACCTGATCAACTCCGTTCTGCCCAGTTAGAAGCTTTGAAGGAGGAAAACCTTAAAGCTGAAACTATGCACGGTGCCGACAAGCACCTAGAACGAAGGCCTGATGGCCTGCACTACTTCGCAGAACGTATATGGGTTCCTTTATTCGGGGGACTACGGGAGCTTGTCTTAGATGAGGCTCATAAGTCCCGGTATTCTATTCATCCTGGTTCGGATAAAATGTACCAAGATCTGAAGGTGCTTTACTGGTGGCCAAACATGAGGTCGGATATAGCCTCATACGTGAGCAAATGCTTGACCTGTGCTAAGGTCAAGGTGGAATACCAGAAACCGTCAGGTCTCTTGCAACAACCTGAAATTCCGGAATGGAAATGGGAACGGATTACCATGGATTTTGTCACGCAACTTCCTAAATCACCAAGCGGGAATGACAAGATATGGGTGATTGTCGATCGGTTGACGAAATCAGCCCATTTTCTTGCTATTAAGGAGACCGACACCATGGATCGTTTGGCTCGTCTTTATTTGAAGGAAGTTGTTTCTAAGCACGGGGTGCCAGTTTCTATTATCTCGGATCGTGACTCCCATTTTACTTCTCACTTCTGGAAGTCTTTGCACAAGGCTTTGGGTACCCAACTAGACATGAGTACGGCTTACCATCCACAGACTGACGGTCAGAGTGAGCGTACGATTCAAACTTTAGAAGACATGCTGCGGGCGTGTGTGATCGATTTTGGCAAGGGTTGGGAATCTCATCTACCGTTAGTAGAATTCTCGTACAATAACAGTTATCACACGAGCATCAAGGTGGCTCCGTTCGAGGCACTGTACGGACGGAAATGCCGTTCTCCTCTTTGTTGGGCTGAAGTGGGTGAGACTCAACTCACTGGGCCTGAGCTAGTGTACGAAACTTCGGAAAAGATCGTACAGATTCGCAACCGATTGGCGGCGGCACGGGACCGGCAAAAGAGTTATGCCGATCAGCGTCGCAAACCATTGGAATTCCAAGTCAATGACAAAGTACTTCTAAAAGTCTCACCGTGGAAGGGCGACATACGCTTTGGGAAGCGTGGCAAACTCAACCCACGGTATGTCGGACCATTTACGATCCTGGAACGGATTGGACCGGTGGCATATCGTCTTGATTTACCGACGGAGCTCGGTAACGTACATAACGTCTTCCACGTGTCAAACTTGAAGAAGTGTCTGGCTGACGAGTCTCTCATTGTTCCACTGGAAGAGATCAAGGTTGATGATCGTCTTCGGATTGTGGAAGAACCTGTGGAGATTCTGGATTACAAGATTCGTAGCCTACGTCACAGCAAGATTCGTATCGTTAAGGTTCGGTGGAACTCGAACCGGGGACCAGAGTATACGTGGGAACGGGAGGATCAGATGAAGTCTAAATATCCTCATCTCTTTCCTAAGGAAGCGTTCGAGTCGAGATATGTCTCTTCTGCAGCTGAATGAATCTCGGGGCGAGATTCCTTCTAACGTGGGGATGATGTGACAACTCGGGTAAATCTCTCTTTTTGGTTTCTATTTTTGGTTTCTATCTTTTGTTGTTTCCTTCGTTATTCCTTTTGGTACTTGTGCAATTTTCGGGACGAAAATTCTTTTAACGTGGGGATGATGTGACACCCGGCAAATTCTGGTTAACAACATTGTCTAGATGAAAGTCTACCTTAGCGAGTCACGCGTATGTTATACTTAACGAGGGTTAGCTAGATAGCTAGATAGGACATACGTGCATTGTCTCGGGTTCGAGACAACTTACAAAACGTTTTCTAGTCCGGTTTGGGACTACTTTCACATCTCGGGTTATGAGATGCTTTGACTCCTTGTGTGGGTCGGGTTTTGACTCCTTGTGTGAGTTAACGTGTGATTGCATGATTAGTGAACCTCGGACGTTGGTGAATAATAAACTTAGGTGTCTCGGTGATATCTGACAACTTATGTGAAAACCATACGTGATTATGTGAACCTAGACCGAACACGTTAATAAAAATTATTAAAGTGGAGCGTGAGGTTGATTAGGGTCTTAACGCATGGGGTTACACTTGTTACGGTCCGTAATAACGAAAACGTCGAAGGATAACGCGTCGGGAGGCGAAACGAGGCAAAAGCGCGCCACCCGGACCTGTGAGCGGCCGCTCACAGGCTCCGAGCGGCCGCTCGAAGGGGACTGACGGGTTTAAACCGCCTCAAACTCGTATTTAAACATCCTTAACTCCCATGCAGCCCTCATACTCAACCCTAATCGCCCCCTTACTGCCCCACACGAATATTTCACTCCAAAAACTCCTGCTAAGGCTCAAGATCATCAATTGGGAGGCTCCAAGGCGCGCGATTGATTGATTGAAGAGCTAAGGGTATAACTCATGATTTCTTACGCTTTTTACTTTATGTTTTATTGTAAAAATCATATAACAAGTTTGTCCAGGTCTGAATGGGTTTAATAAACATTAAAACATGAGTCTTTTTGAAGATTAAACGGATTAAATCTATTAATAAACGCGTAGTAACATCATAGGATGCTTGTTGCGCAAGTTATTGGTGTTTTGATCCTAAAAGCTTTGATCTTGGCATGTTTGATAATAGGATCTGATGGGAATAGGTATTAGGAAAGTTGTATGATGATTCTTAGGTGTTATTGATTGATAATATGCAACTAGGGTTTGATATAATTGATAATATTGTACGATCAGAATCTGGACAGATTCTGAATGTCGACTTGTAGGGTCTGTTTCATGGCTTGAAAATAATTGGTTTGATCGATTCTTTGCATGATTGTAACGTACAAGGTCTTAGCTTTTCATAATGGGCAAAACCATCGAATTTGGATATCGTTTGAGTCGTTTTTGGAATTTTAATTGATTAGGGGTCATATCAGATTTTCGGACTTGTAAACTGGACTAACTTTAAATGGTCATAACTTGAGATTTACAAGGAATTAGATTATGAAATTTTTCCAGTAGGTCAATACTGGAAAAATAGAGCTTTTCCAAGTGGATTCATCTCGTTTGGATGTATACACAATTTTTAAGAATTTTCCTACTAAACTGATCTGTTGAGGAGATTTTCTGGACATAGCTGTATTGTACGAATTTTCATAATTTTTGTGTTTGGAATTGAGACAAAACAAAAATAGGTATTGTCGAGTGAATCCCAAAGATAATTCAGTAAAAATTTGGGAGGTTAACTCACTGAATTGCTATTTTAAATAAATTCGTTTTGATGGCGCACAATCTGTCCTGAAAACACAGATTGTGTATTATGTGCTTCTGTGATTAATTGAGGTCTTAGATGGTATGGAATTGACATGTAACTGAAGTACACTTGTCTGAGACACATACGGAATGTAGAAACTAATTGTAACCAATGTATTCACCAACGGGTCCGTAGGGTTTACTATTGCAAGTAGAATCACTAGGCGTCGCATACACACTTTTGAACATTTAAAACGCCTTGGACAAACGAGTTATATGGGTAATGATATTACGCCTATACTCACTGAGCGACACTGTTATTAGGGTGTCGGTAGCATATATTGCTTGCTGTTCGGATTCCTTGCTTGCACGTTAAGGTGAGTTTACGACCCCTCTTTTAAACTGGTTTTATACTTTCGGGGGAGAAAACATGTGTTAAAACGATTATTTGGTAACTACTGTCATACTATGGGTTTCTATTGTGTACTACACGATCTTTGGAAGTCCCGGGGGGAACCATGAATGTGCGGGTTTGCACAACGGGGAAATGTGAATAGCGCTATTGGGAATGACCAACCCCGCTCGTCGGCTTGGAGGGCCGGGCGAGTGCATATTGTCTCAAACAGGAACAAACAGGAACAACAGGAACAACTTTTCGGGCACAACATCTGGTATTCGAGTTAGTAATGGTTTTCCAATCGTGGTAGTAACAAAACGTACGCCTAGCTAGCGTATACTGGTTTTCGATTTGTTATAGTATGGACAGGTGGACTTGGTACTTGGATTACAAAACCTGTAAACTCACCAGCATTTTTGTGCTGACGTTAACTTTTACATGTTTTCTCAGGTCGCTAAGGTAGCACAATGGAACTAGGGCGCACGCGTCTGCACGGCGTCTAGTTAGAGTCGCATGGTTTTCATATGTTGAACAATTGGTTTACTTTTGAGATACTGTTTTGAATAAGCTTCCGCTGTAAACGGGAATTTTAAACATTGTTTTGAAATTGCATTATGTTCATTTTAGACTTGTTTATTGTGATCGTTGGTTTGGATCCTGGTTTGTCATGCGCCTCGCGGTAAAACTCCGCAAGTGGATTTTGAGGGTGTGACAATTACTTTTCATGCAAGCAAGTAAAATTCAGATCATTACTTTTCATGCAAGCAAGTAAAATTCAGTTGTTGGACAGTGAGATTGATAACTGGACAGGTTAGCCAAACCATACGAGGGTGGCAGGAAAAAGTTGACATTTTGATCCAAAGGAAATTCAGGTTAGCCAGACGTTTGTCAAAAGAACATTTTTTATAATAATTATATTAAAAAAAACAAAAAACTAACTCAAAAGATCAAAAAAAAAAAAAAAAAAAAAAAATTGATCCGAAGAGCCTCGCTTAGGCCTAAGCGAGGCGCTTCGAATTCAAAATCAGCTTTTTCTGCCACTCGTACTGACCTCCTCTGATTGAATTCAAAGCGCCTCGCTTAGGCCTAAGCGAGGCGCTTTGAGGGGGTTGAAATAGAAGGTGGGGGTGGGAATAGACCGAGCCTTATCAAGTTGGAAGGGAAAACTGTCGAAAATGGAATTCGGGTTAACCGGGTTCATTTTTGAGTGTTGGTTATAATTTGGGTTTATCATGTTCAATTTAGGTAAATATATATATTTGATAGGTTTATTTGGGTTTCTTGTGTTTAATTATGAGTGTTTCTCGTACACTTACAAATAGGGCTGCAAACGAACTGAACGAACACGAACAAAGCCTTGTTCGTGTTCGTTTGTTAAGGAAATCATGTGTTCACGAACAGTTCATGGACACTTACCGAACGAGATTTTCTGTCCATGTTCGTCCGTTAAGAAAACACTTGTGTTCGTGTTCGTTTGTTAACTTTGTTCATGAATGCACACGAACATTAATGAACACAAACAAATGTTCATGAACACAAAGAAATTGTCATGAACAGAAACAAACATAAACGGACATATATTAATTTTGGAATAAGATACAACTCTTAAGACATCAGCTAGATCCACCCAAAATATAACTAAATTATCCAAACATAGTTATTACTTAACATAAATATTGGTAAATATGATGAAGTAGTATCTCAAAAAACTAAGTTCGCATCGAATGTTAATGGAGGAGGGTGTTGGAGCCGTTCATGGAGGAGGGCGTCAATGCTGAAAGGTAGAAACATATAATGAGTGTGGACAGGGGCGTAGGTTTTTTAGGGCCAGTGGTGGCCCTGCCCCCCCCCCCCCCTGTTTTTTGGCACAACAGTGGAAATTTGCGATTTTCGTAGGTAAATTGAGTCCGGTCCCCGCCGATTTGCCACTACCGATCGAAAAAAATTGAGTCCGGCCCCCACCGATTCGAGAACCAAGCTTCGCCCCTGAGTGTGGATATTAAAAGTAGGTTTATTGATCTCATATGGTTATATATTTACTTCACACGTATTATTTATTTATTTATTTGGGTAAAATAAATATAAATATAAATAAAAAATAAAAAATTATAAACTATATTAAACTATCGAACATAAACGAACACGTTACCAAACGTTCACAAACATAAACGAACAAACACAACATCTGTTCATAAAATTAATCAAACACAAAAATAGAAGGTATTTGGCTTATCCATCTATGATTGTAATATAGAAGTTTTTGTCTTTCCATTACAGATGATCGTATATTATAATTTTGATTCTACAAATAAGAATTATTTGTAACCGTCTCTTTCATCGGATGTGATTATGTTTGATGTGTTAAATCATATTTTTATCCATATAAAATACAATAAATTAGTTATTTAATGTTATCACTTTTAATCATAGTATTGACTTTGATAATTTTAAGTGGTAAACCTTTAATATAAGATTTTTGGAATAAAAAATCACAAATTATCATCTTGAATGAAAATCCAACACTTTTGGGCGCGTATGTTTGACTATGATATGAGGATTCTCTGATGTTGACAGTTTTCTATTTAGAGTTTTTACCTTTATTTACTTTTATTTATTGAGAAAGTATACACTATAATTTCTTAGGGGCTGTTTGGTAGCCTCTGAATGGCCATTAAGAGGTTACATCTGAATGATTCATAGTCTATTAATAGTTAAGATGTAACCTTAAATATGAATAGTTATGAGGTAACATCTTAATGGTTGCCTCTTAACCATTCAGACTTAAGGTTACCTCTTAACCATTCAGAGGTTACAGACCATTAAGAGGTAGCCTCTGAATGGTCATTAAAAGGTTACCAAACAGCCCCTTAATATAAGAAGGGTAAGAAGCAATCAAATGATACCACCTGTTAACTGTAGTTAAGTTTAATTAACCTAATTATGATTGATCAGAGGGGTAAATTCGTCTATATACGTTCCTTCAATCACGTTCTAATTATCTTTTTAATTAATACGATCGATTTCAATAATTAATGAGATTCTTCAATTCATCATCGTGAGCATCTAATCAAACGTGGATTCAATCAAACCAAATTTTAATTTTCGATTGCAGTATTGCTCTGTTTTTATTGAACCAGATGTTGAAAATTGATTTTGATTTTATTGGAAATAATATGTTTGTTTATTTATATGGTTTTGATTGTTTTTTATCGTTGATTATAAGTTTGGATAGTTTGATATAAAAAATCAAGGTGTGGATGTGGTTTTGTCAGAATTAATTTTGCAGGTTTTCGAGAGGTTGAAGATGATCTTAATTGAGCGCGTCTAAAAGTATGCAAACTTGATTGAAAGTGCGTTTGTTTGTCAGAATTAATTTTGCAGGTTTTTGAGAGGTTGAAGATGATCTTAATTGAGTGCGTCTAAAAGTATGCAAACTTGATTGAAAGTGCGTTTGTTTAAATGGTCTTGTTTTTTATTGTTGTTTTACTGAGTGCGTCTGATATATACAATGAGTGTGTCTGTTTTTTATCAGTTTGAATTATTTATACACGTGCTTTGTACAGATCAATCATTGGAACAAAACAACAACAGTTTTCTCGTGAATGATTTTATTTGTCACTTTGTTATTATTGTGTTGTTTATGTTTTTGATGTATTCAGAATTGCTTCTCACCACAAAATTCAGACACAGCTTTTTTTTTATTTTTTTTCAGTTATGGCTTCATCATGTTCATCTACAATATCTGAAATGATCAAAAGGATGCAAGAGCAAATTGCCAATAATTATGCACTCGAGGGTCGTCTGGCGGATAACCTAAACAGGATAAATGATGGCATGAGTAAGAGGGATGAGATTTCCAAGCTTCTTATTCGTATGCCTGACTCGAGTCTTCATGAACTGGCAGTTATCTTCATGGTTGATGCAAAGAAAGGCGATTTTAATCTTGTCAAACAACTTACAAATTGCATAGCTCTTTTGAGGTAATCTACATGAGGAAGTGATTATGTAACTTTGTTTTTGTATTTGTTTATTATCTGTTTATGATCAGTGTTTTTAGTGTAACGTGAGTTTGAATTAATAAAAACAGATCATCAAGTGCGTTTAATTTAGATCAGAATAATATATTCTTTGCATTGAGTGCGTCCAAAATGTAAACTCATTTGCATTTGAGTGCATCCAAACTTAATTACATTAAGTCAGTTTTAACTACAAATGCGTCCCAAATCCAAACTCATTTACAGATGAGTGCGTCCAAGCTAACATATTAGAATCAAAATCAGTAACTAAGATGTTTTAAAAGCATTAAAACAATGTTTATAATGCATCCACCCTCTTCTCTAATTTTGCCATGGCATTCTCTAACATCTTATCCCTTGTTTCGCTGGCCTTTTTGCAAACTTGTGAGCCTCTTCAATTATTTGATCCCTGGGTATGTTGTGAGGTGGGAGTATAATCTTTGCCACGTACTTAAACCGCAATGCATCCAATTGATTATACTCGTGTTCAGCCTTTAAAGAATTATAAAAAACATTAAATAAGGACTTATGCTATTTCTTTTCAAACAAGAAGTTTAAACCAACAAGGGGGACCCATGTTTGATTATACTCGTGTTCAGCCTTTAAACTTCGTTTGTGTTTTTTGGTAGAAAGGAACTAGGTTGCAAATGTAATAATAATTTAAATAATTATAATGTAATAAGTTATGGTTAATGCTCAAAGAAGTCAACCTTTGTTGACTCCTAGAAGTCTTGAAGACCAAATAACTTTTGCAAGATACTTGAAACAAGGTATGGATATGGAGAACATGCAATGAGATGATTTCGTACAAGATTACAATAGATCACTGCTCAATTCCAAAACAACTACTGTTCATGCAAGCAAGTAAAATCGTTACATCCACACATTCCCTCAACACAAGCTTTGTCATCAGAGTATCTGTCAACAATGAAGGCAACCTGAAAACATCGAACTTTGAAGTGGGTCGCTATTCATATATAAATAACATTAAAAAGTCAATATTCAACAAAATTTATCTACTCACAGTGACATTGAACACTTTATAAGCAACAATGTTCTTTATATATGAATAGTGACCCATTAGAAAGATTAAAAAGTCACTATTAAACGACGAAGTTGTTATCGGGGAGATATTTGTTAACGATGAAGGCAACCTGAAACAACATATAAAACCTGCCTGGATTCTTTCATGGAGAATTCCTATGAAAGTTGCTATAATAGTTAAAAAAAAAACTGTTCATGCAAGCAAATAAAATTCAGTTATTGGACATCATAAGCAAAAAGGTAGACCACACCACTAGACCACTGCTCAATTCCAAAACAACTGTCCATGCAAGCAAAGTAAAATTCAGTTGTTGGACATTGTAATCGGGTACGGAGCAAGTTGTTGTCGGAGAGATGTCTGTCAACGATGAAGGCAACATGAAACAACATATAAAACCTGTCTGGATTCTTTCATGGAGAATTCCTATGGAAGTTGCTATAATAGTTAAAGCATTGTGGATGATGATGATGATGATGATAATAACTTCTCTTCAGATTCTGATTGCACCGAATCTAGTCTTCAGGTAAGTCCACATGGTTAATCATCTATACATTCCATGGGTTTGTGTCCAATGCAAGGATCTTCGAATGCGGTATGCGCATTAAATTTCATTAAATAAAAGTTTCTTTCTTTATTTATTACTTGCAACTGAGATTAATTGATTGTTACTCTTGATAGCCATTGTAAAGTTGAGAAACTTGATTTTAGGTAAGAACATTGTGGATAATGATGATGATAACTTCTCTCCAGATTCTAATTGCACCGAATCTAGTCTTCAGATTACGATCGTATTATATGGCGTGTGGGAATGTTATAAACCTGAAACTAATAAGTTACATTATTATTATTATTATTATTATTATTATTATACAATAACAATGTCAGACTCTTTACTTGAGAAGAAGAATGAACAACGGTGGAATTGGAATTGGAATTGGAATTAATGTTAGGAATTGGAGTGGACAAACCGAGGCCTGAGGTGAATCCGTTTGGTGATGCTAAACCTAGAGAGGTTTTGCTTCAGGAAAAAGGTCGGATCGGCGTTACCAACACCCACCCCACATGTGACACCTGACAAATTCCGGTTAACAACGCTGTCTAGATTAAAGTCTACCTTAGCGAGTCACGCGTATATTATACTTAACGGGGTTAGTTGAGTCGTGTTATGGTTCGGGAACTGTTAGTTTAGTATAGAGGATCATTAGATGTCAGTCCTTAACCAAGTGTACAAGGGGTGACGATTCGTAAAATCGTCAGAGCATAGGGAACATACAAGTCTCGAGTCCCGGGAATTGGTGAACGGGTGTGAATGTGTTTGTTTGCAAGTATTATGTGTTTACAATCATTATGTGACTTGTCGGTATGTGAAAACATGTTAACATATGTTAAAACGGAGTTTAACGCGCCAAATACGCTGAACCAGACCCTATAGGCGATTAGCACCTGTAATCGCCTATAGGGAAGGCGAGTAGGGTTCCCCTTGGGCGAATAGGCCCTAATCGCCTATACTATAGGCGATTAGGAGCCCTATTCGCCTGATGCTGCTGCGTACTCGCCTGCAACGTACCTGACGACTAAAAACGCCTATAAATACAATACTTGACCTCCTAAACTTCATTATAACAACCCTAGTCGTCCCACAACTCGTCCCAACACACACAACCTCTGGAACACGATTTTGAATCAAAATGCACGATTTCAAGCCTATTACATCAATCTATCATAAACCTAAGGTGTGGTTTTCATTCATGCAATCTTTAATAATGTTTTTATTGAATCCCTAATGGTCCAGACCTGTTTATAAACGTATGTGTCTTCTGAAATTCGTTAATAATCGTTGTTAATTGGATTCTAACTATTATGCATGTTGTATGTGTGTTTATGATTAAAAGATAGGGTTTTTGTGATTCAAGAAGGATTGTTAGCATGATATTAAGGTAGTTACAGATTGATGATGATAGCATGTTGATGAAACCTGAGTAATTGTTCATTAGGGTTACGGTTATGCATGTTAATGTGATGTTTCATGCTATGTGTATTGGTTTTGGGATACATGGTTGCATGCAGAGCTGATAGAACGAGGTTAATCGAAGGATTTTGATTGAAATATGTTTGATATGGTTGTTTGATTGATATTTGATGTTTACACACGTTCTGGATTTGATTTGGAGTGTTAAACGCGCGAAAAAACGGAACAGCTGGGCTATAGGCGATTAGCAATCCTAATCGCCTATGCTATAGGCGATTAGGAGGCTATTCGCCTTATGGGAAACCCTAATCGCCTATAGTATAGGCGAATAGGGGTCTAAATGCCTTTACTTCATGCATTTACGATCCTAATTGCTAGTTAAGCCCTGAATTGCATGCCTTACGACGTAATCGCCTATAAACTCATGATTTGCATACCGCATGACCCTAATCGCCTATAGTATAGGCGATTAGCCTTCCTAAATGCCTGTTGACCCACATAATCACTAGTTGACTTTTCCTAATCGTCTGTACTGCTGCTGTAAGTGTAATTTAGCATTTCGGGACCCGATTGGACACCTAGGAACATGCTAGGAACCCCGTAACGTACCTAATAACTTGGTAACATGTGCTCGGACTTATTTATGAGATACTTGAACTACATGCTACAACTTGTTGGATTTGAACGTATGTTAAGTGTGATTGCAAGATTGTATGTTTGAGAGTGCAAGTATAACACGGGGAGTCTCGGGTCACCCATGGGATGTTGAGTCTTGTACATTGGGTTAATTTAACAGTCACAGTGTTTTCAAACGAACTTGGTTATGGTCTGGACATCTAGGGACTAACTAACCTACGGGTTATTAGTCTAATTACTTGTAACTGTCATCTGTTAGGTCGCCGCCTTACGGGGCTAGCATAGCTTGCTGATTTTATTCGTATTACGAAGTAACGCAACCTAAGGTGAGTTTACGGCCCCTCTTTTAACTGGTTTCACTTTTTGGGGGAGAAAACATGTGTTAAACTTATGTTTTGGTAACAACTGTCATACTATGGGGTTCTATGGTTTACTATACGATCTTTGGAAGTCCCGGGGGAAACCATGAATGTGCGGGTTAGCACAACGGGGAAATGTGAATAGATCTATTGGGAGTAACCAACCCCGCTCGTCGGCTTGGAGGGCCGGGCGAGTGCATATTGTCTCAAACAGGAACAGGTTTACTATTCGGGCACAACATCTGGTTTGCGAGTTAGTAATGGTTTTCCAATCGTAGTAGTAACAACACATACGCCTAGCTAGCGTACTTTGGTTTACAAATTGGTATAGTATGCACAGGTTGAACTTGGTACTTTAATTACAAACCTGTGAACTCACCAGCATTTTTGTGCTGACGTAACTCTTACATGTTTTCTCAGGTCGCTAAGGTAGCACTACGGAACTAGGGCGCACGCGTCTGCACGGCGTCTAGTTAGGGTTGCATGGTTTTCAAACATTGAACATTTTGGTTTACTTTTGGATTATGTTTTGAGAATAAGCTTCCGCAACATTTGGGGATTTTAAACTATGTTTATGAAATTGCATATGTTCATTTAGATTTGTTTATTGTGATCGTTGACTTGGATCTTGGTTTGTCATGCGCCTCGCGGTAAAACTCCGCAAGTGGATTTTGAGGGTGTGACAGATTGGTATCAGAGCCAATGGTTATAGTGAACTAGGACTGCATGTAGAGTCTAGTCTATAGCCGAGTCGCACACACTAGACGATCACATAGTACTAAACATTATGGTGGATTACGTATGGGCTTGTCGGGGTGTCTCTAAATCATCTGACCTTCCTATGTTACATCATCCGTTCTATCTTAGGTCGGGTTACTTGCTTTCTAGGCAGTGTGGTATATTGGGGTAAATCGTGTACTCTTGAGATTTGTCCAAGGCTCGGACATCTCCCTTTCATACTCCAATAGAAACACTTGCCATAAACTACCGTAGCATTACGGTGTATAGCTAAGAGTCTATGTTCGGTGATTTGAACTTTGAACTAGGAGAACACTTGGAGGACCATGTAGAGCGGTTTATCATTTTGGGTGCACACAAAATCATAAACCGAAATGCATGAAAGCCCTAGTGAGCTCTGGGTTTGAATGGATAGTCCTGGGTTGGATCTAGCTTTAATCTTGTGAACGCTAGTGGTTACCATTAGCTGTGAAACTAAAATTTTCTCGTTCTTTCTGTCAGAATCATGTCTGGAGTACGAGGAGGGCGTGGAGGTGGCCGCGCTGGTGGGCGTGGTAGTGGTCGTGGTGGTGGTGGTCGTGGAGGTGTAAACCTAACACAAGAAGATCTGAACAACTTACTGCAAGATGCCTTTCAGTTAGGGCACAATGGTGGTGTTAAGTTGACTTATCCACTTTTGCCTCATTGGTGAACTTTGTTACATCTTCCGTGGTTTCTCATGCGTTTCATTTCAGGTGGTCCTGTTAACCCACCCCCACCTATGTGTACCTACAAGATGTTTCGGGACTGTAAGCCCCAGGAATTCTCTGGCACTGAGGGTGCGGTGAGCTTGCTCAGGTGGCTGGAAAAGGTGGAGTCAGTGTTTCTGATGTGCAACTGTCTCCCAGAGAATCGAGTCAAGTATGCTGCTGCGTTATTCCATGATGTTGCTTTGACCTGGTGGAACAATATCACCCAAAATATGGGTATAGGGGAGGCTTATGCTATGCCTTGGGAAAAATTTTGTTCAACTACTGAAGCGAGAGTACTATCCAAGGGAAGAAGTTCAGAAGCTAGAGCACGAGGTGTGGAACCTCAAGATGACCGGGTCAGAGATTGAAAAGTATACGGTAAGGCGTAATGAGTTTGCAGTGCTGTGTCCTGATCTGCATGTGCCAGAATACAGGAGGATTGAACACTATATCTCGGGGCTAGTACCAGAGATCGCAGGATTGGTGGCTGCAGGGAATCTTCCTACATACTCAGAAGTGGTCCGATCGGCTCACAGGATGACAAACTTGAAGGTGAATGAGGGTATCTTGCCTGCTAAGGGTTCGACTGTCAAGGCCCCGGAGAATAACAAGCGTAAATGGGATAATGAGGGGAAAGGATCTGTGCTAGCACCAGCACAACAGGGTAAGCGATTTGATAGCGGGGGTTCTTCTTCTTCTGGTACCAAACCGGGTGGTTATGCGGGGAGATTACCTAAGTGCAACAAATGTGGGCGTCATCATCAGGGGGACTGCGACCGTAATCGTTGCCATCGCTGCCAGCGACTTGGGCATTTTGCTAAAGATTGTCAGGCGACACTTCCATCGACCCAGGCCCCAACTACTACCCCAGTTTCTACTGCTCAAGGAACTACGGGAAAACAGGGTTGTTACAACTGTGGGGAGACTGGGCATTACAAGAAGGAGTGCCCGAAACTGAAGCAGGGCGGGGATGTGAGGGATAGAAAAGGTAACGGGAACAACGGGGGCGGTGGCAGGAATGCACGTGCCTTCGTCATTGGAGCCGCAGAGGCTAGACAGGATCCTGACACAGTTACCGGTACGCTCCTTCTCAATAATCGCTCTGTTAGTGTTTTATTTGATTCCGGTGCCGATAAAAGTTTTATATCTATGGAAGTTAGTCGACTGCTAGATGTAGTACCCGAGCCATTAGAGGCTAGGTATGTAATTGAGTTGGCTGACGGTAAAAAGATTGAAGCTACTTGTATCCTTCGGGAGTGTCAACTAGAGTTGTCGGGTTTGTCGTTCCCCATCAACCTTATGCCGGTACCTTTGGGTAGTTTCGACGTTGTTGTAGGCATGGATTGGTTGTCTTTGTATCGCGCTGAGATCGTTTGTTACGACAAGATTATTCGGATTCCCCTCCCTGATGGAGAATTCCTTTCTGTGTACGGTATCAAGAGCGGTGCTCCGCTAAATCTCATCTCCAGCATGAAAGCCCTTAAGTATCTTCGAAAGGGTTATTCGGCCGTTTTGGCACTTTTATCTGTTTCCTCTACCGATGAGAAGAAGATCAACGATATTCCTGTTGTATGCGAGTTTCCTGATGTATTTCCCGATGATTTATCTGGTCTTCCTCCCCATCGTCAGGTTGAGTTCAGTATTGATCTTGTACCGGGAGCTGCTCCTATTGCTCGGGCCCCCTACCGTCTTGCACCTCCCGAGATGCAGGAATTGTCCAGTCAGTTACAGGAACTCTTGGACAAGGGTTTTATCAGACCAAGTTCTTCCCCTTGGGGAGCCCCGATTCTGTTCGTTAAGAAGAAGGATGGAAGTTTTTGATTGTGTGTGGATTACAGAGAATTGAACAAAGTGACTATCAAGAACCGTTATCCTCTTCCACGTATTGATGATCTATTCGACCAACTCCAGGGTTCTAGCTACTACTCTAAGATTGATTTGAGGTCCGGTTATCACCAGTTGCGCGTAAGAGAAGCTGACGTTGCAAAGACTGCCTTTCGTACACGTTATGGCCATTTTGATTTCTTGGTCATGCCCTTCGGTCTCACAAACGCACCGGCGGTTTTCATGGATTTGATGAACCGCGTTTGCAAACCATATCTTGACAAGTTCGTCATCGTGTTTATTGATGACATCCTGATTTACTCCAAGAACAAGACCAAACACGAGGAACACCTGCGCTTGGTTTTGGAACTTTTGCGACGGGAACAACTTTAGGCTAAGTTCTCAAAGTGTGACTTTTGGTTACGCGAAGTTCAGTTCCTAGGACATGTGGTTAATGAACTAGGAATTCATGTCGATCCAGCTAAGATCGAAGCGATCAAGGACTGGGAAGCACCAAAAACGCCAATTGAGGTGCGGCAATTCCTAGGCCTTGCGGGCTATTATCGTCGTTTCATTAAGGGGTTCTCGAAGATCATCAACCCCTCACC
The DNA here is from genome assembly GCA_028751855.1 of Ambrosia trifida. NCBI lineage: Eukaryota > Viridiplantae > Streptophyta > Magnoliopsida > Asterales > Asteraceae > Ambrosia > Ambrosia trifida. Next base: position 2,202,316 of record CM054129.1, read on the forward strand.
ACTCTTACTCAGAAGGATAGAAAATTCGCCTGGGGTGAACCACAAGAGTCGGCATTTCAAGAACTGAAGTCTAAACTTTGTTTTGCTCCTATTTTGTCCTTGCCTGAAGGCCCTGATGATTTCGTTGTTTACTGTGATGCTTCTATTCGTGGTCTCGGTTGCGTGTTGATGCAACGCGAGAAAGTGATTGCGTATGCTTCTCGGCAACTCAAGGTGCACAAGAGGAACTACACCACACATGACTTGGAATTGGGTGCAGTGGTTTTCGCGTTGAAAATTTGGAGACATTACTTGTACGGTACCAAATGCACCATCTACACCGATCACAAGAGTCTTCAACATATTTTCGACCAACAACATTTGAACATACGACAGCGTCGTTAGATTGAACTCCTGAACGACTATGATTGCGCCATTAAGTACCATCCTGGCAAGGCGAATGTAGTAGCAGACGCCTTGAGCAGGAAGGAATCAATTAATCCTCGTCGCGTTCGGGCGTTACAGCTCACCATTCATTCCTCTCTACCTGACCAACTCCGTTCTGCTCAGTTAGAAGCTTTGAAGGAGGAAAACCTTAAAGCTGAGACTATGCACGGTGCCGACAAGCACCTCGAGCGAAGGCCTGATGGCCTGCACTACTTCGCAGAACGCATATGGGTTCCTTTATTCGGGGGACTTCGGGAGCTTGTCTTAGATGAGGCTCACAAGTCCCGGTATTCTATTCATCCTGGTTCGAATAAGATGTACCAAGATCTGAAGGTGCTTTACTGGTGGCCAAACATGAGGTCGGATATAGCCTCATACGTGAGCAAATGCTTGACCTGTGCTAAGGTCAAGGTGGAATACCAGAAACCGTCGGGTCTCTTGCAACAACCTGAAATTCCGGAGTGGAAATGGGAACGGATTACAATGGATTTTGTCACGCAACTACCTAAGTCACCGAGCGGGAATGATAAGATATGGGTGATTGTCGATCGGTTGACGAAATCAGCCCATTTTCTCGCTATTAAGGAGACCGACACCATGGATCGTTTGGCTCGTCTTTATCTGAAGGAAGTTGTTTCTAAGCACGGGGTGCCGGTTTCTATTATTTCGGATCGTGACTCCCACTTTACTTCTCACTTCTGGAAGTCTTTGCACAAGGCTTTGGGTACCCAGCTAGACATGAGTACAGCTTATCACCCACAGACTGACGGTCAGAGTGAACGCACGATTCAAACCTTAGAAGACATGCTGCGGGCATGTGCGATCGATTTTGGCAAAGGTTGGGAAGCTCACCTACCGTTAGTAGAATTCTCTTACAACAACAGTTACCACACGAGCATCAAGGCAGCTCCGTTCGAGGCACTGTACGGGCGGAAATGCCGGTCTCCTCTTTGTTGGGCTGAGGTGGGTGAGAGTCAACTCACTGGGCCTGAGCTAGTGTACGAAACTTCGGAAAAGATCGTACAGATTCGTAACCGGTTGGCAGCGGCACGGGATCGACAAAAGAGTTATGCCGATCAGCGTCGCAAGCCATTGGAATTCCAAGTTGATGACAAAGTACTTCTGAAAGTTTCACCGTGGAAGGGCGTTATACGCTTTGGGAAGCGTGGCAAACTCAACCCTCGGTATGTCGGCCCATTTACAATTCTGGAACGGATTGGACCGGTGGCATATCGTCTTGATTTACCGACGGATCTCGGCAACGTACATAACGTCTTCCATGTGTCCAACTTAAAGAAGTGTCTGGCTGACGAGTCTCTTATTGTTCCACTGGAAGAGATCAAGGTGGATGATCGTCTTCGGATTGTGGAAGAACCTGTTGAGATTCTTGATTACAAGATTCGTAGCCTACGTCATAGCAAGATTCGCATTGTTAAGGTTCGCTGGAACTCGAACCGGGGACCAGAGTACACTTGGGAACGGGAGGATCAGATGAAGTCTAAGTATCCTCATCTCTTCCCTAAGGAAGCGTTCGAATCGAGATATGTTACCACTGCAACTGAATGAATCTCGGGGCGATATTCCTTTTTAACGTGGGGATGATGTGACAACTCGGGTAAATCTCTCTCTTGGTTTCTATCTTTGGTCTGTTTCTTTTGTTATTCCTTTTGGTACTTGTGCAATTTTCGGGACGAAAATTCTTTTAACGTGGGGATGATGTGACACCCGGCAAATTCCGGTTAACTACGCTGTCTAGATTAAAGTCTACCTTAGCGAGTCACGCGTATATTATACTTAAGGGGGTTAGTTGAGTCGTGTTATGGTTCGGGAACTGTTAGTTTAGTATAGAGGATCATTAGATGTCAGTCCTTAACCAAGTGTACAAGGGGTGACGATTCGTAAAATCGTCAGAGCATAGGGAACATACAAGTCTCGAGTCCCGGGAATTGGTGAACGAGTGTGAATGTGTTTGTTTGCAAGTATTATGTGTTTACAATCATTATGTGACTTGTCGGTATGTGAAAACATGTTAACATATGTTAAAACGGAGTTTAACGCGCCAAATACGCTGAACCAGACCCTATAGGCGATTAGCACCTGTAATCGCCTATAGGGAAGGCGAGTAGGGTTCCCCTTGGGCGAATAGGCCCTAATCGCCTATACTATAGGCGATTAGGAGCCCTATTCGCCTGATGCTGCTGCGTACTCGCCTGCAACATACCTGACGACTAAAAACGCCTATAAATACAATACTTGACCTCCTAAACTTCATTATAACAACCCTAGTCGTCCCACAACTCGTCCCAACACACACACAACCTCTGGAACACGATTTTGGATCAAAATACACGATTTCAAGCCTATTACATCAATCTATCATAAACCTAAGGTGTGGTTTTCATTCATGCAATCTTTAATAATGTTTTTATTGAATCCCTAATGGTCCAGACCTGTTTATAAACGTATGTGTCTTCTGAAATTCGTTAATAATCGTTGTTAATTGGATTCTAACTATTATGCATGTTGTATGTGTGCTTATGATTAAAAGATAGGGTTTTTGTGATTCAAGAAGGATTGTTAGCATGATATTAAGGTAGTTACAGATTGATGATGATAGCATGTTGATGAAACCTGAGTAATTGTTCATTAGGGTTACGGTTATGCATGTTAATGTGATGTTTCATGCTATGTGTATTGGTTTTGGGATACATGGTTGCATGCAGAGCTGATAGAACGAGGTTAATCGAAGGATTTTGATTGAAATATGTTTGATATGGTTGTTTGATTGATATTTGATGTTTACACACGTTCTGGATTTGATTTGGAGTGTTAAACGCGCGAAAAACCGGAACAGCTGGGCTATAGGCGATTAGCAATCCTAATCGCCTATGCTATAGGCGATTAGGAGGCTATTCGCCTGATGGGAAACCCTAATCGCCTATAGTATAGGCGAATAGGGGTCTAAATGCCTTTACTTCATGCATTTACGATCCTAATTGCTAGTTAAGCCCTGAATTGCATGCCTTACGACGTAATCGCCTATAAACTCATGATTTGCATACCGCATGACCCTAATCGCCTATAGTATAGGCGATTAGCCTTCCTAAATGCCTGTTGACCAACATAATCACTAGTTGACTTTTCCTAATCGCCTGTACTGCTGCTGTAAGTGTAATTTAGCATTTCGGGACCCGATTGGACACCTAGGAACATGCTAGGAACCCCGTAATGTACCTAATAACTTGGTAAAATGTGCTCGGACTTATTTATGAGATACTTGAACTACGTGCTACAACTTGTTGGATTTTGACGTATGTTAAGTGTGATTGCAAGATTGTATGTTTGAGAGTGCAAGTATAACACGGGGAGTCTCGGGTCACCCATGGGATGTCGAGTCTTGTACATTGGGTTAATTAAACAGTCACAATGTTTTCAAACGAACTTGGTTATGGTCTGGACATCTAGGGACTAACTAACCTACGGGTTATTAGTCTAATTACTTGTAACTGTCATATGTTAGGTCGTCGCCTTACGGGGCTAGCATAGCTTGCTGATTTTATTCGTATTACGAAGTAACGCAACCTAAGGTGAGTT